>JAUPMV010000021.1:11481220-12769700 GCA_030848855.1 Branchinecta sandiegonensis | reverse complement strand
TGGCAGACAGCATTTTTTTTTTTTGGGGGGGGGGGGGCCTCCCCCCATACGTGACGCCTCTGGTCAGAAGTATAAATTTGTTGTTGTCCATCATTTATTTATTTTTCTAATTTCTTGTGTTCCATTCAACAAGATGTCTGGTGATATAAATAAGGTATAACTATATCACGATCATGATCCAACAGACATTTAAAGTTTAACTGAAAAAGGCAGCTTATTTTTGAGATCCAAAACGTAAATGGAGGGATACCTATGACATCGTAAAAGTTGTCCGTCTGTCTGTCTGTATTCTGATGAAACTTACAAGGGTAGGGTCAAGTTCGTAGATGGGCTCTGTAGCCCTACATTTAGGGGTGGGGGAGGGGGTTCAAATTAAGGGGCAAACAAAATATTTTCGAACAACAAAAGTGATAGTCGACTATGGGGTAAGAAGACATGCTGAACACTAATATGCAAAACATTTTCTCGTCCGACAAGTAGTTCGCCCGGAATCCGGCAAAAACCGGAAAGTTGGTCAAAAGTAAAAGTTTCATTTGAAGTTGATTAAATGTTCGATTTAGGGGTAAGTAGAAAAGCTGAACACTTATGTGAAAAGCATTTTCTACCCGGACAACAAGTTCGCCCGGAATCCGGCCAAACCGGAAAATTTGTTAAAACTAATAAGTTTTATTTTAAGTTGATTAGATGGCAGATTTAGGGGCAAGAAGAGACGCTGAGTCTGTACACGACAATCATTTTTTTGGTCGGACAAGTAATTCGTCCGGAATCCGGTTGTAACCGTTACAAGTTAAAGTATTATTTGAAATTGATTAGATGTTATTTTAGTTATTTAGGGATAAGGAGATACGCTGAATTCGATTCTGAATTTTCTTTTTTTGCTGGACAAGTAGTTCGCTCGGAATTCGACCGAAACCGGAAATTTGGCAGAAGTAAAGCAGGAAGTTCCGGTCAGTATCGTCAAAATATATGGCTTATAGAGGTGTATCTGAACTTAGTTTTCTCTGTTGCTTACCCTGGCGAAGACTGGATCTGGCGAAGAGAAGACCCAGTTGTCTGGATCACACATTAGATTTTTGGGATCCCATCGAAACCTTAGGTCTTGTTACATCATTCTGATACTTATATACACTAAACTATTTTGACCCGTCAAAGGGATTTTGCATTTATTCATACGAGGCTCTAGTAATGACTTTCAGAAGTGCGCTGCTTGCACGACAACCGAAAATTCATCCAGGCATGGAAATTTGGAAATTGGAGACAGGCCTGCATCTGTAGGGTTAAAGACGCTAAGCGCACGCTTACTTTTCGGCAAAGGCTTACCTTTGATAAATATTCAAAGCATAGAGGGACAAGCGCACAGAGGTACCACAAAGCCGAAAGATTAAGTTCATTAGATGAAATCCAGTATTGCTATGGACAGCGGACAAGTGAGTTACGCATTTTTATCGGGTTCTCAGCCCTATTAAAGTGAATAAGTGATCTGTAGCTAGACCGTCGGGTCTCGTCCTCTTTTCGGCTAAACTTTAACGAGTAGGCATGGCCTACGGGAGAACCCGAAATAGAAAATAGAAGAAACGAATTTTGCGTTTGTGGAATTTTTGCACTTGACGATTTAATTCGTTTAATGCTTCTGAACAATTGGAATAAAACTGCCAAGCTGACTAAAATTATCTTGCCCGTTACTGCTCATGTAGCGTTGTAACTACACTGTCAGAAGTTTCATATCAGATAACACGAGGATGCGCGGTTTCAACAGATAATGAGTAACAGATAACACTTCGGATTATTATCTGTTGTGTTTCGAAACGTTCTGCATGAAATTTTATGCATAACAAGCTTTGTTAGGAAGAGTCAAAAAAGCATCTACTGACTTTATTCCTTATCGTCATGATATCAGACAACTTTTGGCGTTTTTTCGGTTCTTCCTGAGGTAACTCTTCTTATGCACACAAGAGATAACATCCGAAGTGTTACCTGTTGAAACCGCGCACCCTCGTGTTATCTGTTACGAAACTTCTGACAGTGTAGTAAATATACCAAACCCGACAAACTGGCTGGACAGTCTACTGACCTTTCGGAAGTTTTCTTGTTCCCTCTCACGTTCCAGACGCTTATTTGCAAATATCTCCACCGTATGAGAAACCGGTTATGTAAATTTTTGCCATGTTCTGATTTCCAGAAAAGGCTTAAAACAAGGCAAATCCGTTGGTCAGTTGTTTGAAGCAAAGTCTAGTTTAAATTATTTGACTATTTCAAAATACCTGAACAGATATAGTGAACAGTGCAGCTCGATTTAAACGAGATACAAATATAATTTCGGATATTTCGGTCGCACAAAGCTCTCTCGTTTTTGTTTCTTTCTTTATGATCAGCTCTGCCTAAGATCTTATATATTGTGCGGATTTTCCTTCTCGACCATTCCGAAAGCATATGAGAAATGGTCCAGCGGAGAGGAGATTTTCTTTGTTTTTGCAATGTATTAACTATCTTTATCTTTAAATCCGCTAGAACCTAATAACCCAGTTTAGGGTGCACGTAAAAAAGTAATTCGGTCAGAGTGCAGTGGGACAGTTTTGCTCCGAGCAATGCTCTAAGCGAGGTGGCAAAAGGGACTTTACAAAAACAGCCAATAAACAAGAATACAAAAAAGGAACATGTCAAGTTTTTCTGCTGCCAGATTGGATATCCTGAGCTAGCTTCCTTGTACTTATCTGTAATTTCTTTTTTTTCGGGGCACCTATGGCACCATAAAAGTTGTCCGAATGTCCATCTGTACGTCCGTCTGTCAGCACGATAACTCTCGAAGGGAGTGAGATATTTTGATGAAACTTGGTGTGAGGATCCTTTGGATCAAGGGAAAGGTCGAGTTCGTAGATGGACACTATAGCCCTGCATTTTCGGGTGCGGGAGGGGATTCAAATTAAGGACGAACAAACTATTTTTAAACAGCTAATGAGATAGTCGCTTAAGGGGGAAGAAGACATGCTGAACACAATTATGAAAACCATTTTATCGCCGGAAAGCAGTTCGCCTGGCATCCGGCCAAAACCGGAAAGTTTGTTAAAAGTAAAATTTTATTTGAAGTTGATTAGATGTTCGATTTACGGGTAAGAAGACATGCTGAACAATTACGTGAAAAATCATTTACTATCCGGACAAGTAGTTCACCCGGAATTCGGCCAAAACCGGACAATTTGTTAAAAGCCAAAGGTTTTATTTTGAAGTTGATTAGATGTCCGATTGAGGGGTACGAAAAGATGCTGATCCGCATATGACAATCATTTTTACCCAAATATTAATTCGCCCGGAATCCGACTGAAACCGGAAAATTTGTTATAAACTGAAGTTTTATAAGTTGATTAGATTTTTGATATAGGAGATGCGCTGAATTCGTTTCTGAGCTTTATTTGTTTGCTGGACAAGTAGTTCGCCCGAAATTCGGCCGAAACCGGAAATTTGGCAGAAGTAATGCAGAAAGTTTCGATCAGTTTCGTCAAAATAGATATGCCTTATAGGGGCAAACGCACATGTTGAATCCATATCTGAACTTGGTTTTCACAGATGATTAGTTTCTAAATTTTAATAGTAAAAATATTCAAGGAGTCTGGCCAAGACTGGATCTGGCAAAGACAAAACCTAATTGTCTGTATCGGATATTACATTTTTATTACCCCATCGAAACCTTTGGTCTTGTTTCTTTTCTACTCATGTTACACTTTTAATGTTTCCCGGGGGATGACCATTCTGATTGATTGACGTAAATTAGAGGTATGCTTATGTGAACAGTTACTTTAAAGTGAGCAGTGCAGTTTTGGGCTAAATGGCAGAATGAAAATCCAAAATACCTATTCAAGTGTTTTCAAAAGCCCTTAATTACCTACTTTGGCTAACTGGTAGTTAGCTTAAGACACAGCAAGTGCATACAAATGGCAAAATCCAGTGTCAACAAACGTTCACATAAGCATACCTCTACTGTTCCCGGAACAGGTATCTCAATCACTCTACACAATCGGAGAACTAAAAGAATCACCGGAAAATTGTTATTAACATTTGTCACCGTGGGCGCTATAATCGTAAAGATTTGGGAAATTTGTAAAGCACCTTCTGCGCTCCTTCTATACTATTTCGTTCTGGCGTCACTCGTGTTCTGCGAAAGAAGGCGATTAAAAAGATGAGATCATGTTATTTTAAATATGCAAAGCACCTTCTCTACTTGCCAAAATTATTAACCATACATTGACGGAGAAATTCAAGGTGCAAGTGTTACCCTTTTGGATGTTTCCTCATCGCTTTCAAAAATCATGGACAACAGGGCCCAACCAGCGCATGACGTAGTCCACTGCTTCCTGACCGAAGATTAAAAATTAAGTGTCTTTTCTGTGTGTTTATGTGTTTTGTTTATTTTCTTCATTTTCTTTTCAAAATGGCGGGTCATAAATAAATTACTTACTTACTTACTTATCCGAATTCAGTGAGAGACCCAGATTAGACTACTTGCAGGTACATAGAAACTTATATTCCTTATTACATGGTCCTGAATTTTTAACTAATAGCTCCGGGACTATATGAGATATCCGAAAAAAAAAAATCAAACTCAACTAGATGAAGTAATCGAAGCGGAAACGATCAATTCGTTCCAAAATCCAAGAGGTAATGCTGAGAGGTAATTTTCGATGACATGATTTCGAAGACAGCTCTAGTTCCTTTACTTTCTGGTGTTAACACTTTTAACAAGCCCATCACCCTTATTTGCGAATGTCTTATTTATTTATTAAACTAATAAATGACCAACCAGTGTCATAGAAACTAAACAACTGCAACAGCAACTAAGCCTGGATTCAGACCGAGGGATGTTCTTATCCCATGACAAGCAGGTAGAGAGTGCTAAGGTCCTTTCCGGCTGAAAAAAGGCTCTTTCACACCGAGAGCGTCACGTCACGTCACGACGTCGTCACGACCGTTAACAGGAGAAAAAAGCTTACGCAGTTCTCCGTAATATGAGAAATTTGTGTAAATTCAGAGTGTTCAGCTTTTTGTTCAGGAGAGATCTTGATTTTTTTTTTTTTTTTTAACAGCTAGCACCTTGAAGTTATGCATCTTCAACTGCCGATTGCGAACACACTTTAGAACAAATTGTACTCGCCACCGTGGTCATTGCTATAGGGGTTTTGCTTACAAATTAACACCTACACTGTCAGAAGTTTCATAACAGATAACACGAGGATGCGCGGTTTCAACAGATAATGCGTAACAGATAACACTTCCGTGGTTATCTGTTGTGTTTGAAAACGTTATGCATGACATGTTATGCATAACAAGCTTTGTTAGGAAGAGCCAAAAAAGCTTCTACTGACTTTAACATCTGAAGTGTTATCTGTTACGCTTTATCTGTTGAAACCGCGCATCCTCGTGTTATCTTTTATGAAACTTCTGATAGTGTAGCACCCTCAAAGTCTGCATCATCACCAGGAAAAATACTTTTGTTCCAACACTATATTTTGATGTTCACCACACTGTCAGAAGTTTCATAACATATAACACGAGGATGCGCGGTTTCAACAGATAATGCGTAACAGATAACACTTCGGATGTTATCTGTTGTGTTTCAAAATGTTATGCATAATAAGCGTTACCATCAGGAAGAACCGAAAAACCGCCAAGAAGTATATGCTGAGTTTTCCGACACCATGACGATACGGAATAGAGTCAGTCGATGCTTTTTTGGCTCTTCCTAACAATGCTTGTTGTGCACAACATTTCATGCATAACGGTTTCAAACACAAGAACCCTTAATAATTTCTGCCTCAATGGTTTCGCTTACAAGTGAATTCCCAACACTCGTTTTAGTCCTCTTTTAAGTAGCCGCGAGAAATCGACGAATGACGTCACTCGTGCACTCCCCAGGGAGACTGTTAGTACGCGGATCCTGCATTTCCCTTCCGTACGAAAAAAAATCAAGTCATTGTATTATGGGACCTTTTTCCAGTAGTAAACAACTGAAAACAACTGGAAACAATCGTAAACAATTGTTTTTTTACGATTGGAAACAGTTGTTTCCAATCGTTTGCGATTGTAAACAGTTGTTAACGATTGTATTTTTACCATTGAAGCCGATTGTTTCCAATCGTAATTTTACGATCGTAAACAACTGATCTAATCGTAAAAATACAATCGTTAACAACTGTTCTGTTTACAATCGCAAACGATTGGAAACAACCGTTTCGAATCGTAAAAAAAAATGTATCTTTCGACGAAGAGTGGTTTGGAGGCAAAGATGCACATTTTAAGGGTGCTTGGAATTACTTTGTAAGCAAAATCCTCGAGACATAAATGATCGTGAACCTTTCTGAACAAGTGTTTTTCAATTTGCTGGTGAAGATGCAGACTTTAAGGTGCTGGCCTTTCCCCTCACAGGAGCCTATAAAGCTGAAAGGAGCGGTGTATCTTTTCTCTTTTTAGTATGCTTGGTTCCTGGTTCAGTTTTCCGCATTTCAGAATGCCTTTCCCATTTTTAATAGTCGTTCCCCTAATGCACGACGCCTTTCCTTCCCGTTTTTAGTCGATCCCACATTAAACTTGTTCAGTGTAATTGCTAGAGCTTCTGCCTTTGCTCGGGTGAACTTCTTTCTCGACCTCTTGTAGTGTCAGAAGCAACCTCCGTTGGCCTTGCTAGGCTAACGATCGCTTCTATGTTCGAAGCGAATAAGAAGAATTGGAGGTCTTAGGATATCCGTCCCGTGGAAAACTACTTGGGTCATTATCAGAAGAGGTCGGGGATCGCTAGCTTCAATGTACTACAGAAACGTAATCCTTTTCCACTGATAGCAGCTCCTTAGAACACACCAAGTGACGTCGAATGAATGAATGAATGTTTTTATTGCCCGCTCTAAAAAGTTCAGACCTAAATACACGGCACTCCGGAGAAAAAGAGATTTTATTTAACGTTAGTCATAGTACATATAAATATTTTATATTGATATTTTTTTAAGAAGAAAAAAACTGGGATTGACAAGAGAAGGCACGGGACAGCAAATTCATACCAGAAGACAAGTACTGTCCATGCCTTCTTCTTTAAGGCATGGAAGCTTTTGCTTTTGCAAACGCTTTTGCAAAAAGCAAATGCTTTTTCGGCGGCATTTTGGCTGCAGTTGTTCTTAGCAATTCCTGTTGTGCATTCTATGCGTGATGTTCGCAAAATCACAACAGATCACAAATCTAGTGTTATCAGTTTGAAACTTTGCATCCTTGTGATATCTGCTACGAAACTTCTGAGTGCGGTAGCTTTATATAACAAAAAATTGGGTTTTTCTGTACCACGGAGGCAGCGCTAGCAAATAGTGACAACGGTAAATCGTTTCCCATGGTTTGCCCAAATTGTTACCCAGAAAAGTTACAGGATAGCCTTTAACAAACAAATTTCCCTTCCTCAGGAAACGGTAAGCAGCCAAAATATTGCCTTAAAGAGGTTCTGGATGAAGACTGGGTCCCTCAGGGGATCGACTAAAAAGAGGCACGGCACGGCATGGCGCAGGAGGCATGAGTAACAAAAAGAGATTCAAGTAGACGTAGACAGTAAGTAGACAAGTAAGTGAGAGTTCGTAACTCCACAGCCTGAAAGAAGTCACGTTAGAACATTTTTCCTGCCCCTCACTCTGAAGCCTGAAAGGGCCCTATTAGTTTTCGTGCCTCTTTTTAGCACTCGTGCCTCTATTTCGTCGATCCCGTCCCTCAGTCGTGGACGGACTCGCTCATCACCAGTTCAATCAAGAGGAAGTGAGACACAATCATAACCAATTGGTTATGATTCGAAATTCGAATTCGATCCCATTGCTTAAGCAATGCGATCGAATTCGCCCTTCACAGAAACAAGCCAGTCAATCCCTCCCTACCGCTCTTTAATTATTCAATATGCCAAAACTTCACTTACTATAGCTAAGAGAACGTACCTTTTCTTCTTGAAATGTGGTGAAATCACAGCAGAAATGAAACAAAACCTCAAAACAAATTACAAGAGAAAGGATACTGTCAAACTTTTAGTTTGAATGTTTTAAATTTCGTTTTCTGTTTTTTTGTCTGATTTTTTTTTTTCAAATCGTGTCACTGGGAGACCCCACGGTCGTCACTAGTCCTGGTTTAAACAAGCGGCTCGAGGTCGGGACTATAAAGGCTAGAATTGTTCCGATTTAACTTTCTTTATAGCGCTATTCTTACTAGACATGATCTTCTCACGATAAACTCGTTCAGAAATATCGTTATGAAAATACCAATACTTGCCGCGCAAAGCTAGGGATTTTCTTGTTGGTGCTTGTCGACTGCGGTGTATGGACGCAAAACATTTGAAAAATGTGTGAGCCGTGGTTAAAAACTGGGAAAACCAAGTGAAAGAAAGCACTTCTAAACGACAGATCTATAGATCTAATTAACAGAGGCGAAAGTCTTTTTTCTGCAGTTATATAGTATATTATATTATTATTATTATATTATGTTATATATTATTATAGGCATACCAGGTCTTCTAAAGACAAGTGTTGAAGCTTCTCATTCTGTTATTTTTACAAGATTTAAAGACATAATCCAAACATTCTGTTTACCTTCTCATACTGATTGCAAGCCGCCAGTTTATTTAGATTTGAACTTGATTGCCGGGTTGCTGTTTTGGCTCGAGAAAAAAAAACACGCAGAACGTCTTCTTTTTCAGATGACGAAATTTTCCACGTTTGATTAGCAAAGAATTATAAAACTTAATTGATTATTTTTGGTCTGTCTTCAGGAGTACCCACTTTGGTCATGGTTTTTTAATTTATTTGTATTTGTAATAAACATTAGAAGGAAATTATTATTTTCATACTTTGCTCCCTACGTGCGATAAGAGCTTGGTCACACTGGGCTCATTTCTGCGCAGAATTAGGCGCCGAAATGGTCACACTGGATCCAAGAAAAGGCAGCTTTTTGGGTTGCTAACGATTTTTTTTTTTAAAGTACGACATACACCTGATTCTGAATGTTGTTGTTTTAAATTCAGGAGATCATTTAGAACGAAACAGCATTTCTAATTATGTTCCAGAAAATATACTGATGTTTTTAAGTACTGTTCACTATAAAAATAACGTATAATAAGATTTTTTTTGCTTGAGCCAAAAAGGAAAAAGACATCAAACAGATGCTTCTTTCTTATTTTTTGGCAGAAAATGACAAATTGATGTGACTGATGGCATTTTGATATTTAGAAACTCTTTGCCTTTCTCCCCAAATAGCTTAGTTTAATCCTGGGATGTTGGAAACAATCTCATGATAGTTGACACTAGCCCAGCATAGTTAAAACTGAATTGTTGCAGAACTGGTCAAGTTTCGATTTTACGCCCCTAATTGCAGTATGCTCATTCTCTCCAAGCTGCCCTAAAGCCATCAATCGTCACGTCCCCTGAGGATTTTCAGAACCTCTCCGGCGACCGACCCAATCTGCGCACATCTGTAGACCCATTTTCAGCCCTGCGTAGATTGTTAAATCCACGACGTTTTGAGCCCAGTGTGACCAGGCTCTAACGGCTGTCCCGGATAATCGGCTGAGATTTAGTCCAGATAGAATTATTTCAAACCTAGGAGATTTCGTGTGTTTTTTTTTAATTTGCTCATTGTTTGACAGTGTTTTTTGTGGTTTTGAACATTCAAAGTGGCAGTAGGGATGGTTATCATTGGGTGCGTGGTAGAAAGACCATATTTTGTGGTCCGCTTTAATGGCAGACCTTGAAGCTTTCTGCGACAATGTGCTCCGTGACTGACAAACTCGACTGAGCCGAAAAAAGCGCTAAAAGGTCGTAGGTGCTAAAGATAAAAATGGTGAAGGGTGGGGATTTTTTAAACTTACAATTCCATGGGAGCTGGGATAATCAAAAAGAAAAATAAGTAAGATGGGTCCTTTAAGGTTTTAACCTTCACTTGAAAGAAGCGCCTCGAAACGAAAGAAAGGGGTTAAACGGATTTGACAGGGAAGATTGATCCTTTGGTATATACCATTGAGTATCAGTTCGTTATCCCTCTTTTATTATTGAAGCAACATGGACTTTCTCTTGACATGACAGAACGCTAAAAGTTTAGTTGACAGGATAAAAGACTTTGCAGAGAAAGTGGATGAGAAATGGTCTGATTGTCTGAAAGTTTGATCCTAGAACCGGATGCGGTACGACTCTCGCCGCGGGAGTTTTTCCAAACTAAGGAGGGGGGTGATGAATGAATCAGGCCAATAATTTTTTCCTTTTCTTAAGAATTTCAGGACACAACACCAACCTTTTCTACTGCACTTGCGCCCATGGGCAGTGCGTCATAAATCCTTCATTCATTCACATAACATATTGGGGGACACTCCTTCGTTTTTTTTTCTCTAATGTAACTTCATTAGATACTCATCCTGAGATGTGAGAAAATCAGTTCCATGTAGCCTCAAGAAAGGCACATACCAAAAACGCGAAACTGAGTGCGTTCATTAGTTTGGGATCCCAAAACGTGAGTGGAAGGATACCTATGACTTCGTAAAATTTGTTCGTCTGTCCGTCTGTAAGCACAATAACTCTTGAAAGTGTAGAGAAGTTAGTTTGAGGATCCATTGGGTCAAAGTACAGGTCAAGTTCGTAGATGAGCCCTGTAGCCCCATATTTAGGGAGGGGGGGGGGGGGAAATTAAGGGACGAAACTAATGTTTTAAAAAGCCAATGAGATAGTCGATGTAGGGATAAGGAGACATGCTGAACCCGAATCTGAAACTTGTTTTGTCGCCGGACAATTAGCTCGCCACGAATCCGTCCGGTTGGCCAAAACTGGAAAATTTGTTACAAGTAAAAGTTTTATTTGAAGCTGATTAAATGTTCGAATAAGGGGTGCCAAGACATGCTGAATCCGTTTATGACAACCGTTTTCTACCCCGACAAGTAGTTCACCCCCAATCCGGCCAACACAAAAGTTTTATTTGAAGTTGATTAAACGTTTGATTAGGTAAGGGTAAGAAGACATGCTGATTCCATTTGTGACAATCATTTACTACCTGGACATACAGTTCACCCGGAATCCGGACGAAACCAATTTTTTTTAAAAGTTTCATCTGAAGTTGATTAGAGATTCGATGTATTGGTGAGGAGACATGCTGAATCCGTGTATATTTTCTCGCCGGACAAATAGTCCGCCTGGAATTCGGCCAGAACCATAAAATTTGTCAAAAGATACAGTTTATCTGAAGTTGATCAAAGGTTCGCTGAATTCATTTTTAGCTTTAGTTTTTGCCGGACAAGTAGTTCGCTCAGAATCTGGCCGAAACCAGGAAGTTTCGATTAATTTCGTCAAAGTAGATATGATGCATAGGGGTAAACACACTTGCTGAACCCATACCTGATCTTGGTTTCCTCAATCTGTTTCTAAATTTGAATAGTAAAGTGTTCATGGAGTCTGACGAAGACCGGATATCTACAAGACCCAATTTTCTGGATCAAATATTAAGTTTGTGGGATCCCATCGAAATCTTTGGTCTTGTTACTACAGTAGTTATAATAATTATTCCTTCAGCCTAAGCTGACTGCGGACCAAATTTCGCAGCGCAAAACGGATACGTCAGCTGATTTTTATTAGAGCTATATTTCGGCCCTGCCGTTTCCAGCATCAAGTACCGCACGTCGGCTCCACTCATTCTCCCCCCTTGTTACTAATTATTTTAATAACCAATAAAATTTCACGTTTGTTGTTCTTTTGTGCCTGTTCGGTTCTTGATTTGTTTTGAGTTTTGTCTTAAGTTTTGTGTTGATGTTTTATTATTTAGATGTTGTTAGTTATTACTGTGTGTTTATTTATTTTCTCCTTGTTGCCTATTGTTTAGCTTTTGCTATTGTGGCAATTTTTCCATTAAACCTTAAACCTTAAGTTGGAAAAATAAACTTGTGGTTTTTCAAACTTGAGCGGCTTTGAGCCTAAGGACCCTTGCCAAGAAGGGTCGAAATATAGCTCTAATAAAATTCAGCTGACATATCCGTTTTGCACTGCCGAAAGTTATAACGAGACGTAAGCCTAGGACGAAGACTCGGCTTATAAGAAGCCATACATGTGGGACGCAGCCTAGTAAACACGTAAGTAACAAGACCAACGGTTTCGACTGGATCCCAAAAATTTAATATTTAATCCAGACGAAATTGCGTCTTGTAGTTATCCGGTCTTCGCCTGAGACTTCAGGCCTGGAAAAGGCAGGCACTTTGTTTAAATTCAAATTCTCCGCGTCCGGATGAATTTCGGTTTGCCATGCAAGCAGCCCGCGCTCTGAACGTTATTACGAAAACTACAAAATCCCTCACATGTGTTCCAAATATTTCAGTACTAAAAGCACAACTCTTACAAGAAATGATCGTTTCCCTATGAGGCAGACCAGAAAAAACGATTTTCGAAAACACCATTACTTTCCACCTGAAATTAACGATTTTCTTGTTAGAGCTTGTCGACTCTATCCAGCCTTCCTGCTCTCCGATGCGGCGGCTGAGCGCTAAACGTTTGAAAACTGAACGCGCCGTGGTTAAAAAGTTGTAAAACTAAGCAAATAAAAGAAGTCAAAAAGAGAAGATTATCATATCCTTATATGTGAAAGAGTTGTTGGCTTGACATTTAAGATTCCGGCAGACTTTGCGTTGTCTGACGGTCAAAACTCGGCACAGCCGAAAAAGCGCTAAAAGTTCTTAGGAACGAAACGAAACAATGGAGAAAGGTGGGAATTTTGGAAGCTTAGAAGGGTCCTTTAAAATTTGTTCCTATTAAAATTTAGAAAGAGATTTATGCCAGAGGCTAGTCATCTGAGAAAACCAAGTTCAGGTATGGTTTCAGCACGTGTGTTTACCCCTATACATCATATCCAATTTGACGAAACTGATCGAAACTTCCTGCCTTACTTCTGCCAAATACCCGTTCTCGGCCGGATTCCGGTTGAACTACTTGTCCGGCAAAGAAAAAGCACAACACGAATTCAGCATATCTCCTTACCCTTATATCGAACCCCTAATCAACTTCACATAAACTTTAACTTTTCACAAATTTTCAGGTTTTGGCTGGATTCCGGGTGAACAATTTGTCCGGTGAAAAATAATTTTCATACGCGGATTCTCAGCTTGTCTCCTTACCTACATCGAACCTCTAATCAACTTCAGATAAGACATTTACTTACAAACATTTTCCGGTTTCGGTTGGATTCCGGGCGAACTATATGTCCGGAAAGAAAATTGTTGTCATATATGGATTCAGCAAGTCTTCTTATCCCTTAATCGAACATTTAATCAACTTCAAAACTTTACTTTATTTTCCAGTTTTGGCCGGATTCCGGGTGAACTATTTGTCCGGTGAAAAATAATTTTCATACGCGGATTCTCAGCTTGTCTCCTTACCTACATCGAACCTCTAATCAACTTCAGATAAGACATTTACTTACAAACATTTTCCGGTTTCGGTCGGATTCCGGGCGAACTATATGTCCGGAAAGAAAATTGTTGTCATATATGGATTCAGCAAGTCTTCTTATCCCTTAATCGAACATTTAATCAACTTCAAAACTTTACTTTATTTTCCAGTTTTGGCCGGATTCCGGGTGAACTATTTGTCCGGGTAGAAAACGATTGTCATTTACGGATTCATTATTTCTTCTTCCCCTAAACCGAGCATTTAATCAACTTAAAATACAACTTTTACTTTTTATCAAATCTTTCGGTTTTGGCCGGGTTCCGGACGAACTAATTGTACAGCGCAAAAATAAGTTTCAGATATGGATTCAGCATGTCTTCTTAATCCTAGACCGACTGTCCCATTGGCTTTTTAAAACTTTTTTTGTCCCTTAAACTGAAACCCCTCCCCATCCCTAAATATTGAGCTACAGGGCTCTTCTGCGAACCTGACCTGTACTTTGATCCAATGGATCCTCACACCATGTTTGAAGAAAATATCTCTACCCTTTCGAGAGTTACCGTGCTGACAGTCGGACAGAGGGTTAAATTTTTGCAAAGTCATAAAATCCATCCATTTAACGTTTTGGGATCCTAAAAAGAAAATAAACATAAAACTTCCCGAACCCGCCTCCCACTCTTCCTGCCCCAGAACCGCTTGAGGCTGTTGGGATAGATCGCACTTCTCCAGAAGTAGTTAGTGCATTATGCAGGTTTGTAATAAGTAGTATGAAGAGAAAGTTGATCGGGCGAGTGCTGTTTAGTTTGGATTATGTAGTCTCATGTCAGATGTTATTGCGAAGATTTTGTTGTATATGGCCCTTAGGCTTTAAATACATTATTATTATCACAGACAGTATCTACTCCAAATATTGATCAAGCACTCACATCGGATCATCCGGGTGCAACTGAGGCATATTGCAAAAAAGGAAAAGACTATTAATGTACAAGAAGCTACTGCTGTAGACCTTTTAAGTTTTTCCCTGGTATCTCATTGGTTTTCCCCGGTATCTCATCTATTCTAGGTGCAGTCACTTTTATTACAACAATTCTAAATCTACGGCCTTCGTCTATGTCGCTACACCGAACACCTTCGTTTGATCTGTAGGTAATTACAGCTGTTCTCCTTCTTTTATCTTTAGGAAAGGAGAAGTAAATTCCTTGTCATTATATTGGTACTTTACCTGTGTTAGATTTATCTGCAGTCGTGGCCCAATTGAAAATATGAAGATGGATGATTCTTGTTTTATAGTATCTGTGCACATCATTTGATGTTTTGTTCTTGGAGCTGATGCACTGTGTCAAAAGCGTAATTATTTGTTTGATATGCCAGCCTACTGTTGTGGTAATTCAGGGCAATCATTAAAGTATGAAACAGGTATATATATGTGTAACTTTTTTAAAGCTGCTCACAACACCGCGTTTGATCCTTTATACGAGGAACTGGCATTTGAGTTTCTGGCAGTGAATGTCGACTTGGTCAGTGAAAACGTCCTATGCTGTGTCATATACAGACCGCCTTGCACATCTCAAGTCGCTTTCTTGGAGAAAATTGAGGTCCTAATGACCAAGGCAGCAGATATGAGCAGGAAGCTTATCCTAATGGGGGATTTCAATATTGACCTTCTAGCACCCAGAGAAGTAAAAGAAGACATGCTCCCAACTAGAGCTGCAATACAATTTCTTTCTACGTGTATGCCTGTGGGTATTCTTCCCCTGTGCCACATCCCAACAAGAGTAACTGAGTCGACTGCAACTTTAATTGATAATATCCTCACCAATTTACCAGCTATATCTTGTGATGTGATTATAAATGATATCTCGGACCACTTTATGATACTGTCTGACATAAAAACACATCATGCTCCACCTAAACCTCAAGCTAAGAAAGTAAGAAGGCTGGACCACTACTCGATTGAAAAACTTAAGGCAATTTTGTCAGAAGCGGATCGTGCCCCGTGCATAGACACAGATGACACGGACATGGCAGCTGAATATCTTGTGAAACAGTTCCAATCTGCACTCGAATTAGCTTGCCCAGCAAAAACTCTAAATGCTAAGCGACATTCCATGCCTAGAAAACCATGGGTTACAAAAGGGATCCTGCAGTCTATTAAGACAAAAAACAAAATGTACAAAGCTTTGCTCCAAAGCCCAGACGAGACAAAAAAGAAAGCATTTAAGGAATATAAAAATAAACTGACAAGCCTTCTGAGAACTGCTAAAACTATCCACATATCGAGACAATTTTCTGAGGCTCAAGGATCGCCCAAGAAAACATGGACTCTCATCAATGAGTGCATTCGCAGGAACAAACAAGCCTCTTTCCCTGAAGAGATACATACTGCCAGAGGGACTATTAAGGGAAAGCAAAATGTAGCGAACGTCCTAAATGAATACTTCGCCACTATTGGAGCAACTACAGCGAGTGAGATCCCTGAAACTAACAGCTCCATCCCATCATTCTCTAATTTTTTACCTTCTATGGCAGAGAGTTCAATATTTTTAACACCTACCAATGCCACTGAACTTACCCGTGTCGTGAACCAACTAAAAACAGAAGGATCTGAAGGTGTTGATGGCTCCTCGACCAAACGACTGAAGCTGATTCTGCCCAGTATTGTAGACTTACTTGTACACATTATCAATCTGACGTTTAAGAATGGAGTTTTTCCATCTTGTCTTAAGTCTGCACGAGTTATAGCCCTACACAAAGGAGGAGATCCAAAAAACCCTTCCAACTACAGGCCAATATCCATACTATCTGCATTTGGTAAAATAATTGAAAGGTGCATATACAACAGATTTGTTGGATTCCTCGAGAAATATGAATTTTTCAGCCCATCTCAGTTCGGTTTTCGGAAGGGTCACTCTACCGAACAAGCCCTGATAGCGGTTACGCAATACATTCACGACGCACTGGACCGCGGTGAAATCCCAGCATCTATTTTTATAGACATCAGAAAAGCGTTCGATACTATATGTCATAAAATACTGAAATCTAAACTGGAAAACTGTGGTATCCGTGGTCCTGCAAACACTCTGGTTATGTCGTATTTAACCAACCGATATCAGTATGTGGACGGAGGGGAAGTGAAGTCAAATCCTACACAATGGTCAGGAGGAGTAGGAGTCCCACAA
Organism: Branchinecta sandiegonensis; assembly: GCA_030848855.1. Taxonomy (NCBI): domain Eukaryota; kingdom Metazoa; phylum Arthropoda; class Branchiopoda; order Anostraca; family Branchinectidae; genus Branchinecta; species Branchinecta sandiegonensis. Next base: position 12,753,109 of record JAUPMV010000021.1, on the reverse strand, counting down.
GGTTCGATCCTAGGACCGTTGCTATTCCTCATCTACGTAAATGACATGAACAGGTCACTGGAGAATATAGGCCTGAATGTACTATTTGCAGACGATACCGCATGCAATGTTGCTGCGAAAAATGAAGCTTCCTTAAGAGATAAGATGCAGCTAGCCCTTGGAAGATTGGTCAAGTGGTTTAATGCGAACAAGCTATCGATAAATTCTACGAAAACAAAATTTATGGTTTACTCTCGATCGCCGAGAAATGTTCCATCATTTACCAGCCTTTCATTGGTGGATTGTAACATCACCATAGCTAGGGTGGAGAGTATGAAATACCTCGGAATAATCATTGATCCACTACTAAGTTTCAAAGAACATATTGACCGACTGAGACTGAGAATTGGTCGGAATGTCGGTCTCCTTCGCCACCTAAAATCTGTCCTGCCTTATGACGCCCTTCGATCCATTTATTTTTCCCTAATTCACTCAAATTTAAATTACTGCCCACTTGTTTATTTAAACACTTTCTCAACAAATATTACTGGTATTCAGAGACAACAAAACAAAGCTCTTCGGGTCCTCAAGCAATTCATTCCTTCTCCACTCAGCCTCCCTAACAAAACATCAACAAAAACCCTTTATTTCTTTCTCAATATTTTGCCGGTTGGTCTGTTTGTCCCTTATCATGCTATCCTATTCAAAGTTAAACACCATCATAAACAACTTCCAGGATATTTTTATAAGCCGGACATTTTCGCTCAAAAAAATACATCCCATCAACACTATACACGGAATGCATCACTACTATGTCAACCATTTATACAAACGGAAAGATCAAGATTCTCGGTAAAAAATACTGTTATAAAATCATGGAATAAATATCAATCTAGTTTTGACCCACAACTCTCTCCAAATGTTTTAAAAAATAAAATAAAATCAAGACTTCTGACTAAATATTGAGTCACAAATACATTATTTGTAAGAAGATTGATGGCTTGTCTTTCGAGTATTGACGGTTTCTTGGCTGTCTCGTCTTTTTGTTTATTTGTTATTGAGGAGGTTGTTCGCTGGATGTCCCCTTTCTTGGGACCGGATGGTGGTTATTATATTTTATAAGTTATGTATGACCATGATTAGTTTCAATTTAGTCTTCTGGCCATCGAGCCTGCTCTCTGCCATGAAGTTTTGTCAAATTTATTAGTTGTTATTGTTTGAAATTAAATGAACCTGAACCTGAACCTGAAAGAGGTAAAGTTAAATTCCATTAAATATACTTACCTGTTTCATACTTTAAGTTTTAACTTCCCGCCCATCCTCCCCGCTTTTTTTTCAGACATGTGTTCTAATCGAAATGTACTGAATAGCGAAAGTCGCTAGAGGGTTGAGTGGGTCTGATTCTATTTTGAGTTTATGCCTCACTTCCTAGCGGAAGTTGCAGGCTTCAGTTGTCGTACCATATGTCGGTCGATGGAAGGAATAGAGCAATCATTAGTATGAAACAGGTATAGCCATATAGAAATGTAGCGGTTAAGGTCTGTTTTTCCCTATGTTTATGGCTATGGCTCAAGTACAATAGAGGTATGCTTATGTGAACGTCTGGTAAATGTGAACGATCGCCGAAGAAAAAACTAAAACCCAAACAAGGCATTTTTTTCAATAAATACTGATGATAACCAGTCACGCCATTTGCACTTTTTGAATATTTTGCTAATTCACTGATGAAAGTGACTGTCTATCAGCTGATTTCCTTTGTTAATTTGAAAATTTTGCCAAGTGGAACGCAACTTCAATGGAAAAGATGGCGGTCCGAACCTCCAGATGCAGTCAAAAGTGGAAGAAGATATTTTTGAAATTCAAAATAAAAAAAAGTGTATTGAATTTCTATTTCAACTTTGTCCTAGGATAACCCTGAAATACTTGGCTATTAACTGATATTAAGTTTGTATTTTTTCTTTTCCATTTTACTTTTGTCTATGCAATTGACAAAGTGTAACAGTTAAAAAAGTGTTCACATAAGCATACCTCTACTGTAAATAAAAGGCGCTCAGGTTTTTATGGCACTTGCAGCCTCTGGCTCAAGTGCCATATACCGATCACAATTCCGTCTGTCGGTCTGTCGGTCGGTCCGAGTTTTTTTGTCCCACATATCCGAGTTAGGGTACTTCCAGATGTGCTAGGACAATGAAACTTGGCAGGCATATCAGGGACCCGACCAAACTAACCTGGAAATAATCAGTTTCCCGATCCGACCATATGGGGGGGAGTGCGGGGCGCTGGAAACTTGCAAATTTAGGGCATTTTGTCACTTTTTTCTGAGTTAGGGTACTTCTAGATGAGCTAGGACAATGAAACTTGGCAGGAATATCAGGGACCCGACCAAACGAACCTGGAAATAATCAGTTTCCCGATCCGACCATATGCGGGGGAGTGGGGGCGCTCGAAACTTGAAAATTTACGGCATTTTGTCACACTTTTTCGAGTTAGGGTACTTCCAGATGAGCTAGGACAATGAAACTTGGCAGGAATATCAGGGACCTGACCAAAGTAACCTGGAAATAATAAGTTTCCCGATCCGACCATATGCGGGGGAGTTGGGGCGCTGGAAACTTGAAAATTTAGGGCATTTTGTCACACTTTTTCGAGTGAGGGTACTTCCAGATGAGCTAGGACAATGAAACTTGGCAGGAATATCACGGACCCGACCAAACTAACCTGGAAATAATCAGTTTCCCGATCCGACCATATGGGGGGGAGTGCGGGGCGCTGGAAACTTGAAAATTTAGGGCATTTTGTCACACTTTTTCGAGTTAGGGTACTTCCAGTTGTGCTAGGACCATGAAACTTGGCAGGCATATCAGAGACCCGACCAAACAAAATTAGGAATAATCAGTTTTCTGATCCGACCATTTGGGGGGGGGTGGAGGGCAGGGGAATCCGGGAAACTGAGAAGTGTGTAACTTTCGAACGGATGATCGGATTGTAATGAAACTTCATAACTGAAGAGAATATATATCTGTAATGTCCCGTTTAAAGTCTTGACCGGATTCGGTAGCCAGGGGGGAGTTGGGGGGGGGGAGACCGGAAATTTCAAGAAACGGTTAGAATGGAGGGATCGGAGTGAAACTTGCTGGGAAGAACAAGCATCTGCTCTAGATAAGTCCTTTAGGCCATTGTACTTGATCCGGACACTTATGGGGGGGGGGGGGTCCCGGAATTCCGGTGATGGTGGTTTTGGGGACTTTCACGATGAAACTTGGCAGGCATATCAGGGACCCAATCAAACTGACTTCAAAATAAAAATTTTGTCGATCAGATAATGGTGGGGGGAGTGGAGGGAGGGGAATCCGAAATTTTCAGTCATGCGTAATTTTAGAATGGTTGATCGGATTCGAGTGAAATTTAAGAATTCAACAGAGGACATTTCTCCGATGATTTTTTTCATATCCGGACCGGATCCGGCAACTATTGGGGGGGGGGAGGGAAATACGTGCCCCGTTTAGAATGGAGGGATCGGGATGGAACTTTGTGGGAAGAATAAACAGATGCTCTAGGTAAGTCATTTGCTGAATCGGATTGGCTACGTGCACCGCGGGGGAGCTGGGTGGGGTGGGGGGGGGGGGGGGGTGGACCGGAAATCTCGAGAAACGATTAGAATGATGGTATCGGAGTGAAACTTGCTGGGAAGAACAAACATCTGGTCCATATAAATCTTGTACATAATTTGACTGGATCCGGACACTTGAGGGGGGGGGGGGGGAGGAGGGGTATCCCGGAATTCCGTTTTGGGGGGATTTTCACGACGAAACTTGGAAGGCATATCAGGGACCCGGTCAAACTGACTTGGAATAAAAAAAAAAATCCTCGATATGATAATCTTGGGGGGGGGGAGTTGAGGGAGGGGAATCCGGAATATTGAGTCATGCGTAACTTTGGAACGGGTGATCGGATTCGAGTGAAATTTAATAATTAAACAGAGGACATTTTTCTCTTGTGACCTTTTTCATTTCCGGACCGAATCCGGCAATTATCGGGGGGAGGGCGGAAAATACTTGACCCGCTTAGACTGGTGTGATCTGGATCGAACTTCGTGGGAATGACAAACAGATGCTCTGGATTAATCATTTGCAGAACAGGATTGGCTCCGGTTATTGTGGGTGGAGTTGGAGGAGGGGGAGGGGGGTCTGGGATTCCGGTGATCGCGCGTTAAGGTACTTCCAGATGTGCTAGGACGATGAAACTTCGCTGGAATATTGGAGACTCAACAACATTTGCTTAGAAATTGCTACTTCCCAAATCCGATTATTCCTTAAAGTACCAATCTTGACCGCAAAGTAAAAAAAATACTTTTAAGCAATATATGCATTTTCGTGTTGCCCATCAGCCCATTAGCAGTTTTGCCTCAAGGGTTTTGCTTACAAATGAAGTTCCAGCTCCCTTATAGCGCGCATCTCAACCGCAAAGTCGAAACTTACTCTTGATCAATCAAATCATCTTGACACATGCAAGTGCCATATGAGCTTACAGCTCTTGTTGTGTCTCCTTGGTATGTCTCCATCTCTCTTTTTTGTATGTAGCCTTCTTTACAAATGCCCAGTTACTTGGCTTTCAAATCTTTCATTCACTGAGCAATGAATCGACTGCTAGATCTGCTTTCTGCTGGAATACATGTCACAATAAAACAAAAGTTCACTCTCCCCACTTTCTAAAAAAGCTTTCTGCTACTCACATACATTTCTAGCCAAGTAGTAAGTTGTAATACTAGACTTAGAAGTTGGATGGCAGTTTTACAGAAACGTTTTTTTGGAATTTAAGGAATAAACATTTAAAGGAATTCTATGGTGCCAAAGGAGGCAATGGTGAGAGAATCCAGAAAGGCAGACAGCGAGCTACGCTTGTTTCCTACTTAAAAAAAAGCTATGCTGAAGGAAAAGCTCAGTTTTTATCCCAGAACTCTTTTAGTGGTATGTGTCAAAATTGCGTGTCACTGTGTTTCATTTAACTTTTTCATGTCATCTACTCTTTCTATCCAGAGCATTGACACAGTTGTGCTCTTGCGTGAATGTAAATTTCTGCAGAAAATTCTTCTGTTATTTTTCTTTTCCTTTGCAATTCGGTAAGAAACATCAAGAACAAACAATCTGATATTTAATTTGATATCTGATATTGATATTTTTCAGGCCCAGTTTGAAATTATGTCTAAATTTTGTGTGTTTATACTGTTATTTATCATGTGTTGTTTTTCGTTGTTCTCTTTATTCCGCTACCGCCTTGTGTATTTGGCGGGTTACAAATAAAATATCTATATACATTTTGTCCCGTGCAGCGACTATGGATACCCCCACGATACCCGATAAAACTGAGCGGAGCTAGAGGTACTTGCTGTGAAGTTTGAGTTGATACCCGTCTACTTCCCCCTTTGCTTTGCCGTTGCACAAAAAAAACGTCGAATGACTGCAGGGGTGGAGAACCTGGCCTGCCGCTTGTTAGACATGAAGTCACAATGGTAGACAACCCCGATGAAAAATTTATCTTAAAATAGTAGTATGAAGCTGTACGAAAAAAGTAGCATGCAGTACTAACTGATGCTACTACATGCTTCTACTTCAAGGCTACCGTGTTACTGCATACTACTGCATGCAACTATTAGCAAAACAGGATGCTACTGAACACTACTACTTTAGATTGGACCAGTCTGAGGCACATTAAATGATAGTATTATTTGCTATTACATAGTATTACATGCAACTTTTTCGTACAGGTACCATACAACTACGCAGGCTACAAATTTTTCATCGGGACCTATCAGCAGTAAAGGACGACTCGGACGGCGTTCGGATTCTTCTGCGGAGTTTTAATGCGATACAGCTGTTAGTAGAGGTCAGAGGTAACTAATCAGGAGTGTCTGTGTAGTTCCTCCTTTACTCGTTCGCATCGTGCATTTGCTTGGGGAAATCAATTTCCTTGACCTTCGTCGATTTTATCAGTTATTTATCCCCTGCTGATTCTTCAGACAGTACTGAACGAGCTTTCAGCTCTCGTTATTACTGCCGTCTGAAACCAACGTGCTATACAATTTGTCCTCACTTACAGCTTTCTAAATTATGGGCAAACCTAGAAACGAACAATACGAAAACAAAAAAGAAAGACTACCTCCCCCCCCCCCCCCATGCACACACAACAACACAAACAATTTGATAAGGGAAAAGCTGTCTTCCAACCAAAATTATGTTTCCAAAACTCCATCGTCCTTTGGACGAGTTATTGTAAATAAAATGATGAACCGAACTGATATGCGACTTTTCCGACGTTTTCAAAAGGGATACAAATCGCAGCAATGGATCATTGGTAGCAAGAAGGAGTACAACAGATGTTGCCCCTATCTTTCTTGGACTTAACCCCCGTGACTGGAAGCCGTTAAGTTGTCAAAGAAACTACGATAACGTGCATTCTGACATAATTGCCAACTCCAACAAAAATGGACTGTCCGGACATGACTTAAAGCTGAGTGGCTGGCGATTCTCAAAAGACGTGGGCGGATGTTCTCTCCAGAACATCAGTTCTGGACTGCTGGAACATCATAGCATCTGGAGTTGTACTGAGGGATTCTATCTATAGCTTACTTTAAAGAATAATTACTTGGATAATCAGTACACCGAAAAAGTGTTAGTGTTATTCTTTGTGGAGACGGTATACAAGATCTCGCGTGTAAGCATCTGCTCAATATTTACTTAACGAGGATCGCGGATTTTTGATCGATGAAGATGCTTACAGACAGATATTCTTACAATTATCCGTTGGATGGTAGACGGTCGACGTGATAACTATGCTCTCATAAAAAAAAAGCCCAGTTTCATCGTCTTAGTGCATCAGGAAGTACCACACTCGCGGGATCACCAGAATTCCGCCCCCACCCCCCAACTCCCCCCAAAGTGCACGAATCCGGTTCGGTTATGTCAATGATGTATCTACTGTTTGCTCGGTGTCTTCCCACCAAGTTTCATCTCGATCCCTCCACTCACAGCGTTTCCCAAGATTTCCGGTTGCCCCCTCCAGCTCCCCCCAAAGGTCACCGGATCCGATCCGGATTTTAAGTTGGTCGTCTGAGGCACGAGATATTTCCAAATATCAAGTTTCGTTAAGATCCATCACCCGTTCAAAAGTTATAAATACATCAAGATTCCGGATTCCCCCTCCATCCACTCCCCCCCACGATGCTCAGATCGGGGAAGTGACTATTTCCAACATAATCATTTGGGGCCCCTGATATGCCTGCCACGCTTCATCGTCCTAGAAGTGCCCTAACTAGCAAAACCTCGACAGACCGACGGACGGACAGAAATTGCGATCGCTATATGGCACTTGGCCGAAGGGCAAGTGCCATAAAATAAAATAACGCTTCGTCTGAGGTCTACGGGGGATATACTAAATCAAGAAGGTAATTACATAGTACAGGGAGAAAGACGAAAAGTGGAAAGATTATAAGCTCCTTTTCTACTTGAGGCTCCTGTTAGGGGCAGGCACCTAGCACTCTTAAAGTGCGGATCTTCACCTGTATATTACAAAATACTTTTGGAAAACTTTAAAGTTTCATGCTCGCCAAGCGCTCCTGATCATTTCTGTAATGTTTCGCTCACAAATAAATTAATAGCACCCTTAAAGTGTGCATCTCTACCGCATGGTTCAAAATTACCTTTGGACAAACGTTTTCATGCTGTCCAAGGGACAAAGATCGTTTGTATTTACTTATAAATGATTTCGCTTACAAACAAATTCCTGTCCCTCTTAAAACGGGTATCTTAACCCCGCAGTGCAAAAGTAATTTTGGCCACAAGATACATAACCATGATCCCCAAGAGACCACGACAATTTGGTCCTTAAAGGACCTGTCTTACCTATGATACTAACGCAACCTACTTCCATACTCACTCCATATATTTCTAAACCCGGAGACCCCATTTCGTACGGTACACTCTAACCCCTCGATTGATAACCCCACTGATTTTCTCACTTGCCGTGTTTTGCTACCTTCGATGTGTATCGCGCTGTCGACCGTTGTCTGTGAGAAGTTTTTCCACCAAAAATTGTTTCCCCGTGTTTTCCCCGTGTTGTTCATTGAAAACACAGCCAAGTTTTAAAGTATTCAAATATTTTAAAATACTGTAAGTTGAAGAGTAAATAGTGCGAGGGGTTAAGTATTTCACTTACAAATGAATTCCTCTCCCTCTTAAAATGCGCATCTTAACCCCACAATGCAAAAGTAAGTTTGGCCACAAGATACATCACTATGATCCCCAAGAGACCACGACAATTCGGGCCTTAAAGGACCTGTCTTACCTATGATACTAACGCAACCTACTTTCATAATCACCCCTAGTGCACTACAAAACCGTGGGTTATTCATTGAAAGCACAGCCTAGTTTTAAAGTATTCAAATATACTTTACCCCCCCCCCCCCCAATGCTGTCGGCCAGTCGGTAAAAAATACCCGAGTCAGCGCGAAGCGCCGCAATTTTTCGTCAAAACAGTTGATTTTTTTCATGAAAACAGTCGGTTTTTCTGAAAATTAGTCGATTTTTCGTCAAAATAGTCGGATTTTCTGAAAATCCGTCGATTTTTTTCGAAACTGTCATTTTTTGTTGTTGAAAACAGTAGTTTTTCTACAGAAACAGTCGGTAAAAATTACCAGCCAGTCGGTAAATGCCCCCCCCCCCCCCCCCAAACAGTTTGGCTAGTAACGCCTCTGGATAAGATTATCCCTAATTCGGATTTATTTTATCCCAATAGAGATAAGATTAATCCCAGTAGCAAATACTACATCCTTATTCGGAGAAACTTTTTACAGTGTCAGCGTCACCAGCTCTTTTGCTCTGCATGCAGTTCGCCGGGAATACTGCTAAAAACCAGAAATTTGGCAAAAGAAAAAGACTTTTCTAAATTCGATTAGAGATGAGATACCGGAGAAAACATGCATGCTGAATCCATATCTGAACTTGGTTTCCTCATCTGATTAGTTGTTTGGCCGTAACATTTAAAAAAAAGGTAACATTTTTTTTGGAAATACTCAAGCGGTTAGTTATGCATAAACAGGAAAGACGGGAAATCTACAAGATTCGATTGTAGACCAAGAAATACAGAAAATATTAAATTTTTGGGATCCTACCGAGACCTTTGATCTTGTTCAATAAACCTTTCAGAACAAAAAAAAATTGACTGACCGAGGCCTCCTGGCTTCGGGAGGCGGAAGTCCTGTTGTCGACCGGAATATAGTATTTCCCGGATAACGTCAAGTAAAGGACCAGTCGTTCATCTGATAATAATTCACTCTTCTTCCGTAATCTGTCCATCCATTCTGAATCCCGAGATAGTACGCTTCACTGGCTCCGACAAGCCAATTGGTCAGAGAACCGGAGAACCATTTTACTTTCTCCTCCAAAGACGGTACAGATTACGATTTTCTACTCATCACCTTGTTGATTTAACTTAAGCCGCTTTCACATTGACGCGTCGTTGCGATGCGTCGCATAAGCGTTTATCTTGCGTTGCGTACAGGTTGCGTAGCGTATCTTTCACACCTGCGCGAGAACATGTCACGCTGGGTGCTTATTTACGTTTTCCTTTTTCAGTTTCTTCTGCCAAATTTTCATTTCTTCGTCAGTTAGTAAGTTTTTAATTATCATTAGTTGGTTTTAATTCATCATTAGTAGGTTATTCTCCAGTTTCTCTTCATAAACTTCCATTTTTCACCGAAAAATCTGATGCTTAACGAGTTGACGCAAAGCAAGAATAGAACTTGCGTTGCGTTTTATTTGTCTACGTAAGCTCTGCGTTGCGTCGCCGCAACCGTGACGCAGAGATTGCGTAGCTGAGTGTGAAGCGGCTTTCACACTGAGAACGCAAGACGCTTGCGTTGCGCTTGCTTAGAGTCGGCGTTGCGTCTGTCTTGCGTCAGACCTTTCGCACAGTGAAGGCTTGTGCGTTGCGTTTTCAGAAAACGCTAGTTCTGATGAAGACTTAAAATGATGCCTGGACTGAACATGGAGCCTATAGGCAAATTCAGACAGCTTGTAGAATGTTTATAGGGAATTTTTTATTATTACTATTTGCTACTTGAAGGAGACAGGTCCAATTAAATGTAATGTGATACAAAGTAGGATCAACTTACCAGTCATGCTCTTGCTAAACTCCTTGTTGATGATTTCACAAAGTGATAACCATGTATTATTAATGAAAGTCTTGTTGTGATAGTCAGGGACCTTTTTATCATATTAGTTTTTCTTCAAAAACTTCCATTTCAATGAAAAACAAAAACAGAGCTCAGTTCTATTCTTGCGTTGCGTCAATTTTTTAAGCGCAAGCTCCGCGTTGTGTCGTCGCAAGCGCAAAGCAAGGCTTGCGTAGCTCAGTGTGAAAGGCAAACGCATCAATGTGAAAGCAGCTTGAAAGGCTCTACACGTCAATGTGAAAGTGGCTTTACAATATCTACGGACAAGAGCTAATAATGGGGCATAAGGGGGCTTACAAAAACTAGTCCGCTTGGAAGCGGTCAACTGGAGTATAGAGAATAATTATAGAAAGGTAGACAGACATATTTGTGCCAATTACAGACACAATCACTATCATATTTGGGTGCAAAACGGATAAGTCAGCTACATTTTATTAGAGCTAAATTTCGGCCCTTCTTGGCAAGGGTCCTCTTCAGGCTCAAGATAAAAAATGAACTTGTGAAAAACAACTAAAGGACCTGTCTTACCTATAATACTAACGCAACCTACTTCCGTAATCACTTCGTATATTTCTAAACCCGGAGACCCCAATTTCGTACGGTATATTCTAACCCATCTAACAAAACCACGCGGATTGTCTCACTTGCCGTGTTTTGCTACCTTCGATGTGTATCTTGCTGTCGGCTGTTGTCTGCGAGAAGTTTTTCTGTGAGAAAAACCGGTTATGTAAATTGTTTCCCTTATTTCGCAATACGTCAACAGGTCTCGGAAAAGGCTTAAAACAGCCAAAACCGTGGGTTATTTGTTGAAAGCACAGCCTAGTTTTAAAGTATTCAAACATATTAAAATACTGTAAGTTGAATAGTAAATAGTGCGAGGGGTCCTTTAAAGATTCTTCCTTAAACATCCGATTTTGTGAACTTCTTCTTTAAAAACTGGTTGGACTTGAAGCTGTTTCAAAGAAAAAGTTCACAAAATCGGATATTTAAGGAAGAATCTTCAATTGTTTTTCATAAGTTCATTTTCCAGGTTGAGCGGCTTGAGCCTGAAGAGGACCCTTGCCAGGAAGGGCCGAAAAGTAGCTCTAATAAAATGTAGCTGACTTATCCATTTTGCACCGTCAAATATGATTCGCAGTCAGCTTGGGCTGAAAGGAACATCTACAGTCACTATTAGTGAAAAACGGCACATTGACGCGAATTTCGCATGCAAATTCTTATCGACTAGCTCTTATCCAGTTTGCCAGGTGGTCCTCCAAGGAATACACTGCTGTCTTTGAAAATGCACTAAAAATACGCAAAAACTAAATTTTAACCCAACATTGCAAGAAATCTCTAAAAGCTTACAAGGATTTGCCGAAAATCGCCAGCAAAAAAAAAATCCGCACAGTCGGTCGTAAAATACGCCAGTTTGGCGAAAATCCACCAATATGGCAACACTCCTCTTACCTGAACTGCTGAAATAAGAGTCGGTAGTCGCTTCTTCAATTCAGCTTCCATATCAGCACTCATGATTCCACCTCCAAAGAAAATAACTTTGATGCTTGACAGGTCGTACTTGGAAGCCAGCGGATTCTTCACCATGTTAACTATCATAGCAGGAAGGGCTATCATCGATTTCGGCTAAAGAAATAATTTCTTACATTAGTAAGTCTTTTTCTCTGTGAGAAAATGATGGGGGAAAATATTTTTTATTATTAGAAAAGACAATGTAAACGAGAAACAGACGCATTGGGTTCGAGCCCACTTCTGAAGGGTGGCATAGCACTCTCAGTTTCGAATACAACCAATTATTTCCACTCTAATAAATTTGTAGCTCCAATAACAAATACGCCTTCATATATAAACAAGACCAAAGGTTTCGATGGGATCCCAACAATTTAATATTTGATCCAGACAATTGGTCTTGTAGAGATCCTATCTTCGCCAGCCTCCTTGAACACTCCTTGAACAACTAGAAACAGATTAAGGCAAATGGTAATCATCTGAGAAGAACAAGTTCTAATACGGATTCAGCATGTGTTTTTACCCAAATAGCCTGCGTCACAACTACTTTGACAAAAGTTCATACCATACTTATGCCAAATTTCCGGTTTCGGCCGGCTTCCGGGCGAACTACCTGTCTTGCAAAAAATTGAAGTTCATAAACGGATTCAGCGTATCTCCTTACCCCTATGTCAAACCTCTAATCAACTTCGGATAAAACTTCAACTTTTAACGAATTTTCCGATTTCAGCCGGATTCGTGGCGAACTATGTGTCCAGGTAGAAAATGATTGTCATACACGAATTCAGCATGTCTTCTTGTCCGTAAATCGAACATCTAATGAAATTCATATAAAACTTTTACTTTTAACAAAGTTTCTTGTTTTGGCCGGATTCCGGGCGATCTACTTGTCCGGCAAGAAACTAATTTTCATATTCGGATTCAGCATGTTTTCCTATCCTTACAATCAACTTCAGATTAAACTTTTATTTCTGAAAAAAAAATTCCGGTTTTTGCCGGATTCCGGGTGAACTACCTGTCCGGTGAGAAAATTTTTATATTCGCATTCAGCATGTCTCCTTACCCGTAAACCGGACATCTAAATCTAATAAGCTTCAGGTAAAACTGTTATGTTTAACGAATTTTCCGGTTTTGGCCAGATTCCAAGTGTACTACTCTCCCGGCGAGAAATGTTTTTTATGTTCGTGTTCAGCATGTCTTTTTACCCCTTAATCGACTATCTCATTAGCTTTTAAAAAATATTTTAGTTGTTTTCGATCGGAAACAGTTGGTTTGGTTTTCAAGTCCTGTAACAAAACCTGATTTTTAACAACGACAGTAGAGAAGTTGAATTGCGTTGAATTATAAACGATCAAAACAGTTTAACTGAAACGGTGAATCTGAAATTCCAATCGTAATTTTACAACTGTTTACGATTGTTTTTTTTTTTTTAAGTGTAACTGAACAACTGTTTACGATCGTTGTCAACTGTTTTCGATCATTTCTAGAATCGGAAACAGTGGCTTTGGTTTTCAAGTCCTGAAACAAGACCTGATTTTTAACAACGGTAGTAGGGAAGTTGAATTGCGTTGAATTATAAACGATGAAAACAGTTTAACTGAAATGGTAAATCTGAAATTCCAATCGTAATTTTACAACTGTTTCCGATTGTTTTTTTTTCAAGTGTCATTAAACAACTGTTTACGATCATTTTCAGTTGTTTTCGAACGTTTTCGTTATTTTCGATTGGAAACAGTTGGTTTGGTTTGCAGGTCCTTAAACAAGACCTGATTTTTAACGACGGTAGTAGAGAAGATGATTTTTTTTTTTTTTAAACGATGAAAATAGTTTAACTGAAACGGTGAATCTGAAATTCTAATCGTAATTTTACAGCTGCTTACGATTGTTTTTTTTCAAGTGTCACTAAACAACTGTTTACGATCATTTTCAGTTGTTTTCGATCGTTTTCGTTATTTTCGATCGGAAACAGTTGGTTTGGTTTGCAGGTCCTTAAACAAGACATGAAGTAGAGAAGTTGATTTTTTTTTGGTGTCAACGATCAAATAGTTTAACTGAAACGGTGAATCTGAAATTCCAATCGTAATTTTACAACTGCTTACGATTGTTTTTTTCAAGTGTCATTAAACAACTGTTTACGATCGTTTTCAGTTCTTTTCGATCGTTTTCATTATTTTCGATCGGAAACAGTTGGTTTGGTTTGCAGGTCCTGAAACAAGACCTGATTTTTAACGATGGTGGTAGGTAAGTTGAATTTCTTTGAGTTGTAAACGACCAAAATAGTTTAACTGAAACGGAGAATCTGAAATCCCAACCGTAATTTTACAACTGTTACGATGGCTTTTTATAAGTGTCATTAAACGACTGTTTACGATCGTTTTCAGTTGTTTTCGATCGGAAACTGTTTATTTCGAAAAGTTGTATAAGACGTGGAAACGCTTGAAGTTGAGAGCTGTCATCCGTGCTTTTGCTATTTTCACTTTTATTTTTTTGAAGCGCAAAATATTTCAAAAGCAGCTGTCGTAGTCGAAGCCCATTTATATTCCTAAAGCGTTTTTTTAAGTGCTGCCGGTTAATTCATAATTAAAAAAAAAAATATTTGCCTCTATAGACAACAACGTTCATAATTCTCACAATATCGTTCGATCATTGAACTGAATAAAAAAAATGAAGCATTAGTTAAAGTTGGAGATAAGTCGGAGCCCTTCAATTTATCAACAAGCTGAAGTTCAGGGCATAGGGGTGGGGGTGGAGGGTATGTTAAATAAGAATCTGCAGTCCTAAAAATACGATTGGAAACAACTGGTTTCGATCGTAAATATACAATTGGAAACAGTGTTTTCAAGCGTAAATAACGACTGAAAACAATCGTAAAAATATGATCATAAGTAACTGTTTTCAACAGAAAACAACTTTTTGCGACCGTAAAAATACGATGGAAACAACTGGTTCTGATCGCAAAAATACGATCCTCAACAACTGTTTACAATCGTAAAAAAACAATTGTTTACGATCGTTTTCAATTGTTTATGATTGGAGAAATGTCCCATAATACAAATGTAAAAAAACGATCGTTTACTTGAATTATTTCCATTCGGGATGAAGTCATTATTGCCAACTTGCCACATTACCGGAAATTGACCCCGAAGATTAACAGATCACACAAAGAAAGAATAATTACCGCAAATGTATGTCTTCCCTTTATAATTAATTGTCTTGACTTTTGATTACACTGGCCACTAAACACAGACAAATTAGCAGGCCGAGAGAAATTGTTCTGAAAACTTTTATCTGTGAAACTTTAGTGGAACTTGAACCCGTAAAGGCATACTTTCAGTTTCAGTTTGTTTATTCTCGACGAGACATCGATCCGAGCGGAAGACGGACAAAATAAACTAATTTATGATATTCTTTTCCACCGCGTCAACCCTGGTTAGTTTCCAATTTCTACGTTCTCAAATATACGGTTTCCATATTCTCTAAATCATTTGAGGTTTTCAATGGGCCTGAGCCCTGTAGAACTTGTTATAAGACCTGTAAAATCTGGATTACGTACTTTCGTAGAGCTAAGAAATAAAAACTTCGACCGATTCTATGAAATCATTTCCCAGAATATATCACCCAAAAGGCGTTGGAGCTAGATGCAGAACCTCACGACATCCATAACTCCCAAACGGCTGACCCGATTCGGGAACTGGTCAGAGCACATGTTCTAGCTGAGCTCTTTGTGGGACCGTACAAAAAAAACATTAACACGGCGCGAGGACAGCCAGTATATTTCAACAAGGGCTAGCAGCTCACATGGCACTTGGAAGGCTGGGTAGGAGAATGAAAGTAGGAATTTTGCCAATTAGTGAGTTTGTTGAGATCATAGTAAGCAAAACCATTGAGATACGAATGATCATGGAACATTGGAATCACGAGAATGTATCGCTTGGTAAAAAGTATTTTATATTTGCACTTTGCTGTGATGATGCGCACTATAAGAGCGCTAGAAATTCGTTTCTAATCAAAACCCTTGAGGAAAAAATGATCCTGGGTCCTTTAGAATCATGAATATATATTGTTTGGTCAAAAGTATTTTTTTGACTTTTCGGTTAAGATGCGCACTTTAAGGGTGCTAAAAATTCATTTCTAAGCAAAACCCTTGAGGCAAAAACTATCATGGGCTCATGGGGCTCATGATAACGTATGTTTTGCTTAAAAGTATTTTTTTTACTTTGCGGTTAAGATGAGTACTTGAAGGCATGGTCGGATCTGGGAAGTGACAATTTCTAAGTCAATCTTGCAAAGTCTCTAATGTTAAAGCCAAGATTCATCACCCTAGTACATCTGGAAGCACCTTAAGTCGCGACCAGCGGAATTCCGACCCCCCTTCCCCCCCCCCCCCCAACTCCCCCAGAGTTTCCGAATCCGGTCTGGTTCTGTCACTGATGTATCTAGGGCTTATGCTTGTTCTTTCCGCCAAGTGTCATCCCAATCGCTACACTCTAATCATGTCACAAAATCCCAGCCCACCTTCCCCCGCCCCCCTTTCCCTCCCCAAATTGATTGGATCCTGGCCGCACTTAATACGGGACATCTGAGACATAAGTTCTTTCCGAATATCAAGTTTCATTAAGATCCGACCACCCGTTCAAAACTTGGGCGTACCTGAAAATTCCGGATTCCCCCTTCCTCCACTCCCCCTACGATGGTCAAATCGGAGAAACGGCTGTTCTTACGTTAGAATGGTCGAGTCCCTGATAGTTTCATCGTCCTAGCACTTGTGGAAGCATTTTAACTCGGGATCATCGGAATTTTGGAACCCTCCCTTAAACTCCCCTGACACTTCCCGCATCCGGCCCGGTCTTGTCAACTATGTATCTAGGGCTTGTGCTTGTTCTTCCCACCAAGTTTCATCCCAATCCGTCCACTCTGAACATGTCACACGATTTCCGCCCTCCCCCCCCTCCAGCCCCCCCCCCCCCAAAGTCACCGAATTCGTTCCGGACTTGAAGTGCATCATCCGAGACACGAGGTCTTTCCAAACATCAAGTTTCATTAAAATCCGATTCCCGTTCAAAAGTTAAACATATTTCAATGTTCCGGATTCCCCCTCCCTCCACTCTCCCACGGTGGTCAGATCGGGGAAGTGACCATTTCCAAGTTAGTTTGGTCGAGTCTCTAACATGCCTGCCAAGTTTCATCGTCCTAGCACATCTGGAAGTATCCTAACTCGCGATCACCGGACTGACTGACAGATTGACCGGCGGAAAAGTGATCGGTATATGGCACTTGGTCGGAAGGCATTTGCCATAAAAAGTGAACATTTTATGATCCCTTCCTCGTCATTACTGGAATTCCCGCGTAAATGCAAACTTTTTACTATCTGACCCTTTTGCAAAGTTATCGCCCATTGCCCAGGACCATATTCCTGCCACTGACCATTTTCCGCTTTCCATCTGGGAAGAAGATTTTTTTAGACCCGATCAGATCCTATTACTCCCTAGACCCGTTAGTTATTAGTAAACTAGACCCGATTAGTCCCTTTTCTTTTTCTGGGTTTGTTTGTTAGTTCAGTGTAATTTTCCTTATTTTTTTGGTGCTGCCCTATTCCCCTTTTCTGGTCCAGTGCGTAAATAAACTTTCATCGCCATCATCCAGTGCTGCGCTGTAATAAAACCAAGGGTGGCAACTTAATGAACGATGTTCCGCCTGTGGGCTGCCATGTGACTGGTACTTTACACACAACGACAAATAAGGTCGGAATTACAGGAGGTCCAACCCAATCTAAACGAGTCCAATTTCGCGAGCAATGTAATAATGAAATTAAAGCTTTAGTAGCCTGCCGTTATTTTTGCCAAAAGCAGGTTTAAAGGCACGGCAAATTAACTAAAGGCGTTTTCCCAAGTTGGAAATATTTCGCTGGCTTTCCGCTAAAAGTTAATTATCGTTCGCTGAATCGCGCGAACTAGAGGGATAGTTAACTAGAGTTGCGAGTTTATGATTTTTAAATAGGCGACGGTCGTTGCAGTCCTGGTAGTTTGTGTTTCTTTACTCACTAGTGTCTGATTTCACTATCTCCTGAAGACTCCTCACTATAGAACCTGACTCCCGGCCAGGTTCTGGTTAGTCCGGACTGGCAAGAAAAAAAACGGACACGAGCTAGTCTCAAAACAAGAGTAGCAGAGCAGACGCCAGTGAATCCAAAAATATTTTTTGGGATATTCATCGTTGTGGTTACAGTGTTTCCAAGAACGATATGTGCCATGGGGAATTCCCACTTAGATTTGAATTCAAGTTACTATGTTTGTGGTTCTGTATAGCTTGGTCGAAGATGGGACAAAAACATTTAAAGCATATCAGGACATTTTTTTTCAAAGATTTAACATTTCTTACATCCCCTCCACGGCGTTATATAAATGACCAATGTGCGAAGCTATCTTCCACTGCCCTGGACCTCCAAAGTTTAGCCCTTGAACATTTTTCCGCTTGTCAACCATGATTTTTAGTCCCATTTCTTTTTTCAATTTTATTACTATCCGCCGAAATCGGCAGGTGGAATACAGAGAGAAAAGCAGACGAATATGAACATAACTAGCCCCATTTCTTTTTTCTATATTTCTTTTAATTATTCATCATGTTTTTCTTTTTCTCCTATCCGCCGAAATCGGCGCATGCAATACAGAGAGATAAGCAAAAGAATATGCACATCTCTACAGTACTACGTAAAGGATCATTTACACGGCGGGTATTTTTCCCCGGAGACGAGGGGAAAGTGTTCCCACGGTATCCGGGTATTTTTCAAGGGAGAGTACTGTCATCTGGCAACAGATTCCAAGATTGTAAAGCTCAGAATATCTCTCTACAATCAGGGACCCATAAATTTCCTGCAATGACTCGCCATTCAGGGGGCTTGTCAATAAGAGATTTCTGATGCGCTCTTGACCGAGCGTCAGATAGTTCGAGAAATACCCACGGAGATAAAATACCCGACTATCCAGATAGACAAAATTTTTCGCAGCTGTTGTGCTGAACTAGGAATATTTCTCTGTAATGGAAGAGTATCCTGGATCTTTTGTCCTAGCTTAGGTACCTGGCGGCATGGTGAATAGTCCCAACAAATTTTGTCTATCTGAGCAAGAACGCCGATTCAACCCAAGCGGAATTTTTGGAATGTAGGTGAGGCTCGGGCAACATAGCAACATAGAAGCATAGGAAATGACAAGCTCCCTGAATGGCGAGTCATTACAGGAAATTTATGGGTCCCTGCTACAATGGACACCAACATGTGTCCATTTGGATCACTTCGTATATGGACATTATCAAAATTATTGCTCGAAAATCCGATTTTGTTGTTGCTGACGTCGAAGAATACCCTTCGATAAACAAATCCCTTGGTAAGAATTTTGCAAAATTTAAGTCCGAAATACCCGGGGATTTCTTCCCGTATGGAAATAATTCAAGTCGTAAACGATCGGTTTTTTCCAGTTGTATTATGGGACATTTTTCCAATCGTAAACAATTGGAAACGATCGTATTTTTATGATTGGAAACAGTTGTTGCCAATCGTTTGCGATTGTAAACGGTTGTTTCCAATCGTTTGCGATTGTAAACAGTTGTTAACGATCGTATTTTTACGATCAAAACCAGTTGTTTCCAATTGTATTTTTACGATCGGAAACAGTTGTTTACGATCGAAACCGATTGTTTCCAATCGTTATTTTACGATTGAAGACAACTGTTTCCCATTGAATTTTTACGATCGAAAACAGCTGTTTACGATCGTGGTTTTAAGCCTGGAACCGATTGTTTCCAATCGTCATTTTACGATTGAAAACAACTGTTTCCAATTGTATTTTTACGATCTAAAACAATTGTTTCGGATCGTATTTTTACGATCGGAATTTCCGACTGCAGATTATTTTTCAACACACCCTCCACTCCCACCCTTATGCCCTAAACTGTACTGTAGATCGTCGATAACTGGAAGGTTTTCTACTTCTCTCCAACCAGCGTTTCCACTTTGACGGATTTGTCCGTCAAAAGCGGATTTCTTGGGTCTTGACGGATGAGAATTTCTTTTGACGGATTTCCGACTTTTTGACGGATTTCTGAAGATCTTGCAAAAAATCGGTATTTCTACTTGATGTTTCTGAATTTTCTCTACCATTGGTGAAAAATTTCATGAACACTGTAGCATCAAATAGTACTCCTAAAAGACGCTGTGATCATAAATGTTTCCAAAAATTTCGCCTGCGGTGCCTTTTATATATTTTCCCCTTAGTGGAAAGGAGCTTTTAGGCTTGGACTTTGTTTTGACTTATTCGGTATAATAACTGGGATTCGGTAATTTATTCGGTAGAATTGGCAGGATTCGCTAGTTACCACGAACCTCGATACTCGGATAGGCCGAGTGAAGCACTGGTTGCAGACAAAAGGATGATGTATGATTTCATCGATAGTCCTTACTTTTATCAAGAATAAAAAAGGGAAGAACTGAGAAGACTTGAATCATGGGACGTTGTTTTCTGCCCGATCCTCAAGTACCGGGGGTGGAGCCTATTCGGCGCCTGTCCAGACCACAGAGTAATTATTGGCGCTATTTCTTCTGATCGCCGTGCTTCGCGTCAAGGAAGTGCGCCAAATTCAGATTAAACCGAAAGAGGCGGAAATTTTGCCCTTCTCCCTCCAATAAATCGCTGCTATCACTAGTTTAAAAGACGAGACAAGGGGCTAAAGTACAGTGAGATGATAGAAGTCGTGCAATCCTACATTCAAGGATGACGAAAATAATGGCAGAAAAGGACCGATTTGGACTGAACACTATAAGTTTAAAGAAGGAAGGGACACGCTTCCAAACATTCATGCAATCTCTATGGCAGATTCATAGTGATGAAAAAAAAGACTGTCAATAGGATGGACAATGAAACATTTAGCCAACTACCCGGGATGATATAAATTTTGAACAAAAATAAAAATGGTTATCTCAAATGTAGACGTTTTGAATGGTACTGTACAATTATTATTTTCAGTAATCAATTAAAATTTAAAATTAGGAAATACTTCAAGCCAACTGTTTTTCGCAACTAACCGATAAACCTTCTGAACTGAATTTTGTGTACAGAGTACAACTTAAAAACAAAACATAACAACTCTTTGAGTACAGTTCGCCAGCTATGCCCAAATTCCAACTTGAATGATGTAAAAACATGATAATGAAAAAAAAAACCATTACGAAAAGGCATAGACAATGACAAATTTGGGCAGATGTAAATTGCAACTATCTGAGATAATGATATACGTTTTAGACCAAGAATAATAAGTTGTTATCACAAACTGATACGTCTTGAAAGATATCCTGCACTCAGCAATCATTAATTTCTATTTTACGCAACTAAACGAGAAAATGATATGAACTAATTTTCGTGAAGAATACAACTTAAAAACAAAACATAGTAACTCATTGAGTACATTTCGGCAGCTAAATATTTTCCAAGCTTAATTACCTTTTCTAGAAGGGATTCTTTACAGTCCTGAGAAGACCAAAATAAAATTACTAATGTTCAAACCAGTCCTATTGAATCTGAACTAAATGCATGCGTGTTAGGTCTATGCTTCAGCGTTCAAGTTGCTTAATTGTTTTCCTTAGTCATCAGATGCCGCATTCCCTTGGGCTTCACCGTCTTTGTGAAGGGTCGTGACAACATAAGCTTCATATGGCAAATCTGACCCGAGATTGAAAAGGAGTTTCCATTTATATAATCTTCAGAATCTGCACTGTTTGAACTTCCCGCCTTTTCCCATCACTTTTGCTCTGGAGGTAACACTTAATACTGCAAGAGGCAACACACGAAGCCCCACCCAGGATCCACCCCCGATAAATTAGATCGGACAAAAAGATATCTAGGATGCTGACATCGGGGTTATGTGAGTTCTCAATTCTTCCCTTATTTATTCTTGCTTTTATTCTGGATTCCAAAAAGATACTCTGATCAACAATGTTTCGAAAATTCCGCCTGCGGCGCTTTTGTGATATTCTCTATTTTATGGAAGGCCGGGTCATTTAACTGGGCTTTAAGCCAGTTTTAGGATTGGGATTCGAGAAACATTAAAAGCTAGAACCTGCATGGAAATAGTTTAATTTGGCAAGGAAAAAACAACAAAATATCCTGAACTTTATTTTTATCATGGGTGCTGATGCTGCCGGGACGTCGTTCTATCCAGTTTCTGGAAATTCTTAGGATCTTGGTCATCCACGGTAAGAGATAGAACTTCTATGAGAAGCAGTTAAATTGTAACATAAAGAAACAAAAATTGGATTTAGAAAAATTTCTCCTGCGGCGCTCGATTTAATTTTTTCTTCGTAGATATCGTGTCCGGCAATATGTTGTTCAAGCGGGTTTCGCAAAACCGACGCCTATAGTAGCTGGCTAATCATCTTTCATGCTGCCCTTTAGCGTTACTCTTTGTATGTAGACCTTTCTGTTGAGTAATTTTTATAATTTAAAGCTCGAAATATCAGTTTCTAGGATTCGGCAAACTTTTTGAAAGGTCCGGTAAAAACTTTGGCTGTGCAACTGAAAACAATTGGAATCAACTGGAAACAATTGAAAACGATTGGAAACAATTGAAAACGATCGTTTTGAATCAGTGCGAAAAAAAGGAAACAACTGTTTCCAATCGTTTACGATTGGGATTTCAGTTTCACAGTTTTACGTAACTATTTTCATTGTCTAAAACTAAAAAAAATAAACTTCCATATTGCCGTTGTTAAAAAGCAGATCTGTATTCCATGATTTGAAAACAAAACCAAGTGTTTCCGATCGAAACAACTGAAAATGATGAAAACAACTGAAAACGAGTGGAAACAAGTGAAAACGATCGTTTTGAATCGGTCCGAAAAAAGCGATCGTAAAATTACGATTGGAAACAACTGTTTCCAATCGTTTACGATTGGGTTTCAGATTCACAGTTTCACTTGAACTATTTTCATTGTGTAAAACTAAAAAAAATAAACTTCCCTAATACCGTTGTTAAAAGTCAGGTCTGTATTTCCTGATCCGAAAACAAAACCAAGAATTTGCGATAAAAACAACTGAAAACAATTGGATTGAAAACGATCGTTTGTAAAATTGAACTTGAAAATTGATCACTTGAACTATTTTCATTGTGTAAAATTAAAAAAAATATACTTCCTTATTACCGTTGTTAAAAATCAGGTCTGTATTTCATGATTTGAAAACAAAATCAAGTGTTTCCGATCGAAACAACTGAAAACGATTGGAAACAACTGAAAACGATCGCTTTGAATCTGTAAGAAAAAAATGATCGTAAAATTACGATACGATTAGGATTTCAGATTCACAGTTTCACTTGAACTATTTTCATTGTGTAAAACTAAAAAAAAAATTAACTTCCCTATTACCGTTGTTAAAAATCAGGTCTGCATTTCATGATTTGAAAACAAAACCAAGTGTTTCCAATCGAAACAACTGAAAACGATTGGAAACAATTGAAAACGATTGGAAACAATTGAAGACGATCGTTTTGAATCGGTACGAAAAAAACGATCGTAAAATTACGATCGGAAACAACTGTTTCCAATACGATTGGGATTTCAGATTCACAGTTTCACTTGAACTATTTTCATTGTGTAAAACTAGAAAAATATACTTCCTTATTACCGTTGTTAAAAATCAGGTCTGTATTTCATGATCTGAAAACAAAACCAAGTGTTTCTGATCGAAAACAGTTGAAAACGACTGGAAACAATTGAAAACGATTGGAAACAATTGAAAACGATTGTTTTGAACCGGTAAGAAAAAAACGATAGTAAAATTACGGTCGGAAACAACTGCTTCCAATCGTTAACAATTGTTTACGACTTAATTGTTTCCATACAGGTTGCTGTTGCGGGGAAAAACACCCGCGTAGTACGGGTAAATACCCTCCATGTAAACGTAGCTTAAGCATGTACCAAATCTCATAAAAAATACTATAATCCTAAATATTATTGTGCATTCCGTCCGTAATTGAACACTCGGTGTATTTTTTTCTTTTATCCTACACTCTTTTCCTTTTCTTGTCCAACGCATAATCAAATTTCAACATCATAGCCGAGATGATCCCACGGTTGAGCTACCGGCATGAATGGCGGAGAATTCAGAATGTGAGAATGCTGTCGAACTAACCCATTTAATAATAGCTAATATTCAATGGTTCTTTATCTATTGGTTTCTTGGTTCGATGGTTCGCCTGACCCGTCTAGCCCATAGGCTTTCAGTTCGTGAGAATTAATCACTCAATAAGCCGGGTCTCTACACGAAATGAAATAACAAAAAGAAGATTTGTAGCAGTGGTTCGACGAAGTTTGGATTAATTTATCGGGGAGAAAAAGTCGGCTAGCCAAAAGGAAAATGGTGAAGTTTCAGGCTGAGGAAAATAAGCTCGACATTAAGTTTGATTTGTTGTGACACAGCTCGACGGTCTGACTCAAGTTTTAACTTCCAAGTAAGCGAAACTGAACGAACACAAATAATATATTCATGCGAGGGATGAAAACGAAACGTCAGCTATGATGCATATAGAGTGATATTTCGGCCCTTCTCGGCACCTAGCAAGGGCAGAGGCGTCACTACAGGGGGGGGGAGAAGGGGGGGACGCCCCCCCCCCCAAAGCTGTCGGCCAGTCGGTAAAAAATAACCGAGTCGGCGCGAAGCGCCGCGATTTTTCGTCAAAACATTTGATTTTTTTCATGAAAACAGTCTTTTTTTCTGAAAATTGGTCGATTTTTCGTCAAAATAGTCGGTTTTTCTGCAGAAAAAGTCGGTAAAAATTACCAGCCAGTCGGTAAATGCCTCGTCTCCCCCCCAAACATTTTGGCTAGTAACGCCTGTGAGCAAGGGTCCACGTCAGGCTGTCGCACGTCAGGGAGTCTGGGAAACGGAAGGAACCAACCTGCAAACTTTCTCTGCCTAAGCATTGTAGCTGAGGTTTCCGTTTTCATTCATTGTATGAATATATGTTTCCCAGTCAGCTTCGGCTCAAGAAGTATTTACAGAACTGTAAGAAGTTTCATAACAGACATAACAAGGATGTGCGGTTTCAATCGGGGGCGCTATAATCGTAAAGCTTTGGGAAATTCGTACAGCACCTTCTGCGCTCCTTCTATACTATTTCGTTCTGGCGTCACTCATGTTCTGCGAAAGAAGGAGATTAAAAAGATGAGATCATGTTATTTTAAATATGCAAAGCACCTGCTCGACTTGCCGAAATTATGTCATAACCATACAATGACGGAGAAATTCAAAATTCAAGATGCAAGTGCTACCCTCTTGGATGTTTCCTCATCGCTTAAAAATCATGGACAACAGGGCCCAACCAGCGCACGACGTCGTCCACTGCTTCCTGACCGAAGATTAAAAATTAAGTGTCTTTTCTGTGTGTTTATGTGTTTAGTTTATTTTCTTTATTTTCTACATTTACTCCGCCTTTTCAAAATGGCGTGTCGTAAATAAATTACTTACTTACTTACAACACTTGGGATATTATCTGTTGTAGCGACAAACCTTACAATATGCATGAAATTTTATGCATTACAATTAAGCATTGCCAGGAAGAGCCAAAAAACCGCCAAATATGATGTGAAAAATGAATTTTTCGATCTCAAGACAAACGAAAAAGCCAGCAGACGCGTTTTCGGCATTTTTCAGCTCGTCGGCATTGCTTGTTATGCATAACATGTCATGCATAACATTTTCAAAACCACAACAGATTACATCCCAAGTGCAGAGGCGTCACTATCCAAAATGTTTTTTTTTTGGGGGGGGGGGACGAGGCAGTTACCGACTGGCTGGTAATTTTTACCGACTGTTTCTGCAGAAAAAACGACTGCTTTCAACAACAAAAAATGACAGTTTTGAAAAAAATCGACTGATTTTCAGAAAAATCCACTGATTTTCAGAAGAAAAGACTATTTTGACGAAAAATCGACCAATTTTAAGAAAAAACGACTTTTTTCATTAAAAAAAATCAACCGTTTTGACGAAAAATCGCGGCGCTTCGCTCTTTACCGACTGGCCGACAGCATTGGGGGGGGGGGGCGTCCCCCCTTCCAGTCGTGACGCCCTGCCCAAGTGTTGTCTTTGTTATCTATTGAAACTGCGCATCTTTGTGTTGTCTTTTATGAAACTTCTGACAGTCTACAGTTTATACTCAGGGCGTGCTGTCTATGCTACAGAACGGGTAACAGATTTGGATCCTATTCTGTATTAAGGTGAGTCTTCACCTTCCGGAATCTGGGTTCCCGGATTTTTCCGAGATTTTTTTTGAATTTCTTCTGCGATACTTAAAAAATCCGGAAATCTGGAAGTTCAAAAGCCCCTTTTTCCGGATTATATTGATATACTTTTCGACCCGTTCATATTCCAGATGCAATTTACAGAAGACGTCAAAGAATAATCTGGAAGCCCAGATTCCGGAAGTTCCGGGAGTAAAGACCGGACTTTATACATGGCCGATCATATCGCTTGGTTGTGTTCCTACGACGATCCAAGGAAAGAAAGAAGCAATCACCAGGGTTACCAAAGGTAGAACAAAGGTAGGCAAGAAACACGTTTGTTCTGTTAACGACTGTTTTTTTTCGTTATGGTACTCTCCGTGCGTAAATTTTTAGAAGTTTTGCACGTATTGATCACCAAAATGTTTCAACTAAAAAAAAATAGTACTTTTTCAGGAAAATAACAGTTTGATCTTTAGTAGCACCAAGAACAAATAATCTGGTAGAACCTCCGTCTCCCTGTTCTAATGCGACCATGCGGAGTCGAATATATTCTGATACCCTATCCAACGAAATGAATTCTAAATTATTGAATAACCTTGATGGCAAATATTTTTGATTGTATTTTGATTATCTTGTATTTCTTTGTCC
Source organism: Branchinecta sandiegonensis (assembly GCA_030848855.1). Lineage (NCBI taxonomy): Eukaryota > Metazoa > Arthropoda > Branchiopoda > Anostraca > Branchinectidae > Branchinecta > Branchinecta sandiegonensis. Next base: position 12,726,485 of record JAUPMV010000021.1, on the reverse strand, counting down.
TTTCCTACTGCACTTATGCCCTTGGGCACTGCGTTATAAATCCTTCATTCATTCATTCAAACGAGCGGAGGAGAAGCTACGCAGAACATCACATTTTATTACCTCTACAAACAGCTCTACCGCAGTACAAATCCGCAGAAGAATACGAATTATTGAACGAAATTATTGAATAACCTTTATGGCAAATATTTTTGATTGTATTTTGATTATCTTGTATTTCTTTGTCCTTTCCTACTGCACTGATGCCCTTGGGCACTGCGTCATTCATTCACTCAAACGAGAGGAGGAGGAGCTACGACGAACATCACATTTTATTACCTCTACAAACAGCTCTACCGCAGTACAAATCCGCAGAAGAATACGAACGCTGTATGAGTGGTCCTTTACCCTAGGTTCACACTACTGCGATTTCGCGCAAAAACCTGCGACTTGCGACGAACGACACAAATCGTACGACAAACGACGCAGAACCATCCGTTTTGTTGCAGTGTCGGATGCGTTGAAATGTTTCAACTGGTCCGAAAGAACTCATGCGATTCTTGAGGTAAAGAAAAGAAAAAACAAAGACTAGTTAATTTTCAAGACTAGAAATTGCTCTACCTTGATCTGACTGTAATCCTAGGATGGCTGAATGCAAAATATCGTCTGAATAAACTTGTATTAACCTGTTTTGAACAAGATGACATATGGGGTTTGACTGAAAATTTCCTAATGCTGGGTGGTATTCAGATGGGTAATCTCCCAGCATCTTCAGAGGTTGTTTCCCCAAGGGTTTCTTTGTCCTTTTGCAGAATAATCTAGACGAAAAATTTTGTTTTCCATTTGCGTCTACGTGGTAGTGGGAAGGTCCATGCGATTCTGTCGCACGTCGGAACGTCAAAGAAAAAATCGTGTCGCATAGGAAGCAGCAGAACCAAGGGTTACAGCTGATCGGTTATCTACCATTGTGACACTCACGTATAACTCGCTGCAGACCGGGTTCTCATACCCCTACAGGCATCCCACAGTTTTTATGGCACTTGCAGCTTCGCTCAAGTGCCATATACCGATCACTTTTCGGTCGGTCGGTCGGTCTGTCAGGCCACTGTTCTCGAGTAGGGGTACTTCCCGAAGTGGTAGGACGATGAAACTTGGCAGGCATATTAGGAATCCGACCAAACTAACTTGGAAATAGTCACTTCTCTACTCCGACCACCGTGGGGAGGGGGGATCCGAATGTTGACGTATGCATAACTTGTGAACGGGGAATCGGATCTTAATGAAACTTGGTATTTGGAAAGACCTCGTGTCTCAGATGTCACACTTCAAGTCCAGAATAGGTCCAGTGACTTCGGGGGGAGTTGGAGGGGGGGGGGGCGGAATTCGTGTGACATGTTCTGAGTGGACGGATCGGGATGAAACTTGGTGGGAAGAACAAGCATACATGATACATAGCTAGATACATAGCTCACATAGCTAGATACATAGCTCACAAGACCCGACCGGATCCGAGCACTGTGGGGGGAGTTGGAGGAAGGGTTTCAAAATTCCGATGATCGCGAGTTAAGATGCTTACACATGTGCCAGGACGATGAAACTTGGCATAAATATCAGGGACTCAACAGTTTTAACTTCAGAACAATCGTTTCTCCGATTTGACCATCGTGAGGGGAGTGGAGGGAGGGGGAATCCGGAATATTGAGGCATGTCCAACTTTCGAACGGGTGATCGCAGATCTTATGAAACTTGATATTCGGAAAGTGCGGATAAGATCCGATCAATGTGGGGGAGGGGGGAATCGGACACGAATTTTGACACGCTTAGACTGTAGCGATTGGGATGAAACTTGGTGGGAAGGACATCCTGAAGCCCTAGATAGTGACAGCGGGTTCGGGTACTCTGTGGGGAGTTGGAGGGGGGCCCGGAATTCCGGTGATCGCGATTTAATGTATTTCCAGATATGTTAGGGCGATGAAACTTGGCTGTAACATTAGAGACTTGACAAGATGGCTTAGAAATTGTCACTTCCCAAATCCGACCATCCCTTAAAGTACTCATCTTAACCGCAAAGTACAAAAAATACTTGTAAGCAAAATCTACATTTCCATGGTCCCCATGAGCCCATGATCATTTTTGCCTCAAGGGTTTTGCTTAGAAATGAATTTCTAGCACCCTTGAAGTGCGCATCTTAACCGAAAAGTAAAAAAAATACTTTCGAACAAACGATGTATATTCATGATCCTAAAGGGCCCAGGATCATTTTTTACTCAAGGGTTTTGAATACAGATGATTTCTAACGCCCTTAAAGTGCGCACCATCACGGCCACTTGCAAAAATAAAATATTTTTTACCGAACAACACATTCTCGTGATTTCCAAGGGAGGGTTTTGCTTACAAATGATCGCAACAAACCCACGAATTGCCAAATTCCCAGTTTCATCCTCTTACCCAGCCTTGCAAGTGCCATATGAGCTTCTAGATCTTGTTTCATTTTGTGTGCGCAACTCAATTTTATCGGGGTATCCACAGTGGCTGCATACCCGATGAAAAATTTGTAGCCTACTTAGTTGTATGATAGTTGTACGAAATGTTGCATGTATTGATATGCAATAGTACAGAATACTATCATTTAATTTGCCTCAGACTGGGTCAGTCTTAAGCAGTGGTATCCAGTAGCATCCTATCTTGCTAATAATATCATGCAGTAAAATGCGGCAGCACGGTAGCCTTGAAATAGAAGCATATAGTAGCATCAGTTCGTACTGCATGCTAATTTTTCGTACAACTTCACAGTACTATTCTGGGATAAATTTTTCTCGGGTAGGACCAAAGACGGAGGTTCTATCAGATAATTTGTTCTTGATAGCATGAACAATTTTACCGGTACGGCATAAGGACGCGTACACGGCGTAAACACCAAGGATGGCGCCACATAGTTTATTACAACTATTCGTAAATGTTTAAGCGAAGCAAACTGTCCCGGAAAGCAAATCCATGACGTGGGTAGAATACTGTTAGCACTGGTGATGATAAAGCGAATCTGCAGCAATGGTTGGGGGAGTTGGGGGGGGGGGGGGGTCCAGAAACTTTCTACCCTTAGACCTTAGATATCTCCTGTGCCTCCCAGGGCGTCCAAGAAGAGTTTCCAGTCGTCTCTGAAACTTGCGGCTGCGACGATGTCTTCCCACTCCGGCTGTAATGAGGCATGAAATTGCCACATGTCTTTGTTGTAGGTACGACGGAGTGTACTTTTGGGTCTTCCTCTGTGGCAGGTGCCTTCGGGTAATCAGAAAAATGTAGACTCGGGGATTCTGGAATCGTCAATGCGTAGCACATGTCCGAGGTAACTCCATCTGCGCCTTCGTATGGTCTCAATGAGGGAAGGTTGACCTGTGAAGATTCTTATGTGTTCGTTCGTTACCTTCTGGGTCCAGTGGATGCCCAGAAGTCTCCGGAAGCATATGTTTTCAAACGACTGAATTCTCCTCTCTCTGTGTTGGTTGAGATGCCATGTTTCAGGTGCATAGAGGATGACGGGCAGGACGTTGCTGTTAAACAGGCGGAGCTTAAGCCGGAGGGAGAAAATACTCGACCTCCGAACTTTTGTTTAGCCTGTTGAAGGTGCTTTTAGCCTGTCCAACTTTTTGACGTGCACAAAAACCAAATGGATCGACCGATGGGATGCAAGTTGGACAGTACCGAGTTTATGCGGCTTTGATTTGTTATTTGACGTCCGGGCCGGATCCGGCCATGGTAGGAGGAGGATGAAGCGGGAACCGAAAATTTTCGGATATGCTCCGATTCAAATTAAACTTGATGGAAAGGGAAGAGGAGATGTCTGAGATACGAATCTTATGGGTTCGAGTCGTATACGGCCACACACTGGGGGGAGTTGGAGGCAGAGTCCCGGAAACTGTATGGCTCGAATAGGGGTCAAACGGGTGGAGAGATTTGAACGAAACTTGGAAAATAGGGAGATCATATGCCCTAGATGGGCTAGATGACACATTAGGATACAGCTAGATGTCCTATTGCCCGAACCTAGGGGGGTTAACGGGGATTTTTCGAGACGTTCTCATCTATTTTCTTGCACCACGAACTCGTAACAAGTGCCGTATGAGCTCGTAGCTCTTGTTATTTTCAGGCATTTAAAATTGCCACGAAACCAAACGCAAAACGGCGTTTCCTTATGTTTCAACTAGTGGGTCATGTGTGCCTTTTGTTTCCGAGAAAAAACTCAGACATATGTGGTACACAAATACGCCGCAGATAAACACCTTAAAGGACACCTGAATGAAGAGTACCAAGTATCATCCCTATCTGTACGACTTTCGTTAACATTGCCTGCAGAAAACCCAATCCAGATACGAAATAGTGTTTCCAAGCTATGACTTTTGCTCCATTTTGCATCTGTCCTTATTTCAGTACCGAACAATTAGAAATGAACAAATGTCTCCAGTCAACCCTTCTTCTGGAATATTTCTTAACCAGTTAAGCCCAAACGTATATCTAGAAGAAATTCTAACACGATCCGGCCAGCGTTGTACAAGATTTGAATGAATTGCGCTTTTTGTCTTGGAGTCTGCATGTGCGAACCTCCAGAAACGAACATCCCTATTTTGAAAACGTCACGCTCAGGAGAAGAATGCTATCCGTGGTCATGTCTGTAAATGCATTCTCCATGGTGTGTTCAAGTATGGTTTCATTGTTCAGGTGTCCTTTAAGGCTGGACGAAAAAACCTTCAAACAAAAATCACTTACCTTATATTCATCAATAGCTTTGAAAAGGGATTCCTCCGCGTACCGTCCCATGAAGAGGAAATCCTGGCAGCTGAAACATCCACTTAGTGACATGGCTATTCCGCCTTGGTGGTACATCGACGTCAGAACAAGCTTCCGCTGTCCTGGCGTGGGCGGTCGCCTTTCCAGAAGAAAGAAAACAATGAAGACCCCGAGTGATCGGAACAAAAATTCTATATTCCCGATGAAAAATTTGTAGCCTACGTAGTTGTATGGTAGTTGTACGAAAAAATTGCATGCAATACTATGTGCTAGCAAAGAATACTATCATTTAATGTGCCTCAGACTAGTCCAACCTTATGTCGAAGTACGGCACAATCGAAATCCTCACAAATATTACTGCAAGGAGGGGATCCATATGTCTGTAAGGTTTTAAGATGTCCTACATATGGATATACTTCCGTTATACAATGTAGCGTATATACGTATGACATAGCCATTGTCTCATGAATTTATACTTCTTTATTTCCTCAAGAGGATTAAAAAGATTAGACATTACTGGGACGAAATTGCAGAACCAATAATCTTGAGCTTGAATCAATCCTACAAAACCTCGGACCTTCGCGCAGAAGCATCCGGTCTTGCCATAGTAGCATCCAGTCTTTCTAATAGTAGCATCAGGGACCCATAAATTACTTAAATGACTCGCCATTCAGGGGGCTTGTCAGTAAGGGATTTCTGATGCGCTGTTGACCGAGCGTCAGATAGTTCGAGAAATACCCACGGGATAAAATACCCGACTATCCAGATAGACAAAATTTTTCGCAGGTGTTGTGCTGGACTAGGAATATTTCTCTGTAATGGAAGAGTATCCTGGATCTTTTGTCCTAGCTTAGGTACCTGGTGGCATGCTGAATAGTCCCAACAAATTTTGTCTATCTGAGCAAGAACGCCGATTCGACCCAAGCGGAATTTTTGCAAACTAGGTGAGGCTAGGGCAACATAGCAGCATAGAAGCATAGGAAATGACAAGCCCCCTGAATGGCGACTCATTACAGGAAATTTATGGGTCCCTGGTAGCATGCAGTAGTATGCACTAACACGGTAGCCTCGAAGTAGAGCATATAGTAGCATCAGTTAGTACTGCATGCTACTTTTTCGTACAACTTCGTACTACTATTTTGAGAAAAAATTTTCATCGGGTTCAAATAATGTATATAACAGATACGTCAGCTACGATGCTTCAGCAGCAATATTTCGGCCCTTCTTGGCAAGGGTCCTCGTCAGACTGTCAATCTTCAGGGCCAACGTCGGGGAAGGAAAAGAGCGACCGACAGACGGAATTGGGATGGACAATTCGGATGAGCCAGAGGCTACAAGTGCCGTGGAAACATGCCATGAACAGCACTATCTGTTGTAACGTTCGGTAAAAAATGGCACGAATGAGTTGGCGAATCTGTGCGTTCTGGTTTTAAAGGCCACGAGCTTATTGCACCGACAGGTCGGACTATTAGTTGGGGCGTCAGGTAAGGTAAGGTAAGGTACAATTTAAATGGCAAATATAAATAAACATGGTGTTTCTCAAAAGCATCAGACATGCCAGTAGCATAAAAAACGACGCTTCACTAACTCTGATGGGTTTGTAAAAATTATTAATTCAGTTCTAGCCTAAGCATTGTGAAGAAAAAACAAACGAACAATTATCACACATCAACACTAAAATTTAAGGACAACACGAGAATTTGCAACAACAGACATTTGACTAAAGAAAAAATAAAAAATAAAAAGGGTTTGCGAGATGGATCTGATCTTCCTCCGAGCACAAACAAAAATGAATCAATTAAATCAGACAGATGAAACATAATTGCTAGATAACATAAATCTTTTTAGAGCTCTTTTAATAACTTAAAAGGTGAGAGTATAGTTCTGTTTTCTTCCCTCGAGAGAAGGCTTCGGCCGAATTTCATAATGAATTCATTTCTGCGAATGAACAAGCTCGGTAAATCCGAGCCGTGTAGTGCTTGCTCGTATGATGTGGACTTTGGACCAAGTATAATTTTTGCGGAAGTTCTATTTTCTTAGATTTTATCCGAATTTTATTTTTTCTTTCAGAAATCTGAAATTTCCGCCCAAAACATAGAAAAAACTCCATTTCCGCAAGCTTCAGTTTCTGGAACGACTGTGTGGCACACAATCGCGTTTCCGCGACAAACATTCAGAAGTTTATTGCCCTCAACTGTGGAAAAACGCCTATGGACACGGCCAACATACACCGATAGTTTGTGGGCTTACCCCAAGTTCAAACAGACGTTCACACTGAGGCGATATCGGCCATCGCCGAGAATTTCCGTCGCCAAAGTCGGCGATTTCTGTTGCTTCGTCAGGCGATTTTCAATGTTTGGAAAATTCAACTTTAATCGGGCGACAGTACGATATTCTGCACGCAACAACAACATGGACGACCCTTTTCATGATTCACTTTTAGAAAAATTAACCATTGCTGTTCAGTTCTACCCCATTTTGTATGAAAAGCCAAAAAAGGGACATAAGAACTCTGTGCTATTGTTGAAAGCCTGGGAAAATGTGTCCGAACCTTTGTAGATCTTATGTACTGTTCAAGTTTCGAGGCGACTGTTCTCTAAAAAGCATACTGCAAGCAGTGACAAAAGCAAAACATCATCACATCCATGTCTCCTGCCACATGGCTGTAATTTCAAATTTTTCGCGTTAAATTCTGTTGCCGACGAAAATTCAGTAGTTGCGTTTTTGCTGATACCATGGTATCTGTTACCACGGTAACTGGGTCCGCAATTAGTCATTTTTGCAGTTATCATGGTATCTGATACACGGTGCTCTGCAAAAACGACTATTGCCGAAATTGCACTTTTCGAAGTCATCCCAAAGAAAAACAGATATCCAGTTACATCACTAAGTGCTAAGCTTCCTTCTCACCAATCTGACAAAATTTGATGAAAGTGAGATGACTTTTCAGATACCACGGTCGGACCGTAGTATCTGAATATCTGATACCACGATAACTGGCCAGATACCACGATAACTGCAAAAACACCTTTTGACCGTGGTATCAGATACCATGATAACTGCAAAAACGACTTTAGACCGTGGTATCAGATACCATGGTATCTGCAAAAACGCAACTAGTGTGGACATCCAGGTGATAAAAATATTCTATCGCTGCGACAGAAAAATCTCGTTCATCGCCGCGATTTGCTCTGTTTGAACCTAGGGCCAGGCTACGAAATTCCGAGTCTGCGGGAACCAGGCGTTCATATTCCACGTATCGGTAACCTCTCTCCCTAACCTCCTCGGTTAGAATGTCTGCAATTGCTGGTTAAGCTCACCGTAGCAAGATATCAAACATGAATAACGTAATTGGATCGTTGCTTACTTGAGAGACATCAGAATTGCGACGAGATTGTAATGAGTATACATAACACCCTTTGGGATCCCGGTGGAACCACTCGTGTATGGAATGAAGACGACATCCTCTCTTATGTTAATGGTGACATCCGATGGATACGCTAGAAACGGAGGTTAATAAGGACTTGCTTAAACGAATAGCTTGGTTAAACATTAAAAAAAAGAAGAGAGAACTCCTATGGCACTATACAGCACATGTGTATTTTTGTTCATATATGGAAATATACTAATTACCATATAGAGTAAGATCTACAAGCCATGCCCACTCTTATGGGAAAGTCCAAGCCCACTCTTACGGTAAAGTCCAAGCCCACTCTTATGAGAAAGTCCAAGCCTGCTGCTATGGGAAAGTCCAAGCCAACGTATACGGAAGAACTTTTCACCGGGTTTTGTACAGAGCGGGTATCGCGCCGCTAGGCATGCGAGTGTAGTTTTAAAGGAGAAATCTAGAACAAAGCGGTTAGTAAACCGGTTTTGAACAAAGCCCCTGTGCCCGCTAGGCCTTCAAGTGTAAGCCTTGGGGCGATAAACGGTTTTCTGCAGCGGGTAGCAGGCACTCGAATGTATACCCTCTGGCGATGCGTGTTTTTAGAAGGGCCGTTGCTTGACTTTAGGTGAAGTTAGTTCAGTTCTGGTAGAGATCATAACGATGGAGGAGCATAGCGATGACAATTTTTCCAAATTTCTGGAAAGTGAAGCAGAACAGGATTACCTTAGAAGCATGTTACCGTAGTATGACAGACCGAGAGAACCATCGGACAACTGTGCCCTTTTTGCTGGAACGACAACAGAAGTGGACCCGCAAAATGCCCCATATGATGATTGTAATGTAAGTTAACTTATAACTTATAATTCGATGTTTAAGAGTATATACATATTTTTATATCCCTAAAATAGTCATTAAAACTAGTCCATACCAAATCCTTAAAGTAGTACTATAGACTATTCCAAATCCTTAAAGTTCCTCTAAAAATCATTATAAATCCTTAAAGCAGTATTTAAAACCGATTCAGTTATTAGCTCATTTTAATTAGTCTTATTGTGTTTAAGAGTATATATATTTTTATATCCAACATATAGTCCTTAACACTAGGCTATACCAAATCCTTAAAGTAGTAATAAACACCATTCCAAATCCTTGAGGTGTCTCTATGAACCATTTAAAACCCTTAAAGTAAAACTTATTAGTATTCCAAATCATTTCCAGTATCTCAAAGTAGTTCCCAGAACCATTCCAAACCATTAAAGTAGTAGTTAACACTATTTCAGTCATACGAAAATTCGATTATTAGCTCAAAGAATATTCTGTTAAGAGTATCGGTATTTTTTCGTATCCTTAAAGTAGTGCTTAACACTATTCCACATTTTATTAGTTTCTCTAAGAATCATCCCAAACCCTCAAAGTAGTATACTTAACACTGCTTCAATTATGTCAATTCCTTAAAAAAGTGCTTAAGAGTAAATTTTTAATTCTCGCAGTGGAATTTCTGTTGTGTTTTCAATCTTATTTATTTCTTTTAGGAAGCAGGAACTCTGAAATGCATCCTAGAGAAAGAACAGACAGAGCCCAAGCGCACCAAACTAGAATCGCCAATATGTACCCCATCCCTCACTAAGAAATGGCAACATGCGCAAAATTTGCCAATCCCTCCCATCAACCTGCGATCAAAAGTACCTTTGAATGTTTCTGACGAATCAGAATTCAAGTTTGATGAGGCGCAGAAAGGATTCAACCCGGGTGAAGAACAACCTCCACACCAGATTGGCGGTCTCCTTGTCAAAGATAGTCCTGAAATACCAATTCCACCCGAATCTCAGGGGATATCTTCTACAGTAGATCCTGAAATTGACAATCCTCCGATAACTGGCAATTCATCTTTTCTTCGGCTATGTTTTAAAATAATTGACGGTGCAAAACGGAAAAGTCAGCTACATTTTATTAGAGCTATATTTCGGCCTTCTTGGCAAGGTTTCCTCTTCAGGCTCAAAGCCGCTCAAGCAGGAAAGTGAACTTGTGAAAAAGAATTAAAGAAGAGCCGAAATATAGCTCTAATAAAATGTATCTGACGTATCCATTTTGCACCGTCAAATATGATTTGCAGTCAGCTTGGGCTGAACGAACATCTATCACCGAAACACGGAACGACAAATCGCCCATCCATGCCGCCCACAAGTACCCATCTTAGCTGGCAAGAAGAAATAGAGACACTGCAGGTGGCTCCTAAACCAAATGCAGAAGAATCTCTACCCTTTCGAGCAACCCAGTCAAACAGCAAAAATAGCAGCCATGTCAAGAATGGAATCGCAGGACCAGCTTTAACTCCAACCAAAAATTGCTTCCAGCTTGAGCGGCTTTGAGCCCGAAACCCTTGCCAAGAAGGGCCGAAATATAGCTCTGGTATATATATATACCAGACCGAAATATAGCTCTGGTATATATATATACCAGACCGAAATATAGCTCTGGTATATATATATAATATAGCTCTGGAAAAACGGGCATCAATTCAGTTCCAATTTGATCAACATAACCGATGTTTCAAGTGGGCTGTACTTGCGTAAGGTCATGAGGTTACACAGAAGGGATCGCATGGATCCAATTTTAGTGCGCCTGAACCAATTAGGATTGGCGAAAGGTGGAAAATTTTAACTGCTTTGAAAATTTGTGGTAATCCAGATCAAAGATATCAAAAAGTGGGAGAAAGAAAACGAGGCTGCAGGCGTGGGGGTGATGATTTTGAGGTATGATGAGCTTCTATCCCAGACCTGAAATATCATGTATATCTGTTGTATGGGGAAGGCAAACAAACAGCACATTTTTGGCCCCTTTTACCAGTGTCGCGATTGCTAAAATAAAAACAAGGCAAAAAAAGTTACTATTGTCATTATTGCCTGTCAGCTCACAGAACCCCGGAACTTCGGGATGAACACACTCGGGTTCTGCTCAGAACATGGCATGCAAAGGGTTTCACTCCCCTCTGAAGATACCAACACTTTGGAATTCACAAACCACCACCATGAAATTCAGATGGAGTATCGTATTTTTGCTGATTTCGAGTCTGTCCTTAAACCTGTCGAAGACCTTCTTCAGCCCTCTATGATTTCCGATCATGTGCCTGCTGCTTTTGGTTTTGCCGTCACTGGTCGGGAAAAGATATTGGGTGTATAGACAAGGTTCGTCTCACTTACAATGATATGGTTAAGATTATTGTATATTATAAGAAGATTATTTCAGACACGTGTTGGATTTGTCAAAAGAAACTTAGTGAAGACCCTTGCGAAAGCCCAGTAACTGTAAGAAGAACACTCTTCAAAGGTTTCTTGATCATTATAATGAAGGTCCCAATTTTGGGGGAATCTCTCATGGGTATTGTAACCTTCGCCTGTCCTTTAAGAAAAAACAGATTCCCGCAGGCATTCACAATCTGTCTTAAGACATCAAGCATATGCTTTCAGCCCTCTCTGTTCTAGAACAGTAACATTACATCTCGTCTGGTATCAAGTATAAGATTATTTCCAAGACAAGTGAGCACTGACTAATGTTGCAAGTTCTATGGTCAAAACCTAATACTAAAATTACGGGATCCAAGTGTTTGACACTTTTTCGTTTCTTTCAAAGTCCCTTGACACTCTCATCAAAGTTCAAAAACAAGATGGTCCACAGAGCTTTACCATATTGCGTCAGATGTTCCAAACGATGAAAGTATGCTTTGCTAGCCCAAAAAGGTGTATTCTGCTATTCATATCTTGACAGTTTTGACAAGTTCTGAGACACTTCCCTTCCACCAAAAGAAGTATTTAAAAACGACTTGGCCGATGAGCACATTTCCGATCGAAAATACAGTTTTGCACAAGAGGTGCGGGGACACTTTCTCATGCTCCACTCTACTCTATTATACACTGGTATACCTGAGGTCTGACGCTCTATCCCTTGGTTCACACTGCTGCTTCCTATGCGACACGATTTTTTCTTTGATGTTCCGACGTGCGACAGAATCGCATGGACCTTCCCACTACCACGTAGAGGCAAATGGAAAACAAAATTTTTCGTCTAGATTATTCTGCAAAAGGACAAAGAAACCCTTGGGGAAACAACCTCTGAAGATGCTGGGAGATTACCCATCTGAATATCACCCAGCATTAGGAAATTTTCAGTCAAACCCCATATGTCATCTTGTTCAAAACAGGTTAATACAAGTTTATTCAAACGGTATTTTGCATTCAGCCATCCTAGGATTACAGTCAAATCAAGGTAGAGCGATTTATAGTCTTGAAAATTAACTAGTCTTTGTTTTTTCTTTTCTTTACCTCAAGAATCGCATGGGTTATGTCGGACTAGTTGAAATATTTCAACGCATCCGACACTGCAGCAAAACGGATGGTTCTGCGTCGTTTGTCGTACGATTAGTGTCGTTTGTGTCGCAGGTTTTTGCACGAAATCGCAGTAGTGTGAACCTAGGGTATGACTTAGTGATGTATTTATGAAATTTGCTCAAGGTTTTTACCAGCTGCAGAAGCTTGAAGTAAATTGCTATTTAAGTATGCCTGCTCTTTGCTACGATTTAATGTCAAAGATGACGAATTTGCGAATAGAGTTGTTGACTGACCAGCTGTCTTTTCTCGTTATTGATGCTTCAGCTCTCAGTGGTTTGACTTTCCTTAACCAAAGACATGTTATATGCAATCCTGATGATGACAATGTTGCAAGGGTTGGCCTAGCCCTCGACGCGATCGCCTTCTACGCCACCGCGATTACACGCCCCCTACCGATCGGCGGAGCAAAATGGGTGGAGCGAGAGCATTGGCCGGATTTTCGGACGGTTGTTGAAGATGGTCTGCACGGGTGGTTGTTCAGATTACCGGCTATTTACCCGATGCTCTACATGATTTCTATCGAGACTTCCCATTTCCAGTTAACAAGTTCAGTTGTGAAATCTGAGGAAGTCTCTCCATTTAATCAACGTAGGGTTGTTGAAGATAAGGTCCCTTGGTCGGAAGCCGAAAAACTGGTAGCTTGCATGAAGCGTCACGAACGTCTAATTGTTCACCACACATACCTCAAGTGGATTCTGACTCATGAATTTCATTCAGAGGACATTCACAGGGTCATGCAGTTCAACCAGACACCATACTTGGCAAAATATGTTCATCATTTCATCCAGTGAAGGGCCGAAACCACAGAGGCATGTAAATCCGAACTCTACAAACTCTGCAACAATGCTATTTACGGGAAGACTTTGCAAAATAAAAAAAAAACCAACCACCTGCATCATTGTTAACGATCGGAAGAAGGCGCAGAAACTTTTGAGGGATGAAAACATTGTCAATCACAATCGTTGGCGAGAATTTGGCTTTAATGTTTAGAGCCAGGCTTTTTTGGATAATCATCTCATGGCAGGCTCAGCAGTTCTCGGCACTTCCAAAACAATTAAGGCAGAACTGTATTGGGACAAACTGATGAATCCCTTCTTTCTCCTGAGAGACCACTAAGGTGTGCCTAAACTGGTTTATTTCGATACTGACAGTTTAACTGTGACTGTTCCTGTTCCTCGTGGTGGGTGTTGGTCAAATGTATTGAACCAACTGGAACTCAGAGACATCATTGATTTTTCAAACCTCACTGCTAACCGAGCATGCACACCTTGTGAAGACTCCAACCCAGTGCACAAGAATACTATAGTCAACTTGGAAAAGCAATTATTTCCCGGGAACGCTAGTTATCTTCAGAAGGCATACCAGCACGCTACAAAAGAGCATTACGATTACTTTGTGGTCGTCTTGGAGACTTGACACTGAAACCTGACCCGAATTTCCGGCCTGTTTAAGGAACCTGTTTTGTTTCTTCTACTTGAATGCTTAATTGGGCGTTTATAAACGTGACAACGTTGAAATTAGCTCTTCCGTCATAGTCATCAGTTCTAAAGAACATAGGACATTACCAGATAACCCCACGGAAGACTCTAACCTACAAACAGCATGCCAAATAGCTCGTGAAGCTAAAAATTTCTAATTTATAAAGGCGATGATTTGGTTTCCCGTACGCTACACTGAGAGCCGCTGAGAGAATGTATTATTCAGACAGAAGTCATTCGCTGGTCTACATCACCTCCCTTCTTCTCAGACAAGCTTCTATCATCATACTTTATCAACTAGCTGTTCATCCTAAAGCCTGATAATGTGCTTATCTGCATTTTAATAGAAAGATTATGGTAAATTTAATCTTAAGTAAGTGCTGACGTCTAATTAATTAAGAATTAATTTGTGTGTTTGTTTAGCCAGTATAAGTTCCTTTACTACACAGCAACAAAAAAATCAATTAGGGTTATGCTAACAGACAGGCAGGCGAATTTAAGCCCATTTCAGTTACCTTGGAACTTCTAGCCTTACACCACTTAGTATTTATTATGAGGGTTAGATTAACAGTCTGATAGGCTAGACTAATGTCGTTTAAGTTACCTTCGAACTTCTAGGTTAACACCATTTAATTGGTGTTAAAGGGTTAGACTAACAGCCCGATAGGCTAGGTTCAGGTCACTTAAGTTATCTTCGGAACACTTAGGTTAACACCACGTAAATTAGCTTCAGACAAATCTCTTAGATTAGCTTAGGTTAGATTAAGTGCAACTGTATCTTCTGACCTAGCCTAAGCTAACCTAAGAAATTTGTCTGAAGGGCTTAGAATGGTTCATAGAGAAACTTCACGGATTTGGAATAGTGTTCAGTACTAAACAAAAAAAATATTCCTTCAGCCCAAGCTGACTGCGAACCATATTTGATAGTGCAAAACGGAAACGTCAGCTGAATTTTATTAGGGCTATATTTCGGCCCTTCTTGGCACGGTCCTCTTCAGGCTCAAAACCGCTCAACTTGGAAATACGAACTAGTGGGAAAACTTGTGGTTTTCCAAGTTTTCCCACAAAAGTGCTAAACCGGTTCCTGCTCGTATTCGCTCCTGTCATCTATCAAGTTTAATTCGGATCGGATATCTCGCTCAGCAGGCCCCACCTTCCTAAACTCCCAAAGAACTGTCAATCCGGAATATGAGGGTTGCATTGAACTGGTTCAAACCCACAAGAAATCCGAAGAAATGGGGGTTTTAAAGGCCAAGAAACGGGGATTTCGGTTGTTTGTTGGTTCTTCACTTTGTTTTGGTTTGTTTCGTTTGATGATCTTCATCCACTGTTTGGAATTTTTTCTCAAAATTCTCTGTCTGCGCTGAAGAAGGAAGGTGGTTGTCCTCCCGAAAAATTAGCTCCGTTTTTCAGACTTTTCGGCGTTTTTAACAAGTTGATTTTTGTCTATTTTTTCTTCGGATTTCTTGTGCTACGTCAGGCCAATGTGGTTTACGAAATTATCATAGACGAAGGGTTGGCCATGATGACTGGCACTGTCTGTCTCTGACAAAGAACTTATAATAAACTACTGTGCAGCAGAACATCCGCCTCATTCTTGTAGCGATGTTAACCGAACTAACTTGGTAATAGTCAGTTCCCCGATCCGACCATCGTGGGGGGAGTGGAGGAAGGGGAACTTTTAAACGGGTGGTCGGATCTTAATGCAAATTGAGACTGGAAAGACGTCGTGTATGACAAGATCGGCTTTGAAACTGTCATTTCTCCGATCCGACCATCCCTTAAAGTACTAATCCTAACCGGAAAGTAAAAAAAAACAACTTTTAAGCAAAATACACCATTTCATGATCTCCACGAGCCCATGATCATTTCTGTCTCAAGGGTTTTGCTTAAATATGAATTTCTAGCACCCTTAAAAGTGAACATCTTATCCGAAAAGTAAAAAAGAATACATTTGACCGAACGATATACATTCATGACACCAACACCAAGGGCCCATGATAATTTTGCCTCAAGGGTTTTGCCTACAAGTGAATTCTTTAAAGTACAAACAATAATTTTGAGCAAAATATGCATTTTAAGATCCCTATGAGCCTATCATCATTTTTGCTTTAAGAATTTTTATTACAGATGACTTTCTAGCGCCCTTATAGAGCGCATCATCACAGCAAGATACAAAAAAAAATAGTTTTCACGAACGATACATTCTCCTGATATCCAAGGGCCCATGATCATTGTTATCGCAAGAGTTTTTCTTACAAATGATCACAGCAAACCCACGAATTGACGAATACTACGAATACTTTCATCCTCTGACCCAGCCTTATAACTGCAAGTGCCATATAAGCTTATAGCTCTTGTTTTTTGTTTTCCTATGCCGCCTATTTAAGCTTATTCCTGGAAAGTGGTAAGGTTCTAACCTGTTCGGTTTTTACAGAAAGTGCGGACCTTAGGCCGGTTGGATGGATATGACCTTACATTTTGGAAAGCTCCGTAGAATTCTTGCCTGGAGCCAAAAATTATGGTTTTTGCTCTCGAGCCAGAGTCTACGGTGTGCGAAGTGAAGTGGAATTGTATATCCTATGTCGGAGTATGTGTAAGGAGTGTCTGAAGTTGTGCAGCCTAGCTTTCTTTTCATTAATTAAACCATGTTTCTGCTTTCGAGTGGAAAGCTCCGTCCTAGCAAGCACAAGTTTCAAATTGAAGATGGACTAAAATTCATAAGTGTTAAATATGTGCACAAGTTACCCGGCCCCATAGCCAATACATCTTCGTCAAGGTATCAATAGAAAAATTTACAGAAACAAAAAAGTGGCTTTTTCCCACGGGTCCGAAAGAGCTGCCATCTGGGGGAGAGCGGGGTACCATGAACCACGGGGCACCATTAACCAGGGCTGTATCACCCACTTCCCGTTGCTGTGATTGCTCCTCCTTTTCATCCAATATCGACCCCTGGTACCTCTAGAGGCTCTAGGTTTTGATGTATTTCTGTTCAATATAGGCCATGGCTCCACTTGTGACGGCAATAGAGTATTTTTGGGGTGATAAAGTAAAAATTACGTTTCAGACTATTTGTTTACTTTTAAAGTGAAGAACCTGTCAGATCAGGATAATTTTTGGGTTTGCAATGGAATAATTTTATGGCTTTAAGACTGTGGATTTTGATTTACGTTCCATTTATTACTTTTTTAGTTAGCCATTTTTTAGCAATTCTTATGCCATAGGGGATGAATGAACCACTTGCCATGGGGAACAATGAACCAGTGGTTCACCGTACCCCGTTATGGACCGTGAAGCGCCAATCGTTTTGTTTCCTTACTGCATACTTACTGATTTGATTAGTTACTGCTTTACTTACTACTATTGATTAATGAATCTATTTGAACGGTTGGACAATATCATATCGTATCAATACCTGATGATCCTATGATGCGAAATCCGGCAAGGAAAACTATTAAAGGCTTGACTCCTGCAAATGTGATGAAAAAGGCATCCTAGAAGTTGAAGGAGCAAAAGTATGCGTAACAGCTCGTTTGTATGGCCCTCTTTCGATACATTTAGAAGCAAAAGGAAAAAGAAGCCAGCCCGCGCCTGACTATAGAAAAAGCCACGCGATCTTCAGCAAAGGGCAAGGGCGGTCTTGCCCTTAGGCGAGAGAGAAGAGAGCATCCCAAAGTTCTTCGATAGATGCCAAGCCGCTTGGACAGACCACCTCAGCAGAACGTAGGACTCTGGTTAACAGTCATGGCTGGCTGCAATCAGTGCACTTGGGACTCGTACCCCCCCCCCCCCCCTCTCTCTCTCTCTCTCTCTGTTGGTGTTCCGCGGGTAAACTTTAAGTTGGTCATGCTTCCTGGGCCCCACCTGGGTCCATCGTCGCAGCACATTTGAGGACGTTGAGGGTTAAGGCATAGACATGAGCTTGCGAGATGGTGAGATAGAAGAAGGGAACCATGGGCTTGATGTTTCTCAGAAGAGTCACGCGTGGCACACTGTTGCTGAGGGGATGTCCAATTTACATTGACAGTTTGGACCTCGAAGTGGAGTTCTGGAAGCATTTGGATAACGGGGAATTTGTTTCTACTGATGATACGCGATTCATTCTGAAGTTCCAATTGATGTTTCGCCTCCCAAAGCCAGTCCTTGTTGGTGGGAAATCCCGCCAAGCAGGGAGGTTTGTTTTTGGAATTAACCTTGGGAGGTTTCCACTTGGATAAGATATGTTTGATATTTTATAAACCTTCTACTTTTTATCTTAATATTATACCCGAAAATTGCACAGTAAAAGAAGATCAATCACACTGGTTCATCGTGCCCCGAGGGTGGTTCATGGTACCCCGGGGGTGGGGTAGGATGAACCAGCTGACCAAGTTTTCTAGAACCGTCGGTGTGCGGTACTCGAACAACTTACATGTCAAAGAAAAATACTCGGAGATGAGCCGATAAATAAGCTACAGTCTGAAGTGAACAAGATGCTGAAAGCTCCTTTGGTTCGCCTGAAAAAAAAAAAAAAAAATGGGGTTCATGGTACCCCGCTCTCCCCTACTGTTTCTACCCATTTCTGTACGTGATTTCAACTGAGTTTATCGTTTGTTTTTTTTTTTCAACTGGGATAGCGGTAGAGAAATGGTAGCCTGTCAGACGTGCCTCTTAAATTTTAAGGTGCTCTCACTGCTAAAGAAATTAGGGCTTATCCTTTGCTCCTTTCTAGTGGCGATCTCGGTGGCGGTATTAGAAAGTACGGTAAAAAATCAACTTTTGAACTAATATAGATAGAACATTTTTTTCAACGGCAATCGATAGACCTTGATGAGGGACTTAAGAGATTCGGTTGCTAGAGGGGGCTCATGAGGGGTCAGAGATTTGTGCAAATTGGTGCAAATAATATAGAGTGTCATCTATGGTATTTGGATCCTGAAAAGTGAAAAGAAAAGCTTTATAGTACCAACTAGATCATGTAAGCTAATGTTCCAAGTTTTCATTCGCCAGGATGTCTACGACTGAAAAGGATAAAGTTGAACTGGCTGCAGATTCAATTTAGTCCCTTCTT
The DNA here is from genome assembly GCA_030848855.1 of Branchinecta sandiegonensis. NCBI lineage: Eukaryota > Metazoa > Arthropoda > Branchiopoda > Anostraca > Branchinectidae > Branchinecta > Branchinecta sandiegonensis. The sequence goes on along the minus strand of JAUPMV010000021.1, from coordinate 12,707,423 downwards.
CCGATATTCTTTTGTTTTTGTCCTTTCAACACTCAGTTTTTAGTTTCAGTTTCATTGGACTATATTTAAAAAACAAATGAATACACAATTTACATTCCTGCCAGGAAAGCACAAATGTAGTGCTTGGCTAGGGCAGGGAAATAACCTATATTAATTTAAACATCAAACAGAATCAACTAACTGAACATTCTATTTAAAGAAAAACAAGAGCTGTAAGCTCATATGGCACTTGCATGTGTCAAGATGATTTGATTGATCAAGAGTAAGTTTCGACTTTGCGGTTGAGATGCGCGCTATAAGGGAGCTGGAACTTCATTTGTAAGCAAAACCCTTGAGGCAAAACTGCTAATGGGCTGATGGGCATCACGAAAATGCATATATTGCTTAAAAGTATTTTTTTTACTTTGCGGTCAAGATTGGTACTTTAAGGAATAATCGGATTTGGGAAGTAGCAATTTCTAAGCAAATGTTGTTGAGTCTCCAATATTCCAGCGAAGTTTCATCGTCCTAGCACATCTGGAAGTACCTTAACGCGCGATCACCGGAATCCCAGACCCCCCTCCCCCTCCTCCAACTCCACCCACAATAACCGGAGCCAATCCTGTTCTGTAAATGATTAATCCAGAGCATCTGTTTGTCATTCCCACGAAGTTCGATCCAGATCACACCAGTCTAAGCGGGTCAAGTATTTTCCGCCCTCCCCCCGATAATTGCCGGATTCGGTCCGGAAATGAAAAAGGTCACAAGAGAAAAATGTCCTCTGTTTAATTATTAAATTTCAATCGAATCCGATCACCCGTTCCAAAGTTACGCATGACTCAATATTCCGGATTCCCCTCCCTCAACTCCCCCCCCCCCCAAGATTATCATATCGAGGATTTTTTTTTATTCCAAGTCAGTTTGACCGGGTCCCTGATATGCCTTCCAAGTTTCGTCGTGAAAATCCCCCAAAAACGGAATTCCGGGATACCCCTCCTCCCCCCCCCCTCAAGTGTCCGGATCCAGTCAAATTATGTAAAAGATTTATATGGACCAGGTGTTTGTTCTTCCCAGCAAGTTTCACTCCGATACCATCATTCTAACCGTTTCTCGAGATTTCCGGTCCACCCCCCCCCCCCCACCCCACCCAGCTCCCCCGCGGTGCACGTAGCCAATCCGATTCAGCAAATGACTTACCTAGAGCATCTGTTTGTTCTTCCCACAAAGTTCCATCCCGATCCCTCCGTTCTAAACGGGGCACGTATTTCCCCCCCCCAATAGTTGCCGGATCCGGTCCGGATATGAAAAAAATCATCGGAGAAATGTCCTCTGTTGAATTCTTAAATTTCACTCGAATCCGATCAACCGTTCCAAAATTACGCATGACTGAAAATTTCGGATTCCCCTCCCTCCACTCCCCCCATCATTATCTGATCGACAAAATTTTTATTTTGAAGTCAGTTTGATTGGGTCCCTGATATGCCTGCCAAGTTTCATCGTGAAAATCCCCAAAACCACCATCACCGGAATTCCGGGACCCCCCCCCCCCCCCCCATAAGTGTCCGGATCAAGTACAATGGCCTAAAGGACTTATCTAGAGCAGATGCTTGTTCTTCCCAGCAAGTTTCACTCCGATCCCTCCATTCTAACCGTTTCTTGAAATTTCCGGTCTCCCCCCCCCCCCAACTCCCCCCTGGCTACCGAATCCGGTCAAGACTTTAAACGGGACATTACAGATATATATTCTGTTCAGTTATGAAGTTTCATTACAATCCGATCATCCGTTCGAAAGTTACACACTTCTCAATTTCCCGGATTCCCCAACGGATTCCCCTCCCTCCACTCCCCCACCATTATCTGATCGACAATATTTTTATTTTGAAGTCAGTTTGATTGGGTCCCTGATATGCCTGCCAAGTTTCATCGTGAAAATCAAAAAAACCACCATCACCGGAATTCCGCCCCCCCCCCCCCCCATAAGTGTCCGGATCCAGTACAAAGGTCTAAAGGACTTATCTAGAGCAGATGCTTGTTCTTCCCAGCAAGTTTCACTCCGATCCCTCCATTCTAACCGTTTCTTGAAATTTCCGGTCTCCCCCCCCCCCAACTCCCCCCTGGCTACCGAATCCGGTCAAGACTTTAAACGGGACATTACAGATATATATTCTCTTCAGTTATGAAGTTTCATTACAATCCGATCATCCGTTCGAAAGTTACACACTTCTCAGTTTCCCGGATTCCCCTGCCCTCCCCCCCCCCCAAAATGGTCGGATCAGAAAACTGATTATTCCTAATTTTGTTTGGTCGGGTCTCTGATATGCCTGCCAAGTTTCATGGTCCTAGCACAACTGGAAGTACCCTAACTCGAAAAAGTGTGACAAAATGCCCTAAATTTTCAAGTTTCCAGCGCCCCGCACTCCCCCCCCCATATGGTCGGATCGGGAAACTGAATATTTCCAGGTTAGTTTTGTCGGGTCCGTGATATTCCTGCCAAGTTTCATTGTCCTAGCTCATCTGGAAGTACCCTCACTCGAAAAAGTGTGACAAAATGCCCTAAATTTTCAAGTTTCCAGCGCCCCAACTCCCCCGCATATGGTCGGATCGGGAAACTTATTATTTCCAGGTTACTTTGGTCAGGTCCCTGATATTCCTGCCAAGTTTCATTGTCCTAGCTCATCTGGAAGTACCCTAACTCGAAAAAGTGTGACAAAATGCCCTAAATTTTCAAGTTTCGAGCGCCCCCACTCCCCCGCATATGGTCGGATCGGGAAACTGATTATTTCCAGGTTCGTTTGGTCGGGTCCCTGATATTCCTGCCAAGTTTCATTGTCCTAGCTCATCTAGAAGTACCCTAACTCAGAAAAAAGTGACAAAATGCCCTAAATTTGCAAGTTTCCAGCGCCCCGCACTCCCCCCCATATGGTCGGATCGGGAAACTGATTATTTCCAGGTTAGTTTGGTCGGGTCCCTGATATGCCTGCCAAGTTTCATTGTCCTAGCACATCTGGAAGTACCCTAACTCGGATATGTGGGACAAAAAAACTCGGACCGACCGACAGACGGAATTGTGATCGGTATATGGCACTTGAGCCAGAGACTGCAAGTGCCATAAAAAGAGGAAAGGAAAAAAAATAATCTATTTTTTCAACTTTAAATAAAAGGAGAGAGAAAATAAGGGAAAGAAGGAACGAGAAGAAACAAAACAAAAGAAAAACAGGGGGGGGGGGGGGGTCTAAAGGAGGATAACACTAAAGAATAGTCTTTGATCATGTGATTACTGATTGTGTTCTTCTTGGAACATACCGCTCTGACAGCTTCGATGGGTTGTCAACTACAGCAAGTAACCGATAGCGAAGAAACAAAACCAAAGTGTTGCTCTCGCAACATTTTAGTCGGCGAAACCGAACAAAGGTTGCCACAAGACTTCACGTTGCCCAGGCAACGTAGATCTAGTTTTAGCTGCTGACGTGTTAGTGAACCCTTGTGTATCTCAAATCAGTACCTAAACAGCTAGAACCATGGTTTTAACCCGACCAAACAGCGGGTTAGGTCATACGGTCATAGTATTTTCGTAACTCGGTATCTACAACAAACGGAATTCCGCCTGTAAAATCAACAATATTAAAGTTCATATTTGCCCTAGCTTCATTCCTGCAATTTTGCATTCTGTTTGTAACAAGCATCAATCATTAGTCAGTAATTTAGTTTGTTCGTAATCAACAAAGCTGACTGTGTTGGCACAGTGGACATTTCACCGGGGAAGGAGACACCTATGGGGAAAGAACTTTCGCATCCTGTTACACAAAGAGATCAACAGTTGTGTTAATTTAGTTTCCAAATCTAACAAACTTTGATCAGACAAGACGGTTGGATGCAGGTTTAACGGAGTCAGATGTACCCGATGAAAAATTTATCTAAAAATAGTAGTACGAAGTAGTACGAAAAAGTAGTATGCAGTACTAACTGATGCTACTACATGCCTCTACTTCTAGGCTACCGTGTGTTACTGCATACTACTGCATGCTACTATTAGCAAGACTGGATGCTACTATGGCAAGACAAGATGCTACTGGATACTAGTACATGAGATTGGACCAGTCTGAGGCACATTAAATGATAGTATTCTTTGCTATTACATAGTATTACATGCAACTTTTTCGTACGACTACCATACAACTACGCAGGCTACAAATTTTTCATCGGGTAGCGTAGATGCAAGGTTTACTGGGCGTTGTCAGTTCATCAAATTGCTGCGATGAAGTCGACTTCTAGCGAGTCAGAGTAGTTTCTCAAAGCAGTAACTCTTGAAGTTTAACCGAAAAGGGATGGGATAGGACAATCTAGTTACACATCACTTATTCACTTAAATTGGCATGAAGACCCACTGAAAATACGTTACTTCGTTGTCCCGCTATTCACGAATAATTGATTTTCAAATAGTGGAATTTCCGTGTGATTTGTCGTACTTGTATGCGCTTGTATCTGTGTTGTATGCCTTACGAGAAAGATTTGGGAATTTTTTTGTTCAGGCACTAAGCAGTCTTTACGAAGCTCGCCACTGCCTACTGAAAAGCCACGTCTGTGTTGAGATCAAAATTTCCCGCGTCATAGTGGAATTTACGTTGTCGGGACGGCCGCAGATGTTCTGAACGTCATAACTAGGGCAGACAGTGGAAAATAAGAAAATCCCTTAGCAGAATCCATATAATTCAGTGTATTCAATTAAGTGACACAAAAATAAGTTGGCTTTTCGGTTAAGCCTTAACAGACATGATCTTTTCACGATAAAAATGCTCACAAATATTGTTTTTACGAAATACCATCCTTGCCACAGTTGCCACGAGAAATCAACAATTTTTTCGTTAGCACTTGTCGACTCCATCCAGCCTTCCCGCTCTCCGACGCGGCGGCGGCGGGAAGCAAAAATACCAAAAGTTTCGATGCGATCTCAAATGTTTAATATTTACTGACATTCTGATCCAGACAATCGGGTCTTCTGGATATTCGATATTCGCCAGACTCCTGAAGAATTTTACTATTTTTCCCTGATCAGCAACTTGAAAATAAAAATAAATGTTACCGTAGTGGTGTTTTACGTCCAAACAGCTAAGCAACCGAGAAAACCAAGTTCAGATGGATTCAGCACGTCTGTAATCCATAATATAGGTAAATATGTATAACCCTGTATCTCGTTTCATCTTTCACGAAATTACTTGTTTAAACCGAATTCCGGGCTAAATTCTTTTCCATGTCTGTAATCCATATTATGGATAAAATTTATCCATAATATGGATGAGATTTAGGGTTATAAAATATTTAATATGTATACCCTAAATCTCGTATCATCTTTCACGAAATTACTTGTTTAAACTGAATTCCTGGCTAACTTCTTTTCCGGCTGGAAAATAGTTTAGATCTGAGTTCAGTACGTATTTTATGTCGACTCTTTAATCGAAGCCTCTAAAACTTCACACAAAATGTATTCAGAACAGTACAGCTGGTGAACCCGAGAAGCATAAACCAAGAACCTCTAGATCTGCAGTCTAAAGGTTATCTTCGCTCTAAAGGTTCTCTGCGTTACTTTGAGAATTGTCGACTTTATAACTAACAATTTCAGTGGTCGACTACAAAATTGAAGTTTTCGAGTCTACCAAATTATTTAGTTTTCGAAAGGAACCCTTGTCTGGCAAGAAAATAAAGTTCATAAACTGATTCATCGCGTGTTCTTACCTCCGATGCAAACCTCTAATCAAGTTAAGAATGGACTTTTATTTTTTTACCAAATTTCTAGTTTTGGACGGATTTTGGGCGAACTACTTGTCCGACGAGAAAGCAGTTTCAGCATGTGCATCTACCATCATCCTATATTAACTATCTAATCGGGATACAAAACTTAGCCTACTGCCTTACTTCTGCCAAATTTGCGGTTTCAGCCGGCTTTCGGGCACACTACTTGTCCGGCAAGAAAATAAAGCTAAGAAAGAAATTCAGCACGTCTCCTTACCCCTACTCGAACCTCTGAATAACTTTAGATAAGACTGTTACTTTTAACAAATTTTCCGGTTTTGGCCGGATTCTGGGCGAGAATAAAAAATGAGTGCACAGATTCAGCATATCTACTTAGGCTGCCCCTTCAACTTTTCTTTTTCTGCCTTTTCTTACCGCCTTACTTTCCTCAGAGAGGTCTCGTTTTTCCCCATCTTCTATTTCAAATTCATGAGAACATAATTTACTAAATTGGTTCTACAAAATCCCTTCAAAACGTTAAAAAACAGCTTTCCCAAATTCTCATTAATAAGTTCAAGAATAAATAATTAGCAGTTATTGAGACTGGTTTACCTTATATTTATTTATTATCTGTTTTTCTCTAGTGATGCTGGTTTTCTGTTACCCTTCCCACGTTTTTCGAGTTGCTGTTTGGATTGATTTCGCTTTGTGTTGGTGGTTGTCGGCTTCATGTTGCGGTCTTGTGTGGTGATGTTCTACTCAGCGTTGGGTGGACTCTGTTTTATTGATTTTTTTTTCAATGGAAGGGTTTGAACCATGCGATGTATTTTTTTGCCGGTTCAACCCTAAATTCTAAAATAAATGTCCAGAATATTGTGTTCAACCTGTTTTGTGTATTAGTTTAGCGTTTAGAGATAAAAAAACTTGAACCTCCACATCGAACCAATTTCAGATAAAACTTCTACTTTTAACAAATTTGCGGTTTTGGCCAGACAAAAAAAGCGCGAGAAAACAACTTTCATTTACGGTTTTCAGCATGTTCCCTTACCTGAACCCCTCCGCCACCCCTAAATACAGAACTGTGGAGAGCGTCTACGAACTTGAACTGTCCTTTGACCAAAAGAATCCTCTAAGAATCTATCTAAGATAAACAAGAGCTTGAATCTCACATGGCACTTGTAAGGCTGGGTTAGAGGATCAGAGCAAAATAACGCTAGGGAGTATAGACAAGCTGCATGCTTCCCATGTATTGAAAACGGGCCATAGTCACAGCTCCTCCCATGACGCTCAAAGCATTCGAGGCGTTAAAACTTCAGCTAGCTGTCTTTTCGTGCAGGGCCGGGTTGAGAAAATTGTAGCACCGCTAAGATGCAGTGTGGACAACGAGGAGACAGGGGAGGTTTTCTTTTGTGTTGCGACAATGGAAGTTATTCAGGAAGCGTGATAACTATAAGTGCATTTTATGCAGCTTTCTATTTAAGCAAAAGAACTACAAAAAAGTATTATTGGAAACCCATATATAATACCTTGTGTTACCTATAAGAGCGTTAGAAACAAATTTACTACGCCACAAACTTAATAGCAATAACAAAACCTTTAAATATTTCTCGAAGTATCGGTCAACAGCGAAAAGTAGAAGTGGATAAATGGCTATTTACAGATAAAGAACCCTTGTGATACCTATGAGAGCCTCAAAAATTAATTGCGTTAGGAACAACTTGATGCCGCCACAAATTTAATAGCGGAAAACACAAATTTAAAAATGTATCAAAGAAAACTAAAAACTCGAAGACGTAACAACTTTGAAGATTGGAATAGGTTAACGACGTCAAAAGACAACCTAGATAATTTCAAACTCAAACTGAAGAAAGACTATTTACATTAAAAATAGACCGTTGTCAATCCCCAATTCCCTAGGAATTATCATGATTGCAGTTACATTGTTGCACCAGTTCGATTTCGTATTATTCACCCTTTTGTTTTGGACGCAACCACGCTTACTAGTTGGCAAATCCATACAGAATTACACCAGAACCTTGCTTGACATCCGGCAGGCCCGTATCCAGGAATTTATTTCCGGGGGGGGGGGGCTGCATTTCGTTTTTTTTTTAGCCTGCTGGTCGGACAAAAAAGTACAAAAAACACATAGATCACACTGTCAGAAGTTTCATAACAGATTGCGCATAACACCTTTTCACTTAGAGAAAAAGTGTTATGACCAATTAAGTTTATATTATTTCGTTCCCAGATCTCCAACAACACCTTCAATAGGTAAAAATACTACACTGTCAAAAGTTACATAACGACAACAGCAGGATGTGCGGTTTCAACAGATAACACTTTGGGATGTTATATGTTATGTTTCTTTCGTTCCCTTTAGTATTTTTACCAATTGAAGGTGTTGTTGGAGATCTAGGCACGAAATAGTGTAAACTTAATTGGTCATAACACTTCACTTCTAAGTGAAAAGGTGTTATTCTTGAGGGTGTTATGCGCAATCTGTTATGAAACTTCTGACAGTGCAGAGGGAAAAGCCTATAAATATGATTATTTTTCTATGTTTCGGGGGGGAGGAGGGGAACCCCCTACCCCCGCCCCCTGGATACGGCCTTGTCTTCCGGTATCTTATGTAGTCTCACACGTCGTGAAGCTATGTTCCTGTAAGTTGCAGAGCAGCCTTTGAACAAACAACTTTTTCCCATTTTATCATGGACAAGGCCTACAACTACAATTTGACTTCTTCACAAATTCTGCTGCCTCAAGGCTCAATCTATCACGACGTGATAAGCTCACTCTGAGTTCCGCACGGAGCCAGCGTCGGTGAAAGACTAAACGAGTTTCACTGGGACCGGTCTTCTGCTACTTGTGGCGCTACAATTCGACTCAGTGTCACTTTATAAAAAGTTTTGTCCATACTCTCTAGCGTTATTTTGCTCTGCAGAGGATGAAAGTAGGAATTCGTCAATTCGCGGGCTTGTTGTGATCAACTCTCGAGATAAGAATGATCATGGGTCCGTGGAAATCACGAGATTTCGTTCGTAAAGAATATTTTATTCTTGCATTTGGCTGTGATGATGCCCACTGTAAGGACGCATTATCATACATCATATTCATTACAGAGATTTATCTGTAACTAACACTCTTGAAGCACAATCGATGATAAGGTCATCCGGATTATGAAAATGTATATTTTGCTCAAAAGTAGTGTTTGTACTTTAAGGAATTCACTTGTAAGCAAAAATCTTAAGGCAAACATTGATCATGGGCCCTTGAGATGAATATATAGCGTTTGTTCAAAGGTATTTTTTTTTTACTTTTCCGTTAAGATGTTAAAATACGCATTTTAAGGGTGCTAAAAACTCATTTTCGAGCAAAACCCTCGAGACAACAATAAATATGGGCTCATGGGGATCACGGAAATGTATATTTAGCTTAAAAGTATTTTTAGTACTTTGCCAGTACTTAAGGGATATGAAATCTGGGAAGTGACAATTTCTCAACCAATCTTGTCAAGTCTCTAATGTTCAAGTCAAGTTTCATCATCCTAGCATATCCGGAAGTAGCCCAACTCGCAATCACCGGAATTCCGGACCCCCTCCAGCTCCCCCCACAGTGTCCGAATCTACCGTAACTCGAGAACATTGGACCGACCGAAAAATGATCGTCGTATGGCACTTGAGCGAAGCTGCAAGTGCCATAAACACGTCTGTCAAAATCGTTTCCTATGTTGCTAGGACGGAGACTGCTGTGGGGGGTCTTTTTAGACATGCAGGTGCACTAGTTTCCAACTCTCTATTTTCTCGTGACTGTTAGGGGCTTGGGCTATTTATCTTTGAGGTAATCCAGGCAATTTGGATAAATTAATATTTCACCAAGTTCAAAAGCCTTATGTGTGCTGAGAAACATCCGCTTTGTGGTTTTGATATGATGTAGACGGAGAGCTTTGGCATATGGAATAAATCTTCCTTGAGCACAGAAAGTACTGGCTCGGGCAGAAGCCAGAACGCTTTTGAGACTCGAATGAGCAACGAGTCGGAAAGTAGAGAAATAAACTTGTCCTGGAACTGAAACAAACGAAGAGTACAAACTACAAAACAGGCCTCTGAACAGACACGATACAATGTAAGAAAAATTAACGTGAACAGCGACTATTTCGGTGGCCGTAATGAGTTAAGATCATCAACAGAGAGTGGAGAATAAATATATAGAGCTACGGTCATATCTTTCAAGTCCTGAAGGAACCCTTTCATGGCTATCGACATATCCTGGTTTAAAGCAACCTAATAAACGGTAGCGAAGGAACTAAGCCAAACTGTTGCTCTGCAAAACTTGACTTCTCAAGGCAGCGTAGATCCAGTTAGTTCTCTTTCGATGAAGTAATATTTCCAACCCTCAATCATTGAGTGTCGAGGACCTTCGAGAAGGAATTATTTTCACTTTTCAGATCTGTCTATTCAGATCTGTCTATTCAGCTTTTCAGGGCTCCCCTGATTCCACATGTATTTTAGAAGAAAACCGTTTGATCTTTAGTAATTAGATAAAAGTTCCTGGTTTGATTCACCAAAGAAACGAAACCGTCCGTAATGAAAGCTCTCACTGATTTTTTGCCGAAGATTCCGAAACTTCAGGAAATGAGTTTTGCTGTTTCTAAAGGAAAAGCTCTAACCAGAATTTTCTAACCATGAGGCAAATACGGCATTCAAAATACTGTTGGGCAAATGCAACGTGAGTTATTCCGAGTATTCTCAAACAAGACATACGTACGGCGGTGTTTAATTTCAACTGAAAAATGCATTCTCAAACAAGACATACGTACGGCGGTGTTTAATTTCAACTGAACAATGCAGATCCTATCCAAAATGAATACCCAGTAATTTTACAGACAGAAAATTTAGTTACTATGTTATGTTTATTACCATTTGTTTCGGTATGATGCCTGATAGTTGCCTTAGAACTACCAGTGTTGTACTATTCTTTTTTGTTTAATCGTTTTTTACTCCACCTGTAACATTTTGGTGTTACGACGAGTGAATCAAAAGATACATATATAAGCTATGTATAACTTTTCTCGAACAGGTATGTAATGCATATCTTCCTATGACTTTTCCCGAACAGGTATGTAGTGTACATCTTCCTATGCCCACAGGTAGCTATATCATGACAATGAGTTTTGTAGAGGTTGTTACGATATCGTATCAGCCTCCGAGAGGATGATACGAAGCCGTATCAACCTCCGCAGAAGTTCATCGAGCACTTTTCCTCAACTACTGAAAAGTAGAACCTGACCTCCAAAAAAGAAGGAAAAGACATCACTTTCAGAAAGAAAAAAGCAAACAAAACCATTAAAAATAATCCAGAAAAATTATGAAAAACATTAGAGAAAAATGTTCAAAACTGAAAGGAAATGTTGCTTTCCTAGCCGACCACCCTGGGACATACCTTGTTACAATCAGATTCCTAATGAAAATGCAACTTGTCAACTGAAACAACATTACTTCCAGCTTACTTCAGCTATCTCTTCTACTGTCTACTCTAATTGCTCTATTGAGCAATTACCAGTCTTTTTTATTGATGTTGCTCTGATTAAACAGTCCATTAATAAAAACTTCAGTGTTGCCACTTTTTCTGATCGAACCTGTGGCTTTTGGCTGGAAGAAACAATGACATTCTGGCACCTATGAAACTTGGTCCTTTTCACCAACTATCAACCAGAAATCTCGCTTTATCGTCTTCATAATTATACGCCTCAAGTTTTATACTTCATTTTTGCATTTACTGGCAAGGAACCGATCGCAGGGTTCTTGATCGCTTTGTCGAAGAAACGAAAATGTATCACAAACCACAGAATTCTGCAACCGGCGGCAACACCGGTTTAAGGTTGATTAATTCTATCTCTCTAAGAGTACGCCTTGATAAATTCTATCGATCGATTCCGCCGCTAGATGGCATCTGCTTCGACACAAATGAAAAAGATGGTGTTCGATAAGGATTCTATTGTTATAAATTGAAATGCACGGGTTACAACAGTAGTCATTTTCACATTTCTGTAGTAGACTAGTTACCATTTCACTAAACGAAAATTCCCTACAAAAGTAGCATATAAGTACTACCAAGCAAAGAAGACTAAGTAGGCTACTACCTAAACAAAAATTCTGGTCGAAAAAGTTACAATGGTTAACATACCTCCATCTCGACTCATATCAGAATAACAACCCTGACGGCCTTAGGCTCGGATAGGTTATTTTCAATGACCGTCTCGGTGTTATTTTCCGATATCAACCTCGATGTCTGAAGTTAACCTTTCATAACTCTTCTCGAACAGGTATGTTGTGTATATCTTCCTATGTCCCACTGGTAGTTATATCATGACAATGAGTTTCGTAGAGGTTGATATGATATCGTATCATATTTGATTGTGGAAAACGGATACGTCAGCTGAATTTTATTGGAGCTATATTTCGGCCCTTCTTGGCAAGGGACTTCAGGCTCAAAACCGCCAAGGTTTTCCAAAGGTTTCAAGGCCCCCAAAAACAACACTGGCACTCCTAGTAGTGACAAACCAGAAGAGAAGAATGCCCGTGTCTACCTCCCGTACATTCAAGGAGTCACTGATAAACTGTCCAGGAACCTAAACAAGAGCTGTAAGCTCATATGGCACTTGCATGTGTCAAGATGATTTGATCGATCAAGAGTAAGTTTCGACTTTGCGGTTGAGATGCGCGCTATAAGGGAGCTGGAACTTCATTTGTAAGCAAAACCCTTGAGGCAAAACTGCTAATGGGCTGATGGGCATCACGAAAATGCATATATTGCTTAAAAGTATTTTTTTTACTTTGCGGTCAAGATTGGTACTTTAAGGAATAATCGGATTTGGGAAGTAGCAATTTCTAAGCAAATGTTGTTGAGTCTCCAATATTCCAGCGAAGTTTCATCGTCCTAGCACATCAGGAAGTACCTTAACGCGCGATCACCGGAATCCCAGACCCCCCTCCCCCTCCTCCAACTCCACCCACAATAACCGGAGCCAATCCTGTTCTGTAAATGATTAATCCAGAGCATCTGTTTGTCATTCCCACGAAGTTCGATCCAGATCAAACCAGTATAAGCGGGTCAAGTATTTTCCGCCCTCCCCCCGATAATTGCCGGATTCGGTCCGGAAATGAAAAATGTCACAAGAGAAAAATGTCCTCTGTTTAATTATTAAATTTCACTCGAATCCGATCACCCGTTCCAAAGTTACGCATGACTCAATATTCCGGATTCCCCTCCCTCAACTCCCCCCCCCCCAAGATTATCATATCGAGGATTTTTTTTTTATTCCAAGTCAGTTTGACCGGGTCCCTGATATGCCTTCCAAGTTTCGTCGTGAAAATCCCCCAAAAACGGAATTCCGGGAGACCCCTCCCCCCCCCCCCCTCAAGTGTCCGGATCCAGTCAAATTATGTAAAAGATTTATATGGACCAGATGTTTGTTCTTCCCAGCAAGTTTCACTCCGATACCATCATTCTAACCGTTTCTCGAGATTTCCGGTCCACCCCCCCCCCCCACCCCACCCAGCTCCCCCGCGGTGCACGTAGCCAATCCGATTCAGCAAATGACTTACCTAGAGCATCTGTTTGTTCTTCCCACAAAGTTCCATCCCGATCCCTCCATTCTAAACGGGGCACGTATTTCCCCCCCCCCCCCCAATAGTTGCCGGATCCGGTCCGGATATGAAAAAAATCATCGGAGAAATGTCCTCTGTTGAATTCTTAAATTTCACTCGAATCCGATCAACCATTCCGAAATTACGCATGACTGAAAATTTCGGATTCCCCTCCCTCCACTCCCCCCACCATTATCTGATCGACAAAATTTTTATTTTGAAGTCAGTTTGATTGGGTCCCTGATATGCCTGCCAAGTTTCATCGTGAAAATCCCCAAAACCACCATCACCGGAATTCCGGGACCCCCCCCCCCCCATAAGTGTCCGGATCAAGTACAATGGCCTAAAGGACTTATCTAGAGCAGATGCTTGTTCTTCCCAGCAAGTTTCACTCCGATCCCTCCATTCTAACCGTTTCTTGAAATTTCCGGTCTCCCCCCCCCCAACTCCCCCCTGGCTACCGAATCCGGTCAAGACTTTAAACGGGACATTACAGATATATATTCTGTTCAGTTATGAAGTTTCATTACAATCCGATCATCCGTTCGAAAGTTAAACACTTCTCAATTTCCCGGATTCCCCTGCGGATTCCCCTCCCTCCACTCCCCCACCATTATCTGATCGACAATATTTTTATTTTTAAGTCAGTTTGATTGGGTCCCTGATATGCCTGCCAAGTTTCATCGTGAAAATCCCAAAAACCACCATCACCGGAATTCCGCCCCCCCCCCCCCCATAAGTGTCCGGATCCAGTACAATGGTCTAAAGGACTTATCTAGAGCAGATGCTTGTTCTTCCCAGCAAGTTTCACTCCGATCCCTCCATTCTAACCGTTTCTTGAAATTTCCGGTCTCCCCCCCCCCAACTCCCCCCTGGCTACCGCATCCGGTCAAGACTTTAAACGGGACATTACAGATATATATTCTCTTCAGTTATGAAGTTTCATTACAATCCGATCATCCGTTCGAAAGTTACACACTTCTCAGTTTCCCGGATTCCCCTGCCCTCCACCCCCCCCCTCCAAAAAAAATGGTCGGATCAGAAAACTGATTATTCCTAATTTTGTTTGGTCGGGTCTCTGATATGCCTGCCAAGTTTCATGGTCCTAGCACAACTGGAAGTACCCTAACTCGAAAAAGTGTGACAAAATGCCCTAAATTTTCAAGTTTCCAGCGCCCCGCACTCCCCCCCATATGGTCGGATCGGGAAACTGATTATTTCCAGGTTAGTGTGGTCGGGTCCGTGATATTCCTGCCAAGTTTCATTGTCCTAGCTCATCTGGAAGTACCCTCACTCGAAAAAGTGTGACAAAATGCCCTAAATTTTCAAGTTTCCAGCGCCCCAGCTCCCCCGCACTTGGTCGGATCGGGAAACTTATTATTTCCAGGTTACTTTGGTCAGGTCCCTGATATTCCTGCCAAGTTTCATTGTCCTAGCTCATCTGGAAGTACCCTAACTCGAAAAAGTGTGACAAAATGCCCTAAATTTTCAAGTTTCGAGCGCCCCCACTCCCCCGCATATGGTCGGATCGGGAAACTGATTATTTCCAGGTTCGTTTGGTCGGGTCCCTGATATTCCTGCCAAGTTTCATTGTCCTAGCTCATCTAGAAGTACCCTAACTCAGAAAAAAAGTGACAAAATGCCCTAAATTTGCAAGTTTCCAGCGCCCCGCACTCCCCCCCATATGGTCGGATCGGGAAACTGATTATTTCCAGGTTAGTTTGGTCGGGTCCCTGATATGCCTGCCAAGTTTCATTGTCCTAGCACATCTGGAAGTACCCTAACTCGGATATGTGGGACAAAAAAACTCGGACCGACCGACAGACCGACAGACCGACAGACGGCACTTGAGCCAGAGGCTGCAAGTGCCATAAAAAGTACAACATCGAAGCATTTCACCGGACTCAAAACACTCTACTGTCCTACCTAAACACCGGCAAAGATCAAGTCCCAAACCAGAACCAACGAGGTATTTATTCGATACCCTGCGACTGCGAGAAGCGCTATGTTGGCAGGACAGAGAGGACTTTCGAAAAGAGACTTAAGCATTGTCCTAATAGGTGTAATAAGCTGAATAACGCTATACACGATATTTACGTCTTAATACACACGCCCGTTCAAATACGAACCAGAGAGGTTCTTATCAATGCAGCGTGCAGTGTTGCCACGCTCATACAGTTTTTCAAGTTTCTGAAGATCAGAAAAGTGCGCTTAGAAGTACACCAGTACAATTTGACACCCAATATATTGTAAAAAGCAAGTAAATCTACGGATGGACAGCACAAGTCCTTGAACTAGCAGTAAGCAGTCGCAACAGAACAAAACGTGTTATTTTTTAGAAAAGTTGTTTCTTCAGCTTCCACCAAAGTAGAACTTTAGTGCTTCCCGTGGCAACCCTGACGACGCTGCTCTTTCCTCGGCCCGCTGGCGGAAGCAACCAAGCGATCTGATTGGCCCTGCATAAGCCAGAATAGAGCGCTAGTCTATTTTCCTTTATTCACCTTATTACAGCGCGCTCCGAGGAAAAGAGGAATCTGTAATAAGCTTTATACGCCGTAATACACCTTACAACACCTATTAGGACAATGCTTTAGAGAACATGAACAGGACATCGACCACGCCCTTTCCAACGGACACCGTCCAAATTACACCTTCAAATCAGCACTGGCAGAACACGTTTTCGAAAACCCATCCCACGTTGTACATTTCGAAAAAGCCCAGATTCTTGCAACATGCACCGGACTTCATCAAACTATAAGAGAAGCCGTTGAAATTACGAAAAACCGTTCAGGGATCAACAGAGACACAGGCGAATACTCACTACCAGAAACATGGAAAGGCATCATCAGTGAAAGAAAATTCAGACCCCAAGCTCCTCTCTACAACAAAACGAAATTCAATCCAAATGCAGAAAAATCTCTACCCGACCTACGACCCAGTCGAGCAGCAAAAACAGCAGCCGTGTCCAAAATGAAATCACAGCAACCTTTTTAACTCCAAGCAAGACTCACGAAAGAATTTACGAAGTTAAATATTAAACGCTAGGCTAGAATCTTTAGTTTTGTGTTTCCCACAAGTTCGTCTTTCCAACTTGAGCGGTTTTGAGCCTGAAGAGGACCCTTGCCAAGAAGGGCCGAAATATAGCTCCAATAAAATTCAGCTGACGTATCCGTTTTCCACAATCAAATATGATTCGCAGTCAGCTTGGGCTGAAGGAATATTTATATCGTATCAGCCTCCAGAGTGGATGATACGAAGCCGTATCAACCTCCGCAGAAGTTCATCGAGACCTTTTTCTCAACTCTGAAAAGTAGAACCTGGCCTCCAAAAAATAAAAATAAAAGACATCACTTCCAGAAAGAAAAAAAAACTAGAAATAATAAAGAAATAATACTGAAAAACATAAGAGAAAAATGTTCAAAACTGAAAGAAAATGTTGCTTTCCTAGCCAAGCACCCTGGGCCATACCTTGACACAAATCACATCTCCAATGAAAATGCAACTTGTCAACTGAAACAACATTACTTCCAGCTTACTTCAACTTATTTTCCTCTACTCTCCAAAAGACATCTATTGAGCAATTACCACATTCTTTTTTCTTGATGGTCTGATTAAACAGTCCATTAACAAAAACTTCAGTGTTGCCACTTTCTCTGACGGAACCTGTGACTTTAGGCCGAAAAAACTATCAACGAGAAATCTCGCTTTATCCTCTTCATAATTATACGCCCCAGCTCTTATGCTTCATTTTGTGTTTACTGATAAGGAACCGATCGCAGAGTTCTTGCTCGCTTTGTCAAAGAAACGAAAATGTATGACAAATCGCAGAACTCTGCAACCAGTGGCAACACCGGTTTGAGGCTGATTAATTCTATCTGCACGCCTTGATTAGTTCTATCTATCTTTCTTAGATTAATAGATATAATTCTATAGATTAATTCTATCTGCTTCGCCACCAATGAAAAAGATGGTGTTATGTTGGATAAGGATTGTATTGTTATAAACTGAAATGCACGGGTCACAACAGTAGTCATTTTCACATTTCTATAGTAGGCTAGGGTTGCCATTTCACTAAGCAAAAATTCCCTACAAAAGTAGCAAATAAGTACAGCAAAAGAAGAATAAGTCTTACCTATAAAATATCTTATGTCCGAAAAAGTTATAATAGTTAACATACCTCTATCTCGGTTCATATCCGAATAACAACCTCGACGGCCATTTAAAAATATCAACCTCGCCTTCGGCTCGGTAGATATTTTCATAACCTACCTCGCCTTCAGCTCGGATTGGTTAATTCAATGACCGTCTCTGTGTTATTTTCCGATATCAACCTCGATGTCTGAAGTTAACCTTTAATATCCCACAGGGAGATTATGACAATGAGTTTTGTCACGGTTGATACGATATCGTATCAGCCTCGACGGAGAAAACAAGCTGAACCACATTGTAAGGTCATTTCTGAACAAGACCAAAGGTTTCGACGGGATCCCCAAAAATTTAATATTTGATCCAGACAATTGGGTCGTGTAGAGCTCCAGTCTTCGCCAGACTCCATGAGCACTTTATTAATAAAATTCAGAAACAGATTAAGCCAAAGGATAATCATCTGAGAAGACTAAGTTCAAATGTGGATTCAGCATCTGCGTTTATCCTTATAGCCTGCGTCATATCTACTTTGACGAAACTTCCTCCCTGACTTCTGCCAAGTTTCCGGTTTCGACTGGATTCCGGGCGAACTACTTGTCTTACAAAAATTGAAGTTCAAAAGCGGATTTACCATATCTCCTTACCCTTACGTCGAACCTCTAATCAACTTCAGATAAAACTTCAACTTTTAACAAATTTTCCGATTTCAGACGGATTCGTGGCGAACTATGTGTCCAGGTAGAAAATGATTTTCATACCCGAATTCAGCAAGTCTTCTTATCCGTAAACCGAAAACCCAATGAAATTCATAGAAAAATTTAATTTAACAAATTTTCCGGTTTTGGCCGAGTTCCGGGTGATCTACTTGTCCGCCGAGGAAATACTTTTCGGATGCAGCATGTCTCCCTATCGTTAAATCGAACCTCTAATCCAGTGGTTCCCAACCTTATCCGTACCGTGTACCCCTAATCAAGGCTCGGAAATATTGCGTACCCCCTTTTTCAGAACGTGGAAAGGACGATAGTTATTATCATGAACGATAAGGCATACATGTGTAGAAATATTTACAAAATCAATGATGCAATCACTTGAGGCTGCTTTACAGCTAAAAATTTTGTCAAATCTCAGCTCGACGTCGTTAACTGCAATTTTTTTTTACAGCCAGCCTGTTCCAGTGTTTCGTTCTGATGTTCTCCGTGCTTTCATCAAGCTGCATCGCAAACTTTTTCGTTAGCTTATTTCGCAACCTGAATGACAATATCACTAGCAAAGTCTTCAGTTCTTCTTTGAACAAAATAGTTTGACACAGGAACAGATTTTACGGCAGTAGGCTAGCTTTTTTGGAATCAACATTATTTCAATGACTTTCACTAGGGCTTGTGATCAGAGGCGTCACGCAAGGGTTGGCAACACCCCTCTCTGGCCGATTACACCCCTCTCTGGCCGATTCGTGGTCGGCCAGACGGTTAAAATTAAAAGATTCGGCTCAGAGCGCCGCGATTTTTTGCAAAAGTAGATATTTAAAAATAAAATGTTATAAAAAAGACCTGTCGGTCAGTAAAAATCTCGCCCCTTAAAATATATTTTGTCTGGTGATGCCTCTGCTGGTAATATTCGGCTTTCGGCAACCAAAAGTGAGTGAGGCGAGATTTTTAAGCTACAGACTAAATCAATTTTGGTTCCTTCGCGTACCCCTTGCAAGGGTGTCGCGTACCCCCTCGGGTACACGTACCACTGGTTGGGAACCACTGCTCTAATCAACTTCAGATTAAACTTCTATTTTTGACAAATTTTCCGGTTTTTGCCGGATTCCGGGTGAACTACCTGTCCCGCGAGAAAATAATTTTCATATTGGGATTCAGCATGTCTTCTTACTCCTAAATCGGACATCTAATAAACTTCAGATAAAACTTTTACTTTTTAACAAACTTTCCGGTTTTGGCCGGATTCCGGGCGAACTACTTGTCCGGCGAGAAAATGATTTTCATTTTCGTGTTAAGCATGTCTTCTTACCACTTAATCGACTATCTCATTAGCCCATCTACGAACTCGAACTTTCCCTTGACCGAAACGATCCTTACACGAATTTCCATCAAAATATCTCATTCCCTTCGAGAGTTATCGTGCTGACAGACGGACGGACAAATCGGACAACAAAAGCCCACTAATACAGGTGACCCCAAACAGATTCATTTTCTTGGCAATAGTTTGCCGTTGTAGTTGCTAAATATTTCAAGCACAGAGGTATCACAAATACGGAAGAAAAAAAGATTATTCGATAAAAAACGATTATATGAAAAGCGGAGCGACGAAGTAACGCATTTTTATCCTGTCATATGTCAATTTAAGTGAGTAATTGAAAGATATACAGGAAGGGGTAGCCAAATCTTAGCTCTGTTCGGTTAAGCTTTAAGAAAAGTCAACGCTCAGTGTAGCATCAACTTATTCCCCCCCAAAAGCCACCATACTCAACTGATAATTTCCCTTGAAGGACCCCTCTTGCTTATTTTGCCTTTTTTAATATACTTAGCTCCCATATGGAATTATAAGCTTCTAAAATATCCACCGTTCTCCATTGTTTCCTTTCAGAACTACAAATTGTATCGCTTTTTCGGCCTTTACGAGTTTTCCCGTCACCCAACGAAAAGTTTGCGGGAATCTTCAACGCCCGCTGACAACTCTTTCACACATAAGGATGTGATAATCTTCTGTTTATTACTCCTGTATCATATCTACAAATTAATCGCACTGCTTTATTTTGCTGAATCTGCAATCGTTTGAAATTGCACGTAAAATTACTAGCCCAAATCATGCATCCATAATTTAAATACGGCGCAATCAAAGAATGATATAAAAGAATTAAAACATGATAAGGTAAAAAAATTTGAAAACGTCTTAAAATCCCAAGGCCACGCCCTACTTTTCATGCAACCACATCACCGTATCTTCTCCAACTCAGGTTCTGATCAAGAATGAATCCTAGGTACCGCACTTCTTCAACCTGCTTGAGTACAACATCATGTATTGTTATTGCACTGGGGAGATCTGGCAATACACCAGTCCGCCTAAATAGAACATCAACGCGTTGATGCTAAGTAAGCTAGTGCCTACAAACTCACTCAACCTTTGCAGAGCTCTGTTTGCTTTCTGGGCCAGTTCTTCAAGAGTCTTCACCGCCACAAGCAGTGCTGTATCATCAGCGAAAGATGTCATAGACGCACCAGGAATATAAAACCGCACACTATCAACATACACTAAATACAACAGTGTCCTAAGACAGAACCCTGAGGAACTCCACATGAAACAGGAAAAAACTTTGAAAACTTATCTCCTAGATTTACCCTCATTGATCTACCATTTAAATACGAACTAAGCCAATCCAAACATCTTCCTCCTACACCCAAATCTCTTAATCTATCAAATAAAATACTGAAATCAACTGTACCAAACGCTTTTTTAAAATCAATAAAAATACTAATACAATGCTCACCCTTCTCCAGAGCTAAATTCACGTTTTCTAGAAGATGTTATACAGCATGCGAAGTCGAATGGCCCTTTCGGAATCCAAACTGGCATTCATATACCTGATCTATACGAAAAGCAAAAAATAGCACTAGCTGAATTTACAAATTTCACTGATTCTCACCTACTAACCCTGATTTTTTTTAAAACAAACTATATGGTATTCTCGAGAACTTCATCCCTAACAAGCCCTGGTCAAGTTATGGTGGGTACTTCAGTCACCAGAAGAGTGCAATCCATCAAATACCTTGGTTTTCTACTAGATGAGAATTTGTCATGGAAAGGGCACGCCGATGTTCTGTCGTCTAAACTTTCTCGGTCTCTTGGAGTGACAAGGAGAGTCAAAAACATTGCATCATCTAAAATTCTACGAATGATATATTATGCTATTTTTCATTCTTACTTAATTTATGGATGCTCCGTGTGGGCTAGCAATTTTGTATCTTGTTATAAGAAAGTTCAAAATCTACAGAACAGTGCTATCCGGACAATCACGTCGCATGACCCCAATAAGAATCACAGTGAACGTTTTAGATCTAATAAAATAATGGATGTCTCCACAATTAGAGACTACCAAGTTGCAGTTTTCACTTATAAGTATTTTATGATCATTTAAATTCGTCTTTTCGGAATTTGTTTTCACAGAATCGGGATTTACACGAGTATTCTACTCGGAATGCCCGTCAGTTGGCGAGTGCCCCCCCCCCCCCCGTAAAACAACTAGAGCTTCTTTCATAATAAAAAACTTTGCTCCGGGGGTGTGGAATTCTATACCTGAGGGAGGTAAGGGCTGCGACTACCCTTTCAGCTTTCAAGTCACAGACCAAGTCCTTTTTCTTATCGAAAACATAATGTTCCAAAACATAATTTCCTTCCTTTTTTTTTGGGGGGGGGGGGGGGGGGGGGGGCAAGGGCGCTTTGGTGATGGAAGATCGTTCGCTATTGGATATTTCTTGTCAATTTGTTATGTCTTCATTCTTCTTTTCTTCTTCTCTTTTTCTCTCCTTTTTTCTTTCTTTTTTGATTTCTTTGGTTTGTTTCCCTTCAGATTAGATGAATAAAGAATCCGCCCATTGCCAGGCCTTATGTTAGGCCTTATGGCCATAAACAGTTAATGGTATTTTTTTATTATTTATGAATAAACTAAATTGAACTAATTGAACTAAATCGAACATACAATGCGCGTAGGCTCGTGAGGTGATCATATCGTCTTCCATGGATAACTTTTTCATAAACTTTTGAAAACACTGGCAGGGTAAAAATAGGCCTCCAGTTTGATATGTCTGTTTGAGTACCCCCTTTGTATAGAGGGAGAACGTTTTCAATAATTTTGGAAATACTCCTTTCTCCATAGATAAATTTATTAGTTGCACTAGCACAGGAAGAATGAACACCAGAACTGATCGAATAGTCTTCAGGTTAACACCATCCAACCCGGCACTACTGGAATCAATCGAGCTATTTGTCAGTTCAGCTGAATCACAAGGACGAAATTCCATTTCTGTTCCCTGACCCCGCTCATCAGCAAACGAGTTGCCGTTCACATGAGGTTGGGAATTTCTAGTTTCCGCTTGTATCTTCATTCCAGTATTAGAAAAGTAATCACCAAACTTGTCACACAACTCCTGCTATCCTCAACAACCGCTCCTCCGACTTCAATTCTAGCGTCCTGACCTCTCCTAGGCCCTCTAACCAGTTCACTGATAAAATGTCCAAGTTCTTTTTAGATCTGCTTTGTTTTCCTCAAAAAGAGCCGAGTAATATTGTTTCTTTTTTTTTCCTTTTCAGTGAGTTCGCAATATTTCTAAGCTGTTTAAAATGAGCATTATCTTCTTCCTTTACCTGCAAATTACCTGCAAATTTGCAATTGCAGGCGAATAGGATTTCTCCTAATATACGCCTTCATGGGTGCTGTCTTGTTCAGGTTTCCAGTTGAGTCTCCACTGTTTGCCTGACCACTCCTTGTCCAAATGTTGTTTGAAGCTATTTGTTGTTTGGCAGGTAACAGTGGAATCTGCTAGCGCGTTCCACAAGTTGGTCGACCTACATGTGAAGAAGTTCTGTTCATGTGCCTCTTCTTCAGCTTTTTTGGGTGGCCCCTGGTGGTTCCTTCTGTGTTTGGCACGAAAATGTTGGGTGGGATGTTGTTGCTCAAATTTTTGTACAAAGCAATCATATCACCACGATTTCTCCTGTAGGTCATTGTGGGGATGTTCAGGGCTTTGAGTCGTTCTGGGTATGGGGTGCTTTGCAATCCTTTGACCATTTTCGTGGCACGTCGCTGGACACCTTCGATTATGCGTTTGTCCATCTCGTATTGCGGGTATGCTAGTGAGACTCCAACTTCCAGCTTTGGCCTGACGAGTGACGTGCATAACTTGCTGATCACCTTGGGACTCCTACTGCTTACAGTCCGCTTGATGATTCCAACTGCTAAATTGGCACTACTGACGACGTTTTGCGTGTGCTTGTGAAACTTGAGCTCGGCATCGATAAGCACACCAAGGTCCCTTTCGCAGTTGCTGCTCTCGATTACTTGTCTTCCGTGGGGGGTATCCATGGTGTATTGGTTGTGGGGATTGTTATAACCAATATGAATGACTTTGGTCTTCTTAGCGTTGAACTTAGTTAGCCAAGTGTCTGCCCAGGCTGTGAGTAGGTTTAGGTCCGCTTGGATACTCCTATGGTCGGCTGGTCCGAAGAGCTTGGTGTCGTCTGCATACAGGGTGTTTTTGTTTTTCAGAGGCTTACACATGTCATTGACATATATATTGTAAAGGGTCGGACCAAGGATTGTTCCTTGCGGGACACCACTGGTGACGGCGGTTTCGTCTGATAATGCTTGATATCCATTACCACCCCAAATGCAGACTCGCTGAGTTCTGCCGCTAAGGAACTCCTTGATCCACTTGACTGTTTCCTCTTCGGTTCCAACTGCTTTAAGTTTCAACATAAGTCTCCTGTGGGCAATTTTGTCAAATGCCTTCTCCTGATCAAGTAGGATCACATCAACAGGTATGTTTTTGTCCAACATGTCAGTTACATCATGATATGTATGGTGGAAATTTGTGTCGACTGACCTGTTGGGGCGAAACCCATGCTGGCCTTCGCTCAGGACTTTGTTTAATTCGAGGTGTTGCATAATGGCACTATTCACTATCCCCTCAATCAACTTTGCTACCTCACTGGTAAGACTTATGGGCCTATAGTTTTCTGCCTTGTTTCGTCCTTCTTTTTTGTGGATTGGGATCACAGTCGCTTTTTTCCAGTCAGTGGGGACTTCTGAAAGTTCTAATGAGATTTGGAATATCCTGGAGAGGGGTTCTGCAACTATGTCAGCTGTTTCCTTGAGGAGACGGGGGTGGATTCCATCAGGGCCTATCGATTTTGAAGGGTCGATTTTTGTCAGTCTCTTTCTCACGTCTGTCGTAGACACGGTTATTTTCTGCATTTTTGTGGGGATGTTGTAAGTGGGAGGGGGAGGAAGTTCTCCACTTGGTTCAGCTGTATACACACTTGTAAACACACTTGTACACACCTTTGATAATCTTAGATATTCATGAAACGCATTGTCACGCTGTTCGAATAAGTTAACTCGCTCTTCGTCAGCCCATGGTTTTCTCGGCATATTTGGTCTCTGCTTGAGTCTCTTTAATGGACAAGTTTTATCGTATGCACTAGTTATGATTTTACTAAATTGCTCAAAAGCTTCACACGGGCCTTCCTGGCTAAGAACAGATTCAAAAGATGTTGCCCTAATTTCTTCTTTAAATTTCCGAATGTTTTCAGGCTTAAGCTCTCGCACAATTTTTTTTTGCTTTTTCTGGCGTGACACTTGCAAATCTAAGCTAAAAATCACTTGAAAATGATCGGATGCCGAATTCATTACAACGTTAGAAATTGATTAGTTATTGACTTTTGTTTGATTAGTTTTCCCGCTTTTTAAACAAGGCACGTTCAGTTTTCAAACGTTTTGCGCCCGGCCGCCGCGTCGGAGAGCAGGAAGGCTGGATATAGTCGACAAGCGCTAACAAGAGAATCGCTAGTTTTAGGTGGAAAGTAATGGTATTTTCAAAAACATTTTTTCTGATTCATTTCACGGGGAAAAGATCACTTCTAGTAAGAGTCGTGCTTTAACACCTCAAACTCGGAAAACGGTTTGTATTTTTCTCTTCATTTCTTGCTATCCGACCAGAAATAAAGGAGTGTCCAAATCCACTCTGAGATAAAAAGAAAGAAATATTCTGCTTGTCCAGCGGATGAGAAAAGTTGATGGGGTTAGAGAATCACAAATCTGACAAGTAAGAAATACAGTGTCGATGGATTTACCGCACTGACGAAAACGGGAAGTGACACTTCGTTCAGCGAACCGAAAATGAAACAAACTGTTCGGGACGGATGGATTAATGGAGCTTGTCAAACAAAACTAATGGTCTAACAAAATTAATCGTTGTTTGATACCCAATTAGCCGAAAGGAATCCCGGTCATTTGAGAAGAGGACTTTTAGATAATAGCCTGTCACTAAAAGAAACACTGATAGCTGATCCAAAGCGAAGCTATACATATTCCGTCATCAAAGTTTGACTTATTACAATAGAGACTTTCAAATATAGAAGTGTTAAAGTAGCAGGGATAACAATAAATCGAAATTATTTCGCACGAACATCGAATCGCACATTTTGATATGTCCAGCAATACTCTATGTTACCAGGGACCCATAAATTTCCTGTAATGACTCGCCATTCAGGGGGCTTGTCATTTCCTATGCTTCTATGTTGCTATGTTGCCCGAGCCTCACCTAGTTTCCATAAATTCCGCTTGCGTCGAATCGGCGTTCTTGTTCAGATAAACGACATGTTTTGGGACTATTCAGCATGCCACCAGGTACCTAAGCTAGTACAAAAGATCCAGGATACTCTTCCATCACAGAGAAATATTCCTAGTTCAGCACAACAGCTGCGAAAAATTTTGTCTATCTGGCTTGTTGGGTATTTTATCCCCGTGGGTATCTATCGAACTATCTGACGCTCGGTCAAGAGCGCATCAGAAATCTCATATTGACAAGCCCCCTGAATGGCGAGTCATTACAGGAAATTTATGGGTCCCTGATGTGACTAAGTCCAAAACACGCCAGTGATCCTCAGGAAGAAGGAGTAAACGTGTCCGTAACGACTCAAATTGAACGACTCAGATCCTGTGTCAAACAATCACGGCGGTCTTTGGGAGCAGCTTTGGAGCAACTCTTGATGACTATCTCTCCCTGCCGAAGCAGAATCTCCGAGTACCTGCGGAAGAAAGCAAGAAGCGGTGTCACAGCTGCTCCCAAACATCGCCGTGATTGTTTGACACAGGATTTGAGACGTTTACTTCTTCTTCATGAGGATCACTGGCGTGTTTTGGACTTAGTCATTTAGAGTATTCTGCATCGGCAGGGAGAGATAGTCATCAAGAGTATAAACACGTTACGATAACGAAGCAAAGAGATGATTCATCATTTCTCGTTTTCAGCTTCATTTCTTCCAACTTAGCCCACGAGGTTCTTAGAGAGCTTCTAGCCTTACTAGCTCCTCGGCCTTGACTAGTGGATCAGTGGCGCTTTGTCAGACCAAGAACAAATAATCAGATAGAACCTCAGTCTCCCTATCTCTGTAGTATGACCATACGGAGTCGAATATTTCTCAAAAACCCAAAAGATTAGGTTCATTCGATGAGATTAAAAGAACTCATCTTAACAGCAAAATACAAAAAATACTTTTAAGCAAAATTTACTTTTTCACGATCGCCATGAGCACATGATCATTTTTGCCTAAAGGGTTTTGCTTAGAAATTAATTTTTAGCACCCTCAAAGTACGCATCTTAACCGAGAAGTGAAAAAAAAAACTTTTGACCATCACTTCCATCCTCTGACCCAGCCTTGCAAGTTTGGCGCATCTAAACCCAAAAGTGAAAAAAAAATGCTTTTGACCATCTCTTCCACCTGACCCAGCCTGCAAGTGCCATACGAGCTTCCAGCTCTTGTTTTATTGGGTTGTCAAGCCTATTTAAATGAGTACATGGTATGTATCTAGGCTGACGGGTCTTAGCTCTTTTCAGTTAAACTTTAAAACTAAACGCTCAACGAAACGAAGGCTCGATGAAGTACTGATTAATGGCACCAAAAAGACAGCAAAAAAAAAAAGTTACTCCGTTTGTCCGTTGTCCATGGATAATCTCATCGAACAAACTTAATCTTTTGGATTTTTGGGAAATATTCGACTCCGTATGGTCGCCCAAGAACAAATAATCAGATAGAACCCCTGTCTCCCTATCTCTGTAATATGACCATACGGTGTCGATTTTTCCCCGTACCCTGCCCGATGCAAACGAGCGGAGGTTAGGAGCTACGCGGCACATTTGTCGTTACCTCTACAAATAGCTATATCGCTACCGCGTGGAAGAAACTTTCAAAGTCAAAGCCGATTGATTATCTCGGCTTATCTGGGTTATATTGGTTATGCAGAGCGGGTCGGCGTACCTCTTGTACTTAATGCTCTGCGGTGAGCAACGGCGAAGAAGGATGTAGACAGGTGTGAATGAATGAAGGATTTATGACGAACTGCCCATGGGCGTAAGTGCAGAAGAAAAGGACAAAGAAATATAAAATAATCGCAAAACACTCAAAAGTTATTTTCCATAAAGGTTCAGTAATTTAGCATCAGCTCAAAGCTAGAGCATCCCGATGAAAAATTTATCTCAAAATAATAGTATGAAGCTGTACGAAAAAGTAGCGTGCAGTAGGAACTGATGCTGCTACATGCTTCTATGTCAAGGCTACCGTGTTACTGCATTCTACTACATGCTACTATTAGAAAGACTGGATGCTACTATAGCAAGACAGGCGGCTACTGGATAACACTGCTTAAGATTGGCCCAGTTTGAGGCACATTAAATGATAGTATTCTTTACTATTACATATCAATACATACAACTTTTTCGTTCAACTGTCTGTCATACAACTACGCAGGCTACAAATTTTTCATCGGGTCCATAGTCTTTGCATAGGACCAAAGACGGAGGTTCAATCTCATTATTTGTTCTTAGTCAGACTTAGTCGCCTTCTGCCTTTCCGCAAAGACGTGGCGGCCGTATAACCCAAGTCCTTAACGCAGGAAAAACAGGAAACTCCTGAAGTCCCATAGCGGAAATTCCAGCTGCTCGCTACCGACCGTCTGATTTTTTTCCAATTTCAGTTCATTTTAATTTCAACATTCTTTAAAGGACCCCTCTTGCTTATTCTGCTTTTTATAATATACTTAGCTCCCATATGAAACTATAAACTTCTAAAATCCCCACCTTTCCCCATTGTTTCGTTTCGTAACTACGAAATTTTCCAGCCTTGCCGAGTTTTCCCGTCACCCAACGAAAAGTTCGCCGGAATCTTCATTATCCGCTGACAACTCTTTCATACACAAGGATGTGATAATCTTCTGTTTATTACTTCTTTTATTTGCTTATTTTTCCCACTTTGTAAACAAGGCACGTTCAGTTTTCAAATCTTTTGCGCCCAGCCGCCGCATCGGAGAGCAGGAAGGCTGGACATACTCGACAAGTAATGGTATTTTCGAAGAAAAAAAATTATGATCCATTGTATAGGGAGAAGATCATTTCTAGTAAGAGTTGCGCTTTAAACGAAACAACAAACATAACGCTCCCAATTAGAAGGGGACAACCATGTCCTGTGCGAGAGTGCACAACTTTTACTCCCCTATTACAAACAATGACACACATTTCTTGTCTTAATCTTCTCATTTCTTTTTCTTTACCCCCTCCCCCCCCCCACCCAACCCAACCCTCATTCACTAATAATAATAATGAAATATTCACCTTAAATAACTCCAAAGCATGAACGTGAGTGTAAACAAACAACGACTAAAAACAAACCAGGAGGATTTGCAGAAAATACAGAACTTCGGTCGTGATCATTATTTGGTTTTAAATTTAGGAGAATTCATTATACATATATTAAGCATACATTCAAATCAAACCTGAAATTTTGGATAATACAACAAGTTTTGTCTTATGATGATTTTATTACGTGACGTATCAGGCTCCCGATCATAGTTCCCGGGATGCTTATTCGTCAGAAGGCCGACTACGCAATTTGCCAGGTTCCAAGGCAATGGACATGGAGAGAGGCTAAAAACAGCCGAATACTTGTGTAATTTGCTGTAAGCATAGTTAACTTTTAAACTAGTCAACTATCTCAGAACATCTTAGCAGAAACAGTAGATAGATGTTTAATGAAGCCCTTGGGCCACAAACAAAACAAAACAAAAACAGTACATCCTTTACATTCATTATACGGGCGAACTTTTAATCAACTTAAAAAACAACTTCCCTCAATCTCGAAGTAACCTCACATACTTTTAATTGGTCCATAAATGCTCCAATCCTGCATATACTTCTAGGGTTTGTACTATTAAGTAGATCCTTTACTGACAGAAACTTGTATGTAGTGCGAAGTGTTCTATAAGAGAGGTCCAGATCTACACTGTAAAAAAAAATCTTGCAGTATTTGCTACTGGAATTAATCTTGTCTTTATTGAGATAAGATTATCCCTAATTCGGATTAATTTTATCCCAATAGAGATAAGATTAATCCCAGTAGCAAATACTGCATCCTTATTCAAAACTTTTTACAGTATTTCCTTCTGTATTTAGCGAAGATGACATTGCTTTCTGGCATAGTAGGCGGATAAAGAGGACGCTGATCGATAAACCTTGAAGGATCCCTCTTACTATTTAATGTTGATGTTCCAATATTAAACCAGCGTGGTCTGTCAGAACTGTGGAATAATGGTGATGGACCTGGGATTCCCGTTGGTGAGGTGAAAAAGGTGGTGGAATTGTTGGACCAGGAAATCCAATGTTGGCAAGTGGCCAAGGACGGGTCTGTGTCTTTAAGGTATATTGCAAAGATCAAAGAGATTTGGGTGGAGGAAGTTTATTTAAAGCGGGATTGAAAAGGGAGGAAATAAGTTATTTGATTAGTTGTAGGGCAGACAGTCTGCCTCTTGGGGAGAGAAGGCGGTATACTGGGAGGGCAAAGGGTCGGTCCGGTCCTTACTCATGTCCGATTTGTGGTAGTATGGATGAGAATTTAAAACATTCGTTGTGTGAATGCGAAAATTTGAATGAACTTAGGTTAGAAATTTTTGGAGTAAATGAAAGAGGGGTAGATGAAGAATGGTTGTGTAGGATTATGGGAAATAGTTGTTTTATGAGTATTAAACAGTTGGCCAGGTTCCTCGGGGTAGCCCTAGCCCATAGGGATAGGTGCTTATAGAAGGTATTGTTTTTGTTTGTTCGAGTTTATTTTTCATGTATTTGCAATGGCCTTTGGCTATTAGTGTAAATAAATCTTATCTTATCTTATCTTATTCAAAACTATCTGAATACTGTAAACCTAAGCTCTGCTTTTAGAAAATTATCCACGGCTTTGGCAGTTTTAAAACTTTTCCCAGACTTCTCTCGACGAGTCGAGAGTCTGACTTTTCCCTGCCTTCTAGCAAACACTTGGCAAGATTCAGAAAACCAGCTTTGCGAATTATTAGCATGACACGCGAACACTCGTAGGGAGCATATTGCGCATGGAAACTATTAAGTCTTGGCAAGTGCAAAGATTAGTGAGGTGTCCTTAGCGGCTTCAAAATACGTATAAAATTTGGGTATCCGGGCTTAAGGATACCCAATTTAAGCAATTACGCTAATTTAATGCAGTTACGGAAGTAGGTTGCACTGGAATTATAGACACGACGAGTCCTTTAAAGCGGACCACAAAAAATGGTCTTTCTACCAGACACACAATGATAACCATCCTTACTGCACTATGAATGTTCGAAACCACAAAAACACCGTCAAACAATGAGCAAATTAGAAAAACAAACCAAATTTCCTAGGTTTGAAATAATTCGGTCTTGACTAAATCTCAGCCGATTATCCGGGACAGCCGTTATGGCACATAGGGAGCCAAGGATCAAAATAATGATTTCCATCTAATGTTCCAACTGTTTATTACAAATACAAATAAATTAAAAAAACCAAGACCAGTGTGGTACTCCTGAAGACATAAAAAAAATAATCAATTAAGTCCATAATTCATCTGGAAAAGAAGACGTTCTGTGTGTTTTTTTTTCTCGAGCAAAAACAGCAACCCGGATCGAGTTCAAATCTAAACAAACTGGCGGCATGCGATCAGCAAGAGGAGGTAAACAGAATGTTTGGATGTGGTCTTCAAACACTTTAGAGTTATGATATGTGGAACAGATAAATACGTAGATAGCTAAACTTACCCGAACCATCATCTTCGAGCAGCTCCGACAGTGATGTGTATCCATTAACTTCATCGAGGGTTATAAACGTTGGCGAAATCCCACCAATGGTGGCTGCCTCTTTGGCGGCGGTAATCGTCATTGAATCACAAACCAGAAATTTTGCATTAGAGTCCTTCAACTGAAGCGCGAAGATTTCTGGAAGAAGAGTGGACAAGATGTTAAAGTTTAACTGAAAAGCAAACTTATTTTGCTCTTCGGTTGTTCAAGAAGTTTCTAGATCAATCCGTACCGCCTATGGGCGCATCGTCCCCAACCGGGGGCGCGATAATCGTAAAGCTTTGGGAAAATTGTACAGCACCTTCTGCGCTCCTTCTATACTATTTCGTTCTGGTGTCACTCATGTTCTGCGAAAGAAGGAGATAAAAAAGATGAGATCATGTTATTTTAAATATGCAAAGCACCTGCTCCACTTGTCGAAATTATGCCATAACCATACTTTGACGGAGAAGTTCAAAATTCAAGATGCAAGTGTTACCCTTTTGGATGTTTCTTCGTCTCTATAAAAAATCATTGACAACAGAGCCCAACCAGCGCACGACCTTCTACACTGCTTCCTGGCCGACGACTGAAATTAAGTGTCTTTTTGTGCATGTTTATGTGTTTTATTTATTTTCTACATTTACTCCGCTTTCTGAAAATGGCGGGTCAAAAATAAATTACTTACTTACATATTTGTAAATCATTTAGTTGAAGACACTGAGTTATTTGGATTCTACTAAGAGATTTTTTGACTTCCCACTATCTGCTCTCGTAATGAGGTTCAGAATAACTACGGCTGTCCCCACAGCGCAAATTCTCCTATGACGCGGAATATTTGAATCTGAACACAAACACGGCTTTTCAGTGGGCGGTGATATAAGCTTGGTGAACACTGCTTTAAAAAAATTTAATAAATCCTTTCGTCAAGCATGTGACACAGGTAGTACAACATATATGACAGGGAAATTCCACTATTTGAAAACTGATTATTCGTGAATAGCGTAGCAACGAAGTCACGCTTTTCCATCGGGTCTTCAAGCCTCTTTAAGTGAATAAGTGAGGGGTAAAAAAACTGTCCCATCTCTGCCCTTTTCAGTTAAACTTTAATAGTGCCGCAATGCCGCAATACTCCATTTATTACGTGTATCAGTTGGAAATACTCTATTATTTTTTTTTTGTGACCCGCTTTTTGCCCAACAGCGGAGTATGAGTAAAATACACAAAGTAAAATACACATATTAAAACACTAAACAAAACAATGTAAATAACCATGACTACATTCTTTTTCATATAGTTTAAAAACATACTATATGACTAAGTCCAAAACACGCCAGTGGTCCTCGGGAAGAACGAGAAAACGTAGCACTAACGACTCAAACTCAACAGCTCAATCCTGTTTTAACTAATCACGGCGATGTTTGGGAGAAGCTGTGATACCGCTTCCGGCTCTTCCGCTAGGTACAGGGCGATTTTGCATCGGCAAGAAGAGTTAGTCGTCAAGAGTATAAGAGTTGAATCAGAAAACATTGAAATACATGAAGTTGGATTACCCTTTTCAGGGTTTCTACGCTCGGAGCTTTGCTAATTAAGCTATGAGCTCAATAGGTGGTAGCTAGGCAGAGAATCCAGCCTACAGCAACTACGCCTACGATCGCGCACCTGCCATCATCCCGCTATCAAAATCGTAATTAGTGAAACCCTAAAAAGTGGAATAAAAAATCCTAGAACTGCTTTCGCAGACTATTTCATTATCTGTGGTTAGTTATTAACCAAGCAGAAAAATCGGACCCGTAATCATCCGTTAACCGTCACTTAATCCAGTCTGAGCGGCTTCGTGACAAGTTCATGTGCGACGTTCACCACTGAGTTAACAGACCTCAGTATATAGGTAAACGGATGGGCCGACAAAGACAGGATTGGACAGTTAACCATAGTTATTCCTTGGTTTCCCTTTTAATAGCTGAACTTAAAACGGAAGCAAAGCAAATCGCTTGGCAAAAATACCCTTAAAGCACCAATGACAACAGTTTTTTTTCAGCTGATTGGTGCAGTATTTTTGTTTATATACTTGCCATTTACTCAATCTGCAAGGAAGCTGTTAGTTCATAGAAATATAATACATATCCCACTAAATAGTACAGAGGGATCAGAGCTCTGAAAACTGTTGGGGTTCTCCTGTGGCGGATTATTCAAATCATTCTCTCGGAAACGCTTCTTCGCAAAACTTAGGCTGCACGATAAGCAGCTGTTCAAAAACTGACCGATTTCTGTTTTTGTTTGGGAAGCCAGTGGTATACTTGACGGTGCAAAACGGATAAGTCAGCTACATTTTATTAGAGCTATGTTTCGGCCCTTCTTGGCAAGGGTCCTCTTCAGGCTCAAGCCGCTCAAGCTGGAAAATGAACTTGTGGAAAACCAATTAAAGATACTTCCTTAAAGGACCCCTCTTGCTTATTCTGCCTTTTATGGTAAACCTAGCTCCCTTATGGAGTTGTAAGTTTCTAAAATCCCCACCTTTCGCCACTGTTTCGTTTTGTGCTTACGAATTTTAGCGCTTTATCAGCCGTGCCAAGTTTTGCCCGTCACACAACGCAAACTTCGCCGGAATCTTTACGTCTTCTGACAACTCTTTCACACATAAGGATATAGGAAGCTTGAAAGTGTCGTTTTTCATTTTGAAAGACATGGTAGACCATCAGATCTATCTTCTATTTTGGACTTCTTGGTTTTGCTTATTATTCCCACTTTTAAACCACGACGCGTTCAGTTTTCAAATCTTTTGCGCCAAGCAGCCACGTCGGAGAGCAGGCAGGCTGGACAGGGTCGACGAGCGCTAACAACATCGCTAATTTTACGTTAAAAGTAATGGTATTTTCAAAACCAAATTTCTGAGAGTTAAAATATCTGATTTTGTGAAATTCTTCTCTGAAAACTGGTTGGAGCTAAATGATTATGAATAAGATTCGAAGTCAGCTTGGGCTGAAGGAATGTCTATAAGTCAGTAGTGTTTTCAAATTGGTGGCAGGAATGGTCAGTAACATTTTGCACTTCGTCCTTTTCATGTTCATGTCCGAAATCGCATAAAATAATTTTTCTATGGCGTTGAAAAGGAAATCCGTGTGTTTTTATGGCACTTGCAGCCTCTGGCTCAAGTACCATATACCGATCACAATTCCGTCTGTCGGTCTGTCGGTCGGTCCGAGTTTTTTGTCCCACATATCCGAGTTAGGGTACTTCCAGATGTGCTAGGACAATGAAACTTGGCAAGCATATCAGGGACCCGACCAAATAACCTGGAAATAATCAGTTTCCCGATCCGACCATATGCGGGGGAGTGCGGGGCGCTGGAAACTTGAAAATTTAGGGCATTTTGTCACTTTTTTCCGAGTTAGGGTACTTCTAGAAGAGCTAGGACAATGAAACTTGGCAGGAATATCAGGGACCCGACCAAACGAACCTGGAAATAATCAGTTTCCCGATCCGACCATATGCGGGGGAGTGGGGGCGCTCGAAACTTGAAAATTTAGGGCATTTTGTCACACTTTTCGAGTTAGGGTACTTCCAGATGAGCTAGGACAATGAAACTTGGCAGGAATATCAGGGACCTGACCAAAGTAACCTGGAAATAATAAGTTTCCCGATCCGACCATATGCGGGGGAGTTGGGGCGCTGGAAACTTGAAAATTTAGGGCATTTTGTCACACTTTTTCGAGTGAGGGTATTTCCAGATGAGCTAGGACAATGAAACTTGGCAGGAATATCAGGGACCCGACCAAACTAACCTGGAAATAATCAGTTTCCCGATCCGACCATATGCGGGGAAGTGGGGGCGCTGGAAACTTGAAAATGTATGGCATTTTGTCACACTTTTTCGAGTTAGGGTACTTCCAGTTGTGCTAGGACCATGAAACTTGGCAGGCATATCAGAGACCCGACCAAACAGACTTAGAAATAATCACTTTTCTGATCCGACCATTTGGGGGGGGGGGGTGGAGGGCAGGGGAATCCGGGAAATTGAGAAGTGTGTAACTTTCGAACGGATGATCGGATTGTAATGAAACTTCATAACTGAATAGAATATATATCTGTAATGTCCCGTTTAAAGTCTTGACCGGATTCGGTAGCCAGGGGGGAGTTGGGGGGAGGGAGACCGGAAATTTCAAGAAACGGTTAGAATGGAGGGATCGGAGTGAAACTTGCTGGGAAGAACAAGCATCTGCTCTAGATGCTTTAGTTGTCTTTTATGGTCTCCTTTAGACCATTGTACTGGATCCGGCCACTTATGGGGGGGGGGGGGTCCCGGAATTCCGGTGATGGTGGTTTTGGGGATTTTCACGATGAAACTTGGCAGGCATATGAGGGACCCAATCAAACTGACTTCAAAATAAAAATTTTGTCGATCAGATAATGGTGGGGGGGGAGTGGAGGGAGGGAAATCCGAAATTTTCAGTCATGCGTAATTTTGGAATGGGTGATCCGATTCGAGTGAAATTTAAGAATTCAACAGAGGACATTTCTCCGATGATTTTTTTCATATCCGGACCGGATCCGGCAACTATTGGGGGGGGGGGGGGGGAATACGTGACCCGTTTAGAACGGAGGGATCGGGATGGAACTTTGTGGGAAGAACAAACAGATGCTCTAGGTAAGTCATTTGCTGAATCGGATAGGCTACGTGCAGCGCGGGGGACCTGGGGGGGGGGGGGACCGGAAATCTCGAGAAACGATTAGAATGATGGTATCGGAGTGAAACTTGCTGGGAAGAACAAACATATGGTCCATGTAAATCTTTTACATAATTTGACTGGATCCAGACAATTGAGGGGGGGAGGAGGGGGTTTCCCGGAATTCCGTTTTTTGGGGGATTTTCACGACGAAACTTGGAAGGCATATCAGGGACCCGGTCAAACTGACTTGGAATAAAAAAATAACCTCGATATGATAATCTTGGGGGGGGGGGGAGTTGAGGGAGGGGAATCCGGAATATTGAGTCATGCGTAACTTTGCAACGGGTGATCCGATTCGAGTGAAATTTAATAATTAAACAGAGGACATTTTTCTCTGGTGACCTTTTTCTTTTCCGGACCGAATCCGGCAATTATTGGGGGGAGGGCGGAAAATACTTGACCCGGTTAGACTGGTGTGATCTGGATCGAACTTCGTGGGAATGACAAACAGATGCTCTGGATTAATCATTTACAGAACCGGATTGGCTCCGGTTATTGTGGGTGGAGTTGGAGGAGGGGGGGGGGTCTGGGATTTCGGTGATCGCGCGTTAAGGTACTTCCAGATGTGCTAGGACGATGAAACTTGGCTGGAATATTGGAGACTCAACAACATTTGCTTAAAAATTGCTACTTCCAAAATCCGATTATTCCTTAAAGTACCAATCTTGACCGCAAAGTAAAAAAAATACTTTTAAGCAATATATGCATTTTCGTGATGCCCATCAGCCCATTAGCAGTTTTGCCTCAAGGGTTTTGCTTACAAATGAAGTTCCAGCTCCCTTAGAGTGCGCATCTCAACCGCAAAGTCGAAACTTACTTTTGATCAATCAAATCATCTTGCCCCATGCAAGTGCCATATGAGCTTACAGCTCTTGTTTAACATCATTTGGTTTCAGATCCTTTTATTTAGCTAATATATTTTGCCAAATTTCGAATATTTCGAATTTGCGGCATATCTCCTATTAAAATATGATTTTTCAAATTTTTTAAATTTCTCCTTGGGTTCCCCATTTCTTTCAATAATTCGCAGTTGGTTTCTAATTTTAAAGTAAAAGACCCAGTTTCAATTCTGAAGAAAAAGATGACCAACTTTTATAAAAAAAGCTTCGGTAGCCCTCCAAACCCACAACCTGTACCCATTTCTTAACAAGTGAATAATATAGTGCGTGGATATTTGTAATTTAGTTGTCGAAATCGTGTGTATTTTTTATAGTATTTACATGTCACTGAATGGACCAGATGGTTTAGGCATAGTTCTGTTTTATACATTACTTTGTACTCCTCAGATCTGAGGGAAACAAATGAATAAATGAATAAATAAATAAATATGAGGATCAAAATACGCTGAATACGCCGCTATGATCAATATATAGCTAATTTCTAGCCTGCCCATCTAGTTAAATTTTTTGTCAAAATAGTCGCTCGTTGAGAAATCGACTGCCTGGCTGCAAAATAAATCAGAATAATCCCAGAACTAGCAAACTAGCAAATTTGCGTATTGACTTACTGCACGAATCACTCTCGAAAGTTGTGTGTCGGGGTCATCCCGGTAAGCTGTTTGTCTATACTTATCCGGTCAGCAAGATTCCGGTCCAGTAGATCCCCTGATTCAAACTCCAGTAAATTCCCTGGGACAAGTTCCGATAGATTCCCCAAGCCAAGTTCAGGTAGATTCCTCGAGCAAGCTTTCGGCACATTCCCAGAGCAATTAATCCGGTAGATTTCCTAAAAACCATAAATTTCAGGTGATTTTGATGGTTTTTAGGGAGTCGACAGGTTTCGGTAGATTCCCTGAGCAACATTCAGGTAGGTTCCTTAAGCAATAATCCGTTAGATTCCCTAAAAATCATCAAGTTCAGATGATTATGACAAATTTTACCTAGCGCGGCTTCGCTGCACCAGTCGAAATCTACCGATTTTTTCCGAAAGGCACTCTGAGGGGGGGGGGGGATGATGCAACCCCCCCCCCCCATATCCCCTCTCGGGACACCCCGTCTATTACGACGTGTGCTTCAAGGATTTACGAACGTTTTGCCAAAGCCACTGCGCGTCAACGACTGGTTAGGACAAGACCGAAGGTTTCGATAGGATCCCAAAATTTTAATGTTTATCAGACTTCTTGATCCAGACAATCGAATCTTGTACATTTCCAAGTCTTCGCTAGACCCCTTTAACGTTTTTGCTATTTATCCATAATCAACAGCTTGAATATGTAGCCTACAACAAAAATGTTACCATTCTGAAGTTTTTTGCTTACGGGCAAACAACTAATCAAACGAGGAAACCAAGTTCAGATACGGATTCAACAAGCATGTTTACTCCAATATCTCATATCTAATCGACCTCAAAAAGGTATTTTAGAATTGTGTTGTTGTTTTTCTACCAAATTCCTCGTATTTTAGCAGCATTTCCGGCGAACTGCATGCAGAGCAAAAGATCTGGTGACGCTGGAGCCGAACCTTGCGAATTTTGCCAGCTTATCCGTCAAGGAAATTAAGTTCTAAATTCGATAATTCCCCCGGGGAATCCCCTCAAGACCCAGTTCCTAACCCATGATTATTTTTTTTGCAAGTGAGTAACCCCTCGCGTAGACCTGGGATTGGTTCACCGAGCACCTAGGACTGGCTCACTCACACACACCTAGCACCTGATCACCCCTCGAGTACTCCTTTAACGGGTACACCCAATTCCTAACCCCTCGCGTGCACCTGCGATTGGTTCACGAGTACCTGGGACCGGTTCACCCCACCCCTCCTCAAACGAATTTAGTACACCAATTGAGTAACCCCTCACTTATCCAGTACATCTTTTTCCAGAAGTAACGCCTCTCTTACCAAGTATACCTTTTTTCAGTGAGCAACCCCTAACTCACCCAGTTCATCCTTCTTTCAGTGAGTAGCCCCTCGCGTACCCTAGCAGTTCCCTAGTTGGTACACCACGAATCAACCCCCTCGCTTGGCTCACCCAAGTGTCTAACCCCTCGAGTACTCCTTTAAAGGGTACACCCAATTCCTAACCCCTCGCGTGCACCTGGGATTGATTCACGAGTACCTGGGACCGGATCACCCCACCCCCTCTCTAAACAACTTTAGTACACCCACTGAGCACACCTCACTTATCCAGTACATCTTTTTTCTAGTGACTAACCCCTCCCTTACCAAGTACACCTTTTTTAGTGAGCAACCCCTCACTTATTCCTACAATTCCTACTACATTTCTTACAATCACACATAAGATGTCGCACACACTCTCGCTCGATATCTCCACACATCGGGCAGAAGTAAGGGCCAATTCTCCCAATCGGCCTACCCGTGTACCTCCTCCTATCTCCCAGCGGTGAAATACCAGCACGCATGAGCACGCATACTAATTAGTAATTTCAATTCCTCCCTATCGAAATCCACTATAAAATAAACACATTCACCCCATGTCTCTTTCGCCTCTGTTTAAAACCTTAGAGACCCCCTTCTACCTTCGATTACGTCGCTGAATCGGCCACGTGCGCAGAGCTATTTTCATTTGAGAATAAAGGGATAGGACCGCTATAGCCGAAAACTGGTCGACAAGTTTTGTGTCCGGTTTTCACCGGATTCCGGGTGAACTACTTGTCCGGCAACAAAATAACTTTCATATTCGGATTCAGCATGTCTCCTTACCCCTAAATGAACTATCTCAATAGCATTTAAAAAAAAAATCACCCCTTAATTTGAAACCCCCTCCCCCACCCCTAAATGTAGAGCTACAGAGCCCATCTACGAACCTGACCTTACCCTTGACCCAAAGAATCCTTACACCAAGTTTCATCAAAATATCTCATTCCCTTCGAGAGTTATCGTGCTCACAGACAGACGACATTTTTGCGATGTCATAGGTATCCCTCCACTTACGTTTTGGGATCCCAAAAATCATGCACAGGTGGGCTATTGATGGAGCTTTGAATGATGAAATACTTTATGTAACGCCTTTGTGTTTTGCTTATCGATTCTGATTCGGAACTCGCGGAATTAAACAAGACCATCCTGGTTCCAGACATTCGCATTTCTCAAGCAAATTTTGGCCAGACAAGCTAGCACAGAAAAACAAGAGTCTAGCCTACACTGTCTTTCCATTAAGAGGACCGCAAAGAAACATGTTTTTGCCTTGTATGAAGACGTATAAGGTCTGCATAAATGAATGAGGAGTAATTTCATCTTTCCTTTTAGGACTTCCAAGATAAAGCGCTTCGGTAAATATTTCGACTGGTGGAGTGAGACAGAGCAAACTAACCCTAGGGAGTAGCGCCAAGATTTGAAAAAAGCGACACACACTCAAATTGCAGCGACAATAGCACCACTAGTGGTAGAGAACGTCCCTACTGAAATTCATTCAGTCAAGCACCAGCGTCGGCTCCGAGAACTTAATATTCTGAACGCAGAACAAGAAAAGATACAACCTCCCCTGTTTCCTCTATGTGTGCAGACCGACCGATGAAAAATTTATCCTAAAACAGTAGTATGAAGTTGTAGGAAAAAGTAGCATGCAGTACGAATTGAAGCTACTACATGCTTCTATGTCAAGGCTACCGTGTTACTGCATGCTACTATTAGCAAAAGTGGATGCTACTATAGCGAGACAGGATGCTACTGGATACTACTGCTGAAGATTGGCCCAGTCTGAGGCACACTAAATGATAGTATTCTTTACTATTACACATCGATACATGAAACTTTTCGTAAAACTATCATATGCAGGCTACAAATTTTTAATCGGGCGCCTCTTAGTTCTGGTGGAAATTTCTAAGCCCACAAGTTTGTCTAGCTTTAAATGCCGCAAGCGTAGTGGCGGCACTGCGAGGATGGCCCATCTACAAAGTACGGAAAGCATGGGTCTTGGCGCTACTCCCTGGAGTTATTTTGCTATGGAGTGAGATGACGTCATGGCAGCAGCCCACCAGTGTGCCACATTTCTCTGATAGAATTGTGACATAAGAGCTGAAAGCTCATATGGCACTTGCAAGGCTGGGCCAGAGGATTAAAGTAGGAACTCGTCAATTCGTGGGTTTGTTCTGATCATTTGTGAGCAAAGGCCTTGAGATAAGAATGGTCATGGGTCCTTGGAAATCATGAGAATGTATTGTTCGTAAAAACTATTTTATTTGTGCCTTTTGGCCGTGATGATTCGCACTTTAAGGGCGCTAGAAATTCATCAGTAATGAACAATCTTGAAGAACAAATGATGATAAGCTCATTGGAATCATGAAAATGTATAGTTTGCTCAAAATTATTGTTTGTATTCTAAAAAATTCAGTTGTAAGCGAAACCCTTGAGGCAAAAATGATCATGGGCCCCTGGGGATCACAAATGTATATCGTTGGGTTACAGTATTTTTTTTTACTTTTCGGTTAACAAACGCACTTTAAGGGTGCTAATTGAGCAACACCCTTGAGTTAGAATGTATGCTTAGCTTAAACGCATTTTTTGTGCTTTCTGGTTAGGATTAGTAATTTAAGGTTAGGATTAGTACTTTAAGGGATGGTTAGAACTGAGAAGTGACAATTTCTAAGCCAATATTGTCAAGTTTCTAATGTTCATGCCAAGTTTCACCGCCCTAGCACATCTGGAAGTACCTTAATTCGCGATCAATTCTACTTGACTGTTTTATTAGTAAGTGGAAAAGCTAGGGTAGTGAAACTGTTGAAAAGTGGCAAAATAAGCATACCTCTTTGCCTTAACAAGATTGGTTGTAGGCTACAGTTGTAGAACAAATAAAATGATGTCATCAGTTGCTTATTGTCTCGAATCTATAGTCAGTATATGCATGTTTATTTGAACACTGGTTGACTTTGAACACTGCCATTTTCATGCACTTTCTGTGAAAAGATTCAACTACCAGTTAGCCAAACAAATAAATTAGTAATATTCTTTATTTCCATAGTAGTTCAATGAAGTATGGTTAGCAGAGGATCGCCATGACCTAACACGTGTCAAAGTAATGCCGTAAAATGTATAAAGTAGGGGAGAGGAGGGCAGGTCCGTCATTCGGACATCGGGTCTGTTTCTACGTCATGGGGTTGGCA
Source organism: Branchinecta sandiegonensis (assembly GCA_030848855.1). NCBI lineage: Eukaryota > Metazoa > Arthropoda > Branchiopoda > Anostraca > Branchinectidae > Branchinecta > Branchinecta sandiegonensis. Next base: position 12,665,267 of record JAUPMV010000021.1, on the reverse strand, counting down.
TCTCATTTTGGTAGTTCCAAACTCTCTTACATCGTTGGTGATTTTTATTCCCCCCCCCCCCACCAACCCCGGTCGGGTTTTGTCACTGATGTATCTAGTTCTTGTCCTTGTTCTTCCCACCAAGTTTCATCCCAATCGCTCCACTCTAAGTGTGTCACAAGATTTCCGCCCCCCCCCCACACATTCATCGGATCCGGTCCGGACTTAAAAAGGGACATCCGAGACATGACGTCTTTCCAAATATCAAGTTTCGTTAAGACCCGACAACTCCTTCAAAAATTCCTCCCTCCCTCCACTCCCCAACGATGGTTGGGTCGGAGACCTGACTTTTTCTAAGCCAATCATGTCAAGTCTCTAATGTTCAAGCCAAGTTTCATCGTCCTAGCACATCTGGAAATACCTTAACTCGCGATAGCCTGAATTCCGGACTCCCCCTTCTAACTCCCCCCCCCCCCACAGTGCCCAAATCCAACCCGGTTATATCACTGACATGTCTAGTTCTTTTGGTTGTCCTTCCCACCAAGTTTCATCCCAATCGCTCCACTCTAAGCGTGTCACAAGATTCCGGTACGCCCCTCTGACTCCCCCCCCCCACACACACATTCATCGGATCCGGTCCAGACCTGAAATGGGACATCCGAGACACGAGGTCTTTCTAAATATCAAGTTTCGTTAAGATCCGATCACCCGTTCCAATTTTACACATTCCTCAAGATTCCGGATTCCACCTCCCTCCACTCCCCCAACGGTGGTCGCATCGGGAAGTTGACTATTTCCAGGTCAATCTGGTCGGATCACTGACTTGACTACCAACTTCTATTGTCCTGGCCCACCTGGAAGTAACTTAACTCCGTATCACCGGAATTCTGGAACCCCCCTCCAACTCCCCCCGCAGTGCATGAATCCGGTCCGGTTCTGTCAATGATGTACCTAGGGCTTGTGCTTGTTCCTCCCACCAAGTTTCATCCCGATCGCTCCACTCTAAGCGTGTCCCATGATTTACGGTTCCCCCCTCGACTCCCCCCCTCCCCACATTCATCGGATTCGGTCCGGACTTGAAATGGGACATCTGAGACATGACGTCTTTCCAAATATCAAGTTTCATGAAGATCCGATCACCCGTTCGAAAGTTATACATGTCACTAAATTCCGGATTCCGGCTCCCCTCCCTCCCCCCACGATGGTCGGATCGAGCAAGTGACTATTTCCAAGTTAATTTGGTCGGGTCCCTAATATGCCTGCCAAGTTTCATCGTCCTAGCACATCTGGAAGTACCCTAACTCGCAAACACCGGACTGACCGACCGACCGACAGACCGACGGAAAAGTGATCGGTATATGGCACTTGGCCGGAAGGCAAGTGCCATAACTCGTAAAATCTGTAGCTGATCGGATGAGCTTTATAAACGTTTGTATATAAAGCTTGTACAAACTATACCCTGTTTGTACAGGTAAAAAGATGGCAGATTTCATGATTTCCGTTTTAAATGACGTGGATTTGAATCTCTAGATTCATATGAGAACTGAACGACTGAAAATCCGAGCAAAAATAAGAAATACGGCAAGTGATCAAAAATAGAAACAATTGATTTCGAAAATTAAGTCCCAATTGTTGCTTTTAAGATGAGCTAATGTTCGTAAAAGAAATAAATCCTTTTCTCAAAGAGAGTCACCCTGCAACTGGCCAAAAAAGATGAGATCTCCGGCATACAAATTTGTCACAGCTGTAAACGTGGGGAGAGGTCGAAAACCTGTGTCGAATTGCAGAATTCAGCGACCAGTGGCTAACACTGTACAAATAACACTAAAAATGGCTGGCGCCTATTCGAGGATGCCCTGTGACCCTTTGCTGTCACAGGACGATCTAAGGTCCAAGATAAGGTAAAGTGGGTCATAACTCTTGAGAAACTGCATTACTTTCACTTGTCTCCCGACGAAAAATTTATCTCTAAATAGTAGTATGAAGTTGTACGAAAAAGTAGCATGCAGTACTAACTGATGCTACTAAATGCTTCTACTCCAAGGCTACCGTGCTACTGCATGCTACTATTAGCAAGACTGGATGCTATTACAGCAAGACAGGATGCTACTGGATACGACTACTTAAGATTGGCCCAGTCTGAGGCACATTAAATGATAGTATTCTTTACTATTACATATCAATACATGCAACTTTTTCGTACAACTATCATACAACTACGCAGGCTGCAAATTTTTCATTGGGCTGTGGGTTGCAGAACTTTCATCTTATTTTTTGTTACGGCCATTTTCATGGGACTGCAACGTCCCATCGTTACTACTGGATGTTTTATCTTCTATTCCGCCCTTACTTTGAACGGGATAGGGGGGCGGTGTGGCGAAATATGGGAATAGCCTGATGCACCTGTCGTGCTCTGACAGAAAGTGTCTCTGCCCAGCCTTGCGCACTTTTCCCTCCATCCTTCAGACAGAATCCCTTAAAGTTTAACTGAAAGCCAACTTCTTTTTGTGTCATTTAATTGAATACACTGAATTATTTGGATTCTGCAAAGGTTTTTTCTACACTTTCTGCTCTATAGTTATGACGTTCAGAATATCTGCGGCCGTCCCCACAGCGTAAATTCTACTATGACGCGAGAAATCTTAATCTCAACACAAACGGCCTTTCAGTTGGCAGTGGCGGAATTGGTGAAGATGGCTTAGTGTCTGAACAAAAAAAAAACATAAATCTTTCTCGTATGGCATACAACAAAAATACAAGCGCATAGAGGTACCACAAATCACACCGAAAGTCCACTATTTGAAAATCGATTATTTCTGAATAGCGGAACAACGAAGTAACGCACTTTCAGCGGGTCTTCAAGCCAATTTAAGTGAATAAGTGATGGGTAACTAGATTGTCCTACCCCAGCCCTTTTCGGTTAAGCTTTAAACCAAATCACTCATCCCAAGCCTTAGAACCAGAGCCGAGATAAGACAAAATGTAAATCCTTTCCTATGGGAAAATGTTTGTCGAGCAAACACTGGGATTTTACATACTGAAATAAAACGAAACAGTCTGCAATGCTGATGGAGTAAATTTGGAGAGATAATCCGGACTTTTTGGTCTCCTGAACAAGTCGCACAAAGTGATCCATATTTTTGGACAAAGGGGTTTTCTTGTTGTCCCAAAGTGATACACAGCAGAGGGATTGCAATTTTTTATTGCTAGGATTAGTTTCCTGTAAAAAAGCGGATTACTTCGCAAATGTTGCTGGGCACTTGGCAACAACGGTTAATGAGTCAATAGTTGCGTAGTAGACTTCGCATGTAGCATCATATAAGAGAGTACGAGACAGTGCGGGAGGGGGGGGGGGGGGGGGGTATGGCTGCAGTCTAGTCTTAATTTCTAATTAAACAAATAAACGCAAGGGAATAGGAAAAGGGGAGGGAAGGTCGTAATAGTTATGCGGGCGTAGTTTTGTAACAGTAATGTTATCTCTGTATTGGTTTATGGATCCGAAACCTGGAACCTCACAGCAGCACTTCAAAAACGAATCTTGGGCTTCGAGAACATCTGTCTCAGGCGTATCCTCAAGATCCATTGTCCCGATAAAGTGACCAATACTGAGGTTGGTGCTATAGCTGAGCAACGCTTGGTGACAGATGTCCTGATGGAGAGAAGACGGAGATACTGGGGTCACAAGGTGCGGATTTCTGAGGGCAGACTTCACAACGACGCTTGGTGCTGGAAACCTTCTGGCCTGCGTGCGAAGGGTAGGTAGCGCTCCCCACTTGGCAGAAACCTCGAGAAGGAAGCCAAGTCAGGTCGGACCACGATGACCGAACTGTGGAATGCTGCCCCAGATAGAGTCACCTGGAAGTTCGAAGTTGTCGCCTTATGCGCCACCAGGCGCGGGAAGACCTAAGTCTAAATTTTTTATGCCAGTCTTCTTTTTTTTTTCTTTTTTTTTACATGAGTTAATAAAATAATTCAAGAACCGCGACAGTATAGAGTACTAAACAAACCGAATGGAAAGGGAGTAACGCTGCAGAACGGCGGCATTTTTTTTTTTTTTTTTTTTTTTTTTTTTAAATTGCCACGTAGTATCTTTTCGGTTCTTCCTGTCCAATATGATTTGGCCAGGTGACTACGCTTCCACTTTCCCTCGGTGACGCCAACGGTTAAATTATTATTTTTTTTTGTTTTTTTTTTCTTAATTTGGAATCTGAAGAGGAAAACTTCATGATGAACTCGCATACTGGAGGGAGGGGGTCGTAATAGTTGGGCTATGTGGTGTTAAATATCTTTATGAATGAATGAATGAATGTATTCCCAAAAAAGCCCTATGGGCCTTAGCGGGACAAAATATGAAAATAAATAAGCACTCCAACTGCATTGTACCAGTCCAAATATTCAACACTCAACTCATAATTCTAATAACTAAATAACTATCAAACAAACTAAATCCTATCCCTACCACAACATCAACCTACAATAAAACGTTCACGGTGCTCCATGGCAACTTACAGGAATCTACCCAAACGATGCAACTCTTGGAACACTTTGCCAACAAATCTTTCAGAGACTCCCCTTGAAGAACCTCCTTACCAACTTCTCTGCATGCGGGTCGTAATTTGGAATCTGAGGAGGAAACATTCTCGACAGACTGAGAAATTCTTGTGAGGGGGGGGGGGGGGTCGTAATAGTTTTGTGGTCTTCATTTTGTATGTACCACGGATTAGATAATTGGAGGGGGGCCGTACGGAAAATCTACATCTTGAATCTAGGTCAAAACGGCCTCGTACATTTGAAACAGAAACTACCTCGTTTTCTCTCTCGCTTGTCCCTGGCTGGACAATAGCGCGACCTCGTGGATGGACCTCATTTGGTAGCGAATCCACCTCGTACATTTAATACAATAAGAGCTGGAAGCTCATCCGGCACTTGTAAGGCTGGGTCAGAGGATGAAAGTAGGAATTCGTCAATTTGTGGGTTTGTTGTGATCATTTGTAAGCAAACCCCCTGCGATAAGAATGATCATGGGTCCTTAGAAATCACAAGAATGTATTGTTCGTAAAAACTGTTTTATTTGTACATTTGGCCATGATGATGCGCACTTTAAGGGCGCTAGAGATTCATCTCTTGAAGCACAAATGATGATAAGCTCATTGGAATAATGAAAATGTATATTTTACTAAAGATTGCTGTTTTTACTTTAAGGAATTCAGTTGTAAGCGAAACCCTTGAGGCACAAATGATCATGGGCCCTTGGGGATCATGGATATTTATCTTAGTTAAAGTATTTATTTTTACTTTTCGGTTAAGAAACACACTTTAAGGGTGTCAAAATTTAATTTTTTAGCAAAACCCTTGAGTTAAAATGCATACTTTTCTTAAAAGTATTTTTTGGACTTTGTGGTTAGGATTAGTCCTTTAAGGTTAGGATTAGTATTTTAAGGGGTGGTCGGATCTAAGAAGTGACAATTTCTAATCCAATCTTGTCAAGTTTCTAACGTTCAAGCCAAGTTTCATCGCCCTAGCACATCTGGAAGTACCTTAACTCGCGATCACCGAATTCCGCCCCCCCCCCCCCCACCAACTCCCCTCACAGGGCCCGAACTCGGTCCGCTTTTGTCACTGATGTATCTAGTTCTTGTCCTTGTTCTTTCCACCAAGTTTCATCCCAATCGCTCTACTCTAAGCGTGTCGAAAGATTCCCGGTCCCCCCCCCAACATTCATCGGATCCAGTCCGGACTTAAAATGGGACATCTGAGACACGAGGTCTTCCTAAATATTAAGTATCGTTAAGATCCGACCACTCGTTGAAAAATTATACATACTTCAAGATTCCAGATTCCCCCTCCCTCCACACGCCCACGATGGTTGGGTCGGGGAACTGACTATTCCTAAGCCAATCATGTCAAGACTCTAATGTGCAAGCCAAGTTTCATCGTCTGAGCGCATCTGGAAATACTCGCGATAACCAGAATTCCGGACTCCCCCCCCCCTCTAACTACCCCCACAGTGCCCAAATCCGATCCGGTTTTATCACTGACGTATCTAGTTCTTGTGCATGTCCTTCCAACCAAGTTTCATCCCAATCGCTCTGCTCTAAGCGTGTCACAAGATTTCCGGTTCCCCCCTCCGACTCCCCCCCCCCCCCCCCGGATTCATCGGATCAGGTCCGGACTTTAAATGGTTCATCCGAGACACGAGGTCTTTCCAAATATCAAGTTTCGTTAAGATCCGATCACCTGTTCCAAAGTTGTACATTCCTCAAGATTCCTGATTCCCCTCTCCCCCCACTCCCCCCATGGTGGTCGGATCTGGAAGTTGACTATTTCCAGGTTGATTTGGTCCGATCCCTGACTTGCCTGCCAAGTTTCATTGTCCTAGTCCACCTGGAAGCAACTTAACTCCGTATCACCGGAATTCCGGAACCCTCCTCCAACTCCCCCCAAAGTGCACGAATGCGAATGCAGGTACTTGAACGAAAGAATTATCGAATACATGCTGCCAAAGAAGAAGCGGAACTTGTGAGGACCATGCTGTTGACCAAAAGTGCCAAGTAGCAAACCATGTTTCTGTGCTAGTGTTGGGCGATATTTGGAATTTCCGATATCGATATTTTCACTGTCGATTAGTCTTGGGCGATATTCGATATCGACAACGATATATCGAACCAAATATCGATATCTCAACGTACATATCGATATAGAAAACGATATTTGGTCATTCATAATTATTGTGATTATTCCAACATAACCTACATTTATATATCCGAAATTGGAGCAATTTGTTTTCCTTAATTCAGTTCTTATTTTTACGGAGTTTGAGACGATTCAAGATGCTATTTAACGAAAATTTGTTCTTGAATTTTGGCGAAACACGTGTCCTGTAGCGAAAAATGGTAAAGAAATACCGATATCGATATATCGATTATCGAAAGTGAAAACATCGATATATCGAAAAATCGAAATATCGCCCAACACTACTTTCGATATTCGATAATCGGTACATCGATATTGGTATTTGTTTTCGCTATAGAGGTTGTTTATTTCTTTTCTGCCACTGATGTATCCAGGGCTTACGCTTGTTCTTCCAACCAATTGTCATCTCAATCGCTATGCATTTAAGCGTATCACAAAATTTCCGCCCCCTCCCCCCCCCGATTCCCCCACATTGATCGGATCCTGTCCGCCCTTGAAATGGGACAGCTGAGACATGAATTCCTTCCGAAACCAAGTCTCATTAAGATCCGATCACCCGTTCAAAAGTTGAACATACCTCAAGATTCCGAATTCCCTCTACCTCTACTCCCCCACGATGGTCAAATCGGAGAAACGACTGTTCTTAAGTTCAAACTGTCGAGTCCCTAATACGCCTGCCAAGTTTCATCGTCCTAGCACATGTTTAAGCACCGGAATTCCGGAACCCTCCCTCCAATTCCCCAACAGTGCTCGGATCCGGTCCGGTCTCGTCAACTATAGATCTAGGGATTGTGCTTGTTCTTCCCACCAAGTTTCATCCCGATCCGTCCGCTCTGAACATGTAACACGATTTCCTCTCCCGCCCTCATTCCGGACCTGAAGTGTGACATCTGAGACACGAGGTCTTTCCAAATATCAAGTTTCATTAAGATCCGATCACCCGTTCGAAAGTTATACATACCTCAAGATTCAGGATTTACCCTCCTTCCCCTCCCCCCACGGTGGTCGTATGGGGTAGTGACTATTTACAAGTTAGTTTGGTCGGGTCTCTGATATGCCTGCCAAGTTTCATCGTCCTAGCACTTTTGGAAGTAGCCTAACTCGAGAACAGTGGGCTGACCGACCGACTGACCGAAAAGTGATCGGTATATGGCACTGAGCGAAGCTGCAAGTGCCATAAAAATTCAACGTCAACTTACCTTTCGGAAGGAAGCCAGGGGCGGTAGTAACCGCACCGCCGCAGCTCCAGGCCCCCAAAATGGTGAAGAAATAGTTAGGGGTGTTGAATGCATACTGACTCAGAGTATCGCCTTTCTTAAATCCAAGCCTGGTCAGGGCTGAGGCGACCCTTTTGCTGGATTCCACAACTTTGCCATAAGACAGCGAGTCGCCGGTTGTTGTGTTTGTCTGCGAAAACATAATTATTCCAAATCCAGTTATGTACTCAAACAAACAAAAATCATTAAACGAATTAAAAATGACAAGAAGTCACCTGCGCAAGACGGAAAAAGAGCTAGAAGCTCGCATGGCACTTGCAAAGTTGGGTCAGAGGATGGCTGTGGGAGTTTGTCATTTGATGGAGGGCTTATTGTAATCCATTGTATGTAATACCCTTAAGACACGAATGACCATAGGCCCTTGGGGTCCATCATAAGATAAGATAAGATAAGATTTATTCCACTAAAAGCACAGAGGCCATGGGAAAAAAATAAACACAAACAAAAAACACAAACCAAATAAATGCTAACTATTTTACATATTCCTTTACAGGAATCTTTCTCTGTGGTTCATCGAATCCGAAAGGAATCTTCCCAACTTTCAATATCAGCAAATATTTTACTTCCCATTACTTTTACCAACCAATCCTCCCCCCAATTACTAACACCAAAAATTTCCCCAAGATCTGAAAGCTCAGGGCATACGCACATTACGTGAAAAATATTTTCGTCCAAATGTCCACACATTGGGCAAAAGTAAGGACCAGACAACACTCTTAACTTACCCAAATATCTTCTACGCATTCCTAAAGGTAGACAAACTCATTAACAACCTCAAGTGATCTGCTGGAATCCCCACCTTAAAATAAATTTCCTCCCCCATGTCTCTTTGGCCCTCACGTACAACCACAATGAATCAGATGCCTCCACCCCACACTGCCACAATTGTATTTCCTGGTCATGTAACCTAACCTCCACCTCCTTAGCAATACTCACACCATTTCCTGCACTAGGCCCTTTTCTATCACACCAAAAATGAGACAAACCACTACTATCCAAAATATTTTTAACCTGTTTTGACCACGATTCCTTTGCTCCATCCTGGAGGGATTCCAAATATGCAGCCTTTAACGGTCTTACTCTCGGCAACGCGACATGACAATGTGTTGTTTAGTCGAAAGCTTCTTTTGCACTCTGCGGTGATAATGTGCACTTTAAGGGGCTAGGAGTTCCTCTGTAAGCACAACCGTTGAGGCACAAATGACCATGTGCCCTTGGGGATCACGAAAATGTATCATTTAGTCGATTTTTTTTTTCACTTTACGATTAAGATCCGCATTTCAAATTCATTTGTAAGCAAAACCCTTGAGGCGGAAATGATCATGGGCCCTTGGGATCATCAAAATTTATCGTTTTCTCTAAGTGTATTTTTACTTTGCGTTTACGATGAGCAGGCTACTTTAAGGAATTCATTCGTAATCGAAAACCTTGAGACAAAATGACCATGGGCCCTCTGGGATCATAAAAATACATCGTTTGGTCAATAGTACTTGTTTAAACTTTCCAGTTATGATGAGCACTTTAAGGCGGCTAAGAATTCATTCTGAAGCAAAACCCCTAAGGCGCAAACCATCATGGGCCCTTAGGGATCACGCAAATCTAGGCAAAACAGACCTACTGTGGTCAAAGTTGACCGAGTCCCCTTCGAGATGCAACCGTTGATGGTAAGCCAAGAGTAATTTATTTGGAACCCGCCCTTTTAAAAAGTGGAGTGAGTGAAAGAAAATAAATAAATACATAAAAGACACATAAAAAAGACACTAAATTTTCAATTTTCGGCCAGGAAGCAGTGGACAACGTCATTCGCTGGTTGTGCCAGTTGTCCATGATTTTTGAAAGAAACGAGGAAACATCCAACTAACACTTACATCTTGAATACTGAACTTTTCCGTCAATGTACGGTTATGACATAATTTTGAGCAGCATAATAAGATATTTATAATCGGTAGAAGCTTCAGTTATTTATTACAGGTTTGTTTCCTTCCCCGAAGTTGAATCAGAGGATTGACAGCCTGACGAGGACCCTTGCCAAAAAGGGCCGAAATATCGCTGATGGAGAATCGTAGTTGACGTATCCGTTGTAAACATTGTTTGAATAAAAGGGCCGAAATATCGCTGATGAAGCATCGTAGCTGACGTATCCGTTGTATACTTTATTTGAATAAATGTTTCAAAGTCAGCTTGGGCTCAAGGATCGGGAAGATTTCCCAGCTTTGGAGGATGCAATAAGCAGCAAGAGGTACAAAGAACCGGTCATTCAACGGGATATCGAAAACTTCAGCTCCGGGAGGAAAAAAAAGGAAAGGGAACTACTAGGGAAACGAATGATAGGGAAAGGGAGCAGCAAAGTTTAGGCCGACGGAACCTATTCTTTAGCTCCCAGGATAGATGCTATACGCCCCCTCATAAAATTCCTCTCAGATTAGTTCTTTTTTGGCCGCTAGGTGCGCTATCGTAAAGAAAACAATGCCCGTTACTTCTTGGTGTACGTTTATCCACGTTTGTTTTGCTATTTTCAGTTCCTTTTAGGCCTAACCATGTTTAAAACTGTTTAAAATGCCTCTTGTACTCTGCTTCCTTTACCCAACTCTGTTCTGTCAAGCGTCATCAAGTTTGTCATTTCTGGCTTCCGACTTCAGTGCCGAGTGCTGGCTGACTTTTCAACGGGGCTAATGCGCGACTCGATATGAAGCGAAAGCCTAATCGCTTATTCACCCGTCAGATAACTAATCCCCCGATCTCACGTGTGATTGTTATTGTTCCTCTAGCGCGTCTGGCGGCAATTCGTCATCGGATTTTATGAAGGACGTATGAGATGAACCACCAGGAGTTGGCACTAATGAAGGAGTCATCACAAGAGGCATGAAAATAATTTATGAAAGTAAGAGCAAACAGACTGAGGACAGTACAGTGCATGAAGGAGAACGGATCCTCATAGACGTGGAGAAAATACGCTTTATCCCATTTCTTCCAAGAAGGCCCAGAAGGAACGCAAAAAAAACAGTATTTGAAGAACCAGATGATCTGGAAAAAAAAACTGAACAGCATATCCAAAGTTGCATATCCTAACTCGACACAAAATAAGTGTTTCTGCGCTTTTAATGCCTTTTTTTACGATTTTCGAAAAAAAAATTACGTGGTCGTCCGTTATTCTTGGCTGGTTCTGATGCTTCTGGAGCAAAATGACAAGCTGAACCCGAAAGTTAGGTCAGATTTGGCACTTCAAGCACCAGACAAATCTTCATCATCATCAACAGCGCCGTTATTATTTTTGTAAAGATAGTTTAGTCAGCATTTATTATCCATGAAAATGATCGGTGTTAGCAAAAAAAATAGTAAAAAATACCTAAGTTGATCACTAATAGCAGAACCTTCTTAAAGTTTAACTGAAAAGGTCTTAGACAGGACAATCTGTTACCCATCACTTATTCACTTAAAGAAGCTTGAAAAACCGGCGAAAATGCGTTACTTCGTTGCTCTGCTATTCACGAACAATCGATTTTCAGATAGTGGAATTTCCTTGTCTGATTTGTAAGCTCTATGCGCTTGTTTCTGTGTTGTATGCTCGACGAAAACGATATACGAAAAATAAGTGTTCACGCGGTGAGCTTCCTTCCGTTAGCTGATCACTGGCCACTGAAACGCCGCGTCTGTATTGAGATTCAATTTTTCTGCGTCACAGTAGAAATTTGCGCTGTGAGGACGACAGTAGATATTCTGAACGTCATTCTAGAGCAAATAGTGAAAAATAAAAAAAATCCCTTAACACAACCCCAAAAATGCAGTGTATTCGGTTAAATGATACAAAAATAATTTGGCTTTTCAGTTAAGCTTTAAAGACAAATAACGTATCTTCATAAGAAGACCCCAAGTAAGACAATGCAGTCGGATAAAAAATAGTTCTGATCAATCAAAGTAATTATTTACTGAATCATTGTTTTTCTTCGCCATCTACCCTGAGACCTATCTACCTTACCCTGAAGTTTATTCGATATTTCTGCCATCTAAGAATCTATTAAACTTATGCAAGCAAACGTATTCCCATGATTAATTCACAGCCGATGACATATTTTTTGTTTTTTAATGTTTACGAATTGTGCACAACAAATCAGATGATTCCATACCTCGCGATCCGAAATCGGAAATCCTTCGATCTGAAAGTCTCGGAGAATTTCAACAAGCAGTCCACTCTTTCCTCTGTCTGCATTTGCTATAGAAATTCCAGGTTTTGCCCAATTCCGGACGAATCCCTCGTCAGGTAAAAAAAAAAGTTCCAATACGGTTTCAGCATGTATTTTTACTCCAATAACGAATCTATAACCGACTTCCGAAACAAATTTACATCTACTAGATTTCCTGGAGAACTGCTTATCCACCAAGGAAAAGAAATTCAAAATGAATTCAGTAGTATTTTCTAATCAGCTCCAAACTCAAGTTCAATTCTACTTGCCGGCAAGGAAATAAAGCTCAAAACGAGTTCAGCTTTGCTTCTTGACCCTACATTGAACGTAATCAACTTTAGATAAAAACAAAAGATTTTAATATATTTTCCGGTCTTGGCCGGATTCAGGTAGATCTAATTTTCCGTCGAGAAATAATTTCCATATACGGACTCAGCATATCCCCTTACCTCTACATCGAACCTCTAACCTTCGTCAGATAAAACTTCTACTTTTACAAACTTTGCACTTTCCAGGCGAACTGTTTGTCAGGCGAGAAAATAATTTTCACATACGGATTTAGCATGTCTCCTTAACCCTAAATCAAACTTCTAAACAACTTCAGATTAAACTTTTACTTTTCACGAATTCTCCGGTTTTGGCCGGATTCCGGACAAACTCTTTGTCTGGTGAGAATATAACTTTCATCTTCGGATAAATCATGTTTCCTTACCCCTGAATCGGCTATCTCATTAGCTTTTAAGGATATTTTGTCCGACCCTTAATATGAACCCCCACCCCTAAATACTGGGTTACGGAGCCCGTCTACGATCTTGACCTGTCCTTTAAGCCAAAGAATCCTCACACCAAGATTGGATAAAATATCTCAACCCCTTCGAGATTTATCGTGCTAACAGACGGACAGAAGGACGGACGGACAGACGACAACTTTAACGACTGAAGCCTGAAGAGGACCCTGGCCAAGAAGGGCCGAAATATTCTAGCCGAGTTTCTCTATTTTTTAACATTTGAAATCATAGGTATCCCGTCACTTAGGTCTTGGGCTCACAAAAACTTGCTTACTGTTCTGTAATATAAATAAATATTATATTATATAAAGCAACAGAATTTGCAAAATATTGCATACTGGTCCGGACTATCAACACACTAGCTAGGATGAAAATGGTTCTGCTACGCAACAGTTAGCAGAAAGAAAAGTGTAATAGTACCACATAGGCAGGACTAATAAATACCTCATAAAATGGGAAATAAAATGGGAAGTGCACTGTCAAGACATGCTGAAAGCTGCCAATGCGGGATTACCAAATCTAAACTCCTTTCAAAAATGAAAATACCCCAATGTCACCTACTACGAGTTTCCACTTCTTTCATTAGACCCACCCTGAAAGACACAGCGCCTGTTTGGCACTTTTCATTATTGCATTGCAGGAACAAAGAGACGAACTGGAAAGAATACAAAACCGGGCTTTTCTTATTATTCATGGTGGACCGAAGCTTCCATACTCCTACCTTTAAAACACTTTAACCTCAAAACACTGATCGCGCAGATAAGAGCTAAGCACTGACTTCGGTTCAGCCATTGTATCTCATCCTCTCCACTCCCAAATCCTCCCTCCCCCTTACCAAAATGTTAGAAATCGACCAGAACGAGTGGTAAGGTCCACGGTTCCCAAGCTCTGTCCTATACCTACAAAACATGCTAGATATGTAAACATTTTTATTCTTGAGTTCGTGCAATTTTTTGATGAAGCGTGAAACATTTTTAGGTGTACTGACATATGAAACATGTGTTGTAAATTGTTCTTTTTTTTACAATAATCCCAAATTTGGTTTATAACCACGAAAGTCGATTTGTCCAATGAACTTTCTATCTCTATCTACCTCCAGCATCGTTAAACCGACGAACTGAGGGTTAATGCCCAACTTCCGTTAACCAAAACGAAGAAGCTGCCGGCACATGTGGATCAACAAATGCGCCTAAAAAGAGTTCTAGTTTTGTCGGTTAACGACTAGAGAAATGTCGATTAACAGACCAAGAAAATGCAACATATCTGGGTGAGAAAAAGACAGAAAACGTTTGCAGGCCACAGGGGTTGTTGGCGTTGGCATACCCATACCCGGCAGAACAACCATTTTACTTTCTCACCACTTACCAACCAAGTACTGTCGCCATGGATGGGCAGATTCTTCGTCACGTTTTCGTAGAAGAAATTATGAACTGTAACTATGGGGATTTCACTAGCGTCCCTATCCCATGGAGATTTCAAAATTTTCGACATCTTAGAGGCCAAACATCAACTAGACTTACCATTCAGTAGAACATAATCGTTTTAGTTTGCCATAACTGATAAGAGTTGTTATTTCTCGAAGGGCCAGCTACTTCGGAATTCTGATAAAGGTGTCTGCAATTGGACAAAGAGATCCAGCGTTCAGTTCTTGTTGACATTTCACTATGGTAGCTTAATAGCTAGCCTCTCTTCAAAGGAAGTATCACAAATTATAGTTCAGAAAAGACAGATGTTCAGAGAAAGCAGTGTCTGTAAAGTAGGTATACGGAAATAAACAGGACAGTCTCCGTAGAGACATGAATGAAGATGTGGTTCATCTGGTCTGTACACATAGTAAGTTAAAAGAGTTGAGGCATGACATTTATAAGAGGATGTATGATGGGGAATGGATGGTGAGAATGAGAAGGAGGGAAATACTTTGCATTTACCAAGAGTTTGGCAAGACTAAAGCTCGGTCCCTAACCATTTGGTAACACTAAGAACAAACGGAGCAAATTTTTGTATTCCACAGGGGAAAGCAAGGGAAGCAAGCAGAAATCTGTGCCAATTTGAACCAAATATGGTTATGCCCTCACCCTCAGATGTAGGGGCGTCCCGACTAGGGCTGGAAAGGGCCCTCCCCCCCACAAATGTTGTCCGCCAGTCGGTAAAAAATAGCCGAGTCGGCGTGAAGCGCCGCGATTTTTCGTAAAAAGAGTCAATTTTTTTCTCGGAAACGATCATTTTTTTTTACAAAACAGTCGGTTTCTCGTAAAAATAGTCGAATTTTTCTTGAAAATAGTAGTTTTTCTTAAAATCAGCCGATTTTTCATCAACTGCACAGTCGTTTTTTCTCAATAATAGTCGTTTTTATCTGCACAAACAGTCAGTAAAAATGACCAGCCAGTCGGTAACTACCTTGCGCGGTTGCGCCCCCCCCCCCAAACATTTTGGCTAGTAACGTCTCCGTTCTGATGACCTGAGTATCATTTACATAACTATTTCTTAGTGGGTCAGGGTGCCTGACATTTGATATAGGGTAAGAATGGTTTAGTACTTTATACCTAGCTTTTGAAATAGGCCATCCACACTGTCAGAAGTTTCATAACAGATTGCCCATAACACTTTCAAGAATAACACCTTTTCACTTACAAATAAAGTGTTATGACCAATTAAGTTTACACTATTTCATGCCTAGATCTCCAACAACACCTTCAATTGGTAAAAATACTAACGGGAACGAAAGAAACATAACACATAACATCCCAAAGTGTTATCTGTTGAAACCGCGCATCCTGCTGTTGTCGTTATGTAACTTCTGACAGTGTAGTATTTTTACCTATTGAAGGTGTTGTTGGAGATCTGGGCACGAAATAGTATAAACTTATTGATCATAACACTTTTTTTCTAAGTGAGAAGCTGTTATTCTTGAAAGTGTTATGCGCAATCTGTTATGAAACTTCTGACAGTGCAAACATTAGGAGTTTGTGGTAGGCCTAGATTGGCAAAGAAAGGGTTTATGGCATGCACAGCTTGTTAGACTGTCACACACCAGCAATATAGTGGGTAAGTTTATGTTTTATGGGATGGATATTTACAATATATATATTTACAATATTACAATATCTGGCTAAATTAGAAATAGCAAAATAAGAAATCACAACACCTACAGTAGAGCTATGCTTACGTGAACCGTTACTGTAATGTGAACAGTGCAGTTTTGAGATAAATGGAAGAATGAAGATGCAAAATACCTATACAGGTGTTTTCAGATGCCCTTAATTACCTACTTTGGCTAACTGGTAGTTAGCTTTAAAGACAGCAAGTGCATGAAAATGGCAAAGTCCACTGTCAACAAACTTTCACATAAGCATACCTCTACTGTAGTTCCTTATTCTTAGAACATCTTGAGGAACATTCAATACAAACTAGTGATTTTCATCAAAACGAGTTGATGAAACTGGCAGCAAACCAAAAAAAAGTTAACTAACTATTGCAAGGTCTGTTTTTACAGTACTTGTAGGCTTTGCTACTCATAGCTACTACTGTTAAATACTCCTTGAGCCCAAGCCTGACGTGGCCCCTTGCCAAGAAGGACAGAAATATCCCTGGCCCCTTGCCAAAGCATCATAGCTAACATATCCGTATTATACACTGTTTGTATATAAGCTATGAACCATGAACCACTGATGAAATCTCACAAAGCTCATGGAATGGGAGGTCCTGCACCACCCTGGTCCCTGCAGCTAAATTACATTACTGTAGTAGCCTAATTACAATCAAACTTGTTTGTTATGATTTTAAACTGTAATTTTAAAGATACACACAAACTCAGAAACATCAAAGTAAAAAAATATACATCCTGGTACTCTAACATGAAGAAAGTGCGACCATACTTCACTTAAATCTTTTCTGCAGTCATTTTGCTAATTTTCTTCCTGCTCAACTTTCAAACTTCCCGCCAACAAATGCATTCTAAAAGCTCGGACGGGCAAAGATTGCCGTAGCAGAAGAAGACGAAGCGAATGCTTGAAAAATTTCGTGAGGTGTTTGGGACTCTAAAATATTTTCATTTGCAGTAAAAAGTATTTAGGCTAGCAATATTAACACAGGATGCTCAATCGGCTGAGTTTAAGTCCTTTGATAGCAGCATTGGGAAAAGAGTCAAAGCTATTGACTCAGCAATTGGCAGGTAGGATATTACAGGAGGGGTTTCCAACCTTGAACTTGGCATAAAAAGGTTAAGAGGAAAGATCAATACAGTTCTAACTGCGAAAAGAGACACCCTGATTGACCTAGGATAACCTTAGGACTGCATAGAAGTTTGGATTTAATATATTCAGGCCAAGTTCCAGGTTCTATAAATTCCAGGTTGGTCCTCAACTGGAGTATGGGCATGGTACCCCCATGATATTTGGTTGAACTGATACTGATTACCAGGGGCCAGGGGCATCCCGACACCTTCCTGATAGGGGGGATGCAGCTTCAGAATTTTACCGGAATTTTTTGAAGTTTTACGGGAATTTTTCCAGGTTTTAGCCGAAATGTCTCTGTAATGAACATCTCTGCAGAAACTCTAGCATAGGCCTACTGTTGTTTTCTGAGTTCTAATATGTTGTACAAACAACTAAAAATAGGTTCGGTGAAGTTTTACTTAAGATTCAGCTTATTTTTCAGTCTGATATTTGAATACTGAAATATTTTGACACATCTGAGAGATTTTGTATTTTTCGCAGCTTGCATGTCAAACCAAACTCATCCAGACGCTGAGATTTTAAACTTTAAAAAAACCTGCATTTCCAGGACGATAGATGCGACACCGGAGAAGTTACGCCTGTAGAAAAGTAGGAAAATGATTGTAGGATATGTCTTGCAATGAATCTCATATTTTTATTTAATTTTTCGGCAACGGCTTACATTTCTAGTTGGTAAATATTTCAAGCGTAGAGGGACAGTACATAGAGGTATGACAAATCCGAAAGAAGAAGTTAATTCTATGAAATCGACTATCCCTGGATGAAGGAGAAATGAAAGAAACGCATTTTTATCAGGTTTTCAGAAATATTTAAGTGAATAGGTGAGATGTTACTAGACCTGCTGGACCTCGCGCCTATTCGGTTAAACTTTAAGATTGTCACTTAATACTAAAAAGTCTTCGACCTTCAACCCACCCTACACATTTATTCGTGGCATTTTCCATTTGTTCACAACACATCCAATTTCACATTCGACAACTAGTTTGGTTTCACATGTGATTAGTAACAGACCCTGGTCAGCCAATGTTGAACGCAAAGTGGTGAACAACACTACGCTTAATAAAAAGTCTTTCCCCTTTTTCTGAGATAACATGGATTGTCTTGGCCAGCTTGAACGCTTTCGATACTAGTTGTAAAACATCTTTCAGTTCACTGAAAACTTCGAACATTTTCTTTTTGTTTGGTTCGAGGCTCTCCTTACGACATTTGAGATCATGTCGGAACAAGGCTAACTAGTCGTTGAATTCTTCTCAGCTTTTCACCGGAAGGCAGTCGAGAAAGCTGTCGAAACTGACGTAGGCGGTACCGTGATATTATTCCTGGAACAGTATTTGTAGTTGGAAATGATGGATTTCAGAAGGTTGCCTAATTCTTGAAAGCTACAGAAACTTAGGAGATATCCGGAATCGCTCGATAAATGTACTCGTCACACAATGTTGTCTGTCTCCAAGAATTACTCTGGTAAGTTATGTGCCGGGTTCATCCTGGTAAGCTGTGAATCTATACTTATCCGGTAAGCAACAAAATTCCAGTGGATTCCCTGAGCCAAATTCTGGTTGATTCTATGGAGCAAAGTCCGGTAGATTCCCAGATCCAGCCTCTAGTAAAATCACCGAGACAAGATCCGATAGATTCCTTGAGAAAGACTTCGGTATTTTCCCTGAGAAAAATTCTGGTAGATTCCCTGAGCAAAATCCCGCTAGATTCCAAAATTCTAGTAGATTCCGTTGGGCGAAATCCGGTAGATCCCCTAATCCATTCTCCAGTAGAATTCCCTGAGACAAGTTCCGGTAGATTCCTTGAGCAAGATTTCGGTGAATGCCCTGACAAAATTCCGGTAGATTCCCTGAGGCAAAGTTCCGTTGGATTCCCTGAGCAAAATTTCGGTAGATTCCCTGAGCAAAATTCCGGTAGATTCCCCGAGCAAAATCCCGGCAGATTCCAAAATTCTAGTAGATTCCGTCGGGCGAAATCCGGTAGATACCCTAATCCATCCTCCAGTAAACTCCCTGAGACAAGTTCCGGTAGTTTCCTTGAGCAAGATTGCGGTAAATGCCCTGAGCAAAATTCCGGTAGATTCCAAAATTCTAATAGATTCCGTTGGGCGAAATCCGGTAGATCCCCGAATCCATCCTCCAGTAAATTCCCTGAGACAAGTTCCAGCAGATTCCCTGAGCAAAATTCCGGTAGATTCCCAAAGCAAAATTCCGGTAGATTCCCTGAGCAAAATTCCGGTAGATTCTCCGAGGATTCCGGTAGATTCCCTAAGCAAAATCCCGGTAGATTCCAAAATTCTAGTAGATTCGGTGAGGCGAAGTCCGGTAGATCCCCTGATCCATATTCACCAGTAAATTCCCTGAGGCAAGTTCCGTTAGATTCCTTGAGCAATATTCCGGTAGATGCCCTGAGCAATAATCCGGTAGACTCCATAAAAATCATCAACTTCAGCTGAATTTGACAAATTCTGACTGGCGCGGCTTCGCCGCACCAGTCAAAATTTACCGGAATTTTTCCCCCAGACCTTCTGGGGGGGGCTGCTGCACCCCCCCCCCCTCGGGACGCCCCTGCCAGGGGCATCATGACTGGGGGGGGAGTGGGGGCCACCCCAGAGTCTGTGCGAAGCGTTACGATTTTTCGCCAAAACAGTTGATTTTTACAAGTTGATTACAAAACAGATGATTTCAACAAATTGATTCCTCTGAAAATCAGTCGATTTCTCGTCAAAACTTTTTTTTTTCTGTGGCTTTATTCTTGAAAATAGTAATTTTTTCTGCAAAAACAATCGGTAAAAATTACCAGCCAGTTGGTAAATTTCTTGGGTCTCCCCCAAACCTTTTGGTTAGTAATGCCTCTGCTGGTTACAGACTGCACTTAAATAGGCTGTCTTCCCGTCTTATATCAAAATATACCTGATGTTATACTCTATCCAACCTCATTTTCCAGTTTTAAAAATATTAGAGCACTTCAGAGATACGTAGAGTTACGTTGAAGCCACTTGTCCGCTTGGTTACTCTATCCTTTGCCAGGTAGTCACCGCTAGGTTACTCTACCCTTTTTCAGAAAATCATAGCTAGTCAAATATTCCTTCAGCCCAAAGTGACTGCGAATCACATTTGATAGTGCAAAACAGATACGTCAGCTGAATTTCATTAGAGCTATGTTTTAGCCCTTCTTGACAAGGGTCCTCTTCAGGCTCAAAGCCGCTCAAGTTAGAAAAAGAACTCGTGGAAAACCTTGGCCTAAATATAGCTCTAATAAAATTCAGCTGACATATCCATTTTGCACTATCAAATATCATAGCTAGGTAGCATGGAGGAGGCAAGCTTTTCAATCTGTTCACTCTAAGATTGCTTGGCGTTTATTGTATGGATTTTCAGTGATTTAAAAAAAAAGTAAACAACCCAGTGAAACAGTGATCCAAGATGGCGAGTTCTTAACAAGAAAATAAAGAGTCTTGAGCTTAAAAGGGAAAAAAGTGTAGTTTAGGGTCTCTATATAGCCTACTCGGACCTAGTCCTCAAAGTAGTGTCAAATCAAAATTCCTCACTGCAAATTTATCGTTACTTGCTTATTTTTGGCATTTTTTAGTAATTTTTCAATTTCTTCAAACAATGTATACAAAAGATACTGTACGTCAGCTACAATGCTTCATCAGCGATATTTCGGTGCATGGGTCGTCGTCAGGCTGTCAGTTATTGACATATAGGGGTCATAATGGTGGTCCTTCCATCTCACTTTTGGGCACCTCCACGTAAGCTAGGAGAATGAACCATAGCAGTTTTATGAAGGACCCGACTTAATGCTCGGCGAAACGGTGTTTTCCCTGATTATATCAGATCATTTCTATGGGGGTAGAAGAAGGGGAAATATGAAAACTTGTGATCTGTATGCAGAGGCGCTACTAGCCAAAATGTCTGGGGGGGGGGGGGCAAGGAATTTACAGACTGGCTAGTAATTTTTACCGACTGGTTTTGCACAAAAAACTACTGTTTTTCAAGAAAAAAACACAGTTTCAAAAAAATCAACTTATTTTCAGAAAAACTTACGGTTTGGACAAAAAATCGACTGCATTCCAGAAAAATTGACTGATTTTCAGAGAAATCAACTGTTTTAATGAAAAAAATCAACTGTTTTGGCGAATAATCGAAGCGCTTCGCGCCGACTCGGTTACTTTTTACCGACGGGCCGACAACATTGAGGGGGGGAGTCCCCCCCTCCACCCCCCATTCGTGACGCCCCTGCCTGTATGACCTGATTCGAGAGAGCAGAGCGGTATTCCATTTATATGTCCGAATAGAATCCAACCACGGGGGTGACTGGGGGCTCCGAAAATTTTGGAACATGCGTAGGGACCAAAAGAATATAGGGATTGGGTCACCACTTTGATTGTCCAAAGACCATGAAACCTAAGTTGCGTTTTTGCTGATACCATGGTATCTGTTACCACGGTCTAAAGTCGTTTTTGCAGTTATCGTGGTATCTGATACCACGGTCAAAGGGCGTTTTTGCAGTTATCGTGGTATCTGGCCAGTTATCGTGGTATCAGATAATCAGATACTACGGTCCGACCGTGGTAACCGGTCGTGGTATCTGAAAAGTCATCTCACTTTCATCAAATTTGGTCAGACTGGTGAGAAAGAAGTTTAGCACTTAGTGATGTAACTGGATATCTGTTTTTCTTTTGGGATGACTTCGAAAAGTGCAATTTCGGCAATAGTCGTTTTTGTAGAGCACCGTGTATCAGATACCACGATAACTGCAAAAACGACTAATTGCAGATCCAGTTACCGTGGTAACAGATACCATGGTATCAGCGAAAATGCAACTCTAGATATGTTATTTTCCAGCCTCGTTGGGTGTCACCCAAAACTTTCCAGATGTTCCCCGATCCAAGGGATAGGCCTACTTCGGTAGTAAGTTAAATGCAACATTTGCGTTCGAACCGCATCCGACTACGGTGGCGAGGTGGAAGGGGAGGCTCATTGACATGCATAAGGACCAAACATGGAGGGATTGTGATGAAACTTTATCATGCGAAAGTAGCGGGTCTGAGATTTGGAAGGGCTTCCATTCGAGCATGGGTGGTCAGGAGCAAATTCCCAAGATTTGATATTTATATGTCCAAATCGGAAGTGGACAGGGGTGGGGTTCTGGAAATTTTGTGATACGCATCCAAAAGTTGTTTACCCCTTTGTGCCATTTGAGCTCTGAACCAGATACGACGAGATACTACGTAGTACTGAAGTGACTTTGCTGAGACAAATCAACTGGTTTATTTGTCACGGTCAGGGGCGTCACAAGGGGGGGGGGGATGCAGCCCCCCCCCCCCCCCCACACCTTTTTGAGATTCTGTAAAATTTTGGGCCGGAGGCCGAAAATTTTACTAAAATTTTTCGGTATTTTTCCTAGCAAAACTATTCGGTATATTTTGGGGGATTCGGTAGTTTATCTATTTGGTTTAATTGCCAGTATTCGGCAGTTATCACGAATTTGGTGAGAGAATTTGCTGAAATCGTTTGGTAATTTTTCGAAGCCAGAACTATTTGGTATATTGATGGAGATTCGATAGCTACACGGAATCCCGAATAAGTTATCGGTTCAAAATTATTCGGTTTCAGGATTGGGATTTGGTAATTTATTCGGTATAATTTTCACGATTAGGTAGTTAACCACGAATCCCGACTTTTGTCCCAGTTTTGACGCTGGTCCGCGACTAAAACTCAGACTAAGAAGAACATGAAAAAGAACTTTCTAATGCTCTAACGACTAGACACGTGGCTTGGCCTCCATCGCAAATAGATCATGGATATTTTATCCAAATTCGTGAAACAAAGAATATGGACAAGAGCGACACATATGGGGGGGGGGGTACGCCCCGTCCCTCTGATGCTGTTCGCCAGAATTGCCGAGAATGTGCGAACTGCCACGATTTTTCGTGAAGCACTCGATTTGTTTCTTAGAAACAGACGGTTTTTCTTAAAAAGATTTTTTTTTTCTCGGAAACTGTCGATTTTGTTTGAAAGTTAGTCGATTCTTAGTCAAAACAGTAGTTTTTTTTTCTTGCAGAAAAGTTGGTATAAAATGACCGGCCAGTCAGTAAATACCTTGCCCCCCCCCCCAAAAAAAAAAAATGTTCTGGCTAGTAACGTCTCTGAATATGGATACCTGTTAAAAAGACTTCTGGAACCGGGCGAGTTAACGCCAAGGTAACTTTCCACGTAAAATTAGCAATTTTGTTGAAAGCGCTCGTTGACTCTGTGATCTCCGACGCGGCGGCTGGGCGCAAAACATTCGCCAACTGAACGCGCTGTGGTTTAAAAGTGAGACTTACGTGTGAAAGAGTTGCCACAGGACGTGAAGATTCCGGCAAAGTTTGTGTTGCGCGACGGGCAAAACTCGGCACGGCCGAAAAAAACGCTAAAAAATCGTAGACACAAAAAGAAACAGTGGCGAAAGGTGGGGATTTTAGAAAGTCAGAATAAGTAATAGGGGTCCTTTAAGCAAGAAAAAGATTTTTCTATTCAGGCAGCAGTCCTAGGCTAGCAATGCTAGAGCTGGAAATAAGAGTAGTCCATGTTTTTCCTTTGTATTTCCAGCAGGTTTTCTGTAATCTTGGTATAGTTGTAGGTCAGTCAAAACTTTGATTGTCCAAAATACAACTAAGAAGGTTTGACTACTCTGCTTTGCATCTTACCCCAAACAAATGCTTTATTTATTAAAATTTTTGAATATCTGGTATTGCTCCCTAGTAGAATGGTGTCTTTTCTTCAGTGACTTTGGACAACCAAAGGGGGTGTGATGACCTTGCATCTGGGTGCTGTATACTACTGAAACTGAGACAGTGTTAGAGGTCATGCATAATTTAGCGTTCCATAAACAGTGTGTGTTTAGTGTAGATTTTAGTTTTCTTTGTTTTGGCCCAAGTTAACAGTTATCGATTCAACTTTCATCAGTAAGTGAGTCAAAGTGCTCATGTATCTTTTCAAATCAGATAGAACAAGACCAAACTTTTCGATGGGATCCCAAAAATTCAATATCTGATCCAGACAACTGGGTCTTGTCTTAGCCAGATCCAGTCATCGCCAGAATCCTTGAACATTCTTACAATTAAAATTCAGAAACAGATTAAGGCCAAATAGCTAATCATCTGAGAAAACCAAGTTCAGATATGGATTCAGCATGTGTGTTTACCCGTATAAGTCATATCTGTTTTGACGAAAAGTTCCTGCCACTTCTGCCAATTTGCCGGTTTCGGCCGAACTCTAGAACTACTTGTCCGTCGAAAAAAGAAAACTCAAAAACGAACTCAGGGTATCTTCTTTCCCCAATAATGAGCATCTAATCAACTTCAAATAAAAATTTAATTTATAACAGATTTTCCGACTCCAGCCGGATTCCGGTCGAACTATATGTCCGGGTAAAATATGACTGTCACATACGGATTCAGCGTCTCTTCTTACCCCTAAATCGGTTATCTAATCAGCTAGAAATAAAACTTTAACTTCTAACAATTTTCCGGTTTTGGCCGGATTCCGGGCGAACTACATGTCCGGGTAGAAAATTGTTTTCACATAGAAGTTCAGCATGTCTTCTTGCCCTAAATCGGACATCTGATCAACTCCAAATAAAACTTTTAATTTTAACAAACTTTCCGGCTTGGGCCGGATTCCGGGCGAACTACTTGTCCGTCGAGAAAATGGTTTTCACCATCGTCTTCAGCATGTCTTCCTACCTCTAAATCGAACATCTAATCAACTTCAAATAAAAGTTTTACTTTTAACAAACTTTTCGGTTTTGGCCGGATTCCGGGCGAACTACTTGTCCGATTACAAAATGGTTTTCACCATCGTGTTCAGCATGTCTTCTTACCCCATAATCAACTATCACATTAGCTGTTTCAAAATATTTTGTTTGCCCCTTAATTTGAACCCCCTCCCCCACCCCTAAATGTAGGGCTACAAAGCCCATTTACGAACTCGACTGGTCCGCCGACCCAAAGAATCCTCACACCAAGTTTCATCAAAATATCTCATTCCCTTCGAGAGTTATCGTGCTTACAGACGGACGGACGGACGGACAGACGGACAACTTTTGCGATGTCATAGGTATCCCTCAACTTACGTTTTGGGATCCCAAAAACCAAGTCCGCAACATAGGATACACGTGGATTCAGTGGGTTTTGAGCAGCCTACCGCAAATCAGTGGTTTGGGATACACTGTGACTAACGCTGGATACCCTATAAATAAATTACTTACTTACTTACTATGCCAATGTTGGAAGTCTGTGGTGTGAGTACCCTTACCCTGAGCCACTCAACTGTATATCTGTTTTACACTATATCTATTATATTGGTACTATATCTGTTATATACTGTATCTATTTTTATTTTAAGGTAACCAGTATTTGACATAGTGTATCCAGCGTTAGGCATATTTTGTATGCTTTAGAATTAAATAAGTAGAACTGGGTCATGTGATCAGAGTTTCCTGGTTTGAACGAGCACAGTCAGTAAAAATAATTACCAGTGGTAACTACCGTACTTGTAGAAGGTTCGAAGTTTTTCTGCAATGTTTAGGTCACAGTTAGGGTATGTTTCTTTTAATAGTTAATTAACTTTGAACAGTGCCATTTCGGCGATGTACGCCTTACTAGCAGAGGCGTTACTAGCCAAAATGTTTTTGTTTTTTTTTTTGGGGGGGGGGGGGGGGGCAAAGTATTTACCGACTGGCTGGTCATTTTTACCGACTGTTTTGCAGATAAAAACGATTATTATTGAGAAAAAGCGACTGTGTTGGCGAAAAGTCGGTTGCTTTTAAGAAAAACTACTATTTTCAAGAAAAAAGCGACTATTTTTACGAGAAACCGACTTTTTTTTTTTTAAATTGACTGTGTCCAAGAAAAAATCGACTCGGCTATATCCCCCCCCCCCCCAGTCTTGACGCTCCTGAGCCTTAGAACATACTACAAATCAAAGGGCTGTTCGGACAGGTCTTTTTATTTAGCTCACTCTTAGCAGTAGCCTGAAGACCACCCTAAAGACCACTTTTGTCATCCAGTTCACCACTTATAGATGAATTGTGGAAAAGTAATGAACCCACTAAACAGTTTAGGGACTAAAACTTGGTCTTCATCTTTATAGGGAAACAGTCAAGCTTAGTTCAGGTATGTGGGTGCCTTGTTCAGCAAGTTGCAGGAGTGAAGAATATTCAGCCACCTCCTAGTTATGATGGTAAGCGAACTTAAATTGTCAAGTTCAATTTTTATTTGAAGTTGATTAGATGTTGGATATAGGGGCAAGGAGATTCGCTGAATTCGTTTTTGAGCTTTATTTTTTCGCCGGACAAGTAGTCCGGTCCTTGTTCAGCAAGTTGCAGGAGTGAAATATATTCAGTCACCTCCTAGTTAT
The DNA here is from genome assembly GCA_030848855.1 of Branchinecta sandiegonensis. Lineage (NCBI taxonomy): Eukaryota > Metazoa > Arthropoda > Branchiopoda > Anostraca > Branchinectidae > Branchinecta > Branchinecta sandiegonensis. Next base: position 12,638,707 of record JAUPMV010000021.1, on the reverse strand, counting down.
GATGGTAAGCGAACTTAAATTGTCAAGTTCAGTTTTTATTTGAAGTTGATTAGATGTTGGATATAGGGGCAAGGAGATTCGCTGAATTCGTTTTTGAGCTTTATTTTTTCGCCGGACAAGTAGTCCGGTCCTTGTTCAGCAAGTTGCAGGAGTGAAATATATTCAGTCACCTCCTAGTTATGATGGTAAGCGAACTTAAATTGTCAAGTTCAGTTTTTATTTGAAGTTGATTAGATGTTGGATATAGGGGCAAGGAGATTCGCTGAATTCGTTTTTGAGCTTTATTTTTTCGCCGGACAAGTAGTCCGGGAATTCCGCCGGACCGGAAAATTCCCAGAAGTAAGTCAGGAAGTTTCGATCGGTTTCGTCAAAAACATATATGACTTATGGGGGTAAACAAGCATGCTGAATCCGTATCTGAACTTGGTTTCCTCAGATAATTAGCTATTTGGCCTTAATCTGTTTCTAAATTTTAATAGTGAAAATGCTCAAGGAGTCTGGTGCAGACTGGATCTGACGAAGACAAGACCCAATTGTCTGGATCAAATGTTGAATTTTGGGATCCCATCGAAACCTTTGGTCTTGTTATATATGATTGGCAGGGAATGTGGTTGAATGATTATTCAGTCTGTGTCCTAACTCTCTCTTGAACGTTCTTTTACCCTAAGAAATAGGTTTGCAGTAGGCTACCATTTCAGGGTTTAATTTAAGGTTTGCTGACATAGTCTTATCCGATTTTCATTCGGATTCGGATTTCCTCCTTCGCTCCGAAATCTTTGCGCATCGCATGCAGATTTCCCCATAGTGGCGCGAATTCCGGATGCGCATTTTCGGATGCTAAATTTTGTGTGCGCGTAGCTTAAAGTTTAACTGAAAAGCCAACTTATTTATGTGTCATTTAATTGAATACACTGACCTATTTGGATTCTGCAAAGGGATTTTTGTATTTTCCACTAACTGCCCTAGTTATGACTTCGGAATATCTGCGGCTTACAGATGAATTTCTAGAGCCCCTAAGGTTTAACTGAAAATCCAACTTATTTTGTGTCATTTAGTTGAATACACTGAATTATTTGGATTCTGCAAAGGTATTTTTTTCTTTTTCGACTATCTGCTCTTGTTATGACGTTCAGAATATCTGCGACCGTCCCCACAACGAAAATTCTACTATGACGCGGGAAATTTTAATCTCAACACAAATGCGGCTTTTCTGTGGGCAGTGGTGAGATTGTTGAAAATTTCTTAGTGCCTGAACAAAAAAAAATCATAAACTTTTCTCTTAAGGCATACAACAAAAATACAAGCGCATAGAGGTACCACAAATCACACAGAGATTCCACTATTTGAAAATCGATTATTCCTAAATAGTTGAACAACGAAGTAACGCACTTTCAGCGGGTCTTCAAGCCAGTTTTAACAAACAAGTGATGGGTAGCTAGATTGTCCTATCTCAGTCCTTTTCGGCCAAGCTTTCAGTAATGCAAGTTCCGACAGCGGAAACAGTCGGGCACAGTTGCGTTTTATTTGAAGTTCATAGTACAGCGGGAGCGGACTGCGAACTGTAAATAGACGTTTTGTTCCTGGCGGACTACGTCAGAAGGTACGCTAAACTGTTCTGTGCCTCACCCAGGGGACAAACTAGCGGGTCCGCTGGCAAATAAAACGACTTCGGGCACCCTGCGCCTTCCCAGCGTACGGCCCGCTGGCTAATAAAACGACAACGAACAGTCCGCTGTACTATGAACTTCAAATAAAACGCAACTCAGGTTAGGCATAGCCTACCCACCAAAAACAGTCATCTGGAAGGGTACCGAATAATGGGCAGGTGTGCTCCTATTTAGAACCAACGTTGTAGTATCGGTAGAATTGGGACCAAACTTCAACCTGTTGTCTTGTCTAATCCCTACGTTCTACATCAAGGAGCGTTGGTTCCGTTCCGAGTTCCCCTGAAATTTGAAAGCATGCCAAGCCGAAGCCTGACAAAGGTAAACAGCTGCACTTACCTCTCCAAAAAATAACAGCTTTACTTTAAAGGACCTGTCTTACCTGTAATACCAACGCAACCTACTTCCTTAATCACTCCATATATTTCTGAACCCGGAGACCCCAATCCCGTACGGGACATTCTAACCCCTCTAACAGAACCACGCTGATTTTCTCACTTGCCGGGTTTTGCTACCTTCGATGTGTATTATGCTGTCGACGGTTTCTGCGAGAAGTTTTTCCATCAGCAAAACCGTTTATGTAAATTTTTTCCCACAAGTCAGTGGGTCTCGGAAAAGGCTTAAAACAGCCAAGCGATGTCTTTTGTGGTTATGTCCCTATGTGTGCATGTTTGGAAAATGCGAAAGAAAGGGAAAAGGATCCAAAAAGATAGGTTTGAAGGATGGTTTACGAATTTGGTAAGTGTGAATGAGGGAGTGAGTGCGTGGGAAAAGAAAATGGATTTGAAATGGTTGAACGAAATATGGACGGAATAAAGAAAATAGTTTAGGAATAAAGAAAGAAAAGGAAAAAGTAGACATCATGTTGATTTGATTGAAAAATGTTTGTTTTGTATTGGAAAAAGTAAAAATTTGAAATTTTTTTTTTTTTTTTTTTTGAGGTTAGGTTTGTGCTCGAGCAGTCAGTACTTTGATGAGTTTTTCACTTGTTTGAATGTTAGAAATTTGGAACATCTTCTCCATTTTGTTTGTAAGGGAAGGTATTCCAAATGGAGGGAGGGGGTTGTTTATTTTTTGGTTTTGGGGCAAAGTATCTGTAGGGAAATGAAGAAATTTGTTGGAATTTTTTATTTTAAATTGATTTAAGTGTTTTCCACTGTAGAGAGATGCCCTATGGAGGAAGGGCGTCTCAAAATAGGAAGAGAGAAATTGTAAAGTATTGTGTTTTTATTTTGTTTTGTTTTTTTGTGTAGTTTATTTTGGATTTGACCTACAGATTTGGCTGCTTGAGTATTTAAAATATTAAGATTAATTGATAAAAATGAATGGAAAAGTTTTTTAATATTGGGTAGGATATGATGGGAAAAGGTTTTTATAGGATATGGGGTAGTACCCTTAGAGAAAAAAAGTAAAATATTAAAGTATTTTAGATTATATGAGAATGTTTGATAGGAAAAGGGAATGTTTGAAAATTTAATTTTTTTTTTTTTTTTTTTTAGATTTTGGAAAATGTGAAAAAAAATTTATTTGTTATGATGAAAGTGTAAGTGACGTTAAAGTAGGGTAAACTGTTAGGTACTTTTGGTATTAACGTCACTGAGTTGGAGGTGGAGACGTAGCCACTGTTTTAGTTCAACCTAAAACAGGAAAAACGGAAAAAGAAGCTACGCGGGATTTAAAAAAACAAAACAAAAAAAAAAACAAAAAAAAAACAGCCAAGACCGTGGGTTATTTGTTGAAAGTATAGCCTAGTTTTAAAGTATTCAAATATTTTAAGTACTTTAAGTTGAAGAGTAAATAGTGCGAGGGGTCCTTTAAGATAGGTTGATTTGTAAAAAGCGGACAGAGGTGCTCTTTAACCTTTGCCTGCATGATTTAAAATCTGTTCTGCACTTTCACTTTTGGAAATGTCACTTGTAAAGTTAGCCGAACTAGTAGGCTTATATGCTGTTGATTTGTTGTCATCTACCCTGCTTTTCAGTTGAGTTGCCGAAACAGAGGAGACTTCCGTTCCTTCCAAAAGTACCACTATACCCTGGCTCACTCCGACCCCCCAAAATGGCCAAGCGCATCATTGAAATGAGAGGCCCAGAGTTGGTGCACACTGACCTGATTCTAAAACAGTATGGCATAGTGGTAAGTGTTAAACAGTCCATCTTCAGTTTGAAACTGGTGTCTGCCTGCTAGAACGGAGCTTTCCACTCGGAAGCAGGAACATGGTTTGATGAAACGAAAGCTTGGCTGCATAACTTCAGATAGTCCTCTCTGACATAGGCCAGACAACTCCACTTCAGTTCACACACCGTAGACTCTGGCTCGAGGACAAGCAAAAACCATCCTTTTTTGCCTCAGACAAGAGTCTGTTTGTCTTGACTGACTGTCTGTCTGTCTGTCTTGACTGACTGTCTGTCTGTCTATCTTGACTGACTCTCTGTCTGTATGTCTCTCTTGACTGACTGTTTGTCTGTCTTACTGTCTGTCTTTCTGTCTGTTTGTCTTGACTGATTGTCTGTCTGTCTGTGTGTTTTGACTGACTGGGTTTTTGTCTGTCTGTTTTGACTGACTGTCTGTGTGTCTGTCTGGACTGACTGTCTGTCTGTCTTTTTGTCTTGACGGAATGACTGACTGTCTGACTGTCTGTCTGTCTGTCTACGATGACTGACTGTCTGTCTGTTTGTTGACTGACTGACTGACTGTCTGTCTGTTTGTCTGTGTTTACTGACTGTCTGTCTGTCTATCTGTCTTGACTGACTCTCTGTCTGTCTATCTGTCTTGACTGACTGTCTGTCTGTCTTGACTGACTGTCTGTCTGTCTTTCTGTCTTGATATCCAAAATGTAATGTCATGTTCATCAATCCGGCCTAAGGTCCACACTTTCCGTAAAAACCTTACAAGTTAGACCCTTACCCCTGTCTAGTAATAAGCTGATATCGGGGTACGGTACTAGGAAAAAAATAAAAATAAGAAAAAACACGACAAAACCAAAGTGTTTCTCTCGCAACACAATGAAAATAAATCCTCATCTTTCATTCTAATCTTAACACTCTCAAATACTTCCGTCTATGGCCAAACTTATCTGATTGTCGACCAGTCTCTGAAGAGAGACTCTGAAAGAGACTACAGTAGAGGACTAATAAGGGTTCCGGAGCCATATCCTATCTAAATGGCTCCGTTTTTTTAACATGGGATTGCCTATAGTTTATAGGTCTATAGTTTTGTAGATAGGATAATCTTGTCGTAGTTTCTACGTTTGTCTGGTCTCCTCTTGTTCTAGTGTTTCCTTCTTCTTTTCTTTCTTTATTCTTACTCCGTCTATGTCATTTGCTTTTTGATGGGTGAAAAATAAAATTATTATTACTATCCAAGTGGCTCCATTTTTTAACATGGGATTGCCTATCTCAATGGTTCCGAACTTTTAACATGAGATTTCCTATCTAAACGACTCACCTTATAAGGCAATTAAGGCTAATAGGCAATAATCAGGAAATGACTCGTCAAATAAAACAGCTAAAGAGTTCATTTATTGTTCAAGATTTCAAAAACGCTGGCACAAAGGTCTTTCCATATAGCCTTCGGTCCTTGCATTGATGGGGTTAAGAACCGGGACTTTTTGTGCTTTATCTCGAGGTAATGGAGATTTTAGTGGGCAATATGCTTCTGGAAATAGGGGTTGGAAACGTGACTGAGAACGCAGATTATTCCAGAACGTAGTAACAAGAGCAACACGTCAGGCTACTAATGTTGCGAGGTGGAATTCGTTGAGGAGGATGTAAGGCGCCTTGCCCTGACAGTGAATGATTCTCATTACTCTCTTCAGGGTTGTTGAACTTGCCAGTGTCCTGTTTTACCTCGCCCGTACGGCCTCACAAGATTCCGGTCGGGAGGCAGGCTCGTGTGGAAAGTCGTCGGAAGAAAATGAGACCACAAATCTACTTATTAGAGGAAACACCACAGTAAGAGTGTGTTCCACCCTACTTGCCGTAGTTATGTACCACGCATGACGTCAGATCCTGGCTTCTTGCGGGCAAGGCTGGAACGCCTTTTTCTATTTTCGTCAAAATATCGTGCCGCAGGCTGATCGGGCCAATCACGTCAGAGATAGTAGTTACCTTACCGCACTAACCAGGCTCCCGAGCATGGTAAGCGTACTACAGTTATTCTTTTGAAAAGGTTCGAACGGTCAGCGTAGTAACTTCTCACAATGTTGGAATGAAAATAGTAACTTTATTACTGTTGTAAGTAAACTATTACACTGTCAAAAGTTTCATAACAGATAGCGTATAACACTTTCAAGAAAAACACCTTTTCACTTAGAAATAAAGTGTTGTGACCAATTAAGTTTACGCTATTTCGTTCCTAGATCTCCAACAACGCCTTCAATTGGTAAAAATACTAACGGGAACGAAAGAAACATAACAGATAACATCCCAAAGTGTTATCTGTTGAAGCCGCGCATCCTTCTGTTGTCGTTATGTAGCTTCTGACAGTTTAGTATTTTTACCTATTGAAGTTGTTGTTGGAGATCTAGGGACGAAATAGTATAAACTTAATTGGTCATAACACTGTATTTCTAAGTGAAAAGGTGTTATTCTTGAAAGCGTTATGCGCAATCTGTTATGAAACCTCTGACAGTGTAGTTACTATTTTCGTTTCAACCTCGTAAAAAGTTACTACGCTGACCGTTCCAACCTTCTCGAAATAGTAACTAACAGTAGTTATTTGCTTACCATGCTCGGGAGCGTAGTAAGCGTGGTAACCACGAATCTCTGTAACGTGATTGGTCGGATTGCCCCGTGGCATGATATTTTGTCGAAAATAGAAAAATGCGTTCCAGCCTTAACGCCAAGAGCCAAAATTGGTGACGTCTTGCGTAGTAACTATGGTAAGTAGGGTGGAACACGCTCTATGAGTGTGACGAACGCGGATCGCGCTGGCTCAGTCCCCCTCTGCCTTAAGAGGTTACTAAGAGAGAGAAGCTTAGTTTATTTCGACATATCCCCTAATTGGAAAAGAAAATGTTTAGTACTACGAATCCTGAATTTCCTTTTCAAAGCGAATGCATTCCTCGTTTTGGTCCACTCTCTTCCCCTTATTGCTCGATCCATTTCACTGAAGCTTTGATTTTCTTGCGAGGCAATGCATTCGTCCTAACGAAGCCATTCGTCTGATTTTGCATGAACTACGACACACTCTTTCGGGACCTGTTCCTTCGGAAGGTGTCATCTCCACTGCAGTTCGTTGGAAAACCGACTTGTCTCTGCCTTTAAAACAAATTCGGATGTTGGAAGTATGTTTGGAAGGGATGGGTTATTTTCAGAAGTTAGGTAATGATTCAAAGGACTAAAAGATTTCAGAATATTGGGTAAGAAAAACCAAGAGCTGAAAGATCGTAGGGCACTTGCAAGGGTAGTTAGGATGTAGATCAGTTAACCTTCGCGTTTTCAAGGGTGGGTGGCCCCTCCGGGAGTGCCTCTTCAGATGCTCCGCAGGGGCAGCATCCGGTCCGGATCTGTAAACTGCCGATATAGGGCTAGTGACTTGTCCCGCCCACCAAGTTTTGTCCCGATCCCCCGATCGTGTTGAAAAGGGTGGAAGGGACTTCCGAGACTGCCTCTCTAGCTTCCCCGCAGTGGTCGTATCCGATCAAGTTTTGTCCCGATCCCCCAATCGTGTTGAAAAGGGTGGAAGGGACTTCCGAGACTGCCTCTCTAGCTTCCCCGCAGTGGTCGTATGCGATCAAGTTTTGTCCGGATCCCCCGATCGTGTTGAAAAGGGTGGAAGGGACTTCCGAGACTGCCTCTCTAGCTTCCCCGCAGTGGTCGTATCCGATCCGGATCTAGAAATTGCTAATGTAAGGCGAGGGCCCACCGACTTTTGTCCTGATCCCTCATCCGGTTTTGCCGTTATAATGTTTCCGGGATCCCCCTCAAACTCCCCAAACCGTGTCCAGATCCGGCTGGGATTCGAAGTGATGCGTATAGGGTGTATTACCGTCCTGCCCGCCAGATTCCGTCCGCTCTGTCCTTAGCGTGTCGCAAGATTTCAGGTAGTCTACTCCTGTCCAACTCCCCCCGCAGTGACTGTATCGGGTCCGTATTGGGTAGTTAGCCTGTACATCAGTTCAGATTCGTGTTGTCAAGGGTGAAAGGGTCTTCAAGACTCCTTCTCTAGCTTCCTCGCATTGGTCGTATCTAATCCGAATTTACAAATTGCATATCTAGGCCCACCAAGTTTTGTCCTGATCGTTCAACCGTTAAGTGTCTAAGGATCGACAATGGTACATTTGGGGCTTATGACCGTCTTACCCAACAAGTTCCGCCCCGAGTGGTCTACCCTTAGAGCGTGTTCCACCCTCCTAACAATAGTAACTGTTAGCTACTATTTTCGTTCCAACCTCGTGAAAAGTTACTACGCTGACCGTTCGAGCCTTCTTGAAATAGTAACTATTTGCTTACCACGATCGGGAGCGTAGTAAGCGTGGTAATTGCGAATCCCTGTGACGTGATTGGCCGTATTAGCCCGTGGCATGGTATTTTGCTGAAAATAATGCGTTCCAGCCTTGACGCCACGAAGCCAGAATTCGTGACGTCATGCGTAGTATCTGCTGTAAGTACGTTGGAAAACGCTCTAAGTCGACACGATTTTAGTCCACACGATTTCAGGTTGGCCATTCCCCCCACAGTGACCGAATCCGGTCCGGACCCGCAACTGTAGGTGATGAAGTTATTGTTCGGATACACGTTATTGTTAAGGATACTCAATATCCGCTAATTAATGCTTTTGGGGCCTCCGTTTCGTCTGTCTCTGCTGCTTTGGTGGACGAGTGAAATCTTTCCTCACCAAGCCCAAAGTTGACACCGATTTCGACGTACACCAGGGAACTTGATCTCATACCGATTAAGAAAATGCCCCCTTTGCATGTTTGCGTGAGTGTCCCTAGTTGGCTTTCAGTCCAATAATAAACAAGATAAGCTTAAGTCTGACGGTGAGGGGGTAGGACCTGAAACCTGAGTTTCCAACCCAACTTTTCCCTTCCTGTTGACCATGCATTCGCCCAAGGGACTGTCGACTCCTTCAAGTGCTTCTTTTAAGTAGTTAAAAAATACCCTTGAAAATTAGAACCGACAGCTAATTTGCTGGGATGTTAAGAACCTCTGAGCGAGGGAAAGGCTTTTAGCCATTCATTCGAAAGTGGTTATCTTGTTGATTGTCCCCTCTTCCTCTTAGTTTTGGGTCTGGGACTCTCGGGAAAATTGCTTATTAAATTATGTATTAGGGTTCGCGTCTTTCATGGGCTCTTCATTGAAGAAAAAGAAAGAGGGAGAGAGGTTGAGAAGGGGTCAATAATGAGGGGTAGAAGCATGTTGGTAGGTGTCTTGGTCTGAGAGGGGACGAGCGCTGTACAGTAGAGGAATGGTACTTTGGACATCGTCTAACTTTGAATGCAGTGTTTGGAAGTATTTCAAGCACTACTTAAGTACGAAATCAGAATACTTGGGTTTTACTTAAGTACAACTTCCCTAGAGTACTTGATACTTGATACTTAAGTAAAACATCCAAGGACTTGAATACCTCAAGTAGCCTACCAACAAAAGTGCAAGTACTGTTGCAAGTACATTCTGCACATCGAGTTTTTTTTTAGAACAACAAAAAGGAGTATCAAAATTCATAAATAGAGTTTGCAAAATTTATAAAATGAATTTTTTCTTGCGGTCAAGGGACGACAGGTTACAATCAGTCAATATTTGGCATTTGTCCCGTGAAATGAGCAGTTTTCTTGTTGGCGCTTGTCGACTCTGCCCACACAAGCTGAGGGAAACCTGTCACTTGTCACTACTTGACTCCTCCCAGAAGGAGGAGCCAACTCATATCCATCGGTCAGTCCCGGGTCTCGGAACTACCTGAGTTTTGGAAAAAAAATGGTAGCTTCGAAATGTCGGAAATGAGAATGTGCGGAATGGTTAGAGACGTAGTTTGAATCAGTTATGCAGGTAAGAATAAAATAGAAGGCATATCATCGCAATTAAATCATTTTTGATTTGTTTCGCCATTAGATCATTTTAATTTAATCATCGCCTCAATTCTTCTCTGTGGAGGCAAATTGACCCATGAGATCCGTGATTGGCTCACGTGAAAATAAGTCAGAGAGCAGTCAGGCATCGTGTTATAAACGAGCGGACTGTCAGTGAAAGGAAAATAATAGGAGGACTTGGTACAAGCATAGGTGACTCTGGGGAAACAAATTCAAAACACTCATGATTGACGCACTAAAAAGAACCCTAGTGAGCGCTGAGGCATCGTATCACAATCCCGTCGTATACACTATCTGCCAATTCTTCAACCAGATTTTTACACAGTTTTATTTCAACATTTATTTCAGGTCGTATCTTGTAAAGTATATGAATTAAACTGTTTTTTTTTAATATTTCTCATGCTGACCTCTTCTAGCTTTAAGCTATTTGGAATTAAAATTTATTGATTGAATGATTTGATCACAAACGAAGAAAAGAAAATACTAGATGGTTTTGAGACAGAGCATAGGTATTACTCAGAAGTAGGCTAATGGTAATGGCAGAATCCAAAATTGGTCATGGCCTATCACTTCAGACAGTCCTTCTCGATATAGTCGATCTATCTAACCCGCTCAAGAATTTATTGGTCTTAAATAATTTGTTAACACAAAAGATCTAAACACGAGTCAAACTAAAATATAATCTCCGTGACTTGTTGACCAAGATCCGATGAAGTACAATAAACAATTGTTGAGTTTACCCTCTCTTTTGTATACCCGATGAAAAATTTGTAGCCTGCGTAGTAGTATGGTAGTAGTACGAAAAAGTTGCATGCAGTACTATGTAATAGCAAAGAATACTATCATTTAATGTGCCTCAGACTGGTCCAATCTTATGTAGTAGCATACTGTCTTGCCATAGGAGCATCCAGTCTTGCTAATAGTACTATATAGTAGTATGCAGTAACACGGTAGCATGTAGTAGCATCGTAGTAGCATCGTTAGTACTGCGCAACTTTTTCGTACTAACTTCACAGTACTATTTTGAGATAAATTTTTCATCGGGTAAACGAAAGTTAGACAATAGCTAATGTGTTTAGTAGACAGAGAAACTTCAGCTAAACCTCTTTTTGGGATCCCAAAACGTAAGTGGAGGGATACAAATGACATCGCAAAAGTTGTCCGTCCGTCCTTCCGTCCGTCCGTCCGTCTGTAAGCACGATAACTCTCGAAGGGAATGAGATATTTTGATGAAACTTGGCGTGAGGATTCGTTGGGTCGGCGGACCAGTCGAGTTCGTAAATGGGCTTTGTAGCCCTACATTTAGGGGTGGGGGAGGGGGTTCAAATTAAGGGGCAAACAAAATATTTTGAAACAGCTAATGTGATAGTCGATTATGGGGTAAGAAGACATGCTGAACACGATGGTGAAAACCATTTTGTTATCGGACAAGTAGTTCGCCCGGAATCCGGCCAAAACCGGAAAGTTTGTTAAAAGTAAAAGTTTTATTTGAAGTGTATGAGATGTTCGATTTAGAGGTAGGAAGACATGCTGAAGAAGATGGTGAAAACCATTTTCTCGACGGACAAGTAGTTCGCCCGGAATCCGGCCCAAACCGGAAAGTTTGTTAAAATTATAAGTTTTCTTTGGAGTTGATCAGATGTCCGATTTAGGGCAAGAAGACATGCCGAACTTTTATGTGACCCGGAAATGTAGTTCGCCCGGAATCCGGCCTTAACCGGAAAATTGTTAGAAGTTAAAGTTTTATTTCTAGCTGATTAGATAACCGATTTAGGGGTAAGAAGAGACGCTGAATCCGGGCGTGACAATCATATTTCACCCGGACATATAGTTCGACCGGAATCCGGCTGGAGTCGGAAAATCTGTTAGAAGTTAAATTTTTATTTGAAGTTGATTAGATGTTCATTATTGGGGAAAGAAGATACCCTGAGTTCGTTTTTGAGCTTTCTTTTTTCGCCGGACAAGTAGTTGTAGAGTTCGGCCGAAACCGGGAAATCGGCAGAAGTGGCAGGAACTTTTCGTCAAAACAGATATGACTTATACGGGTAAACACACATGCTGAATCCTTATCTGAACTTGGTTTTCTCAGATGATTAGCTATTTGGCCTTAATCTGTTTCTTAATTTTAATTTGTAAGAATGTTCAAGGATTCTGGCGATGACTGGATCTGGCTAAGACAAGACCCAGTTGTCTGGATCAGATATTGAATTTTTACGATCCCATCGAAAACTTTGGTCTTGTTCTCTTAAGAAATAAATAAAAGGGAAGAAAAATAGAAATATCTTCGCTACTGGGCGCCAGATAGCGAAGCAGTCATCTACAGAAATTTTTCGGTGCCCGGCGGTATCGTCCCAGTGCCGTGCTGGTGCCGGAGGCGCTTCGGTAATGCCGTGCCGGTGCCGCGTCGATGTGTACACCAGTGACGCACAGAGAGCAACCCCTCGGCTAAACCTCTTTTTCTCTTAATAAATAAATAAAAGGGAAGAAAAATAGACGTTCCGTCCAGTCAGGGAGGATACTATATTGTGATAGTTGCCACTCGTAGTCAAGATCCCCCCCCCCCCACAGCCAGAGGGTATTATTCATAATCCCTTCCCTCCCTCGGAAACCCTTTTGGGACTCCAAGAAATTCCATTCTGTACTTTTCAGTTACAGATGTCTTCTCCTTTTAAAATTTCTTTCCCTTTAGCACTGTAACTCGTAGTTTATCCTTCTACATAGAAGCTTTTTCCATCAATAGATGTCATTACCACTGCTTCTGTAGAAGGAATTTCTCATCTTTTATTTCATTTCAGATGATCGGTTCCCTGGTCCCAATAGATCCATTATGCTTTGGCAAAAAGTGCGCAAAAATCGAGGTGAAAGGCTTGTAGGGATCGATAACTCCTTAAAGCACTCATGATGTATTTTTTTTATCAGCTGATTTATACTCGCCGTTTAGGCATTCGACACATGGAAGAAGGTAGTTCATAGAAACACACATTTCTAGCCACATAGAAGCTTTCCGTGAACGACAAATGAAATTTTTATCTTGATTTGCCGACAAGACTTTTTTCCGATCGTCGACTTCATTTTCCGGCAATGCTTCGGTACTTCCGAGTTACCGACAAAACTTTTTCCGGTGACCGCAGGAAGTCACTAGCAAACGAAATAAGGGATGCCGACAAAGCTTTTATGATCATCCGCTTTTCCGACAAGTTTAGATACACAAAATGGAACGAGTAAAGGGTTTGTCGGTGCTTCCAATTTACCGACAAAGCTTTTATGCCGTTCATCAAATCAAAAAGTGACGAACAAACAAAATGAGTAACTCCACTTGCCGATGCTTTTTCCGATCATCGAAGTGCAGTAAGATCACTCAGATGTGTGTCGTTCGTGGGGGCTAACTGACGAACAACCAGCAAACGAAACTGCCGATTTTGTGACAAGAAGTTTCATGATTTTCCGGCAGTGTCGGCCGGTCTTTCCCACGGTTGCGAGTTCGGGTTCTTCCAGATGTGCTAGGACAATGAAACTTTGCAGGCATATCAGGGACACGATCTTGGAAATACAAAATTTTCTCGATCCAATCATCGTGGGTGGAGTAAATGGAGGTGGAATCCGGAATATTGAGAAACGCGTAGCCTAACTTAAGAACGGGTGATTGGGTTCCAGCAAAATTTCATAATTGAACAGAACACTTGTCTCTGATGTTCTTTTTCATGTCCGGACCGGATCCGACAACTGTTCGGGGGGGGGGGGGGACCGGAAAATACGTGACCCGCTTAGACTGGATTGATCGGGATGGAACTTGGTGGGAATAACAAGCAAATGCTCTACATAAAAATCATTTATAGAACCGGATTGGATCCGGGCACTGTAGGGGAGCTAGAAGGGGGGATGCGGAATTCCGGTGATCGCAAGTTAGGAGTACTTCCAGATGTGCTTGGACGATGGCACTTGTTTGGAACATTAGCGATTCGGCAAGATTGGCTTAGAAATCGTCACTTCTCAAATCCGACTATTCCTTAAAGTACTAACCGCAAAGTACAAATTATACGTTCAAGCAAACTATACATTTTCTTGATCCGCATGAGCCCATGGTCATTTTTGCCTCATTGGTTTTGCTTACAAATGAATTTCTAGCTCCCCTAAAGTGCGCATCTTAACCGCAAAGTCAAAAAAGTACTTTCATCAACCGATGCATTTCGCTCCATGATCATTTTTGCCACCAGGGCTTTGCTTAAAAATTAATTTCCAGTACCCTTAAAGTGCGCATCTTAACCGAAAAGTGAAAAAAGAATATTTTTGACCAAACAGTATATATTAATGATCACCAAGGGTCGATTATTGTTTTTGCATCAGGGGTTTTCCTTACAGATGAATTTCTAGTGCCCTTAAAGTTGAACTGAAAAACGAACTTATTTTGTGTTATTTAATCAAATACACTGAATTATTTGGATTCTGCAAAAAGATTTTTCATTTTCCACCATCTGCTCTAGTTATGACTATCAGAATGTCTGCGGCCGTCCCCACAACGTAAATTCTACTATGACGCGGGAGATTTTCAATCTCAACACAAACGCGGCTTTTCAGTGGGCAGTGGTGAAATTGGTGAAGATTGCTTAGTGCCTGAACAAAAAGAAAATCATAAATATACAACAAAAATACAAGCGGATAGAGATGCCACAAATCACATCCACTATTTGAATATCGATTATTCGTGAATAGCGGAACATCGAAGTAATTTTCAGCTTGTCTTCAACCCAATATAAGTAAATTCTCATGATGTTCAAGGGCCCTTGATCATTCTTATCTCAAGGGTTAAATTTTGCTTACAAATGATCAGAACAAACCCACGAATTTGCAAATTCCATCTTTCATCCTCTGAACCAGCCTAGCAAGTGCCACATGAGCTTCTAGTTCTTGCATAGAAGCTGAAGGTTATTTAAGAAGAAAAGAGGCAGGCGGTGAAATTGGATTTAAAATGGTTGAAAAGGACATTAAGTGAGACAGGTGTGCTGATAGAAAGAAATTGAAACTTATTAAGTTATTATTTTGTAATGTCACCGTGGAAAAGATTATAGCGGAAGCAAAAAAAATAAACAGAATGAAGAAATTGCTAGTAGGTTCTTCGCACCGGAAAACAATGCCGATTAACCGACAAGATTTTCGTGGGGGTCAGTTGCCCCCTCCCTCCTCTTAGTGGAGCAATTTAATTCAGTTCGTTGGTCCACACCGCTCGGGGGCCAAGTACAGAGTAGCGTTGCATAAACAGTTCGAAACAGTGGGTTAAGAGTTAAATGGCCCGCGGTAGATTGAGGGTCCATAACACACTGAACACTAGCCTTCTCGATGAAATAGATTTTTGCTGGCCTCAAGTTATCACCTGATTAAGTTAACATAGCAATGAATATCCTGGGGACCATGAGTCCTTTGTTTCCATCCAGTCGAATTCCTCAAGGAAGAATTGAATTTTCTATTTCATTTCTTCTCAGAGAGAAAAACAGACGAAGAGCAAGAAAAGCTTTCCGTCATTGCCTTCGTAACCTTTCTAATGTAAAAGGAGTCATTGGTAATATTGGTATGTCGAAATCTAAAACAGTTCCCAATGAAACATAATTAGAAAGTATCGCTTTGTAAGTAAAACCTTGAACTCGGAAAAGGTAATTTGCTACATGCTGTTTGAACGTAGCGTATGTGTTCTTTGGGTTTTGGATTGTCGGGGGGGGGGGATTCAAAGGGGTTGATATATGTTGTTCAAACTTCGTAGAAGGACTCACTGGCAAAGTACAGGCCAAGTCCGTAGATGGGTCCTTGCCCTATATTTAGAAGCAGAGGAGGGGGTTTCGAATTAAGGGAATCCATATCTGCACTTAGTTTTCTTGCCGGACAAATGATTCACCAGGAATTTGGCCAAAACTGGAAATTTGGTTTAAGCTCAAAGTTGTTTCTGAAGTCGGTTAGAGATTCGGTATCGGGATAAGAAGACATGCTGAATCGAATTTTGAACTTTAGTTCCTTGACGGATAAGCTGGTCGTAAAAAAAAAAAGAAATCTAAAAGACATTTTGAAGTCGATAAGATACGAAATACTGGAGTAAACATGCTTGTTGAATCTACATCTGAACTTGGTTCCCTCATTGGATTAGATGTTTGGCCGTAAGCTAGAAACTTCAGAACGGTAACATTTTTTTTTTGTATCTATTCAAGCAGTTGATCGTGGATAAATAGCAAAAATGTTAAAGGGGTCTGGCGAAGACTCGGAAATGTACAAGATTCGATTGTCTGGATCAAGATGTCTGATGAACATTAAATTTTGGGATCCCGTCGAAACCTTGTGGTCTTGTTGTCTCTGGGCGACACTGACACTTTTTCTCTAAAAATGACTCCTTTTTTTTACGAATGCCACTTTTTAAGTATTAAATTTTCATTTACTTCATTTACCATTGTTATTTTCATTTAATTCATTAAAGTGACGGATTACCGCCCCCCAAAACACTGCCAACACATGTACTTTACTTTGATTTTTTACCCAAAAACAGTTTGAAGCCTTAAATAAAGCTCATTTCCTTTTACATTTGGCTTTTTAGTAGGCAGTGGTGAGCTTGCTGAAGACTGCTTAGTGCCTGAACAAAAAAAAAGAATCATAAATCTTTCTCGGAAGGCATACAACACAGATACAAGCGCATAGAGGTACCACAAATCACACGGAAATTCCACTATAGGCGTATCCTCGCCGTTCTCCGAGGACTCCTCGGGGAATCGAAGGGAACGGCGAGAATAGAGGGAGTCACTCCACGCGGACTCCGTGTACAGAAACAGCGAGAACACGGGGAATACTTCCAAACTGGATTTTGTTCGAAACAAAAATATGCAGTTGACAAAATTAGTCTGGATTCACCTTATTTTTTGTTTTGTTTATTCTGATTGTTTTTATGGCACTTGCAGCCTCTGGCTCAAGTGCCATATACCGATCACAATTCCGTCTGTCGGTCTGTCGGTCTGTCGGTCTGTCGGTCTGTCGGTCTGTCGGTCGGTCCGAGTTTTTTTGTCCCACATATCCGAGTTAGGGTACTTCCAGATGTGCTAGGACAATAAAACTTGGCAGGCATATCAGGGACCCGACCAAACTAACCTGGAAATAATCAGTTTCCCGGTCCGACCATATGGGGGGGAGTGCGGGGCGCTGGAAACTTGCAAATTTAGGGCATTTTGTCACTTTTTTTCTGAGTTAGGGTACTTCTAGATGAGCTAGGACAATGAAACTTGGCAGGAATATCAGGGACCCGACCAAACGAACCTGGAAATAATCAGTTTCCCGATCCGACCATATGCGGGGGAGTGGGGGCGCTCGAAACTTGAAAATTTAGGGCATTTTGTCACACTTTTTCGAGTTAGGGTACTTCCAGATGAGCTAGGACAATGAAACTTGGCAGGAATATCAGGGACCTGACCAAAGTAACCTGGAAATAATAAGTTTCCCGATCCGACCATATGCGGGGGAGCTGGGGCGCTGGAAACTTGAAAATTTAGGGCATTTTGTCACACTTTTCCGAGTGAGGGTACTTCCAGATGAGCTAGGACAATGAAACTTGGTAGGAATATCACGGACCCGACCAAACTAACCTGGAAATAATCAGTTTCCCGATCCGACCATATGGGGGGGAGAGCGGGGCGCAGGAAACTTGAAAATTTAGGGCATTTTGTCACACTTTTTCGAGTTAGGGTACTTCCAGTTGTGCTAGGACCATGAAACTTGGCAGGCATATCAGAGACCCGACCAAACAAAATTAGGAATAATCAGTTTTCTGATCCGACCATTTTGGGGGGGGGATGGAGGGCAGGGGAATCCGGGAAACCGAGAAGTGTGTAACTTTCGAACGGATGATCGGATTGTAATGAAACTTCATAACTGAAGAGAATATATATCTGTAATGTCCCGTTTAAAGTCTTGACCGGATTCGGTAGCCAGGGGGGAGTTGGGGGGGGGGGGAGACCGGAAATTTCAAGAAACGGTTAGAATGGAGGGATCGGAGTGAAACTTGCTGGGAAGAACAAGCATCTGCTCTAGATAAGTCCTTTAGACCATTGTACTGGATCCGGACACTTATGGGGGGGGGGGGGGGCGGAATTCCGGTGATGGTGGTTTTTTGGATTTTCACGATGAAACTTGGCAGGCATATCAGGGACCCAATCAAACTGACTTCAAAATAAAAATATTGTCGATCAGATAATGGTGGGGGAGTGGAGGGAGGGGAATCCGCAGGGGAATCCGGGAAATTGAGAAGTGTGTAACTTTCGAACGGATGATCGGATTGTAATGAAACTTCATAACTGAACAGAATATATATCTGTAATGTCCCGTTTAAAGTCTTGACCGGATTCGGTAGCCAGGGGGGAGTTGGGGGGGGGAGACCGGAAATTTCAAGAAACGGTTAGAATGGAGGGATCGGAGTGAAACTTGCTGGGAAGAACAAGCATCTGCTCTAGATAAGTCCTTTAGAGGCCATTGTACTTGATCCGGACACTTATGGGGGGGGGGGGGTCCCGGAATTCCGGTGATGGTGGTTTTGGGGATTTTCACGATGAAACTTGGCAGGCATATCAGGGACCCATTCAAACTGACTTCAAAATAAAAATTTTGTCGATCAGATAATGGTGGGGGGAGTGGAGGGAGGGGAATCCGAAATTTTCAGTCATGCGTAATTTTGGAATGGGTGATCGGATTCGAGTGAAATTTAAGAATTCAACAGAGGACATTTCTCCTATGATTTTTTTCATATCCGGACCGGATCCGGCAACTGTTGGGGGGGGGGGGGGGGGAAATACGTGCCCCGTTTAGAATGGAGGGATCGGGATGGAACTTTGTGGGAAGAACAAACAGATGCTCTAGGTAAGTCATTTGCTGAATCGGATTGGCTACGTGCACCGCGGGGGAGCTGGGTGGGTTGGGGGGGGGGGGGGGGTGGACCGGAAATCTCGACAAACGGTTAGAATGATGGTATCGGAGTGAAACTTGCTGGGAAGAACAAACATCTGGTCCATATAAATCTTTTACATAATTTGACTGGATCCGGACACTTGAGGGGGGGGGGAGGGGTCTCCCGGAATTCCGTTTTTGGGGGATTTTCACGACGATACTTGGAAGGCATATCAGGGACCCGGTCAAACTGACTTGGAATAAAAAAAAATCCTCGATATGATAATCTTGGGGGGGGGGTGGAGTTGAGGGAGGGGAATCCGGAATATTGAGTCATGCGTAACTTTGGAACGGGTGATCGGATTCGAGTGAAATTTAATAATTAAACAGAGGACATTTTTCTCTTGTGACCTTTTTCATTTCCGGACCGAATCCGGCAATTATCGGGGGGAGGGCGGAAAATACTTGACCCGCTTAGACTGGTGTGATCTGGATCGAACTTCGTGAGAATGACAAACAGATGCTCTGGATTAATCATTTACAGAACAGGATTGGCTCCGGTTATTGTGGGTGGAGTTGGAGGAGGGGGAGGGGGGTCTGGGATTCTGGTGATCGCGCGTTAAGGTACTTCCTGATGTGCTAGGACGATGAAACTTCGCTGGAATTTTGGAGACTCAACAACATTTGCTTAGAAATTGCTACTTCCCAAATCCGATTATTCCTTAAAGTACCAATCTTGACCGCAAAGTAAAAAAAATACTTTTAAGCAATATATGCATTTTCGTGATGCCCATCAGCCCATTAGCAGTTTTGCCTCAAGGGCTTTGCTTACAAATGAAGTTCCAGCTCCCTTATAGCGCGCATCTCAACCGCAAAGTCGAAACTTACTCTTGATCAATCAAATCATCTTGACACATGCAAGTGCCATATGAGCTTACAGCTCTTGTTAATTTAATTTTTCATCGCACTTACACCAGCAAAAATTGATTCCCCCCTGAGTTTGAAAGGGAGTCCTTTTTGATGATGGTGATGATAATCGGAGCATTCCCCGTGTGGGGACTCGCGAGAATACGGGGAGTGAGTCCCCGGGACAAACAAAAACGCGGGGACTCCTCAAGTGGAGTCCTCGGGTAACGGCGAGAATACGCCTTATTTGAAAATCGATTATTCGTGAATAGTGAAACAACGAACTAACGCATTTTCAGCGGGTCTTCGAGCCAATTTAAGTGAATAAGTGATGGGTAACAAGATCGTCCTATCCAAGCCCTTTTCGGTTAGACATTAAAGTACTATCCGCAATTGACGAGATGTATATATTCTCACTTGAATCTCGAAAATAGAATAACATAATGAGGAGATATTTGAAAAATAATGCCTCAGTATAATAGTTACGAATTTACACTGCGTAGACTGTGCGTGACATAACTGACATAGTAGTAAGCAATTGTCAAGACCAAGCTTAATGTGACACAAATGACGCGGCGAATTCGAAACAGCGAAACCAGTCGAAGCGTTATGTTTATAATTTATTTTTGTTTATAATTTATAATTTGTTTATAAATTTTATGTTATAATTTGACACCCGATGAAAAATTTATCTCAAAATAGTACTATGAAGTACTACGAAAAAGTTGCATGCAGTACTAACGATGCTACTACATGCTTATACTTCAAGGCTACCGTGTTACTGCATACTACTATATGGTACTATTAGCAAGACTGGATGTTACTATGGCAAGACAGGATGCTACTGGATACTACTACGTAAGATTGGACCAGTCTGAGGCACATTAAATGATAGTATTCTTTGCTATTACATAGTATTACATGCAACGTTTTCATACTACTACCATACTACTACGCAGGCTACAAATTTTTCATCGGGAATGACGCGGTGAATTCGAAACAGCGAAACCAGTCGAAGCGTTATGTGTCAAATCAGCCGCTCTGCGGACTAGCCAACCATGTCAAACGGAGTCTACGCTGTAATAAATCATAACTATTGTACAATGTTAAAATTTGTAGATTTTTTCTCCTTTATGCTGTTCTGTCTTATCGATTCGAGTGAATACATCAACGAGTCCTTGGCCGTGTTGAATTATTTCCGTACAAGCGTTGAATCGGATACTCGAAAATTTTCATTTGAGCCCCGAGGATGGGTACTAAGAAATGAAATGCTTGCCTTTCTTAGTTCCGTAACGCCCATGGGCTGTATATTTTAGAAAGTGTCCAAAAGAAGTCAATTTCGCAGAGATCCACACAGACTTGGGCTTTCCTCAAATCGAATAAGGATCTTAGAATTCCTGGAAAGAGAGAGAGACCTGTCAGATGGTTATATATCTGTGTAGTTAAAGCCGCGTTCACAAGCATGCCTAGCCATGCACAATGCCTAGGCACGTGCTCAGGCGTAGCCAGGCACCGAATTCTAGAGCCTGGAACTCCGTGCCTGGCCCAAAATCTTTAGTTGCGTTTTACTTGTGTTTTTCCCTGAGTTTAGCAAAAAGCGTTTTCAATTGCCAGAGTCAAACAGTGTGTTACTGTTGCGTTGCGAGTTAGACGTTAGACTCGAGAGTAAACATGGTGGGATGAAAATGGGTATTTGCACATTGGTGTTAAAATTAAATTAAATTTTACAATGGGTAAAGACGGAGTATGGTAAAAAATAAAAGAGTTAAACTCCGTGTTAAACTCATTGTTGTCTGAAAACGCAACTTTGCCTAGGCATGGATGTGAACGGTGATGAGGCACGTCTAGACATCTGTGCTTGTCTAGGCATGCTTGTAAGGGCGGCTTAAAACACACAGTGCATCAATTATGTATTTCATCTGATACAGAACAAGGTCTGTTACTGGTCTTCAGATGGCCACGGAAAAATTCAAGGCAACTGAAAGAAAAATGATGTCATTTTTTTTTTTTTTCCGTAGCATCTTTTTTTATTTACAATTTACATAGCCGGCTTTTCTGATGGAAAAAACACGGCGAGTGGGAAAATCAGCGTGGTTTTGTGAGAGGGGTTAGAATGTACCGTACGAAATTGGGGTTTCCGGGTTTAGAAATACATGGAGTGATTATGGAAGTAGGTTGCGTTAGTATTATAGGTAAGGGAGGTCCTTTAATACAAAATTTGCAAGTGCTTTATCCTACTGAATTCAAAATTTTAAGTACTTGTCCCAACACTGAATAATGTAGGCCTACTCTTTTTTTTACAGGCACTTCAGGGCGGCAGATTGAAATGGGGTCACTACGAAATGCTTAGGATGGGAGTCATTCGAAAAATAGACCAGAAGCGGTCCTTTGCCATTTGGAGGATTGACGCACCCTGGAAGGCACTTACCAAACAGGTAAGAAATATCCCTGCCTTTAATTGAAACTGACAAAGAACCGATAATCCTATAGAAGAACTCCATCTTAAGCGTAGCGGCATGAACATTCGAAATCATTTGAAAAATACACCAGAAGCGGTCCTTTGCCATTTGAAGGATTGACGCACCCTGGAAGGCACTTACCAAACAGGTAAGAAATATCCCTGCCTTTAATTGAAACTGACAAAGAAACGATAATCCTAGACAAGAACTCCATCTTAAGCCTAGCGGCATGGATAGTTAACATATAAGGCTGTATTACTATTATCAAGAACAAATAAGCACCAGAATCTCCGTCTCCCTATATCTGTAATACGACCATGCGGAGTCGAATAGATCCCTATACGCCCTGCAGAATAGAATAGAATACAATCTAATTAACGAAAAAAGCCCGAGGGCCATTACAACAAAAGTTGTCGCACATTATTACTAAAGCCCCCGGTGAAAAAATCTAATATCCCTTAGATGAGTCAAAATACTCGAGTGCATTAAATTATCAGATTAAAATAACCTGCTTTTTCAGTTAAAGGCGATTCTGGCGGTCTGGAAAGCTCCGCGAGCTTATGCGCCGGCTGTTCTTGCGACTTCGGCTAAAAGTCGCTTCGCTTTCCAGAGCTGTTCTCGCGCTCCGCTAGTTTTCGCCAGCACTTGGAAAGCAAATCCACTTCGCGAGTGGAAAGTGGTTTCGGCAAGTCAGCGAGAAGTTGTAAAGGCGCAGCGACTTTTTGCTTGTTCTTGCGCTCGGCGGATTCTCGCTTTGCTTTTCGGAAAGCGAATCCAAAAGATCACCAGAATCGCCCTTTAAACTTTAGAAATCTTTTTTGAAGAAGATATCCTACGGAAGGCCTGGAAAGCCCTCTAAAAAGGATGAATCCCTCAGAGTAAAACTTTGTATCAAATAACCTTCCTCGCAAGGTCTTTTTTGTTTTGTTTTCTTGTATTTTACTTTTCATTTCTCATCCTCTTACTGCTGTAATCACCCTTGATATTTGGGAAAAGTCGTGCTGAAAAAGGAAAGACCTTACCCATGGGAGGTCCTTGCCCCATCTTCCCTCTGCCCTTGATTAGCAGGAAGTAGTACTAATATTTGGAACTACTTCTCTTTTATTAATTCCCAGCGGAAATAGTCCCAGTTTCTGAGCGGAAAGTGTCCCAAAAGACTTGATGAGAGGTTTTCATCGTTTGCTTTTCTCTTAGCGTTGGTTTCGATGAGGTGTTTCTAAGCTTTTCTGGCGGCCTACCTGGTTGGATTGTGTTTTGTGGACTTCCAAACTAGCCCTCATTGGACATAATTTCCTACAGTTCACTCGCTAGCATTGGATTGTTGTACAGTTGAACCACCAATACATATAATAACACTATGTAAGACAATTGATAATAAGCTTAAAAATTCACAGTTGACACTTAATAGAAAGTTTATTTTTTTACTTATATTATTATTTTTATTTTGCACAAATTCGGCACACACTATGCCTAACGCTGGATACACTACACCAAATACTTGATACCCTAACCCAATAATTGATGATCTAAGTGAAGCTCAGCAATCAACCAGTCAGAATTCTGTCGTAGTGGATTAGGGCGGGGTTGGTTAGGGTACCAACAGGTATACAGCGTTAGTCATAGGTTAGGCCACTCGCTAGATGTAGGCCTATCCAGCATTTGGCCTAGGGTATTCGGGTTTGTGGTAGACTGGATCATCATATGCGGTTTAACGACCAATCGACGTGTAAAACATTAATTCGTATACTTGAGTCCGTCAATCTCGGTAGCTTATTTTCAGTGGGTCCGTAGCATTATGTAGCTTAGTGGTAGCACCTTTTCTCCTTGACAATATGGTTGACTATGAGGAAGAAGTGATACCAAAACCTCAAAACAGTTATTAATAGAATTACTGGAGGGTAGCAGTAGAATAGTTTTAATTAACAAACCAATCTAGAACTGATTAATAACGCATCAAAAGCACTGCTTTCGAGGATGTTTTATGATGTTCAAAAAGAAGAAATGGAGGGTGAAACCATACATCGAAATAAAACCACAAAATGTATTACACTGAAAAAAATCATGATCTGTCGTATCCCGAAAGGACGTAAGCACTAGTAAATAAATGGTTAAATAAAGAAACAGCAAAATGTTTGTCTTATTCTTCGATTATTCTTCTGGGAGCTACATTGACCGCATCCAGCCGTCGCACAACTAGATTAGTGATGCATCCAAGTCAGAGGCCCGGAAGGAGCCCTGTTCTTAGATAAAGTTCACGGCTAGATGGCATTTGCTTCCCAAACAAATTTAAAAGATGGCTCTTGCCTTAACAGGTTGCCACTTCACTAAAATGAAACTCACTACGCGAGTAGTAAAAAAGTACTTACGTATTACAAAAAGTACTACAAGATAAGATAAAATCATTCCACTAAAAGCACAAAGGCCATGGGAAAAATAAGCACAAACAAAAATCAAAAACCAAAAAAAAAAAACTATTTTAGATATTCCGTTACAGGAACCTTTCTCTGTGGTTTTTCGAAACCGAAAGGAATCTTCCCAACTTTTTAATTTACTTCCCATTACTTTTACCAACCAATCCCCCCCCCATGACTAACATCAAAAATTTCCCCACGAAGATCTGAAACCTCAGGGTATACAAAAATGTGGATCGAAACCAGGTCCGTATCTAGGAATTTTTGCCCGCGGGTCGGACCAAAAAATTCAAAAAAGACATAAAACATTAACCATGCAGTCCCACAGGTCATATTCATCACACAGAAAGTTAGGAGTAGATATGACTTAAATTTATTTTTGATTATTTTCGTATTTTTCAAGGGGGGTCGCCCCCCCCCCCCCCTTCGGATACGGCCCTGACCGAAACTACAATCGAGTTGCCTCCTCCTCAAGAGTGCGACAAGCATCACTGTGGCCGTGGTCTTGCCGAGTACTGGTTTGAACAAGCGACGTGGGAATCTGGTAGGTGCAGATGAGAGAATGCTTCCGAATTAAATCCTTTAATTAACTCAGTACTGGGACCCTCCGTAACGCAAGAAGGCGAGCATTCCCGAAGATTGAGATTACTAGCCCTGATATAAATTCCATCAAATAAATCCATCTCCGAAATATTGGGCTTGCGGACTCAGAAAATTGCAAACCGCCTCTTTTTATGGCACTTGCAGCCTCTGGCTCAAGTGCCATATACCGATCACAATTCCGTCTGTCGGTCTGTCGGTCGGTCCGAGTTTTTTGTCCCACTAATCCGAGTTAGGGTACTTCCAGATGTGCTAGGACAATGAAACTTGGCAGGCATATCAGGGACCCGACCAAACTAACCTGGAAATAATCAGTTTCCCGATCCGACCATATGCGGGGGAGTGCGGGGCGCTGGAAACTTGAGAAATTTAGGGCATTTTGTCATTTTTTTCCGAGTTAGGGTACTTCTAGATGAGCTAGGACAATGAAACTCGGCAGGAATATCAGGGACCCGACCAAACGAACCTGGAAATAATCAGTTTCCCGATCCGACCATATGCGGGGAGTGGGGGCGCTCGAAACTTGAAAATTTAGGGCATTTTGTCAAACTTTTTCGAGTTAGGGTACTTCCAGATGAGCTAGGACAATGAAACTTGGCAGGAATATCAGGGACCTGATCAAAGTAACCTGGAAATAATAAGTTTTCCGATCCGACCATATGCGGGGGAGCTGGGGCGCTGGAAACTTGAAGATTTAGGGCATTTTGTCACACTTTTTCGAGTGAGGGTACTTCCAGATGAGCTAGGACAATGAAACTTGGCAGGAATATCAGGGACCCGATCAAACTAACCTGGAAATAATCAGTTTCCCGATCCGACCATATGCGGGGAAGTGGGGGCGCTGGAAACTTGAAAATTTAGGGCATTTTGTCACACTTTTTAGAGTTAGGTTACTTCCAGTTGTGCTAGGACCATGAAACTTGGCAGGCAAATCAGAGACCCGACCAAACAAACTTAGAAATAATCAGTTTTCTGATCCGACCATTTGGGGGGGGGGGTGGAGGGCAGGGAAATCCGGGAAATTGAGAAGTGTGTAACTTTCGAACGGATGATCGGATTGTAATGAAACTTCATAGCTGAATAGAATATATATCTGTAACGTCCCGTTTAAAGTCTTGACCGGATTCGGTAGCCAGGGGGGAGGGGGGGGGGGGGGAGACCGGAAATTTCAAGGAACGGTCAGAATGGAGGGATCGGAGTGAAACTTGCTGGGAAGAACAAGCATCTGCTCTAGATAAATCCTTTAGACCATTGTACTGGATCTGGAAACTCATGGGGGGGGGGGGTCCCGGAATTCCGGTGATGGTGGTTTTGGGGATTTTCACGATGAAACTTGGCAGGCATATCAGGGACCCAATCAAACTGACCTCAAAATAAAAATTTTGTCGATCAGATAATGGTGGGGGGAGTGGAGGGAGGGGAATCCGAAATTTTCAGTCATGCGTAATTTTGGAATGGATGATTGGATTCGAGTGAAATTTAAGAATTGAACAGAACATTTCTCCGATGATTTTTTTCATATCCGGACCGGATCCGGCAACTATTGGGGGGGGGGGGGGGGAATACGTGACCCGTTTAGAATGGAGGGATCGGGATGGAACTTTGTGGGAAGAACAAACAGATGCTCTAGGTTAGTCATTTGCTGAATCGGATTGGCTACGTGCACCGCGGGGAGCTGGGAGGGGTGGACCGGAAATCTCAATAAACGGTTAGAATGATGGAATCGGAGTGAAACTTGCTGGGAAGAAAAAACATCTGGTCCATGTAAATCTTTTACATAATTTGACTGGATCCGGACACTTGAGGGGGGGAGGAGGGGGTTTCCCGGAATTCCGTTTTTTGGGGGATTTTCACGACGAAACTTGGAAGGCATATCAGGGACCCGGTCAAACTGACTTGGAATAAAAAAAAATCCTCGATATGATAATCTTGGGGGGGGGGGGAGTTGAGGGAGGGGAATCCGGAATATTGAGTCATGCGTAACTTTGGAACGGGTGATCGGATTCGAGTGAAATTTAATAATTAAACAGAGGACATTTTTCTCTGGTGACCTTTTTCATTTCCGGACCGAATCCGGCAATTATTGGGGGGAGGGCGGAAAATACATGACCCGCTTAGACTGGTGTGATCTGGATCGAACTTCGTCGGAATGACAAACAGATGCTCTGGATTAATCATTTACAGAACCGGATTGGCTCCGGTTATTGTGGGTGGAGTTGGAGGAGGGGGGGGGGGGGGTCTGGGATTCCGGTGATCGTGCGTTAAGGTACTTCCAGATGTGCTAGGACGATGAAACTTCGCTGGAATATTGGAGACTCAACAACATTTGCTTAGAAATTGCTACTTCCCAAATCCGATTATTCCTTAAAGTACCAATCTTGACCGCAAAGTAAAAAAAATACTTTTAAGCAATATATGCATTTTCGTGATGCCCATCAGCCCATTAGCAGTTTTGCCTCAAGGGTTTTGCTTACAAATGAAGTTCCAGCTCCCTTAGAGTGCGCATCTCAACCGCAAAGTCGAAACTTACTTTTGATCAATCAAATCATCTTGACCCATGCAAGTGCCATATGAGCTTACATCTCTTGTTTATGTTTGAACCGCAGCGGCAAACCTTTCTGCTTGACCAGATCTGTATACGGGATATTTGGGGGCAAACACAGAAGAAATAAAAATTTAGTATGCTTTTATCAGGCGTCGGTCGACTCGTCGGCACATCGGGTTCTTGTTATATGCAAGAAATGAAATCCTGCAAACATATGTCGGGCAAAACACTGAAGAAATCCAATTCTGCATGCTTTTGTCGTGCCTCGGTATTCTCGTCGGCACATCGGGTTCTTTTTATGCATAAGGAATCCAGAAGAAATAGGGCTAACCAGGTCTGAATCCAGGTATTTATTTCGGTCTGGGAGGTGGGCGTACCCACGGGTGGACCAAAAAGCACAAAAAAAGAAATGGACCAGAGGTAAAGTCTATTAAAAACGGTTATTTCTGTACGTTTCGGGGGTGAACTCCCTCCCCCCCCCCCTGGATACGGCCCTGTGGCTAACCCTCGCTTCGTTTGGTCTCCTGGTCAAATTTTTCATACGCTTAGAAATATCTCTACTGCTTCCTTGGTTCTGCAAATGTTTCATGTCTTGCTTATGCAGATGACCTTCTATTAATTAGCCGATCTAGGAGCCAGTTATCGCGTTCGGCTCAAAACATTTGTTCTTCTTTTTATGGCACTTGCAGCCTCTGGCTCAAGTGCCATATACCGATCACAATTCCGTCTGTCGGTCTGTCGGTCGGTCCGAGTTTTTTGTCACACTCTTTTGAGTTAGGGTACTTCCAGATGTGCTAGGACAATGAAACTTGGCAGGCATATCAGGGACCCGACCAAACTAACCTGGAAATAATCAGTTTCTCAATCCGACCATATGCGGAGGAGTAGAGGGCGCTGGAAACTTGAAAATTGAGGGCATTTTGTCACATTTTTTCGAGTTAGGGTACTTCCAGATGTGCTAGGACAATGAAACTTGGCAGGCATATCAGGGAACCGACCAAACTAACCTGGTAATAATCAGTTTCCCGATCCGACCAAATGCGGGGTAGTAGAGGGCCTGGAAACTTGAAAATTAAGGACATTTGTCACATTTTTTCGAGTTAGGGTACTTCCAGATGTGCTAGGATCATGAAACTTGGCAGGCATATCAGAGACCCGACCAAAGAAACTTAAAAATAATCAGTTTTCCGATCCGACCATTTTGGGGGGAGTGGAGGGCAGGGGAATCCGGGAAATTGAGTAGTGTGTAACTTTCGAACGGGTGATCGGATAGTATAAACTTAAAAACTGAATAGATTATATATCTGTGATGTCCCGTTTAAAGTCTTGACCGGATTCGGTAGCCAGGGGGGAGCTGGGGGGGGGGGGGGGGGGAGAGACCGGAAATTTCAAGAAACGGTTAGAATGGAGGGATCGGAGTGAAACTTGCTGGGAAGAACAAGCATCTACTCTAGATAAATTGTTTTGACAGTTGTACTGGATCCGGACACTTAGGGGACACTTAAATCTTTTACACAATTTGACTGGATCCAGACACTTGAGGGGGGGGGGGGGTTCCCGGAATTCTGTCTTTTGGGATTCTCACGA
The DNA here is from genome assembly GCA_030848855.1 of Branchinecta sandiegonensis. NCBI lineage: Eukaryota > Metazoa > Arthropoda > Branchiopoda > Anostraca > Branchinectidae > Branchinecta > Branchinecta sandiegonensis. The sequence continues at coordinate 12,609,602 of JAUPMV010000021.1, read as the reverse complement.
CAACACTTGGCAGGCAAATCAGGGACCCGGTCAAACTGACTTGGAATAAAAAAAAAGCTTCGATATCGTCATCTTGGGGGGAGTTGAGGGAGGGGAATCCGGAATGTTGAGTCATGCGCAGTAACTTTGGAACGGGTGATCGGACCCGACTGAAATTTAATAATTGAACAGAGATATTTCTCTCTGGTGATCTTTTTCATTTCCGGACCGAATCCGACAATTATTGGGGGGGGGGAAATACTTGACCCGCTTAGACTGGTGTGGTCGGCGAACTTCGTGGGAATAACAAACAGATGCTCAGGATTAATCATTTACAGAACCGGATTGGCTCCGGGTATTGTGGGTGGAGTTTGAGGGGGGGGGGGGGTCTGGGATTCCGGTGATCGCGAGCTAAGGTACTTCCAGATGTGCTAGGACGATGAAACTTCGCTGGTATATTAGAGATTCAACAACGTTTGCTTAGAAATTGCTACTTCCCACATCCGATTATTCCTTAAAGCACCAATCTTGACCGCAAAGTAAAAAAAAATGGTTTTAAGCAAAATATGCATTTTCGTGATGCCCACCAGCCCATTATCATTTTTGCCTCAAGGGTTTTGCTTAAAAATGAAGTTCTTGCTCCCTTAGAGGGGGAGGCTCAACCGCAAAGTCGAAACTTACTTTTGATCAGTCAAAACATCTTAACCCATGCAAGTGCCATAGGAGCTTACAGCTCTTGTTTCAGTATTTTACTCACTTTAAATGTAAAAAAAATGCGAATATCTGTCTTTTAACTCTCGGCCATCCGCCTCCTTAAGTTGCTTGAAGTTTTCTATTCCTAGTGTTGATTCTATTCGGTGGTTGGGTATTACCATTACAAAAAATATTCATTTTCCGATCCCGGACGGTTTCCGGTTATAGATTAAAAATTCAGTTGGGCTATTCGAAAGTTGTTGCGAACAGAGGGGGTTCGCCTCAGGGTCGGTTAACACCAGCATATCTAGGTTTTGATACGGACTTTGACAAGGGTATAACCTTTGCAGTCAATCATTTCTTCCCCCTCCTTCCACGGTCTCTTCGTCCATTATCTGTCGCTGTACACGAGTCCTTTGCAAGTCCTAAGATTTCTTTTTCATGGTTTTTCTTACGAGGACTATTCCTAATCTGACAGTTGCAGCTGGCAATTTTCTTATCTACGCTCGTGAAAAACAGAGAAACGAAGAAGTAAAAGACAATCTATCACCTCGACAATGACAGTAGTCTATGCTCATGAATGTCGGGTTATAAGGTCAGGGTTGCATTTCGCATTGGAAATGGTTGTGTTTATCGCGACGATAACTCAACAAGTCACTGATCATGCAAGTATCCGGAATTTAATTGCTTGCATTGGGGACGTTCTTGACGTGAACTATTTTATACCCCCAAAAGTCCGAGGGGTCACGGCGGGAAAAACAGGAATGATTTCCACATTTCCACCTATTAACTACTACACATAAGGTGTATTCTCGCCCGTCCCCGAAGACTCCGCTTGAGGATTCCGCGCGTATTTTTTTGTCCCGGGGACTTACTCTCCGTATTCTCGCGATTCCCCACGGACGGGGAATGCTCTGATTATCATCACCATCGTCAAAAAGGACTCGCTCAAAGATTCGGAGGGGAATCAATTTTTGATGGTGTTGGTGCACTGTGAAATTAATTAAAAACAGTCAGAATAAACAAAACCAAAAATAAAGAGGATCCAGACTAATTTCGTCAACTGCAATATTTTTTTATCGAACCAAATCCATTTTGGAAGCATTCCCCGTGTTCTCGCTGTTTCTGTACGCGGAGTCCGCGTGGAGTGACTCCCTCTATTCTCGCCGTTCCCTTCGACTCCCCGAGGAGTCCTCGGGGAACGGCGAGAATACGCCTATATACTCTACAAAATTCTAAGGTACTGCATAGGAGTTCCGAGGAGGGATTGACTCCCTCCAGATGCTTATGTCCTACGATCTCCTACTAAACGCATGAATACACTTAAAAACTGCTTCATCCATCTATTTACTAAAGGTTAACGCCAGACAACGAGGTTGATATCGGAAAATAACACCGAGACGGTCATTGAAAATAACCTATCCGAGCCGAAGGCGAGGTTGATATTTTTAAATGGCCGTCGAGGCTGTTATTCTGATATGAACCGAGATGGAGGTATGTTAACTATTATAACTGTTTCAAACAGAATATTTTTATGCATAGGGCTTATTCTTCTTTTTTTGTACTTATTTGCTACTTCTGTATGGAATTTTGTTTAGTGAAATGGCAACTCTATCCTACTATAGAAATGTGAAAATGACTACTGTTGTGACCCGTGCATTTCAGTTTACAACAATACAGTCCTTATCAAACACCATATTTTTCATTTGTGGCGAACTAGATGCCATCTAGCGGCGGGCTCGATGGATAGAATTAATCAAGGTGTGCTCTGAAGAGATAGAATTAATCAACCTTAAACCGGTGTTGCCACTGGTTGCAGAATTCTACGATTTGTCATACATTTTCGTTTCTTTGACAAAGCGAGCAAGAACTCTGCGACCGGTTCCTTATCAGTAAACACAAAAATGAAGCACAAGAGTTGAGGCGTATAATTATGAAGAGGATAAAGCGAGATTTCTCGTTGATAGTTGGTGAAAAGGACCAAGTTTCGTAGGTGCAAGAATGTCATTTTTTTTTCGAAGTTACAGGTTCCATCACAGAAAGTTACCGATCACTTGTCTGTCTGTCTTCCACTCATCTCGAGTTTGGGAACTTCCAGAAGTGCTAGGACGATGACACTTGGCAGGCATATTAGGGACCCGACCAAACTAACTTGGAAATAGTCACTTGCCCGATCCGACCATCGTGGGGGGAGGAGGAGGTGGCGGAATACGGAAAATAGGGACATGCATAACTTTCGAATGGATGATCGGATCTTAACTTGATATCTGGAAAGACCTCGTGTCTCAGATGTCTCATTTCAAGCCTGGGGGGGGGGGGGGAGTCGGAGGAAGGAACCGGAATTCGTGTGAAACTCTTAGAGTGGAGCGATCGGGATGAAACTTGTCAAGCACAAGCTCTAGATACATAACTGACAGAACTGGACCGTATTCGGACACTGTGGGGGGGATTTGGAGGGGGTCCGGAATACCGGCGATCCGTAGTTAATGTAGTTCCAGGTGGGCTAGGACGACAAACTTGGCAGGCGTATCAGGGACCCGACCAGATTAACTTGGAAGCAGTCACTTGCCCGATCCGACCATCGTGGGGGGAGGGGGAGGCGGCGGAATCCGGAAATTTTTGGCATGCATAACTTTCGAACTGGTTATCGGATCTTAATGAAACTTGATATGTTAAAAGACCTCATGTCTCAGATGTCCCGTTTCAGTTGAGGACCGGATCCGATGAACTGGGGGGAGGTGGGTCTGAGGGGAGAACCGGAAATCTTGTGACATGCATAGAGTGGAGCGATCATGATGAAACTTGGTGGGAAGTACAGGCACAAGTCCTAGGTGCATCAGTGACAGAACCGGACCGAATTCGGGTACCGAGGGGGGGGCTGTAGGGAGGGTTTCAGGAAATTCCGGTGATCGTGAGTTAAGGTACTTCCAGATGTGCCAGGACGATTTGCTGGAGCATTAGAAACTTGACATCATTGGGTTAGACATCGTGACTTTTCCGATCCGACCATCCCTTAAAGACCTCATCTTAACCGCAAAGTGCAAAAAATACTTTTAAGCAAACTTTTTCACGATCGCCACGAGCACATGATCCTTTTTGCCTCAAGGGTTTTGCTTAGAAATTAATTTTTAGCACCCTTAAAGTGCGCATCTTAACCGAAAAGCGAAAAAGAATAAATCCGGCAAAAACTAGAAAGTTGGTTAAAAGTAAAAGTTTCATTTGAAACTGATTAAATGTTCAGTTAGGGGTAAGAAGACATGCTAAACACGATGGTGGAAACCATTTCCTCGCCGGAAGAGTAGTTTGTCCTGAATCCGGCAAAAACCGTAAAGTTGGTCAAAAGTAAAGCTTTGATTTTAAGTTGATTAAATGTACGATTTAGGGGTAAGTAGACATGCTGAACACTTATATGAAAAGCATTTTCTACCCGGACAACTAGTTCGCCCGGAATCGGGCCAAAACCGGAAAATTTGTTAAAAGTAATAAGTTTAATTTGAAGTTGATTAGATGACAGATTAAGGGGTAAGAAGAGACGCTGTGTCTGCGTATGACAATCATTTTTTAACCGGGCATATAATTTGTGCGGAATCCGGTTGTAACCGGTTTTTTTTCAAAAGCTAAAGTTTTATTTGAAATTTATTAGATGTTCTTTATAGGGACAAGGAGATACCGTACGCTGAATTCGATTCTGAATTTTCTTTTTTTGCTGGACAAGTAGTTCGCTCGAAATTCGGCCGAAACCGGAAATTTGGCAGAAGTAAAGCAGGAAGTTTCGGTCAGTATCGTCAAAATAGATGTGGCTTATAGAGGTATATCTGAACTTGGTTTTCTCTAATGATTAGCCAGGTGAAGACAAGACCCAGTTGTCTGGATCAAATATTAGATATTTTGGGATCCCATCGAAACCTTAGGTCTTGTTCTTTCTGATGTCTTTTATTTATTTTTTGGAGGTCAGGTTCTGCTTTTTAGAGTTGAGAAAAAGTGCTCGATGAACTTCTGCGGAGGTTGATACGGCTTCGTATCATCCTCTCTGGAGGCTGATACGATATCGTATCAACTTCTATAAAACTCATTGTCATGATATAAGCTATGTGTGTGACATAGGAAGATATGCACTACATACCTGTTCGAGAAAAGTTATTAAAGGTTAACTTCCGGCATCGAGGTTAACATCGGAAAATAACATCAAGACGGCCATTTAAAATAACCTATACTAGCCGAAGGCGAGGTGAGATATGCAAAATATCTACCAAGCGGAGCGATGTTTACATTTTAAAATGACCGTCGAGCTTGTTATTCCGCGAGATAGAGAATTGTTCTAACTTTTTCGAACAGGCTAATTAACCATTAACCATGCATATCGTCTCAAATCCCACAGGTTATATTCTTCACACAGAAAGTTAGAGGTAGATGTGACTTAATATAATATCAACCTCTTTGGAGGTACGAATGAATTCATATCCACCGCTAACTTTCTGTGTGATGATTGTCGGAATATCGGATGGGATGATATGTGTGATCGAAAAAAGTGACACGATAACTATCTTCCATTTTTGTTAAAATAAACCTGGACCGTAACCCCCAATTCATTCAGGTGCGATGATGATTCAACATATGTCGTATGATGATCCAGTATACGTCCGCCAACACTCACAAATAAGTATAATAGATAGATAGATAGATCAGTGTATTTCAAAAGCCCAAGGGCCATATACACAAAAAAAAAAAAAAAAAAAAAATATAACTTAAACAATCAGACTCCTTCTTAATTCTAAACATTTGTCTATATACACACCCACTCGAGTAATAACGGTTGAGTTAGTATTACTCAAAATTTCGGGAAGTGACAAAATTACACCATCTAGATAACTTTTCCTTAAACCAGAAAGCTTCGGGCATCTACGGAGGAAATGGTCCAATTTGTTATCCTCCTTCTCACAAAGTGATATATTACAATATTGTAATCAACGACAAAAAAACACCATATTTCTTCTTCTTCTTCCCCCCCCCCCCCGAACAAAAAAAAGATCCCGGTGCTCCATCCCGCTTGAAAAGCCTCCAGAATCGAATAAGGTCACCAACGTTTTTCGTTCCCGCATTTCTTAACGAGTCCTCGTCTCCCATTGTTTCTCGCTCAAATTGTGTAACTCCTTGTCAAATCTTGCAACTCCACCAAACGACCCACCAAATGAAAAATTTTAAACAACGCCGCATCGTTCCTCACCCAAATATCTGCCTTCTCAGATCTTGTAACTCTACCACGGACGATCCACCAGATAAAAATACAAGCCCCACGTAGTGCAAAAGTAAGGACTGGGGCGCAACTTTACTTACCTTTCCCTGTAGTAGTTCTGAGGAGTACTTAAAGCACAACTCTTACTAGAAACGATCTTTTCACTATGAAACGGATCAGAAAAAATGTTTCTCGACAATACCATTACTTTCCATCTGAATTTAGCCATTTTCTTGTTAGCGCTTGTCTATTCTATCTAGCCTTCCTGCTCTCCGACGCGACGGCTGGGCGCAAAACGCTTGAAAACTGAACGCGCCGTGATTAAAAAGTAGGAAAACCAAGCAAATGAAAGAAGTAAAAAAACAGAAGATTCTCATATCTTGTGTGTGAAACACTTTTCAGCGGACGTTGAAGATTCTGGCAAACGTTGTGTTGCATAACGGGCAAAACTCGGCACGGACGAAAAAGCACTAAAATTCGTAGGCACAAAACGGAACAACGGAGAAAGGTGGGGATTTTAGAAGCTTATAATCCCACAAGGGATTATAGGTTATATATAGGCTTTATAGATTATACCACAAGTATATTATAAAAGGCAGGAAAAGCAAGAGGGCCCCTTTAAGGAACTTCATCGATTGACCACTATTTTACTATTATCATTGCAACTAGATGAAATGGCACTGTTCAGTTTTTTTGTTTTTTCTCCGCGTAGGTGACTGCGCTCCATCATTTATCGGTAGACTTTTAGTGATTCTGGAAGCGGCGTCTCTCATAGTGGTAATTCGTGGAATATCCCTGATAACCATGTCATGAATCCTTTTTTTTTCAGGGACAGGGAAAACGAATGGGCGGAGGCAAAGGATCAATTTCCCAGTACTGTCATCCGGTCAAGGCCGGCAGAGTGATTATCGAAGTAGGTGGCAAGTGCGAGTTCGAAGAGGTAAGAAATCAGATTCTGTCATGCCTAGTTTTTCCGCTTGTCAGGCAATGGAACGATGACAAAATGAAGAACTAGCTCGATTAGTACTGCCTGCTCGCATTGAAGGGGCGTTTTTTGGGGGGAGGGGGGGGGGACAGCTATGCAAGCGGGCTCAGAGCTAGCTGGTCACATGTTGTTGGTTCACTTTAGCTTTTTGGTCTCACCTGTGTAAGATTTACGTTAAAGAATTCGATGGGGCCCGGGACAGCGCCACTGCTCCCTAGGTTTCCGCGAAATGACCGTTGATGAAACAGAGTTACTGTCCTTACACTCTCAATCAAAACGGGGCTCCTCCCTGAGAACAGGGCTCCTGTCTTGAGGAAGAAGAAGAAGAAAATTATCGGAACAGGGGTCCTGTCCTTCCTCAGTTTTTCGCGGCGTATCCACGAAATGACGCCTCTGGGCGTTTGTAAGTAAGTGAAGAAACGAAGGTACTTATTAAGCAAACCACCCCAGACGGACTAGCCGATGCATGGTGCAGCACCAATAATTGGTGCAAGCACCAATTATTGGTGCTTGCATGACTAAGAACTAACACAACTTAGATCTACAACACACGAAGTTTTTTTTTTGCAAGAGTTAAAGGCGGTCTAAAAATATGCTGTTGGGGGGGGGGGGGGCTTGATCTCCTGTTAAAATACTGTACTGAGCACAGAACTGCCTTTCCGGTCCGTCCGAAAAACTTTCGACGGATTTCGTAGTGTGCTGCGATCAACCGCATTTAAACTTTCAACTTTCAGAAGTTAGGCAATACTCGTAGAAGAGGAGAAGATTCAGGTTGTACATTATCACACATTACTTAGACGATTTATTTTTTCTGGGGGGGGGGGGTCTTATGTTCATAGGTAATTTGCTGCCGGTTTGAGTTGAAAACTTAAAATTTGGTGGTCGTAGAAGAGGAGAAGATGCAGGTTGCACATTATCACACATTACTTAGACGATTTATTTTTTCTGGGGGGGGTGGTCTTATGTTCATAGGTAATTTGCGGCCGGTTTGAGTTGAAAACTTAAAATTTGGTGGGGGGCGTGGCCCACCTTGATATCGGAGGGGCACAGTATCTTCCATCTTAGTACCACTTTTGACCCCTGAATGGTTTTCAAAAGGAATATATTTATTGAGGAATAAAATATTTTCAAAAACCTTTTTTAAAGTATCTAAACAATGTCAATAAATGCTAATTCTGAGTAATAAACCTGGTGCTAGGGCCCGAAATTGACCCCCCCCCCCCCCCTAACGCTGAATGAAATGGCGGCTTTGGATCTGAGGTTCTAAAATCATTACCAAAGCGTAATTCAAAGGTCACCCAGGGTTGGGGGATTCCTGTGTCGCAACTTTACCTTCGAAGATGAAACGATGCTCAGTCCTCTCTACAATCATTAGTGACCAATTTTGGATAAGGTCATTGTCCGACCAGACCATCCCTAAGTAAAGACCTGGATGCGCTGGAGGATGCCCAGTGAAAGATCATGCAGTTTGGTTTATATTCATTATAAAATGTGGTTTAGGGGCGGATTGGAAGTTTAGCCTACTTCAAAATTTAAAGTAATAGATTCAAGTAAATACTGTAGTTTGTACTTATGGGTTTTGGATTGTATTTCTAATTTTAGAGGACTGAGTCTGGTGGTATTTGTTCCTTTTTAATTTGTAGAAGTTTTGGTTGGGGTTAGGGCCTTTATATGTAGAGGGGTGATTCATTAAAAAAAAAAATAAGTTTGACATCTCTCTCACGAGTCTTCCGTATGAAGCGAGATTACGTCGACTTGTGATTCCCAGACTGGCCTACAGATTTTACTGGGTAAGGGACAATGTTCCTGCTGAGAACTGGGTTTTGTTCAATGAAAATACGCGGCTCAGGGGCCATCGTTTTAAATTGTTCATTCCACCGTTGACAAAGACTTAGGCAGCTGGGAATAGAATGGGCTTCCCGTTGAACCCACTACCGGACGATGTAGTCAGTGCGAAGACGGCCGGCGAGTCCAAAAATCCGTAAATAGTAAAAAAAGTAAAGTAAAAAAAACCTTGCAATATTTGCTACTGGGATTAATATTGTCTCTACAAGATAAGATATTACTAATTCGGATTAATCTCATCCCAGTAGAGATAAGATTAATCCCAGTAGCAAATACTGCAGTTAACTTTAATCCTTCCTTGGAGAAAACTTTTTACAGTTTACATCTGAACGACATTTTTTCGGCCCGAAACGGCTGCTGCAGCTTTTTGTCATATCTCTCTTTCCTTCTACATTGGATTTGCTTCCTTCCAAATTTCTTACTTCCTGGGACAGTATCTGATTATTCTCTAACTTCATTTCCAGCTTGTATTTCGGAATTTTCTTTGACGCGTGACAGTCGCCGGAAAAGAGCTCAGTGTATTTCATTTCTCTTTCTAAACCAGCTTTCGGATATACAGCCAGGGTTGCCACATGTCGCACGACAGTGTGAATTGGCACGCTATTTTTATTTTGTCAAAGTCAATGCTACTGGGATTAATCTTATCTCTATTGGGATAAAATTTATCCGAATTAGGGACAATCTTATCTCAATATAGACAAGATTAATCCCAGTAGCAAATACTGCAAGTTTTTTTTTACAGTGTACGTAGGACATGAAATTCTCTATTCCAAAAACGTCCAGATGTGTTAGTTTTGCAGCAGTTAGTATATTTGTCACTCTATTTTTATATCGTCACTCTTGTCCTACGTAGGACACACAATTATTCTCTGTTCCAAAAACGTTATTCCGACCAAAAAGTCGAAAAAGTTATTCCGACCAGAAGTGACCATTCGACGTTCTTTCATGAGAATAAAATTTCAATTTTGCAGCAATGATTCCGAACAAAAGCGAACCTTTTTTAATGAAATAAATTTTCAGTCCCAGTTCACTCTCTGTTTTGGACCCAAAGTCACTCTAAATTTTGTGGATGTGGCAATCCTGTATACAGCTTTTATCTTGGAAGGCGAGACCTAATTCTTGGAAGTCAAGAAACATTTCGTGAGCAAGCCACAGGAGAGAAACAGTGATTTTTATAAGTAGTGAACTGAAAGACAAAATGCTCCTCAGCCGGGATTTGAACCCAGGACCCTCTGCTTACAAGGCAGGCGCTCTTACCATTTGAGCTACCGAGGGGCTTGTGAACAGAGTTTGCAAACCACTACAATAGCCTGGTAGAAGCCGGCCATAGGAACAGTGATCCCGCCCGAAGGCAAATTCGTCTTATAACCAGTTCACATCCCCATGTCACGGAAATTAATAAAAATACACAGATGGCACTTGGAGTCCTAGACTTCTGGATTATATTCGAAAAAAAACTGTTTCTGGTTTATTGATCAAGTTTAGAAATAGTGAACTTTTTTGCGGAATAGTCTGCAGGCTTGTGCTGTAAAAAAAAAAAAAAAAAAATCCTTCAGTCCAAGCTTACTGCAAACCATTTTTCATGTCCAGAATGAAATCGCAGCACAAGCTTTCACTCCAAGCAATCTTCACGAAGAAATTCACAAATCAGATACTTTAAGCTACAATCGTTGTTTCTCGACATGTTCATCTTCTTGCTCGAGCACCCTTGCCGAGAAGGGTCGAAATATAGCTCTAATAAAAATGCAGCTGGCGTATCCCTTTTTGTAATGTCAAATAAAACCAAAATAACGTTATGGTTTGCTGTGTTACTGTCGCCCTCTCATGGGCTTATTCGTCTGTTTGACTCATGAATAGATTTTGTTTGAATGTGTGTTATGTTTTCCTTAATTATGTCTTCTTATTTTCTTGTGCACTTGTACGGTTTGTGGGTTCAAAATAAATTATTATATCACTACAGTAGAGGTATGCTGATCTGAACGTTGCCTAACAGTGAACGATCGCCAAAGTAAACACTTTTCATCGCGGACCATGAAGCTTTCAGGGAAGTTTGCTGTGCATGACTTTCAAAACTCGGCTAGCCCCATAAAGCGCTAAAATGTCGTAGGTCGAAAATGAAACAGTGGTGAATGGCGGAGATTTTATAATCTTACAATCCCATAAGGGAGATAGGGATAATATGATAAAGTTATTTTTTTTAATTAATTTTAGTTTTTTTTAGTGAAGGTTTGACTAGTTATATAATATGGTAGTAAATGTGTACTGTTTGCGTTTTTCAAGCACGTATGTGCTTTGTTTGTAACCGGTCGTCAAGCCGGAATGAATTTTTCTTTTTAGTAAAGTTGTTGAATCCTGAATCCAGTCCTGAAAGGCAGAATAAGCAAGAGGGGTCCTTTAAAAATAATGAACAGGTAAAACGTCATTCCACTTTTATAGTACTGTACTGACAATGCACATATAACTTTAAAATGAATCGGGAGTGGAATTAACTAGTCCGCAATTTACGATTAATGTAATTATATATTTTTGGGTTTTCCTTGGGATGTTTCAGTTATGATGTCGGGAGTGCTTTAAGATTAATTTTTCTAAAATTCGATAGCCTACCTATTTAGCAGATCACTCTCGATCGTTATCGTTGACCAGGCAAATCTATCCACCAATATTCTTGATGACTAACTCTTCGTGCCGATGAAGGATCGCCGTGTACCTAGGGGAAGAGCCGGAAGCCTCACCGCAGCGGTCCCCAACGAACGCCGTTGATTTGTTGACACATAATTTGAGTCATCGTTCGGGCAACGTTTCTCGTTCTTCCCGAGGTTCACTGGCGTGTTTTGGACTTGGTCATATAGATTATTAACCAGGGCCATGCAGTGGGTCCATCCTAATCAAGAAGGAGCTCTCAGTCTGTCCATCCTCCAGGGTTCGGACCTTGTAAGGTTTCCCACGTTCAAGCGTTGAGAGCAAAACTTAAGCTCTTCTGGGGCGAAATTTAAATCACTAAAGCTTGATTCCAACAGTCTGGTGCCAAATTTAGATTCTGATGCCCTTTGGTCGCCATCCGCTTTTCCTGATGTGACATCCAGTACTCGTGTCCGGCCTCTTATCTATTTTATCAGCTTCGGTTAGTTCCTTTTTATTCATAAAACTAGTCAACATCATTCAGTGTTTATTGCCCCACCGTAAGGCCTGGTAAAGGGCGGGGCTTATTCTTAATCCATATTAACCCTCTTGCTTATTCTGCCTTTGATAATATACCTAGCTCCCTTATGGAATTATAAGCTTCTAAAATCCCCACTTTCTCCATTTTTTTGTTTTGTACCTACGAATTGTTAAGGCATTCTCGGCCGTACCGAGTTTTGTCGGTCTTTTGATCATGATGGATTAAATTCGAAGCATATTAAATGGGCTTCCCCTAATGCTGTTCTTCTTATTTCTACTTTGTTCTCTCTTATCCTTTCTACTGGTATTCTTCCTTCTAGTTATTTTCGCGCTACTACCTCCCCTCTCCTTAAGAAGGGGGGCAATTTCAATGATTGTTCATGCTATCGGCCAATAACTGTGTCTTGCCAGTTAAGCAAGTTGTTTGAAATTGTTTTGCTAAAATATTTTGAGCCGTGCGATCAAGGACTGAATCAGATTGGTTTTCGAAAGGGTCTTAGCATGGATATAGTTCATACTCTTCTTGGACATTTAATTTCAATTTGTAGCCCTAGTAATCGTATTTTTGCTCTAGCCCTGGACATTGCGGCAGCTTATGATTCTGTTATTCATTCTTGGTCAATGTCTGCTCTCCTTAAAAACGGGGTCCCTACGCAAGTTGTTCTAGTTATGAATCAGTGGTATAAGACTTCGTGTATTAGAATTAAATGGAAAAATAACTTAAGCGGTTTTTCGGTGATTTTAAAGAGAGGTCTGAGGCAAGGTAGCGTACTGTCTCCTATTATTTTCAATATAACTATTGCTTCTTTATTTAATTCTGTTAGAACTTCGCTTGTTGTTGGTCGAGGTTTTGTAGCGTCTTGGATCGCTTATGCGGACGATCTTCTTCTTTTGAGTCGATCACGCGCTGCTCTTCAGGAGAATGTGGACCATTTAATTGAACTTTCTTCTAGATTTGGTTTAAGGTTTCGTCCTGAAAAGTGTCAGCTCCTGATTTTTGGTCCTAAGCCTGCTGACCCAGTTTATAATATTTTGAGTATTAAGATGTATGACGTAGTCCTTAAGCCACTTGAATCTTTTCTTTGAATTCCGTATGGGCCGTCAGTTTCCCTTTGCCGAGCTCATATGATGAAGTCTGTTCGGTCGAGAGTTTCAGCGAGCTTCGGTAGTGTTATTTCTGTTCGAGATTATTTAACTAGGAGATCGTCTGCGCGCGTCTTCAATACGGTTGCTCTGCCTCAAGTCCTTTTATTTTCTAGTTGGCTTCCTTATTTTTCTAATTCTAATATTGCGCATATTAAAACTACTTTTTTTAATTTTGGTAAATTTTTGTGTCGACTTTCAAAATTCCCTTTCTACTTCATCTGCTATAAATTTGTACCATTTGAAAGATCCACTTCAAATTATGCGGAAAAAGCAACAAAAATTGCTGTTTAAAATGTCTTCTCTTACTCATAACCTTTATTTAGCGGTAAAAGAGTTACTATAGTTTTACGCGTGTGTATAATTTTGTTTTTTTTGGGATCCCAAAACGTAAGTTGAGGGATACCTATGACTTCGCAAAAGTTGTCCGTCTGTCCGTCCGTCCGTCTGTAAGCACGATAACTCTCGAAGGGAATGAGATATCTTGATGAAACTTGGTGTGAGGATTCGTTGGGTCGGCGGACCAGCTCAGTTCGTAAATGGGCTTTGTAGCCCTACATTTAGGGGTGGGGGAGGGGGTTCAAATTAAGGGGCAACCAAATATTTTGAAACAGCTAATGTGATAGTCGATTATGGGGTAAGAAGACATGCTGAACACGATGGTGAATATCGGACATGTAGTTCGCCCGGAATCCGGCCAAAACCGGAAAGTTTGTAAAAAGTGAAAGTTTTATTTGAAGTTGATTAGATGTTTGATTTAGAGGTAGGAAGACATGCTGAAGACGATGGTCAAAACCATTTTCTCGACGGACAAGTAGTTCGCCCGGAATCCGGCCCAAACCGGAAAGTTTGTTAAAATTAAAAGTTTTATTTGGAGTTGATCAGATGTCCGATTTAGGGCAAGAAGACATGCTGAACTCTTATGTGAAAACAATTTTCTTCCCGGACATGTAGTTCGCCCGGAATCCGGCCAAAACCGGAAAATTGTTAGAATTTAAAGTTTTATTTCTAGCTGATTAGATAACTGATTTAGGGGTAAGAAGAGACGCTGAATCCGTGTGTGACAATCATATTTTACCCGGACATATAGTTCGACCGGAATCCGGCTTGAGTCGGAAAATTTGTTATAAGTTAAATTTTTATTTGAAGTTGATTATATGTTCATTATTGGGGAAAGACGATACCCTGACTTCGTTTTTGAGCTTTCTTTTTTCGCCGGCCAAGTAGTTCTAGAGTTCGGCCGAAACCGGGAAATTGGCAGAAGTGGCAGGGACTTTTCGTCAAAACAGATATGACTTAAACGGGTAAACACACATGCTGAATCCATATCTGAACTTGGTTTTCTCAGATGATTAGCTATTTGGCCTTAATCTGTTTCTGAATTTTAATTGTAAGAATGTTCAAGGATTCTGGCGATGACTGGATCTGGCTAAGACAAGACCCAGTTGTCTTTTTTCTGTACATAGTTCGCTCGGAAGTCGGTCGAAACCGGAAACTTGGCAGAAGTAAAGCAGGAAGTCTCGGTCAGTATTGTCAAAATGGATATGGCTTATAGAGGTATATCTGAACATGGTTTTCTCTGATCATTAGTCTGGCGAACACAAGACCCGACTGTCGGAATCAAATATTAGATTTTTGGGATCCCATCGACACCTTTTGCCTTGTTGTATTTTTAGTATGGTTTGGCCAGATTGTTTTTGAGCAGTATTACATGTTGGGCCCATTTTGTATGTATTTATTTCATTTTATACTCTCCGATCTTGGAGGTCAACAAAAGATTTGAATTTGAATTTGAACACCGCAAAGTTTGCCAGAATCTTGAACGTCCGCTGGCAACTCTTTGACTCACAAGGATATGACTTGACTTCTTTTATTTGCTTAGTTTTCCTACTTTCTAACCACGGCCCGTTCAGTTTTCAAATGTTTTGCGCCCAGCCGCTGCGTCCGCCAGCAGGAAATCTGAATAGAATCGACAAGCGGTAACAAGAAAATCGCTAAATTCAGATGGAAAGTAATGGTATTTTAGGGTAACGTTTTTCTGATCCGTTTCGTAGTGAAAAGATCATTTCAAGTAAGAGTTGTGCTTTAAAGGAACAAACTTGAACAGAGCGGAAAAAGGAAGGAGACAAATAAAAATAACGACATAACAAACTGGAAGACGACGAAAACTAAATAAAATAACTGACAAGAACAAAATGCTTCATTTGACCTCCCTAATCATTGTTTTAATTATCGTTATGATAATTATCATTTCAAAAATTTGTAACTTACCATGTCATTTTAGTAATATCACAACTTACTAATATCACGGGATTTGCCGTGTTTCTGTCTAGGCCGAGATCTAGGCCTTCATGATGCAAAATTTGATGGACATTAATTTAATTTATTCATTCAACTTTATGTTACAGTTTCAAAATTTTATAAAAAAAAAATTATTTTATGAATATTTTCAATTTTATAAATTTTCGGTTTATATTATCAATAAGTTCTTTAATCAACCAATTAATTTATTTACGTCATGATATGACACATCACATAGGCTGTTAAAAACTACACTAAGACCGGACTGTATAGTGTATATACAATTATTTCAGCCATTCGGCTCGGGGCAATAATAACAATAATTATAATTTATCGGGGCCCGCGATACAACAAGGGAAAGAGCGGAGTAATAAAAAATAAAAAAAATAAAAATGAACTACACAAAGAAATGGAAACAGTACATAAACATATTTGATAGTGCAAAACGGGTACGTCAGCTGAATTTTATTGGAGCTATATTTCGGCCCTTCTTAGCAAAGGTCCTCTTCAGGCTCAAAGCCGCTGAAGTTGAAAATAGGAACTTGTGGGAAAACCACAAAATGTCTTGTGTCTGAAGGAATATTTATACTAGATAAACTTTATAAGACTTGAAGGTAAGTTAAACGATTAGCTCTAAATGCGATGGAAATGGCCGGAGCGTCATTCTGAATTTTGATATGTAGCCTTTAAAAGCGGATTTTCGAAAGGGTTAACAATCGCTTTGCGTCTCGTTTCATCAAAAGATCGGATAGTATTTTCTAAGAACATTGGACTAGCAGAGTGAACCGTTAACTTCATTGAACCTTTAATGTGTTAACCCCCAGGCTTCTTTGTTCGTTCCATCTTTTCCCAGCTCTGTTTGCTGAAAGCGTCTCAAAACTTTCAAGTATTAAAAGGATCTTCTCCCACTTTGCCAAAATCCGGGGAAGAAACTTCTTCACTTTCTGCTAACTTTTCCATAATTTATCCAGCCGATTTGAGTTGCATTTCCCCTAGGGTTTTCCACCTGAAGAATTTCTAAAGTCGTCAAAAAGGTCCCGTTCCTCAATCTCTTCTTTGAAGTTCCACTTGGAATTCTCCGTTTGTTCCTAAAACCCCTTTTGATATTTTCGGCACGGTTTTTCCGAAGGATGAGGAGGAAATTGATGAGTTTCGTGCATTCTTCTTCCTGTCTGTAATTTCGCCACAGGATCAGTGGCAAACTTCTGCGTAGGGGCCGAAATGGTAGTTATAACACTGTTAGGACAATCCAAATTTTTTGCTCAAAGGTGCTCAGACGTTCTGAGATAGTTGATCACTTTACAAATAATCTTCACAGAATTTTTTTTTTTCAGAGCTTACTCCATTCCCTTGTACGGTCTAACTTTTGTGCAATCTTTGTCTGTTCAAGGACCCCTCCCACTATATTACTCTTCAACTTTTAAATATTTAATAATTTAAAACTAGGCTGTGCTTTCAACAAATAACCCAGGTTTTGGCTGTTTTAACCCTTTTTTAACAAATTTTCTTTGTTTTTTTTTAACTGTTGAATAAATGCTGCCAAAGAAGCATTTCAGTGTGCAAGTCGATGTTACCTAAGCAGAATGTACATGAGACAGTATGTAAAATTTATTGGTATTTGAGGCTTCAAGTACCTACTTATTTTACTAAAGTATTACTTACTCTTTGTAATATTACTTAAGTACTCCAGGAAAGTTGTACTCAATGACGGGGGAAGAAGTTGGGGGGGGCCTTCCTCTGTAGAATTATAAGCATCAGAAATCCCTGCACTTCGCCTTAGTTTACTTTTCCTCGTAAGACTTCTAGCGCTTCGTCGGCCGAGCCGAGTTTGCCAGTCAAGCAGAATAAATTTCGCCGAAACCTTCGAAGTACCGAGGTACATGTCGGTGAACCTCCTTCAAAAATAATGGCATTAAAAAGAAAAATCGTCTTGGAAGACCAACAGATCTATCAAATTTGTTGAACTCCTTTTCTTTTGCTTGACTTTTTCTATTTCTTAACCACGGCGTGCATAGTTTTTAAATATTCTGCGTTGAACCTCCGCTTGGGAGAGCGTGAAGTCCGTAGGCTACCGAGTTGACAGACGCCAACAAGAAACTCGCTAATTCCAGAGGCAAGTGTATTTTCGGAAACGTTGGTGCTGAACCGTCTTGCCGTCGAAAGATCGTTTCTAGTAAGAGATGTGCTTTAAGTTAAAACAAATTTGCTTCGGATTTCTAACCCATACTTGTCTATGGGTATGAAACGGTCTTGTACATAAGTATTTGACCCTGTTAACAAAAAATAAAAAACAAAAATCCGTTTTGCCACCATTATCTGGACACAAAATCGTTATGTTCTTTGTGTTACAGTTCCGTTGAACTTGGACATTTACTTGCTCTTGTAGTTGTCAAGCAGCGAATTTACTTTCTGTGTTCGTAAAGCTGCTTTCACATTGACGCGTCGTTGCGATGCGTTGCGTATGCGTTTATCTTGCGTTGTGTATAGGTTGCGCAGCGTATCTTTCACACCTGCGCGAGAAGCTTTCATGCTGGATGCTCATTTACATTTTCCTTTCTCGGTTTCTTCTGCTGTGTTTTAATTTCTTCCACTAGTAGTCATTATCAGCATGTTTTTCTATTTTTTCTTCAAAATCTTCCATTTTCGACAAATCTGATGCGTACGCGTTGACGCAACGCAAGAATGGAACTTGGTTCTATTCTTGCGTTGCGTTTTGTTTGTCTGCGTAAGCTCTGCGTTGCGTCAACGCAAGTGCAACGCAAGGCTTGCGTAGCTCAGTGTGAAAGGCAAACGCGTCAATGTAAAAGCAGCTTAATACTTACCCAGCAGCTTACCTTTTCACCTCTTGAAATAAAGTTGACTCCTCGTCTTGCCAAAAAGGCTTCCTATATTTTCTTGGCCTTTCCTCAGTTGGCCTTTTAAGGACCTCGTTAGAACTAACCGACTTGGATTTCCCTGTGTTGGGGATGAGACTTCGTAATTAGAGAGAAAAGCTTTTAGCTTCGTCTTCTCGAGACGTGACGCCCCTGACAACTTTTATACCGAAAGAGTTTACATTGAGCATTGTTTCAGATGAGCAAAGTTTTGGAGATGCCAATGGCATACTTTATGCATTCCGTCATCTCCTTTCATACAATCGACGTTACTCTACTAGTCAATGTTTTTATGGCACTTGAGCGTACTCAAGTGCCATATAGCGGTCGTAATGTCTGTCTGTCTGTCGGTCTGTCCGCATTTTGCTAGTTTGGGCACTTCCACATGACCTAGGACGATAAAACTTGGCACGCATATCAGGGACCCAACCGGATTAACTTGGAAATAATCCTTCCCCGATCCGACCATCAATGGGGGAGTGGCAACATGGGGAATCCGGAAATTAGTAACATTCATAACTTTGGAACGGATAATCGGGCGTGCATTAAACTTGACAGGTATCACGAACAAGTGTCTTGGATGTTCATTGTCAAATTCGGATCGGATCCGATAACTGGGGGGGGGGGGGGGCTGGAGGGGGACACCCGAATCCTTTTTCTAGTTTCTGTCAAACCCCTACCCCTTTCTTCACACTAGTCTAACTCTGCGCGTTGATGAGTCGTTCTTTCTTCACATTAGTATGGCTCTGCTCGTGGCTGAGTCATTCTTTGCTTAAATTCGTTCGGAGAGAGCTAGAGCAATCGAAGGTCGAAGAGGTTTGGAATAATATGGCAAGTGTCAGCGGCTTCTCTGACCAAACAAAACTACCAGGGTATATGCATTTCTGAAACGCTAGATGGCCTCTATGCGGTCATACGCGCAGTTCTGACTCGCCAGAACTCTTCCCTAGTCGTTGCAACGCAATTACTACGTTTTCTTGCGACGAAATACTGGTGCGGTGTTTGTTTATTGTGTTATTTGTGCTTGATGGCAAAGCCTTTGTTCGAACAAGCAAGCAGTTAAAGCAAGTAGCCTAGTGATAAATCAATCATTGTAGAAAGATTGCGAATAATTGTGATATTGTCAAGCTTAAATACAGTGGAGTTGTAAATTCGACAAGATTGGCTTAGAAATCGCCGCTTTCCAAATCCGACCATTCCTTAAAGTACCAATCATGACCGCAAATTAAGAAAAATACTTTTAAGCAAAATATGCATTTTCATGATCCCCATGAGTCCATTACCATTTTTGCCTCAAGGGTTTTGCTTACAAATGAGGTTCTAGCTCCCTTGAAGTGCGCATCTTCACCGCAAGGTCGAAAAGTACTTTTTATTGAACGATACATCTCAACCCATGATCATTTATGCCACAAGGGTTCTACTTTTGACCAAACGGTAAATATCAATGATCCCTAAGAACCTGCTATCGTTTTTGCCTCAAGGGTTTTGCTTACAGGTGCATTTCTAGCGCCTTTAAAGTCCGCATCATTACAGCCAAGTTCAACAATAAAATAATTTTTGGGATCCCAAAACGTAAGTGGCGGGATACCCATGACATCGCAAAAGTTGTCCATCTGTCCGTCCGTCCGTCTGTCCGTCTGTGCGCACTGTAACTCTCAAAGGGAATGAGATATTTTGATGAAACTTGGTGTGAGGATTCTTCGGGTCGAGAGTAAGGTCAAGTTCGTATATGGGCTATGCAGCCCTACATTTGGTGGTTTACATTAAGGGGCAAATGAAATATTTTTAAACAGATAATGTGATAGTCGATTATGGGGTAAGAAGACATGTCGAACACGATGGTGAAAACCATTTTGTCATCGGAAAAGTAGTTCGCCCGGAATCCGGCCAAAACCGGAAAGTTTGTTAAAGTAAAAGTTTTGTTTGAAGTTGATTAGAATTAGGGTAAGTAGACATGCTTAACACGATGGTGAAAACTGTTTTTTCGCCGGACAAGTAGTTAGCCCGGAATCCGGCCAAAACCGAAAAGTCTCTTAAAAGTAAAAGTTTTATTTTAAGTTGTTTAGATGTTCGATTTAGGGGTAAGAAGACATGCTGAACAGAATGGTGGAAACCATTTTCTCGCCGAACAAGTAGTTCGCCTGGAATCCGGCCAAAACCGGAAAGTTTGTTAAAAGTAAAAGTTTTATTTGGAGTTGATTAGACGTTCGATTTAGCAGTAAGAAGACATGCTGAACACTTATGTGAAAACAATTTTCTACCCAGGCAATTAGCTCGCCCGGAATCCGGCCAAAACCGAAATTTGTGGCAGGAAGTCTTCGTCAAAACAAATATGACTTATAGGGGTAAACACACATGCTGATTCAATATCTGATTAATCTGTTTTTGAATTTTAATGGGGAAAATGTTCAAGGAGTCTACTTTTTACTTACTAGTGTATAATAAAATAATATTCGACTCAGTACAAAGTTCCCAAACAAAAAACTCCTGCCAACATTTTGCCTATTGTTGCAAGTGCCATATGAGCTTTCAGCTCTTGTTAGGAAATGAAATAGAATCTTTTGATCTTATGATACGGAAAGCGATAGTTGTTGCAAGGTTAGAAGTCTTCGAAAATCCACTTTTAAAGGCAATTCGTGAGTTCTGGCCAATTATTACCGCCTTTTCCGTCGACTGTGATATTGCCCCGAGCTACCGAATGGATGAAATGATTGTATATATTTAGTAAAGAGTAGTCCTGTGTTAGTATAATTTTATTACGTGACGTGTAATATCACGAATTAAATAAATTGATTGATTGATTGATTAATTGTAATACGGGCTGATTGATTGTATTAGTGTGATTACGTAAAGGTCAAATTCCGGGCATGCGTGTGAAAGTTACATTTTATGATTAAAACTATTTCACGTGCAAGAATCTTGTAGTTATAAGTTGTAAGACGATATTCGAAGGATGTCAAGGCTAGTTTTTCTCAATTAAAAAATATTTAGGGAAGTTTTAAACTTTTAAGTTCTAAACGAGAAATAAAGGGCTGGAGTAAGCTGTATCTATAAATATTGTATGCATATATATATTTTAAGAAATAAGCTTTCACTACTCATATATATTACCCAGTCAGCTTTAGCTGAAGAAGTATTTGTATTATATGTGTATAAATTCGTATTATAAATATGGATCTGAAACGAATTCCCTCTCTACCCAATTTAAAAGAGATCGTGATCTGAAAATTCCAGACTTTTTGCTACACATTGGGCCGGATTTTCATTTTTCTACATCCTAGGCCAAAACACACGTTTCTGACCCCCCCCCCCCCCCCCTCCCCTAAAAAGCTCATGTTTGTTTTTCAGTATACCGCGTTTACCACTCTGTATGGGTTTCCCAGAATGAGAATAAACATGTGTAAATATTTGCGTGTTATATCTCTGTGTATATACGCCCCCCCCCCCCCCCCCGACTGCTGCGGTGATATCGCGGGCCACGGGCAGATGTGGCCAGATCGCTTGTCTAGTCACGACTAAAATCAAACCAGAGTGAATAATTAGACTGACATGTCGATCAGACCCCTATATAACTGTTGTTTAAACATTCAGTTCTACTTTTTATGATTTAATTATTTTTAATCGTTTAATTGTTCTTTAATCATTGTGTTCTGTTTTGTTTTTCACTTTGTGTGTATATTACTTCGCTGTGACTAGAAAGCGGGTCATAAATAAATAAAATTATATAAATAACATACCAAATGACGAAGGTGGTCGCGAGGGGTTGATGCCTTCTGCCGCAAGACAGTGGGCACAACACAATCGTAAAATCGTTCGACCAACCTCTCGGAAACTTCTAAGCGGATTCAGAGCATGTTTTTGTTTTGCACTACAACTAAGGGGTCCTTTCTCTTGAAATTACATGGTGCTCCATTCGCTTGGAACCACTGAAGATGGTTCGAGCCTGAAAAAGCGTTGGATAAGAAATTGCAATCTTTCTCCAGTCTGCCGTTTGACATTTTCTCGGTTGGATTCCGCGAAAAATTGCCTTGGGCTTTCCCCGGACTTACTTTTATTGGCAGTGTGACATCCGAGTGAATTAGCTGGAGAAAAGCGTAGCAAATCGGAAATGATGCGGTATCGGATTCTGAACGAAAAATTAAGGATACTTGTGACATCGTAAATGTATCCGTCCGCCTGTCCGTTTGACGAAGATCACTGTTACCCCCTGATATTTTCATTGATTCTCTGGCGTCCGAGTGAATTAGGCGGATAGTAAGTAAGTAAGTAAGTAATTTATTTATGACCCGCCATTTTCAAAAAGCGGAGTTAATGAAGAAAATAAATAAAAACATAAACACACAAAAAAGACACTTAATTTTCAATCGTCGGCCGGGAAGCAGTGGATAAGGGGATCGACTAAAACCAGGAAGGGAAGGGAACGCGAGAAAAGCAGGAAGGCATAATAAAACCAGGAAGGGCATACGAAAACGAGGAAGGGCATACTAAAACAAGGAAGGCTGTCGCAAGGATTCGCCGCACCGTTGCCTTCCTCTATTTAGTATTCTTCGAGGGGTCGGCAACTTTTCAAATTCAAAGTTCACCATCCCTTCCTCGTTTTAGTATCCTGACATGGGTAGGCATTAAGTTCAGTGAGCGAGGGTCCAGTCCAGCGAGGGGTCGGCAACTAAGCTTTTTCAGGTCCACTATTTCCTTCCTCGTTTTAGTACCTTGAAAGTACTAACACGAGGAAGGAAATTGGAAATTTCAAATTAATCTTCTTCGAGGGGTCTGCAACTTTTTAAATTCTAAGTTCACCATCCCTTCCTCGTTTTGGTATCCTGACATGGGTAGGCATTAAGTTCAGTGAGGGGTGGGCAGCTATAAAAATTCTAGTTCACCTTATCATTTCTCATTCTTACGGTAGGCGACTAAGTCCAGTGAGGGGTCGGCTGCTAAAACGAGGAAGGAAATGGTGGACTTAAAATATCTTAGTTGCCGACCCCTCACTGAACTCGGAGGACTTAGTCACCTGCCGTAAGAACCAGAAATGAAAAGGTGAATTAGAATTGTTATAGTTGCCGACCCCTCGCTGGACTCGGAGGAATTAGTCGCCTATACACCCCTAGAACGAGAAATGAAATGGTGAATTACAATTTTTATAGTTGCCGACCTCTCGCTGAACTTGATGCCTACCCATCTCAGGAAACTAAAACGAGGAAGGTATTGTGAACTTTGAATTTGAAAAGCTGCCGACCCCTCAAGAATACTAAATATAGGAAGGGAACGGTGTGGCGAATTCTGGCGACAGCCTTCCTCGTTTTAGTATGCCCTTCCTCGTTTCAGTATGCCCTTCCTGGTTTTAGTCGATCCCGTGGATAAGGTCGTGCGCTGGTTGGGCCCTGTTGTCCATGATTTTTTAAAGCGACGAGGGAACATCCAAAAGGCACTTGCATCTTGAATTTTGAACTTCTCCGTCAATGTATGGTTATGACATAATAGGAGCTTGGAAAATCGGAAATGATGCGGTATCGGATCCTGAACGAAAGCTAGGGGTACCTGTGACATCGTGGATATATCCGTCCGTCTGTCCGTTTGACTAAGGTCAGTATTACCCCTGGGTCTTTCGTTGGTTGCCTGGCATCCCGGTGAGTTAGGCGGCTGGGAGCTTAGCAAGTCGGAAATTATGCGTAGTGGGTCCCTAAAGGAAGTTAGAGATACTTGTGACATCAAATAAATAGAAACAAGAGCTGTAAGCTCATATGGCACTTGCATGTGTCAAGATGATTTGATTGATCCAAAGTAAGTTTCGACTTTGCGGTTGAGATGCGCGCTATAAGGGAGCTGGAACTTCATTTGTAAGCAAATCCTTGAGGCAAAACTGCTAATGGGCTGATGGGCATCACGAAAATGCATATATTGCTTAAAAGTATTTTTTTTACTTTGCGGTCAAGACTGGTACTTTAAGGAATAATCGGATTTGGGAAGTAGCAATTTCTAAGCAAATGTTGTTGAGTCTCCAATATTCCAGCGAAGTTTCATCGTCCTAGCACATCTGGAAGTACCTTAACGCGCGATCACCGGAATCCCAGACCCCCCTCCCCCTCCTCCAACTCCACCCACAATAACCGGAGCCAATCCGGTTCTGTAAATGATTAATCCAGAGCATCTGTCTGTCATTCCCACGAAGTTCGATCCAGATCACACCAGTCTAAGCGGGTCAAGTATTTTCCGCCCTCCCCCCGATAATTGCCGGATTCGGTCCGGAAATGAAAAAGGTCACAAGAGAAAAATGTCCTCTGTTTAATTATTAAATTTCACTCGAATCCGATCACCCGTTCCAAAGTTACGCATGACTCAATATTCCGGATTCCCCTCCCTCAACTCCCCCCCCCCCAAGATTATCATATCGAGGATTTTTTTTTTATTCCAAGTCAGTTTGACCGGGTCCCTGATATGCCTTCCAAGTTTCGTCGTGAAAATCCCCCCAAAAACGGAATTCCGGGATACCCCTCCTCCCCCCCCCCCTCAAGTGTCCGGAACCAGTCAAATTATGTAAAAGATTTACATGGACCAGATGTTTGTTCTTCCCAGCAAGTTTCACTCCGATACCATCATTCTAACCGTTTCTCGAGATTTCCGGTCCGACCCACCCCCCACCCCACCCAGCTCCCCCGCGGTGCACGTAGCCAATCCGATTCAGCAAATGACTTACCTAGAGCATCTGTTTGTTCTTCCCACAAAGTTCCATCCCGATCCCTCCATTCTAAACGGGGCACTATTTCCCCCCCCCCCCCAATAGTTGCCGGATCCGGTCCGGATATGAAAAAAATCATCGGAGAAATGTCCTCTGTTGAATTCTTAAATTTCACTCTAATCCGATCACCCATTCCAAAATTACACATGACTGAAAATTTCGGATTCCCCTCCCTCCACTCCCCCCACCATTATTTGATCGACAAAATTTTTATTTTGAAGTCAGTTTGATTGGGTCCCTGATATGCCTGCCAAGTTTCATCGTGAAAATCCCCAAAACCACCATCACCAGAATTCCGGGACCCCCCCCCCCCCCATAAGTGTCCGGATAAAGTACAATGGTCTAAAGGACTTATCTAGAGCAGATGCTTGTTCTTCCCAGCAAGTTTCACTCCGATCCCTCCATTCTAACCGTTTCTTGAAATTTCCGGTCTCCCCCCCCCCCAACTCCCCCCTGGCTACCGAATCCGGTCAAGACTTTAAACGGGACATTACAGATATATATTCTGTTCAGTTATGAAGTTTCATTACAATCCGATCATCCGTTCGAAAGTTACACACTTCTCAATTTCCCGGATTCCCCTGCGGATTCCCCTCCCTCCACTCCCCCACCATTATCTGATCGACAATATTTTTATTTTGAAGTCAGTTTGATTGGGTCCCTGATATGCCTGCCAAGTTTCATCGTGAAAATCCAAAAAACCACCATCACCGGAATTCCGGGACCCCCCCCCCCCCCATAAGTGTCCGGATCCAGTACAATGGTCTAAAGGACTTATCTAGAGCAGATGCTTGTTCTTCCCAGCAAGTTTCACTCCGATCCCTCCATTCTAACCGTTTATTGAAATTTCCGGTCTCCCCCCCCCAACTCCCCCCTGGCTACCGAATCCGGTCAAGACTTTAAACGGGACATTACAGATATATATTCTCTTCAGTTATGAAGTTTCATTACAATCCGATCATCCGTTCGAAAGTTACACACTTCTCAGTTTCCCGGATTCCCCTGCCCTCCACCCCCCCCCCCCCCCCAAAATGGTCGGATCAGAAAACTGATTATTCCTAATTTTGTTTGGTCGGGTCTCTGATATGCCTGCCAAGTTTCATGGTCCTAGCACAACTGGAAGTACCCTAACTCGAAAAAGTGTGACAAAATGCCCTAAATTTTCAGGTTTCCAGCGCCCCGCACTCCCCCCCATATGGTCGGATCGGGAAACTGATTATTTCCAGGTTAGTTTGGTCGGGTCCGTGATATTCCTGCCAAGTTTCATTGTCCTAGCTCATCTGGAAGTACCCTCACTCGAAAAAATGTGACAAAATGCCCTAAATTTTCAAGTTTCCAGCGCCCCAACTCCCCCGCATATGGTCGGATCGGGAAACTTATTATTTCCAGGCTACTTTGGTCAGGTCCCTGATATTCCTGCCAAGTTTCATTGTCCTAGCTCATCTGGAAGTACCCTAACTCGAAAAAGTGTGACAAAATGCCCTAAATTTTCAAGTTTCGAGCGCCCCCACTCCCCCGCATATGGTCGGATCGGGAAACTGATTATTTCCAGGTTCGTTTGGTCGGGTCCCTGATATTCCTGCCAAGTTTCATTGTCCTAGCTCATCTAGAAGTACCCTAACTCAGAAAAAAGTGACAAAATGCCCTAAATTTTCAAGTTTCCAGCGCCCCGCACTCCCCCCCCCATATGGTCGGATGGGGAAACTGATTATTTCCAGGTTAGTTTGGTCGGGTCCCTGATATGCCTGCCAAGTTTCATTCTAGCACATCTGGAACTCGGATATGTGGGACAAAAAACTCGGACCGACCGACAGACCGACAGACGGAATTGTGATCGGTATATGGCACTTGAGCCAGAGGCTGCAAGTGCCATAAAAACAAGATTTTCGGGTTTTTTTTTTCTTGATCAGTTAGTTACCCCTCCAAGATTATGTGCGAGGGATAAGTACAATTTCGGATGTTTCGGTTGCACTTGCGAGCCAGAGCTCGCAAACCACTACAATAGTCTGGTAGGAGCCGGCCATAGGAACAGTGATCCCGCCCGAAGGCAAATTCATCTCCCCTCGGTAGCTAAAATGGTAGAGCGCCTGCCTTGTAAGCAGAGGGTCCTGGGTTCAAATCCCGGCTGAGGAGCATTTTGTCTTTCAGTTCGCTACTTATAAAATGTTTACGATGTCATTCAAACGATGTCACACATTGACATCGTCAGTGTGTCTGTTGGACTGAGATCACCATTAGGCCCTACACCTTTTATTTCTGGCATCCTAGAGAATTTACCGATCGAGCACGTTGCGTAGACAATTCGAGTGATCAACCCTTCTAGCTGAAGTTCCATTGTTTCGGGTGTAGACCTTAACCCTGCAGCACGCCGGAAAATGGGCTAAGAAATCATCGAGAACCGATCGAGCACTAGGCGTACACCAACAACTCTTTTTGTCAACCCCTTGAGATGAATTTGCATGGTTTCGACTGGAGTCTCTCTGTTAGCCGCAAGGCTGCCGGACACCGATAATTTACCAACCCGAGTAGTTCGAGTTGAACTGCGGACCGAAGCTTCTGATTTGGCCGAGGCGGTCCGCTTGTTTTTCTGGTGGTTGATTTCGATCTTTCATTCTGTCTTCTAAATTGATTTGGAATCGAGCCAAATTGAAATCGTGTTAAGCAGATCTGGCAAATCTCCTTACCAATAATTTACTGGAGTGGCAACCAACTTCGAACAATCATCACCTTCCTAAAGAGTAGGAAATGAAGAAATATTATGGCCTCTACTAGACGGCCATGGAAATATTAGACTGGGCGTTTTCGCCACGCAAACCGCCAATTGTATTGTCTCAGGTGATGTATTTACAGCATTAGCCATTGAGCTTCGTGTAAGCAGTTGGCCGGATTGGTTTTCTGTTTCGCAAGATTGTCGTCACTACCTCCACACGTCAACACGTCAGTTCATAGCGTGTCAATTCGGTCACTCCAGAAATCCGTCAGTTCTTCCACACGTCAGTAATACCACACGTCAATTCGCTCACTCCAGAAATCCGTCAGTTCTTCCACACGTCACTGTCATGCACGACGTGTAGGCGTTGGTCCCCGAAGCCGCGCCGAAAGTTGCGCCGCCGAAAGTAACTCAGTGGTCCCCCGCCGTTAAATTCTGACGCCGAATCTTTTAGGTGATATGTTTCAGATTATCTTTCTATTGAGGTATGTTTTAGCTCAGTTTTTTTTCTGTTTTCGTCATCGGCAACTGTCACGCAAGACGTGTAGGCGTTGGTCCCCGAAGACGCGCCGAAAATAACTCAGAGGGCCCCCGCCGTTAAGTTCGGACGGCGAATCATTTTAGGAGATATGTTTCAGATTATCTTTCTATTGAGCTATGTTTAGCTCGGGTTTTTTGTTCTGTTTTTGTCATCAGCAAGTGCACTAGCAGAAAGTCTTCGGTTCCGGCGGCGGTTCAGGAATGGCAGTTTTGGGGTAGTCCAGACTCTTCCGGACAAGCTGAGACGGTGAAATTTGTCATTCCTTCCGGACGGTAGCGCAGTGTCACTGAACATTGGCAAACGTTTGAAATTCCCTTGAAATCACCTCGATTGCTGGAGGAATCCAAATTCCCTAGAAATCCCCTCGATTAGTGGGGACTCCCTCCTTTAACAAGTTTCAGTTATAGAACAACAGCAGGTAGCTTATGACTGAAGGATTATGTGACACTTGCAGCCTTCGACTCAAATGCCAAATAGCGATGATGTCTCTCCGTCGGTTCGTCTGTCCCTATGTCTCACTTTGCTAG
Organism: Branchinecta sandiegonensis; assembly: GCA_030848855.1. Taxonomy (NCBI): domain Eukaryota; kingdom Metazoa; phylum Arthropoda; class Branchiopoda; order Anostraca; family Branchinectidae; genus Branchinecta; species Branchinecta sandiegonensis. The sequence continues at coordinate 12,580,877 of JAUPMV010000021.1, read as the reverse complement.
TTTCGGCTCTTCCAAATAAGCTAGGACTTGGCATTTATGTAAAGCACCCGACCGATACTCAACAAAATCTCTTTTCCGGATCCAACCATGCGTGTGTGGGTGGAGGGAGGGGAAATCCGGAATCTTGTGGACCGCGTGCATCGCGAAAAAGCTCGTGGGTCCTAGACAGCCGGGGCTTGAACCCAGAACCTTCGGCTTTTAAGGCCACTGCTCTACCACTGAGCTACAAAGAGGTTTTTGAACATAGTTTGGAAACCACAATGGTCAGGAAGAAGCAGGCCATAGGCAGAGGCGTTACTAGCCAAAATGCTTGGGGGGGGACGAGGCATTTACCGACTGGCTGGTAATTTTTACCGACTTTTTCTACAGAAAAAACGACTGTTTTCAGCAACAAAAATGACATTTTTGAAAAAAATCGACTGATTTTCGGAAAAACCGACTATTTTGACGAAAAATCGACCATTTTTCAGAAAAAACGACTTTTTTCATGAAAAAAAATTGACTGTTTTGACGAAAAATCGCGGCGCTTCGCGCAGATTCGTATTTTTTTACCGACTCGCCGGCAGCATTGGGAGGGGGGCGTCCCCCCTCCCCACCTCCCCGGTCGTGACCCCCTGGCCATAGGAACAGTGATTCCGCCGAAAACAAATGTATCTTATCAGTTCCCAGCCCCATGTCACGCGATTAGATAAATATTATTTAGTGGAGTTTTATACAAAAGACTTGTACCGTGGCAAATAAGCCAGCTGATTTGTCACGGTAAAGTCACTTGAGTAGTATTCCATCCACATAGCATCTGGTTGTATCCGGTCCAGACTTCAAATGGCATATCCGGGTTCATGACTTTTGTACCGTCCAAGTTTCTCACTCTCTTCTTTTGGTCCCTATGCGTATCACAAAATTTCCGGACCCCCCCCCCCCGCCATCTTGTCCACATGCGATTGGGACACATAAATATCAAATCTAGGGTATTTGCTCCTGTCATCGACCGAGTCACTCGAGTAGAAGCCGTTCCGGATCTTTGACCCTTTACCTTTGCGCGATCCAAGATTCATCCCAATCCCTCCATCCGTTTGGTTCCTACACATGTAACCGAGCCTCCCCTTCCATCCCATAACCGTAGTCGCGTGCGATTCGGACACGCAAATGTTGCATCTACGGCACTTACTACCGAACAAGTATCCCTTGAACCGGAAAACATCCAGAAAATTTTCGGTGACCCCCAACTCACTCCGACGAGGCCGGAAATGGTCTAGACCTTCCCCCCCACCCCCATGACCTCTGGACGATCCAGGTGGCACCTGCGCATGTTAGGCGGCTTCCGGGCCTCCCTCTGCACCCCCACCAAAATAGGATGTGATTCGGAAAATTAAATGTCGCAGCTGCATGTGGCATTTGCTTTTATCATTCACCGAAGTACTTTCGGAAAATTTATGCTACGCCCCTTCCAACTCCCCGCGCCGAGGTCGGAATCGGTCCGGACTTCAGAATCACACATTTGGGACCCATGATCTGTTCACTGTCCAAGTTCATCGCAATCCCTATATTCCTTTGTAACGCATGTTCCAAAACTGTTCGGACGCTTCAAATATAAAATCCCCCTCCCCCTCACCGGCCCGGATGCGAATGGAATATCGCCTCCTTCGAATCGGGTCAAGCGGGTCACATGTTTACGTATTGCCGCTCCCTCTACCCCCACACGAATGACTAGATATAATCCGGAAAAACATGGTCTCTCTGACCATTCAGTCGGGTCATTCATAAGCCCGTCAAGTGTCATCGTCTTAGCTTACGTGGAGTGGAGATGCCCAAAAGTGAGACAGACGGATCACCATTACGATCACTATATGGCACTTGCACCAAGGACGGCAAGTACCATAACAACGCTGACGATTTGTGGTGGAGAAATTGCAAAAATTTGTTGGAAAATTGAAAAATAACCTAAACAAGAGCTGAAAGCTCATATGGCACTTGTAAGAACAGTTAGCATGTTTGTCAGAACGGTTTGCAGTTGTCAAGGCTGCATCTCTCTCCCGATATTCATTTCATCAGAAAATCGGCTTGATCTACTAAATCTGAAATGGTTGTTCCACTCAATGATAACTGTTTCTCCCACAACGATGATCAGAGTCCCTAACATGCCTGCCAAGTTTCATGGTCATAGCACATTTGGAAGTACCCCAGCTCGTGATGACCAGAATTGTGGAAAACCCTCTCAAACTCCCCCAACTGTGTTAAGATCCGGTCATGTTTTGTCAGTATTGTTCTCGTATTGTCTCTACGGCTTATGCTTGTTCTTTCCTCCAAGTCCCATCCCGATCTCTCGATTCTAAGCGTTTCACAAGATTTCTTGCACCCTCCCTCCAGCTCCCCCCCCCCCCCCCCAGTTATTGGATTCGTTCCAAACTTGAAATTGATCATTTGAGACATTTGTTCGTGACACTTATCAAGTTTCATTCACGTCCGATTTCTAAAGTTATGCGTGTCACTAGATGCTGGATTCCCCATCCCTCCACTCCCCCCAACAGCACCGTATCGGGGAAGGAACTATTTTCAAGTCGACCTAGGAGAGTACCGAATATGTCTGCCAAATTTCATGGTCATAGTACATCTGGAAGTATCCTAACTCGTGATCACCGCGGAAATCCAAGAAACCCCCTCCGACACCCTCCACTGCGACACGATCCGGTCTTATTTTGTCAATAAAGTATCTAGGGTTAATGCTCGTTCTTCCCATCAAGTTCCATCCAGATCCCTCCACCCTAAGCGTTTCAAAAGATTGCCGGTCCCCCCTCTACCCCCCACTCCCAGTTATCGGATTCGGGCCAGATTTGAAATTGAAAATCTGAGACACTTGTTCTTCACACTTGTCAAGTTTCATGCATGTCCGATTACCCGTTCCAAAGTTATGTATGATTCTAGTTTCCGGATTCCCCATCCCTCCACTCCCCCCGCCGTGGCTGAATCGGGGAAGTGATTATTTCCATGTTAACCTTGGTCGGTTCCCTCATATGCCTTCCAAGTTTTATTGTCCTAGCTTACGTGTAAGCGTTTCAGGAAATTTCCGGTGCCCCCCCCCCCCACAGGTATCGAATCTGGTCCGGATTTGAAACTGAATATCTGAAACACCTGTTCTTGACACATGTCAAGTTTCACGCATGTCCGATTACCCTCTCCAAAGTTATGCATGTTAATAGTTTCCGGATTTCCAATCCCTCCACTCCCCCACTATGATCGGATCTGGAAAGTGATTATTTCCAAGTTAATCTGGTCGGTTCCCTGATATGCTTGCCAAGTTTCATTTTCCTAGCTTATGTGGAAGTGTTTCACGAGATTTGTTAAGTTTAAGTTTAGGTAGCATCAGAGCAAAATAGCTCTAGTTATTTAAACCGTATCTCTTCCCGCATTCGCTTCTATATACATCAAGCCGTAGCGCCGTGGTAGAGCGCTGGAATTACGCCACAGAGGTCAGCGGATCGATACCGCATTTGGGCAGCCCGCCTTTTGCTTCCTTTAGCTCCCTTTTTGCTACCGTTGTTCCTAGTTTCCGGACTCCCGGATCCAGGGAAAGTCGTATTGGGGAAGTGGTTATTTGTAAATTAATGTGGTCGGGTCCCTGATATGCCTGCGAAGTTTCATCGTCCTAGCTTGTGTGGAAGTCCCTAATCTATATGAACCCCTACTAAGGTTCCACAACATATTATACCAACCCCTTCGACCTTCGATTGCTCTAGCTCTCTCCGAACGAATTTAAGCAAAGAATGACATATCCACGGGCAGAGCTATACTAGTGTGAAGAAAGAATGACTCATCCATGAGGAGAGCTATACTAGTATGAAGAAAGGGGTAGGGGTTTGACAAAAACTAGAAAAAGCGTTTCAAGAGATTTCGGGCGTCCCCCACCAGCCCCCCCCCCCCCCCCAGTTATCGGATCCGATCCGAATTTGACAATGAACAACCAATACACTTGTTCTTGATACCTGTCAAGTTTAATGCATGCCCGATTATCCGTTCCAAAGTTATGAATGTTACTAATTTTCGGATTCCCCATCTTGCCACTCCCCCATTGATGGTCGGATCGGGGAAGTTATTATTTCCAAGTTAATCCGGTTGGGTCCCTGACATGCGTGCCAAGTTTTATCGTCGTAGGTCATGTGGAAGTGTCCAAACTAGCAAAATTCGGACAGACAAACAGACAGACATTACGATCGCTATATGGCACTTGAGTAAGTTCAAGTGCCATAAAAATGCTAAAAATAGAGCAAACGCCGATTAATCAGCGAGGCGCCGCTGCCAAATTTTGATTCGGCGCGGCTTCGGGGACAAGTAGGCGTGGCGACGGGACCCCGTTTCGCGAGAATGGCTGACAAAAAGATAGAGATTAGGCATGCTGGTGATGGAACCGGTTATTTATTTATTTATAATTACAATACCTGTTACGTTTCCCAGATGATTCCAAGCTCAGGAGAGAACCAATAATTGAAACGCTTGGTTCAGGTGGCGCATCTGCGACATTAGCCCAATGAGTATCCTATAAACAGTTGAGTAACCTGAAAGCTGTTAAGGCCCATTCACAACGGGCTTTAGCTAATGCTCGGTACCAGCTAGTTCTGAAAATCGCTCCCGAGACCGAAGCTTCGCCAGGTTTCTGCCGTTCGCAATGGATACAGGTGCCAGTTTCGGGTACCAGCTAGTCTCGGACCCAAGTTGAAATCAGTTCAACTTTTTAGGGTACTAGCCAATCAGATTATTTTGGGGAATACTGAGGAATATTCTGATTGGCTAGTTTCTAACCAAGGCTTTTGATAAAATCACATCCACTCCTTGCTGTTTGAAAACCGAAGTTAAATTTAGGTCTTTGTTCTTCGGTCTGACGTGGCATTAGCCAATCGGAATATTCCTCAGTATTCCCCTAAGTAATCTGATTGGCTAGTATTCTCATAAGTTGAACTGATTTCATCTTTGGTCCGAGACTAGGTTGTACCCGAAACTGGCACCAATATCAATTGCGAACGGCAGAAACAAAACCAATTCTCTGTCTCAGAGCGAGCTCCGGAACTGTCTGGTACCGAGTATTAGCCAGAAACCGTCGTGAATGGGCCTTTACACAGGAACGACTGAGCAGGCGACTGGTGATCGCGCCAGTTGCGTTTGTCCCATGACTCTTGCCAACTTTGCAAAAGCAATAGTGGGTCCTAGGGATTTATAATAATCTCTCTTTATTTTCTTAATAGATCGTACAATTCACACGCTAGCATTGGATCGTCGTACAGTTTACCACCAATATATATAATAACACTATAAAAGACATTTTGATAATAAATTTAAAAATTCACAGCCGACATTTAATGTAGACAATTTACCTTACTAATTACTACATAGAATTAAAGTGGTGTACGAAATAGGGTTGCTCAATCGGCGCAGACTACGTCGCTAGCCAGTGAACCTCGTACAAAACAGTTGAGCGTATTGATAATGTATTACGACGGAACGACTGAAAGATTGAGTTTGGGCGGGATATTGATGGTGCTTGTTATAAAACATAAAGCAGTTCATCAGCTGTACTTGGAACAATTGATTGAGCAATTCGCCTGATGTAAGCGCTGCAACCGGATTAGTTTCTGAAATTCCTCCATTGTGTCATTATCTACACTTGTGAGGAGAGAGAGATAGACAGTGCAAAACTTCCATTGTTCGGGATTGTGGGGAAGCTGATGCAGACTTTCTAATCATCAACTTTTTGGGATCCCAAAACGTAAGTGGAGGGATACTGATGACATCGCAAAAGTTGTCCGTCTGTCTGTCTGTGAGCACGATAACTCTCGAAGGGAATGAGATATTTTGATGAAACTTGGTGTAAGGGTTCTTTGCGTCAAGGCTAAGGTCAAGATCGTAGATGGGCTTTGTAGCTCTACATTTAGGGGTGGGGGAGGGGGCTCAAATTTAGGGGCAAAGAAAATACAACAAAAGTTGGTTAAAAGTAAAGTTTCAGTTGAGGTTGATTAAATGTTCGATTTAGGGGTAAGAAGACGTGCTGAACACTTATGTGAAAAGCATTTTCTACCCGGACAAGTAGTTAGCCCGGAATCCGGCCAAAACCGGAAAATTTGTTAAAAGCAAAAGTCTTATTTGAAGTTGATAAGTTTTATTTGAAGTTGATTAGATGTTCTTTGTAGAGATAAGGATATATGCTGACAATTAGTTCGCTCGGAAATCGGCCAAAACCGGAAATTTGGCAGAAGCGAAGTAGGAAGTTTCGGTCAGTGTCGTCAAAATACATATGGCTTATAGAGGTATATCTGAACGTGGTTTTCTCTGATTATTAGCCTGGCGAAGACTGGACCTGGTGAAGACAAGACCGAATTGTCTGGATCAAATATTAGATTTTTGGGATCCCATCGTAACCTTTGGTCTTGTTGTATTATGTTTCTGACAAGGGTTGGTAATGAGGCAATGGGAGGGAAGCGCTGAACTGGAATACGGCGATTTGAGCAAACCATTTCGCTGTCCGGTTGCTCTTCTCCCGATTCATTTATTTACTTCTCAGTTTTGCTACGACAGTTGGTGGAATTGCTATCTCCAGTGATTAATTATTCAACTGCCATGGGAATTGTATGTCTGGCTCTTTGCGTCGGCAACCGGTTTACTGATTCAGTAGATTCGGACGCATTGCGGAATTGGACTAGGACTCATTCCTTGCAAGAGTTGTGCTTTAAAGTTCAACAGAAAAGGGGTGTAACAGGACAATCTAGTTACCCATGACTTATCCACTTAAAGATGCTTAAAGGACCCCTCTTGGTTATTCTGCCTTGTATAATATACCTAGCTCCCTTGTGGAGTTGTAAGCTTCTAAAATCCCCACCTTTCTCCATTGTTTCGTTTTATGCCTAGGAATTTTAGTGCTTTTTCGGCCATGCCGAGTTTTGACCGTCACGCAAAGCAAAGTTTGCCGGAGTCTTTAATGTCCACTGACAACTCTTTCAAACATAACGATATGAGAATCTTCTGTCTTTTACTTCTTTTATTTACTCAGTTTTCCAACTTTTTAACCACTGCGCGTTCAGTTTTCAAACGTTTTGCTCCCACCTGCCGCGTCGGAGAGAAGGAAGGCTGAATAATCTCGACAAGCGCTAACAAAAAAATCGCTGATTTCAGGTGGAAAGTTATGGTATTTTTTTTTTTTTTTAATGTGATCCCTTTCGTAGGCAAAAGATCATTTCTAGTAAGAGTTGTGCTTTAAAGGACACCTGAATGAAGAGTACCAATTATCATCCCTATCTGTATGACTTCCGTTAACATTGCCTGCAGAAAACCCGATCCGAATACGAAATAGTGTTTCCAAGCTATGATTTTTGCTCCATTCTGCATCGGTCTTTATTTCAGTACCGGCCAATTTTAGAAATAAACAAATGTCTCTAATCAACCGTCTGGAATATTTTTCAACCGGTTAAGCCCAAACGTATATCTAGAAGAAAAAATTGCAATACGATCCGGCCAGCGCTGTGCAAGATTTGAATGAATTGCGCTTTTTGTCTTGGAGTCTGCATGTGCAAACCTCAAGAAACGAACATCCCTATTTTGAAAACGTCACGCTCAGGAGAAGAATGCTCTCAGTTGCCATGTCTGTAAATGCATTCTCCATGGTGTGTTCAAGTATGGTTTCATTGTTCAGGTGTCCTTTAAAGACCCGATGAAAAGGCGTTACTTCGTTGCTCAGCTATTCACGAATAATCGATTCTTCAAAAAGTGGAATTTCCCAGTCTGATTTGTGGTACCTCGATGCGCTTGTATCTGTGTTGTATGCCTGATGAAAACGATTGACGAAAAATAAGTGTTAACATGCTGAGCCACCTTCGACTTGCTGATGACTGACCACTGAAAAGCCGCGTTTATATTCAGATTAAAATCTTTCGCGTCATAGTAGAATTTTGCGTTGTGAGGACGGCCGTAGATATTCTGAACGTCATAACATTGGAAAATAAAAACATCCCTTAACGCAATCAAAATAATGCAGTGTAGTTAGTTAAATGATACAAAAATAAGTTGGCTTTTCAGTTAAACTTTGTGCATATACTTGAAATGGGGGCAGAGAGTTTACCGCTTGGGGCTAGGAAAAAAGATATTGGTAAGGGAAAAGGGAGGTCGGTGCTTACTACTATTATGTGTGGTAGGGATAATGGGAGTGTGGTAGATTTAGTGAGTGCGAGGAATTGAGTTAATGGAGAAAGGAGGTGTATAGAGAGCGTGTTTTCAGTAAAGTGTTATGAACGCTTTATGGGTGTGACAAATCCGGGACGTTACATGAGGCGATGGATCGTAGGGTTTTTAAAGGACTCCTAGCACTATTTACTCTGAACTTACAGTATTTAAAATATTTAAATACTTTAAAACTAGGCTGTCCTTTCAACAAATAACCCAGGTTTTGGCTGTTCCGAGACCCGTTGACTTATAGCGAAAATAGGGAAACAATTTACATAACCGGTTTGTCTGATGGAAAAACTTCTCGCAGACAACCGTCGACAGCACGATACACATCGAAGGTAGCAAAGCACCGCAAGTGAGAAAATCAGCGTGGTTTTATTAGATTGGTTAGAATGTGCCCTACGAAATTGGGGTTTCCAGGTTTAGAAATATATGTAGTGATTATGGAATAGGCTGCGGTAGTATTATAGGTAAGACAGGTCCTTTAAATCATTAGCGGTGATGAGGGTTGTTTGTTAGTGCTTAGTTGGTGTTGCCATGCCCCTCGGACTTTTTGCACATTAAATTCTGTTTTGTGGTGCACTGCACCCTAATAGGGTTTTCCAACATCGTGGTTTTCCAACATCGTACAAGCATCGTCGTCGTTGCAAACTCTATGAAGGGAAATATAAGCTGGAATTACGGTCTTTGGTTTTAATAGCTTCTAGAATCAGGTCGGAAAAACACCCTAAAACAGTGTCGTTGGGTATCACCAAAAATGGGAAATATGCATGTCTAAGCGTACCTGAAAAAGATGCAAGTTAATATTTATGTGTATGCTTATTTATCCATCGTATTACCAAAATAGGGTGACTGCGCGATAGTCGTCTGAAGACTGGCGGCCGGGACCTTGGTTTCCACGCTCACAACCGATCAACAAACAAGAGCAGGGATGTCCTAAGATGCCTAGGGTTCAAAAACTCTGTGCTATTTATTCTAAATAAAAAGAAACATATACTTCTCAGTATGTAAAAAAAATGTCTAGAAATAGTAACTCATAGTACCTATTTGCTTACCGTGCTCGGGAGCGGAGTAACCGTGGTAACTACGCATCTCTGTAACGTGATTGGTCGGAATCGCCCGTGGCATGATATTCTGCTGGAAAATAGAAAAATCGTTCCAGCCTTGACGGCAAAAAGCCAGACTTCGTGTTGTCATGCATAGTAACTATTGGAAGTAGGGTGGAACACGCTCTTTACTATACCATCTACCGGTAAAACTCTTAACTAATGCCTAGATGACATATGTGTTTCCACCTTGATTCGAAATGACAACTAAATGGGGTCCGAACCACAACACCCTCTAGCTATGGTTATTGTGAACAGAAATGTAAATTAAAACTTGAACCTCGACGGATTCCAAGCCGCGATCCGATCGAAGCGACCAAGCAACCTTATTTTGGCAAAGATGACCGTACGCAATTTCGAAATGATTTGAAGGTATGCTGAAATGTAGCTGAACAAGTTTTGGAAAGGCTCAATTTCTGCCCTTAGCCATTTCTCCGCATTTCATCTAGGAAGAAGATTTTTTAGACCCGATTAGTTCCGTTTCTTTTCTTTTAGTGTTAATTTTTTTATCTTGTGAATTTACTACATCATTGAAAGCTCAATGTATTTTTCCTTTTACTTGGCTGTACTGCGCTATTTTCTTCTTCTTAAAGGACACCTGAATGAAGAGTACCAAGTATCATCCCTATCTGTATGACTTCCGTAAACATTGCCTGCAGAAAACCCAATCCAAATACGAAATAGTGTTTCCAAGCTATGATTTTTGCTCCATTTTGCATCTGTCCTTATTTCAGTACTGAACAATTTTACAAATGAACAAATGTCTCCAATCAACCCTTCATCTGGAATATTTTTTAACCAGTTAAGCCCAGACGTATATCTAGAAGAAATTCCAATACGATCCGGCCAGCGCTGTAAAAGGTCTGAATGAATTGCGCTTTTTGTCTTGGAGTCTGCATGTGCAAACCTCCAGAAACGAACATCCCTATTTTGAAAACGTCACGCTCAGGAGAAGAATGCTCTCCGTGGCCATGTCTTTAAATGCATTATCCATGGTGTGTTCAAGTATGGTTTCGTTGTTCAGGTGTCCTTTAACAACTCAAACTCGGAAAACGGTTTGTATTTTTCTCTTCATTTCTTGCTATCCGACCAGAAATAAAGGAGTGTCCAAATCCACTCTGAGATAAAAAGAAAGAAATATTCTGCTTGTCCAGCGGATGAGAAAAGTTGATGGGGTTAGAGAATCACAAATCTGACAAGTAAGAAATACAATATGGTTTCATTGTTCAGGTGTCCTTTAAGTGCGTAAATAAAATTTCAATCAATTGCCATACAGTAATCGTAGTTTCTGTCCCTGTGTTCGACTTTTGCAAGTTCGGGCCCTTGCACATCCCGATGAAAAATTTGTAGCCTGCGTAGTAGTATGGTAGTAGTACGAAAACGTTACATGTAGTACTATGTAATAGCAAAGAACACTATCATTTAATGTGCCTCAGACTGGTCCAATCTGATGTAGTAGTATCCAGTGGCATCCTGTCTTGCCATAGTAACATCCAATCTTGCTAATAGTACCATATAGTAGTATGCAGTAATACGGTAGCCTTGAAGTAGAAGCATGTAGTAGCATCGTTAGTACTACATGCAACTTTTTCGTACTACTTCATAGTACTATTTTGAGATAAATTTTGCATCGGGATGAGCTAGGCAAGTGGAAAAAATGTGGAATGAAAAAAAGAAGGCAAACGGATAATTCAGCTGAGATTTGATCCAGCGATATTTCGGCCCTTATTGAGAGTGACTTTTGGCTGAGACAGAGAGTGAATTGGGAGTGAAATTCTGTTTTCATGAAAAATGTGAAATAGTCATTTTTGGTCGGAATCACTGCTGCAAAAATGCTTTTTGGCGGAATCTCGATCGGTTCAGAATCCTTCGAGCACGAAAAAAGTCCAAAAAATTCCCTTTCTTCACTCCCACCGAAAGTAAAAACTAACTAGTACACGTAGTACAGACAGAGTGGAATGCTTTAAAATTACTTGCATTGAGTTGAATTCCGTGTTTATTTTTGTATTTTCTGGAATTGTCACACTATTGTAGGACAAATCTGGACATTTTCATAAATAGAGTGAATTTGATGTCCTACGTAGGACAAGAGTGACAATTCGCACTATCGTGGGACATGTGGCAACCCTGATTTTTACTCTAGCTATGAGCTGATGTTGATACCCGTTTACGCCTCTTCCGTCTTTGCCGTTGCTTATCGCACAAGAAATACCGAAGGAGGTAGCAGGAGGCGTACTCCGCGCGCCGACCTGCTCTGGAGCGCGTCTATACAACCAATCAACTTTGACTGCTAGATTTCCTCTTTGGCGACTTAAAGCGATATAGCTACTTGTAGAGGTAACGAAACGTGATGTGGCGCGAAGCTAGTAACCTCCGCTCGTTTGCGTCGGGAGTCGGCCGTATTCTTCTCGACTCAGCATGTTTGTATGACCGAGATAGGGAGACAGCAGTTCTATCTCGTTATTTGTTCTTGGTTTTACCCATTGTTTGAATATGTGGAAACATTATTACCGATTGTTTTATTCCTTTGATAATTAAGGCCGCTAAGTCCTTAGTCACTAAGCCCTCGGTCGGTGTGTTTTTAATTGCCCCTCTCTAATTCCAGGTCGAAGGTTACCTAACGATGTTGGCCGAGAAACTTCCGTTCAAGGCTAAAGTTGTCAGTTATGAAAGCATGATGAAAGACAGAGCGCAGGAAAAGTTACTAACTGAAGTGAATGAAAATGAATATACGAGGAAGTACTTCATTAAGAACAACATGCTAGGCTGTTGGAATCACATTTCTAACCACGAAGTGACATGGGAGGGGGAGTTCAGATAATGCTGAAGATACGTTTGTAATAAATATTGTTGTTTTAAAGGACCCCTCTTGCTTATTTTGCCTTTTATAATATACTTAGCTCCCATATGGAATCACAAGCTTCTAAAATCCCTCCCTTCCTCCATTGTTTTGTTTCGTAACTATGAATTTTTAGCGCATTTGGGATCCCAAAACGTAAGTGGAGGGATACCTATGACATCGCAAAAGTTGTCCGTCCGTCCGTCTGTCAGCACGATAACTCTCGAAGGGAATAAGATATTTTGATGAAACTTGGTGTGAGGACTCTTCGAGTCAAGGGAAAGGTCGAGTTCGTAGATGGGCCCGATAGCTACATATTTAGGGGAGGGGGAGGGGTTTCAAATTAAGGGGCGAAAAAAATATTTTTTAAAAGCTAATGAGATAGTTGATTACGGGGTAAGACGACATGCTGAACACGAATGTGAAAATCATTTTCTCGCCGGACAAGTAGTTCACCCGGAATCCGGCTAAAACCGGAAAGTTTGTTAAAAGTAAAAGTTTTGTCTGAAGTTGATTAGATATCCGATTTAGGGGTAAGGAGACATGGTGAATTCGAATATGAAAATGATTTTCTCGTCGGACAAGTAGATCGGTCGGAATCCGGCCAAAACCGGAAATTTTGTCAAAAATAAAAGATTAATCTGAAGGTGATTAGACGTTCGATTTAAGGATAGCGAAACATGCTGAATCCGAATATGAAAATTATTTTGTCGCCGGACAAGTAGATCGCCCGGAATCCGGCCATAACCGGAAATTCTGTGATAAGTAAAAGTTTTATATGAATTTCATTACATGTTCGATTATGGGTAAGAAGGCATGCCGAGTTCGTGTACGACAATCATTTTATACCTGGACACATTTCACCACGAATCCTGCTGAAATCGGAATTTTTTTAAAGTTGAAGTTTTATGTGAAGTTGATTATGGCGATATGGATGGTATGGAGATATGCTGAATTCTGTTTTTGAACCTCATTTTTTGCAAGACAAGTAGTTCGCCCGGAATCCGGCTGAAACCGGAAATTTGGCAGAAGCAAGGCAGGAACTTTCGCCATAGTAGACATGACGCAGACTCCCATGCTGAAACCATATTTGAACTTCGTCTTCTCCGATGATTACCATTGGACCGCTACAAGACCCGATTGTCTGTAAATATTAAATTTTTGGAGTCCCATCGAAATCTTTGGTCTTGTTCGACCTTGCCGAGTTTTCCCGTCACCCAAAGAAAAGTTTGCTGGAATGTTCAGCGTCAGCTGACAACTCTTTCACACATAAGGACGTGATAATCTTCTGTTTATTACTTCTTTTATTTGCTTATTTTTCCCACTTTTTAACCAAGGCACGTTAAGTTTTCAAATGTTTTGCGCCCAGCCGCCGCGTCGGCGAGCAGGAAGGCTGGATGTAGTCGACAAGCGCTAACAAGAGAATCGCTAGTTTCAGGTGGAAAGTAATAGTATTTTCGAAAACGTTTTTTTATCCATTTCATAGGGAAAAGATCTTTTCTAGTAAGAGTTGTGCTTTAACTGTGTTTCTTGACTTCTATAAGCACGACAGATTCTTCATCTCCTAGTCCTTTCATAAAAAATCAACGAAGAAACCAACGAAATGGGGTTTATAAAGGCCAACGAATATACTGCAATAAAAGTCACTACGGTAGCTTGCATCGAGGGAGAACAGTCGTAATTGTTATTCGCAGGTTTTGGTGAGTGGCTCGCTGTCTTTATTTTAGGCTTTCAGTTCTTCCAATTTTGTTTTAATTTTCGGTTTCTTGTCGGTTTTCTTCTTTGTTCTGGTTTTCTTGGTTGTTGATCTTCATCCTCGTTTTGGCATTTTCCCTAGAAATTTTCTGTCTGCGCTGAAGAAGGGAGCCGGTTGTCCTCCCGAAATATTCGCCTTTTATTTCAGTATATTCGTTGGCCTTTACAAACACCATTTTCGTTGGTTTCTTCGTTAATTTTTATGGCATTTGCCCTTCGGCCAAGTGCCATATAGCGATCGCAATTTCTGTCCGTCCGTCGGTCGGTCCGTCTGTCCAGGTTTTGCTAGTTCGGGCACTTCCACATAAGCTAGGACGATGAAACTTGGCAGGCATATCAGGCACCCCAAATGATGAAGTTGGAAATAGTCACTTCCCCGATCCGAGCATCTTGGAGGGGGGGAAGTGGAGGGAGGGGGAATCCGGAAAAAATAAGGTATTATTACCTGGTGATCAGATCTCAGTCAAACTTGATACATAGAAAGACCTCGTGTCTCAGACGTCCCATTTTAAATCCGGGCCGGATCCGATCCGGTGACATTGGGGGGGGGGGGGGAGTCGGAGGGAGGAACCGGAAATCTTGGGAAACGCTTTGAGTGGAGAGATTGGGATGAAACTTGGTGGAAAGAACAAGCACGAGTCCTAGATACGTGATTGACATAACCGGGCCGGATCCGCTCACTGTGGAGGAGTTGGGGGGGGGGGGATCCGAATTTCTAGTGATCCCGCGAGTTCGGTACTTCCTGATGTGCTAGGACGATGAAACTTGGCAGGAGTGTCAGGGGCATAATAATACACATATGGCACTTTACACAATTAATTTTCGTGACATGGGGATGTGAACTGGTTAGATGAATTTGCCTTCCGGCGGGATCACTGTTCCTACCCGATGAAAAATTTATCTCAAAATAGAGTACGAAGTTTTACGAAAAAGTAGCATGCAGTACTAACTGATGCTACTACATGCTTCTACTTCAAGGCTACCGTGTTACTGCATACTACTGCATGCTACTATTAGCAAGACTGGATGCTACTATGGCAAGACAGGATGCATCTGGATACTACTACATAAGATTGGACTAGTCTGAGGCACAAAAAATGATAGTAGTCTTTGCTACTACAGAGTATTACGTGCAATTTTTTCGTACAACTACGCAGGCTACAAATTTTTCTCGGTAGCTCAAAAGGTAGAACGCCTGCCTTGTAAGCAGAGGGTCCTGAGTTCAAATCCCGGCTGAGGAACATTTTTGTCTTTCAGTTCACTACTTATAAAATGTTTCCATCTCAAGGGCGTCTTCCCCACTAAAATTATATATTTGGTTTTATTTGATTTTCACCATGAGAACCCGCCTTGTGGGTCCTGGTATGTCTACGTGGCTCCGACAGTGAGACTTCTAAATTGTATTCGAAAAAACTGTTTCTGGTTTATTGGTCACGGTACAAGTCCCTTGTGTAAAGTGCCATCTGTGTGTTATTATTAATTTCCGTGACATGGGGATGTGAACTGGCGGGCACCTTCCGGCGGGATCACTGTTCCTATGGCCGGCTCCTACCAGACTATTGTAGTGGTTTGCGAACACTGTTCACAAGCCCCTCGGTCGCTCAAATGGTAGAGCGCCTGCCTTGTAAGCAGAGGATCCTGGGTTCAAATTCCGGCTGAGGAGCATTTTTGTATTTCAGTTCACTACTTATAAAACGTGTCAGGGACCCAAACAGGTTGACTTGAGAATAGTCGTTTCCCCGATCCGACCATCTGGGTGTGGGGGGGGGGTAGAGGAAAGGGGAATCCGAAGTGAGGTATTTTTAACTTACGAATGAGTGATCGGACCTTAATGAAACTTGATATATAGAAAGACCTCGTGTCTCAGACGCCCAATTTTAAATATGGAGTGGATCCGGTGACATTCGAGGGAGTTGGAGGGGGAACCGGAAATCTTGGTAAACGCTTAGAGTGGAGGGTTCGGGAGGAAACCTGGCGTGAAGAACAAGCACAAGTCCTAGATACGCGAATGCCATAAACGGACCTGATCCGGTCACTGTGGGGGAGTTGGGGGGGGGGGGGTACACATTTCTAGTGATTCCGCGAGTTCAGTACTTCCTGATGTCCTAGGACGATGGCTTGTCAGGGACCCGAACAGATTGACTTGATAATATCGTGGGGGATTGGAGGGATGGGGAATCCGGAAAATTGAGTAGTGCGTGGCAGCTATTGAACGGGTGATCGGATTTAAATGAAACTTGATATTTAGAAACATCTCTAGCCTCAGACGTCCCGTTATAACTCCGGACTGGATCTGTTGACATTGGGGGGAGTTAGGAGGGGGGGGGGGACCGGAAATCTTTGGAAACGCTTAGAATGGAGGGATCAGGATGAAACTTGATGGGAAGAACAAGCATTAGCCCTAGATACGTAATTGACAGAAGCAGATCGTCTCGGGGCTCTGTGGCGGGAGTTGGGGGTTTCCCGGAATTCCGGTGACCGCGAGTTAGGATACTTCCAGATGTGCTAAGGGCGATAAAACTTGGAAGGCATATTAGTGATGCGTCCAAATAGACTTAAGGACCCGGAATAATGCCCTAGCAAGACTTCCATTCTTGGATCAGACCATTTTTGGGGGAATTGAGGGGGGGAATCTGGAAACTACTGACTTCCATAGGTTGCGAACAAATGGTCCGATTCAAGTGAAACTTTATGGGTCATAAGAACTGATGACCTAGATGTGCAAAGCATGCAACCGGATCCGACCAAAGTAGGGGGAGGATGAAGCGGGAACCGGAAATTTGAAGATATGCTCCGGTTCGACTTAAACTTGATGGATGGGAAGAGGAGATGTTAGAGATGCGAAGTTTATGTGTCCGAGTCGTCTTCGGACAGAGTGGGGGGGGGGGGAGTCCCGGAAATGTTGTGGCTCGCATAGGGGTTAACGAGTGGAGTCATTCGAATGAAACGTAGAGAGATCGCATGCGTTAGATGGCATATTTTAGGGTCCGGACCGGATCCGAGCAGGTGGGGAGGGGTACCGTAATTTCCGGGAAAATGCTCAGATTTACTTTCTCGCTTCTCACACCACCTACTCCTAACAAGTGCCATATGAGCTCGTAGTGTTGTGATATGTCAAGCCAATGTGGTTTACGAAATTATCTTCTTCTAGTCCTTTAATTGAAAAGGAGAGAATCTGGAATCAATCTCGTATTTCCAGTGTCTAGATCATCCACTTAGAAGACGCAAGTTAGAACCAAGACTCAATACGACCACGGGTCCATCTAGTGAGCGATTCGGAAAAGTGCACCGCTGGGCACTGTCAAAGTAGCATATATTCAAATAAGCATAAAATGGATATGTCAGCTACGATGCTTTAGCAGCGATATTTCGGCCCTTCTTGACAAGGGTCCTCGTCATGCTGTCAATCTTCAGGGTCAACGTCGGGGAAAGTAGTCAAATAGCTCTCAGCACAACAGTCGAAGAAGAAGATGAAGAATATTTAGCTGGAACATGAGCAAAACATTAAAAAAAAAGTATCTTGGAGTGTTGATATGTCTCAGTTAATTGTTCAGAGGTTGTTTTATTTCTGCGTGAAAATCTGTCACATTTTCAAGGAGAAACGTGTGTCCGCTACAGTCAGTGAAAAGGCGTTGGCCGTGTTCACTTTGTCCGTGTGTAATTTACTTCGGACCCGATATTACTCGACTAAACTTGATATTTCTACGACTTGGAAAGTTACGATTACCCAGTTTATCGTATAGATTTCTCCGAGGTGATTTGATCGAAATTGTGATAGTTACTATGATAACAAAAGGCCTGATCATGCCCTCATTTTCAATCACAACGGTCTCAGAGGACAGAGCTTGAAAATTCGTGGTGAGAAATTCCGAAAAGACATAGGAAAATGGAACTTCAAAAACCGGATAGTTGAATACTGGAATAATCTCCCTGAATGCGGTAAATGCAGAAAATATCAATCAGTTTAAAGCAGGTCTGGATCGTCATCTGGCTGAAATTCAATTTAGTGTACACAGTGTCTGGAGAAATTAATAGAGGCGAAAGCCTTTTTGCTGCAGTTATATTACTATATTATTATAGTGTGGAATGATGGATTAGGAAAGGAGGAAGGAGTGACTAAGGTAGTGAAAGAAATACTTAAGGGCCAGGAAAAACAGGTTTGGCACGCCCAGAAGGATTAGTCGAAATCTTTGGGGTTTTATGGTGCGGTAAGGGAGACATGGGGTGAGAATATAATGTTTAAAGCGGGTCTTGGACGGGACGAGTAAAGATAATTGTTGAATTGTTAGCATATTGTCTACCAATTGGGGGTAGAAGACGTTATATTGGTAACTGTAAGCAGAAGTTCGGTCCTTACTTCTGTCCGATGTGTGGGTGCGTGGATGAGAGTGTGATTCACATGCTTTGCGATTGTATTGATCTGAGTGACTGGAGAAAAGAAGAGTATGATGTGTGCGTATTTGACGAAGAGTGGTTAAAACGAATTTTTAAGGAGGAGTGTTTTGCTGGTATAAAGAAAATGGGGTGTTCGTTTTTATGGCACTTGCAGCCTCTGGCTCAAGTGCCATATACCTATCACAATTCCGTCTGTCGGTCGGTCCGAGTTTTTTGTCCCACTTATCCGAGTTAGGGTACTTCCAGATGTGCTAGGACAATGAAACTTGGCAGGCATATCAGGGACCCGACCAAACTAACCTGGAAATAATCAGTTTCCCGATCCAACCATATGCGGGGGAGTGCGGGGCGCTGGAAACTTGAAAATTTAGGGCATTTTGTCACTTTTTTCCGAGTTAGGGTACTTCTAGATGAGCTAGGACAATGAAACTTGGCAGGAATATCATGGACCCGACCAAACGAACCTGGAAATAATCAGTTTCCCGATCCGACCATATGCGGGGGAGTGGGGGCGCTCGAAACTTGAAAATTCAGGGCATTTTGTCACACTTTTTCGAGTTAGGGTACTTCCAGATGAGCTAGGACAATGAAACTTGGCAGGAATATCAGGGACCTGACTAAAGTAACCTGGAAATAATAAGTTTCCCGATCCGACCATATGCGGGGGAGTTGGGGCGCTGGAAACTTGAAAATTTAGGGCATTTTGTCACACTTTTTCGAGTGAGGGTACTTCCAGATGAGCTAGGACAATGAAACTTGGCAGGAATATCAGGGACCCGACCAAACTAACCTGGAAATAATCAGTTTCCCGATCCGACCATATGCGGGGAAGTGGGGGCGCTGGAAACTTGAAAATTTAGGGCATTTTGTCACACTTTTTCGAGTTAGGGTACTTCCAGTTGTGCTAGGACCATGAAACTTGGCAGCATATCAGAGACCCGACCAAACAAACTTAGAAATAATCAGTTTTCTGATCCGACCATTTTGGGGGGGTTTTTTGGAAATTGAGAAGTGGGAAATTGAGAAGTGTGTAACTTTCGAGCGGATGATCGGATTGTAATGAAACTTCATAACTGAATAGAATATATATCTGTAATGTCCCGTTTAAAGTCTTGACCGGATTCGGTAGCCAGGGGGGAGTTTGGGGGGAGACCGGAAATTTCAAGAAACGGTTAGAATGGAGGGATCGGAGTGAAACTTGCTGGGAAGAACAAGCATCGGCTCTAGATAAGTCCTTTAGACCATTGTACTGGATCCGGACACTTACGGGGGGGGGGGGGGGGGTGGAATTCCGGTGATGGTGGTTTTGGGGATTTTCACGATGAAACTTGGCAGGCATATCAGGGACCCAATCAAACTGACTTCAAAATAAAAATTTTGTCGATCAGATAATGGTGGGGGGATTGGAGGTAGGGGAATCCGAAATTGTCAGTCATGCGTAATTTTGGAATGGGTGATCGGATTCGAGTGAAATTTAAGAATTCAACAGAGGAAATTTCTCCGATGATTTTTTTCATATCCGGACCGGATCCGGCAACTATTGGGGGGGGGGCGGAAAATACGTGACCCGTTTAGAATGGAGAGATCGGGATGGAACTTTGTGGGAAGAACAAACAGATGCTCTAGGTAAGTCATTTGCTGAATCGGATTGGCTACGTGCACCGCGGGGGAGCTTGGGGGGGGGGTTGGTGGACCGGAAATCTCGAGAAATGGTTATAATGATGGTATCGGAGCGAAACTTGCTGGGAAGAACAAACATCTGGTCCATGTAAATCTTTTACATAATTTGACTGGATCCGGACACTTGAGGGGGGGGGGAGGAGTGGGTTTCCCGGTATTCCGTTTTTTGGGGGATTTTCACGACGAAACTTGGAAGGCATATCAGGGACCCGGTCAAACTGACTTGGAATAAAAAAAAATCCTCGATATGATAACCTTGGGGGGGGGAGTTGAGGGAGGGGAATCCGGAATATTGAGTCATGCGTAACTTTGCAACGGGTGATCGGATTCGAGTGAAATTTAATAATTAAACAGAGGACATTTTTCTCTGGTGACCTTTTTCATTTCCGGACCGAATCCGGCAATTATTGGGGGGAGGGCGGAAAATACTTGACCCCCTTAGACTGGTGTGATCTGGATCGAACTTCGTGGGAATGACAAACATATGCTCTTGATTAATCATTTACAGAACCGGATTGGCTCCGGTTATTGTGGGTGGAGTTGGAGGGGGGGGGGGGGTCTGGGATTCCGGTGATCGCGCGTTAAGGTACTTCCAGATGTGCTAGGACGATGAAACTTCGCTGGAATATTGGAGACTCAACAACATTTGCTTAGAAATTGCTACTTCCCAAATCCGATTATTCCTTAAAGTACCAATCTTGACCGCAAAGTAAAAAAAATACTTTTAAGCAATATATGCATTTTCGTGATGCCCATCAGCCCATTAGCAGTTTTGCCTCAAGGGTTTTGCTTACAAATGAAGTTCCAGCTCCCTTAGAGTGCGCATCTCAACCGCAAGTCGAAACTTACTTTTGATCAATCAAATCATCTTGACCCATGCAAGTGCCATATGAGCTTACAGCTCTTGTTTTTTTGTCTGTTAAATTTTGTCCATGGCCCTCTGGCTGCTCATAGCAATAAACTATCTATATATCTATTTATCTATGTTATTACTGCGAATGACCAAAGTCTAGTGAAAGGACCTTCAGTGACAAATAACAAGTTGTTCATAACTTTGTTCTTTACACTTAGTGAATAATTACGGAAAACGGGGTTTGAGCTCTTGGAGCAATCCTTAGGAATTTATTTTAAGCTATGAACACTCAATTCACTACTTGTAAATATTCACCTGATGGCGTTCAACAAAAATACACAGCTAAGGGGCCATCGTTTAAATCATAACCCGCACTATTTACTGTTTATGCTCCAATGTTGGAAACTGTTTGAATACCGTAAAACCAGACTCTTTCAACAAATTATCCACTGCGTTGGCCGTTTAAGCCTTTTCTTAGGCCCACTGACCTCTCGTCGGGAGCGTAACACGCATGAAAAATGGTGATCCATAAGGATTAGTTAGGTGTCCAGCTGGTTTAGAATTTAACGTATGAACCCGTACAACGGGTCCTTTAAAGGACCCATCTTGCTTGTCCTGCCTTTTATAGTATACTTAGCTCCCATATGGAATTAGAAGCCTCTAAAATCCCCACCTTTCTCCATTGTTTCGTTTCGTAACCACGAATTTTTAGCGCTTTTTCGGTCTTGCCGAGTTTTCCCGTCACCCAACGAAAAGTTTGCCGGAATCTTCAACGTCCACTGACAACTCTTTCACACATAAGGATGTGATAGTCTTCTGCTTATTACTTATTTTATTTGCTTAGTTTTCCCACTTTTTAACCAAGGCACGTTCAGTTTTCAAATGTTTTGCCCCCAGCCGCCGCGTCGGAGAGCAGGAAGGCTGGATATAGTCGACAAGCGCTAATAAGAGAATCGCTAGTTTCAGGTGGAAAGTAATTGTATTTTCGAAAACATTTTTTCTGATCCATTTCATAGGGAAAAGATCATTTCTAGTAAGAGTTGTGCTTTAAACATCGTTCATACGGGAGTCGGTCAACAATGTTCAAAGAAGTTGTGAACAGCATGCATTTGTTATCTTTCGAAATTTCGCAGAGAGCTTCGATTTAGTTAGATTTCTGGGACCACGATTCGGCTCTAAATTTTGTGAAGTAATGAGACATGAAAGCCTTTATTAGCATTATGTTTGTTTATTATTTACTTAATGCTAGCAGACCTGATGAATAATCAATGATCCTGCGAAAAAGAGGGACGAATTACTCACAAGGTTGAAATAAGTTTTACTAATCTATAAGTAAGTCAGTAATAAGTAAGTAATTTATTTATGACCCGCCATTTTGAAAAGGCGGAGTAAATGAAGAAAATAAACAAAACACATAAACACACAGAAAAGACACTTAATTTTTAATCTTCGGTCAGGAAGCAGCGCGGCTGTCCTCCGGCAAAACCTAGTATCTACATCTGAGTAACTTCCGAGAAAAACGCGAAAACGTTGCTACGTTAAGCTGCTTCTTTTGCCAGATGATTTTTAATACTTATAAACTATGGTTCTTAACAATGGTTCTCGGCCGCTGGTAAAGCTTACTTTGTTAGATACTAGGTTTTGGTATTTGTAGTATGTATATACTAGGTAAAACACAATAACAGCAAGCTGAGGCCCTGTGTAGATACCAGGTGAGATCTCCGAAACTAAGCATAGGAGACAAATTCTGTTTGCACCATTGGATTCCTCGTGGTCTCATTAGGTGGGATCGACTCCTAACTAAAATTTGACTTTTTTGGTAGATACTAGGTTTTGCCGGAGGACAGCCGAGTGGAAGACGACGTCGACGTCTATAGGTGATGTAGGCTAGTGTTTGAATTTTGCAAAAAAAAATTAAAAGTTGTTATCAGAAAAATCATTTTTTCTGATTGTTTGTGGATTCGCCCACATCTTGAACTCAAATTATTTCGTGTGTGAGGCGTTCTTACCACAAGAACGTAGCAGCATGGAGTAACCTACGCAACTTTACTCACAAGCGTTAAATATGCTAGTCTCCTCATGGTCACTGAGTATGGATCTCATGCTCGTTCGAAATCGCCTAAGTAGTAGCCTATAGAGATTGTACCTACCCAACGTGTACCTACCTACCCAACGAAAACTGACAAGATTCAGGACTGGCCGTATGATACTGACCATTAGGAAACCAGGTTTTGACTCGAAAGGTGCAAAAATCAAGAGCTGGAAGCTCTTATGGCACTTGCAAGGCTGGGACAGATGGAAGTGATGGTCAAAAGTATTGTTTTCACTTTTTGGTTAAGATGCGCCAAACTTACAAGGCTGGGTCAGAGGATGGAAGTGATGGTCAAATTTTTTTTTTCACTTTTTGGTTAAGATGCGCACTTTAAGCGTGCTGAAAATTAATTTCTAAGAAAAACCCTTGAGGCAAAAAGGACCATGTAGCCTACTCATGGCGACCGTGAAAAGGTAAATAATGCTTAAAAGTATTTTTTTTGTATTTTGCTGTTAAGATGAGTTCTTTAAGGAATGGTCGTGTCGGAGAAGTGACGATGTCTAACCCAATGATGTCAAGTTTCTAATGCTCCAGCAAATTTGTATCGTCCTAGCACACCTGGAAGTACATAAACTCACGATCACCGGAATTCCGGACACCCCTTCCCCCTACAACCCCCCCCCCCACAGTGTCCGAATCCGGTCCATTTATGTCAGTCGTTTGTCTAGAGCTTGTGCTTGTTCTTCCCACCAAGTTTCATCCCGATCGCTCCACTCTGAGAGTTTCACACGATTTCCGGTTCCCCCCTCCAACTCCCCGCAGATTCATCGGATCCGGTCGGGACTTGATATAAGACATCTGAGACACGAGGTCTTTCCAGATATCGAGTTTCATTAAGATCCGATCACCCATTCGAAAGTTATGGATTCCGCCACCTCCCCCTCCCCCACGATGGTCGGATTGGTCAATTGACTATTTCCAAGTTAGTTTGGTCGGGTCCCTAATACGCCTGCCTAGTTTCATCGTCCTAGAACTTCTGGAAGTACCCTAACTCGAGAAGAGTTGACCGACAGACCGACCGAAAAGTGATCAGTATATGGCACTTGAGCGGAGCTGCAAGTGCCATAAAAACGAGCTATAGAACCCGATGGTAGTTTTTGTGGTAAAAGTCTGAAGCCTTCAAGACCTCATTTCTGATTAAACGTTGCTCCAGTGCCCTAATTAAACAAATCCAAGGAAGGGTCGGAAAAAAGGTTTCCGACATAAGGGCGATTCTGGCGATCTCTTGAATTCGCTTTCCGAACAGCAAAGCGAGAATCCGCCAAGCGCAAGAGCAAGCAAAAAGTCGCTGAGCCTCAGTTGCACCTTTACAACTTCTCGGTGACTTGCCGAAATCACTTTTCACTCGCGAAGTGGATTCGCTTTCCAAGTGCTGGCGGAAACTAGCGGAGCGCGAGAACAGCTTTGGAAAGCGAAGCGACGTTTAGCCGAAGTCGCAAGAACAGCTGGCGCATAAGCTCGCGGAGCTTTCCAGACCGCCAGAATCGCCCTCTTACAGGAGCGGTACTATTCCTTCGCAAACCTGATTGTCCTGCTTTGGAACTCACTTAGCGGAAACAACGGATGCTTTCAAGAGGAGAGTTGATACTGGCTGGAAAGACGTGACCGGGAAAAGTAGTTACAGGTATCCAGTATCAACTTCCAGACCGTAAACACCGGCGTCGTGAGGAGGCTACACAAGCTTGTCGCTGGCAAGCGCGATGTGAGGTAGGCTGATATCTTACAGGTTCATGGTTGGTTTACACACTGCGTAAAATCCGAGCGTATTTTACGCACGTTTTGAGCTTGAAAACCTTCCTAGCAATACGGACGTATTTGAGAAATCGGTCCGTTTTATATCTAAATACGTCCGTATTGCTAGAAATCTTTTCAAGCTCAAAAACGTGCGTAAAATACGCTCGGTTTTCAAAATACGCTCGGATTTTACGCAGTGTGTAAATGGACCATCAGAATAGATACCAAACGACTCATAAAACTTTTTTAGGCCATAGTGTTAGGTAAGTACTACTTTTTACAGTGTAACAGTAGTGTACTCACTGTAAAAATTTTCTCCGTATAAACATTAAAGTTAACTGCAGTATTTGCTACTCGGATCCATCTTATCTCTATTTGGTATGAATCTTATCTGCGTAGAGATAAGGATAATCCGAGTAGCAAGTACTGCAGTTGACTTTAATCTTTGTACGGAAAAACTTTTTACAGTGCTGTTACACTGTAAGAAGTCTCTCCTTTATCGGACTTTCCTAGTTGTGCGTCACCAATTTCGGACATTTTTATTCCTAATTCGGATAATTAAAATCTGAATTCGGAGAGTTATAATCTGATGCAGGATGAAAACGCTAGCATGCAAAATACTGCAGAGTACACTGCTTGTCTCTAAAAAGATAATCTTATCTCTAATTCGGATTAATCTTATCTCAGTAGAGATAAGTTTAATCCCAGTAGCAAATACTGCAGTTAACTTTAATCCTTACTCGGACCAACTTTTTACAGTGTATATTGCAGTATTTTGCATTCTAGCATTTATCTTGCATCGGATTATAACTCTCCGAATTCGGATTTTTTTAGGAACAAAATGTCCGAAATCGGCGACGCGGAAGTACTAAAGCCCGATAACGGAGAGACTTTTTACAGTGTATTGGATTCTGATTAAATTGTCCTGCTTAAAACCGTCCGTTCTGCTTAAGCCATCCAACGGAGTTGCCTGAAAGGAAAGGGTCTTCCTTTCAGTCGATTCATTTATTCACGGATTCCATTACGGTAGCGTTTATCGAAGGCGGGGATTTGCTGAAATGATTTTCGCTAGTTCAGGTTCAGTACGCGTTTATTGCTCTCTACTCACTGATACGTTTTTAAAAAAGACGGCAGAGTCTATCGTTCCCCTATCTGCGAATCGGTACTCCACCCACACGCTATTGGTCCCCGTTTGTCGGGGAATCATGTGTCAGGAACTAATGTTCCCCGACAGATCAGGGAATCTACTTTCCCAGTGCTAATCTTCCACGCCAAGTCGGGGAATCGATGTGCCCTGGGCTAACCTTCCCCGAGTACTGGGGGAATGGAAGTGTCCAGAGCTAATGTTCCCTCATAATCAAATAATCGATTTTGTGATCGGGGAACCAAAGTGTGAGGGACTAATGTTCCCCGACATGCAAATATTGCACAATAGCTTGTGGAGTACCGATTCCCAGGTAGGAGAACGATAGACACTGCCAAAAAAGACTGTAGTTGCGTTTTTGCAGATACCATTGTATCTGTTACCACGGTAACTGGATCTGCAATTAGTCGTTTTGCAGTAAACCGTGGTATCTGATATACGGTTGCTCTGCAAAAACGACAATTGCCGAAAGTGCGCTTTTCGAGGTCATCCCAAAAGAAAAACTGATATTCAGTCACGTTACTAAGTGCCAAACTTCTTTCCCACCAATTTGACTAAAATTGGAGAAAGTTAGATGACCTTTTCAGATACCACGACCAGTTACCACAGTCGGGCCGTGGTATCCGAATATCTGATACCACGATAACTGGCCAGATACCACGATAACTGCAAAAACGACTTTTGACCGTGGTATCAGATACCACGATAACTGCAAAAACGATTTCAGACCGTGGTATCACATACCATGGTATCTGCAAAAACGCAACTTGAGTCTGACGTGAGGTCTGACATCAAAATCGCTTTGCTCAGCTCCCAATGACCACCTGCTCATCTCCCGCTAGCAAACTGTTGAGTCTTGGAAGCGTTATGTAAGAACTTGTTGTGGAAGTTGGTTTGAATTCGGTTTGAGATCGGAAACAATATTCTTTTTAAATCTGACTGAGTTTAAAAGGTAAACCAGATGAGAACTTAGATTTGCTAATTATACAGATGCGAAGAGCATTGGCAACAGAAGTCGAACAGTCTCAAAGTCCTATGCCTCACAATGTAAGCATACACTCTTTAGTTTTGTAAGCTACTCTTTTCGATGTCGAAAATAACCGTTTTTAGTGGAGTGTTCCTTGGAACAATCCACTATTGCGAGCGCTGTAGCAGCTTTCAGCTTTCGGTTTTCACCATATTTTGTGGAGCTCATAACTCGTGAGCGAGTGCAAGTATCTAGTTAAAACTTGGTACTCTTGTGGGTATTGGGGCCTAGTAGTGCCCTTTGGGGGTCCCAAACCCCACTCCCGGTTCAGGGGAAAATGGGCCCAGACTGCCAGTGAATAATGTTCATAACTTGAACAGAACTGGACATAGGACGATGAAATTTCTTGGACGTGTAGATCCTAGGGCTGGGAAATTGCTTTTAAAGTTGCACCTCCCCCACCCACCCCGTTCATGGGCAACTGGGCCCAGATTGCCCAGGAGTAAAGTTCGTTGCCCGTGACAGGAATCAACAGGTATCAAGTTGAAACTTGGTAGGATTGTGAGCACTGGGATCTCTTTTTACTTTTTGCGGGTCCCAAACCCCACTCCCACTTGGTTCAGGGGCAATTGGGCCCAGATTGCCCATTTTTTAATGTTTTTAACTTGACATTAACTGGAGATAAGGCGATGAAATTCATTTGTGCTTTTGGGTAATAGGGGTTGGGGAGCGTTGAACCACCCCCATCCTCCCCGGTCATGGGCAAGTGGGCCCAAATTGCCTACGAAAAAGCTTTTGACCCGTGACTGGAATCAAACTCTAAGCTGGTATACTTGAGGGGAAAAAAGGTGTAAATACGCATTTTGATGGGTCCCGACCCCCCCCCCCCCTCCCGTTCATGGGCAGCTGGGCCCAGATTTCCCATGAGTTAAGCTCGTCAATGACAGGTCTCAAGTCCAACTCTTGTATATTTGGGAAGATATATCTATATATATCATGAGTATTTGGTGTAACAGCAACAAATACGACGACGCGACGTACTTTAATCTTTAATGGACAGTTGGAGACTTGACTGTTTTGTCACATGATCGATGATATGCCGTTCTTAAGGAATTGTGACAAAGAGGGCATTAGGCTGTTACGATTACGATGTCATTACCATGCTAATGGAAAAGAGGTTTAAAGGGTGGGACTGACTGGCAGACCATTCAGTGTTCGAACTAATGCTATTCGTGCAAGATCTTCAACATTTCTTTGGATTTGTGCTGGCGGTTTGTTTACATATAAAGCTTTTAAGGTGGGATGATTACAAAATTAGGTTATTTCAATCCTTGTTTGGTTATTGGGGATGAGATATGCCTTGGTTCTAAAGCTGTCTGTATATAAAATGTTATAAACATTTTAGTTTTACACCCACGTCTGAGCACTTGCGCACTTGTTCTCTCTGTTATGTTACAGTAGATGTAGCCTATGCTTCTTTGAACGTCGCCCCAACTTCGCACGGTTGCCGAAGCAAACACTAAAATCCATTACAGAGGATACTTTTTACGATTACGTACTTTCCGGAAACGTTTATTTTGTGTCCAGTTTATCATATCTCAGCTGGATTTTGAAATACTTTCTTTCATTTTCCTTTTGTTCAAATTTTGCGTCTCTACACGTCATTTACCAGCATCCAAACTAAGTAGCTTGCGTTCGCAATTAAGCATGCCTAGTCAGAGGTGTTACCAACCAAAATGTTTGGGGGGGGGGGGCAAGGAATTTACCGACTGGCTGGTACTTTTTACCGACTGTTTCAAGAAAAAACGACTGTTTTCTAGAAAAAAACGATAGTT
This sequence comes from Branchinecta sandiegonensis, assembly GCA_030848855.1. Taxonomy (NCBI): domain Eukaryota; kingdom Metazoa; phylum Arthropoda; class Branchiopoda; order Anostraca; family Branchinectidae; genus Branchinecta; species Branchinecta sandiegonensis. The sequence goes on along the minus strand of JAUPMV010000021.1, from coordinate 12,552,275 downwards.
TCGAAAAAACGACTGAATTCCAGAAAAAACGACTGTTTTGACAAAAAATCGACTGTTTTCTGAAAAAAATCAACTGTTTTGACGAAAAATCGCGGCGCTTCGCGCAGACTCGGGTATTTTTTACCGACTGGCAGACAACATTGGGGGGGGGGGGGGCATCCCCCCTCCCCCGGTCGTGACGCCCCTGTGCCTAGCCAAGCACAGATGACTAGGCACATGCTCAAGAGCCTGGAACTCTGTGCCCGGCTCAAAATCCGTGCCTCGGCATTGGTTTGAACGGTAATGCTAGGCACATGCCTAGACATCTTTGCTTGGCTAGGCATGCTAGTGAACGGGGCTTTATCCCAATGGAAGAAGAAGCATATTTAACTGAAAAGCTAACTTATTTTTTATCACTTAAATGAATAAACTTCATTATTTAGATTGGGTTAAGTTTGTTATTTTTCTCACTATTTGCTTTAGTATGACGTTCAAATATATACGACCGTCCTCACAACGCAAAATCCTACTATGACGCGGGAAATTTGAATCTCAACACAAACGCGGCTTTTCAGTGGACAGTGGTGAACTTGGTGGTCGTTAGTCACTGCGCAAACACTTATTTCTCATAAATCTTTTGCGTCAAGCGTACAAGCGCGTAGAGGTACCACAAATCCAACAGGGAAACTCCACCATATGAAAATCAATTATTCGCGAATAGCGGAGCAACGGAGTAACGCATTTTTATCGAGTCTTCAAGCCTCTTCAAGTGAATAAATGAGGGTTAGCTTTGAGCGTGTTCCACCCTACTTGCCGTCATTACTACGCATGACGTCACGAATTCTCGCCTTTTGCCGTCAAGGCTGGAATGATTTTTCTGTTATCCAGCAGAATATCATGCCACGGCCGAATCTGACCAATCACGTTACAGAGATGCGTAGTTACCACGCTTACCACGCTCCCGAGCATGGTAAGCAATTAGTTACTATTTCGAGAAGGTTGGAACGGTCAGCGTAGTAACTTTTTACGAGGTTGGAACGAAAATATTAACTAATAGTTATTATTGTTAGAAGGGTGGAACACGCTCTTGATTGTCTTTTCTCAGCCCTTTTCGGTTAAACTTTAAAGTCAACAAAAAATCCAAGAACGAGTATTGCAACTTGCTGTGTGTTCCAGAAGAAAGCTTAAACGGTCAGCTGGTTTAAGGTTTGTTATTGTTCTTTTCCATTTTACTGTTTTATGAGAAAGAAACCAAACCAAGGTAGTGAAACATTTAGCTCGTGTTCAAATAAACTATTTATCCAATTTGTTCTTCCTCTCTCAGAGTATAATTAATTGCTGGAGCCTGAGGAGAATTGTGGAGGCAGGCTTATACTGAATGCCGGTCTTGACAGTGTAATGCATTTTTTGGTTTCCTTGATTACCCCCAGTCGAATCCAGATATCCGGTCTTCGCCGAACTTTCCGTAATAAATCATCTGTCAAAACAAATTCGGGTTACTATATCATGGAGAGGTTTTTCGCACTCGGGAACTTAAGTAAAGTGGACTGTTCTTGCGATAGGTCAGAAATAAATTACTTGAGGTTTTGCTAATCATGTACAAAAGAGGAATAACAACGAATAAGTCAGCTAAGATGTTCGTCAGCGATATCTCGCCCCTTCTTTAGGCAGTAGCTAGAAGAAATAAGTCGATTTTTCGTGCTCAGGAATTTAACGAAGGTAACAGTGGAGTGTTCTAGCGGCGTGTTAGGAATAAACTACTTACTAGAAGTTTTGATAGCCGTAGCCAAATGAACAAGACCGACTAGTCCTTTTTCTCTTTCTTCTTTGTTGTTTTATTTATCTTGCTATTTTTCCTCGTTATCGAAAGCGCAGTGTAAATATTTTTCCTTTTCTTTCCTGTTCCCATTTTCTTGTCCAGTGCGTAGACAAAGTTTCATCATCATCTGAATACCGGTTGTCGTTCCTTCGTATTTTAGCCAGCCAATTGATCTTTGCATCCTGTGGTCAAGTTGTTTGGTCCGTCTTTTTAGGCCAGGAAATGCTGTGATTGACTTTTAGGGAATGCCGATCCTATCACCGTCATAAGCTTTTTGGTTTCCGGATCCTTCTCCCGGTAGAATCTAGATATCCGGCGTCCGCCGGATTTTCCGATAGAAAGTCTTACGAAAGTCAGGCTACAGACCATGGCTCTTGTTTCCGTACTAAGGTACAGTGGACTTTAAGTTACAGCCCATGGTACTTGTATCCGAATGAACCTGAATAAGTGGTTCATCTGGGAAAATGGAGTAGTGAGTAACTTTCGAACGGGTGACCGGATTGGACTGAAACTTAATAACTGAATAGATGACATGTCTCTGGCATCTCATTTCAAGTCCGGACCGGATTCGACAGCTATGGGGGAGTTGGAGGGGGGAAGACTGGAAATCTCGATAAACGGTTAGAATGGAAGGATCAGAGTGAAACTTGCTGGGAAGAACAAGCATCTGCTCTAGATAAATCGTTTGCACAGTTGGACTGGATCCAGACACTGGGGGTGGGGGGCAGGGTGTTTCTCGGAATTCCGGTGATGTTGGTTTAGGGGATTTTCACAACAAAACTTGGCAGGCATATCAGGGACCTGACCAAACTGAATTAGAATTATTAATTTCCTCGATCCGGTCATCGTGGAGGGAAGGGGAATCCGGGATATTGAGCCATGCGTAACTTTGGAACGGGTGATCGGATTGGTATGAAACTTAATAAGTGAATAGATGACATATACCTGATGTCCGATTTGAAGTCCGGACCGGATTCGACAGCTGTGGGGGAGTTGGGGGGGGGGGGGAGACCAGAAATGTCGAGAAACAGTTAGAATGGAAGGATCGGAGTGAAACTTGCTGGGAAGAACAAGCATTTGCACTAGATAAATCTTTTACACAACTGGACTGGATCCGGACAGTTGAGGAGGGGGATCCCTGAATTCCGGTGATGTGGTTTGGGGGATTTCACGACGGAACTTGGCAGGCATATCAGGGACCCGATCAAACTGACTTGGTCATAAAAATTTCCTCGATCTAATCATCGTGGGGGAGTGGAGGGAGGGGGAATCCCGAATAGTCAGTCGTGCATAACTTTGCAACGGGTGATCGGATTCCAGTGAAATTTTGCACTTGAACAGAGTACATGTCTATGGTGGTCTTTTTCATGTCCGGGCCGGATCCGACAAGTATTGGGGGGGGGGAATAGTTAGACTGGAGTGATAGGGATGCAATTTTGCGGAAATAACAAACAGATGCTCTAGATGAATCATTTATAGAAGAGGATTGGTTCGGGGGACTGTGGGGGAGTTGGAGGGGGGTTCCAGAATTCCAGGGATCACGAGTTAAGGTACGGTACTTCGAGATGTGCTAGGACGATGAAACTTGACTGGAATATTGGAGAAGAGACCAGAATGGCTTAGAAATCGCAACCTCCCAAATCCGACTATACCTTAAAGTACAAATCTTGACCGCAAAGTAAGAAAAATACTTTTGAGCAAAATATACATTTTCATGATCCCGTGAGCCAATTATCATTTTTGCCTTAAAGGTTTTGCTTACAAATGAAGTTCTAGCTCCCTTAAATTGCGCATCTTGATGGCAAAGTCGAAAAGTACTCCTGATCATTTTCTTATTCAGTCGGCAATGCAGAAACACCAAACCTTTGCCTAGTACAACATTTAAGTTTAATTATGCAGACATAAATTTAATGGTGAGTTTAAGTCTGTTAAACAATTTAATTTTTTATTTTTATTTATTTATTCATTTAGGTGACCCGCTTTTTGTAAAACAGCGGAGTATGAGTAAAATACACAAAATAAAATAAACACATAAAAACTTACTTACTTACTTACTTACTACGTTATTTTCATATAGAAAAACACAATAAATAGACTTAAAAATTTTACACATTGACAAGCACTTTAAACGAGTTCAGGACTGAAAAACTGGCTAATTAATAATTTCGTGGGCTGCCAGGGCAGGATGTTTGTGGATGGAAAATAGATTTGAATGCGAACGAAGGAGTGCATTGATACTATCTTGAACATAAAAATTCGAAACCAATTTACGATTACGGAAAGATTTTGGAAGATACATCAGAAATTTACAGTACTTAAAGAAACAGCTTCTCAAATTTTTAACATCTTTTTTCCTTAGTATATTGTAAATTCCAGAACAATTGTGAATGTATGGGCCTCAAAAAGCACTATACAACCTTCCGAGCGCCTTGCTTGAATATTTTCCTCTTTTCGGGACCAAACGCCCGTAACCAAATCTAATGGAATTTGATGCACTTTTTAAGTTTTTACGATAGAGGAGCAAGTTAAAGATAATGTGGATTTGAAGGTAAGTCCGAGCCTTTTCAGCGGCTCGGACGAGAAAATAGAAAAAGAACCAATTGAAACAGAAGGGCGTTAGAGGTTGTTGAATCTTAAGTTACTGCACTGGGATGTCGTATCTGATACCACGGTCTAAAGTCGTTTTTCCAGACATCGTGATATCTAATACAGGATCCTTAAACGTAAGTGGAGGGATACCTATGACTTCGTAATAGTTGCAGTAGCGCCATTTAGGGGGGGGGGGCAGGCCCCCCCCCCCTGAATTTGAAAGGGGCCCAAAATCCAAGCTTTTTTGTCTATATTCCTTGTTGTTTGACATGCTGAAGTAAAGACATTTATCAAATCTTAAATTTCACACTGCACCGTACAGTTATTAATCTGGTTTTGAACCCAAATCTTTGTATTTTAGCAGAAAACAGGCTGATCTTTTTGTTTACCTGCGGCGCTCAGTTTCAATATAATTTGGTGTTTCTTAGATGTTTTAAGATGTTAACCCCATATCCGAACTCAAAAGATTTCATGAATCCAGATCTACTTCTCGAGATCCCGACAAATCTCGATAGGATTTCGATCGAAAGCCTCTGAGGGTCTAAAGTCGCTTATTCTGTCAAATGGGTAGGCCTCAAACTTCAGGTCGCAGAATGCTCCAGTGAACATTTTTATTTGTGAAGGGTCTTTGAACAATGCGTGATTCTTGCATATGCTCATTATGGAATATTTCAAAACTGCTTTCATTTTACCATAATAAAAGCAATTAAACTCTGCGTTTGAGCAAAAAAAAATTAGGATGTGGGCCCAAAATGAATGTTTGCCCCCCCCCCCCCCCCTGAGGTTTACCGAAATGGCGCCACTGAACAGTTGTCCGTATTACCAGGGACCCATAAATTTCCTGTAATGAATCGCCATTCAGGGGGCTTGTCATTTCCTATGCTTCTATGTTGCTATGTTGCCCGAGCCTCACCTAGTTTCCAAAAATTCCGCTAGGGGCGAATCGGCGTTCTTGCTCAGATAGACAAAACTTGTTGGGACTATTCAGCATGCCACCAGGTACCTAAGCTAAGACAAAAGATCCAGGATACTCTTCCATTACAGAGAAATATTCCTAGTTCAGCACAACAGCTGCGAAAAATTTGTCTATCTGGATAGTCGGGTATTTTATCCCGTGGGTATTTCTCGAACTATCTGACGCTCGGTCAAGAGCGCATCAGGAATCTCTTATTGACAATCCGCTGAATGGCGAGTCATTACAGGAAATGTATGGGTCCCTGGTATTACTGCCTCAAAACAGAGCCCTTACCTACTACATACATTTGCCAGTGCCATATGAGCTTACAGCTCTTGTTTGGCTAATTTAAACTCGCCATTTAGGCATAAGGACACGAAAGCAGATAGTAGATAGAGAAAGTAGATAGAAAGCAGATAGCAGACACGCATTTCTCAGTTAACCACGTAGAGGGGTTATCGCTCTGAAAAAATATGGCGGATTTCTTAAAAGTTTTGAGGCAAGAACTTCGAGGAAGGTATAAAAGAAATGTTTGTCACTCGCATTAACATGAGATAGGCTTACCAGTTACAAGCATCATTTCGGGAAGAAAATCTTGAGATTTTTTAAACTGTGTAGTGAAAATGCGGAAAATCCTACCATTAATGGTCCATTTACACACTGCATAAAATCCGAGAGTATTTGAAATCCAAGCGTATTTTATGCATGCATTTGCGCTTGAAAAGACCTCTAGCAGTACGGATGTATTTGAGAAATTGGTTCGTTTTGTAGTTCAATTGCTAGAAATCTTTTCAAGCTCAAATGCGTGCGTAAAATACGCTCGGATTTCAAAATACGGTCGGATTTTGCGCAGTGTGTAAACCCACCATAACCTGACCGTCCACATCGCAACTTGTGAATCTCTTTAACAACGAGCGACACAATTCCTAATTAGTACTTGTTTGTGATAAGCGACGTACATATTGTAAAACGATACTGCCCTACCATCTCCCGTCACAGTTCGAAAGTTGGAACAATGGACTTATTGATTGGCAGCCAAGTCAGGCTCTGGCAAGAATGCGTGAAAGGGCTGATACTTGTTACATTCAGTTATGCGTCCACAGAGCACGAATTATGGCGTTTTCCTATATATCCCGAACATTATTGGTAAGTGAAGTATTTCACATCTGTTCTTAGGCGTTGGGTGTGGTCTCGTAGGTATGTAAATGGCATTCTAAGATAAAACAAAAATCGTCAAGGTCACAGCATGATGTGTAACAGCTAACCTGCCATGACCGCTTTAATATCGCTTCGTCTATCATTATAGTGTAAACGCAGAATTTGCCTTCAAAAGATAAATTAGATAGAATTCTCTGGTTCTCGTTTGATCCGGTAGATGGCAGAAACTGATTCAAGACTGGAAATGGGATTCTAACGAATGAATCGTCAAGGCCACAGCATGACGTGTAGGTAAAAGACGCGGCTGCTGTAATATCAGCTATACTGTGTAGTGGAAACAGGTGGCTAGCAGAATCTTGCGTTCAAAAGATGAACTAGATGAAATCTTCTAGTTCCGATGTTTATTGATTTATTTTATTCAATAAAGGAGTAAGCCATACGGCTTGTCGCATAATACAAGAAACATAAACACACTTCAAGTGGCAAAAAATAGATAAATACTAAGACAACACAAAACAAAGAACATCCAGATTTGATAATTGTTTAACACATTTACATATTTTCATAAAACTTGGTCTCAACTATAGCGGTCTTAAAAGCTGGCAAGTTTTCCAGAGTGACCACTTCCTCTGGTAAATTTTTCCAAAGCTTGGAATCCCTGTTAACAAAACTACACTGACCCACTTTTTTTTGGACACCAGGCTGGTAAACGTTAAAGGAATTCTGCCTGGTGGCTGAATAATGACTAAACTGGAAAATCCGGTAATGCGGTAATCCGGTGATCCGGTAGATAATAAAAAATGATTCAAAGCTGGAAATGGGATTCTCGTTATAAGGCATATCGCCAGATGGTGCAGCATGACGTGTGAGAAAAAGTCGCGGCTGCTGCAATATCAGCTATCAGTATGGTTTCGCAGATTTATTTCTGTTAAAAGATAATCTAGATGAAATTTCTAGTTCCCATCTAATCCGGTGGATGGTCTGAGGAAACGGGATTCCTTTTTGTCACGAATAATGTATGTAAATTTGTTCAGTTGATGATCAAAGTGTTTAGTTTATAGTCATTGATTTCTGTTCTTATGTGTGTAACCAGGGGCGTCACTAGGTGACCCCCCCCCCCCCGAAGGTCTTGACAAAGTACTTTTGTCGGGCAAAGCCCGGCGAAAGTTCACTTGTTTAACACAGAAGAAATGTAATTTTGTATGCTTTTGTCGAGCGTCGGTCGGCTCTTCAGCACATCGGTTTCTTTTTAAACGCAAGAAATAAAATCCCGCAAACATTTGTCAGGCAAAACACAGAAGAAATCGAATTCTGCATGCTTGTGTCGGGCCTCAGTAATGTCATCGTCACATCGGGTTCTTTTTGGGATCCCAAAACGTAAGTGGAGGGATACCTATGACATCGCAAAAGTTTTCCGTCTGTCCGTCTGTCAGTGAGCACGATAACTCTCGAAGGGAATGAGATATTTTGATGAAACTTGGTAGGAGGATCCTTGCGGCAAGGGAAATGTCGAGTTCATAGATGGGGTCTGTAGCCCTACATTTGGGGGTGGGGGAGGGGGTTCGAATTAAGGGACAAACTAAATATTTTTAAACAGCTAATGAGATAGTCGAAGACATTCTGAACACGAATTTGAAAACCATTTTCTCGCCGGACAAGCAGTTCTCCCGGGATTAGGCCAAAACCGGAAAGTTTGTTAAAAGTTAAAGTTTTATTTGAAGTTGATTAGATGTTCGATTTAAGGGTAAGAAGACATGCTGAACACTTACGTGGAAATCATTTTCTACCCGGACAAGTAGTTCGCCCGGAATCCGGCCAAAACCGGAAAATTGGTAAAAGTTAAAGTTTTATTGTAGTTGATTAGATGTCCGGTTTAGGGGTAAGAAGAGATGCTGAATCCGTGTATGACAAGCATTTTTACCCGGACATATAGTTCGCCCGGAATCCGGTTGGAACCGGAAAGTTTTTTATAAGTTAAATTTATTTGAAGTTGATTAGATGTTCGATATAGGGGAAAGAAGATATGCTGAGTTCGTTTTTTAGCTTTCTTTTTTTTTGTCGGACAAGTAGCTACGGAACTCGGCCGAAACCGGGAAATTGGCAGAAGTAAGGGAGGAAGTTTTCGTCAAAACAGACATGACTTACAGGGGTAAACACACCTGCTGAATCCATATCTGAACTTGGTTTTCCCAGATGGTTAGCTATCTGGCATTAATCTGTTTCTGAATTTTAATAGTAAAAATGTTCAAGGAGTCTGGCGAAGACAGGACCTAATTGTCTGGATCAAATATTGAATTTTTGGGATCCCAACGAAACCTTGGGTCTTGTTATACACAAGGAATACAGAAGAAATAACATTTTGTATGCTTTTGGTGGGTTTCGGTCGACTCGTTGGCACATCGGGTTCGATTTATACGTAAGAAAGCAAATTCTGCAAACTTGGTCGGGCGCACCCAGGAAGTTCAAGTCGTGTGGGTACAATGGGTTATTTTTAGACGCCAGAAATGAACTTCTGTACAGTCCAGTCGGGTGAAACACAGAAGAAATCAAATGATGTATGGTTTTATCGGGCGTCGGTATTCTCTTCAGCACATTAAGCCCAATTCACACAGAGAGCGAATTTCGCCACGCCTGGCGATATTCGTCATGCCAGGCGTTAAAAAAACGCATCGTCAGGGGAAAAAAACGCTTCGTCGGGCTTCGGCTCCGAGCCGAAAAAAAATCGCAACGCCTGGCAAATAATTTGAGATGGATGTGGAACAGCTAATTAGCCTAGTTCAGAGTTATCCAGTACGATACTGATTTCAAGGAGTACAAAGACAACGGAATTAGGGTTTCAAGGAGTACAAAGACAACGTAATTAGGGGAAATGACTGGAAACAAATTTGCCAAGGAATCGGAGAAGAAGGTACAGTAGAGACATGGAGGACAGCACAGCAGTATAGTCAGCAGGAAGCTCTTGTCCTTCATTTTTAGGTTGTGCCCAGATGCCAGCTGTACACAAGCTGTATGGATTTGGGCTGTGCTTAGCAGAGCAAGTTACTCCTCTAGGATCCATACACCTCTCTATTTTTCTCTGTTCATATTTCTGGAAATAAAATTCAGGCGTATTCGCTCTCCGTTTGACACACCCTGCGATTTTGCCTAGGAGTCGCGAGGCGTATTTTTGCCTGGCGATTTTTAGACGCCCTCTGTGTGAATTCCGCTTTAGGTTCTTTTTACACGTAAGAAATCAAATTCTGTAAACGCTTATCGGGCGCATCCCGAAAATTTTAAGTTTCGTCGGCACATCGGGTTCTATTTACATGTAAGAATAAAGATCTTTACAGTCTTGTCGGGCAAAACACAGAAGAATTCGAATTATGAACAATTTTGTCGGGCGTCGGTATTCTTTCGGCACATCGGGCTCTTTTTGGGATCCCAAAACGCAAGTGGAGGGATACCCATGACATCGCAAAAGTTGTCCGTCCGTCCGTCCGTCTGAAAACACGATAACTCTCGAAGGGAATGATATATTTTGATGAAACTTGGTGTGAGGATTCTTTGGGTCAAGAGTAAGGTCGAGTTCGTAGAAGGGCTTTGTAGCCCTACATTTAGGGGTGGGGGAGGGGGTTTATATTAAGGGGCAAGCAACATTTTTTTTACAGCTAACGTGATAGTCGATTATGAGGTAAGAAGACATGATGAACACGATGGTGAAAACTATTTTTTTTGCCGGACAAGTAGTTCGCCCGGAATCCGGCCAAAACCGGAAAGTTTGTTTTGTGTAAAAGTTGTACTTGAAGTTGATTATATGTTTGATTTAGGGTAAAAAGACATACTGAACACGGTTATGAGAAACTTTTTCTCGCCGGACAAGTAGTTCGCCCGGAACCCGGCCAAATCCGGAAAATTTGTTAAAAGCAAAAGTCTTATTTGTAGTTGATTAGATTCCGACTTAGGGGTAAGAAAAGATGCTGAATCCGTATATGACAATCGTTTTTTTTACCCCGGACACAGAGTTCGCCTGGAATCCGGCTGAAACCGGAAAATTTGTCATGTGTTAAAACTGTATTTGAAGTTGATTAGATGTTCGATATAGGGGTAAGGAGATACGCTGAATTCGTTTTTGAGCTTTGTTATTCTGTCGGATAAGTAGTTCCCGAAAGTTTGGATCAGTTTCGTCAAAACAAACATGACTTATAGTAAACACACATGCTGTGTGTCTCCGAACATAACATGTGCAGAAATATGGAACCTGATCCCAGACGAGCTGAGAGGTAGGAGCTCCCTTGCGTCATTTAAAAAAAAAGTAAAAAATCATTTATTAGCATTACAGAAGAATAATTAAATAAGGTCTGGTAAAATAAAAAAAAACTAAAAAAATATGCTTAATAATAAAATAATAATAAAAACAAAAAAAAATTATGATGGGGTGGCTTCCTGGGGTAAGGTGCAGTAAGGTAATTGGTTATTTTTTTGTTTTTTGAGAGGCAAGGTTATGTCTGAGAGTAGGGACAGTGACCACTCTGCGTATTATGTCTAAAATGTAAAGATTGTGGTACTCGGCGTCCAGAAATGGACTGAGTGTTTTTGTTATGTATGATTTATTTTGTATTTGTTAATAAACCCATTGAACTTGAAAAAAAAAGCTTGAATCCGTATCTGAACTTGGTTTTCTCAGATGATTAGCTACTTGTCCTTAATCCTTTTCTGAATTTTTGTAGTAAAAATGCTTAAGAAGTCTGGAGAAGACAGGACCAAATTGTCTGGATGAGATATTAAATTTTTGGGATCCCATCGTAACCTTTGGTCTTGTTATACGTAAGAAATCAAATCTGCAAACATTTGTTGGGCGCAAATTTCTACGGAAAAAATACAGATTAAAAAAATTTCGCATGAGGCGCTTAGTTCAACTTATTCTGTGTAAAAATTGTTGGAAGCTTCGGTTTTTAGCTAAAGTTGAAACGAAAAGGCGAATGTCTGAATTTAAATATACGAATTTATAGTAAAGGAACAATCCCAACTGATACGTTAAAATTAGTTTCACACATTTCGCCTGCGGTGCTTGTTCTGACTTGTTCTGGGTAGAGTCGCTGGAAGCTTGAATTGAAAAGCCGAATATGTGAACTTTAAATACGAAATTATATTTGAGGAAAAATCTGAACTAATGCATTACAGTTAATTTTACACCGGTTCTGTTCTATGCTGGTGGGAAATGTACGCCAAGCGGCAACGGCGCGTTTTGTCGGCACTTTTTTTAGTCCGTCGGCACAAACCTGGCGCCCCCCCCCCCCCCAAAGGTAAAAGGCTAGTGACGCCCGTGTGTGTAAGTGTAATGTTTTCCTTTTATTGTATGTTTTTTTTTCCTTTTTCCTTTGTCCTTTTTCTTTCTTGGAATGACGGGTGATGAGTGACGGGCAATCTTGCCTACAAAAGATAAAGTGTATGGAATTTTCTGGTTCCCATTTGATACGGTAGATGACAGAAAGTCATACACACAAAATAGTTCCTTCCCCTTGGACCGGGTGGTAGGCTATATGTATTGTTTTACCAACTAAAGTGGTGGTCAGACGACGTAGATAATGGCCGCATAAGCAATGGGCGTGCATACAAATTTTGGCGAACATTGTCAGTCCGGGTAGTTTTCTCAAACATGTTATGGTGAATCAGCAGCGTTTTTGGGTAAGCTCATTTGACTAATGCAATATTACTGTAAAATCTATTAGGCGCAATCTTGGCTAAAATAGCCAGTAAATGTTTTCACTGAATGGTTTGTAAACTCCGTACTACGCGAGAGGCGAGGCTTAATTGTGAAAACTTTCCATGGTAAGATTAGGCTTGGCTGGAGAGCAACAGCATGAAAACAACTGTGAAAGGAAAATCGAAAATATGCGGAATGGTGGTGGCGCTTGTTATTGAGAAAGAAATAATGGAGAAACGTCAGGTTTTATTTGTGTTACGTGTGGAAGGAAAATATTCCCAAATATGAGGAAGTGCAATATTACATGAAAGTAGTCTATAAAACTGTGATGAAGAAATGTATAATAATAATAACGTTTGTTCATTTAGCCAAAAGGCCATACAAGATTAAATACTTGTTTCACTGCACCAGTAAACTGTTATGCTACGTAATGAATGCCTACTTGGTAGAAAATTACGATACATTGAGATAAACATGTAGAGTGTGTTATGAATAAGAGTTGGTATTTAAAAAAAAGGTAGCTACAGGCCGTCGTTATTTCCTTGAATTATTGTGAATTGTTTGTTTCGTAGACTATTTCCGAGTTATCTTCCTGGCCTTCTCCATCGCATCTAGGGACCACTCACTACTGTGTCTGATACTGTATGGAATCTCAGCTCTTCTTGACGGACTCGACGGTCCAGCCGCAAGGAAGTTCAACCAAGTTTCCCATTTTGGAACGTGGGTGAGTGAACTTGAACCTCAATGTCAGATCATTCGGTACTACCAAGAACAAATAAGCCAATACAACCTCCGTCTTTTTTTTCTTTTTTTAAAAAAATATAACAGTAAACGATAAAAAAATTTAAACCAGCATAGCATCTTTCCAAACATTTGTTGACCTTTTACTTTTGGGCTATGACTCCTCCTTCACTCGGTGACGTTGATATTTCCTTAAACTCTTTAACTTCACCTAGTCTTTCTAAACAATCAAACAAACTTTAAACATCTCCATTTCAACTATTTAAATTTTTTTTAATTTAAATTTATATTCGAATAATGAAAATAATATTATACTCAAATATGAATATAATATATTATATATATTTTTATTCTATATGAATATAATATATTATTATTCAAATAATGAATATTATATTCAAATAATCACATTCTTTGAATATATGTTTCAAAGTCAGCTTGGGCTCAAGGAATATTTTATTAAATATTCTTTCAGCCCAAGCTGACTGCGAATCATATTTGATGGTTGAAAACGGATACGTCAGCTGAATTTTATTGGAGCTATATTTCGGCCCTTCTTGGCAAGGGTCCTCTTCAGGCTCAAAACCGCTCAAGTTGGAAAAGAAATAAGTGGACACCTTCTGCCACCATTCGACCGCCTTCCTGTCGATTGCCCAATGCGCCTTAATGCAGTAAATTGATTGTTCTTTTCGTGTTTCGTTGTGTTTCCTGTTTTGCGCTTATCTTTTGCTTTTGTTGCAGATTTTGAGCGTGTTCCACCCTTCTAACAATAGTTACCATTAGTTACTATTTCCGTTCCATCATCACGAAAAGTTACTACGCTGACCGTTCCAACCTTCTCGAAATAGTAACTAATAGTTACTATTTGCTTACCATGCTCGGGAGCGTAGTAAGCGTAGTAACTACGCATCTCTGTAACCTGATTGGTTGGACTCGCCTGTGGCATGATATCCTGCTGGAAAATAGAAAAATCGTTCCAGCCTTGACGGCAAAAAGCCAGAATTCGTGACGTCATGCGTAGTAACTACGGTAAGTAGGGTGGAACACGCTCTTTGCGTACCCTCTGTATTTCTTGTCCAGCGTTCATTTACCTTTTTTTTTGTATGTAGCCTACTGTGCGCAGTGTCGTCTTTACCCTTAGACCGGTTAGGCCGGTGCTGAGAGGCCGTGGGAAACGAGAGGCCAAACAGCCGGTGTAAATTGTTGAAAAATCAGGCTATGTTTGCTGGCCATTTTGCCTTGTTCATTACGATCGGAGCTGGGGCCAGCTAAGTTGCACCGTCGTCATTTGTGGTACTGAAATTATGTTCTGATGCAACCATAGTGTGGCTGGACTCGACAAAGGATCGTTTGCGCTAATGTGCTGATGTTTTAACGTTTTGACTCATGAAATGGGGCCAAAACCCATGGATGGCCTAGATTCAACCAAAAGCAAAAGTTGGCACTGACTGTGCAAAGGCCTTGTTACTAGGCTGCATGTAATAAATTCATTCATTCATTCAGAGATAGGGGGATGGAGGTTCTCGTGCTTATTTATTCTCGGTACTACATACACGTAGGAAAGTTTCCTGCCCATTCCCATCACCCAACGTTATGTTTAGTGTTGCCTGATCGAACCTGTTTCATTTGGCTGCTAAACCTGTGACAATCTGGCGCCTACGAAACTACAAATGTCGCGGTTTCAGCTACATAGAGCGTGTTACTCTAACAATCGTTACCCTTTCCGTTCCATCCTAACGAAAATTTCACGAAAAGTTACTACGCTTCTCGAAATAGTAACAAATAGTTACTATTTGCTTACCGTGCTCGGGAGCGTAGTAACTACGCATCTCTGTAACGTGATTGGTCGGATTCGCCTGTGGCGTGATAATCCTGCTGGAAAATAGAAAAATCGTTCCAGCATTGACGGCAAAAAGCCAGAATTCGTGACGTCATGCGTAGTAACTACGGTAAGTAGGATGGAACACGCTCATAGTTCTGGCTTGCTTTGTCGAGGAAGTCTAAAAGTGAAGACACATCTAAGAATTCTGCCCCCCCCCCTACTCCAGTCTACCACAAACCCCTGAATTTTTGACGCCCTTGGCTATGCCTCAATCTGGGTGCATCTAGCGTTTGTCACACCGTGTGCCTTTCCGATGAAATTTTTTTCTCAAAATAGTAGTAGGAAGTTGTACGAAAAAGTAGCATGCAGTGCTAACTGATGCTACTACATGCTTCTACTTCAAGGCTACCGTGTTACTGCATACTACTGCATGCGACTATTAGCAAGACTGGATGCTACCATGGCAAGACAGGATGCTACTGGATATTACTACTTAATATTGGACCAGGCTGAGGCAAATTAAATGATAGTACTCTTTGCTATTCCATAGTCTTACACGCAACTTTTTCGTACAACTATCATACAACTACGCAGGCTACAAATTTTTCATCGGGTTACGCTGGGTCCCGATCAAAATTTCTTGAGAATTAGTCGTATGGGTATGGTACGAATTAGTCGTATGGTACGAAAAAGTAGCATGCAGTAGTAAATGTTGCCACTGCATGCTACTACTAGCAAACTGGATGCTACCACAGCAAGATTGGATGCTATCGGATACTACTACTTAAGATTAACCCAGTCGTAGGCATGTTACATCGAAGTATTTCTTACTACTACATATCAATACATGCAACTTTTTCGCACAACTACCATACAACTACACAGTCAAAGAATTTTTCATCGGAGTACACAACGCAAACGCGGATACTCTACCGAATCAAATATTGGTGACTTAATCCAGTCTCAGAAATCAACCAATCATAATTCCTTTATATTGGAGTAGGTCAGGATTAGGGTACAACAGATATCCGGAGATTGGCATAGGGTATCCAGCGTTGTGCACGGGTTGTGCTGAACGCTAGATGTACCCAGTGTTCGGCACAGGATATCAAGAAGTAAGAGATTTGTGCCCCCCCCCCCCCCAATGACGACCCTGTTACAAAACAAGTGTGACGAACCTTCTACCTCGGCGCCACTGCACTGAAATTTGTCTCTATCCCTAACTTTCCGGATGCGAGCATTAGTTTCTTGTATAAATTACAAAGCTTTCAAACTCTTAATGTGATTAATTATCCGAAAGCTGTTCCCCATCGGAGGGTTTTATAATGACTAGAAAGCCTAGTGGGGAAAGTTTTCTTTTTTTGCTGCAATAAAATACGACTTGAGGAACTTGCGGCAATTTGAAAATGGCAGAAGATAAAGAGATATATAAGCTATTACGTGGGAGCATAAAGTCCTTATAAAACCTGAACAGACTAGTTATAGGGGACGGCGTTGTTAAGTTTAACTGCAATTTGTTCTTTGCCCCTCACTTTCCGGATGCGAGCGTTAGTTTCTTGTGTAGGTTACAAAGCTTTCAAACTCTTAATGCGATTAATTATCCGAAAGCTGTTCCCCAGCGGAGTGTTTCATTATGACTAGAAAGCCTAGTAACGAAAGTTTTCTTTTTTCGCTGCAGTAAAATATGACTTGACGAACTAGCGGTAATCTGAAAATGGCAGAAGCTAAAAACTAGTCCTAGGGGACGTTTTAGTGGGGGTGGTGTTGTAGAGTTTAACTGAAAAGGCAGCTTACCTTGTAAAAAGTTTCTCCGAATAAGGACGCAGTATTTGCTACTGGGATTAATCATATCTCTATTGGGATAAAGTTAATCCGAATTAGGGATAATTTTATCCCAATAAAGACAAGATTAATCCCAGTAGCAAATACTGCAAGATTTATTTTACAGTGTATACGGTTCAAATCCCGCCGTAGGAATATTTTCGTCTTTCAGTTCACTACTTATAACGTAAGGTAATTAATTTAATATATTTTGCTGTAGGCCTACTGATCCCGGGAGGAAACACACACATGTTAGGGACGTAAATATAGCAGTAAACATAACATGTGATGTTTGAATAAAGTGAAATATTTTGACTCATCTAATGGATTTTGTATTTTTTCACCCGGGCTCCAGTAATAGCGTTCAGAGTGTGCGCTGCTTGCACTACAACCTAAAATTCATCCAGAATCAACGAAGGTCTGCAATTCCAGGGTTAAAAATGCTCGAAGTTCCGCCTGTAGAAAGTAGGAAAATTATGTTAAGATATGTCTTGCAAGCAGTATGAAATTTGTATGTTATTTTTCGGCAGTGGCTTACATTTGTAGTTTGTAAACATTTCAAACGTAGAGGGACAAGCACATAGAGATACCACAAATCCAAAGAATAAGTTCGTTCGACGAAATCGATTACCTATGGAAAACGGAAAAAACGAAGGATTTCAGCCCTATTCCGTTAAACTTTAAGCGGGAAAAGCCGTCATCATGATATGAATAATGAATGAATGAATTTGTTGCACGAAAAAATCGAAGGGGTCATGCCAACAAAAGATACAGTAGAGGTATGATTATTTGAACGTTTGTTAACTTTGAACCTTGTCATTTTCGTGCACTTGCTGTGACTAAAGGTAACTACCAGTTAAGTAGGTAATTAAGTACTTTGGAAAACATCTGAATAGGTGTTTTGGATCTTTATTCTACCATTTAGCTCAAAACTACACTGTTCACATTTTGTTCAAATAAGCATACCCATACTGTAAACAAAGACACAAACAAATACAAAAGCACTCTCTCTGGGGCAATTCAATTCGGAGGAATCTAGCCAACTTACGTCATATCCCCCATATTTGATAATATTTTCTACCAGCCACTCCTCCCTAGTAATCACCACCCTAAATATTTCTACCCGTAAATCACTCAGACCTTCGCATTCATACATGAATGGAATACATCCTCGTCTAGTTTACCACACATAGACAAAAGTAAGGTCCAACCTTCAACGTATTTTGTCATGAATTCCACCTCAAAGAGCGTGTTCCAGCCTTCTAACAATAGCAATTATTAGTTACTATTTTCGTTCAAGTCTCGTGAAAAGTTATTACGCTGACCGTTACAACCTTCTCGAAGTTAAATATCTGCATTTTAACGATTCTCCTTCCCCTGGTCCACTAGATTTCCAGGTATTGCCCCATGTTGTCTCTCTTAGATGGCTGGGTATTACAGTAACGAGTTCCTTTCCGTCTTTCCGCGGTACTACACTTCTCGACATTAAGTGTAAGCTACAAATAGGGTACGCAAAGATTGTTGCAAACCGGGGCAACTACAAAAGAACAGCTCGAGCAAAACTTTACGCTTCTTTTTGCGACGCGGCTGTGCTTTTCTCGGTTGGTCTGTTTGGCTGGATAAACGGGATCGATCGAGAATAAGGATACATTATTTCCGTTACTGTAAGTTTCTTCTGTATCTGCCCTGGTCCCATAGTAATTCTAAGATCATTAAATCTTACGGAGATTTACACTGACATTTTATCCGGCTGCAAGAATTGCACATGGATTTCCGTCAGAAATTTAGTCTACGTTTGTTGCCGCATCACCGCATTTTTTTTATTGATAGTTGGAGGCCTGTTGTATGTTTCGTATGTTATTCTCCTGTTGTCTTTTGTTCTTTTCTCTTTTCTACTTATCTTTACTCCAGTCTCTTTTGTTGTAAAACATTTTGCGGGTTATAAATATACTTACGTATACTTACCACGCTCGGGAGCGTAGTAAGCGTTACGAAAATACTGTCTGGAATAAAAATAGTAACTAATAGTTGCTGTTGTTAGGAGGGTGGAACACGCTCAAAGACAATACATTTGTTCAACGGTGCTCAGGTAGCGCTCTTGAAGAACACTGCACCTTCTATCTTCTTATCGAGCTCAACAGATTTCCGTGAAGATCACTGTACAAAAAATCTTGTAGAATTTGCTACTGGGATTTATCTTGTCTCTATTGAGATAAGATTATCTCTAATTCGGATTATCCCAGTAGAGATAAGATTAGACTTGGTTGCAAATACTGTAGTTAACTTTAATCCTTCCTCGGAGAAACTTTTTACAGTGATGACGTCATCCAGTGACAATTTCGCGTGGATGCCATCTTGCGCCTACCTTAGAAACAATCCAGGCGAAGATACTCTTGATGACTATCTCTCCCTGCCGATGCAGAATCTCCGGGTACCTGCGAAAGAAAGGAAGAAACGGTGTCAAAGCTGCGCTGACTCAGGATTTGAGTCGTTGAGTTTGAGTCGCTACGGACACGTTTACTTCTTCTTCCTGAGAATCAGTGGCGTGTTTTGGACTTAGTCAGATAGAGTATTCACAAACGTACCAACTTTGTGTGTCGCCATCAATACGACGTGAAATATGCTTGTCCTACATAGCAACCAATTTCGAGCAAGAATAGATATAAACACAAAAGAAGATGTCGAAAATATTTGCAAGGATGAATACTACATGAAGTGAAAATTCACAGATATTACATAAGGCGTATTCTCGCCGTTCCCCGAGGACTCCTCGGGGAATCGAAGGGAAAGGCGAGAATAGAGGGAGTCACTCCACGCGGAATCCGCCTACGGAAAACAACGAGAACACGGGGAATGCGTCTAAAATGGATTTTGTTTCGAAAAAAGATATACAGTTGACGAAATTAGTCTGGATCCACTTTATTCTGATTCTTTTTTACTAATTTTACATTGCACCAACACGAGCAAAAATTGATTCCCCTCCGAATCTGAAAAGGAGTCCTTTTTGATGATGGTGATGATAATCAGAGCATTCCCTGTTCATGGGGACTCGCGAGAATACGGGAGTGAGACCCCGGGAGAAACAAAAACGCGGAGACTCCTCAAGTGCAGCCCTCGGTGAACGGCGAGAATCCACCCTTATACTTTTTATGGCACTTGCAGCCTCTGGCTCAAGTGCCATATACAGATCACAATTCCGTCTGTCGGTCTGTCGGTCGGTCCGAGTTTTTTGTCCCACTTATCCGAGTTAGGGTACTTCCAGATGTGCTAGGGCACTGAAACTTGGCAGGCATATCAGGGACCCGACCAAACTAACCTGGAAATAATCAGTTTCCCGATCCGACCATATGCGGGGGAGTGCGGGGCGCTGGAAACTTGAAAATTTAGGGCATTTTGTCACTTTTTTCCTAGTTAGGGTACTTCTAGATGAGCTAGGACAATGAAACTTGGCAGAAATATCAGGGACCCGACCAAACGAACCTGGAAATAATCAGTTTCCCGATCCGACCATATGCGGGGGAGTGGGGGCGCTCGAAACTTGAAAATTTAGGGCATTTTGTCACACTTTTTCGAGTTAGGGTACTTCCAGATGAGCTAGGACAATGAAACTTGGCAGGAATATCAGGGACCTGACCAAAGTGACCTGGAAATAATAAGTTTCCCGATCTGACCATATGCGGGGGAGTTGGGGCGCTGGAAACTTGAAAATTTAGGGCCTTTTGTCACACTTTTTCGAGTTAGGGTACTTCCTGATGAGCTAGGACAATGAAACTTGACAGGAATATCAGGGACCTGACCAAAGTAACCTGGAAATAATAAGTTTCCCGATCCGACCATATGCGGGGGAGTTGGGGCGCTGGAAACTTGAAAATTTAGGGCATTTTGTCACACTTTTTCGAGTGAGGGTACTTCCAGATGAGCTAGGACAATGAAACTTGGCAGGAATATCAGGGACCTGACCAAAGTAACCTGGAAATAATAAGTTTCCCGATCCGACCATATGCGGGGGAGTTGGGGCGCTGGAAACTTGAAAATTTAGGGCATTTTGTCACACTTTTTCGAGCGAGGGTCCTTCCAGATGAGCTAGAACAATGAAACTTGGCAGGAATATCAGGGACCCGACCAAACTAACCTGGAAATAATCAGTTTCCCTATCCGACCATATGCGGGGAAGTGGGAGCGCTGGAAACTTGAAAATTAAGGGCATTTTGTCACACTTTTTCGAGTTAGGGTACTTCCATTTGTGCTTGGACCATGAAACTTGGCAGGCGTATCAGAGACCCGACCAAACAAACTTAGAAATAATCAGTTTTCTGATCCGACCATTTGGGGGGGGGGGGGCGGAGGGCAGGGGAATCCGGGAAATTGAGAAGTGTGTAACTTTCGAACGGATGATTGGATTGTAATGAAACTTCATAACTGAATATAATATATATCTGTAATGTCCCGTTTAAAGTCTTGACCGGATTCGGTAGCCAGGGGGGAGTTGGGGGGGGGGGGGGGGTAGACCGGAAATTTCAAGAAACGGTTAGAATGGAGGGATCGGAGTGAAACTTGCTGGGAAGAACAAGCATCTGCTCTAGACAAGTCCTTTAGACCATTGTGCTGGATCCGGACACTTATGGGGGGGGGGGGTCCCGGAATTCCGTTGATGGTGGTTTTGGGGATTTTCACGATGAAACTTGGCAGGCGTATCAGGGACCCAATCAAACTGACTTCAAAAGAAAAATTTTGTCGATCAGATAATGGTGGGGGGAGTGGAGGGGGGGGGGAATCCGAAATTTTCAGTCATGCGTAATTTTGGATAATTTTGGATCGGATTCGATTGAAATTTAAGAATTGAACAGAGGACATTTCTCCGATGATTTTTTTCATATCCGGACCGGATCCGGCAACTATTGGGGGGGGGGGGTGGAAAATACGTGACCCGTTTAGAATGGAGGGATCGGGATGGAACTTTGTGGGAAGAACAAACAGATGCTCTAGGTAAGTCATTTGCTGAATCGGATTGGGTACGTGCACCGCGGGGGAGCTGGGGGGGGGGGGCCGGAAATGTCGAGAAACGGTTAGAATGATGGTATCGGAGTGAAACTTGCTGGGAAGAAGAAACATCTGGTCCATGTAAATCTTTTACATAATTTGACTGGATCCGGACACTTGAGGGGGGGGGGGAGGAGGGTGTTTCCCGGAATTCCGTTTTTTGGGGATTTTCACGACGAAACTTGGAAGGCATATCAGGGACCCGGTCAAACTGACTTGGAATAAGAAAAAATCCTCGATATGATAATCTTGGGGGGGGGGGTTGAGGGAGGGGAATCCGGAATATTGAGTCATGCGTAACTTTGGAACGGGTGATCGGATTCAAGTGAAATTTAATAATTAAACAGAGGACATTTTTCTCTGGTGACCTTTTTCATTTCCGGACCGAATCCGGCAATTATTGGGGGGAGGGCGGAAAATACTTGACCCGCTTAGACTGGTGTGATCTGGATCGAACTTCGTGGGAATGACAAACAGATGCTCTGGATTAATCATTTACAGAACCGGATTGGCTCCGGTTATTGTGGGTGGAGTTGGTGGAGGGGGGGTCTGGGATTCCGGTGATCGCGCGTTAAGGTACTTCCAGATGTGCTAGGACGATGAAACTTCGCTGGAATATTGGAGACTCAACAACATTTGCTTAGAAATTGCTACTTCCAAAATCCGATGATTCCTTAAAGTACCAATCTTGACCGCAAAGTAAAAAAAATACTTTTAAGCAATACATGCATTTTCGTGATGCCCATCAGCCCATTAGCAGTTTTGCCTCAAGGCTTTTGCTTACAAATGAAGTTCCAGCTCCCTTAGAGTGCGCATCTCAACCGCAAAGTCGAAACTTACTTTTGATCAATCAAATCATCTTGACCCATGCAAGTGCCATATGAGCTTACAGCTCTTGTTCTGTAATGATTCTTTATTGAAGGAAATTGAGAACCCCGGCCTCGGCAAACCGCATCCAGGTGATGAGCAAAGGTGTTATCCGCTTGCGAGCAGCAACCTGACTGAATCGATTGTGTGTTCAGTTTTTTTTCGGTATTTATAGCAGTCTCCTGGAAGAAAGGGTTGCTGATATCACGATATACAAAGGGAGTCTGTTCTATGAAGGAACAGTAACTGTTGAGGCCCTCTTTAAAGGACCCCTCGCACTATTCACTATTCAACTTACAGTATTTCAAAATATTTGAATACTTTAAAACTAGGCTGTGCTTTCAACAAAGAACCCACGGTTTTGGCTGTTTAAGCATTTTCCGAGACCCGTTGACTTAAAGTGAAAAGAGGGAAACGATTTACATAACCGGTTTCTCTGATGGAAAAACTTGTCGCAGACAACCGACGACGGTGTGATACACATCCAAGGTAGCAAAACACGGCAAGTGAGAAAATCAGCGTGGTTTTGTTAGAGGGGTTACAATGTACCGTACGAAATTGGGGTCTCCGGGTTGAGAAATATATGGAGTGATTATGGAAGTAGGTTGCGTTAATATTATACGGCAGACAGGTCGTTTAAAGGACCGACCATACCAATAATCCGAATGCACCTACTTCCGTAATCGCTTCGTCATTCTTAAACCTAGAGACCCGAATTTCATACGGTAGCCTATATTCGAACTCCCCAACGACACCTCGCTGATTTACTCACTAGCTTCGTTTTGCTGCCTTCAATGCTGTCGACTGTTTTTTGCGAGAAGTTTATTCATCAGAAAAACTGGTTATGTTAATTTTTCTCTGTTTTTGCTAAAAGTCAACGGGCCTAGAAACAGGCTTAAAGCAGCCAAAACCGTGAGCGAGTATCTAGGACTGCCCGCCCTTGACGGTAGATATCAGTTGCTGCGTCATATTTATTTTCCTTATATTTTTAACTAGCCTTATTTCCCCCCTTTTTCTGGTAATGTGTTCAGATACTGGAATATAAACGGTGAATACTGCGAGGTGTCCTTTAAAGCTTAACCGAAAAGGGCAGAGTAGGACAATCTAGTTACCCATAGCTTATTCACTTAAATAAGCTTGAAGGCCCGATGAAAATGTGTCACTTCGTAGCTCCGCTATTCACGAATGACCTGTGTTGTATGCTTGAGGAAAACGATTACGAAAAATAAGTGGTTACGCTTTGAACAGTGCTCACCACTGGCCATTGAAAAGCAGCGTCTGTGTTGAGATTCAAAATTTCCGCATCCTAGTAGAACTTTGCGTTGTGAGGACGGTCGTAGATATCGTGATCGTCATTACAGCAAATAGTGAACAAGAAAAAATTCCTTAACACAGTCAAATAATTCAGTGTGTTCAGTTAAAATGACACACAAATCTGTTGGCTTTTCAGTTAGACTTTAAGGGCTATGATTATGGTGAAAACAAGACCAAAGGTTTCGACGGGATCCCACAAATTTTAATATTTCTTGGACTTTTCATCCAGTCATTCGGGACTTCTAGAGACATGGTCTTCGTCAGCTTTTTAAACATTTTAGTATATATCATCAGGAGGACATTTCTTTAAAAAAAAAGAAAAAAAGGTTATGGTGAGAGTAGCTTAAGTAGAACGAAGAGAAGGAGGGAGTGTGAACTCCCAAAGTAGGTGGAAAATTGGTAGTTTTGACCCCAAGTTCTTTCTTCTGATTTAGCTTGATGTCATCGTCGACAATGTTGGAAGAGCGTTCATTTGGAGTCAAGCATCCGAGGTACGTCTGTTCTTTTTTTTTTGGGGGGGGGGGGAAATGAAGCCAAGTTTTATTTGCTCTTCCAGCATTTGTTGGTTTCAGTATATAGGTGTTTTTCCGTGACACAATTGTGGGCCACACACTTCTGAGTAAGTGATAAGTAATTTATTTGTAACCGCCAATTCGAAAAAGCGGAGTAAATGAAAGAAAATAAACCAACCCATAAAGACACAGAATAAGACACTAATTTTCAATCTTCAGCCAGGAAGCAGTGGAGAAGGTCGTGCGCTGGTTTGGCTCTGTTGTCAATGATTTTTTATAGCGACGAAGAAACATCCAAAAGGGTAACACTTGTATCTTGAATTTTGAACTTCTCCGTCACTATATGGTCATGGCATAATTTCGATAAGTGGAACATGGGCTTTGCATTTAAAATAACATGCTCTCATCTTTTTTAATGTGCCGCGGAAACGCGATTGTGTGCCGCAAAGTCGAGCCGCAAGTTGAAACTCGCGACAACGCCATTTTGTCTATTTTTGGGGCGGCAGTTTCAGATCTCTGAAAATGAAAATAAATTCCGATAAAATCTCAACAAATAGAACTTCAGGCTTCCGTCCTTACCATTCTGTGCAAAAAGGATCCTTCAGTTTTACGTCTACGTACTTGAGAAAGTTGTTAATTGTATTTTTGGCATTATTTTGGTGCTAAATTTGAATTTCCCGCCGGAAACGAGCCAGAAAATTGACAATCACCTCGGCAGTTGTTTGTCGAATTCGAGCCACAAAGCGAGCGACAGGATTCTTGTTGATCGCGAAAACACATTTGTGGGCCGCACTAAAGACCACGGAAACGCTTTTTCCGAGCCACAATCTACCCACAAACTGAATGTGGGAGTACGGAAAAACTCCTTATATGTAGTCTACACGGTCAAAGTTTCATAAAATTTGATTCCATGACAACTCGCAACAAGACAACTCGCCACACCGACAACTGGGAACCGACAAGTTGCCACACAGACATGTCGCCACACCGACGACTCGCCACACAGACAACTCGCCACAAAAATAATGTTTTTTTCTTTTTTATGTATTGAAGTGTTGACGTTGGAATCAGTTAGTCGGCATACGCCGTGTGCAAGATTCTTAATGAATAACCGATTTGATTTGATTTGAAGTTAAAAAAGAAAAAAATATCCCAAAAATATGATAGACATTTAGCTTCAGTTGACTCAAGGAAATTTGGGTCCTCTAACTAATTAATCCTTTCAGTTTTTAAGCCGCAATAATAGTCCTATGTCTCAGTTAAATAGAAACACATAGCGGTCAGGAATTCATGTGGCATTAAGATGTTCCGACATGCACCGATCGAGTAGCTGGGCATCTTCCATGAACCACAACAACATAGGCCTGGCGTCTCAGCTTTAACCAGCTGATTGGATCAAGCCACTCAAGTCTTTGGCATGAAATGTTTCAAGATCGAAGAAAATTTGCGAAAGGCCGACGTGGACCGGATCAAGGCAGGTTATTTTCCTCCTCGGCCAAAGAAACAATACTTGAAGACTGATCAGAGAATCGAAAGAATTGTCAGTAGGTACAACCGTAGCAGTGCTCATGATTTATTGAGAGGCATTGCCCATAATTGTCTGCTCCATTAGAAATTTTGTTGGAATAAATAGAAATTGAAAAAAGTACTTTAAGCTATAAATGTGGCGACATGTCGCACTGTGGCAAGATGTCTGTGTGTCGGCTTGTCGCTGTGGCAAGTTGTCGCTGTGACGGGCTATCGGTGCGGCAAGCTATCGGTGTGGCAGGTTGTCGCTGTGGCAAGATGTCACTGTGGCGAGATGTCGGTGTGGCGACTAGTCGGTTCCCAGCTGTCGCTGTGGCGAGTTGTCATGTGGCGAGATGTCCCGACACGATGATATTTACCCATAGACACGCAACTCATATGTAGGATAACACACACACTCTCTGTTGACGTTACAGCTCGTCAGGCAAAAGGCATAAGGCGTATTCTCGCCGTTCCTCCTCGGGGAATCGAAGTGAACGGCGAGAATAGAGGGAGTCACTCCACACGGACTCCGCGTACAGAAACAGCGAGAACACTGGGAATGCTTCCATAATGGATTTTGTTCGAAAAAAATATGCAGTTGACAAAATTAGTCTGGATCCACTTTATTTTTGGTTTTGTTTATTCTGATTGTTTTAATTAATTTTACGTTGCACCAACACCAGCAAAAATTGATTCCCCTTCGAATCTGAAAGAGAGTCCTTTTTCATGATGGTGATGATAATCGGAGCATTCCCCGTCCGTGGGAATTCGCGAGAATACGGGGAGTGAGTCCCCGGGACAAACAAAAACGTGGGTACTCCTCAAGTGGAGTCCTCGGGGAACGGCGAAAATACGCCTAAACTGTTAACAATTACGCCTTTGCATAGTCAAGCAACTAAACAAAAATAAAAATTACAACAATTTAAATTATTTTCTTTTTTAAATACGAAAATGATTTTTCTTTTAAAGATTCGCGTTGAAAAACTAACAAAGGAGGGAACAAAATTTCTCTCCTACCGTCCATGGGTTGTACGTATTGGTTAGATCTTTAGAACTGATTGCGCTGCTAATCTCTACGTGGTCTTGTACTGTTGTGAGCGTTGGGGGAGGGGGGGGGACACCCTCCCCAATGTTGTCGGCCAGTCTGTAAAAAATGCCGGTTCGGCGCGAAGTGTCAAGACTTTTCTTGGAAACAGTCGATTTTTTTCTTGGAAACAGTGATTTTTCGTCAAAACATTCGTTTCTTTCTTAAGAAGAGTCGGTAAACTGTCGGTAAAAATTACCAGTCAGTCGGTAAATACCTTGCCCCCCTCCCCCCCCCCCCCCCCCCCCGAAAAAAAACAACAAACATTTTGGCTAGTGATGACTCTGGAAGGAGCTATATACACTACAAAAAATCTTGCAGTATTCGCTACTGGGATTAATATTGTCTCTACTGAGATAAGATTATCTGTAATTCGGATTAATCTTATCCCAGTAGAGATAAGATTAGTCCCAGTAGCAAATACTGCAGTCAACTTTAATCCTTACTCGGAGAAACTTTTTACAGTGTATATACTGGTCATTTCGGTATTATCTTGGTTCTATAACTTATGGTTTCCGTAGGGAATAAAAGCGAAATTGATGATCACCAATTCTGTCGTGCTTTCAGTTCGGTTTTCTCATATCATCTCTCGAGTGGATTACCTTCGTTTGCAACCACAGCATGGGGTCAAACTGGAAGCAAAAACTTCTTGCAGAAGAACTAGACGGAGCGCCAGTGTTCGTCAAAAAAGTAATGCAAAACGGTAAGAGCTTCAAGCTTCAGGAACACGCGTAAGGTCCATTGATACACTCGAGGGGTTACCCACTCTCGATTTTGGTGTACAACAAGTGGTGTAAACTTGAGTGTCATATAAACTTGGAGAGACGAGCACTACTTTATTTTCACTATTCGCTATCTGGATACTAACTAAACTCGCAATCACAAGTTACACTAAAGCATGGACACTTAATTACATTTTACATATTTAACAAATTTCCGAAACTAATTAATGTTTACATTGGCCCTTACTGAACTTGAGCTTACAACCCGTTTTTGCAGTTACGTGGTATCTGACACTACGGTTGCTCTTCAAAAACGACAGTTGCCGGATTTGCGGTTTTAGAAATATCCAAAAAGAAATACTGATATCCACTGACATCTAGAGTGACATAACTTCTTTCCCACCAATTGGACAAAAAAATAGACTCTTGTGTTAGTTATGATGAAAGTGAGATGAATCTTTCAGATACCACGATCAGTTACCACGGTCCGAAGATGGTATCTAAATATCAGATACCACGGTACCTTTCCAGATAACACAGTAACTGCAAAAACAACCGTGGTATCAGATACCGCGGTAACTGCGAAAACCACTTAAGACCGTGATATCAGATACCATGGTATCTGCAAAAACGCAACTATTATTGTTTCAAACGTCAGATCCCTATTTCACTTGGAGAAGAATCCGTCTGCCCGATCATCTTCCTCTCCACAGATTGATCTCTAGCGCACCTGCTCTTTCCCGTTTGATTATTCAGTTCTAGTGTAACTTATTTCTGTTAGATGCTCTAGTATTTTCTCTCCAGGTTTCAAAACTTCATACGGCATACTAGCCGTAGGCTCTCTGCATTGCTTACCGGTTTGGCTGTTCATCTTGCGCCGTGAACTGCTACTCTTACCTTTTGCAGCACAAATGATAGGTAAGTCAATGAGCAAACAAATGGTTGCTTTTTGGGACCACAGCGTTGAGTCTTCTTGTGTAAAAAGATTTATAGATGTTTATTACCTTACTTTAAATTACCTTTGATTGAAGCTTGGAGGAAATAAGGATTTATCATGTAGAATTTGCTCCGTAGTTGATTCAGGTTGGCACGTATTCCAGGCAGAGATGGGCGAATCCGAATCCGGATTCGAATCCAGGATTCGTCCTTTTGGCCGGATTCGAATCTTCTACTTGTCAGGCTGAATTCGGATTCGGACTCGGATTTCAAACCCTCAATCTTACGATTCCGCTCAAATTCCTAGACTTCATCCTTCCACTTTCCGTTTTCCCAATTTTTACACAGTGTGCTTAGGCAGCTCAGTTTTTTGGTCTCCACCACCAAACATCCTCAGTAATTTATATTAGTGCTTTTTGTCACCTCTGATTTCTTAGCCATAACCTATGCACATCATTTTATTTTTGCCAAGGTCGGATTCGAATCCGGATTCGATTCCGGATTCGAATCCTCAGCATGAAATGGTGGATTCGGATTCAGAATCGAATTCGTACCTAGCCCTGGATTCGGATTCGGATCTTTTCATGATCGGATTCGCCCATCTCTGATTCCAGGGCCACCGCCACCGGACGACGCCGGCCCTCCCCTCGCCAACCGATTTCGTATGGCACTCGCAGCCTTCGGCTCAAGTATACCAATCGCTTTCCGTCCGATCGGGCGATCTTGAGTTGTGGTATTTGGAGATGCACCAGGACGATGAAACTTGGCATTTTAATTAGGGACATGACCAATTTGACTTGGAAAAGTCACATTGCCGTCTTGGGGGAGTGAAGGGAGGTGAGGGGGGAGGGAGGGGGACCGGAAATATCGTTGAACGCTTAAAATTAAGGGATCGGACTGGACTTGTCGGCAAGAAAAAACATACGATACGTAATTTATAGAACCGGACCGTATCCGGGTACTGTAGGAGGAGTTGGGGGGGGGGGGGGGGTCTTATGACATGCATAACTTTGGAACGAGTGATGTGGTTCGGATGGAAATTAGCAGAGAGCAAGAGAAAACGACCTAGGTTTTGTTTTGCAGGTCCGGGTTATCCAAACTGAATGACCCTTGATCAAGCAAGAGGACATATCCCAAATGCTCCGTTTCAGGTCCCGACTGGTTCACGACACATCTTCAGATCCCCAAGGGGATACCACAAACCCTTGATTTTGGGAAAGCCTATGCCAACGCTGGGCTAGAGTTAGGTATAGTTAGGTGCATACACTATGGCAAATGCTGGATACTTGAACCCAATAAGGTATTGATGATTTGAGTGAAGCTCAGAAATCAACCAATCAGAATTCATCTGTATCGGGGTAGGTCAGGGGTAGGGTACCAACAGCTATCCAATGTTTGGCATAGGGTATCGAGCGTTAGGCATAGGCTATGCCAAACGGTAGATATACCCGGCGTTTGGCATAGGGTATCCAAAAATCAGGGGGGGGGGGGGTGGCTGACTGGATCGATGAGCATTTGGACGTCAAGGGTTTTCCTTACAAATAAACTCCAGTACCAAGGACTTTTGGTTAAAGTGCGCATCTTCACCGTTCGAGATAAGATAAAAAATAAACGATACGTTTCCATCCTCCTCGTAAGGGCCCATGATCATTTTTTCTTCAAGGGTTTCGCCTACAAATGAATACTCTTGATGACTAACTCTTCTTGCCGATGTAAACTCGCCCTGTACCTAGACTAACAGAACCTACTTCCATAATCACTCCCTATATCTCTGAACCGGGAGACCCCAATTTCGTACGGTATATTCTAACCCCTCTAACAAGACCACGCTGGTTTTCTCACTTGCCGTGTTTTGCTACCTTCGATGTGTATCACACTGTCGACGGTTGTCCGCGGGAAGTTTTTCCGTCAGAAAAATCGGTCATGTGAATTTTTTCCCTGTTTTCGCTGTAAATCAACGGGTCTCGGAAAAGGCTTAAAAAAGCCAAAACCGTGGGTTATTTGTTGAAAGCACAGCCTAGTTTTAAAGGATTCAAATATTTTAAAATATTATAAGTTGAAGAGTAAATAGTGCAAGGGGTCCGTTAAGTGTGCATCTTAGCGTCGCAGTGCAAAAATATTTGTGTGCAACTCGAAGAGAAACAGTTTATTTATGGTCACGTGCCCTGATCATTTTGTTTTGACTTTTTCATGTTTTGATGTCGTCTTTAAACAGAGCCCCCCTTCTACGGATTTAGGTTCAACACTCCACTTTGTTCTGTTAACACCAAGCACGAAACGAATTTTGAAGAAATTAATTAATGATATCTACATTTCTTCGTATAGCTCCAGGTAATATTTATCGAAACTCGATTCCTATAAACTCGGGTCCTATAGGAGGGGCTTAAAGGACCCCTCTTGCTTATTCTGCCTTTTTTACTATCCTTAGATCCCACATTGAATTATACGCTTCTGAAATACTCTATATGACGAAGTCCAAAACACGCCAGTGATCCTCTAGAAGAACGAGAAAACGTAGCACTAACGACTCAAACTCAACAACTCAATCCTGTGTTAACCAATCACGGCGATGTTTGGGACCGCTTCCGGCTCTTCCGCTAGGTACAGGGCATCGGCAAGAAGAGTTAGTCATCAAGAGTATTCCCGCCTTTCGCTATTGTTTAATTTTGAACCTACAACTACAACTTAGCGCCTTTTCGGGTTAGCCGAGTCTTGCCAGTCATGCAACAAAGATTTCGTCGAAACCTTGAAGGTCCGCCGACAACTCTTCCCACATAAGAACATGATAAGCTTCAAAGTATTGTCTTTCGTTTTGGAAACATGGTAGGCCATCAGGTCTACATTCCGGGTTGGACTTCTAAGGTTTTGCTTGTTTTCCCACTTTTTATCCACTGCAAGTTCAGTTTTCAAATACTTTGCGTCCAGCCGCCGCGTCGGAGAGCGGGAAGGCTGGATCGAGTTGACAAGCGCTAACAGGAAATTCACTCATTTCACGGAGAAGGTAATGGTATTTCGAAAAACGATATTTTTGGGCCATTTCATCGTGAATAGATCATTTCTAGTAAGAGCTGTGATTTAACGGAAAAGTCAGCTGAGTTATCCAAGCTATATTTCGGCCCCTATTTGATAGTGCAAAACGGATACGTCAGCTGAAATTTTTATCAGAGCCATATTTCGGCCCTTCTTGGCAAGGGTTCTCTTCAGGCTCAAGGCGAAAGCCGCTCAAGTTGGAAATACGAACTTGTGGGAAAACCGAAAATATAGCTCTAGCAAAATTGCAGCTGACGGATCCGTTTTGCACAGTCAAACATGAATCAGAGTCAGCTTGGGCTGAAGGAATATTTATTTCGGCCCCTCTTGACAAGGGTTCTCTTCAGGCTCGAGCCATAAAGACGGACCTGTAATCATGAACAAGAGCCGAAATATAGCTTGATTGTAAAAACTCGTGTGAATAACCGTTAAAACCCATCACGGGCCATTGATAAGCACATCATTCTCTTTGACATTACGCCTGATAATGCCCTACTTTTGCCATTCTCCGGGGAATAAATCGAATTGCTTAGAAACCAACTCGTTTCCGTGTAATACCGAAAGACGTAAATCTGGTCTGCACCGGTGAACCCGTTCTCGAGTCCCAACTGTAGTTAAAATAATAGCTTGTAACATCCGCAAATACGAGTTTTAGGGACCGCAAAATGGAATGGCTTACTTCGAGCCGCGCGGGACGTTCGTACTTCCGACAATGCATCGAAGGAAGGCATTATTGGTTGATTTGGGATGGTGATCGGTTCTTTGCATTTCGAGTATTTGGAAGGAATGAAAGGTGCCGAATAAGAGATGGAGATTTAGTGTCACCGGGCGTGGTCGTTTTTTGAAGATGTCCTACGACAATCATTGTACGTTAGCTCTATACCTTCCGCATTCCTGTAGCCGCCATAAGTCGAAGTGGAGGTTTCAAAAAGAACATAAAAATAAAGGGTTTCGCTTAACATTTAAAGTTTAACCGAAACATATAATGGGGTTCAATCGAATGACTTTATTCGTTCGGATTTGCGGTGCCTCTATGTGCTTGTCCTCTACGCTTGAAACGTTAAATAATTACAAATGTAAGCCATTGCCGAAAAATAAAAATGTCGGATTCCTTTCAAAACATTTATTATCATCGTTTTCCTACTTTCTACAGGCGGATCTTTTACGAGCTTAGCATCTTTAATCCTGGAACTGCAGGCCTGGTTGAAATTCAAATTCACCGCGTCTGGGTGAATTTTGGGTTGTCATGCGAGCAGTGCACACTTGTGTACATTCTGGACATTATTACTAGATCCCCGGGTGAAACAATGCAAAATCCTTCAGATGAGTCAAAATATTTCAGTCTATTCAGGTAGGTAGGTTTTTATGGCACTTGCCCTTCGGCCAAGTGCCATATAGCTATCGCAGTTTCTGTCCGTCAGTCGGTCGGTCTGTCTGTCCCGGTTTTGCTAGTTCGGGCACTTCCAGATAAGCTAGGACGATTAAACTTGTCAGGCATATCAGAGACCGGACCAGATTAAATTAGAAATAGTCGCTTCCCCGATCCGACCATCTGGAGCGGAGTGGAGGGAGGGGGAATCCGGAAAAATTCGAAAAAAAAGAGATATTTTTAGCTTACGAACGGGTGATCGGATCTTAATGAAACTTGATATATGGATGGAAGGACCTCGTTTCTCAGAAGTTCCATTTTAAATCCAGACCGGATCCGGTGACATGGGGGGGGGGAGCTGGAGGGGGAAACCGGAAATCTTGGAAAACGCTTAGATCGGAGAGATCGGGATGAAACTTGGTGGAAAGAACAAGCACAAGTCCTAGATACGGGATTGACATAATCGGACCGGGTCCGCTCACTTTGGGGTGTTTTTTTTTTGGGGGGGGGGGCTAGTTTCTGGTGATTCCGCGAGTTCGGTGTTTCCTGATGGGCTAGGACGATAAAAATTGGCAGGCAGGTTATGGACCCGAACATATTGACTTGAGAATAGTCGTTTCCCCTATCCGACCATCTGGGGGGGGGGGCTAGAGGGAAGGTGATTCCGGAAAAATTAGGTATTCTTAACTTACGAACGGGTGATCGGGATCTCGATGAAACTTGATATGTAGAAAGACTTCGTGTCTCAGACATCCCAGTTTAAATCCGGACCGGATCACGTGACATTGGGGGGGGGGGGTGGAGGGGGGAACCGGAAATCTTGGGAAACGCTTAGGGTGGAGATATCGAGTCGAAACTTGGTGGAAAGGACAAGCACAAGCCCTAGATACGTTATTGACATAACCGGACCAGACCCATTCACTGTGGAAGAGTTGTGGGGGGGGGGGGAATCCGAGTTTCTAGTGATCCCACAGTTCGGTACTTCCTGATGTGCTAGAACGATGAAACTTGTCAGGCTTGTGAGGTACCCGAACAGATTGACTTTGAGAATGTCGCTTCCCCGATCCGACCATCGTGGGGGAGTGTGGGGAAGAAGACACCGGGATATAGTGGCAAGCTCAGCTATTGAACGGGTTATAGCATTTAAATGAAGCTTGATATTTAGAAAGACCTCCTGCCTCAGATATCCCATTCTAAATCCGGACCGGATCCGGTAACATTGGGAGGAGCTGGAGGGGGAAACCGGAAATCTTTGGAAACGCTTAGAGTCCAGGGATCGGGATGAAACTTGTTGGGAAGAACAAGCACGAGTTCTAGATATGCCATGGACATAATAGGACGGGATTCGGGCAGTCTGGTGGAATGGGGGGGGGGGGTCCGGATTTCTAGGAAGCGCCCGAGTTCGGTACTTCCTGATGTGCTAGGACGATGAACTTGGTACGCTTGTCAGGGACCCGAGTAAATTGACATGAGAATAGTCGTTTCCTAGATCCGACCATCGTGGGAGGAGTGGAGGCACTGGGAATCCGCAATCAAGTATCACGGGCAGTTTTGAATGGGTGATTGGATTTGAATAAAGCTTGGCAAGTGGAAAGAGCCATCGTCTCAGATGTTCCATGTCAGGTCCGGGGAGTAGTGGAGGAAGAGGGAATCCGGAATCTTGAGGTATTTAGAACTTCCAACGGGTGACCGGATTTTAATGAAACTTGATGTTTGTTAAGACGCCGAGTCTCAGACGACCCAGTTCAAACCCGGATTGGATCCGGTGACTTTGGCGGGAGCCGCAGGAGGGAACCGGAAATCTTGGGAAACGCTTAGAGTGGAGGGATCGGGATGAAACTTGGTGGGAAGAACAAGCGCAAGTCTGATACATCGTTGCCATAAGCGGACCAAATTCGGACACTATGGGGGAGTTGGGGGTGGAGGCTTAATTCTCGCGATCCCGCAAGTTTGGAACTTCCTGATTTTATAGGACGATAAAACTTGGAAGACGTTTCAGGGACTCGAATAGACTGACTTGAGAATAGTCGTTTCCCCGATCCGACCAACAAGGGGTTGCGAGAAGTATTTGACATGCACATAAGGGTCAAACAAGTGGAGTGATTTAAATGAAATTTGGAAGGTACAGAGATCATATGAACGAGATGACATATTGTTCGTACCGGATCCGAACACGGAGTGGGGGGGGGGGGGGGGGGGAAGATCTACCGGAAGTTCCCCAAACAATGCTCGGATCGAGTGAAAGGTAGGTGGTAAGAGAAAATGCTTCAGGTGATACAGTTAGGAGTCCAGACCAGATTCGGCAGCGGTAAATGGGAAGTTGGAAGGGGGTACCGGAAATCTTGGACACGTCTAGGGACATAGCGAGTGGATTTCTTGGGTTGAAACTTGGAAGGTTGGCGATGGCTTGGAGTTGAGGGACTTGAGCGAAACTCTATATCCTAATTCTACACTGTAAAAAAAAATCTTGCAGTATTTGCTACTCGGATTATACTTATCTTCATTGAGATAAGATTACCCCCAATTCGGATTAATCTTATGTCAATAAAGATAGATTAATCCCAGCAGTAAATGCTGCATCCTTATTCGGAGAAACTTTTTATAGTGTAGGTCCGAACTACATTTTTGGATGGCTGGGTTTTGTGAAGTTCTCTTTTACTTTCGTGTACCACCTACTCGTAACAAGTGCCATATGAGCTCGTAGCTCTTGTTTATTTTTAACACCAAAACGTTGGAAATAAAATAAAGTTACATGACTAATATCCTATCCTAAGGACTTCTGCTGCAATTTACTAATACTACTTGTATCTAATAAATAAATAACTAAACACAAGAACTTACAATTATCCACCTAGCCTATGACTTAAATAAGAAACAAATAAACACGAACACTACACAACAAAAATCCTTAACATTTACTCCTTACCAGTTTCAGCCCCGCACCCCCATCCCGAACAACTGTGAAAGAAAAGAAAGAAGAAAAAAGATTAAAAAATAAAAAGACCACCCACCTTCAACTCGTACTAGTTATTTGGAAAGTTCTCAGTTTCTTTTTAAACCCGTATGAAGTGACAGACTCCCTGATACTAGCCGGCAGATTATTCCAAAACAGAAGGCCCCAGATTACGAATCATATAAGATGATCTTACTGTTTTTCGTTTTTCATTAATTATGAGCTGTGAATTCCTTGTGTCGTAATTATGGTGCTCCTGATTCATAGAAAATTATCATGGAAATAATCGGGGCATATGTGGTTCATGCTTTGAAACACAAAAATTGATGCCTGGTAATCACGGATCTGACCAACGTCCAGAACATTACACCGGGAAAAGCTGGCAATGGTCTTAGATTCAACCTCCTCTTTTCTGTCCGCAACCAAACGAATGCTTTTATTTTGTAAAAACCTGTATCCTTTTATAATTAGAAAAAAAATCTTTCTCTTTTCAGTGTTTTTTCTATACAAAATTTAAAAAAATTAATAAATAATTTTTTTTTCTACTCAACGGGAAGAGCTGGCAATTGTTGTAGATCCAACCTCCTCTTTTACGTCCGCAACCAAACGAATGCTTTTATTTTGCAGAATCTGGATCCTTTTATAATTAGAAAAAAAATCTTTCTCTTTTGGTTTTTTTTTTCTATGCAAAATTTGAAAAAAAAATTAATACATTTTTTTTTTCTACTCAAATATTTTCTACTCAATATAAAAATAAGGTGCCTTTTCAGTTAAACTTTAATGTACCTTTATTCTCAGGTTCGATGCTGCTTTGGTGCGGACGTGGTCTCTGTGGAGCTGTTGAAATCTGGTGCGTTGGCGTCCATATAAAATCTTTGGTGCTTGAAGATGGTCCAGTCCGAAAACCGAAAG
Source organism: Branchinecta sandiegonensis (assembly GCA_030848855.1). NCBI lineage: Eukaryota > Metazoa > Arthropoda > Branchiopoda > Anostraca > Branchinectidae > Branchinecta > Branchinecta sandiegonensis. Next base: position 12,515,460 of record JAUPMV010000021.1, on the reverse strand, counting down.
ATCTGTACCCAAAAAATTCGTGCAATAAATAAAAGTAGCTGCCTTCAAATGTGAATAAGTTTAATAAGATTGATATGCGTACCTGTACTTGTCTTTGGTACAGAGTATTGCACTACAGATCGTTCAGTACATAGATAAATGTTTGTTAAAGTCTTCCGGCCCTGAACAAAACAATTCAGTAATAACTGATTTTTATTATTAATTTTATTGCCCAATCATGATGTACAATTACAAGAAAAATGTTTTTTGCAGGTACCATGGTATCTGTTACCACTGCAGCTGAATCTGTAATTAGTCGTTACCGTGTTATCTGATACACGGTTGCTCTGCAAAATCGATTATTGTCGAAATTGCACTTTTCGAAGTCATTCCAAAAGAAAAAACGATATCCAGTTACATCACTAAGTTCTAAACTTCTTTCTCGCCAATTTGACAAAATTTGATGAAAGTGAGATGACTTTTCAGATACCACGATCAGTTACAACAGTCGAACCGTGGTATCTGAATATCAGATACCACGATAACTGGCCAGATACCGCGGTAGCTGCAAAAACGCCTTTTGATCGTGGTATCTGATGCCACGGTAACTGCGAAAACGACTTTAGACCGTGGTGTCAGATGCCCTGGTATGTGCAAAAATATACCACTACGTACCTACAACAAAATATCTTCAACTGCAAATACACATACAGGCGTACTTTTAGTTCGACAAACTCTCTGGCTTAGAGAGAAGAACTGAAACCTTATACTATTCCATTATTTTTCTTCTCAGTGACAAGCACCATCACCAGCTAGCATTACCATCATCAACTCGGAAACAGTCCGCAGAACAAACAGTTCAAAGAAATCCAACAAAAAACAATGTCATGCAGCCATCTTGTCAGTGGCCTTTGTCAACAAAAAACGTTATAATGAGCGTGTTCCATTCTATTACCGTAGTTACGACGCATGCGGTCACGGATTTTGGCTTCTTTGGCGTCAAGGCTGGAACGTATTTGTCTGTTTTCGTCAAAATATCCCTCCACGGGGCAATCCAGCCAATCACGTTACAGAGATCCGCACTTACCAGTTACTATTTCGAGAAGGTTGGAACGGTCAGCGTAGTAACTTTTTGTGAGGCTGGAATGGAAATAGTAACTAATAAGTACTATTCTGTGAAGGGTGGAACACGTTCAGTTAGTGCGCCTATTTTCAGTTTTCCTTGCACAGTTGTTTTCATGCTTCTCTCTTTAATCTTCCCATGGAGAGTATTTTCACATGTAAGCCCCGGCTCTTGCGTAGTTTGTGACAAATGAAGCTCGTCACGCGTAGTCTACGCAGTCGCACGTCGTAACTACTACTCGATACCTTTTTGCAGTTTCTGTCAGTCCGTCCGTCTGTCTGTCCGGGTTTTGCTAGTTTGGGCACTTCCACATAAGCTAGGACGATGAAACTTGGCAGGCATATCAGGGACCCGACCAGATTTAATTAGAAATAGTCACTTGCCCGATCCGACCATAAGGGGGGGGGGGGGGGTAATACGGAAAATTTAGTTATTTTTAACTTACAAACAGGTGATCGGATCTTAAGTGAAACTTGATATATAGAAAGACCTCGTGTCTCAGACGTCACATTTTAAATCCGTACCGGATCCGGTGGCGTTGGGGAGGAGTTGGAGGGGGGAACCGGAAATCTTGGGAAACGCTTAGTTTGGAGGGATCGGGGTGAGACTTGGTGGGAAGAACAAGCACGTCCTAGATACGTGATTGACATAACTGGATTGATGGGGTTGATGGGCAATTGGCAATTGTTGGGGTTGGAGGGGGCGGGGATCCGGAAAATTTTGACATGCACAAAAACCAAACGGATGGAACGAATGGGATGTAAGTTGGCATTGATTTTTCGCCAAAACAGTCGATTTTTCTGAAACAGTCGATTTTCTGAAAAACAGTCGTTTTTTACTGAAAATCAGTCGAATTTTTCGAAACTGTCGTTTTTTCTTGAAAATCGTCGTTTTTCTGAAATAACAGTCGGTAAAAATTACCAGCAAGTTGGTAAATTCTTGCCCCCCCCCCCCCTAAACATTTTGGCTAGTAACGCCTCTGGAAGCCGGCCATAGGAACAATGATCCCGCCCGAAGGCAGATTCATCTAACCAGTTCACATCCCCATGTCACGGAATTTAATAATAAGACATAGATGGCACTTTACACAAGGGACTTGTACCGTGACCAATAAACCAGAAACATTTTTTTCGAATATAATTTAGAAGTCTAGGACTCCGTTCTCGGAGTCACGTATTACGGAGCCATTGTCAGTCCTGTTAGCTCAACACATCGCCAGGACCTGCACTGTAAAAAGTCTCTCTTGAATTCGGAGGGTTATAATCCGATGCAAGATAATTTCCCCTTCCTAGGTTTGGAACCCTAGTACCTAGACAGCTATCCAGTTTGCTTCGGCAGAAGTTCCTTTTCCAGCTTACGTTACGATTGTTTACGTTACGATTTACATTACGATTGTCGCGAAAGGCAGTCTTCGCTCATAAGTTAAAGACCTAATCCAAACATTCGGTTTACCTTCTCTTAGTGATCGCATGCCACGGGTTTGTTTAGATTTGAACTCGATTGCCGAGTTGCTGTTTTGGCTCGAGAAAAAACCCACACACAACGTCTTCTTTTCTAGATGGCGGAATTTTCCAGGATTGATTAGCAAAGAATTATAAGACCTAACTGATAATTTTTGTATGTCTTCAAAGGTACCACACTGGTCTTGGTTTTATAAGTTAGTTGTATTTGTAATAAACAATTGGAGCATTAGATTAAAATTATTATTTGACCCTTGGCTCCCTACGTGCCATAACAGCTGTCCGGGATAATCAGCTGAGATTTAGTCCAGACAGAGTTATTTCAAACCTAGGAAATTAGGTGTTTTTTTTTTTAATTTGCTCATTGTTTTACGTTTTTCTTGTGGTTTTGAACATTCATAGTGACAGTAGGGATGGTTAGCATTGTGTGTGTGGTAGAAAGACCATTTTTTGTGGCCCGCTTTAAAGTTCAATGGGCACGTCAAACTACCCCAATCCCACTCTGTAACAACCTAGGAACAATGCTTACCCCCTAGCTCAGCAGCTTTTTCAGCAGTTTCCTCTCTGTGATATTTCAAAGCGTATTTTTTTGGGCCAGTACATGCTCAATTTACTAGCTTGGACAAAGATAAAAGTGATGTTTCTTAAAACACTTAGTAGATCTTTATTTCATGCGTAAATCAGCTTGTCTAATTAAGATTTGAATAGGCTATTTGTTTTTTAATGATTTTTGTAGCTACGTTATTTTTTATAAAGCATTTAATACAAAATAAAGCATTAGAAGTGTCCATTGTGCTTTAAGAAAATCCTCACAGACCTACCATATGGTTCCGGGTCAGACTCAGGGAGCAAGGTCAGTAACGTAGCCTGTTCGAGCTAGCGATCATGGAACTAATATAGAAATGTGACACGCGTTGTTACACGAATTCGCCGATTCCGGGTTCAGCATATATGACCAAGGCAGTCGACATCACTTGGTCCACTCAGCTGATCCAAAACAGCGGCTACTAGAGGCTGCTGAACAGCCTTGCCGCTGGCTCTATGGTGAGCGTAAAGCTCATTCATAAGATTCTACTACAATACTGAAAGTGAAATGAGAGTTCCGTGTTGGTAGTTGAGATCCGGTTCTGACGTCACACGACAGGAGAGTTTTCATGACCGCGTCGAGATAATTAGGATTATTTTTTGTGAATGTCTGCTCTCGCTGCCAAAATCAACAGAAGAAGTGGAAAAGGGTTTATATGTCCGTTTCTGTCTTTTTTGCCTTTTTAAAAGTAAGTAAGTAATTAAGTAATTTATTTATGACCCGCCATTTTGAAAAGGCGGAGTAAATGACGAAAGTAAAGAAAATAAACAAAACACATATATACACACAGAAAAAGACACTTAATTTTTAATCTTCGGTCAAGAAGCAGAGATGGGAATAGAGATGGGAATGGAAAATTGTTTTTGGGTTCAATCGCAGCTTCTTTCGGTGGTGGTTTTTGGAAGGAACCAGGGTTGGTCACCAAGAACCAGGGTGCACGAGTTACTTCAGGATACTTTGGGTTACTCAGGGTTACTTTGGGTTACTTTGGGTTACATTGGGTTACTTTGGGTTACGATGCATAGGGTTACATAGGGTTACTTTGGGTTACATTAGGTTACATTGGGTTACTTTGAGATACTTTTAGGTTACTTTCCAGGGTGTAAGAAGTCACTGGTCATGGGGAAGGACAGTGAAGGGTTATGGACCGGTTTCACTGTTCTTGAACAAACTGCAATATAAATGTTTCTCTCAACAGTAAAGAATGGTTTCGTTTTTCCAACTTCAGCGGCTTTGAGCCTGAATAGGATCCTTGCCAAGAAGGGCCCAAATATGTTGGAAACACCCATGTTTTAAATCGTTTTAAGTTTGCTGACGACCTATCGACATTATCCCTCCGGACGTTTCCTATGACCCCGACTGTGGTTTCCCTATCTTCTCTTTTCGAACTTTTGAAAAAAGGATTTGGATGAAGTCAAGTTGTCCGTTTGTATACCGAAAAGCATGGTAATGAGGGTCTCTTTCTTAAAACGGGAATTGCCGGCTGTTGAAGAAATTGGTCTGGAAATAAAATCCTCTGTTAAACTACTTGGGGTGAAAATAGATAATGACTTCAAGTGGAGAACACATGTTGATTCCATCATTGCAAGATAAGCCCCACTGTTAAAGTCTTTTGCCGTTCTTCGCCGATTTGCAATCCCTCCTCGATTTTTAAAACAATCTACTGTACATACATTCGTCCCTGTGTGGAATATGCGTGTCCTGTATGGCATCCCGGACTGACAGTAGAACAGACAGAAAGTCTCGAGTCTATCCAGAAGAGGTCGTGCAAAGTGATGCTTGGTCCGGATTATGTTTCCTATGAGGATACTCTGGTCAAGCTTCAGTTGCCGACCCTTGCGGATAGGAGGCATCAACTGACGATGAACTTTGGAAAAAATGTTTAACTTCTGACCACCACCGGACTATTTTCCCAGACTTTGAAACTCCAGACCAGACCAGACCGAACACAAGGGGAAGACTAGCTAACACTGACAAGCCACGGCTTCTTCAACCCCCCATAAACTCAACCGAAAGGTATTTATCATCGTTTGTGCCTTACTTTATTCGTAATTTTAACTGTCAAAAAAACAGTCAGTCGTGATTCGTAATTTGTTATGTTGACGATCCGCAGCTAGCAGTTGCAAATGCTATTAAGGAAATAAATGAGTTATCAAATATAGGTCTAATGAAATTCAGCTGACGGATCTGTTTTGCACTATCAGATATGATTCGCAGTCAGCTTGGGCTGAACGAATACTTATGACATTTTTTCCTCAAATTTGAAGCCGAATTATAAAAAAAAAGTGGGGAGTGGGCTACTTAAAGAAATACAGTAGAGGTATGCTTATTTGAACATATCTCTAAATGTTTGACTATCATGGTTTTGTTTCTTGCTTATAAAACAAGAGCAAAAGATAAGCAAATGGAAAGGAAAGAACTTGATTTTGTCCGACACCCTGCTGTTTTCAGCTTTCTTCTGGCACAAACGGTAAGTTGTAATCGTTTTTGGTTTTTTTTTTAGAAAATTACGAAATTGTCCACCCGTTAAAGAGTTTGCACAACCAGAACCACACAATTCGTAGGACCACCCTTAAAGTATAACTGAAAAGGGCAGACATAGGACAGCCTTGTTACCCCTCACTTATTCACTTACAGAGGCTTCATTGCTCCGCTATCCACAAATAATCAGTTTTCAAATAGTGGAATGTCCCTGTTGGATCTGTGGTACCTCTATGCGCTTGTATCTGTGTTGTATGCAATTTTTTTTTGTTCAGGCACTAAGCAGTCTTGACCAAGCTTATCACCGCCCACTGAAAAGCCGCGTTGGTGTTGAGATTCAAATAGTCCGCGTCATAGTAGAATCTGTGCTGGGGGGACGGCCATAGATCAAATCAAAAAAATCTCTTAGCAGAACCAAAATAACTGTGTGTATCCAATTATATGATGTAAAAATAAGTTGGCTTTTCAGTTAAACTTTAAGCAAAGCTTATTAATAAAATGTATTAATAAATAAAAGATTATCAGAACAGCAGACCCGAAAGTGGTGGAACCAATTGAACAATATTTACATTTACATTATTCAAATCTGTGATTTTTGCTTTTCGAAGGATAGAACTATTACCCAAATGTTGGGATGCGCGTTTATAAACAAATCCATTAATTAATATCGCGAAATCGCCCTTCCACCCAGAAGTTCGAACATAAAGCACCACAAGCACCACAGCACACAATTCGTATGATGACATACAAGCAAAACTTATCGCCAAATGTGTTAATAAATAAACAATTATAAAAACAGTAGGCTTGAAAGGTATGGAACCAATCTAATAATATTTAAATTTGCGTTCAGTAAGTTTTTAATTTTTGGGATCCGAAAACGTTAGTGACGGGACACCTATGACTTCGTAAAGCTGGTCCGTCCGTATGTCGGTCTGTCTGTCCGTCTGTTAGCAGGATAACTCTCAAAGTTGTCGAGTAGCTCTGTACCTCTATATTTAGGGGTGGGGGAGGGGTTTAAAATTAAGGGGCGAAAAGACATTTTAAAAGCTAATGAGATAGTCGATTTAGAGGTAAGAAGACATGCTGATTCCGAATATGATTTTTTTCTCGCTGGAGAAGTAGTTCCCCCGGAATCCGACCAAAACCGGAGAATTTGCTGAAAGTGAAAGTTTTATCTAAAGTTGATTAGAGGTTCGATGTAATGGAAATGAGACATGCCGAATTCGTTTTTTAACTTTATTTTCTTGCTGGACAAGTAGTTCGCCCGGAGTCCGGCTAAAACCGAAAATCTGCCAGGAAGTTAGAAACCCAATGAGATAGTCAATAGAGGGTGATGAGACGTGCTGAATCCAGATCTGAAACTAATTTTCTCGCCGGACAGGAAGTTTACCCGCAATCCGTCCAAACCGGAAATTCGGTAAGAACAAAACTTCATTCTCGATTCGATTAAAGGTTCGTATCGGGGGTAAGAACACTCGATTACTCCATATGAACATTATTTTCTCGTCAGACAATTAATTCTGCCGATATTTGCCAAAAGTTGGAAATTTGTTTCGAAAGGTTCTTGGTTCGCATCTTAATGTCACCAGCTCTTTTGCTCTGCACGGAGTTCGCCCGGAATACAGCTAAAACGAGGAATTCAGTCGAAGTAAATGCCTTTTCTAAAGTCGATTAGAGATGAAATATGGGGGTAGACATGCATGCTGAACCGATATCTGAACTATTTTTGGTACATGTTCAAGTGGTCGATTATGGAAAATAGTAACATGCTAAAGGGGCCTAGCGAAGATAGGAAATCTACAAAACTCGATTGTCTGGATCCTCGTCTGGATCAAGAAGTAAAATAAATGTTCAGGTTTTGGGATCCCATCGAAACCTTTGGTCTTGTTTCCTTCTTTTGTCTCGTCATTTTGCCGGAATAGAAGCCTTTCGTTCATAAACACAACCACACCATTGGTATGATGATTGGTATGATGACAAGCAAAGCTTTTCGCTATATGCATAAATACATAAGCAATTAGAAGAACAGTAAGAAGAACAATAAACACTATTTACATTCACATTCAGCAAATTCAAAGTTTTTTTTCTCTTTCTTTAAAGTTTAACTGAAACGCCAACTTATTTGTGTATCATTTAACTGATTACACACTGCATTTTTTGGATTCTGTTAAGGGATTTTTTTGTTTTTCACTATCCGCCTCTAGAATGGGGTTAAGAATATCTACAGTCGTCCTCACAACGCAAGTTTCTACTATGACACAGAAAAATTGAATCTTAATACACTCACTGCCTGAACACTTATTTTTCGGAAATCGTTTACGCTGAGCATACAGCACAGATACAAGCGCATAGAGCATATAAACCATACAAGAAATTTTCACTATTTGCAAATCGATTATTCGTTAGTAGCGGAGCAACGAAGTATCGCATTTTCGCCGGGTTTTCAAGCTTCTTTAAAGCGGGCCACAAAAAATGGTCTTTCTACCACACACACAATGCTAACCATCCCTACTATCACTATGAATGTTCAAAACCACTAAGAACACCGTAAAACAATGAGCAAATTAAAAAAAAACCTCCAAATTTCCTAGGTTTGAAATAACTCTTTCTGGACTAAATCTCAGCCGATTATCCCGGACAGTTGTTATGGCACGTAGGGAGCCAAGGGTCAAAATAATAATTTCCATCTAATGCTCCGACTGTTTATTACAAATACAAATAAATTATAAAACCAAGACCAGTGTGGTACCTCTGAAGACATACAAAAATTATCTGTTAGGTCTTATAATTCTTTGCTAACCAATCCTGGAAAATTCCGCCATCTAGAAAAGAAGACGTTGTGCGTGGGTTTTTTCTCGAGCCAAAACAACAACTCGGCAATCGAGTTCAAATCGAAACAAACCCATGGCATGCGATCACTAAGAAAAGGTAAGCAGAATGTTTGGATTAGGTCTTTAAACTTTAAATAATATATTATTACCCAAGTATTGGGTTGCGCGTTATAAACATATTCATTCATTCACCCTGCGAGATCATCCTGCCACTGACAATTTCGCACATAAAACAACCATACAATTCAAATGATGACGTTTCGTCGCATTCCTTTTACTTTCTCGATCTCCTCTAAAAACCTCGTACCCGGACATTTGGGTAGAGCTTGGTGAACTAGAAGTGACGTCACAAGTTTTGTGAATTTTGTTTCAAAGTTAAACCTTTCCGATTTTGAGAGTAATTCACATCTGGATGTGAAGCCGTGTGGTGACTAAAAGGTGTGGAAGTGTGACAGATATGTGAACTGAGTGACTAATTAGCAAATGACAATTATAACACGCTGATGTCTATGGAAATATTCTACTACATATCGGTTCGAGCTGATTGTGTTTTTTGGTGTTTTTGCCTCTTTTCTTTTATTCATGCACGTTTGATTTGCGGATAATTTGCGGATAATTTCTAATTTTAGGAATGCTCATGAATTATTTTTGGTGCATAAATGGTATATGGACTGAGTAATTAATTAGCACGAAAAGAGTATAAAGTTAATATGAATTTCAGATTTTACAACCATTTGAGGATAATCGACCAGCTTGTAATTTTACAATCTTTTGCTTGTGAATTGCATTAATCAGTTGCAATTAGAGAGCTTTTTAGTCTTGGTGATGATTTTAGCACCGACTAAAGTTTGTTAACAGATAACACAAGGATGCGCAGCTTCAACAGACAACGCCTGGGGTGTCATCTGTTGTGATTTTTAAAACGTTATGCATTAAATGTCATGCATAAGAAGCATTGCCAAGAAGAGTCGGAAAACCGCCGGAAAAGCATCTGCTGACTTTTCCGATATCATGACGACAAACAAAAAAGTCGAATCAGCAGATGCTTTTTCGGCGTTTTTCGGCTCTTCCTAGCAATGCTTGTTGTGCATAAATTTTAATGCATAACCTATATTCAAATAATGCATAAAACGGATACAGCAGCTACGATGCTTTAGCAGCGATATTTCGCCACTTCTTGGCAAGGATCCTTGCCAGGCTGTCAATCTTCAGGGTCAACCTCGGGAAGGAACAAACCTACAATAAATAAAAGTTATTTGTCCTTCCTCCTTCCCCTTCTGCCAGAACATCGTAGCTGACGTATCCGTTTTATGCATTTTTGAATATACGTTATCTGAATATATGTTTCAAAGTCAGCCTGGGCTCAAGGAATATTTATGCATAACGTTTTTATAATCACAAATTGTATCCCAAGTGTTGTCCGTTTAAAATGCCCATCCTTGTGTTACCTGTTTCGAAACTTCTGACAGTCTGTCACCGAAGTTCCAGCGGACAGAATTTGTCGAGAATTTGCTACCTCTCCGGTAACTGGTGTAGGCTACACCTCGACGCACCACCGCGCCACGTGTTGTACACCGTTTCTGGGAGTTAGCAACCCCTCTTTTTTTGCTACATTTTCCTCCACTTATTTGTGAACGTGTGACTTCCAGACTCTTATGGATGCAAAGTAGAACTGTAAAACTGAGTGACACATTGTCAAAGATAACACAACGCGACAATTTACTAAAAGAGTTTTCTGCCGTTGATTAAAGAAAAAACCATAAGCGAAGAAAGTTCTTCGATATTTTTAATTTCGCTGGTTCATAAAGGTGTGGGTAATTAATGGCCCCTATAAATAACTAATATAATTTAATATATAAAAAAATCATATACTATAAAGTTTTGCTGCCTCGCTATACGTTTCTAAACGTTCCATTCATGTCAAATATTCGAGATTTTGAATTTCTTATGTCATGTCTTATCCACCCTTAGAGGTGTAACGCTGTTTACTTTTCCTTATTTGGCTCTTTTCAAGTACAAGTTCTTTTAATTTTTCAGTGTTACTAAAAAAAATACAGCATTGAGCGGAAAAGTGAACTCGGTTCGCTCAGGTGCAAGTTACACTATAAGTAAGTAAGTAAGTAATTTATTTCTGATCCGCCATTTCAAAAGCGGAGTATGTAAAATAGAATAAAAGAATTAAATAAAACAACAACAAATACAATATACAGTTTTTCATTCATTGGCCAGAAAAGAATGTAGAGTGTCATGTGCTGGCTGGGCCCTGTTGTCCAAGATTTTTGGCAGAGCCGACAAAATTTCCAAAAGTGTGACGCTTGCATCTTTAACTTGGAAACGCTCCGTTAGCATGTGGCCGTGGTAGAACTTCAGCAAATAAAGCAGGTGCTTCGCATACTTAAAATAGCATCTTCTCATCTTCCATATATACAACATTAAAACACACATATTTTTGTAGCGATGCATCTCCAGTTCCCGACGCCCAGGGGGCTCGGCCGAACTCACAAAAATAAATAAAACAAACAATGTTTCTTAAAAACCAAAAGAGATTACTGAATTTAATGTGACGGATACACACATAAATGTATTCAATTTTTTTAAATCAAAATAAAACTAATGGTTCTTAAATTCAAACAGTAATAGTTGTTTGTCGAGGTGGGTCTTGCTTCCGGGGAGGTCATTGGTCAGAAATACCGTTTTTCCGCGTTTCTCATAAGAATAAAGCATCCGAGTTAGCAGTCGGGAGATTTATAATCTTTGAGAAGCCCAGTAGAATCCCAAATGGATATGTTAAAATATTGGGCTAGACAATGTACTGTGACTTGTGCTTTAATATAATTGTACATTATCTTATCTGATATGTAAACTGAATACACCGAGAATAAATAAAAGTTTTTAAATAAATAGCCAATTCTTGTTTTTCTTAAAACGGCAACAAACCTACATAATCTATGGCCTGTATCATCTGTGCCTCAAAGTGTGAAACATTGTGTATAAAACAGATCTGAGGAGGTTAATGGTAATGTAGAAAATACATTTAAGAGTAGTAAGTATGGTCGGTTAAACTTAATAGTATTAGAAAAACAGAAGGAAAATAATAGAAAAAAATATTAATATAGATGACACAAGACGAGACTATTCAGTTCAATTCAATTCAATTCAGATTTATTCACCATAATATAAAAGCATGGCAGTTAGAACATCGGCACGTCGACACAATAACTAGTGCAAGTCGACTAGTGCAAATTAGGATTTAATGCCATCGAGGGAGGAGGAGACGTAGCATCAAGCTGGAAAAGAGTTGAAAAATTGCCATGCGCAGATTAAAAAAGAAAGAAAAGGACCAGTCTGTGTTAACTTGCCTTAATTTTGGTATCCACACATTATTGCCGAAGTTATCACTCCCTGATCTAATCCTTATCGTCATCATTTTTCAAGTATATTCATGACAATTCCGCATGTCGGCAGATAATTTGTCGGGTCCAAAATAACGGTCAGTCGTCCAAAAGACAATGTCATCAGTCACGTCACCTGATTACAAAATTCCGGTCTTTCAATTTACCTATCAGTTTTAGTTCATACGATAACATTCGGATTCAAATTTGGACAGCTATCGAAATGTTTCGCATCGTATCAATAGTAGGACAATGTGATATTATAGTGACCTTTTAGTGAAGGACTACCGAAGTGGGATCGATGATTCTCTACCCAGACAGTGCAGCCAAAACAGATTGGTAGTGGACTGTAATAATCTTTGAGTACTGGATTATTTCATAGAGGTCACGGGTTCAAGCCTCAACGGAGGAACATTTTTGCTTGTTCACATCTTTTTATAAGGAAGGAGAGGCAGAAAGCGACAAGTTCAGAATTGTGATGCAACCCACGGGCGACATTCTCGACGGCTTGTGAATTTGATTGGTCGGTGGGACTCTCGTCCGTTCGATGCACGCATTCAAACCTCCCTTATGGAACTTTCTTCATACAAACAGGCAAGAAAACTGAGGAATTCCACGGAATTAAATCATTCAGAACTGAATGGCCAAGAAAAGGTAAATTAAAATGTTTTCTATTTTTCATGATGGTCCATTTTGTAGTGAATCCACAGCCAGGGGCGTTCGAGGGGCTTGGCGGCACTGTGACGGCACGGCGCCCATCCGAAAGAATCCTGCTCTGTCGAAGTTGGATGTTTTGAGCACACTAAAAAGTATCTCCGAGTAAGGATTAAAGTTAACTGCTGTATTTGCTACTGATTCATCTTATCTCTATTTTGTATGGATCTTAACTCCGTAGAGATAAGAATAATCCCAGTAGCAAATACTGCAGTTAACCTTAATCCTTATTCGGAGATACTTTTTACAGTGCATGCCAGAAGGACGGACTTACCACATCCTGGAAAATACCCCTAAAAGATATACTCACATCCACTCACACTGAAAGAGCAAGATTTCTTCCCACCAATTTGACAACACCCAGGCTCTTGTGTTGGTCATTTTGGTTATGGATTTTTGGGATCCCAAAATGTAAGTGGAGGGATACCTATGACTTCGTAGAAGTTGTCCGTCTGTGAGCACGATAACTTTCGAAGGGAATGAGATATTCTCATGAAAATTGGTGTGAGGACTTTGGGACAAGCGAGAGGTCAAGTTCATAGATGGGCTCTTTAGCTCAACATTTAGGGGTGGGGGTTCGGATTAAGGGGTGAACATTTTTTTTTAATCAGCTAATGAGATTTAGTCGTAAGAAGACATCCTGAACACGAATATGAAAACCATTTTCTCGCCGGACAAGTAGTTCGCCCGGAATCCCTCCGGAACCGGAAAATTTGTTAAAAGTAAAAGATTTATTTTGATTAGATATTTGATTTAGGGATAAGAAGACTTGCTGAATATTTATATGAAAATCATTTTCTCGTCTGACAAGTAGTTCGCCGGGAACCCGGCCGAAACCTGAAAATTGGTTAAAAAGTAAAAGTTTTATCTGATGTTGATTAGATGTTCGATTTGGGGGATATCAGACGTGCTGAACTCGGACATATGGTTCGCCCAGAATCTGGCTAAAACCGGAAAATTTGTTGAAAGTTAAAAAGTTTTAAGTCGATTAGATGTTCTATATAGGGGTAAGGATATACGCTGAATTCGTGTTTGAGCTTTAATTTTTGCCTGACAAGTAGTTTGCCCGGAATCCGGTCGAAACCGGAGATTTGGCAGAAGTAAGGCAGGAAGATTTGATCAGTTTCGTCAAAGTAGATATGACGTATAGCCTAGATACACACATTCTGAATCCACATCTAAACTTGATTTCCTCAGATGATTAGCCATTCGCCTTCTTCTGTTTCTAAATTTTAATAGTAACAATATTCAAGGAGTCAGGCGAAGACCGGATATCTACAGAAACCGAATCGTCTGGATCAAATATTACATTTTGGGATCCCATCGAAACCTTCGGTCTTTTATTCAAATAATGTTTACAACGGATACGTCAGCTACGATTCTTCATCAGCGATATTTTGGCCCTTCTTGGCAAGGGTCCTCGTCAGGCTGTCAATCCTCTGGGTCAACGTCGGGGAAGGAAACAAACCTGTGATAAATAACTGAAGCTTCTGCCGACTACAAATATCTTATTAAAATAAATTACCTTCAAATACCACATAAATGAAAAACCTAGTCCTGAGATTTAATTTTTGACACGGACGCTGTTTTTGCTGCACGATTGGGGCGATGACAGGAAAGGGATTTTTCTGCATTTTGATCAACCAAAACTTAAATATTATTTCAGTAATAACCTCTTTCTACATTTCTATTATAGAGTACTCGCCTGTATCTATTACTTTCGGTCTTGTACTATACAGCAAGTGCCCGGTGTCGGTGTCGGTATCGGCTGACACCACCCGTCCCCAGTTACCACGTGTTAGAACAACATCATCATGTTTAAAGCGGAAATTGCCTAATTTATGGCCGGCACAACTGATTTCGGTCGGTGCCAGGAAAGGGTGTACATCAGCTGCCGGGAGTGGGTAACCCCTCTGGTGATGATGGAAGTGAGATGATTTTTCAGATACAACCGTAACTAGCCAGATACTCACTAACTGCTAAGTGGTATCAGATACCACGGTAATTACAACAAGACCAAAGGTTTCGATGGGATCCCAAAAATCTAATGATTGATCCAGACAATTGGGTCTTGTCTTCGCCAGATCCAGTCTTCGCCACACTAATCATTTCAGAGAAAACCGTGTTCAGATATACCTCTATAAGCCATATCTATTTTGAAGATACTGACCGAAACTTCCTGCTTTACTTCTGCCAAATTTCCGGTTTCGCCCTAAGTCCGAGCGAACTACTAGTCCAGCAAAGAAAAAAAAAATCAGAAACGAATCCAGCGGATCTCTTTATCCCTATAAAGAACATCTAATCAACTTTAAATAAAACTTTGACTTAAAAAAAGATTCCGGTTACAACCGGATTCCGGACTAACTATATGTACGGGTAAGAAATGATTGTCATATACAGACTCAGCGTCTCTTCTTACCCCTAAATCTGTCATCTAATCAACTTCAGATAAAACTTTCGCTTTAAACAAACCTTTCGCTTTAAACAAACCTTCCGGTTTTGGCCTGATTCCTGGCGAACTAGTTGTCCGGTGAGAAAATGGTTTTAGTTATCGTGTTCAGCATGTTTTTTTTACCCTTAAATCGAACATTTAATCAACTTCAAATGAAACTTTTACTTTTAACCAGCTTTCCGGTTTTTGCCGGATTCCGGACGAACTGCTTATCCGACAAGAAAATGGTTTTCACCATCGTGCGGAGGACTCCGCGTACAGAAAACAGCGAGAACACGGGGAATGCTTCCAAAACGGCTTTTGTTCGAAAAAAAAATGCAGTTGACGAAGTTAGTCTGGCCTGGATCCACTTTACTTTTGGTTTTGTTTATTCTGATTGTTTTTAGTTAATTTTATATTGCACCAACACCAGCAAAAATTGATTCCCCTCCGAATCTGAAAGGGAGTCCTTTTTGATGATGGTGATGATAGTTGGAGAATTCCCCGTCCATGGGGACTCCCGAGAATACGGGGAGTGAGTCCCCAGGACAACCAAAATCTCGGGGACTCCTCAAGTGGAGTCCTCGGGGAACGGCGAGAATACGCCTCTAAAGCCAGACTTAAATGACTTGCCCTTCCATTTAAACAGTCTATGATATGCTATGAAAAACGTCGCAGGCGAAATGCGAGGCGAAATGTTGAAAACATTTATGACCACGAGTGTCTTCTTAGGATCCCAAACGAAAGCAGGAACTAAAACTATGAGCATGTTCCACCCTACTTACCGTAGTTACTATGCATAATGTCACTGGTCCTGGCTTCTCGACGTAAAGGCTGGAACGCATTTTTGGGATCCCAAAACGTAAGTTGAGGGATACCTATGACATCGCAAAAGTTGTCCGTCTGTCCGTCCGTCTGTAAGCACGATAACTCTCGAAGAGAATGAAGTATTTTGATGAAACTTGGTGTGAGGATTCGTTGGGTCGGCGGACCAGTCGAGTTCGTAAATGGGCTTTGTAGCCCTACATTTAGGGGGGGAGGGGGTTCAAATTAAAGGGCAAACGAAATATTTTGAAACAGCTAATGTGATAGTCGATTATGGGGTAAGAAGACATGCTGAACACGATGGTGAAAACCATTTTGTAATCGGACAAGTAGTTCGCCCGGAATCCGGCCAAAACCGGAAAGTTTGTTAAAAGTAAAAGTTTTATTTGAAGTTGATTAGATGTTCGATTTAGAGGTAGGAAGACATGCTGAAGACGATGGTGAAAACCATTTTCTCGACGGACAAGTAGTTCGCCCGGAATCCGGCCCAAATCGGAAAGTTTGTTAAAATTAAAAGTTTTATTTGGAGTTGATCAGATGTCCGATTTAGGGCAAGAAGACATGCTGAACTTTTATGTGAAAACAATTTTCTACCCGGACATGTAGTTCGACCGGAATCCGGCCAAAACCGGAAAATTGTTAGAAGTTAAAATTTTATTTCTAGCTAACTAGATAACCGATTTAGGGGTAAGAAGAGACGCTGAATCCGTGTGTGACAATCATATTTTACCCGGACAAGTAGTTCGCCCGGAATCCGGCCAAAACCGGAAAGTTTGTTAAAAGTAAAAGTTTTATTTGAAGTTGATTAGATGTTCGATTTAGAGGTAGGAAGACATGCTGAAGACGATGGTGAAAACCATTTTCTCGACGGACAAGTAGTTCGCCCGGAATCCGGCCCAAATCGGAAAGTTTGTTAAAATTAAAAGTTTTATTTGGAGTTGATCAGATGTCCGATTTAGGGCAAGAAGACATGCTGAACTTTTATGTGAAAACAATTTTCTACCCGGACATGTAGTTCGACCGGAATCCGGCCAAAACCGGAAAATTGTTAGAAGTTAAAATTTTATTTCTAGCTAACTAGATAACCGATTTAGGGGTAAGAAGAGACGCTGAATCCGTGTGTGACAATCATATTTTACCCGGACAGATAGTTCGACCGGAATCCGGCTGGAGTCGGAAAATTTTATGATTAGATGCTCATTATTGGGGAAAGAAGATACCCTGAGTTCGTTTTTTAGTTTTCTTTTTTCGCCG
Source organism: Branchinecta sandiegonensis (assembly GCA_030848855.1). Taxonomy (NCBI): domain Eukaryota; kingdom Metazoa; phylum Arthropoda; class Branchiopoda; order Anostraca; family Branchinectidae; genus Branchinecta; species Branchinecta sandiegonensis. The sequence continues at coordinate 12,498,384 of JAUPMV010000021.1, read as the reverse complement.
GACAAGTAGTTCTAGAGTTCGGCCGAAACCGGCAAATTGGCAGGAACTTTTCGTCAAAACAGATATGACTTAAACGGGTAAACAAACATGCTGAATCCATATCTGAACTTGGTTTTCTCAGATTATTAGCTATTTGGCCTTTATCTGTTTCTGAATTTTAATTGTAAGAATGTTCAAGGATTCTGGCGATGATTGGATCTGGCTAAGACAAGACCCAGTTGTCTGGATCAGATATTGAATTTTTGGGATCCCATCGAAAAGTTTGGTCTTGTTCTTATTGCAAAATATCGTGCCACGGGCTGATCGAGCCAATCCCGTCACAGACATCGTAGTAACCACGCTTACTAAGCTCCCGAGCGTGGTAAGCAAATAGTTACTATTAATTACTATTTTGAGAAGGCTGGAACGGTCAGTGTAGAAAGTTTCCACGAGGTTTGAAGAGCTACTATTGTTAGGGGAGTGGAACACGCTCTTTGATATCATAGACTGACCTTCGTGTCTATGACCAGAGGCTTTACAAGCCAAAATGTTTGGGAGGAGGTGCAAGGTTTTAACCGACTGGCTGGTCATGTTTACCGACTGCGTTTGCAGAAAAACTGTTTTCAAGAAAAAAAACGACAGTTTTGACGATAGATCCACTGGTATTCAGAAAAACCTACCGTTTTGATGAAAAAATCGACTGTTTTTCCGAAAAGCCGACTGTTTTCATGAAAAAATCAACTGTTTTTCAGCTATTACCGACTGGCCAGCATTGGGGGGGGGGGGGGGCGTCCCCCCCTCCCCCCCATACGTGACGCCTCTGTCTGTGACCAGGACAACTCCCGAACGCAGTGAGACGTTTTGACGGAAATTCATCCCTCGGAATCCCTCATGCCTTATCGGCCTGCGTGAAGCTGAATTCACAGGTCAGCTGCTATTGGTCGCCTTTGCGGGATGGCCTATACAAGAAGATTGTAGATGGAGTACACAGCTTGAAATATATTCTTTATTTTGATATAACTATGTCGATTAACAAATGATATAAATATACGCCAATTTCCAATCCGCAACGATGTATACCTACACAAAACAGTATCCCGAGCAAGAACAAGAAGAAAATGTAACAAAATAATAAATAAACATATTCACTAAATAAGAGAGTGTTAATGGCGCTATTGTTTTTAACCTTCTCTGAGTTAAACCCATATTTGCTAAGTACACCCAACCGCTGAATCTGCTGAATTTTCCGATGTCATGACGACAAACACAAAGAGTCAGCCGGTACTTTTTGGCATTTTTTCGGCTCGTCCTGGCAATGCTTGTTAGGCATTTCATGCATAACATTTTTCGCGACAACAAATTACATCCCAAGTGTTGTCTGTCGAAACCGCGCATCCTTGTGTTGTATGTTGTGTAACTTCTGACCAGAGGCGTTACTAGCCAAAATGTTAGGGGGGGGGGGGGGGGGGGGGGTAAGGTATTTACCGACTGGCTGGTCATTTTTACCAACTGCTTTTGCAGATAAAGACGACTGTTAGTGAGAAAAAACGACTGTGTTGACGAAAAATCGGCTGATTTAAGAAAAACTACTACTTTTAAGATCGGCTATTTTTACGAGAAACAAACTGTTTATAAAAATCGACTGTTTCCAAGAAAAAAATCGACTGTTTTACAAAAAATCGAGACGCTTCGCGCCGATTCGGCGATTTTTTACCGACTGGCCGACAAAATTCGGGGGGGGGGGGCTAGTCGTGACGCCCCTGCTTCTGTAACATACTGAAGTTTTGTGGCAATAAACAGATTAGTGGGCTGAAACCGAAACCTGATTTAATCACAAGTTTCAGATTTTTACCTCTCACCTGAAGAGGAACCTTGCTAAGGGGCCGAAATATCGCCGAATAAAAACTCAGCTGACAAATCCGTCTAGCGCCCGAAGGAATGGCAGGAAAAATTAGCACGGAAATCCCCCAAAAATAATTTATGGCATCGACCGTGGGGGGGGGGGGAGGGTAAATTGGACACAAATGACGCGGTAAAATTAAAAAGAGTAAGTCTTTCGTGTAAAAGAAAGGGCGACCTTGCTCTTTGCGGTGTGTGTGACGCGGAGATTACGAAATGAAAAGTCGAAGCTACATTCCTTTGCAAAATTCTAGAAATTTCTCTTAACATAACTATGTCAGTCTATTTTCCCTAGGTTCAAATAATTCAAAAAAGCTGTACATAGATCTGGATGACATGTTTTTGGTCTAAAAATTCCGCGGAGATTTAGATTTTTTGATTTAGTTAGATTTCTTGTACCAAAATTTGTCTCTAAATGAGTTTGCGTTCCTTTTTGTGAAATAAAAGGCGTAAAGCCTCTATCAACATTATATTTATTTTATTTAAGTATGTTTGCAACCTGTCAGGTGTAGATAAGAAATAAAGAACCTGAACCTAGGCTACTATCATAGAAGCGAGGATCAATGCTAGCTCAGTTGGCCAGATGGGGCACTAAAAGTTGCGATTACATTTTTATTGGCAGTCCCGAATCGCTGGAACTAGTTCCAACCCGTAACAAATTAGGGCAATGGGGTTTTCCATTTTGGGTTCACGTCCAGAAAAGTATACGATTACCAACTTTCGGTGTATTACTTGAGTACCATTCAAAAGTCCCTTACGGTCTTTTACTGTCTTCGTTTTTTTTCAAGTCCCTTACGGTCTTTTATTGCTAGTATTCCTCATGTTTAAATTACTGAATCACAATTACTCTGGGGCTAAAACCCAGGGCGGTTGTGGGGGATCGGCGTGGACCTGGAGGTGAACACTGAGGATGGAGAGGTAAGTAAAAATAAAAAAAATTCTTCAATTGTATTTTACTGTAATAGTTAAGAGACTCGTTCATTTGTTGATTATTTTGGTATTAACCCCTATGTAACGGGCCATGGAGGTTTGTAGGGGTCGAGACTTATTTTGTTTAATAAAATTGAACTGAACTGAACGGAATTTACCGCAAAATTGGCATTTGAGAGGCAGTTGCCAAAGAAACGGACGGAATAATAATATCGCGTTTCGTAATCCCGAAAACCATTTGGGGGTGGGGGGGGGGGGGGGGGTGGTTGTATTTTTTTGGCGGCTAAACAGGTTCTAAAGGCAAAACAATGACTTTACTTTAAGGTATATTTGAAAACAACTTTAAATTACCCCATAAATAATTATCAAAATTTGAGTCTGTGTAACAAACCTGGGACTGGGGCCTAAATTCATCGTTGCCCCCCCCCCTGACCGACACCACTGTTCGTAATAATATGCCCGGGGGTTTGTCAAAACAATCTTGGGGGGGGGGGACCGAAGACTTCTATTCTTATCTATAAGCTAGTTTATGTTTATTTGTAAATCAAGTTCAAAGTAACCTCAGAAAGAGTGATTCAATTTTGAATAGGTTCATTAAACGTGGAACTGGGGCCCAAAGTTAAGGTCCCCCCCTTAAGTTTTACTGAAATGGCGCCATTGTCCGTAATAACGCCTGGGGTCTGTCAAAACAATTATCTTGGGGATCGAAGACTTCGTTCAGTTTTATTATCTATAAGCTAGTGTTAGTTTTATGTTAATGTCTAAAACTACTTCAAATACTCTATGACTAAGTCCAAAACACGCCAGTGACCCTCAGGAAGAAAGAGTAAACGTCTCCGGAACGACTCAAACTCAGCAACTCAAACGCTGTGTCAACCAATCACGCCGATCTTTGGGAGCAGCTGTGATACTGCTTCCGGCTCCTCCGCTAGGTACCTGGCGATTTTGCATCGGCAAGGAGAGTTAGTCATCAAGAGTAATCACAAAAAGAGTGTTTAAATTTTTGTGTAAGTAAGCTACTAAACATGATATCCCCCCGTCCCCAATTTTTATTGAAATGGTGCTACTGTTCGTAGTAATCTGCCCGAGGTTTGTCAAATCAATATATCTTTGGGACCGAAGACTTCGTTTAGATTTCTGGTCTAAAGCTACTGATAGTTTATATTAGTGTTACGCGAGCAAGGGTCCGGTCTGGGCAGTCGACAGTTCACTCCTCCCAGTACCAGACGACCCCGTGGGACCCTTAGGCAATCAACATTTGTTTCATTCAAAGGCATTTGACGTTTAAGCCAGTTTGCCCCTGTCCAAATTCGAACAAATTTGGCCCCAAAATTTAAAGTGAAAAAAAAAAGTGTCAGAATTTTTCTGAAGAAATCTAGGAGCTTGTAATCAGGCTTTGGCCGCAAGCTTCCGGTCCCATTTTTAAGTGGCAACCGTGAATTTCTCTTTCATCCTCACTTTAAGACGTTTTTTGGTGGTTTCCTGTTCAACAACACTTTCAGTTGTTGATCGCTAGAACGCACTGTTGGTCAACATTGGCTCAATGCCAAAACCGCAACGAAATGCCTTTAGTCGTCTGTCTCTATAGTTCCACTCTAGACATTTTACTATCGGACTTGGGATAAAAGTTCGATGTGCGGGAAAATGGATGAATGTATTTTCCATTTAATGAGCAAATGTCAGGAGTTACGAAATTTGAGGATGGAAATATTTGGGGAAATGGTGGGGGGAGGAAAGATTTAAACAAATTTTGAAAAGTAGAAGTTTTAGAGATGTTAGAAATTTGGGAAGATTCCTTAAGGTGGCTATGGTCCACAGGGAAAGTTTTTTTGTAGTCAGTTCTGTTGTTTAGGTTATGGTTCGTTTTAGTATTGTTTTCATGGCCCCCCGTTGTTTTCATTACGGAATAAATCTTATCTTATCTTATGGAACACGAGGGCAGGCCACGTCCGACAGGAGTAATTTGTCAATGAACAGTAGCCTACTTACACTGTAAAAAGTTTCTCCGAGTAAGGATTAAAGTTAACTGCAGTATTTGCCACTGGGCCTAATCTTATCTCTACTGTGATAAGATTAATCCGAAATATAGAAAATCTTATCTCAGCAGAGACAAGATTAATCCCAGTAGGAAATACTGCAAGATTTTTTTTTTAGTGTACAGAAATGGGCGAATCCGATTCCGGATCGAATCCAGGATTCGTCCTTTCGGCCGGATTGGAATATTCTGCTTGTCAGGTTGGATTCGGATTTGGAAAAGGATTCCAAACGTTGAATCTCACGAATCCACCCCAATTTCCCATCCCCCAACCTTTTCCCATTTTTTACAAATTATGCGTAAGGCATACTATAACAAGCTAACATGAAAACCTAAAAATATGGTTTACATACCGTCTAATTTGCTTTGGGCATCATTGCTTTTTTGTCACCTCTGATTTTTAAACTCTTACCTATTTACATGACTTGATTTCTGTTAAGGTTGTATTCGAATCCGACTGGAATCCTCAGCATGAAAGGGGGGACTCGGATTCGTACCTAGCCCTGAATTCGGATTCGCCTATTTCTACCTACTTATGACTTTACCGAAGACCGTACGTCAAGGAACCTGAGGAAACTAGGCGTCCAGCCCCCTCCCCCCTTGTTTTCTCTCTTTTCGCTTGCGAGGCAAAAGGTCAAAGCGCCAATTCAGCAAAAAACGACATGAATAATGCAAGATAAAGTAATAAACGAACACGAGGAACGCCATACAAAAATTTATGACAGGTTGGGCAGAGAGAAAAAAAAAACACTGTCAGCATCCCCCCACCCCGCTCGTAAAAATAACAACAACAGAGTTAAATATTTAGATGAAGAGAGAACTTACACAAAGACATTTTACCGTGACAAATTATTTCTGTTTTCTGTCTCAGTACAAGTACCTCGTTTAAGCTCTATTTTCACTGAACTCGTGACATGGGGAAGTGAACTGTTTAGACAAATTGGCCTCGAGCGATCCTTGTTCCAGCAGCCCGTTCCTTAACTAGAGACTGTAACTGTTAGCGAACTATAAGCGTGTTCCACCCTTCTAACAATACTAACCAGAGGCGTTACTAGCCAAAATGTTTGGGGGGGGGGGGGCAAGGAATTTACCGACTGTCTGGTAATTTTTACTGACTTTTTTGGCAGGAATAACGACTATTTTCAAGAAAAAAACGACAGTTTTGAAAAAATCGACTGATTTTCAGAAAAAAACGACTATTTTGGCGAAAAATTGACTGATTTTCAGAAAAATCGACTGTTTTGGCGAAAAATTGCGGCGCTTTGCGCCGACTCGGTTATATTTTACCGACTGGTCGACAACATTGGGAGGGGGGCGTCCCCCCCTCCCCCCCCCCCCCGGTCGTGACGCCCCTGATAGTAACTATTAGTTACGCTCGTAAAAAGTTACTGCGCTGACCGTTCCAACCTTCTTAAAACAGTAACGACTTGCTTACCACGCTCGGTAGCGTAGTAACTACGATTGGCCCGATTAGCCCGTGTTCCAATCTTTTGACGAAAGAAAAAAAAACACTCCAGCCTTGACGCCAAAAAGCCAGGATTCCTGACGTCATGCGTAGTACTACGGTAAGTAGAGTGGAACACGCTCTATGTTCACAAGGCACTCGGCAGCTCACTTGGTTCGAGTGTCGACAGGGAAAGGCAAAGATTGCGGGTTCAAACCCCGCTCGAGGTTCATTTTTTTTTTCAGTTCCTAATAACAAAGTAATAAAATATATTCAACGACGCGTTTACTCCTAAGTCAGATCCGCGTGGGCAGTTTAACAAACTCATTCACGACGAGTATAATCAAGTTCCGTGGATAAAAGGCGTTATCATTCTTCACTGTGCAAATAACTAAATGGCATTTCTTGAGACCAAAAATATCAGTTGATCCACTGCGTGTTACAGTAGAGGTATGCTTATTTGAACACTTTTTTAACTGTTCCACTACCTTGGCTTTCTTACTTCCATATAAAAAAGTAAAATGGAAAAGAAAAATAACAAACTTGACAGCCAACTATTTCGGGGTTATCCTGGCACCAACTTGAAGCAGAAATTCAATTAACTTTCTTTGATTTTGAATTTATTAAAAAGGTCCTTCCTCTTTTGAAGGCATCTGACGGTTCGGACCGCCATCTTCTCCATTGAAGGTGCGTTTCTCGCGGCAAACTTTTCAAATGATAATAAGCACACCAGGTGTCAGCTGAGTCACTCTCGTAGCTGAATAAGCAAATATTCAAAAAGCGACAAAAGCGTGAGTGATTATTACTAGTGTTTTTAGAAAAAAATGCCTGGTTTGGGTTTTAGTTTTTTCTTCGGCGATCGATCACTGTTAGCAGACGTTCACATAAGCATACCTCTACTGTATATGAAGGAGTTGACAGTGCAAGACGTATACGTCAGCAAATTTTTATTAAAGCTTATATTCCAGCCCTTCTTGGCAAGGGTCCTCTTCAGGCTCAAGCCGCTCAAGTTGAAAAATCAACGAAGAAACCAACGAAAATGGGGTTTATAGGCCAACGAATATACTGAAATAAAAGCGAGAACGAGAACAATCTTAATTGTCAGTCGCAGGTATTGGTGAGTGGCTCGCTGTCTTTATTTTAGGCTTTCAATTCTTTCAATTTTATTTTAATCTTTGGTTTCTTGTTGGTTTTTGGGATCCCAAAACGTAAGTGGAGGGATACCTATGACATTGCAAAAGTTGTCCGTCTGTCCGTCTGTTAACACGATAACTCTAGAAGGGAATGAGATATTTCGATGAAACTTGGTGTGAGGACTCTTTGGGTCAAGGGTAAGGCCAAGTTCGTAGATGGGCTCTGTAGCCCAACATTTAAGGGTTGGGGAGGGGGTTCAAATTAAGGGGCAAACAAAATATTTTTAAACAGCTAATGTGATAGTTGATTATGGGTTAAGAAGACATGCTGAACACGAATATACAAAACATTTTCTTGTCCGACAAGTGGTTTGCCCGGAATCCGGCCAGAACCGGAAAGTTGGTTAAAAGTAAAAGTTTTGTTTGAAGTTGATTAAATGTTCAATTTGGGGGTAAGAAGAGGTTTCCGGCTAAAAAACCCCGGACAACCCCCCCCCCCCCCCCGGTACCAACTCCCCCCCCCGGCGAACCCCCCCCCCCCCCCCCCCCGACCAAAACCCCCCTGGTGACAAAACCCCCCAGGTACCAACCCCCCCCCCGGCGAAACCCCCCCCGAATCCTTAAAAAAGTGGAATCCTAATAAAAAAAAAGACAATCCTAGACGAATCTCCTAGTCCCAAATAATCCCTACGCTACGTATAGTACAAGGGATTAGCTGGGTACCCGGATTAGCTCATGTACCTTCTGACGGATATATAAGAGCGGATATATAACGAGCTTGTGCGTGCACAAAGGGTATGTTGTATATGTGAAGCAAAAAGTGCTGGCTGGATGTGTTCTTAGTTTTGAATGTAAGCGTAGGCAGAACAAATATATCCAAGGGAGGGGAGTATAAAGCGAAGGTGATGGTTGACGGTGACATAATAATTGCTGAAGTGAACTAACACACGCATTCACCTGAAGCTGTGGTCAGTGAGGTGTTAAAAGTGAAAGATCAAAACCCGTGCGACTCAGTGTAATGACCCCCCATCCCCCAACAAATCCTTTCCCAATTATTTCCCCTTCTTGCCGAGGAAGCTGCAGTTAGTTGCCGTTAGTTTTTCGAGATCCCAAAACGTAAGTGGCGGGATCCCTATGACATCGCAAAAGTTGTCCGTCTGTGCGCTCTGTAACTCTCGAAAGGAATGAGATATTCTGATGAAACTTGGTGTGAGGATTCCTTGGGTCAAGAGTAAGGTCGAGCTCGTAGCTCTGTAGCCCTATGTGTAGGGGTGGGGGAGGGGGTTTAAGTTAAGGGGCAAATGAAATATTTTGGGATCCCATCGAGACCTTTGGTCTTGTTCTTGTTGTACCAGAAGTCCCCTTGATAGACTAAGATCACGGGAAGTCAATTTAAATGTTTAAATGTAAAGGATTTGGGGGGGGGGGGGGGGGGGGGGGTCGCCGGGGGGGGGGGGGGTTGGTCGGAGGGGGGGGGGGGTTGGTACCGGGTTTTTTTTAGCCAGGGGGGGGGGGGGTCGCCGGGGGGGTTCTCGCCTAGACCCGTAAGAAGACATGCTTAACACGATGGTGAAAATTATTTTCTCGCCGGACGAGTAGGCTAGTTTGTCCGGAATCCGGCAAAAACCGGAAAGTTGGTTAAAAGTAAAGGTTCTATTTGAAGTTGCTTAAATGTTCGATTTAGGGGTAAGTAGACATGCTGAACACTTATTAGAAAAGTATTTCCTACCCGGACACCTAGTTCGCCCGGAATCCGACCGAAACACGGAAAATTTGTTAAAAGTAACAAGTTTTATTTGGAGTTGATTAGATGACAGATTTAAGGGTAAGAAGAGATGCGGAGTCTGTATACGACAATCGTTTTTTAACCGGACATATAATTCGTCTGGAATCCGATTGTAACCAATTTTTTTTTAAGAAGCTAAAGTTTTATTTGAAATTGATTAGATGTTGTTTACAGGGATAAGGAGATACCGATACTGAATTTTCTTTTTTTGCTGGAATTCGGCTGAAACCGGAAATTTGGCAGAAGTAAAGCAGGAAGTTCCGGTCAGTATCGTCAAGATAGATATGGCTTACATAGGTATATCTGAAACTGGTTTTCTCTAATGATTAGCCTGGCGAAGACTGGATCTGGCGAAGACAAGACCCAGTTCTTTGGATCAAATATTAGATTTTTGGGATCCCACCGAAACCTTAGGTCTTGTTTGGTTGGTTTTAGTTTTCTTGGCTGTTCATCTTCATCCTCGTTTTGGCATTTTTTTCTCGAAATTTTCTGTCTGCGCTGAAGAAGGGAGGCGGCTGTCCTCCTGAAATATTTGCTTTTTATTTCAGTATATTCGTTGGCCCATAAAAACCCCATTTTCGTTGGTTTCTTCGTTGATTTTTTGTGATACTGAAGAGGACCCTTGCCAAGAAGGGGCGAAATACAGCTCTAATAAAATTCAGCTGACCGTTTTGCACTGTGAAATATGATTCGCAGTCAGGACTGAAGGAATATTTATGACAGGATTTAAGTTCTAAACTTGTATACTGACAACCAGAGCGTTTTCCACCCTCGTACCAATAGTAACTATAGTTACTAAATCCGTTCCAACCTCATGAAAGTTACTACGCTGGCCGTTCCAGCCTTCTCGAAACAGTAACTAATAGTAACTATTTGCTTACCACGCTCGGAAGCGTGGTAACCACGAATCTCTGTCGCGTGATTGGTCGGATTCACCCGTGGCATGATATTCCGCAGGAAAATAGAAAAATCGTTCCAGCCTTGACGACAAACAGGCAGAATTTGTGACGTCATGCGTGGTAACTACGGTAAGTAGGATGGAACACGCTCCCAGATAGCTTCCAGTAAGCCGACAGTCGGTTTAGCAACACTTCTGACTTCTATAAGCTAGAAACTCATTGTTTCTCATTTCACGCATTGTGTTTTATTCTTTTATTTTATTTACATACTCCGCTTTTCAAATGACGGGTCAAAAATAAATTACTTACTTACTGATTGTAAAACTTAGAAATTGTCCTTTTATATACATTTGTGGAAGAATGATTTAATTTTTCACTATTATATTTATTTTTTATGGAAAGGGTAGGTGACGTTGTAAAAGGTTATTGAAAAACTAACGTCACATAGTAGTAGAGTCGTAACCAAAAACGAAAAATGAAAAATAAATTAGAAAAGATGATTTACGGGTAAAAATGGATGTAATCTGTTCTGACTTTGAAAACGTTATGCATCATATGTTATGCACGACAAGCATTTAGGAATTTAGGAAGCATTTAGGTATTTAGGAAGGAAAAGTCGAAAAACCGCGAAAAAACATCTGCTGACTTTTCGATAACATGAATAAAAAATATTTGATAGTGCAAAACGGATACGCCAGAATTATTGGAGCTATATTTCGGCCCTTCTTGACAAGGGTCCTCTTCAGGCTCAAAGCCGCTCAAGTTGGAAATACGAACTTGTGGGAAAATATTTTCCCACAAGTTCGTATTTCCATGAGCAGCTTTGAGCCTGAAGAGGACCCTTGCCAAGAAGGGTAGAAATATAGTCTGCATGTCTGGGCTGTGCAAGTTCAGTACTTCGTATTCGTATTTATCTACGGAATATAGCTCGTATTTATATTCGTATTTATCTAAGGAATATAGCTCGTATTTATCTTCGAAATATAGCTCCAATAAAATTCAGCTGACGTATCCGTTTTGCACTATCAAACATGATTCGCAGCCAGCTTGGGCGGAAGGAATGTTCATGAATAAAAAAGTCAGCAAATGCTTTTTCGGCTTTCCCCGGCAATGCTTGTTAACCTTGTTAGGCATAACATTTAATGCATAATGTTTTCAAAATCACAACAGATTACATCCCAAAGTGCGCCTCCTTGTGTTATCTGTTATGAAACTTCTGATAGTATAGGACAAGCTAGGATGCGCATCAATGTGTTTATATGTTACCAAACATCCTACAGTGCATAATCAATGGTAAACGATATGTCTGATTATGATTGTGCTACCCCGTCGGTTTACTGGTTGCACGGAAGGCCATAATACGGATTAGGGCCATGAAACCCAGCGAGATTTCGAACCCAACTGGGTTTGAATTGTTGCATAAAAAAAATAAATCACCGTATTCTTCACAGAAGAAGGGGAACAGAAAATCCTGTTTTTGATGTTCTCACTTGGGTTTTAGTGGAAAGCACTGCGATCAAAACTTCTCAATGTAGTACTTGACAGCGCCAAACGAGTGAGCTAAGACGTCCCAGCGATATTCCTGCCCTTCTTCGCAAGGTTCCTCTTCGGGCTGTAGATAAAGAAAGACACCGACCCTTGCCAAGAAGGGCAGGAATATCGCTAGAGAAAACCTTAGGTGACTTATCACAAAATATGATTCGCAGTCACCTTGGGCTGAAGAAATACTTATCAATCTAAACGACTTAGTCGAAGTTGGTTGGTATACAGCTACAGAAGTACCACTTCACACAAGGTAAGGATATGGTGTCATGATATGCCGATATCGCCTGGATTCTTCAAATTCTCGATGGTTATGTCGGTGATCGACTTTATTATGGACTCTGCTTGTCTCCACGCCGATTCCTCAAGTTGCTAAAAATAGGTATGGTAGTTAATAATTAGCGTGATTAATACTAATAGTAATATGAGCTTACATAAGCCTCTTTCCGTCCTAGCCGAATGGTTAGCACGCCAAACTCCCAAGCGGCCGGTCTCTGGAGTCTCGGCGGTGCCTACAGTTTGGGTTGCCGCCACCAGCGGCAACACTGGTCGAGACCCACCCATCAATCTCCATCCGGATCAGATCACTAGCTCGCGAGTTTTACGCGCCATAACGTTTAAAATTCCCCCCCCCCCTCCATGGTTGGTGGAATGAAGGAAATGGCGACATCAATACGAGTCTGGTGAGTTCCTAACGTGTGTGGCGTCGTTAACTCTCCTGCCACCCCTTAAAGTTTAACCGAAAAGGGCTGGGATAGGACAATCTAGTTACCGATCACTTAATCCCTTGAATTGACTTGAAGACCCGCTGAAAATGTGTTACTTCGTTCTTCCGCTATTCACGAGTGTTCGATTTTCAAATAGCGGAATTTCCGTGTGATTTGCTGTACCTCTATGCGCTTTTATTTTTGTTGTATGCCTTACGAGAAAGATTTCTGTTTTTTTTTTGTTCTGGCACGAAGCAATCTTCACCAATCTCACCACTGCCCACTGAAAAGCCGCGTTTGTGTTGAGATTCAAATTTCCCGCGTCATAGTAGAATTTACTTTGTGAGGACGGCCGCACATATTCTAACATCATAACAAGAGCAGTAGTGGAAAATAAAAAAATCCCTTTACAGAATCCAAACAATTCAGTGTATTCAATTAAATGACACAAAAATAAGTTGGCTTTTCAATTAAACTTTAAAGTTTAACCTAATAGGGCAGACAGACTAGACTTATTCAAGTTCAATGGGCGGATCAAACAATCACGATGTCACATACACCCCCTAGAATACAATGTTACATCTGAAATCAGCAGATTCCTAGACAACTTATTTTCGCTAATATATCGTTACGGTGCTTATAGCTGACTGCCATACTCCAATTTACTAGCTTCCACAAATATAAGCGGAGTTTCTTTTTTCTTATCCATTCGCTGTTATTAGATACTCAGGATTATTTGTTTTGTTGACAAATAATTATTTTAACGGTGTTAACTGAGAATTCCTTGTAAGCTCTGGGATTGGCTGCATGTAAGTCGGTTATATTTGTAAATTCTTGGCAGTTTTGTAACTTTACATCCAGAAAACAAAACTTATCTTCGGTACTACAAACAACAGAAGTTCATCAGAAAAGACTAGTAAGTAAGTAGGTAAGTGATTTACTTATGACCCGCCATTTTGAAAAGGCGGAGTAAAAGAAGAAAAGAAACAAAACACAGCATTTTATAAAAATTAAAGCATAGTTAGTGCCCATTGTGCTTTAAACAGATCTGAAGGTCGGATTAAAATGCGTTACTTCGTTCCTCGGCTTTTCAGATAATCAATTTTCCCGAACCAAACTTTTGTTTCGGATCTGCGATACCTCTGTGTAGCTTAATGGATTGACCAAATATAAACCATATAAAATTTAAATATTGTAAACTCCAGGATTAATTTTAGTAATACAGAACTTCAGAAGAAATTCCGAAAAGACATTGGAAAATTGAGCTTTAGAGACCGAATGGTAGAATATTGGAATAATCTTCCAGAAAGGGTTGTAAATGCCGAAAATATCAACCAATTCAAAGCAGGTGTCGACTACCACCTGGCTGAAATTCACTTTAGTGTGTTAAGTGTCCCGAAAAATGTATAGAGGCGAAAGCCTTATTATTGCAATTATATTATTATTATTAGAACTAGTAACCCAATTTAAAGTTAAAGAAGTTAAAGACCAGATGGCGACTCTTTGGAAGAAATAAAAAATCGGCAGTAATTACCATGCCACAGCCTCTTCCCTTTTTAAAAAAAACAACAAGTATATTCTTGTCCTTGTTCTTTTAATTGTTAAGATGCACTTTTAAAATCATGAGTTGTCAAGTAGATTGTCTTTGACGACTTTCTGGTCTCCGTTATTTAATTTCCTTTTTAGACTCATCTTGTGTATTTCGAGAGAAATAAAGAATATATTAATAGTAATAAAAAGTGAGACCCGCACGACTCACGTACTAAAGACTAGAGAGAATCAATCCTATTATACTGTTTTAATAACAATACTAATAATGTAACTGCAACAAAAAGGCTTCGCCTCCACAAATGCCTCATGACTTGTTTCTTACCGCGTTAAAGACCTAATCAAACATTCTGTTTACCTTCTCTTACTGATCGGGAGCCACCAGCTTATTTAGATTTGAACTTGATTGCCGGGTTGCTGTTTGGCTCGAGAAAAAAACCACGCAGAACGTCATCTTTTCCATATGAGGAAATTTTCCGCGTTTGATTGGCAAAAAATTGTAAGACTTAATAAATTGTTTTTTTTATATCTTCAGGAGTACCAAACTGGTCTTGGTTTTCTAATTTATTTGTATCTGTAATGACCAGTTAGAGCATCAGATGGAAATTATTATTTTGATCCTTGGCTCCCTACGTGCCATATGGCTGTCCCGGACAATCGGCTGAGATTTAGTCCAGACCAAATTATTTCAAACCTAGATTTTTTTTTTTTAATTTGCTCATTGTTTGACGGAGTTTTTTTGCGGTTTTGAACATTCATAAGTGGCAGTAGGGACGGTTATCATTGTATGTGTGGTAGAAAGACCATTTTTTGTGGTCCACCCAACTCTTTTCTGTATTATATAGGCCTACTAGAAACCTGTCACCAAGCGAGTTCCATCCTCCTAATTTGTCGAACCAGTGAGCGTTTTTCCGCGATACCGCGAAGAGTTTGTGGCTCGAAAAGAGTGTTTCCGCGGTCGTTTGTGCGGCCCACAAGTGTCTTTCCATATCTAACAAGGTTTTTGTGGCTCGACTACGGGGACGTTTCCGCGTTGATGGCTGTAGAGCTGAACGGGCGATCCCGTCCACGCGAAAACGAGAAATCGATCGGGCGTTGAACGGCTTAGGAAGATGGTTCTGTCCACGCGGTAATGCCCATAGGCGTATTCTCGCCGTTCCCCGAGGACTCCTCGGCGAATCGAAGGGAACGGCGAGAATAGAGGGTGGAAGTCACTCCACACGGACTCCGCGTACGGAAAACAACGGGAACACGGGGAATGCTTCGAAAGTAGATTTTGTCCGAAAATAAAATAAGCAGTTGACGAGATCATTCTGGATTCACTTTATTTTTGGTTTTGTTTATCTGATATTTTTTAATTAATTTTATACTTTACCAACACCAGCAAAAATTGATTCCCTCTGAATCTGGAAGGGAGTCCTTTTTGATGAGGGTGACGATAATCGGAGCATTCCCCGTCCGTGGGGACTCGCGAGAATACGGGCAGTGAGTCCCCGGCAAGCAAAAACGCGATAACTCCTCAAGTGGAGCCCTCGGTGAAAGGCGAGAATACGCCTTATATCCCCGTCCATCCCAACGCTGCCCTCGGAGCGCTGTTGAACGGGAGGCGTCCGTCGAGCTGGATGGCCCATTCACCTGTTCATCCGTTCACGCGAAGATGACAAAAAAGATCGACGGCATCCACGTGAAAACGTCCCCTAACAGTCGAGTTGGTTTTTGACTTGTGGCTCGATTTTGGTGGGAAGTTCAAATTTGGTGGCCAATTCGTGTCCAAATAATAAATTAGCTACTTTTATCAAGATAGACGTACAACTCAGGACCCTTTCTAGTGCAGATTCGGAATGGTAAGGACGTAAGCCTGCAGTTCTGTTTATAAATTTTATCCGGATTTTAATTTAATTTAAGAAATTTGGAATTTCCGTAAAGAAAAAGACGAACGCCGTTTTCCGCGAGAATTAACTTACAGGGTCGAGCGCGTGAGCACCCAATTCTGTTTTCACAACAAACTCTCAGAATTATGTTGCACACAAATATGCAGCGGAAAAACGCCTTAATTCACGACCACCCGACGGAAAAGCGATCGTTATCAGACACTTTCAGCAGAAGGCTGCAACTGCCGTAAAAATAAAGAAATCGTTTGCTCTGCATATCTAGTTCCTTCTACTTAATTTTTGTTCGACCATTCCCCGACTCTGAAGAAAAAAGATCTCCACTCCCTCTGTTCGAATTACTATCGATAAGCAAAACTCCTCTTTTTGATCAACAAAAGTGGAAGTCAAGCCTTCAAGATGAAAGAGCCTACAGAGGAGCCGACGTCGCCTTTGACCATGCCTTGATGATTGCAAAGCTGTCCCTCAAACTGAAAGCCACAAAAAGATCCCAAGTCAAAGAGAAACCTGTCTACGACTCTGAAAAGCTCTCAAGCGCAGCAGTTCGTCATAAGTTCAACATATAGCTTACAAACAGGTTTGAGAGCTTGTCCCTAGATTCGCATAGAGAAGCCACTGTGTAGACAACCTGGGCCACCCTAAAAGAAGCCTATAGCCAGACAACAACAGAAACAATTTGGCACCAAAAAAACCCCAAAGACGAGTGGTTATCCGATAAGACATGGACCCTTATCGAAGAACGTCGGAAACTAAAACAACGTCTTCTAAATGATGGAGATAACAGCGACACAGTCTTGAGTAACGAGTATCGAGATCAAGACAAGCTGGTAAAAACGAGCGCAAGGGGAGATAAACGGAACTTTCTAGAAAAGAAGGCAGCTATGGCGGAAGAAGCGGCCAAGCGCGGCGACTCCAGAGCCGACTATAAAATCACCAATGAAATCATCGGGAAACGTCGCAGCCTAAATGGACAGACGGAAACGGGAAGACAGTCACAGCCCCCGATGAAATCTCTGAAGTTTGGGCCCTACACTTCGAGAAAGTTCTCAACAGACATAGTCATCCGAACACAGCAGATTTCCCCACATCCCCTTTCCTGAAACTTCAAATCAATACGGAAGAGCCGTCAACCGAAGAACTGGTACAAGCCGCTCGCAAACTGAAGAACGGCAGAGCACCAGGAAGCGATAGGATATCAGCAGGAATGATCAAAACCTCTTTAGGCGCTTGTATAACTGTGTGGATCACATTCTTTGCATGCATATGGAAATCAGAGAAAGTCCCCGAAGAATGGAGAAAAAGCACACTCATCAAACTTTTTAAGAAAGGAGATGCAGCAAAGTGCGATAACTGGAGGGTCATCAGTCTCCTTTCTACCCCGGGGAAACTATTCTCACAAATAATCCTTCGTCGCATCCAGACAGCCTTAGATAAGCACTTGCGAGACGAGCAATATGGCTTCCTCCCATCTCGCTCCTGCTCCGACCTTATATATGTTCTACGCATGATGATCGAGGAATGCAATGAATGGAGGCAAAAGATGTACCTTGTCTTTGTGGATTTCGAAAAAGCCTTCGATTCGATACACCGAGATTCGCTGTGGAATATCCTCCTATATTACACCATTCCAGAAAAGCTTGTATCCTTGATCATTGTCCTATATGAAAACACCGAGTGCTGCGTTCGGACCCACGAAGGAAATACAAGGTATTTCCATATCATGTCCGGTGTCAAACAGGGGTGTGTCCTCTCCCCCTTTTTTTGTCCTTGTAATCGATTACGTGCTCCGAGACTGCACGGGGTTTGGTATCCAAATCTGCGACAATAAACGACTAGCAGATCTTGATTTCGCCGACGTCACCCTGATGGAGGCAAACAAGGAAAGGCTCCAGGATCTTCTCGAAGTAATCCGAGAGAAAGCGAGTCTTTTGAGACTAAAGATCAACTCTGAGAAAACAAAAAGCATGACAACGAGTGACTCACCACTGGGCATAAAGTGCGGGGATAATACAGTAGAGCAGGTAGTGGATTTTAGATACCTTGGAAGTACAATCGAACGAACTGGATCCAGCAAGTGGACAAGCCAGTGGAGCTTTTAATCGACTAAAGCCAGTGTGGCGATCGAAAAAGTACTCCCTGAAACTGAATATGAGGCTGTTCAACAGTAACGTCATCCCCGCCCTCCTTTATAGCTGTAAATGCTGGAAACTAAACCAACACCAAGAAAAGAGGATGCTTTCGAGAACAACTGTCTTTGCAGAATACTGAACATCAACTGGAGAGACCACATAACCAACCAGTCAGTTCGCTCTATCTCGCGCCAGCCCTTGGTAACTGATGTCATACGCCAACGAAGATGGCGATACTTGGGGTATGTTATGCGTATGGCGGAAGATGGACTCCCCAGAACGGTACTGGAGTGGCAACCAGAGGGACCCAGAAGAAGAGGAAGGTCGAAGAATACACTTCGTCATACGTACCAGCGGGACCTAAAACACATCAATTCGATAGTCCAACCCCAATGGGAAGACATCTGGGCAGCAGCACATATGAGGGACGACTGGCGGCTCTTTCTGGACGCCCTGGGTGCCTCTGGCGGCACAGGAGGAACTCTAAGGTAAGGTCAGACTCCTCTACTTTTTACCCCCAGGTCATGTTTTACCCCCCTCACACCCCATGATATATTAAACAATGGCTAAATATTCTTTGAGCCCAAGCTGACTTTGAAACATTTATTCAAACAATGTTTACAACGGGTACGTCAGCTACGATTCTTCATCAGCGATATTTTGGCCCTTTTTGGAAAGGGTCCTCGTCAGGCAAAAAAAAAAAAACTTCGGGGAAGGAAACAAACCTGTAATAAATAACTGAAGCTTCTACCGACTATAAATATCTTATTAAAGTAAGTTATCTTCAAATACCACTATAATGAAAAAACTAGTCCTGTGATTTATTTTTTGACACGGACGCTGTTTTTGCTGGACGATTGGGGCGATGAGGGCCTGACGAGGACCCTTGCCAAAAAGGGCCGAAATATCGCTGATGAAGAATCGTAGCTGACGTACCCGTTGTAAACATTGTTTGAATAAACAATGGCTCAAAACGAGAAAGTCAGCTACGATGTTGGTCAGCGATATTTCGGCCCTTCTTGGCAAGGTCCTATTCCGGCTGCTGCTGGAACGAACGAACCTCCAATCCCTCTAAGTAAAAAAATATCCACAACGTTCAAAATCAGCTTCCCCGCACATTACGGCCTGTCTCATTTTCTAGTCAATTTTATTGTTTGTAGTACTTTTGTTCCATCTCGTTTTTTTTTTTATATTCCGCTACTTTTGTTTCTCTGAGCAAGATGAGTATCTTTCCAAACAGAGGACTTTGTTCAGTGATGGTGCATTTGAGATAAACTGTACCAGCGTCAGAACTGGGCTATGCTACATGAAGAATTTCGATGTGTTTTACTTATTATCTTAGTTACGCAAATTTGCGTTGTAATATTTAGTGTGGTTTTATTTATGTATCGACTCGTATACTGTATATTGACATGCATCCGCTAGCTAACGCTATTTTTGGTCAAATAAAGCATTAAACTGTAGAGTGTACCAGCGTTAGAACTGGGCTACGTTAAATGAAGAATTTCGATGTGTTTTACTTATTATCTTAGTTAGGCAAATTTGCGTTGTAACATTTAGTGTGGTTTTATTCATGTATCGACTCGTATATTTATCTATTGACATGCATCCGCTAGCTAACGCTATTTTTGGTCAAATAAAGCATTAAACTGTAGAGTGTACCAGCGTCAGAACTGGGCTATGCTACATGAAGAATTTCGATGTGTTTTACTTATTATCTTAGTTAGGCAAATTTGCGTTGTAATATTTAGTGTGGTTTTATTTATGTATCGACTCGTATACTGTATATTGACATGCATACGCTAGCTAACGCTATTTTTGGTCAAATAAAGCATTAAACTGTAGAGTGTACCAGCGTCAGAACTGGGCTATGCTACATGAAGAATTTCGATGTATTTTACTTATTATCTTAGTTAAGCAAATTTGCGTTGTAATATTTAGTGTGATTTAATTTATGTATTTGACATGCCTCGGCTAGATAACGCTATTTTGGTCAAATAAAGAATTAAACTGTAGAGTGTACCAGCGTTAGAACTGGGCTACGTTAAATGAAGAATTTTGATGTGTTTTACTTATTATCTTTAGTTAGGCGAATTGCGTTGTAATATTTATTGTGATTTAATTTATGTATTTGACATGCCTCCGCTAGATAACGCTATTTTGGTCAAATAAAGAATTAAACTGTAGAGTGTACCAGCGTCAGAACTGGGCTACGTTAAATGAAGAATTTTGATGTGTTTTACTTATTATCTTTAGTTAGGCGAATTGCGTTGTAATATTTATTGTGATTTAATTTATGTATTTGACATGCCTCCCGCTAGATAACGCTATTTTGGTCAAATAAAGAATTAAACTGTAGAGTGTACCAGCGTCAGAACTGGGCTACGTTAAATGAAGAATTTTGATGTGTTTTACTTATTATCTTTAGTTAGGCGAATTGCGTTGTAATATTTATTGTGATTTAATTTATGTATTTGACATGCCTCCGCTAGATAACGCTATTTTGGTCAAATAAAGCATTAATTCAGTCATGCATACGCTGATGTATTTGCCATATATAACAAGAGATGATGGCTCAACACTTCTAAGGTTAATTAACATGTTTATTTGATAAGGATGGATGCCACTCTGGAGATCCCTTTCACGGGGAGACGGGGCTGACATAGTGTTGTGGCTCAGGCCCCATCCAATTTCGTTGTCATTCCCAACCAAGATGTAAACACATATGCCGTCTAGGCAATAAGTTCAGGTTATTGCTGGTACGGCTCTTATAGTCATTGCGACCTCATTCGTTACCAAGACCCCCCCCCCCCCCGAAACATACAAAATAGTCATTTTTATGGGCTTTTCCCTCTGGTCTATGTCTTATTTGTACTTTTTTGTCCGATCCGCAGGCAACCATCCCCCCCCCCCCCCGAAAAAAATTCCTGGATACGAGCCTGTTCGTTACTGATTGGTTTTTGAGAGTGGGAAATAAGGTTAGCCCGCCGGTCTTCAGAAGATTACACGCTATCTACAAGGTCCCAATTTCAAGACCTAGCTCAAGTTCCCATATGCGGACCCGAGTTCCGAGTTCCGGACCCGGATTCCCATATGCGGCTAAGTTTGCCAATTTGGCTGCCATGGGGTAGCCTACTTTATTGTGAGTTCTCTCCAGGTTGATGTGTTAAGATTTTGTTTTATTTTATTTGTAGTTTATTATATTTATGCCCGTGTTTGTTACTTATTTTGTCATTTGTTCGACCCTAGTTGGTCGCATCCTAGTTTAAATAAATAAATAATCGCCACTCTCGAAACCATATCATATAGTAAATTTGGAAATGTTGTTCAGTTGATGAATGTTTCAGAATATAAATTTTCCTGGTTCCAAACGTCAGAGAAATATCCTCTTGTCAATTATTTTGATTAATTTTACATCCTCTTGTCAATTGTTTTAATCCATTTTACATCCCCAGTGTTTATGGTTATGGTTAAAACGTAAGTGGAGGGATACCTATGACATAGCAAAAATTGTCCTGACATAGCAAAAATTGTCCGCCTGTCCGTCAGTAAGCACGATAACTCTCGAAGGGAATGAGATATTTTTATGAAACTTGGTGTGAGGATTCTTTGGGTCAAGGGAAAGGTCGAGTGCGTAGATGGGGTCTGTAGCCGTACATTTAGGGGTGGGGTTCAAATTAAGGGGAAACAAAATATTTTCAAACAGCTAATGAGAAGGGGTAAGAAGACATGCTGAACACGTTTATGAATACCATTTTCTCGCCAGACAAGTAGTTCGTCCGGAACCCGGTCAAAACCGGAAAGTTCGTTAAAAGTAAAAGTTTATTTGAAGTTGATTAGATGTTCGATTTATGGGCAAGAAGACATGCTGAACACTGATGTGAAAATCATTTTCTACCCGGACAAGTAGTTCGCCCGGAATCCGGGCAAAACCGGAAAATTTGTTAAAAGCAAAAGTTGTATTTGTAGTTGATTAGATGTCCGATTTCCGAGTTAGAAGAGATGCTGAATCCGTAGTTGCGTTTTTGCTGATACCATGGTATCTGTACCACGGTAACTAGATCTGCAATTAGTCGTTTTTGCAGTTATCGTGGTATCTGATACACGGTGCTCTGCAAAAACGACTATTGCCGAAATTGCACTTTTCGAGCCAAGTACAAGTAAGTAAGTATGCTACATTTACATTAGTTGCGTTTTTTCAGATTCCATGGTATCTGTTACCACGGTAACTGGATCTGCAATTAGTTGTTTTTGCAGTTTTCGTGGTATCTGATATACTGTTGCTCTGCAAAAACGACTATTGCCGAAATTGCACTTTTCGAAGTCATCCCAAAAGAAAAACTGATATCCAGTTACATCACTATGTGCTAAACTTCTTTCTCACCAATCTGACAAAATTTGATGAAAGTGAGATGACTTTAGATACCACGACCAGTTACCAAGGTCGGACCGTAGTATCTGAATATCAGATACCACGCTAACTGGCCATATACCACGATAACTGCAAAAACGCCTTTTGACCGTGGTATCAGATACCACGATAACTGCAAAAACAACTTTAGACCGTGGTATCAAATACCATGGTATCTGCAAAAACGCAACTATTATTATTCAACTGATCCAGATCTGTCAGTAGGCCACGTGCGACCAATGGTGTAATACTTACAGCCTCGTCTTCATTCGTCATTAGTTTCCGGATGGCCTTGGACAAAGAAGCCTTCGTTTTGATATCTGGCTGCGGGTCTACCTCAGGGATAAAGCGTCCAAGTTCCGTAACGCTTCCAATACTCAAGGTCCTAAATAAAAGAAAGGTTGTCACGATGGATCGAACAGATGTAAGGGTGGCTATTTGATCCTTGGTCTTTTCCTTTTAAGGCGTATTCTCGCCGTTCCCCGAGGACTCCACTTGAGGAGTCCCCACGTTTTTGTTTGTCCCGGGGACGAGGAATGCTCCGATTATCATCACCATCATCAAAAAGGACTCCCTTTCAGTTTCGGAAGGGAATCAATTTTTGCTGGTGTTGGTGCAATGTAAAATTATTTAAAAATAATCAGAATAAACAAACCAAAAATTAAGTGGATCCAGACGAATTTCGTCAACTGCATATTTTTTGTTCGAACAAAATCCATTTTGGAAGCATTCGCCGTGTTCTCGCTGTTTCTTTACGCGGAGTCCGCGTGGAGTGACTCCCTCTATTCTCGCCGTTCCCTCTGATTCCTCGAGGACTCCTCGGGAACGGCGAGAATACGCCTTTAGGCACCTTTACGCCTTTTTTTTTTTTTTTTAAAGTGCACAAATCCCCTTTTCAGCTTGACTTCCTGCTGCTATCTGTAATGATATATTTTATTTTATATTTATTTAATTTATTTGTGATCCGCTTTTGGATAACAGCGGAGTACGAGTAAAACACAGAAAGTAAGATATACACATTAAAACACTAAACAAAAGAATGTAAATAAACACGACTACATGCATACATATTAAATGTTAACTTCAGACATAGAGGTTGATATCGGAAAATAACACCGAGACGGTCATTGAAAATAACCTATCCGAGCCGAAGGCGAGGTAGGTTATGAAAAATATCTGCCGAGCCGAAGGCGAGGTTGATGTTTTAAATGGCCGTTGAGTTTGTTATTCAGATATCAACCGAGATGGAGGTGTATTAACTGTCGAACAACTTTTTCGAACATCCTCTCCGGAGGCTGATATGACTTATATCATCCTCTCCGGAGGCTGATATGACTTATAACATCCTCTCCGGAGGCTGATATGACTTATACAATCCTCTCTGGAGGTTGATATGACTTATATCTACCGCTAGCTTTCTGTGTGAAGATCATCGTAAAATAACTGACCGTGGGTCATAGGAGGATATGCATTACATACCTGTTCGAAAAAAGTTATTACAGGTTAACTTCAGACATAGAGGCTGATATCGGAAAATAACACCGAGACGGTCATTGAAAATAACCTATCCGAGCCGAAGGCGAGGTAGGTTATGAAAAATATCTGCCGAGCCGAAGGCGAGGTTGATATTTTTAAATGGCCGTCGAGCTTGATTTTTCGTCGAATTTTTCGTCAAAACAGTTGATCTTTTTTTCATGAAAACAGTCGATTTTTCTGAAAATTGGTCGATTTTTCGTCAAAATAGTGGAAAAAATCAGTGGAAAAATCTGTTCGAAAAAAGTTATAATATAATAATAATACAATTGCAATAATAAGGCTTTCGCCTCGATAAATTTCTCGGCACACTTTATATAGAGAAAGAGGGCCAATTTCTGAGCGATTGCAAGCAACTTCCGGATCCCAGGGAGGAGTTTCTTATAGGACAACTCGCACTACATAATGTTTTTGCTAAGATGTTCTGAGACAGTTAACCATTTGACAAAGCTACGCTTACATAAAATTACACACGTATTCGGCTGGTTTTAGCCTCTTTCCATGTCACTTGCATTTGATAACAATCTTGGCAAAACTTGCTGACCGGTCTCCGGGCGAATAAGCTCCTCGGAAACAATAATCTGGCGCATGATACGTCACGTAAAGGAACAAATGTGGGAAGCGTGATAACCAGTGTATTGATAATACAGGATATAGGATATACTTATGAAGTGAAGAATCTCGGGAACGAGAATGACTGGAAATATTACTGAAGTAGAATGAGTTACTATCATAGGTAAGACGCGTCCTTTAATGGATCTGATCGAAAATTCTCTGATATACATAGACCCGAAATAAAGTTAGAAACTCAAGATGGGCAGTTTTTTTTAGAATCTCCGTGGGTGCCAGTGTTGTCGCAACTTCCGAAACAGCGCGCCTGATGACAATTCCAGGACATTCATAAACGAGCGATTTGTTGCAATGATAAGACTCTCTCTATAAAGACCTCTCTCTTCCCGGTACCGTTTTTAAAGCCTCTTTCTGGAGAGTTCATCGCATTGAGCATGTTCGGACTTCCGCATTTTTTTCATCATCACGTTGGCTACCTTTTTTTGGCGTATTGGCAAATACTGGTACTAGGACACTGACTGGTCACACGTAAAATTCGGTATTTGACCAAACCCCCTGGCCAAACTTTTAAAGCCACTTTCTGGAGCCATTTGGGGTCTTTCGTTAAAGCTGAATAGCCCAGCCTCCACCCATTTGAAAAGCAAGTTACTGCGCTGCTTTAGATGCGCTCTAAAGCCCTGAAGTTCAGCGTATTCGAGTCCGAGGGCTAAGCCAAGCTCTCGAGTCCGAGTCGTGGACAAACCTCTCGAGACGAGACGAAAACGAGACTATAAAAGAATGTTCTCGAGACCGAGTCAGGCTGCGAGTCCGACTAATATCTTGTGTTTTTTTTTTAAATTAAATAACTAGAATATTTACATACATGATACATTTGTCTGGACCGGACAGAGAAGTTCACTCGGGCTCTGCACTCACCGCATTCCGAGACGAGCCTAGCCCGGGCTCCATACGCGACGAGACCGAGGCGAATGAATAAAAAAGGGGTCTAAAGACGAGTCCAGAGTCCGGGTCCACCAGCTCTGAAAGATAGAGAGCGTGTTCCACCCTCGTACCAATAGTAACTATTAGTTACTATTGCCGTTCCAACCTCACGAAAAGTTACTACACTGACCGTTCCAGCCTTCTCGAAATAGTAACTAATAGTAACTATTTGCTTACCACGCTCGGGAGCGTAGTAAGCATAGTAACTACGGATCTCTGTCACGTGATTGGTCGGATTCGCCCGCGGCATGATATTCTGCTCGAAAATAGAAAAATCGTTCCAGCCTTGACGACAGAAAGGCAGAACTTGTGTCGTCATGCGTAGTAACTACGGTAAGTAGGATGGAACACGCTCAGAATGACCAACCTTGTGTGATTCCGTTTCCAAAGCGAGTCGGGGTCGTGCAGCTCCCGAATGTCGATAGAGAAGTCAAAACTCTTGGCACCGGCGTTTGTTCGGACTGGTTTGGGGGTAATGGGGTAACTGAACACGGAGGAAGTCGTCTGACTGTAGTCACTGCTGATTGTGCTATCTGACCCTAGAATATAAATAATGTCAGTATTATCAGGGACCCATCAGTTTCCTGTAATGACTCGCCATTCAGGGGGCTTGTCATTTCCTATGCTTCTATGTTGCTATGTTGCACGAGCCTCACCTAGTTTCCGAAAATTCCGCTTGGGTCGAATCGGCGTTCTTGCTCAGATAGACAGCATTTGTAGTGACTATTCAAATGGCACCAGGTACCTAAGCTAGGACAAAAGATCCAGGATACTCCTTCATTTCAGAGAAATATTCCTAGTTCAGCACAACAGCTGCGAAAAATTTTGTCAATCTCGATAGTCGGGTATTTTATCCCCGTGGGTATTTCTCGAACTATCTGACGCTCGGTCAAGAGCGCATCAGAAATATCTTATATCATCATATATCATATGATGATATATATCATTGCAGGAAATTTATGGGTCCGTGGTATTGTGTACCTTATTTGACGGTGCACAACGGATAAGTCTGCTACATTTTATTAGAGCTATATTTCGGCCCTTCTCGGCAAGCGTCCTCTTCAGCGCTATATTTCGGTCCTTCTTCGCAAGGGTCCTCTTCAGGCTCAAGCCGCTCAAGCTGGCAAATGAACTTGTGCGAAAAACAATCAAAGATTCTTCCTTAAATATCTCATTTTGTGAATTTCTTCTCTGAAAATTGGTAGGAGTTTAAGCTGGTGCTGTGATTTCATTCTGGACACCACTGCTGTTTTTGCTGTTCGATTGGGTCGTCGAAAGGGTAGTAGCAGCTGTGTCCAGAATGAAATCACAGCACCAGCTTTAGCTCCAACCAATTTTCAGAGAAGAAGTTCACAAAATCAGATATTTAAGGAAGAATCTTTGATAGTTTTTCACACAAGTTCATTTTCCAGTTTGAGCGGCTTGAGCCTGAAGGGGACCCTTGCCAAGAAGGGCCGAAATATAGCTCTAATAAATTGTAGCTGACTTATCCGTTTTGCACTGTCAAATATGATTCGCAGTCAGCTTCGGCTGAAGGAATCCCTTGGTTGGTCAGACCGGTTGCAATAACCTGTGTTAGGCTTATTTCGGCTTAGCTGGCCAAGAGGGGTTGCAAAATCATTTCAATTTATTGACGATGAACACAAAAACATCGAGTCGCAAATGCAACATATGTACAGAGGACCCCGGGACAGAGCAAAATAACAGTAGAGAGTACCGCCAAGACCTATGCTTTCCATACTTTGCAAACGGGCCATACTCGCAGCGCCGCCAACTACGCTTGCCGCATTTAAAGTGAAACAAACTTGCGGGTTTAGAAATTTCTGGTAAAGCATAGGTGCGGTCTGCACACACAAGGAAACAATGGGACTGTATCATTTTTGTTGCCATGTTCAGAATATGAAGTTATCGAGCCAGCGCTGGTGAACGACTGAATGAGTTTCATTAGGGACGGTCCCTTTCGCCAGTGGTGCTAGTATCGCTGCTATTCAAGTGTGTGTCAATTTTGTCAAGTCTTGGCGGTACTCCCTGGTGTTATTTTGCTCTGCCCCGGGGCCAGCGATCGGCATGTGGCCAGATCCCTTGCCCATTCGCGACTAAAACAAACCGGAGTGAATTACACTAGTTGCGTTTTTTCAGATAGCATGGTATCTGTTACCACGGTAACTGAATCTGCAATTAGTCGTTTTTGCAGTTACCGTGGTATCTGATATACGGTTGCTCTGGAAAAACGACTATTGCGGAAATTGCAATTTTCGGAGTCATCCCAAAAGAAAAACTGATATCCAGATGATGATCACTAAGTGCTAAACTTCTTTCTCACCAATTTGACAAAAAATGATGAAAGTGAGATGACTTTTCAGCTACTGCGATTGGTTACCACGGTCGGACCGTCGTATCTGAATGTCAGATACCACGATAGCTGCAAAAACGCCGTTTGACCGTGGTATCAGATACCACGATAACTGCAAAAACGACTTTAAACCGTGGTATCAGATACCATGGTATCTGCTAAAACGCAACTACTGACTCGTATCGACAATAATTGCGAGCGCGAGGGTTAGTGCCTTCTGAAAATCGCAAGAAACACAAAAGTTGTGCTGGGCACAACGCCTTCCACAATAGTTATAAACAATAGTAATAACACAATAGTTATAAAACGTATTCAATTAAGAAAATTAAACGACCATATCGAAAGTATCGACTATCGAGGATAGACAAAAGCAACGAGTAGGAGCTTGTGCAATTCACCTACCCTGCCTTCTATGCCTATGCCTTCTATTAAACGACCATGTCGAGAATATCGACTATCGAGGATAGGATAGGACGAGGATAGACAAAAGCAACGAGTAGGAGCTTGTGCAATTCACCCTGTCTTCTACCCTGTCTTCTATGCCTATGCCTTCTATTAAACGACCATGTCGAGAATATCGACTATCGAGGATAGACAAAAGCAACGAGTAGGAGCTTGTGCAATTCACCTACCCTGTCTTCTATGCCTTGATTCCATGCCAGCACAGCTCTTCATCAGCTCTGTCAAGAAAGTGGAGTACTCTTCTGACCGAAAAAACAAGGGAAAGAACTCTCTCTCCAAAATATTCAGAGATTCAGCAAGGGGAGCTTCGAAACAGTCGAGGGAGGGCCCTCCATCCCGGCAAATGTTGAGTTCGAGGTCGTTCCGGAATCCCTCGGCGATTGTTAGTGGCGTTGTTGCTTGTAACGAGAAGTACCTGACGAAAAAGATCAGATAAACCTTAAAGCAGAACTGAATCCGGTTACTGTTCTATCCTTTTCCTTCTCAGCCTCATCTTTGTTACAATAGTGCTGCCGCTTTGCTGCTGCAGCACTTCTTTGATTCCGCACAAGATGCGTTCTTGGATTCACTGCCCGCACGATTTCTTCTTAGTTGATGCAGCAACTTGCAGGGAAGCACGGACTTGGTCGGTAAGCAAGTCCGCGTTTCTCAAGAAGCGCTGCCGTCTTCCTCGGAAGCACTGCAGTGCAAAATGTAGAAAGAATCAGCCGGGAAGCGGCAGAGAAGTGGAGCTGCAGCGTGCAACAAAAACGAGGCTTCGATGACAAGCACCATCATCAGTCCTTCTATTTCCAATTTTCCTTTCACAGTTGTGTTCGTGCTTCTGCTCTCTGGCCAAATCTAATCTTCCCATGTGCACTCTTTCACAATGAAGCCCCAGCCTTCATGTAAACTGAACCCGACAACAGAATCCTTCAGATGTAGAACGCAAAACTAAGCCTGAGAGCTGAGTCCTTCAGATTCAGGCTACACATTTGATAAATCAGTAGGTTAGTGTTGTGATAAGCCATAAAAAACGTTTATCTGAACATCTATGTTCTACTAGCACCTGCTCCCACTTGTCGAAATTATCTCATAACCATACATTTGACGGTGACGTTCAAAATTCAAGATGCAAGTGTTACTCTTTTGGATGTTTCAAAAATCATGGACAACAGGGCCCAACCAGCACAGGACGCTATCCACTGTTTACTGACCGAAGATTGAAAATTAAGTGTCATTTCCGGTGTGTTTATGTTTTTTATTTATCTTCTTCTTTCATTTACTCCACTTTTTCAAATAGCGAGTTATAAATAAATTACTTATTACTTACTTACTTACTAGGTGCAATTAGTAGGCTTCTAGACTTTACCTGTTATAAAGGACCATCGCATCATCCTTCACTTGATACCAGCTGCCTTCTGAGCACTCTGCTTGTGCCTTGAAGCCATCAGCAGACAACCAAAAATCTAAAAGGTTCTTCTGTCCGCTCTTCTCCATGAATTCGGAAAAGTAAGCAAATGCGGCCTCATTGTTCAAAATATCACAAATCTGTGCTTGGTCACTGGTAAGCAGGTCCAGCAAATGTTTTTGTGAATGTTTACTTAAAAAAAAATCTGGCAGATACTCTGACTCCAAAATGGAGATGACCATATCTTCAACTTCGGCAAACGACGTCTCACTAAGTTCCATTGACTGATCAAAAATCTTCTTTATCAAGTTGTTCCTAGCATCAGTAGATGCACCAATTGGGTCTGTTGCATCCTTTGCTATATACTTGTTGTAGATACTCACAGCTTCTGATCTCTGATTTGAGAATACTCTATCATCTTTGTGATCAGTTGGTGTTTCATCGAAAAACCCAGAGCTTTCGCTCCCTGGGGACATTACATTCTGTTGATTTTCTATTGAGAATCTAAGGTTCAGCTTCTTTCTCTCTTCGTGGTTTCCGTTTTCAAAAGGTGCTCTACGTCCAGTAACCATATCCAAGCATAGCGAAGATAAGGAAGAAAAACGGTCAGCATCAACAAGAAATTTGATATAGCCTCCTGCATCTTTCGAATGCATGTACTGAGTAAACTGGTGTAGTGCTATGGGGTCATTCAGGATGTCAGGCAGTGTTTTACGAAGACTCTTCCGGATTGGATGCTTTGGTAGTTGGTGTGGAGAGCCGAGATCTCCTTCAAGCACATCTTCAGGTAAGCAGTTTGGTCTTTTGTTTGGCTGTGGACTTACTCTCCCTTTCGGAACTGGGCTCAGACGGCTGACCTGGGATATAACTGCTGCTGTAGGCCTATCAGGCGGGATATTGTTGTTTTCTGGTCTAGCATCTCTCTGTTGCTTATTCCTCCCTTGAAAGAAAAACAAAACAATAGACACAAACAAGCTTAGAGACAACTTCTCCTCTTTTACTTACAGGATCATTAGATGTAATATTTCAATCCCTCCATTTTTTTACATGGTTGTTAACATGGTTCAAGCCCCCCAAAATTCCAAGCCTCAAGCGCCAACTAAATGACGCACCCATCGTCTAACTGGAGAAGACTGCGAAATGCGCCGTCGGCGAAATTTTGTGGAAACACTGCTTTTAACATGGTTCAAGTCCCCCAAAAATCCCAACCCTCAAGCGCCAACTAAACGACGCACCCTTCGTCTAACTGGAGAAGACTGCAAAATGCGCTGCAGGCAAAATTTTGTGGAAACACTAATAAAAGTGCCTTTTTGTGATCCCGCGATTACCTATTAAACCCAGAGCTAACCTGAGAAGGGACCCAAGAGCAAACCCAGAAGGGGCGATCCAGGGTAAAGTAGATACAAAGTACGTTTGTTTGGAACTTACAGCAAACAAAAGTAGGCTAGTTTTCATGTCATGAGACGTAATTATTCCTGAAGTACTGTAATCCTATGAGGTAAAAAAATGAATAGCAACCAGCTGAAGCTACCGTAAATGGTAAAGAACGAGAGCTAAATAAATGCCACTTAAATTACCGAACTCAGGAACTGGGTTGAAGCAAATAATGAATTTGTACTATACCGAAAAACTAACTAAAGAAAATAAGGAACAGATCGAGAGCTGTATAACAACCGAATTTCGTAATGGAATAAAACTCTTGTTAGAACCACCTAAAACAACCGAAACTGGCAAGTCTAGTAATAGAAACAGACTAACAAAGAATACGGCGAATTACCGAATTCGTTAACGAAACAGAACCAAATGAGTCTCACCGAATTTAATTATGAAATGGACTGACAGAATGCGACTGAATTCGGTAAAGAATGAGACCAAATAAACAGGTTAAATCCCCGAATTTTCGTAGGGACGGACCGATTGCGGCGAAATCAGTGCGGACTGAACAAAAGTTGGATGAATTATCGAATTTGTTCATGAATCAGAACCAAATGAATCTGATTAAATGACAGAGTTACGAAATGGACTGACCGAATGCGATAGAACAGATACGAACTTGAGAAAAGTCCGGTGAATTACCGAATTCGCTAACAAATGAGCAGGGGCGTCACAACTGGGGGGGGGGGGGGGGGACCCAATGCTGTCGTCCAGTCGGTAAAAATGACCCAGTCGGTGAGAAGCGCCTCAATTTTTGGTCATAACAGTTGATTTTGTTTCATGAAAACAGTCGATTTTTCGTCAAAACAATTGTTTTTTCTGAAAATCTGTAAATTTTTTCTTTTAAATGTAGTTTTTTTCTTGAAAACAGTCGGTGAAAATTACCAGCCACTCGGTAAATGTCTTGCTCCCCCCCCCAAACATTTTGGCTAGTAACGCCTCTGTGAATCAGACCAAATAAACAGGTTAAATTACCAAATTTACGAAGGAACGGACCGGATGCAGTGAAATTGATGAAGACTAAGCAAAAGTTGGATGAATTAGCAAATTCAATGAAGAGAGGGGACCAATAAACACGTTAAATCACCCAATTTGCAAATGCGTGGATAAACGATTTCTTGAAAAGTCCATCACGGCTTCGCCAAAATTTTAACTACGAAAAGTACAGTTTTGACTCTAGGATATATGGCAAAATAGAGAACCAAAACACCCATTCATGTTTCTTGAGAGCCATCAATAAGTTACTTCAACCTGCTTCAACCTTACTTTAAATATTCCTTTAGCCCAAGTTGACTTGGAAACATATATTCATAAGTTGCAATGGATACACTAAAGTAGTGGAACAGAAGAAATGAACCTGCAATAAATAAAATTTATTGCATGTTCAATTAATAAATAAAATTTATTTCAGGTTCAATTAATAAATAAAAATTTACTGCAGGTTCATTTCTTCCATTACCCAACATTGTCCCTGAGGTTTTGACAGACTGACGAGGACCCTTGCCAAGAAGCTGCCAAGAAGGGCCACAACAACACTGCCAGAGCATTGTAATTGACATTTCTCTTTTACCCATATTATGAATGTATGACTGGTAGTTAACTTTTGTAGAGAAGGACACTATTTTTTCCTTTTTTTTTCTCTCACTACATCGTCAATGCCATTTTCACTGTTGCTATGCCTATGGCTATGGACATTTGCTGGGTTATATTACAAATGATACATACTGTCTAAGTTGACTAGCATTCCAAGAAGAATATATGTAGCTAGTCTGACTGCAACCAGTAGTGAGTCCAAAAAGTACAGTAGAGGTATGCTTATGAGAAGGTCTGGTAAATGTGAACGAACGCCGAAGAAAAAACTAAAACCCAAACAAGGCATTTTTTTCAATAAATACTGATGATAACCAGTCACGCCATTTGCACTTTTTGAATATTTCGCTAATTCACTGATGAAAGTGACTGAACTTCAGCTGATTTCCTTTGTTAATTTGAGAATTAAGTGGAACCCAACTTCAATGGAGAAGATGGAGGTCCGAACCTCCAGATGCAGTCAAAAGAGGAAGAAAATTTTTTTAAAATTCAAAATCAAAGAAAGTGTATTGAATTTCTATTTCAACTTTGTGCTAGGATAACCCTGAAATACTTGGCTGTTAACTGATATTAAGTTCGTAATTTTTCTTTTCCATTTTACTTTTTTATATGCAATTCACAAAAGCAAGGTAGTGTAACAGTTAAAAAAGTGTTCACATAAGCATACCTCTACTGTAGTTGTATAGGCCAGGCTAAGAAAATAAAAACAAATCATCATATACTGGAACTACAAACCAATTGCATGGAAGAACGTTTTTACTCTTGATGTGCTCTGAGGCATATCAGCTAAAGGCAAACTGCCCTCTCCAGGCAGTCTCCAGGTACTGTATGTAATTTGTGAACAAAATCACCAAAGGACCAAAACAAACTTTCCCCTCGCAAATTTGTCTTCTTCTTCTTCGTGAATTTTATTAGACTGTTATGGCCCAAACATTTGACGGCGTTCCGCTTCTTTTGCGCCATCTGCTAGAAAATGTTTACTTTATCGGAAACAATCGCTGGTGGCGCTAGAAGTACGTGGGGTGTAGGGAAGAAGAACAACGCCTTCACAACGAGCAATCCGTCTTTTGCAATATACCCTGGAAAATCTTCCACGAAGATAAAGTCCGCAAAGCTATAGCTTTGGCGAAGAGTTAAAAACCAATAGGGTTTCTGGGTCTGATGTCACGTTCGTTGATATTAATTATTGACTAATATTCTAAGCTCGCCATGGTTTTCTTTTCTTTAGCTTTTACGAATAGCAGTCCGCTGTACTTTACCATTTCTTGGGTTTCAATTTTGGTTTGGTGATGAGTTATACGCGTCTACTCGAAGTACCGTTTCCCACCGCGCTTCTCCCCCTTGAGCTGAATTGGAAAATGGCCAACCCAGTGATCAATGTTTGACTACGGTGAACTACGGTGGCCGACTTTCGTTGTGCTTTGCAGAGCAAGACCAAGACAAAAGTTGTGTTTTTGCAGATACCATGGTATCTGATACCACGGTCTAAAGTCGTATTCGCAGTTACCGTGGTATCTGATAACACGGTCATAAGGTCACGGTCATGCAGTTATCGTGGTATCTGGCCAGTTATCGTGGTATCTGATATTCAGATACCACGGTCGTAACTGATCTTAATATCTGAAAAAGTCATCTCACTTTCATCAGTTTTTGTCAAATTGGTGGGAAAAAAGTTTGGCACTTAGTGATGTGACTGAATATCAGTTTTTCTTTCGGGATGACTTCGAAAAGCGCAATTTCGGCATTTGTCGTTTCTGCAGAGCATCCGCGTATCATATTTCACGGTAACTGCAGAAACAACTAATTGCAGATCCAGTTGCAGTGGTAACAGATACCATGGTATCTGCAAAAATGCAACTATGGTATCTGGCCAGTTACCGTGTATCTGATATTCAGATATTACGGTCCGACCGTGGT
Organism: Branchinecta sandiegonensis; assembly: GCA_030848855.1. NCBI lineage: Eukaryota > Metazoa > Arthropoda > Branchiopoda > Anostraca > Branchinectidae > Branchinecta > Branchinecta sandiegonensis. The sequence continues at coordinate 12,463,823 of JAUPMV010000021.1, read as the reverse complement.
ATCTGAAAAACTCATCTCACTTTCATCACTACCAACAATAAAGCCTAGGATTTTTTCAGATTGGTGGCAAAGAAGTTAGGGACTTCGTCGTGTGACTGAATATCAGTTTTTCTTTTGCGATGACTTTGAAAAGCGGCAATTGTCGTTTTTGCTGATCAACCGTAGTATCATATATCACGGTAAGTGCAAAAACGACTGATTGCAGATCCAGTTACCGTGGTAACAGATACCACGGTATCTGCAAAAATATAACGCCTGTGCTGAAAACATCGAACGTCCTCTCTGCTTCCACAATCTTCAGTTGTCGGGAAGGACAGGGATTCGCTGTCTTTGTTTCTGCGTAAAAATTATATTCTGGAAAAAGAAATCCGAAATGCACTCGCTAACGAAAGAAAGAAACAACAATAGAATATACATCGAACGGTGGTTACTTTTCATACCAGCAAAAGCCTAATTGTAGGTTTTTCAACAATAGTAACGTCGTGCCACATTTCACAGTACAACAGGTAGTATTTCAGGTCTTTTGGAATTTCCAAACTTCTCACTTTGTCGATTACGCGCCTGGATCCCAAATGTTTCCTAATTACACTTCGGCACAATCCTTTGAGGCTAGTGGAATCACTGGCGCAAAAATTCAAAAATTCCGGACCATCTGGTTTGTATGGAGATCCGAACATTACTAGAAGTTCTTTAAATCCCGGGGGGCTAAATCCTTCCAGAATCCTTAGGGCGAGCTGAGGCTAAAAAGAAAATGGAAATTATTATTTTTTATAGGTAAAGCGATGTTTATAAGATGTGTGTGGACCATCCTATCAATTCATTGCCCACACGAACCGTACATTAGTTGCGTTTTTGCTGATACCATGGTATCTGTTACCACGGTCTAAAGTTCGGTGAAAATTTCGGCAATAGCCGTTTTTGCAGAGCACCGTGTATCAGATACCACGATAACTGCGAAAACGACTAATTGCAGATCCAGTTACCGTGATAACAGATACCATGGTATCAGCGAAAACGCAACTATTATTTATCTCAATGCCGTCTCTGAACCCAGGGGAAATGCAAAAATCCGTTAAGCATTGTTCAAATAGGTGGAATAAGCTGAATAGCGCTATACGCGACGTTTCCGTCTTAATACACACGCCTGTTCAAGTAAGCAGGGGCGTCACGACTGGGGGGCGGGGGGCGCCCCCCCCCCCCAATGCTGCCGGCGAGTCGGTAAAAAAATACGAATCGGCGCGAAGCGCCACAATTTTTCGTCAAAACAGTCGATTTTTTATCATGAAAAAAGTCGTTTTTTCTGAAAAATGGTCGATTTTTCGTCAAAATAGTCGGTTTTTCCGAAAATCAGTCGATTTTTTTCAAAAATGTCATTTTTGTTGCTGAAAACAGTCGTTTTTTCTGTAGAAAAAGTCGGTAAAAATTACCAGCCAGTCGGTAAATGCCTCGTCCCCCCCCCCCAAGCATTTTGGCTAGTAACGCCTCTGCAAGTAAGACCCAAAAGGTTCTATCAATGTAGCGTTCGGTGTTGCCACGCTGGTACAATTTTTCGAGTTTCCAAAGATCAGAAAAAGTGTTTTTAGTACTACTTGAAGTACACGAGTACAATTTGACGCCCAATATATTGTAAAAAGCTAAATCTAACACCTATTTGAACAATGCATTACTCTTCCATTTTTTTTTTATTATGCGTTCCACTACCACGGACAGGTATATGTCTGGCCCGGATTCCGGAGACGGATTACGAAACGGGTGTATGGAAGTAAGTATGTAAGTAAGTAATTTATTTCTGACCCGCCATTTTCAGAAAGCGGAGTAAATGTAGAAAATAAATAAAACACATAAACATACACAAAAAGACACTTAATTTCAATCGTCGGCCAGGAAGCAGTGTAGAAGGTCGTGCGCTGGTTGGGCTCTGTTGTCAATGATTTTTGATAGAGACGAAGAAACATCCAAAAGGGTAACACTTGCATCTTGAATTTTGAACTTCTCCGTCAAAGTATGGTTACGGCATAATTTCGACAAGTGGAGCAGGTGCTTTGCATATTTCAAATAACACGATCTCATCTTTTTGATCTCCTTCTTTCGCAGAACATGAGTGACACCAGAACGAAATAGTATAGAAGGAGCGCTGGGGTGCTGTACAATTTTCCCAAAGCTTTACGATTATACCGCACCGGTTGGGGACGATGCGCCCATAGGCGGTACGGATTGATCTAGAAACTTCTTTAACAACCGAAGAGCAAAATTTTGACAACGAGGATTTGAATGTTATGGCAAGCCATCGTAGAGATTCTGTTGAGTTGACGACGAACGATCCAAGAGAGATAGAAGCTCTAGATGCGTTCAAACGATTTGACGAAGGGTTGAAATGCAGGTACTCACATTTGAGAGGTTAACTTCAAGGCCGATTTTGAGAAGTTCCGACGACAGCTTACAGACATTTTTGGTGAGTGTGGATCGGGTACGGCTTACTAAGAGCAAGTTGTCCGCGTAAGCTATGTAGCTGAAGGCATGGTCTTTATAAAAGTAAGAAGGGTGTAAAGAATTGAGACAAGAAGTTATGGCCGATTTGAAAATGTAGGGAGATAAGACTCCCCTTGGCGAACACCAGTTCGGACAGCGAACACCAGTTCGGACAGCGAACACCAGTTCGGACAGGAATAATCTCTGACAAGCTACCTTGCCATTTAAATCTTACTGAGGAATGACCATACCAAAATTTTTAGATTAGTTAACGTTGAAATGTAGAGCACAACATCTATACGATTCCAGTTACGCTTTTGGATCCAGGCCTTCTTGGGATTTGGACAACTGATTCCAAAAACTGGGACAACCAAACAGAAAGACAGAGGCAGATGGTCGTCCTCAACTTTCTCCTCATCAACCTCAACAATACCGTCAATGAGACATGGTTCAGAAGCAATCAAATGATCAAGGTTGGAAACATTAGCGCCACGATTATGTATGTATGTAAAGGGTAGAGGCTTCTCAATGAGACTGTGAGTTACAGGTAAAGAATCGAAATCAGTCCGTGTAGAAGAAGTTAGAAGATCTGTGTTGATATCCCCAACAAGAGCCCATTTCATTCCTTTCCGTGAAATGTCCGATATAAGTGTTCTGATTTTCTGACAAGCCTTGGCAAATGAATTATGTGATGCAATGTTCCGCCGGTCGCAAGGTAAATATACGTTAACAAGAACAATATTGTCCAACTGAACGGCAAGAGCATATCGCACAGACTGGGACAGTCTTGGTGGTGCTGAACACTCGCTGGCTCGGACAAAAATGGCTAACCCACCGGAAGGACGGCCTCTAATTTTCGTTGCCGGCTGTATGAACACAAAATGCTCAGGTGATCGGCGCAAGCTTTCGCTGCTAGGTGTTGACAGAGGATGCTCTTGAAGGCAAAGTATGTCTGAACTACTCAGCAAATCATCAAATAATAGATCTTTGTCCTTTGTGCCATTTACATTCAGGGAAATACAACGGAGTTTCTTTTCCTGACAATTCATTATTTACCAATACCCAGTGCTTTCCTCATTACACTGCATCTGAGACTGAAGGAAACGTGACAGCCGTCGCAGTTACCACATTTCGGAGGAAGGGAGCAAGGCGAGTCTTTGTTGTAACTGTGGTAACTAGCACAACGCGCGCAATTTGGCGAGTCAGACGGACGCGGGCATTGGGCTATGCCATGATTTGGTGATTGACAGCGAAAGCAATGCTTTGGCATTCGGTGGAATTCATGGATACGGAAAACTTCGTACCCTATTTTCACCCCGATTTTGATTGCCGAAAGGAGAGCAACTTGATTTCTGAAACCGATTTTGAACGAATCGCGAGTCAGATATAGCCAGGACTTCACAAGCTTCAGGAATAAGGAATTTCAAGGCGTCAGCGGTTATGGTGGCTGGAACGCTTCGGACAACACCAAAATATTTAAGAGATAGAACTTTGGCAGTAGTCCCTTCTGGCAGACCCTTAGTGAACGATCTCACAACAACCTCCGCATAAGAAGCACTTGAGGTGTGGACGATGAGACGGTTTCTTTAAGTGTTGGCTCTAACATTCGAGATCCCTTCGTTACCTTCGATGGTGTCTATGTGCTGCGTCCTGGAATCGATGTTCAGAAGATCGGAAGGGATATTATTTACAATAACAGTGTATGTATCGGATGGTGGTGGACACTGAATGGCCGTCATAGTCTCGACAGGTGTGGAGACCGCAGCGCAACGATCAAGGGTAGCGACCCTTTCTGCAATCAAACGGACGTCATTAGCAACAGAACTTACCTGGCTAGTCAACACAGAAATTGCAACTGCTGGGACGACTGGAACTTGGCTTGGAAACCGTTTGACGAAGTCGGGAATAGCAACGTCCAAATCATCACAACGACGGAAAGCATCAATAATGTCACATATATGATTGACATGTGTATTTCTTCTTGGAGGGAGCTCGTCGGGAAAAGCTAGAGCCCACAATAGCTTTTTCGCAGCAACAATCGCTTCAGCAGTGAAAATGTCCGCAGCAAACTTTTTGACTGAAGTAGGATCGACACCCGAGTCAAGACTTTCTGTAAAAAGTTCAGAGCAGGCTGGTACATCAGACTAGCAGATATTTCATCATTGCCTTCACTTGGCGCCATTCCACAAACACAAGCTTACGATAACGATTTTCAACGGTCACAATTTGAGAAAGTTAACCGTAATTTGCGACCGTTCAGGTCAACTGTCAGTTGAAGACTGTGTGTGAAGTTGCCAAAGCGACATAAAGTTGCGTTTTTTTGTATCTAGTTTCGGCGTAGTTTCGCTTAAAAGCTATTTTATTTGTCCATTCCATTTGCTGTAGTTTCGAACCTGAAACTACGGAGCTCAAACTACAAACTACCTCGCAGACGTAGTTTGGCCTAACTCAGTAAAACGCAAGTAGGAAAAAACAAGAGCCAAACTACAAACTTTGACGAAACAGAAGTGAATTAAAAAAACGCAACTTAACTACGTGGTCAGTTACGCGTCCTCGAACAACTCAGCCGACTGACTTCAAGCTTTCGGGACCTTACGGCTGCTTGACAGGCAAATCTGTTCTGATGCTCGGATCGGCCAAAACGCGCTTTCACATCGTACGTCAAAGAGAAACAATGGCGAAGTAAGGGTATTTCTGAAGCTAGCAATTCTGAATGGAAGCTAGGGACAGTGTAAAAGGAATAAGTATCAGGGTCCGTCAACATAAACCTAAAGGACCTGTCTTACCTATAATACTAACGCAACCTACTTCCATAATCACTCCATATATTTCTAAACTTGGAGACCCCGTTTTCGTACGGTATATTCTAACCCCTCTAACAAAACCACGCTGATTTTTTCACGTGCCGTGTTCTGCTCTGGCTTTGCTACCTTCAATTTGAATCACGCTGTCGACGGTTGTCTGCGAGAAGTTTTTCCATCAGAAAAACTGGTCATGTAAATTGTTTCCCTGTTTTCGCTATACGTCAGCGGGTCTCGAAAAAGGCTCAAAACAGCCAAAACCGTGGGTTATTTGTTGAAACCACAGCATAGTTTTAAAGTATTCAAATATTTTAAGATACTGTAAGCTGAAGAGTATATAGTGCGAGGGGTCCTTTAAAAGTCTTTTGATCTAAGGCGTATTCTCGCCGTTCCCCGAGGACTCAACTTGAGGAGTCCCCGCGCTTTTGTTTGTCCCGGGGACTCCCTCCCCGTATTCTCGCGAGTCCCCACGGACGGGGAATGCTCCGATTATCATCACCATCATCAACAAGGACTCCCTTTCAAAGTCGGAGGGGAATCAATTTTTGCTGGTGTTGGTGCAATGTAAAATTAATTAAAAACAATCAGAATAAATAAAACCAAAAATAAAGTGGATCCAGGCTAATTTCGTCAACTGCACATTGTTTTTCGAACAAAGTCCGTTTTGGTAGCATTCCCAGTGTTCTCGCTGTCTCTGTACGCGGAGTCCACGTGGAGTGACTCCCTCTATTCTCGCCGTTCTCTTCGATTCCCCGAGGAGTCCTCGGGGAACGGCGAGAATACGCCTCTAGACTATAATACCTCAAGATGATGTTTTCGTAAGTTAAAACTTGTCACTGACTCCCCTCTAGACGGAAAGACGCACTTCGTTCCAAAATCAAAGCCATGGGCGTGAAGAAGCTCTAACAGTTTTAGAAAGAACGGCAAAGACGGAGGAGGCAGGCTGCCATCTCGTATCCTTCTCAGGAACCAGTGGAGCCCAGTTTCGCCAGTTTCCGAGCTGGTCTCCGATATATCCGATCCTGAAAGAAAAAAGGGAATGTAACACAATGATAACCCGATGAAAAATTTGTAGCCTGCGTAGTAGTATGGTAGTAGTACGAAAACGTTGCATGTAATACTATGTAATAGCAAAGAATACTATCATTTAACGTGCCGAAGACTGGTCCAATCTTATGTAGTAGTATCCAGTAGCATCCTGTCTTGCCATAGTAACATCCAGTCTTGCTAATAGTACCATATAGTAGTATGCAGTAACACGGTAGCCTTGAAGTAGAAGCATGTAGTAGCATCGTTAGTACTGCATGCAACTTTTCTGTACTACTTCATAGTACTATTTTGCCAGATGTTGGGCCAGATGTGGGGAACTCGGGATGACAGTGTTGTGCATCCCGGTAAAAATTTGTAGCCTGCGTGGTTGTACGATAGTTCACGAAAAAGTTGCATGTATTGATATGTAATAGTAAAGAATACTATCATTTAATCTGCATCGGACTGGGCAAATCGAAGGGACGGACCGGGAAGGCCAGCCAGATGCGGGGAACTCGGGATGAGAGTGTTGTGCATCCCAATAAAAATTTGTAGCCTGCGTGGTTGTACGATAGTTTACGAAAAAGTTGCATGTATTGATATGTAATAGTAAAGAATACTATCATTTAATCTGCCTCAGACTGGGCAAACCGAAGGGACGGACCGAGTCCGGTGAAATCGATGCGGACTGAACAAAAGTTGGATAAATTAGCAAATTCAATAAAGAAAGGGGCCAATAAACACGTTAAATCAACCAATTTGGAAGTGCGGGGACTAACGATTTATGAAGGATTTACTGGGCAGTAGCATCCAGTCTTGCTAATAGTAGCATGCAGTAGAATGCAGTAACACGGTATTCTTGACATAGAAGCATGCAGTAGCATTAGTTCATACTGCATGCTACTTTTTCGAACAACTTCATACTAATATTTTGAGGTAAATTTTTCATCGGGATGTTTTGCCAGCATAGCCAATCAGCCAATCAATGAATCATCACATCATATATACAGTAGAGGTATGCTTATTTGGACGTTTGTTGACTTTTGCTGGGACTCAGGTCAACTACCAGTAGATCAAAGTAGGTAATTAAAGGCCTCTGAAAACAGCTGAATAGTGAATAGGTATTTTAGATCTTCATTCTACCTTTTAGCCCAAAACTGCACTGTTCACATTTAAGTAACTGTTCAGACAAACAGAATATTAAACAAAAAATCTCAAACCGAAGGCAGACATTGCCGATTATTGTCTTTTGGTCATTCAAAAAAAGAGCGGATACTTATAATCATGATAAATAATAATAATATAATAATACAAAGCAACAGAACCGGGTTTCGCCTCTAAGTAACTCTAAAAAAATTTGAGTAATCGAACCGATCAGATTTAAAAATCCCATCAATAATGCACTTGAAACTATTGATCAATTCAGCATTAACCGCATCTTCGGTAATGCTGTTCCAAGGATCCACAATTCTGTTACCAAAACCCCACTAAAAAACGTCCTTATGGATTCTTGGTGTTGCAAGCTTATACGCGTGTCCCGATGATGACTGTTAATGCTAAATCTTACTAAATCGGTCACTTTAAAGTTGTCATAACTTCCACTGATTGATTTGAACTATCCAGGGTAGCTTGTAGAGCATCTGCCTACATGGCACTATACACGCTTCATAAAATTCCTTCCAGATTAGTTCTTTTTTGATCGCTAGTTGCGCTAGCAAAAAGTAAACAGCGACACGTGACTTCCTGGTGTATGTTTATCCTGGTTTGTTTGGCTATTTTCAATCAAATGAAATAAATGCAAACAAATTGACCGAACGTATAATACTACAAAACAACAATCTGGCCAAATAATACTAAATATACAGAAAAATAAAATACACACGCGTTAAACTATTTTAACTCTTTAACCGCTAGATATAGGTTATGAGTAAGAGAAGACATTTTCGACAGAAATTTTTGTTGCTTTTTTTCGTATAATTTGAAGTGCATCTTTCAAATGGTACAAATTTATAGCAAATGAAGTAGAATGGAATTTTGAAAGTCGACACAAAAATTTACCAAAATTAAAAAAAGTAGTTTTAATATGTGCAATATTAGAGTCCTCTTAGGCCTATAGTGATGTTTAAATTATGAAAAATGCCTCTGCCTCTATTTGTGCTCTACCCAAATCTGTTCTGTCAAACTTCATCAAGTTTGTCAATTATGGCTTCCGACTTCAGTGCGTACTGCTGGCTGACTTTTCCACAGGGCTAATCCGCGACTTGGTATGACGCGAAAGCCAAATCGCTTATTCACCCTTCAGGTAACATAGATCTCACGTGTGATTGTTTTTGTTTCTCGAGCGCATCTGGGGGCAATTCGTCGTTGGATTTTATGAGGGGTGTATACGGACCGTGTACTGAGCACGGAAGACACGTGGGCACAGTGAAAGCGCTCATCCGAATCAGCAACTACCTAGTCGGAGCAAAAGACACATTCTCACCGTTCCCCAAGGACTCCTTTTGCTGAGTCCCTGCGTTTTTGTTTGTTCCAGGGACTCACTCCCCATATAACGGGGAATGCTCCGATTATCATCACCATCATCAAAAACGACTCCCTTTCCGATTCGGAGGGGAATCAATTTGTGCTGGTGTTTAATTAATTAAAAACAAACAGAATAAACAAAATATAAAATAAAGTGGGTCCAGATAATTTCGTCAGCTGCATTTTTTTTTTTGAACCAAACGCATTTTGGAAGCATTCCCCGTGTTCTCGTTGTTTGCCGTGCGCGGAGTCCCCGTGGATTGACTCCCTCTATTCTCCCCGTCCCCTTGATTCCTCGAGGAGTCCTCAGAGAACGGCGAGAACATGTCAAAAGATACTTCGTGAGAAGAGAGTGACGGATGTTCTAATATATATATACGTTATGCGGAAAGATGTACAAAGATGTGGAACGCTTGGTTGATTACTGAAGAGAGTTGGGGTAGGCTATTTGGGGAGAAGTTTGAATAAGTTTGAAGAAGTTTTGAAAGGAAGTTTTTCAAGGTGGGGATCTGAAAGATTTGATGGGTAGTAAAGTGTCCCAGGTTTTGCGCGGGTGTAGATTCCTGAAGTTCGCCATGGAGCACTGTGAACGTTTTATTGTAGGTTGAAGTTGTGTTAAGGATGGTTAATAATATGAGTTGTTAGCAGAGGGAGTGCTTATTTTATTTTTTTATGGCGCTTGGAGCCTCTGGCTTAAGTGCCATATACCGATCGCAATTCCGTCTGTCGGTCGGTCGGGCGGTCTGTCCGTCGGTCGGGCGGTCTGTCCGTCGGTCGGGCGGTCTGTCGCACTTTTTCGAGTGAGGGTACTTCCAGCTGATGTGCTAGGACGATGAAACTTGACAGGCATATCAGGGACCCGACCAAATTAACTTGGAAATAACCAGTTTCCCTGTCCGACCATCTGGGGGGGGGGGAGTGGAGGGCGGGGGAATCCGGAAAATTTAGTAGTGCGGAACCTTCGAAAGGTGATCGGATTCGAACGAAACTCAATAACTGAACAGATGACATATCTCTGATGTCCTATTTGAAGCCCGGATTGGATTCGACAGCTATGGGGGACGTGGGGGGGGGGGGGTATTCCGGTGATGGCAGTTTTGGGGATTTTCACGACGATACTTCGCAGGCATATCACGGACCCGATCAAACTGTCTGGAAATAAAAATTTCCTCGAGTGGAGGGAAGGGGAATCCGGAATACTTAGTCATGCGTAACTTTGGAACGGGTGATCGGATTCCAGTGAAATTTAATAGCTAAACAGAGGACATGTCTCCGGCAATCTGTCCGGACCGGAACCGACAACTATTGGGGGGGGGGGGAATACATTTCCCGCTTAGACTGGAGAGATTGGGATGGAACTTTGTGGGAACAACAAACAGACGCTCTGGATAAATCATTCACAGAACTGGATTTTCTCCGGGTACTGTGGGAGGGGGGGAGGGGGGTAATCAAGCTGTAATCAATATTTTACAGGTTTGTTTCCTTCCACGACGTTGACCCTGAAGATTGACAGCCTGACGAGGACCCTTGCCAAGAAGGGGCGAAATATCGCTGATGAAGCATCGTAGCTGACGTATCCGTTGTATACATTATTTGAATATCTGTCTCAAAAGTCAGCTTGTGCTCAAGGAATATTTTTTTTCTATCATATTATCAAAACACACGCTACAGACCTAGGAGCCGTAGACTTAAGGATACCTAGAAGTAGCTCATCCCCCCTATTTTGAAAAAAGAGTACCCCTTATATTAGAAAGCTTCTCACACCTACAAGGATACTGCAAACCCGCGGGGCCACATCTTTTCCTTTTCCAAAAACTTTTACCAAGTACTGGTAGACAGTTTGCTCTTGCCTGGATCCACAAACGAAGAAATTTTACTGGGGTTTTCAACTTTTAATAATACTCCGCACCAAAATCCTCTTTAATTTCATGATGCAGTTTTAGACTAGATGACTTGTGAAGATCGTTCCGCCACAACTGGATCTGTTGGTATTCAATTCTTGATTTTAATGTGCTAAGAATTCACTGGTATTTACATTGCGACCTTTACCTTCATTCTATATAGGCTATAGGAGAACCCGGTTTCATCTAGGATCCGTTTTATTCTATACGGCCAGGATGACTTTCTCATGGATGCTAGCATATCCGCATAAGCTTCTTTCTCCAGGCGCTCGGGTGGCACATCCAGCATCTTTTAGCCAGCATCGAATCATCAGTATTTTTCTGTTCCGATCCGGAGACAAATGTAACGACACGAAGTATTTAATTCCAGATGTTTATAACAGCTCTGGCAAAGCGACTGTTGCCGCAAATTCCCTTCTGCTCGAACAGTCGCATTGCATCGTAGTCTCAAAGTCCTTTTTCTCTAATATTCGCATTTGCTTCACACGCAGTGCCTGTTTGCCCTGTTTTGGGCATGTCTGAAAAAAGCATGTCTATAATGACCAATGTAAATGTATTAAGAGAGTCAGTCTTGAGTCAGTCTTAAGTCAGTAGTGATTAAGGAAAGTTGGATTCACAGATGTATTCGATGCATGCAGAACTTCAAGATTAAACGTAAGTGTGTTTTCTAAACACTGATTATTGAATGTAGGACCTAGGACCTACCGTCCGAACTTCCCCCTCCACAGTTACGAACCAACCCTTCGAGGACTAAGATCAGAGTACCGGTATAGCCTAATATGTACCAACCGCTCGGGTACACGCTACACGTATATTAGATACTCGGTTTAGTTTAACAGGTTAAAGCATAAAGGTATCAGCAGATACATTAATATAACACAAAAGCCCTATGTCACCTTTTAAGACTAGCGTAATACATGTTCTTGGTACAATCTACCAAGGACTTACCCTGCTCGAGCAGAAGAGCAGCTATCTGCAAATGACCAAACGAAATCGCTAAGCTGAGGGGCCGAACACTTGATATCTGCTCCACCTCCTTAAGATCGCATAACGGAATCAGGAGCTTAATAAGGCCAATGGAACCTAGGGTCACAGCCATACCAAGAAACTTAAAGGCTGTGTCTTCGCTTGCGATATAAGCTCCGTGATTTATCAGAAGCTTCGCAGCTACGCAGTCCTTCTTGCTGATAGCCAATGACAGTGGCGTATCACCTGTAATGGACAGATAGATATTTACTGGAAAAAGCGAACTGGCCATAGTAGCCACACATACAAAATCATGTATAAACAAGACCAAAGGTTTTGATGGGATCCCAAAAATTTAATATCTGATCCAGACAAATGGGTCTTGTAGATATTCGGTCTACGCCAGATACCCTTGAACACTTTGACTATTAAGATTTAGAAACAGAAGAAGGCCAATGGCTAATCTGAGAAAACCAAGTTCAGATATTGGTTCAGCATGTGTACATTTACCCCTAGGCTCTACGTCATATCCAAATTTCCAGGTTTTTTCAAATTTTGCCAGCTTATCCGTCAAGGAAATAAAGTTCAAAATTCGATTCAGCATGTCTCCTTATTCCGATACCGAATCTCTAATCGACTTCAGAAACAACTTTGAGCTTCGACCAAATTTCGAGTTTTGGCCGAATTCCTGGTGAATCATTTGTCCGGCAAGAAAACTAAGTTGCGATATGGATTCAGTGAGCCTTCTTACCTCGCTTCTTACCCCTTAAACGAATATCTCATTAGCTTATAAAACATTTTTGTTTTTACCCTTAGTTCGAAATATAAAGAAATCTAAATATAGGGCTAAAGGGCCCACCTACGGACTTGGCCTGTACTTTGCCAGTGAATCTTTCTGCGAACTTTGAACAACATATATCAACCCCTTCGACCCCCCCCCTCCCGGCTATCCAAAACCCGAAGAATACGTACGCTAGGTTTAAACAGTCTTCTATTAAACCCGATTAACTTAGCGCGTATACGCGCGACCGAAATCACCCTACCTCCAACAAAGTGACGTCGCCCACGCGAAGAGCTTTCGCATGCGTGAATAAAGGGGTAGAGTAAGGATTGGTCAATGGTCAAAAATAGGTCAACACATTTTATTAAACTGTTACCAGATAGTTGTCGGTTGCATTCTGACTTTTCGACCCAGTAAATGCCGGTTGGGATTTTAGAGATAATGAAATTGATTGCATACACTTTTTGTTTATTATTTGTATGTTCGAAAGTCGCAGCAGCATGTCTCCTCACTCTATATCGACAATGTTAAAACTTCGTTCTAAATTCCAGGATTCAGTACGAACTACTTGTCCGGCGTGAAAATAATTTTCAGATTCGGATTCAGCATGTTTCTTTACCCCTAAATCGACCATCTCATTAGCTTTTGTGAAAATTTGTTTGTCGTCCCTTAATCTGAAACCCCTCCCCCACCCCTACATATAGGGCTACAGAGCCCATCTTCGAACTTGACCTGTACTTTGACCCAAAGAGTTACCGTGCCAAATTTGAACAAAATATCTCAACCCCTACAAGACTTATCGTGCCAACAGACGGACGGACAGACGGACAACTTTTGCGATGTCATAGGTATCCCTCCACTTACGTTTTGGGATCTAAAAAATAATAAACTAAACGAAAATCTTAAGGTTTAACTGGAAAGCAAACTTATTTTTGTGTCATTTGATTGAATACACTGAATTTTTTGGATTCTGCTGAGGGATTTTTTTATTATCCACTATCTGCTCTAGTTATGACGTTCAGGATAGCTGACTCAGTCAGCTGACAGGATAAATAAAACGTCACGAAGGGGACAAGGCTGTTAAATAAAACGGGTTCTGGCTGACAGGACTCATACATGACAGAGACGAGGCTAAATCGAACGCGGCTTAAGACAAAGTCAATGGGCCTTCTTCTCATCTCAACAAAACCCAGTTTGAGTGGAAACTCAGCCCATCCCCACAATTAAGAAACTGCGGCACGGACCAAGAAACCCTGCAACACATCCTGTTCCAGTGCAGAAGTACCAGCCCGATGATGTCGCAAATCGAGATCCTATGCAACGAACCGAAAATCCCCAACTTCATCAGCTCAATCACCACAACGATATTCCCGAAGAAGGCCGAGTACCGAATCTAGAAAGCCCGCGAGTCACCACGGACGAGGAATGCTCCGATTATCATCACCATCAACAAGAAGGACTTCCTTTCAGATTCGGAGGGGAACCCATCTTTGCTTGTGTTGTGCAATGTAAAATTCATTAAAAACGACCAGAATAAACAAAACCCAAAGTAAAGTGGATCCAGAGACCCCTTTTCGAAGCATTCCCCGTGTTCTCGTTGTTTTCCGTACGCGGAGTCCGCGTGGAGTGACTCCCTCTATTCTCACCGTTCCCCTTGATTCCCCGAGGAGTCCTCGGGGAACGCCGAAAATACGCCTCTAGTCAGCCTCATCCTGGAATAGAAAACCTACCAACAGAGGCGATTACAGTGGTAATCTGCCCTACCCAAAAGAAAGGGACCGACGACAACGTTGGACCCAGTGGCTCTACATTTTTGGACTGGATGATGGTGACAAGAATCCTGCAGGAATTCCGGTCCAGGAGTACTCGACACTGACCGTCAGTTTACAGCACTAAAGTTGCGTTTTTCTGGATTCACTTCTGTTTCGTCAAAGTTTGTAGTTTGGCTCTTGTTTTGTCTTACTTGCGTTTTATTGAGTTCTTTTTTCCAAAAAGTCAAACTACACCAAACTACAGGCGTATTGTCGCCGTTCCCCGAGGACTCCTCGAGGAATCCAAGGGAACGGCGAGAATAGAGGGAGTCACTACACGCGGACTCCGCGTACAGAAACAGCGAGAACACGGGGAATGCTTCCAAAATGGATTTTGTTCAAAACAAAATATGCAGTTGACGAAATTAGCCTGGATCCACTTTATGTTTGGTTTTGTTTATTCTGATTGTTTTTAATCAATTTTAAACTGCACCAACACCAGCAAAAACTGATTCCCCTTAGAATCTGAAAGGGAGTCCTTTTTGATAATGGTGATGAGAATCGGAGCATTCCCCGTCCGTGGGGATACGTGGGGATACGAGAATACGGGGAGTGGGTCCCCGGTACAAATAAAAAACGCGGGGACTCCTCAAGTGAAGTCCTCGGGGAACGGCGAGAATACGTCTTACGTCTGCGAAGTAGTTTGTAGTTTGAGCTCTGTAGTTTCATTTTCGAAACTACAGCAAATGGTATGGACAAATAAACGGCTTTTACGCGAAACTACATAAAAAACAAACAAAAAAAAAAACGCAACTTAACTAGGGTAGCAGTCAAAGAACTTACCGTGGATTGTTGCAATATTCTGATTTGCTTTTTTTGAAAGAAGGAATATCACCGTGTCAAGCTTGCCCTGAGACTGAGCCATAAAGAGGGGAGTCCTTGCGGCATAGTCTTCAGCATCAACCTTTGACCCCTTGGAAATAAGAAGCTGAAAGAAAGAAGGTTCTCTGAGTAATTGGTTGTTTCCTTGGACCTGGAACAATTATTCTCCACATACGATGGGGAGATGGTATCTGAATCTGAGAGACTTGGCTAACAGAAATCAGACTTACTTCAACAAAATGATGCTGTAAGATAAGATGTGGGAGATGGTATCTGGATCTGAGAAACTTCAGCTAACAGAAATTGGACTTAAGAGGCGTTTTCGCGTTGAAGGCTCTAGTTCCGTCAACCTCCCGTCGAGCTCGAGGGACATTTTGGCGTGGATCCCGTCGATCTTCTTGTCATTTTCGCGTGTACGGATGAACAGGTGAACGGGGCATCCAGCTCGATGGACACCTCCCGTTCAATACCGCTCCAAGGGCAGCGTTTAGCTGAACGTGGATAGAAAACAGGTCTGCACAGATTAGATGACAGAAACAACGTGTACCTTCCCACTCATATGCTCCCATCCAGCTGAATGGGCATTTTCGCGTGGACGGAACCAATCTTCCTCAGCCGTACTATACCCGTTCGATTTTCTCATTTTCGCGTGGATCGGGTCACCCGTTCAGCTCTACAGCCATCAATGGGGGAACGTCTCCTTACTTCAACCAAATGGTTGGTAATGTTGTCACAAACGTTGTGAAATATCCATTCTAGTCCTGCGCCTACTAATATTCAGGGATTAAGGCTATTCAGGTCCTCAATGCTTGTACTAAACAATGACAAACTGAAAGTCAGCTACGGTGTTCGTCAGCAATATTTCGGCCCTTCTTGGCAAGGGTCCTAGTCAAGCTGTAGGTCAGGTGGATTGGAAGAAAGAACCTCAAAACGTTCAATAAACAAATAAGGCTTCTACCAACTACAAGTATCTTGTTTGGGTAGTTACTTTTAGAAATTGCTACCGGGAAAAACTAACGCTGAGATTTCATCTTTGACAAGGCTGCTTTTTTTTAGCTCCTTGGTTAAATTCCATTTTTGTTATTAATAAGGGCCTGAGATTTGAATTTTCTTTCATTAACGCCGTTCCTATGTCATGGCCGAAATACTGTTGACGAACATCGTAACTGACTTTCCGCCAGTGTTGCCATATTGGTGGGTTCTACGACCGACTGGCGGATTTTTTCGAAGTTGTCTGGGTTCTACTGACAATGCTTGCAAGTTCTTGGAGATTTCTTGCAAATTTAGGTTAAAAAGAAATTTTGGCGTGTTTTTCAAAGACAGCGGCGTCTTTCTTGGATCGCTTTTAGCCATTGTGTAATATAGGCGTATTATCGCCGTTCCCCGAGGACTCCTTTTGAGGAGTCCCTGCGTTTTTCTTTGTCCTAGGGACTCAATCTCGGTATTCTTGAGAGTCCCCATGGACGGGGAATGCTCCGATTATCATCACCATCATAAAAAAGGACTCCCTTTCAGATTCAGAGGGGAATAAATTTTTGGGATCCCAAAACGTAAGTGGAGGGATACCTATGATCTTGTAAAAGTTGTCCGTCTGTTAGCACGATAACTGTCGAAGGGAATGAGATATTTTGATAAAACTTTGTGTGAGGACTCTTTGGGTCAAGGGTTAGGTCAAGTTCGTAGATGGGCTCAGTAGCTCTACATTTAGGGATGGGGGAGGGGGTTAAAATTAGGGGACAAACAAAATATTTTTAAACAGCTAATGCGATAGTCGATTATGGGGTAAGAAGACATGCCGAACACACTCATGCAGAACATTTTCTCGTCCGACAAGTAGTTCGCCCGGAATCCGGCAAAAACAGGAAAGTTGGTTAAAAGTAAAAGTTTCATTTGAAGTTGATTAAATGTTCGAATTAGGGGTAAGAAAACATGATGAACACGATGGTGAAAACCATTTTCTTGCCGGACGAGTGGTTTGTCCGGAATCCGGCCAAAACCGGAAAATTTGTAAAAAGTAATAAATTTTATTTGAAGTTGATTAGACGACAGACTTAGGGGTGAGAAGAGACGCTGAGTCTGTATATGACAATCATTCTTTACCCGGACGTATAAATCGTCCAGAATCCGGTTCTAACCGGATTTTTTTGTTATAAGTTAAAGTTATATTTTAAGCTGATTAAATGTTCTTTATAGAGATAAGGATATACGCTGAATTCGTTTCTGAATTTTCTTTTTTTTTGTTGGACAATTAGTTCCCTCGGAATTCGGCCGAAACCGGGAATTTGGCAAAAGTAAAGCAGGAAGTTTCGGTCAGTATATCTGAACTTGGTTTCTCTGGATCCCATGGATCCCATCGAAACCTTTGGTCTTGTTGCTTGTGCTGTGCAATGTTAAATTAATTAAAAACAATCGGAAGAAAGAAAATAAAAAATAAAGTGGATCCAGACTAATCTCATCAACTACATATTTAATTTAGAACAAAATCCATTTTGGAAGCATTCCCCTTGTTCTTACTTTTTTCCGTACGCGGAGTTCGCGTGGAGTGACTCCCTCTACTCTCGCCTTCCCACTGATTCCCCGAGGAGTCCCCGGGAACGACGAGAATACGCCTTATAGTTTCCCAGCCACCTTCGTCTAAAGGAGTATTTATCCTCAATTCCTTCTAGCCGTTACAGTCTAGTTGCAATATTGTAAGTTTTCAAGTTTGAAAAGAATCAATGAAGATGATGGAAGATATCTGGCAGCTTTTCCACTTACCTGACAAATATCTGTCCTCCCCTTGAAAGCTGCTATGTGCAAAGGAGTTGTTTTGTCATCGTCCTTCGCATTCGCGCAGTGCCCATTTGCAAGCAGGTGTCTCACTTGTTCAATGTCTCCCTTGCTTACAGCAAAATTAATATTTGGTGGAAATGCAGACATGCTCTACTGAAGCAGCTGAGCAATGAGGACAGCATACATGTTTAGTAAAATGTCCTTTCACAGGAGTTTAACCAGCTAGCTGTTGTAGCTTGACTTTGGGAAAATTATCTGCTTCTGGTCCATTTGTTTCTTATGTCAATACTGCTGTGATGGTTTTTGCTATTCTTTTTCTGTAAAAAATGCAAAAGGTCAGTGTTTTCAACTACCTGGGAAATCAAGTTTAAAAAATTTCCTAGAAGACTGAAAACTGCTACGATAACGCCAATCTCCAAAAAAACAGTCTCTAAAGTCAGTCAGTGACCTAAGGCCCAGGTCTGTTACGTCGGTTTTCTCAAAAATCTTTGAGAGTTTTATCTTTAAGTGGTTGCGCGAACAGATTGGAACTAAAATTGACCCTAGACAATACGGATTCCGTCCCGGATTCAGCACAGTCCATTACCTTGTAAAGTTTCTGCATGACATACTTGCCCACCTTGAGAATGATGGAGCTTTCGTAGACTGCATCATAGCTGATTTCAATTAAGGCCTTCGACTACCTCGACCATTTCACAGTCATTACCGAAGCCGAGACAATGGGAGCTACAAAGTTTCTAATCCGGATGTTGGCAAGTTTCCTTTCTGAGAGGCGGCAGTCTGTGCGGCTTCAGGACGGGTAAATGTCTGAACTTCTAGCGATTACATGTGGAGCTCCTCAAGGAACGAAAATTGGACCGACGGCCTTCTTAATGGTCATAGACAGGTTGATGGTCGATTTTCAGTATCGATACAATTTCGCTGATGACCTGTCACTTTCCGTAATGAGGCTTCTATCACACTCTCCGACATCGAATCCTGTCAAACGGGTCCTTGCCGAGCTAAGGTCACAATCTGATCAATTCAAACTTGGTATCAGCCATGAAAAGAGCACCACCCTCCGCATCAGTTTTCTGGAACGAGAAGTACCACCCATCGAGGAAAGACCATCTGTCATCGAGTAAATCCGTCAGAATCCTAGGTTACGTGTTTACTGACGATTTACGCTGGCATAGCCATGTGGATTACATAACAGGCAAAGGCTCCGCTCTCTTGAACGCTTTTAGTTATCTTACGACGATTTGGACTCTCAATTGAGTCACTCCTAAGCTGTTACAACACTTACGTCCGGCCTGTAACAGAGTACGCTTGTAGTCTATGGCATGCCTCTCTAACTATTGAGGGGTCGCCGTCACTACCACACCCGTCGATTCACCCACCCGTCAATACGCCCAATCCCAGAATCTGTCGATTCATCCACCCGTCAATTCGCCCAACCGCTGATTCGCCCAACTGCTGATTCGCCCACCCGCTGATTTATTCACCCGTCGATTCGCCCAGCCGTCGATTCGCCCAACGTTGACTAACCCAACGTCGTGTTGCTTGAGCGTCAATTCACCCAATTCTATGATCCGTCGATTCGCCCACCCGTCATAAGACCCAAAAAATCCGTCACAACTCCCACTTTTTCCGACAGTTCGACTACCCGTCACAAGACCCAAAAAATCCGTCGATTCGCCCAAAAAATCCGTCACAACCCCCACTTTTTCCGTAAGTTCGCCTACCCGTCATAAGACCTAAAATATCCGTCGATTCAGAGGCCGCAATTCACCAACTCGTATGGCGGATTGAACAGGCACTAGAAAATAAGGAATTTGCTCTTGGCATTTTCCTTGATATCGAAGGAGCCTTTGATGGGGCTACTTTTGAATCTATAGAAGAAGCGATGGAGGAGGGAGAAGTCGAAATCGCGGTTCAAAGATGGAACTCCGACATGATTAGAAACAGAGAAGTCTGCGTAAATCTAAAAGGAGCAAAGCTCAAGCGACTAATTCGTAAAGGGTGCCCGCAAGGAGGAGTTAGCTCCCCCTGGATGTGGAATCTTGTAATGAATAGTCTGTTGAAAGAGCTGGAAAAACAACCCGGCTATTCACAAGCGTTTGCAGATGACGGAGCGTCGCTCCTCAGAGGCCGAAATCTGTCCACGCTATTCGAGCTTGGCCAGGCAATCCTCAACGTAGTAGAACAATGGAGCGTCAGACAAAAACTACGATTGAGCCCGAGTAAGACAGAAGCTGTTGTCTTTACAAAGAAACGAAATTGGGTAATCCCATTTCCGCTGAAGATCTACGATAAAGAAATAAAAATGACCAACCAAGTCAGATATTTGGGGATCACCCTCAATAGTAAACTATGTTGGAAAACACACTGTATTGAAAGAGCACGCAGAGCAACAATCACGCTCATGCAATGCCGAAGGATGGTGGGCAAGACCTGGGGACTTGCACCGCAACGAATGATGTTTATATACACTGCTATAATCCGGCCCATGATTTCTTATGCTTGCATAATATGGGTGGGAAGCACAAAAATTGATTCGCATATGATGCCCCCGGTTAGGGTACAAAGATTAGCATGCTTGATGATTAGTGGAGGTTTCCCAGGGACTGCCACAGCATCACTAGAAATGCTGCTCGGATTAACTCCCCTTGAGATTTGGTTCAGAGGGAAGCACTAAGGACGAGAGTCCGACTTGAGATCCAAGGCACATGGTGCCAGAGAAATCAGATCAGTAAGAGAAGCCATTTGGATATTTGCAATAAATGGATGAATGAGCTGCCAGTGCTGAACATGCCTAAAGATCAAACTATTACTACGATGAAAAGTGGGAAGAGCTTTGAAGTGAAAATTGAGACAAGGTCCGAGACATTACGATTTCTGGAAAGTTTAACTAATCCAGAAGTGATCCGATGCTACACTGACGGCTCGCGATTTGATGAGATGACGGGAGCAGCATCTATACTGTTCAAAACAAATGTAGAGCCAGAGAGGCTGTTCACTCACCTGGGGGAGTTCTCGTCAGACTACCAGACTGAGATGTTCGCTATTCTGCAAGTTATTGATAGTCTTCTAGATAAAGGAGTTGTTAATGAAGAGATTTTTGTATTTTCGGATAATCAAGCCTGCTTAAAAGCACTTGAAATCCCAGAAAGCCGATGCACTAGCAAAGGAAGCTACCAAAAGAGTTACCAATGGACCTGAGCCCTTCATTCCCATCTCGGAAAGTAGGTGGAAAACCGAAATCCGGGAATGGATGAAAAAACAGGTAGACCAAACGTGGAAAAAACGCGTCGACTGTCGAGCCACGCGAAGTTTAATACCCACGTGCAACAAGGCGCTGACAAGAAGACTAATCGCCATGAAAAAAGATGAAATCCGGGGAATCATCCAGGTTGTTACTGGAATTGGAAACCTTGGAAAACATAATTCAAATACAGGAAAAATTGGGTCTCCAATATGTAACAAATGCGGAGTAGATGAAGAGACAAATATCCACTTTGTCCAAGAGTGCCCAGCATGGACAAGGCAACGTCTGGAAGCTTTCCACTCTCCGAATGTTGATTTCCACGAGGTAGTGAGGAAAGCCAGATTAAAGGAACTGTCCAGGTACCTTCAGTTGACAGGGAGGCTAGACAGGTTTTAAGGTAAGAACGCGAGAAAAAGCGGTAGAATGAGTGATGTTTTTTTATCAATTGTTTTGGTAGAGTGATGTTTTCATCAATTGTATTATAGAGTGATGGATGGCCATCAATTGTGAATTGGGGGATTGAGACAATGGGCCATTTGTGGCCTGAGTTTCGGCTGGAGTGTCTGGCCTACCCCACAGAATAAATAAAAATGGGTACGTCAGCTACGATTCTTCATCAGCGATATTTCAGCCCTTTTTGGCAAGGGTCCTCGTCAGGCTGTCAATCCTCTGGTTCAACTTCGAGGAAGGAAAAAACCCTGTAAAAACACCTGTTACAGGTTTTTTTTCAAAGTCAGCTTGGGCTCAAAGAATATTTAAAATAGTTCCAATCCACATACAGAAGACGGTATAACAGAAAGCCATTGTTTATATAGCCTAATAGTTTTTGTTCTCCTTCTGTTCAACAGCTGCGTTCTTTGTCACGGGAGTTCTCACCGGTGGTCTCCGGTTTTTCTTATAAGCCGTTTTTGCATCCACCGGTGACTTCTCACCAGCCTTATAACCCGTTTTTGAACTAACCAGTGTCCGGTTTTATCTCACCGGTGCGGACTAACCAGAACCTGCTCGTGAGCCCGGCTTCAGCGAGAAGTTAGCCAGTTTTCATCAACTCACAGGTGAACCAAAAACAGGTTTTAAGGGAAGAACCGGACACTGGTGACTAAACGCCAGAGACAGCCCGGAGTGCAACGAACGCAGCTAACCTTTCCAGATTCTGGAATAAACGTCTTTTGGCTTTGTGTTGAAAAATCACCCTCTTTAACGGACACACAATTACGAGTTTTTCTACCTAAAATTTTGGCTATTACAGTCCACAACTTTACATGTTTCAGGCATTTAAATAATACGCTGCCTTTTACAAACAGCGCGTTTTGTGACTGGACTGGCGTGCGTTGGTCCCCAAAACGCCTTTGTGCATAATAAAGTTCGTCATCATCATCATCAGAGTAAATAACAAATGTCATAGGTATCACCAGATACGTGCAGGGGCAACAGGACTGAACCACCCAGCACACTCGTGTAAGATCCCGACACCTGACGGCCAACCCCCGGCCTCCCCTCTCTGCCGATTCTGCAGAACCCTGAACGAGACCTTGGACCACATCCTATTCCAGTGCACCCATCGCCAAATCCACTTGAACAAACATAGAACTCAGGTGGTGTCATTGTTCAAGAAGCACCATCTCAACCTATCGACTGGATCCCTCGTGCACCCTACTCTCCTCCTTGCTGCTGAAGCATCCATCATCCAGACAATCATCAAATTTCTGAGGACAGCGGACCTGCTTGAGTCCGCTTGAGTCAAATCTAAGTGACTTGGGCAACGCTGCCCAGCCGCGAAGAGGCAAATGGACAACCCTGATCCGAAGCCGTACCAGAACTGAGAGAACTGAGAGAGTTCTTTGGATTGATTGGAAATGAATTTAGAGGTAACACATATACAATATGTGAGAAATAGAGGCCTACTTTGTGTAACACAATTCATTTATCAAGGAGTACAGGACTAACAGATCTAAGACAGGATCTAACCTCGAATTCACACATCCTTGAACCTGGTCTAAAAAGGCTGGAAGACAATTTCAGTCCAGTCCTTAACAGGTCCTAACCAGTCTACCACAAATCCCTCATTTTGGGATACCCGATGTCAAATGCTAGATATGCCCAAGGTTTGGCATAGCCTATGCCAAACGCCGGTTAGACTAGCCTAGGGTAGCCACTAAAAAAAAAAAAATAATCAAACCCGAGCTTTTGGAGATCGCAATGTGATTCTCCTATCTTTTAGCTTTGATTTGAGGCCAAAATCACCTCTCTATCTTGCCTCTAAGCATCTTAAATCTTCTTTAGAAAACAGTATTTTACGTAAGGAAAATGTGCTTCAATGAAATTCTATGAAACTGGGTGATTTTGAGCTGGTTTTGAGTTCATGGGGAGCCCCAGCAAGTGAGTTAGATGAGAAAATTTGAATATGTTCATCAAGGTTATAGTCCAATACAGTGGTTCCCAACCTTTGCCGTACCGCGTACCCCTAAACAAGGTTAGAAAAGGTTGCGTACCCCCAATTTCAGAACGCGAGAAAGGCGATATTTATGTCATAAATGAAAAGGCGTACAACGTGTAGAAATATATACAAAATCAATGAGACATCGATGCTGCATTGTTTGTCAAATCTCGACTCTGTGTTAATTAACGACAACATTTTTTACAGTCATCACTTTTTAACCGGAACTTGACATCACATTTCCACGAAATGGATTTTGAATCCTGTCATAAGTTCTACCGTGCCACTGCAGACTGATAAATAACAGGCACACGAATAGTTTTTTTTTTCGTTCTGTCCTTGTTACTGGAGGTTTTCGCGAAACAGAATATTTTCTTTTATGTCAGAAACTCGATAACGGACAGATACTATCATCCGAGCTTCATGTGACACACTTCGCAAATCTGTGCTTT
This sequence comes from Branchinecta sandiegonensis, assembly GCA_030848855.1. Lineage (NCBI taxonomy): Eukaryota > Metazoa > Arthropoda > Branchiopoda > Anostraca > Branchinectidae > Branchinecta > Branchinecta sandiegonensis. The sequence continues at coordinate 12,439,812 of JAUPMV010000021.1, read as the reverse complement.
CATCAAGCTGCATCGCAGACATTTTCGTTAATTTTGTTCTAGACCTGAATGACAATATTACTTGCAATGCCTTTGCTTCCTTTTGAACAATATTGTTTGATACAGGAATAGATTTTACAGCAGTAGGTTAGCTGTTCTGGAATCAATATTACTTCATGAATTTCACTAGGGCTCGCATTCAGAGTTGTCACGCATGGGCTGGGGACACCCCTTCTCCTAAGTGGTCGGCCAGTCGGTAAAAAGAAACTGGTCAGCGCGAAGCACCGCAATTTTTCGTAAAAACAGTTATTTTTTTCGAAAAACAGTAGGTAGAAATTACCAGCCACTCGGTAAAAAATATATATATCTATCTATACTGCATCTATCTATATCTATACTGCACTATTTTCCTCTTTTTAAGTGCGTAAATAAAATTTCATCATCATCATCATCATATCTTGCCCCCAAAAAACTGTTTGGCTAGTGATGCCTCTGCTGGTAATATTAGGCTTTCGGCAATCAAAAATGAGTGAGGTGATATTTTGAAAATACAGATTAAACAGATATTGGTACCTTCGCGTACCCCTTGCAAAGGGTCTCGCGTCTCCCTTTGGGTACGCGTACCACCGGTTGGGAACCACTGGTCCAATAGACCTATTGCTGCTGACTTTTCCTCCTTAGTTCAACAAATTTTTGTAGGCAAGTTCAGCTATTTTTTTTTACATCTCAATTTACAATGAATATAAAGAAATAATATTAAATAGCTAGGACATCTTAGTGATGGCCTTACAATACAGACAGTTTTGTCCTGAATTGAATAGTATTTTTTAAAAAATTTTTGGAGATGTTTTAGATATGTCAAACTGATAAGGAAAATCGCCAATTTTTGCCACTAGGTGTTTGTGTGGCTACCCCAAATTTTAATAAATAATCACAGAAAGCTTTGTACTTCAAATTAAGACTGCCTGAATAAGCTCATTTATCAAAAGCAAAATCTTCCACAACAAAAGCGTTATTCAAATGGAAGATTTTAGATTTCAGTTGATACCACTCTTCGAATTTCATGGAACGTCATACGTAAGAGCCATATTCAGCGCCAAACCGGCTCTAAATGCATTACGACGGGCCAGCCAATCACGTCAGAGTCACCTATCTTGACATGTAAGAGTTACCGATAGGTGACTCTGACGTGATTGGCTGGGCCGCCATAATGTATTTAGAGCCGGTTCGGCGCTGAATATGACTCTTACGTACAGCGTTCCATGAAACTCGAAGAGTGGTATCGGCTGAAATCTAAAACTCCTCGATTCAAATAGCGCTTTTGTTGTGCAAGATTTTGCTTTTGATAACTAGATAAATAAGGCTTATTCTGGCAGTCTTAATTTGAAGTACGAAGCTTTCCCTGATTATTAATTAAATATTAATACTTTTTCAAGGGTAAGCCTATCCGGCGTTTGGCATAGGGCATCCAGCTTTTGGCATAGGCCTTGGGCGTATCCAGCGTTTGGCATAGGAAATCCCAAAATGAGGGATTTATGGTAGACTGGTCCTAACTGTCAAGAAGGAAACTCTGAGCAACCCAGGACCTGTCTTGGACTGCACAGAAATTTCCTTGTAAGGTTTTCTGGCCAAATTTGAGGTCATATAAATTTGGGGTTGTGGATACCTGATACCCCTCTTGATACCTGATGCTGAATCCGTATATGACAATCGTTTTTTACAGGGACGTATGATTATAGCATACCCGGAATCCGTCTGAAACCGACTGGGAAATTGCTTTTAAAGTTGCACCTCTCCCACCCACCCCGTTCATCAGCAACCAGGCCCAGATTGCCCAGGAGTAAAGTTTATTACCCCTGCCAGGAATCAACAGGTATCAAGTTGAAACTTCGTAGGTTTGTGAGCATTGGGGTCTCTTTTACTTTTTGCAGGTCCCAAACCCCACCCCCACTTGGTTCAGGGGCAAGTGGGCCCAGATTGCCCAATTTTTATCTTGACAGTAACTGGAGATAAGGCGATGGAATTCCTTTGTGCTTATAGGGGTTTGGGTTATGTATGTGGAGTTGAACCACCCACCACCCTCCCCGTTCATGGGAATGTGGGCTCAAATTGCTGATAGAAAAAGCTTTTGACCTGTGACTGGAATCAGACTCCGAACTGGTAAACTTGAGAAAAAGAGGTTTAAATGCGCATTTTGATGGATCCCCCCCCCCCCCCTCCTGTTCATGGTCAGCTGGGCCCAGCTTTCCCATGAATTAAGTTCGTCTGTTACAGGGTCTTAAGTCGAACTCTTGTATATTTGGGGAGATATATCTATGGATGAGGATTTTGGTGCAACAGCAATAAATAAGCGGACGCGTCATAGTTTGATCTTTAATAAACAATTGGAAACTGGACTGTTTTGTCATATGATCGATGCCATGCCGTTCTTAATGAATTGTGACAAAGAGGGTATTAGGCTGCTACGATTTTGTTTATTGCATTTGTTATTACCTTGACTATGGAAAAGATGTTTAAAGGGTCGGACTGGCTGGCAGACCATTGTTGGAACTCATGCTATCCATGCAAGATTTTCAACATTTCTTATGATTTATACTTACGGTTTGTTAACATTTAAAGCTTTTCAAGTGGGATGATCAGAAATTAGGTTATTACAATACTTGTTTGGTTATTAGGGATGTAAAATGTCTTGGTTCTAAAGCTGTTTGTATATAAAATGTGATAAACGTTTTATTTTCACGCTTCACGTCAGACCGGTTAATAAATAAGGTCAGCAGTAACATGTCCTATCTAGTTTATATTATGATTAATATTACGTGTAAATTTAGCTATAAAAAGAGGAACTGAACTTGTGTATAAAAATGTGTTGATACTGGAGCCTATACTGTTTCCGTTATAATATAACTTGCTGATTCCGTTGCCCAGCTTTGGTTATCTTTAACTCACCACAGAAACTTCAGAAAAAGGTAAACAGTATCTAAAAAAAAAGCCAGCTTCTTCTTCTTCATTGTCGGTTTTCTGCCAAAATACTAGCGTACAACCCGCATTGCTAGTAGGCTACACAAATTTCTGGGAGAACCCAAATTTTTGTTGGTGACTTTGTTACATTAATGGCGGGTCACCCGAATTTTGTCTAAGTCACGTCATCATTGTTTAACCGTAGGTACTTGGAAAAATATGAGAGCAAATTGCATAATTGTTAGAAATAGACATGAGTTCAGTATAAAAAAATATTTAGTCTTTTAAACAGAGAAGATCTTTGTCTTTCAGGCATCGACATTGACTCCCTTGTACTGTAACGACGCGGGATGCCGTGACTTCAGTTCCGTCACAGCAGTGCCTAAATTTCGGAATTAAGAGCGATTATCACTGAATATGTTTTAAACACACATCGTTCAACAGGTTTAAGTAGTTTAGACAGGTTGTGGTGCATCTAAGGCAGTGGTTCCCAACCTTTTCCGTCCCTCGTTAAAAAAGTTTGCGTTCTACTATTCTACGAAGATCTGTCAAGATCAGAACGCCAAAAAGACGTCATTTATTGTCATAAATGGTAAGGGACTAATGTGGAAAGATATATAGAAATTAATGGGATAAGGTTGCCAATTTCATCATCGTCCACAAACCGGTCAAGGGTCGGTTTCTCTCAACCTTCGTAAGCCAAAACCCTATTTTCTTGACGAAAGCAGGCATTTTCGAATTCAGAGATACCCTAGCGTACCCCTGACGAGGGTCTCGCGTACCCCCGGTTGGTAACTACTGATCTAAGGCACATCTAAGCTAGACGGTTGGAAGGGAACACTCTTCTAATGGTGCTAATTTGTTTTTCCAGATTGGACAGGAGTTGCCAAGTGATGGAATTCTTCAATACCAGGTGGAATGTTTATGGCCATCAACTTGTCGTTGACAGGGACGCTTAGAAGGATCACGAGTTCTAGTGTGGAAACTTCCTAATGAGACTACTGGTGCGTGCATATTTCTTTGTTTCTAATCCAGTAGGACTGAGAACAGAGGCGTCGCGTAAGGGGGGGGGGGAGGCTACCCATGAAAAATCATAAAATCTGCGACAAACGAAGTGTTTTGACATGATTATGACAGGCAGTTGTGAAAACTGATCTTAAGAAGGTCTCTCAACTTTTTGCGAAAAGACGCCCCCCGACTGAGATAGTTAATTTATTTAAATTGAGATTAATTAAAGTAAACCGCCGGAGTACAATTGTGGATAGTCGTTCAGCCCAAGCTGACTGCGAATCGTATTTGACGGTGTAAAACGGATAAGTCAGCTACATTTTATTCGAGCTATATTTCGGTCCTTCTTGGTAAGGGTCCTCTTCAGGCTCAAGCTGGAAAATGAACTTGTGAAAAAACAGTTAAAGATTCTTCCTTAAATATCTATTATCCTTAAAGGTTAACTGAAAAGGGATGAGATGAAACAATCTAGTTACCGATCACTTGTTCACATTAAGAAGCTTGAAGACACGATGAAAATGCGTTACTTCGTTGCTCCGCTATTCATGAGTAATCGATTTTGATATAGTGGAATTTTTCTCTCGGTTTGTGGTACCTCTGTGCGGTTGTACCTGTGTTTATCTTGACAAAAGCGATTTATGAAAAATAAGTGTTCACGCAGTGAGCAGTGATCACCTAGCTCACCACTGGCCACTGAAAAGCCGCGTTTGTATTGAGATTCAAATTTTCCACGTCATAGTAGATTTTTCCGTTGTGAGGACGGCAGTAGATATTCTGAAGTTCGTTTTAGAGTAGCCTAAATAGTGAAAAATGAAAGAATCCTTTTACACAATCCAAATAATGCAGTGTATTGAGTTAAATCATACAAAAATAAGTTAGCTTAGCTTTTCAGTTAAACTTTAAATATATATTAGATATTTAAGGAAGTACCTTTAATTGTTTTACCACAAGTTCATTTTCCAGCTTGAGCCTGAAGAGGACCATTGCCAAGAATGCCGAAATATAGCTTTACAAAAATGTAGCTGACTTATTCGTTTTGCACCGTCAAATATAGTACGATTGTGGGTGCGGCGCGGAAATACATACATACGTGTTTAACATAATATATGTTTTCGCATCCTTCTCTTCAACTTTATGAGAATTTATCTGTAAATTTTAACGTGTTATATTGCGTTAAAAGATGACATTTAAGACGGTCATAATATATATTCGATTCAGTTTAGTTCAGTTTAATCTAAAACATATAATGGACACGTCGATTGGTTGTTTTTGCGCTATTACAAAAATAAGTAAACTTTCGACATCGAGGGGGATATCGGAAAAAACATGGAGGTTCGAGACGGACATGGACAAAAACGTATTGGCTCCGAAAGTGAAAACTCCCCGTGACGAAACCTCCCCGCGACGAAATATCTCCGTGACAAAATATCGCCATGGCGAAATGCCCCGGCTAAAATAGAGCAACAACAAAAGGACTCCTCGGGGAATCGAAGGGAACGGCGAGAATAGAGGGAGTCACTCCACGCGGACTCCGCGTACAGAAACAGTGAGAACACGGGGAATGCTTCCAGAATGGATTTTCTTTAAAAAAAATAGCAGTTGACGAAATTAGTCTGGATCCACTTTATTTTTGGTTTTCTTTGTTCTGATTGTTTTTAATTAATTTTAAATTGCACCAACACCAGCAAAAATTGATTCCCCTCCGAATCTGAAAGGGAGTCCATTTTGATGATGGTTATGATAATCGAAGCATTCCCCGTTTGTGGTGAGACCCACGGAACGGGAATAAGAGATTTAAGCCAGGCTTGACCTTCCAGATTTTCTTCCGGATTCCAGACAGCCGTCTCCGTCGAGACGGATATGGAAGATGAAGCCAGGCCAAAAACGTCTGGAAGTCCGGAGTGTTGGACACCCCAGGTTCCGGATGTCGGGAAGGTGCCATAGACGTAGCAAATATGCAAATGTAGGAAGAAAAGGGAAAGTGATTGGCAGCAGTGGTTGGGATGCAAGAGATATTTGAAATGCGAAGAGGACATCTAAAAAATGCTGAAGAATGGCAAAATTAAAGCCAGGCTTCACCTTCCAGATTACCAGACGTCCGGGGCTTCCGCACAGTCAAGCCAATCCTTCCAGATTTTCATGATAATGATGACAGCTAATTTTGCTATTCTTCAACATTTCCTAGATCTTCTCGAAGGTCTAGTCACTCTTTTGACCTCCGGTGGGAGGCCAATGAATAATTAATGAACAATGGCGACCTTGCTTTCAAGAGCGAATTATGTTAAAGTAGTTTGTGGATAACGTTGGCTACAGTGAGGATTTTGAAGAAAAATAGCAAACAGTGTGTTCGTGAAAATCCGAAGCATCGAAAAAAATGGTGTCTCTCACCTTCTCGGCCCACATGAATTTTTGACTTTAATGTTCAGTTCAAAAAATGTATAACCTTCCCCGCCCCCCCCCCGAGAAGTCGCATTTCAAATATCTCTGGCATCCCAGTCACAAATGTCAATCACTTTCGCTTTTCTTCCTACATTTGCATATTTGTTCTGTCTCTCGAATGGATTGCCTCTATGTTACCTTCCAGACATCGGGAATCTGGAGTGTCCAACACCCCGGACTTCCAGGCAGTTTTGGGGTGGCTTCACCTTCCAAATCCGTCTCGACGAAAACGGCTGTCTGGAATCCGGAAGAAAATCTGGAAGTTGAAGCCTCGCTTTTAGCTGTCGTTCTTATCATGAAAATCTGGAAAGGTTGGCTTGACTATGCGGAACGCCCGGACATCTGTAAATCTGGAAGGAAGGGAACTGCATCGTAGTAAGAATGTGAGTAAGAACTGCATCGGAGTAAGGATGCGAAGTAGGTTCTGAAAATATCTACCGAGCGGAGCGAGGTTCATATTTTTACATGGCTGTCGATTTTTCAATTTCGATTTATTTAATAATAAAGCAAAACATATATCTTGGGCAGAGCCCAAATACGATGTTTTTGTAGTCATAAATGAAGATAAAATAAGTCGTCAACAAATAATTTAAAAGAAAAAAAATAACAAGGCAAAAAATGCGAAAGATCATCGTACTGCTTTACGAAGCTCGGCACAAAGCTTCCACTGTAGCGCATAGTGTTACAGTAGATTGGGCCCAGTTTGGGAACTTTTTCAGCCACTTCTCGGGGGGGGGGGCGGCGGGGAAGGTTATACATTTTTTGAACCGAACATTAAAGTCAAAAACTCATGTGGGCCGAGAAGGTGAGAGACACCATTTTTTTCGATGCTTCGGATTTTCACGAACACACTGTTAGCTATCTTTCTTCAAAATCCTCACTGTAGCCAACGTTATCCACAAACTACTTTAACATAATTCGCTCTTGAAAGCAAGGTCGCCATTGTTCATTAATTATTCATTGGCCTCCCACCGGAGGTCAAAAGAGTTACTAGACCTTCGAGAAGATCGAGGGGCTTGTAAGAAGATAAAACAACTAAGTATATCACCATGTGAACGTTTAGATATGGAAGAGGAAATCATCGGCCAGTTTGACATTTTTTGGTCTCGGAAGCTGAATATTATATAGCTCAGTTTCAGAATCTTCAAGAAATCAATATAACGAGTTTAGTATAATTTACTGCGTTTGTTTATTGGGATCTAGTCTATATCCTTTCTTCTTTGGACTTCGGACGGGAATTAACTAGAAAAAACAGAAAACAAAATACTAAAAGGAATCGACAAAGCTAATAATTATTCTGATTTATTCAAACAATGTTTACAACGGGTACGTCAGCTACGATTCTTCATCGGCGATATTTCGGCCCTTTTTGGCAAGGGTCCTCGTCAGGCTGTCAATCTTCTGGTTCAACTTCGGGGAAGGAAACAAACCTGTCTACTCAACTGCCTAGGTTTGTTTCCTTCCCCGAAGTTGAACCAGAAGATTGACAGCCTGACGAGGACCCTTGCCAAAAAGGGCCGAAATATCGCCGATGAAGAATCGTAGCTGACGTACCCGTTGTAAACATTGTTTGAATAAATGTTTCAAAGTCAGCTTGGGCTCAAAGAATATTTATTATTCTGATTTTCCTACACGTTTTCCATATACCTGCTAAAATAAAAACATTTTGTTAGACCCATAGCCAAACTATGATCCCAGTCTCCCCATGTCGGTAGCTTCCGATCCGCGCCACTAGATGACCCAGCGGTCGGATCGAGTCGCGGCTTCATCTTGGGTCTTGGTCTGGGGGGGGGGGGTCTAGATGTTCCAAGTGCTAAAGTGCTTACGATGCAACTCCTTTAACAGTGCGTTTACTTTCACTCCGTGGTAATTCATCTTAGTCCTGGAAGAGTACCTTCGAGAGGCTAGCTTTGCTTTTTGTCAAACAAAGACAAATATTTTGGCGAGGTGGGCTTTACTTTAATATCCACCTTGACGATTTCAGTGAAGATTACCAGAATATACTACTTGTAGTAGTTGTAGGACAGAGGATGATATGCATTACATACCTGTTTGAAAAAAAAGAAATATATTTTCATAACGACTGTAAGGGTTTCAACTGAGCTGAACGAAAGCTAACTGTATTCTGAACTTCAGTTACAAAAATCTCATAGTAAAACACTTCCCCTAGCTTCGCTGAATGAAATAGCCCGACCAATCAGATTGGTTCGCAGGATTTAGGTATCAGGGGTCGGATACTTCATAATAATAGTTGCGTAAAACAATAATATAAACGGAACATGTCAGACCATGACATCACCTCCTTCTTAACTTAGATCTCCCTTCCCCCAAAATAATAAACCAAATAATACACAAATAAACCATAAGAAACTCGTCGGTCTCCTCAGTTGAGTAGGCCTTCTTTGAAGAGTGTCCTTGTGCTCCTATAGTAGCTCCAGGATTCAACCGACGGCAGTTGCAGCTACTGACGAGCATCCGAACCTCCTGTTGGACGCGTGGCCAAAAGAATTCGTGATCTTATGCAGCGTTTACAAGTACAGGAAAACTTGGAACAGAATCCGATCTTGGTGACAAGATTATGTTTATACGCAGAGGGAAAAAAATAAATTCTTCAAACCAGAAAATTTGACAAACATAAATTCACTAGCCAATAAAAAAATGTTTTGGGAGCATTTACGACATCAGTACTGATGATTGCTGCTCTCAAAAGCCATCTAGACTTTTTATTAGTACTTTCTACCAGCGCCGCCGAGAAGATTCCTTTCAAGTAGACCGGAATTCCTTTCATCATGAAAGGATTCCCGTCCCGCTAGACTTTTTTTCTACTCGTCTTCACCAACGGAATCTCTCGAGTCGACCGGAATTCCTTTCTACCCGACGGGATTCCTTGTCCGTGTAAACGCTACATTACACCAAAGACAGTAAAAGTGGTAGTGTGTGTCCCAGTGTTATTGTTTTTGATCTTACACGACTAAGGGTGACATCTGCTGAGAAGTGTTTGTCGGTCGGTTCCAACAGACTTTTTGAATAGGCGGGTGCGGTAGCGATACGGAAGTAGTATCTGGACCTGAGCCTCGTTTTTGTTGCATGCTGCAGGTCCACTTCTCGGCCGATTCCGGACTGATTCTTCCTACATCCGTTTTGGCAATGCAGCGCTTCCGAGGAAGACGGCAGCGCTTCTCGAGAATCACGGACTTGCTCATCGACCAAGTCCGTGCTTCCTTGCAAGATGCTGCAGCGCTGCCGCTTCAACCAAGAAGAAAGTGAATCCAAAAACGCATATTGTGCAAAAGCAAAGAAGTGCTGCAGCATCGATGCGGCAGCGCTATTGCAACAAAAACGAAGCTCTGGTTCGCCCACTTTCTAAACCACACACCGCTTACTTGCAACACACGGTCTTTTCCCATTTGCGGTCTTTGGGTAAGCTGTGTGATTAGATCGTCAGCGTCTTGGTCTGTGATAAGATCCTTGACCGCTTTCCGAAAATCTCCTCCTTCGTCTTTCACACTCAGCTGAGCATAACAAGCGATCGCTTCTTTCGCTTTTTGGGATCCCAAAACGTAAGTGGAGGGATACCTATGACATCGCAAAATTGGCCATCCATCCGTCTGTCCGTCCGTCTGTAAGCACGATAGCTCTCGAAGTGAATGAGATATTTTGATGAAACTTGGTGTGAGGATTCTTTGGGTCAAGGATAAGGTCAAGTTTGTAGCCCTACATTTATGGGCGGGGGTTCAGATTAAGGGACAAAAAATAAATATTTTAAACAGCTAATGTGTATTCGATTATGGGGTAAGAAGACATGCTGAACACGATGATGAAAACCATTTTCTCGCCGGACAAGTAGTTCGTCTGGAATCCGGCAAAAAACGGAAAGTTGGTTAAAATTAAAAGTTTTATTTGAAGTTGATTAGATGTTCGATTATGGGGTAAGAAGACATGCTGAAGGCGATGATGAAAACCATTTTCTCGCCGGACAACTAGTTCGCCCGGAATCCGGCTAAACCGGAAAATTTGTTGAAAGCGAAAGTTCTATTTGGAGTTGATTCGATGACAGATTTAGGGCTAAGAAGAGACGTTGAGTCTGTATATGACAATAATTTTTTACCCGGACATATAATTCGTCCGGAATCCGGTTGAAACCGGAAATTTTTGTAAGTTTAAGTTTTATTTGAAGTTGATGAGATGTTCTTTATAGGGATAAGAAGATACGCTGAATTCGTTTCAGAATTGTTCTTTTTTTGCCGGACAAGTAGTTAGCTTGGAATTCGGCCGAAACCGGAAATTTGGCAGAAGTAAAGCAGGAAGTTTCGGTCAGTATCGTCAAAATATGGCTTATAGAGGTATATCTGAACTTGGTTTACTCAGATGATTAGCGTGGCGAAGACTGGATCTGACGAAGACAAGATCCAAAAATTAGATTTTCGGGATCCCGTCGAAACCTTAGGTCTTGTTGGTCTAGAGAAGAAAAAAAACTGTGTGTATGCAACACGTATTTACATTAGTTGCGTTTTTGCAGAGACCATGGTATCTGTTACCACGGTTACTGGATCTGCAATTAGTCGTTTTTGCAGTTATCGTGGTATCTGATACACGGTGCTCTGCAAAAACGACTATTGCCGAAATTGCACTTTTCGAAGTCATCCCAAAAGAAAAATAGATATCCAGTTACATCACTAAGTGCTAAACTTCTTTCTCACCAATCTGACAAAATTTGATGAAAGTGAGAAGACTTTTCAGATACCACGACCAGTTACCACGGTCGGACCGTAGTATCTGAATATCTGATACCACGACAACTGGCCAGATACCACGATAATTGCAAAAACGCCTTTTGACCGTGGTATCAGATACCACGATAACTGCAAAAACGACTTTAGACCGTGGTATTAGATACCATGGTATCTGCAAAAACGCAACTATAGTACAGGAAAACAAGGATTACTCAACAGATGAGTTCATGAATGCTCGTGATAGGCTGTCTGCGTTCCCGTGATATCTTTGGTGTATCGTTACTGTCTTTTCCAATCAGGGCAGCGTAGCACGGCATCGCTGCAGAGAACACGCTTCAGTTCCTGAAAAGCCGACTCAGTTTCATGGTTCCATTTTACAAGATTAGGTTCGTTTCCTCTAAAAGTTTTCTTAGAGGTCTTGTTTTAGCTGTGCATAAACGTCCACCTTCTTTGTGTACGATCAAGAACAAAGAAGTACCAGAATCACCGACTCTCTATCTTTGAATACGACCATGCGAAGTCGAATAGATTCCCTATATCCTGCCCGATGCAAACGAGCCGAGGGTTGGAGCAGCGCGGAACATCACAATTCGTTACCTTTACAAACAGCTATATCACAGTAGAGCCCCGGAGAAGAAATGCTGAAAGTAAAAGCCGATTGGTTGTTCACAATTTTGACGTCATATGAGGCGCGCTGCAGAGCGGGTGAGCAAGCGTGCTGTACTTTTTCCTTTGAAATGTGCAGCGGCGAAGAGGGAAGAAACCGGTCATCAATCAAAGCTCAGCAAGTACCCTAGCTGAGCTCAGTTTTATCGGGATATCCATAGTCACTGCATGGGGACCAAAGACGGACGTTCTTTTGGCTTAGTTGTTCTTGATACGGTGTAAGGTTTCCACGAATGCTTTTGAATCCATGGAGTGATTAGTGAGGCAGCAAAGTGAAGGACGAACCTTTTTCCGTTGTAGGGGAAGCAATTTGCCCGATATTACGATTTTCCGTAATGAAATGCACCATTGGTAATGTTTTTTCTACCATCCTCATATAAACCAAATCTTCGTAGCAGAGAAAACTGTGTTTCTTATGCGCCAGGCTCTAAAAGAATAGGCTACCCTTGGCTCATACTGGATGCGTTATATGTGACACGATTTTCTGACTTGCGATATAATCGTATTCAGTTCGCACCCTAGCGCTGACGCCATAGGCAACTGAGCTTGTCAGTCAAGATGTTTCTGCAGGGGACAATGAAGCCCTCGGGAGATGACCTCTGAGCTACTCTGAAAACCCCGGGGACAGTATCAGTACGGGAATTTTAGTCAAACCTCATATGTCGTCTAGTACAGAACTACAGATCCTATTGAATGAAGGTTCGCCCAGAAGGTATTTGTGTTCAACCATTCAAGGAATGTTTTCTAAAAAAGTAAGTGCAACTTTTGTTTTGACAAATCGAATAGCGGCATGCTTCTTGTCAGACGAGCTGAAATTTGTCAGCGGAACCGACCATGTGTTGCTAGTCGCGCGATTTCGTATAGTATATAGTGAAACACAGAAATTTGTTCGCAATGGCAGCAGTGTGAAGGGGATAACGTTAATTGATAACAGTTAACATACATCCATCTCATTTGATCTCGGAATCGCAAGCGCAAAGGCAATTTTAGAGACCTAATCCAAACATTCGGTTTACCTTCTCTTAGTGATCGCATGCCACGGGTTTGTTTAGATTTGAACTCGATTGCCGAGTTACTGTCTTGGCTCGAGAAAAAACCCACGCACAACGTCTTCTTTTCTAGATGGCGGAATTTTCCAGGATTGATTAGCAAAGAATTATAAGACCTAACTGATAATTTTTGTATGTCTTGAGAGGTACCACACTGGTCTTGGTTTTATAATTTATTTGCATTTGTTATAAACAGTTCGAGCATTAGATGTAAATTATTATTTTGACCCTTGGCTCCCTACGTGCCATAACAGCTGTCCGGGATAATCGGCTGAGATTTAGTCCAGACAGAGTTATTTCAAACCTAGGAATTTTTTTTTTTTTTTGATTTGCTCATTGTTTTACGGTGTTTTTAGTGGTTTTGAACAGTTATAGTGACAGTAGGGATGATTAGCACTGTGTGTGTGGTAGAGACCATTTTTTGTGGCCCGCTTTAAAGCTCGCTCTGCTCGGTAGATATTTTTCATAAACTAACACTGACCTCGCCGTCGGCTCGGTTAAGTTATTGTAAATGGCCGCCTCGATGTTATTTTCCTAATGTCGGAAGTTAGCCTTTAATGAAAGAGGTTTGTTATGAATATTTGCATTCATAACAAAGAATGGAACAAACATGTATTAGTAAGCACAAATATCGTTTTCGATACTGATATTTCTGTTTCGATATCGTCCAATATATCGTTATCGCTATCGAATATTGTTGCAAGCAGCAAAATTGCTTTGCCCTGGTTCAAGCAAAGACGGAGTTTTGGTCCTGAAGGCTGAAGCAATCAGACTTCACTGTGGCAGTATGCAGGTGCTTATTAGTACTCAGTATGACCGAGTCATCTGTAAACAAGACGAAAGGTTTCGGTGGGATCCCAAAAATTTAATATCTCATCCAGACGATATGGTCCTGTCTTCTCGAGACTCCTTAAGCATTTTTACTACAAATATTCAGAAACAGATTAAGGCCAGATAGCTAATTATCTACGAAAACCAAGTTCAGATATGGATTCATCATGTGTGTTTACTCCTAGAAGTCATATTTGTTTTGACGAAACTGATCGAAACTTTCGGGAACTACTTATCCGACAAAATAACAAAGCTAAAACGAATTCACCGTATCTCCTTACCCCTATCTCGAACATCTGATCAACATCAAATAAGCATTAACTCATGACAAATTTACGGTTTCAGCCGGATTCCGGGCGAACTATGCGTCCGGATACAAAAACGATTGTCATATACGGAACAAAATTTCCGGTTTTGGCCGGATTCCGGGCGAACTACTTGTCCGGCGAAAAATGTTTTTCACCATCGTGTTCAGTATGTCTTCTTACCCCATAACCGACTATCACATTACCTGTTTAAAAATATTTTGCTTGCCCCTTAATCTCAACCCCATCCCCCACCCCTAACTATAGGGCTACAAAGCCCATCTCCGAACTTGAGACCTTACTCTTGGCCCAAAGAATCCTCACACCATGTTTCATCAAAATATCTCATTCCCTTCGATAGTTATCGTGCTTACAGACGGACGGACGTACAAAAGAGTCTCGACCATATTGACGCAGAAATTCAGAAACCCACCAATAGGATGTGAACCTTTGTCGTAAAAGTTTGAATCATTCTAAAATCGCATTTTGATGAAGTATTATTCAAATAGGTACAATAAGGTGTGATACGGCGTATACATATTCTTTTTTGGGGTCCCAAAACGTAAGTGGAGGGATACCTTTGACATCGCAAAAGTTGACCGTCTCTAAGCACGATAACTCTCGAAGGGAATTCGATATTTTGATGAAACTTGGTGTGAGGACTCTTTGGGTCAAGTTCGTAGATGAGCTCTCTAGCTCATCATTTAGGGGTGTGGGAGGGGTTTCAAATTAAGGGGCGAGCAGTTTTTTTTAAACAGCTCATGAGAGTCGATTTAGGGGTAAGGAGACATGCTGAACACGAATAGGGAAACCATTTTCTCACCGGACAAGTAGTTCGCCCGGAATCCGGCCAAAACCGGAAAGTTAGTTAAAAGTAAAAGTCTTATATAAAGTTGATTAGAAGTTCGATTCAGGGGTATGAAGATATGCTGAATCCGCTTTTGACAATCATTTTTTACCCTGCCATATAGTTCGCCCGGAATCCTGCTGAAACCGCAGAATTTGTCAAAAGTTGAAGTTTTTATCTAAAGTTGATTGGATTCTCGATTTAGAAGACGATGTTGAATCCGCTTTTGACAATCTTTTTCTACCCGGACGTATAGTTCGCCGAGAATCCGGCTGAAACCGGAAAATTTGTTAAAAGATCAAGTTTTATCTGAAGTTGATTAGATGATCGATATAGGGGTAATGTGATCGGGCAAGTAGTTAACCCGAAATCCGGTTGAAACCGGAGATTTGGCAGAAGTAAGGGAGGAAGATTTGATCAGTTTCGTCAAAGTAGATATGACGTATAGCCTACGGGTAAATACACACATGGTCAATCCTTATCTGACTTAGTTTTCTTAGATGATTAGCCATTGACCTTCTTCTGTTTCTAAATCTTAATAGTAAAAATGTTCAAGGAGTCTGGCGAAGACCGGATATTTACAAGACAGAATTGTCTGGATCAAATATTACATTTTTGGGATCCCGTCGAAACCTTTGGTCTTGTTTACTGGGGAGGCGCTGTAATGAGGCTTATAAAACTACTGGGGGCGCGCTGTAATAAGGCTTATAGAATAGAGCCCTGTTCTGTTTCGGCTTATGGAGAGCCAATCAGATCGCTTGGGTGGTATTCGCCAGTTTGCCTAGGAAAGAGCAGCGTCGCCAGGGTTGCCGGGAAAGTTCTACTTTGTTGAAATTTGAAATAACAACTTTTCTTCCGAAGAATACGTGTTGTTCTGTTACGACTTCTTATTGTTAGTTCGAGGACCAATGCTGTCATCCGTTTATTTAGTAGTTTTGTACGATAGTCTGTAATGGGCGTCAAATTGTACACGTATACGTCAAGTGAACTAAGAACACTTTTTCTGATTTGTAGAAGCTCGAAAAAAATGTATCAGTGTGGCAACATCAAACGTTGCATTGGTAAGAACCTTTTACTTTCATCTGAACAAGGGTGTGTATTAAGACGTAAACATCACTTATAGCCCTATTGCAGCTTGTTATACGTATTTTACCAATGTTTTAAACTTGCTCCTAAACTTTGTCTTGTCAACCAATAACGCCTCGGGAAGATGTTATGAAGTATTTACAAGCTTAATATATCAGGCAGACGCCCACAAGTCAGTCACAAAGCTGGAAATTCTATATCTCGAAACGTGAAGTTCTTTTTTTTCCGTTTTCGTCGGTTCCGCTGCAATCCGCTGCGTCGGTTCCGCTGCGATAGTGAGTGTTTGGTAGATCGTCGTTTCAATTCGTTGCCTCTACATGTGCAGTTCTTCTTTTTATGGCACTTGCAGCCCCTGGCTCAAGTGCCATATACCGATCACAATTCCGTCTGTCGGTCGGTCCGAGTTTTTTGTCCCACATATCCGAGTTAGGGTACTTCCAGATGTGCTAGGACAATGAAACTTGGCAGGCATATCAGGGACCCAACCAAACTAACCTGGAAATAATCAGTTTCCCGATCCGACCATATGCGGGGAAGTGGGGGCGCTGGAAACTTGAAAATTTAGGGCATTTTGTCACACTTTTTCGAGTTAGGGTACTTCCAGTTGTGCTAGGACCATGAAACTTGGCAGGCATATCGCCGGTGGACAGGCAGAACCGCGTAACTCAATTTTTGTGATTTTTCAGGAGGATAAAAAAACAAACGCATTTCGCCGCATCGCATGCAAAAAATTCGAAAAAAAATTGAAGCAGACGAAAAATAATGCTGCATTTTATGAGAGCATTAGATTCCGAATATCCCAACCGGGAATGCGCTTTTTAAAAGATACGCGGTTCTGCCTGTCTCTACCTCCCATAAGGCATCAGACTTTTTGGGACAGGCAAAAACGCGTAACTGAGCAAACTACATTGTAATTCAGATACAATTGAATACAAAAGTAAAAATCAAAAGGAACTCGCATCACTGGACACCACGGCTTTAATGTCCACGCTACACGTTCTCATTTTCCTCCTCATGGGGCTCTTCTTCGTCTTCATCTGGCTCGGGTAGCCTGTCTTTCTTTTTCGTAGATTTCAAGGACTTGTATTCCTGATGGAAGATCTCGGGTATGGCCCCCGTACTGCAAAGCTTCAGTAAGTCTTTCAGTTTTTCTTCTGAGATGGGGAGTTCCGATTTATAGCACCGGTTTGGCAATTTCTTGGACCATTCTAGTCTTTCCGTTTTGACTTGGGAACTGGAGAATCCGCAGTGATATTCTATCTGGCTGCTCCCCTTTTTCACTCTGACCCAACGAAGCTTGCTTGTTGGTATCTTTACCTTCTTCAAAATCGGAACCGACTTGTCCTTCCAATCATGAAAGTCAGGATAAGTCATTTGGATGACATTATACGGCCGGGGATTGTGTCTAGCAGTGGTTATTACAGTGTACCATTGACTAGGAGCGTGGATGAGCACGTTCTTGAGGCTGGAATCTATGGCTGAGTGTATACTGTCTACGGGCATGTACGTATGACCGCTTAAGAGAAAGTTCATCTCAATTTCCTCCACATTCTTTGACGACTGCAAAAAGAAAAACAGCATCGAAATCATTGGGCGATTCCTATTCTGACCACTGCAGCAGTCACAAAAGAGAGAAATCTTTTTGATGTCACCCCTTTTGTCGACATCTTGCAACCATTTGTAAAGACAGCTGCAGATCTCATTGCACCCTCGCAAACCATCTTTCTCTTGCCAAACGTAACAATAGCCGTCTCGTGTAACCTGTTCGTAGACTGTCAAATTGTACACAGCATACTTCCTTGCATAGTAGAGCAGCATGCTCTCTCCGTAAGGTGTCGTTAGTACTCTTTCTAAATCGAAAGAACCACACAAAAAACTGCTATCTTCTTTTGCCTTCTCCCTATCTCTCGAGTGCTTCTGATACGTCGCATCTTTTTCGATTATGTGGTCTGCAAGGTCAATCTTTTCCTCAGTTGTCAGTTCCTTACTCTTCGACAACTCGCATTTGGTACATTTATCCTTTTTAGGCCTGTGAAAGGCTATGTCATAGGTTGAAAGAAGTCTCTCAAATGATTTCTTCTGTAACGTTCCAAGTCCTTTTTTGACACAGTCTGCTCTGTAGAGGGAGAACAGGAATGATTTGTTCTTCAGTTCACTCGGTAAGTACATTTTATTACTCTCTTTTCGTGAATAGTGAGATGACATCACAGGGAGACCTTTGATCCAATCCTTTGCAATTTTCATGACGGTGTCTGGTGTTCTGTTGACCGGTTGATGTCTACCTCGCTCATCGGATTTTGCAGTCCGGAACTCAGCCTTTACGACATTATCTGTTACAAAATGATCGCTTAGATTCAACGACTTGAGAAAAAATTGTTTGCAGACTTTAACTGTTTCACCATCTTGGTGGGGGTACATGTAAATCAGGGTGTGCTTTCTCCTGGAGACTTCTTCTTCGGTGGTCAGTTGTTTTACTGGAGACACAGTTACGTAGTTGCAAATCCAGTCCTTCTTTCTATCTGGTGACGAAATTTTCCAGTAGTGTTGAAAAACGTTCTGTCGCTGATCCTCACTAATAGTTTTGCACCATAGGCACCGTTTTCTCTCACCAAAGCATGGGTTCGGTTGTAGTTTCCTTTCTTTCTGGAATTCACCTCTCTTGAAATGCTTCTCGTAAGTTTTGCCCATCAGTTTCGCCTCTTTCTTTAGTACCCTTACGGACTTCGACTTGGGACGCTTTTCTTGAACACACCTTTCCTCTGTCGAATCAATACTGTTTAGCGTATTGTTGGCACTGTCATCTCCTACCTCTGGGATCGGAGTTGGATCAATACCGTCATTTGCTGATCCTGCATCGTCACTGGTGTTTTCTGCTACCGAGGCATCAACTGCTGCACGTTCCGGTGAAAGTTCGCGTTCTGCAGAACTTGTTTCTGCTTCAGTCGTGTCAAGTCTCTGGTTTGAAACAAGACACATTGTGATAGAAGACTTTCTTTGCCTCTTAGTTTGCTTGTTTGCAACTTCTTCTTTCGTAGGGTTGTGCCCTTGCCACTCTGCGTCATCAGATGAATCATCACCTGGAACGAACTCATCTGAATCATCGATCTCGCTGAGATCTTCGAGTTGGCCTTCACTGTCAGACTCCATGTAGCTTGCAGCTTCCTTAATTGTAACTCGCCTCTTTGTAGGTCTCATTGTGCTGGTGTGTACTACGAGAAAAAAATACAATGTAGGGATTGCATAGGATAACTTTCAAGCCTGTTTGGCTGATCATCAAGAAAACACTTTCTACTTCAGCCGATTTTGATATTTTTCAGCGTTTCCCTGTTCAAACGTGGATACTAGAAGATTATCAGTGTTGACTTGCTTATGTAGACCTTAATGGTTTACAAATAGCTACACAAAATGTTAAGTTTTACTGCTTTTTGGAAAGTTAGACCACCAATAGCTTTATTAGAACAGAAAATCTCTAAGAACTCCAGAATAGCTAAGAAGTTGAAGCGTTACTGCCTTGATGATAGATCTGAAGAATAACTAATACATGACTGCCTTGATGGTAAATGACAAGACAAATAAAAGGTGGACAAACTGACTGCCTTGGTTGTAGAGCTGTATGATAGCTTAATAAGTTAATATCTTACCGCCTTGAAACTTGGTGGCTTACAATAAGCAATATACATTATTACCAGGAATTTATTTACCTTTCTTCTTTTGTTCCGAATTGATTCTTTTCTTCCTGCTCGTAGCGCAAAACCGGAGTTACGCGTATCTGCCTGTCCGTCCCTTCTATTACTAACTGAGATACGCGTTTTTTACACCAACTGTATCTCGGTCTCTGTGCATGCTAGAGATACGCTGACAAGAGCAAAATGTGCGCCTTGGCCTCGGATTCAATGATTTGATCCTAACTCATTTTCGAGAAAAATTGAGTTACGCGGTTCTGCCTGTCTACCGGCGATATCAGAGACCCGACCAAACAAACTTAGAAATAATCAGTTTTCTGACCTGACCATTTTTTTTTGGGGGGGGGGGGGGGGCTGGAGGGCAGGGGAATCCGGGAAATTGAGAAGTGTGTAACTTTCGAACGTATGATCGGATTGTAATGAAACTTCATAACTGAATAGAATATATATCTGTAATGTCCCGTTTAAAGTCTTGACCGGATTCGGTGGCCAGGGGGGAGTTGGGGGGGGGAGACCGGAAATTTCAAGAAACGGTTAGAATGGAGGGATCAGAGTGAAACTTGCTAGACCATTGTACTGGATCCGGACACTTATGGGGGGGGGGGGTTCCCGGAATTCCGGTGATGGTAGTTTTGGGGATTTTCACGATGAAACTTGGCAGGCATATCAGGGACCCAATCAAACTGACTTCAAAATAAAAATTTTGTCGATCAGATAATGGTGGGGGGAGTGGAGGGAGGGGAATCCGAAATTTTCAGTCATGCGTAATTTTGGAATGGGTGATCGGATTCGAGTGAATGGAGGGATCGGGATGGAACTTTGTGGGAAGAACAAACAGATGCTCTGGGTAAGTCATTTGCTGAATCGGATTGGCTACGTGCACCGCGGGGGAGCTGGGGGGGGGGGGTGGACCGGAAATCTCGAGAAACGGTTAGAATGATGGTATCGGAGTGAAACTTGATGGGAAGAACAAACATCTGGTCCATGTAAATCTTTTACATAATTTGACTGGATCCGGACACTTGAGGGGGGGGGGGAGGAGGGGGTTTCCCGGAATTCCGTTTTTTGGGGGATTTTCACGACGAAACTTGGAAGGCATATCAGGGACCCGGTCAAACTGACTTGGAATAAAAAAAAATCCTCGATATGATAATCTTGGGGGGGGGGAGTTGAGGGGGGGGGAATCCGGAATATTGAGTCATGCGTAACTTTGGAACGGGTGGTCGGATTCGAGTGAAATTTAAAATTAAACAGAGGACATTTGTCTCTGGTGACCTTTTTCATTTCCGGACCGAATCCGGCAATTATTGGGGGGAGGGCGGAAAATACTTGACCCGCTTAGACTGGTGTGATCTGGATCGAACTTCGTGGGAATGACAAGCAGATGCTCTGGATTAATTATTTACAGAACCGGATTGGCTCCGGTTATTGTGGGTGGAGTTGGAGGAGGGGGGGGGTCTGGGATTCCGGTGATCGCGCGTTAAGGTACTTCCAGATGTGCTAGGACGATGAAACTTCGCTGGAATATTGGAGAATCAACAACCTTTGCTTAGAAATTGCTACTTCCAAAATCCGGTTATTCCTCAAGGTACCAATCTTGACCGCAAAGTAAAAAAATACTTTTAAGCAAAATATGCATTTTCGTGATGCCCGTCAGCCCATTAGCAGTTTTGCCTCAAGGGTTTTGCTTACAAATGAAGTTCCAGCTCCCTTAGAGTGCGCATCTCAACCGCAAAGTCGAAACTTACTTTTGATCAATCAAATCATCTTGACCCATGCAAGTGCCATATGAGCTTACAGCTCTTGTTTGTACTTCAGTTTATGTTATCTGCTATTTTGTCGGCGAGGCATATTTGGAGGGATGTATCAGCTAACAGATTACAAACAATGTAGTCAGCTTAACACAATAGGCTTAGCACTTCTACAGACATATTCTGGCTACCCAGTAGCTTCCTGCTGTGGGAATTATCACGTAAAGTAATAGTATATCGATGTATAAGCTATTTGCAATGTATTAACAAATAATGTAGTTAACATAATACAACATACTAAGTACTTACACAGACACATTTTCGCTACCCAGTAGCTTCCAACTGTGGGCACTACAGATTGTCTGTGGGCATTAAACATAGCTGATTAAATGAATTGTTTGATGCTCAGTTTCAGTCCTGCTTCTGTAAATGGGAGGTATGTTTATATTGATGTATCAACTAATACTGGTTATTTACGAACAACTGTCACGGAAATATTGCCTTCTACGGGCAGAATTTCGGACTTGACCGTTTTCCCTACTTCTAAACTTTTCTTTACTCCTCAGATATAATCTTCATGGGTAATAATTACTTTATTGAAGAAAGTATTCGGTAAAAAATGTACGAAAAAATGATACATTTTCTGATACACAAACGACCCCCTTTCACTTCTTTAATTCTTTACAGTTCCTCTGTCCAAGATAACGACACGAAACCTTCTTAACTTGCCAGTTCAGTACTTTTGAATATTAATGCACTTGACCAGAAATCAATTGCCACTTCAGTTACATATTATATTTAAAGTCCAGAGTTAGCAGAATCAACCCCGCGATTTTCCGAGTTTCTCTTTCCAGACGTGACGAGATGGACGCTTCGTGACAAAAACACAGTAAACATAAAATGGCAGACTTTATGTACAAACTTCGGAGACCCAAGAACTTCCAACCGTGAGTGTTACACAACCTCATAATTACAACTTACACGTATTCTTTCAGCCCACGCTGACTGAAAATCATATTAGACAGTGCAAAACAGGTACGTCAGCTGCATTCGAAAGTGAGCTAGTTTTATTTTCCAAGCTTAAGCCTGGAGAGGACCCTTGCCAAGAAGTGCAGAAATAAAGCTCTAATAAAGTTCAGCTTACTTATTCGTTTTGCACTGTCAAATAACTTTCACACATTCCACATTCCAATGTTGTCGAAGTCCAGTTTGTGGTGTCGGCTTTTCTGGAAGCGAGACATGTTTAGATTAAGATGTATGCTAAATCTTTGATTGTTTATTCTTTTAAATTTCAAGTGTCAACATTTGTGAGTTTTGTTCAGCTAACCTAGTACTGCGAGCATGTGTTGTACTGACATTTTTCTTCAGTGCTGCGGCATACGACTTATAAGCTACATTGGCTCTTCGAATTCCCATTTGCTGCTGCTCAGCAATTCTGTTGATCACTTGTGATTTTGTTCTCACGGGGCACTGAGGCGAGGTCGTCGCATGCTTTCCCCTGTAGTTTCTACAGTAATACAACCCTTTCCTAGTGGTTGTATCTTCATTCTTGAGAGTGTGCTTTGCCACACCGTTAGCAAGTAAGTAGTACACTGCACTCACTTTTCTGTGTCCGAACTTTTGGCACAGAAAGCACTCCAACATTGGTCCATTGTGTTGGGAAACACTTTTTCTTCGTCGGAAGAAGCCCGCCAAATCAGGCAGAGAATTTTTTCGGAAATAACCATATTTCTAAGCAGTGTTGTAACTTTTTCCAGTCCTTGTTAAACCTCTTCAGCTCAATTTCGATTCAATTCAGTTTAGTCGAAACCTGCAACGGACAAGCCGATTATTAGTTTTGTTGTCATAAAATAAATATGTATGTCAATCTCGAGCCAGAATTAACATACACAAAAGTGCAGTATATATGCAGTATATTTTAATAACTATTTTGCAGACTAAAAAATCAACCCGTCATTAAACATCGACAAACGAGGGCACAAAACTAAGCCCATATCGAGCATGTGAAGCAGTCACAGGTTGAAGTTTCGGTACAGGCTCTGCAATGGACCTGCTTGGCCTTACCCGAGCCGGTTCATGTTGGGGTGGGAGGATATTTCGGTGAATAGGGCTCGACAGGATTTTTTTCCCAAAAGATAAGGAGAGTTTTAAACGACGAGAGTGAAGGGTTTGAAGCTGAAACTGATTAAGGAGGGGTACTTTCGGGGATTTTGAAATTACTAGAAGGGCACGACTGTTGCCGCAAAGACTGGAGTTTGCTTTCCAATATACTCCAAGTGTCTTCTATTTTATACGAGCTATTTTGCGGCGCAACGTAAATAGACCCAACAATCATACTACTCCATCTTTCATCGAAAACTTGTTCCAAACAATATTTTCTGAACTACTTTCTAGCTGACTATAATTCACAAATGATTCCTTTTTATCAAGACGATTACTCCTCCATATGAACTATTATTACGTGACACTTTTCCCGCTACATATTCGATGAAAAAGCCACTAAACTGTGGCACATTGTCGTCACTGTGCCAAGTCCCGGTCATCGTTACTAAATCGAATAATTTTACGTCTTGTACTATACTTTGTATTTTACTCGTTAGACCTTGGTATGTTCCATGTCACATATTTCACACTCTGCGTCGAGCTCTGCATATGGCCCACGGCATGATAGATAGATAGATACTTTAATTTAGCCGTTAGGCCATACACAAAATCATACATTTTTAAACACATGTAAAACGCTTTAAAGTCCCACCACCAATAACTATTTACATCTCTTTAACGCTTCTTTGACAAAACCTGTAACTGCCATTATCGCTGACCGTGAAGATGACTTTAGGATACCAGGAAAGAGCAACCCATCTTCACCAAAAAATCTTACTCTCAAATCCGAGAGCCCCTTGCATCTTGACAGGAAGTGGGACAGATTCTCCTCTTCCAAACCACATAACGAGCAAGTATAACATGACTTCGGGTTTCGGGAATTTCTTTCAAATAATTTAACCCTACTCTTAAGAGGGTGACTGTTCGCTCGGATCTGGAACCACAAACGCAGGTTTTCAGCCGGTAAACTTAACTTAAAATAAAATTCAAAACCAACCGACTCTTTAATATTCCTATAATCTTTCAGAGTCTCTGAATTAACAGTCTGTTCATGCCAAAGTTGAATTTCCTGATCCTCCTGAACTCGCGCAAAACTGCGACAAAGTTTATCTTGATCAGTTGTAGGACCAAGACCCTCATTCCAAGCATAAGACAGCCCTGCTTTATCAAGTAGGGCTTTCACTTGGAATGGCCAGGATCTCTTCTTTCCCTGCTTTAATAGTTCCAAATACGCTGCCTTCAACAGCCTCTCATCTGGTAGTTGAAGAAGTTTTATCCAGAACCTAATAACCTGGACAGCTCTATCTTTCTGCAAAGAACAGAGCCCTAAATCCCCCTTAAGGGCTAACGTTGGAGTTGTAGGATAGACCCAAATTAATTTCTTATAATGTTGCAGCTGAACGGTTTCAAGTTGCGGGATAGCCTCATACCCCCAAAGCTCAGCCCCATAATGGATAGTAGGGCGAATTTTTGACTGAAATATTTGCTTATGCATTTTTAAATTTTTTATTCCACTTATCACTGAATTTCTCAACACAGCAGCAGACACTGCTTTACCTCTACGAATCATTTCTTTAACATGATCTTTCCAATTTCCTTTTTCATTCAACAAAAACCCAAGATACTTGAAAGTATCACTTCTTTTTAAATCAGTACCTTTATAGAAAAATTTGTGATTATTTTTACTATTACCAAAAACTACTATTTCTGTTTTTTTAACATTCAGCTTCATCTTCTTATTGTCCAAATAATCTGCTAATATATTTAACAAACTCTGCAGTTGTTCGGGGGATTTAGCTACCAGCGCAGCATCGTCAGCAAATAGCAACAGTGATAATGTCAAATTCCCTAGACGCACCGTGGGTGCCCATTTCTCCTGGAAATATTCAACAATATCATTTACATATATACAAAAAAGCCTCGGTGACAAAGTGCTTCCCTGCTTCACTCCTACCTCACAATCAAATAAATCTGAAAATCCCTTCCCTGCTACTTTAACCATTCCTTTAGTAAGCCTATACATATCCCCAACTAATCGAACAAAAATGCGGGGCAGGCCTATCCTCAGCAACTCTTTACAAAGCAGGATTCTATCTACGCTATCGAAAGCCTTCTCTAAGTCTATGAAAGCAACAAACAGGTTATTGCTCCCTCTACAATACTTCTCTATCAATGACTTAAGTATAAAAACCCTATCAATTGTGCTATAACCTTCCCTAAAACCTCCTTGCTCCTCAAAAATAATTCTATTCCTACTTAACCACGATGCTAGCCTATTATCAATTATCTTTTCTAGAATCTTACTTAAACATGAAACCAGAGCAATTGGACGGTAATTACCATGTAGTGATGGGCTCCCCTTCTTAAACAATGGCAAAATCAGAGATGTCTTCCATCCTGAAATCCACTTTCCAGAAGAAACCACATTATTAAATAACATAATAAATATTGGCATAAACAGACTGGAAAATTTCTTATATAACCGAGTAGGGAGCCCGTCCATACCTGGTGCCGAACCTCCATCCATCTTTTTTAACGCCTCACTCACTTCTTCACGAGTCACTTCACCTTCAAGCGAATAATCTTCTTCCCTCATAGGATAACTAACTTCTACATTAAGACCACCAAATTCTTCTTCACACCACTTACCAAGATCTCCTTCTTCTTTACTTGAGAAATGTTCCGGCCAGGTTTCAGGATCAGGGATTCCAAGTGATGTTTTTCCTTGTTTATGGTTCACCCGTCTCCAGAATTCTTTCATATTACTTTCCGCGTAGAGGCGACTCGTCTCCTCCATTTGGCGAAGAAGGAATGATCTTTTCTTCGACTTAATTAGCCTCTTGTGACAACTTCTCAGCTCGCGAAACCTAGTTAATAGACTAAAGCTTTGACCCTCATCCCTCGCCTGCTTTACTAGTTCTAGAGCTTTTACTAATACTTTCTTACTTCTAATACACTCTATATCATAATAACTATCAATCAATGGCTCTGACGACCCTAAAACTGGAGTAGACAATTCCAACAATAATGAACTGAACTTAGCTTCTAGATCTTCAGCATTACTACTAGTTAACTTCATCTGTTCTAGCTTTTGATGCACAACTTCTTCACTAAAAATCGCGCTTAATACCTTTTGTTCCATCTCACCCCACGCACTCTTAAGCCGACGAGGCAGCGGTAAGTTTTTTGGCGGGGGTGATTCTTCAATTTTTCTACGGGCCTGAACCAGACTCAACTTAATAGGTAAATTGTCAGAAACCTGAATATTTAAAACCTGAGCATCTAGTGATTCTGGATCCAGGCGAATGTCTATTAAAACATAATCAATAACACTTGGCCTAAGACCCGAAATACATGTATACTCACCCGCCAACTTATCAACTCCAAATCTCCCATTACCAATGGCAACTCCAACTTCCGCACAAAATGCAAGGAGCTTTCTACCCCAAACGTTCAATCTTCTTTTAACATCCAGACTCTTTCTTGGTATCCTATACATCAGTGGGATAACAGAATAATTATCCGGAATTTCCACTTCGGGTAACTCAATTGAATCCGCTGTATACGCGTTAAAGTCACCTAACAACAAAAAACTATGGTTCATAAATTTACATCGAAGAGCTGAAGTTTCCTTTTCTAACAAATCCCACGTATCCTCTGCATTATAAGAACTATTCTGGGGAGGGATGTAAACTGAACAAACAACCAACTTCAGCCCTGTATGGCATACCAGTCTTATCCAAATTAGGTTTTTTGATTCGCTTTTTAACCTTTCATATGCCAAAAATTCATTATTCTTTACTAGCACTAGAATACCTCCGTAAGTCCGCAAATTCCTCGACAAAGGACGCGATACACTTTCTACGGCAAAACCGCGAAAAGATGGCACATCGTCGCTACTGTGCCACGACTCGGTAAGTGCCACAAAATCAAACTTAGATACTTCGTTCTCCACTTCACACATTTTATTTTTTAACCCTTGAACATTCCAAGAAACGAATTTCAAATCACTTCGCTGTGTATGGCCATCGCACCACTAGTCTACATTACGACTTGGACCAGGCTCGGGTTGGAAAGGCATTTGCAGGGGCGTAATGACTGGTTCACTGAAGTCCATTCTGTAATAATCTGGATGTGGACTGTAAGCCCCACTACCTCCAGTGCCACGGTCGTAGCTGCGACTTCTCATATTTTCTTTCCAGCGGCCACCGTGGACATTTCTTGATTGGGTTCTAAGTGGGTCATCTGGGCTTATTTCCGAGCTCTTGCGTCGGCGCTCCGACAAGACCTGCGCATCGACTACAGTGCTCGTATCACTTTCTTCACTTGCAGAGGTATCACCCCCTGAGCTTCCTTGATAATTCGGATTTGCTCCCATCGCCGGGATAGTGTTATTGCTAACTATAGGGGTCTGGGAGCCACTTCTTTGGTTAGCAATACGGACAGTGTCATTTCCAGGTGCTCGATGTTGAGTACTTTCGGTCACTATATTAAGTTTCGAGTCATAAACGAAAATGCGACCTTGAATAAGCAGTTTCGTACCCCTGAGTTTGGCATTTTTTCCATCAGATACTGCGCGATCTAGTACTGGTTTCAAGTGACTGCGGGCTTCCCTTTGTGCGTAAGTATAATCCGGAGCTACTTTGACTCCAAACATCTGTAAAACTCTGCTGTGGCGCAAGACATAATCACGAAGATCAATCACATTAAACTTGATCACCACCGGTCCCGTAGCACCTAGTCTGTGAACGTCTTTTAAGTCGTACCTTGATAGATCGAGTCTCGGAAAAGCTTGTTCTAGTAGCGACATCACCCCCTGCTTTAACGTTGTGTTGGCCTGCTGCGTCGTAGTGAAATCATATAGGATGAGGTTAGCGCGTTTCAGCTCAGATTCGAACAAATCAGCCCTCCGATTTGCTGTCGATAAGCGCTCGCTCATTTCACGCATTTCTTTCGCCATTTCTTTGTTAGCCTCTAAAGCTTTTGAAAGCTGTTCTTGAACTTGGCTTACATCTTGCTGAACGACCGATACTGCTGTAGACAACTTCGGCAGGAGATCTAACTTAAAACTTATCTCCTTCAAATGCTGGTTCATCACCGCAGCATCCATAAACCCAGTCACGCTGCTGGCGCATGTACTTTGAAGGCTCGCTTGCTGCAAATGCTGGTTCATCACAGGGGCACCCGTAATCCCAGTCACGCTGCTGGTACGTGAACTTTGAAGGCTCGCTTGATGCGTGGATTCCATTTTCACTGCAAAAATTCTCTGCAGCGTATTCACTGAAAACAGGAATAATCGTGCATCGAGTCCAAGGACAGTGCAAGTTCGTTATCCGGTAATGGTAATATCTCTGTTTACAATCACTAGAGCAGAATGCGACCGCTCTCAACGAACGCTGAATGAATACTGCAATAATCTAAAATCTCCTCATCCGATTGGTCATTGATGCGGTTCTTTGCATCCCTGCCCTCTTCTTCGTCTGATTCGAACTCTAGGTGGTAATACTCTTTCCGGGGCTTGTCTGGATTCCGACCTTGCACCTTATTCTGAGGGAACGGGCTTCCGGAATATTTAGCACGGACGCTGTAATGAGCCCCGCCTCTCGTTTGCCGGCTGAGTGCGATGCCCTTGTAAGAGGCACGAGCTCCGCGGTTTGCTACGTACGGATTCCGGGTACTGCGGTAGTTAGACCTGTTGACGTCATATGACATCCCCTAGCTTCCGCTTCTCTCTTGTTGCGATTCTCGGAGTTTCGCTAGTGGGCAGAATTCTGATAAGCTGTTCTACCCAGCGAGGGTCTACCTAGAATGCTGGGTGTAGGCTGGTCTCGTTTTACTTTCTGCTCGTCTTCGTCGAACATGTAAAGCTGACCGTTAGTACAGGAAAATAAGCTCCAAAAATAGGTCGACCCGAAAGAAATTGCGACAGAAATAATTTTTACACCATCTTGTAGAGAAAAAAAACTGAACAGCATTTCCAAAGTTGCATATCCTGGCTAGACGCAAAATAAACGTTTTTTGCTTTTAGTGCCTTTTTCCGTTTTTCGAATTTTTTTTTAGAATTTCCGTGGTCGTCCTTTATTCTTGAACTGAAGTACGTTTCTGATGGAAATTCCAGGCTGAAACAGAAAATGAGGTCAGATTTGGCATACCAAGCACCAGAACAAAGTTAATGTCATTTTTTCAACCTGTTTCGCAAAAAAGTGCAACACCTCCCCCCAGTCCTCTTTAGTACGCACGTAGCATGCACGGTCTTCGCATTCACCAACATTTCAGCGCAATGTACCTTCTTCGGCCTCGTGACTCCAACTTCAGTATTTCATGTTCCAACTCAGGTAAGACAATCGATGCATTTTTTATATATATATATATGGAACAAAAATGAAACGTCCCTATTGAAATTATGAAAAGTTCTTATATAATTGTAGAACAAAAATCAACCGTCCCCTTTAAAATAATAAAAAGTTGTATACTCTACTTTTTATTAAATTGTCAAGAAGTTACTAGTGCACTTCCAATGGTTGATCATATTTTTGAAGTAATTTGAATAAATCGAGTAGATAAAATCAAAAGCAAGCTTAACCATTAAATTTAAATTGCTTTAACCTCAAGACCACCTAATCACACAAGAATAGTCCAATTTTGAACAAGCAGTTCCAGCATCAAGGTTATACATATAGTATCTTCAGCCTCTAAAATTAGACCACAAGACACGACTACGCAACCATCCGGGCAAACATTCCAAACCAGCAACGCCAACCGGAAATTTCCGAGCTAGGTAATTTATCTCGTCTTAAAATTCGCAAGCGTATTAAACGTAGACCCCGATGCCGCGTCGATTCGAAGAATCGGCGGCGGCGAGGGGTAAAGGGTCAGCGCCAGCGCGCCGCCGATTGATCGGCGTTTCCCGCACTTTAGCACCTCTAGCCTCGCCTTTCATTGGTTGTTTTAGCTTCACATAATTTTAATATTTACAAAACTTGTACATCCATCTTACAAGCTAGGGCCAAATAAACAAAAACAGGTCAGATACAGCTTTAATGGTCGGCAGTTCTGATTTCAATCACGTATTAATCAAGAGTAGCCTGGTATTAATCAGTAGTGCCTGGTCTGATGACTATTATATCAGACGGGTTTGACCAGATTCATGAATCTAAATCTGGTCAAACATTATCACCAAAGATGTAATCACAGAATGGCTTTTGCTAAAACTATAGACTATATACAGTATCGCTTCCTAAGCGTCAATGCTGAACTAGCAAGAAAGTGCGTAGGCTAGACTTCAAAGAGATCACTTCTTCATGACCTTACATGTCTTAAAATTATCGTGGACAAACTGGATTTGGTTGACCCTGTGGGGCTTGATACTGCTTCGTTTAGCACAAACTATCAGTCCAGTAGTGGAAAAAATTCGCTCCGCTGCTGCACTTGTGGCTGTAATCGCCAAACATTTCCGCGCCAGAGCAGCCACCCACGGAATTTGCTGGGCGTATTTTTTTCCAGAACCCTAGTACATCAAAGTCAACCTCGCATCTATTGGCGCTATGCTAAGGTACAAGTCGACTCCCACCGCTGTCACCAGTGTGACAACCTGGCCGAGTGAACCCTGACAGGACCTTGTGCTGAAGCTTTCAAGACACCTTGTTGCCGTCTCAACATACAGTTTATTACTTACTTAACGCAAAAATACCATTCCGCTCCTCGCAACAAACCCAAACGTGAAATGAATCAGAGACGTATGCATTTGGGGCAGTCAATGTCTAAGCAATATGCGGCTGTACGGAGCCAGAAAAAGGGATTTTCCTTTGTGTTCCACAGGCAAGTATTCATAAAGCCCGTCA
Source organism: Branchinecta sandiegonensis (assembly GCA_030848855.1). Classification (NCBI taxonomy): domain Eukaryota; kingdom Metazoa; phylum Arthropoda; class Branchiopoda; order Anostraca; family Branchinectidae; genus Branchinecta; species Branchinecta sandiegonensis. The sequence continues at coordinate 12,408,533 of JAUPMV010000021.1, read as the reverse complement.
CGGGCTTTAATAGTAGTGACGACAGCAGGACATTGGTAGTCGTGGATAAGTTCTCCTGGTGAGGGGATGACAGACGGTTATACACATCGGCAAGTGATGATGTCAAGGTATAATGACTGGCGAAGATCTTTGAATCTATTTGGGCGAACACATCAATATTCCTGGAATTAACTGTGGACAGTCTGAACGTCTGAATGTTTGTTTTTTGCGACGCAGGTTAGCAGCAGCATTAAATCACGAGTGCTTCAGAGGAAGGATGAAGCAAGCGTCGTAGAGTTGTGGACAGTACTCAGTTCGACGTCGTCTGAGTTTAGAGAGGGATTTTGCTGTTTGAGACCTAATGTGACAAAAAAGTTGCGAGCCATCCTACTAGACCTCCTCAAATTTTGAAAGATAACCGATAGATAGTGTCCAGCTGGAAGGCCTGCACTGCTGCTCGGAGTCCATACGAAATGGTTTTGAAAACTACTTCCAAATACAAACAAAATTCAAAAAAAATAAATAAAAAAATACGATCAAATAAATATTCCTGTAAGCAACTGTAGACAGTCTGAATGTAGGCCCATCGACATTTGAGAAGGGCACTATAATCAGCCCATCTTTGTTTGACTGGTGGCAATTGATGTTACACCACCTAGCGGTATTTGCTGACCTCTAAAATATAGTAGTTACCGTATTGGACATGAGGAAATATGTTTGATTAGACATTAATTCAGGGTCCCACATAGCGATCCTAGTTGCCTCGCCCTGATACAAAATGCAAGTGTCCCTTCCGCGGAGGAAGCTAAGTTACTCACGTCCCACACGAAAATACCTGCAGCGTCGTCGTAGCATGTGCCTGTCAGATAGGCGCAAGAGATCCCAGAAGGTAAGAATATCATCGACTCGCTCCTCTTGAAGGATGCAGTTCCGGATGTGAGCGTAATCTGGTACTGGGATACGATCACAGTGTTCCGGTGTTCTATAGTTCGATCGTTAATATGACCCATAACAGTACGATCCGCTGTCCACAGATCCCACTTCATGAACAGACCGATACATTTCGCTGATTAAGGGGAGGCCCACGAGTTTCTTCACGTAAGCAGTGGTATTTCGTCCTCATAATACTTCCCACATGGAGACTTGGTATCCCGGATACATATCAGGGCCAGAATATACCTCCTTCGCCAAGCTACTAATAATGGGTGTCCGTAGTATGGGGGACAGTAGATGGTTTTGTTATGCATTCACGGTGTCCTCAGGGTAGAGACCAGCCCGTAACATACTGTATCTAAACACAGGGGTCTAGGTGTCGGACGTGACCATATCCACGTAAACACTCGCAGCCACTACCTGCGTTATATGGGCAGAGAACTTGAACCAATCACCGTCGAGGAACCAAGTAGGTACTTTAGGAGATGAACACGAGATTTCAGATGTTGTTGGAACCAATATGTGGCTGTACGGAGTCAGAAAACGGTATTTTCCTTTGTGTTCCACAGGCAAGTACTCATAATACCTGTCACTCGCTCTGATAGTAGTGACGACTGCAGGGCATTGGTAGACGTGGATAAGTTCTCCTGTTGAAAGGGCAAGCCTTCCTGCTGACTCACTGTGGAGGTACGCGTAGGTGTCTGAAGATACCCGAGCTAGAGACGATTTGATTAACGATAATTCGCGTTTGAAGGAGCATATGTCATGAGACAGACGGTTATACACATCGGCAAGTGATGATGTCAAGGTATAATGACTGGCGAAGATCTTTGAATCTATTTGGGCGAACACATCAATATTCCTGGAATTAACTGTGGACAGTCTGAACGTCTGAATGTTTGTTTTTTGCGACCCAGGTTAGCAGCAGCATTAAATCACGAGTGCTTCAGAGGAAGGATGAGGCAAGCGTCGTAGAGTTGTGGACAGTACTGAGTTCGACGTCGTCTTATTTTGGAGAGTGATTTTGCTGTTTGAGACATAACGTGACAAAAAAATGGGCGAGCCATCCTACTAGACCTCCTAAAATTTTGAAAGATAACCGATAGATAGTGTCCAGCTGGAAGGCCTGCACTGCTGCTCGGAGTCCATACGAAATGGTTTTGAAAACTAACCAAAGACCAATAGTCCCGGCACAGAATTCCCCAAATCTTGCGGATCTACCCCAGTACTTCGTCCCGTAATAGGGCCAAACTCCGTCGAGATCGGATGCAAACACTACACTTCCAAATACAAACAAAATACGAACAAATAAAAAAAAAAACATAATACGATCAAATAAATATTCCTGTAAGCAACTGTAGACAGTCTGAATGTAGGCCCATCGACATTTGAGAAGGGCACTATAATCAGCCCATCTTTGTTTGACTGGTGCCAATTGACGTTACACCACCTAGCGGTATTTGCTGACCTCTAAAATATAGTAGTTACCTGGACATGAGGAAATATGTTTGATTAGTCATTAATTCAGGGTCCCACATAGCGATCCTAGTTGCCTCGCCCTGATACAAAATGCAAGTGTCCCTTCCGCGGAGGAGGCTAAGTTACTCACGTCCCACACGAAAATAATTGCAGCGTCGTCGTAGCGTGTGCCTGTCAGATAGGCGCAAGAGATCCCAGAAGGTAAGAATATCATCGACTCGCTCCTCTTGAAGGATGCAGTTCCGGATGTGAGCGTAATCTGGCACTGGGATACGATCACAATGTTTCGGTGTTCTATAGTTCGATCGTTGTAATATGACCCATAACAGTACGATCCGCTGTCCACAGATCCCACTTCATGAACAAACCGATACATTTCGCTGATTAAGGGGAGGCCTACGAGTTTCTTCCCGTAAGCAGTGGTATTTCGTCCTCATAGTACTTCAAACATGGAGACTTGGTATCCCGGATACAGTATCAGGGCCAGAATATACCTCCTTCGCCAAGCTACTAATAATGGGTGTCCGTAGTATGGGGGACAGTAGATGGTTTTGATATGCATTCACGGTGTCCTCAGGGTAGAGACCAGCCCGTAACATACTGTATCTAAATACAGGGGTCTAGGTGTCGGACGTGACCATATCCACGTAAACACTCGCAGACACTACCTGCGTTATATGGGGAGAGAACTTGAACCAATCACCGTCGAGGAACCAAGTAGGTACTTTAGGAGATGAACACGAGATTTCAGATGTTGTTGGAACCAATATGCAGCTGTATGGAGTCAGAAAACGGGATTTTCCTTTGTGTTCCACAGGCAAGTATTCATAATACCTGTCACTCGCTCTGATAGTAGTGACGACTGTAGGGCATTGGTAGACGTGAAGAAGTTCTCCTGATGAAAGGGCAAGCCTTCCTGCTGACTCACTGTGGAGGTACGCGTAGGTGTCTGGAGATACACGAGCTAGAGACGATTTGATTAACGATAATTCGCGTTTGAAGGAGCATATGTCATGAGACAGACGGTTATACACATCGGCAAGTGATGATGTCAAGGGATAATGACTAGCGAAGATCTATGAATCTATTTGGGCGAATAAATCAATATTCGTGTAAGTAACTGTGGACGATCTGAATGTAGGCCCATCGACATCTGATAAGTATAAGGTTTGAAGCCAAGCTGACCATTCATTACGATTGAAATATAAGCGAAGGATTACATAATTGCTGGGTGAAAGCTTCTGCGCTTTCCCAGGTAATTGGTAAATTGTAAATAGACACAGAATTCAGAATTTTAAAATCGTCACAGATTTGTACATATACACTTTTAAGACGCACATTTTATTATTCGTAATTTTATTTGAATTTGTTTGTCGTTTCCATCCGCATCGTTTTTCTGGTTTTTAGTTACATATCGTTGTATGTTTTGTTGGTTCCGCATCACTTTTCTGTTGGTGTTGTGTTGGATTTTATGATTTAGTTGTTTGTTTTTTTCGCTGAGGACGGTTTACCGGAAGTGCAACCGAAATATCCGAATTTATATTTATCCCTCGCACATTTTCCTAGAGGGATAATTAGCTGATCAACAAAAAAACCCGAAAATCACTGTTTTTTATTTCTTTTACATCTGATAAGGGCTGTATAATCAGCCCCTCTTTTGTCGGACTGGTGGTAATGGATGTCACACCACCTAGCTGTAGTTGCTGACCTCAAAAACATAGTAGTTGCCGTATTGGACATGAGGAAATATGTTTGATTAGACATTAATTCAGGGTCCCACATAGCGATCCTAGTTGTCTCGCCCTGATACTAAATGTCAAATGTCCCTTCCGCGGAGGAGGCTAAGTTACTCACGTCCCACACGAAAATACCTGCAGCGTCGTCGTAGCATGTGCCTGTCAGAAAGGTGCAAGAGATCCCAGAAGGTAATAATATCATCGACTTGCTCCTCTTGAAGAATGCAGTTCCGGATGTGAGCGTAATCTGGTACTGGGATACGATCACAATGTTTCGGTGTTCTGTAGTTCGATCGTTGTAATATGACCCATAACAGTACGATCCGCTGTCCTCAGATCCCACTTCATGAACAGACCGATACATTTCGCTGATTAAGGGGAGGCCCACGAGTTTCTTCCCGTAAGCAGTGGTATTTCGTCCTCATAACACTTCCCACATGGAGACTTAGTATCCCGGATACAGTATCAGGGCCAGAATATACCTCCTTCGCCAAGCTACTAATAATGGGTGTCCGTAGTATGGGGGACAGTAGATGGTTTTGATATGCATTCACGGTGTCCTCAGGGTAGAGACCAGCCCGTAACATACTGTATCTAAATACAGGGGTCTAGGTGTCGGACGTGACCATATCCACGTAAACACTCGCAGACACTACCTGCGTTATATGGGGAGAGAACTTGAACCAATCACCGTCGAGGAACCAAGTAGGTACTTTAGGAGATGAACACGAGATTTCAGATGTTGTTGGAACCAATATGCGGCTGTACGGGGTCAGAAAACGGGATTTTCCTTTGTGTTCCACAGGCAAGTATTCATAAAACCTGTCACTCGCTCTGATAGTAGTGACGACTGCAGGGCATTGGTAGACGTGGATAAGTTCTCCTGATGAAAGGGCAAGCCTTCCTGCTGACTCACTGTGGAGGTACGCGTAGGTGTCTGGAGATACCCGAGCTAGAGACGATTTGATTAACGATAATTCGCGTATGAAGGAGCATATGTCATGATACAGACGTCCGTACACATCGGCAAGTCATGATGTCAAGGTATAATGACTAGCGAAGATCTATGAATCTATTTGGGCGAATAAATCAATATTCCTGTAAGTAACTGTTGACAATCTGAATGTAGGCCCATCGACATCTCATAAGTATAAGGTTTGAAGCCAAGCTGGCCATTCATTACGAAAGAAATATAAGCGAAGGATTATGTAATTGCTGGGTGAAAGCTTCTGAGCTTTCCCAGGTAATTGGTAAATTGTAAATAGACACAGAATTCAGAACTGTAAAATCGTCACAGATTTGTACATATACACTTTTAACCCGCACATCTTATTATTCGTTATTTTATTTGAATTTGTTTGTCGTTTCCATCCGCATCGTTTTTCTGGTTTTTAGTTGCATATCGTTGTATGTTTTGTTGGTTCCGCATCATTTTTCTGTTGGTGTTGTGTTGGATTTTTCGATTTGGATTTGTGTTGGACGTATTGGACATGAGGAAATATGTTTGATTAGACATTAATTCAGGGTACCACATAGCGATCCTAGCTGCCTCGCCCTGATACAAAATGTCAAATGTCCCTTCCGCGGAGGAGGCTAAGTTACTCACGTCCCACACGAAAATACCTGCAGCGTCGTCGTAGCATGTGCCTGTCACATAGGCGCAAGAGATCCCAGAAGGTAATAATATCATCGACTCGCTCCTCTTGAAGGATGCAGTTCCGGATGTGAGCGTAATCTGGTACTGGGATACGATCACAATGTTTCGGTGTTCTATAGTTCGATCGTTGTAATATGACCCATAACAGTACGATCCGCTGTCCACAGATCCCACTTCATGAACAGACCGATACATTGCGCTGATTAAGGGGAGTCCCACGAGTTTCTTCCCGTAAGGAGTGGTATACGTCCTATCTCGATGCATGTTGGACCATTCTTAAGGTGTTAGAACAGCAACCTCACTCGCGAAAGAAGATTTTGTCAGTGCTATGTTCCGTTCCTGCCACAGTAAAGCATGATCCTAATGTAGTAGAGACGACATTGTTTGCAGCTGGTAGAGTCATATTTTTTTCCTGGATAACCTTTGACTTTTAATATCTGGTGCGGAATTCTATCTTTAGAAGAATAATGTGGGCAGGTACTAATCTGTGTCAAGGAATACTTTGAACAGTCTAATTTGAGTAGTAGAGACGACATTGTTTGCAGCTGGTAGAGTCATATTTTTTTCCTGTATAACCTGGACTTTTAATATCTGGTGCGGAATTCTATCTTTAGAAGAATAATGTCGGCAGGTACTAATCTGTGTCAAGGAATACTTTGAACAGTCTAATTTGAAGTATCGGTACAGTCGTATCCGACGAACATACTCGTTTGATTCTGTACAGAGCTCGACCCGACTTTCGCCCGCCCGACCAGGAGAATGATCCCCAGTAATAACAAATATGACAATTTGTCCACCCACATCCTAATTTAGAACAATCTCAGTATAAGATACAATCTGTTACTCTTATAATGTCTTGATCCCGGTTGGATCTTGACACTGGTGGCATCGTTTTGCTGTGGAAGGGAGAGCTCGGGTGGTTCCCTATAGGATAGTTTTCGACTTTTAATTTGATTGTCACTCGGATACTGATGATTTTCTTTGGGGGGAGAGTATTAAGTTCAAGTTTTTAATTTTACACAAAAATAAAAATACATTATACAAGCACTGTGGAGGTTCCAGGTATTAGGTTCCGGCCTGGGCACAAATTAAATTAGGGACCCAGTAGATGTTGCTTAAATATGGAGAGGACGTGCTACTTTGCATTTGTGGACCTGGTGCGGTCAGCTTTCCCTTATCGAAAGACAAAAAGAACGTTTGCTACATTTGTTGTTAAGTCTCAGGTCATTCAATAAATTGCTGAGCTTACACTGAAAGTGAGGAGTGTACGTCATGTACGAGCCCGAAACCTTGATTTACGAAATTGGTTTTACTGGTGTAGGCCTACGGTAAAAAACAATCTTTCAACCCACTCAAGTTTGGCTGGTTCGTGACGACACTTTCGGGATCAGTCAAGTGACTTCAGGGCTGAAACTCCCGTCTTCACCTGTCAACAAAGCTTCGACCTTCTATTACAGTAGCCTGGCGTGTGGTAAATAATCACCCTTGTCAGCGGAAATGCTATGCGACAGTCTTAGCGAATATGGTGGTTGATGTGGTGCCGACAGCTAGTATTCAGACGAGACTTTTATTTGTACGTTTGACAGCTTTACTTTTATTTCTTACTAGATCAATTTTCCCAGCTTAGGGATTTGAAAGAAAATCTACATTAGCCCAAGTCACATAACACTTTTTAATCATGTTAGCAGTGTCAACTTTCAGCTACAGCTTCTGTCAAGAGTGAGTGATGCTTCTGGGTCAGCCTTCGACCTTGCAGAGCGTCGTAGGTTCATCAATCTGGACTTATAACGATATTTGCAAGAAAATTAGGCCTTATAGCAAATTAGATAGTCTATATCAACCAAGTTGACACACGATGGCCAAATGAATTCTACGCCAAATCCTAGCGTAGAATATTGTGTCACATCACCATTTTTCGAATATACTTTCTCATACATTTTTAGCCTAGACTTTTTCAAAAATTCTGTGTGGCTTCACCAAACAGTTCGTGCTTACAACTTTATGGCAGTATGAAGCTCAGTACCCAGGTCGAATTCTGGTAAAGTTTGAAAAGTCCAAAAAATATATTAAGTTACGAGATACGGCCGTAACCTGGAATTAAACCTACGAATTCTGATATTTACAGTGAAAATTAACAAATACTAGCCTATGGCTCCTGGACTGTATGAGATACCGTAAAAAATAAAACCTATTCTAAGGGACAGCATTGGTGACAGCTATTTTTCAGGAAGAAGAAAAGAGACTTGGCTACTTTCCAAAGTAGGCTGGTCTATCCGTGACAGAGCTTTTGTCAGTTGAAAGACAGAACTAGATAACATAGTCTATCCATAACATAACATTCTATATTCAGAACATTTTGGGAGAAAGTAGACTTACGTCAATATAATGAACAACAATCATTATATTGTTATATATAAACCCATAATAATGATTATTCAGGTTTTTTTCCTTCCACGAAGTTGGACCTGAAGATTGGCAGCCTGGCAAGGACCCTTGCCAAGAAGGGTCGAAATATCGCTGATTTAGCATCGTAGCTGACGTACCGTTGTATACATTCTTTGAAATTATGTCACAAAACAGCAGTTTAACAACTTTTCAGTATAAAAGATACACTCAGTATCTTGATCTTAACTTCATCTTCATAACACATTTTGCTGGTGATTTGACGTATACATGGTCCGGCAAAGTTCCTTTCCTAGTTGTATACTTTTTTTGGAAGTGGGAAGGAAGAAAAGAGTCTTCGTTAATGTTTACGTTAAAATCCCCAACGATAACCGTGTGTTGGATTTCTATGTTCGTAGACGCCAACTGTAGCAGTTGCTGTGGTATCGTCCTTGGATGTGTTTCTCGTGTCTTAGGCGGTTTGTATACTACAGCAATCCGCAGTACGGTACCTTTGTCGTTATTACGGTGACCGCCACAAAATCAATATAAATATTGGACATGTCAACGGTTGAGAGAACCATAGTTTTTAGAAATACAACCACTCCTCTGTTTTTCGGTTCGTGTAGTTGGAGGGAACTGTTGTCATTTGAGAGAAAAGTAGATGTTGACGTTTATCTGTATGGCGTGTTTTGGTGAAGCAGAACATATCGCTGTAAAAACTCGGTGTATGCGAGGATGTCTTATTGGCGCACTTTAAAAACTTCAATGTTTTGGGAAAACATTGTGAAAAGGAAGGGGATTGTTATATCGTCAAAATACCAGTTTGCTGAGCTGCACTGAAAACTGGCATGTTCCGTAGTATTTTCTCGATGTTTAAGTTTTGGAGTTGTCAATTCTAGTTATTTTTCCACGTGCTCCATTGGACAATCTGCTTTCGACGTCTACGTTCGATGAGAAAATCACACGTGAGCCTACAGATAGGTGAAAGTTGTTTCTAGCATTTTATAGTTGTACGCTAGAGTCTGGTTGTTCGCGGGTTATATCAGGACAATTTTGTCATCGGAACTTTGACGCATCTGCCTCTGAGGGTTGCGAGATGATCAGTGTCGAAAGGAGTTGACTTCTTCTGTTTCCGAACGTAGTTCAAAAGTTCGATAAAATTCTGTCATTCTATCAAACAACATCAGTTAACCCCCATTTTTCAAATTAACTCCACAAATTTTCTGTCAATGATCCGTCATCTTGTTGAAACAGGGTCTTCCCGAATACGGGAGGTAATTTGTACATATCTCCAACTAGGATGACTGTCAATCCTCCAAATGGTTAAGAAGCTCTCGTACCTTGAACATGGACAAGTCTTCCATGGATGTACTCCTATACTTTGCGTATTCATCGATACTTCGTCAATGATGAGAATTTTACAGTTCCGGAGTTGTGACCGAAGTGTATTTAAAAAAAAGTGTGTTAGAAAGTGGTTGATACGGCTTTCGCATGAAAGTCGGAAGATAAATTACACTGTGTATGGTTCTTCCTCGTATGTTGTGGGCAGCCATACCTAAAAAAAAAAATAGTTTAGGAAGCCGAGAAGTTGATGAACCCGGAAAATCGATTAGTGTATATGAAATGTATGTGAATGAAACTTAATAACTGAAAAGATAATATATCTCTGACCTTTTCCGGACCGGATTTGACAGCTTGACATGGAAATACAGATTTCTCGATCCGATAATCGTGAAGGGAGGGGGAATCCGGAATATTGAGTCATGCACATCTCTGGAACGGGTATTTGGGTATTTGGATCCGAGAATGCTACCGGCTAGTGCGTAACTTTCGAACGGGTGATCGAATTGGAATGAAACTTAATAATTGATTAGATGAGATATCTCTTATTTCCTATTTGAAGTTCGGACCGGATTCGGCAGCTATGGGGGAGTTTGGCGGGGGGGGGGGGGGGAGTGAGCCCGAAAATAAACGGTTAGAATGGAGGGATCGGAGTGAAACTTGCTGGAAAAACAAATATCTGTTCCAGGTATCGTTTACACAATTAGACTGGATCCGGAAACTTTGGAGTGGAGGGGATTTCCCGGAATTATGGTGATGGCGGTTCTTGGGATTTTCACGACGAAACTTGGCAGACATAGTAGGGACCCGATCAAACTGATTTGCAAATACAAATATCTTAAGCGCAAAGTAAGAAAAATACTTTTAAGCAAAATATACATTTTCGTGATCCCTATGAGCCCATTATTATTTTAGCCTCAGGGTTTTTTTTCAGAATCTCTAGTTTCGAAGATAGGCACTACGATTTTCGAAAAAAAAAGGATTATAGCATACCTATTGGCCCGAACATAACCAAACTAAGGAGCAAACTGACGCTAGATGACTCTTCTGGCAGTTGGAAAACTGTAGTTATCCAGTATGGACCACGGTCCAGTATAGACCGGCTTCCCCTACTATGAGCATTCATGTTGTTGTATGTCAAGAAATGTCAAATGTCAATAAATCTCTTATACAAATTTTTTTTAGCACTACTCAGCAGGATTTTGCTTTACACTTGTCACATCCGTGTCGAAGGAACTACATCCTCTTCTGTTTGAAACAGTTAAACCTAACTCCTTTTACATCTTCGGATAGAATTTTGAGACCTTTCCTTGCTCACTCCCGAAAGTTAAGGGTTTCTGCCATATAGTTGCGGACCGGCAAAATTCATAATTACAGTTGGTTCATGTAATCTGTAATCGTTTACCTTCATTTCCTGCAGTGGTCTATATTTCACGTCTTCCTGAACATTCTGAAGAGAGCACATTGCAAGAAGGGTTGAAATATCGCTGAAGAACATCTTAGTTAACTGTTCTGTTTTCAGTTATTTTAAATATAGCATACTGTACGTTTGTTCCATATACTAATGGTTTTGCTTTAATCAATCGTAAAACGCAGGTCAGTACCCACTACCTTATGGTTCAGGCTTTCTACTATGTCTATCACACCTCGCATGCGTCAATTGTGAGAAAATGGAAGATAAACAGATATTAGTCCACTTGGACCGCTGAACCGGTATAAGGCGAATTTATTGCCAATAACCTTTAGCCCAAGCGGACGGGAGCAAGTAGAGCTGGATTGAGTTCTATATTAAAATTCACCGGCACTCGTGCGGTCAGATTCGGATATCCAAGTAATAGGTCTACCTGAACCAGTATTTTGCTGGGTCTGTTGTTCGCTCCATGACAAACATTGAATGTCAGATCCCATTGTGAAACAGAGTGTGATATAAGCTTTGACATGAACACATAACATTATGTGAAAATAAGACATCAGCTTCCGACAAATCCATTGTTTTTAGACGAAAGGCATTTCTGTAGGGAACAGGTGTTAGAAAGGATCAGGTCGGCCTCTAAGGGAGTCATCGGGGTTTGATTGTTTGTGGATCTTAGGCAAGCCGTTTGGATACGACTTTTCTGTTGTCCAGAAATCGAGAATTTTCAAAAGCGGTCAGGCTTTGTAAATTTGGTGATCCGCAAGTTGGTTTGAGAACTCCTTTAAGTAATCAGTGATAGGCCATAGCACAACTGCCGAACCCTTGTCAGCTTTGGTAATACAAAAAGGCAGTGGAAAGAGTTGCTTAACAAAATAAATTATGTGAGGATGAAACCCGACAGGGCTGGAAGGATGCACCAAGGTCTGCTATGGCCTTTTTCTGGCGTTTTGGGAGTAAGTTGTTCAAGTCCTTGCTACGTTTTCTGTATTTCTGTGGTCCCTGAAACTTGTGGCTGCAACGATGTCTTCCTACTCCGACTATTATGAGGCATGTAAATCCCGCAGGTCGTTCTTGTAGGTACGACGGAATTTATTTTTGGGTATTTTGGGTAACCAGCAAAGTGTAGATTTCGGGTATTGGAATCGTCCTTGCGCAGCACATGTACAAGGTAACTCCATATACGCCTTCGTATGGTCTCGATGAGGGTCGGCTGTCCTTTCATGTTTCTTAAGTTCTCGTTCGTTACCTTCTGCGTCCAGTTGATGCCTAGAAGTCCCCGGAGGCACATGTTTTCAAAAGACTGAATTCTCCTCTCTTGTTCTTGGTTGAGATGCCATGTTTCAGATGCATAGAGGAGGACGGGCAGGACGCTGCTGTTAAACAGGCGGAGCTTAAGCCAGAGAAAGCAAATACTCGACCTCAAAACTTTTTTGGGTTTTGCGGTCGTTGATATTGAGTCCGAAAGCTTCTGCTTTTTGTTGGACGCTCGTTAGCAGCGCTTGAAGTCTTGTTTTGCAGGTTACAAGGATGGCAATATCGTCATAAAATCTAGGTCACTGACCAGGCGATCTTTTAGGCTTAGCCCATTGAGTCGACACTTCTCAACACGAAGTCGATGACGACCGCCAACAGTAGTGGAGATAAAACACATCCTTGTTTTTACCCCGGAGAGGAGGGGGAATTTGCGTGAATTACCGTCTGCTGTCTTCACACAACTGGTTGCATCTTCGTACATCACCATTATGAAATTTACTATGCTCTCGGAGATAACATAAGAGCGAAGGAGCTTCTAGAGTAATTGGCGGTTTAGTGAGTTGAAATCTCTTTGCAAATCTATGAAGATCATATATAATTTCCTTATGGTCCTTCACCGTTCTTTACGGGTCGGAAACATGGCCAATAAAAGCTGCCGACGCCCAATCCCTTACCGTGTTCGACCATGGATGCCTTTGAAAAATCTTGGGAGTGACACTCTGAGACCGTCTCAGTAACAACGAAATACAGAGACGGTCCTCCCAGAAATACGATGCAGCCTCATTGGCCTAGAAACGTCGGTTGTCCTGGTACGGCCACGTAAGCAGAAAAGAAGATTCCACCCTGGTGAAGAAATCTCTGCTCGCCACCCCGAGTGCCGGTTGCAAGAAACTCCGGGGAGGTCAACGTAAAACGTGCCTGAGCATCCTCAAGGAAGACCTCGACCCCATCGTAGGCTTCCGCGGCACGGGAGGATCCCTACTGGCTCCAAATCTCGATGCCGTTCACAGAGCACCGCGACCAATGGCGTACATTGATCCGTCAAGTACTTGTAGGGCTTACGACGCCATTCGCAGCTCTCCTCCGTGAACATTCGCAGGGTTAAAATTAGGTCTGTGCAAGAGCAGTTTGGGCGCAAGTCATGCTGTTCATCACGCAGGTATTCATCTAGGTGACGTTCTATTTGGGACGAATCATGTGGGAATACAGTTGGCCAGGGATCGAGTGCAGGCTGGTACCTCGCCAGTTGTTACAGAACGTGTTTCTCGGGTATCAGGGGATAGTGGGTCATATTCCAACCTTGCTACCTGGTCTCCGGAAAGATTAAAACTCCTCTAACTTAATTCTGTCTGGTTTACTTGGTGGTACAAAGGATAAGCCGAGGCTTAAGATCCGGCGTCGTTCACTTGACAAGGGAAGTTACTGGGATTGAAAATAGTAACCACGTCTGTTTTTGAGATGAAGGTGGTTTGCAACAGTGGGAATAGCGGCAATTAAGCTTCTTCCTGAAGAGAAAATAACAAAAACAGATATATTAATGAAATAAAAGCAAAAGAAGGGAACACACAAATTACTGTTCTTGTACTTGGAGCCAAAGTGACGTTTTCGCGGATATTTCGGGGCTCATTCTGGCTGCAGTTGTCTGTTCAGCTGTGCCGGTTCCTGGTGAAGGGCAGACAGGGGTCGTCGGACAATCGGTTGGTCAATTGCATGGCAGCGGTAGGTAGCTGAAGCACGCTGAATTTGAGGAACGCCCCGTTCCCTTTTGCCTCCAGCGTAGGGAGCTAGTGGTTTAGCCAGTCGCGTGAACCTCAAAGGCAGTCAGCTTCTGGAACTCCCTGAAGTTCAAGCACGCTGCTGGGGGAGGGGTGTTTGTATCAGCAGTAGCTGGGTCAGAAGGGGTCGGTTTTTTTCTCGACGCCTCCTCGTACTCGCAGGGCTGGTGTCTTACTTGAATTAGCTGGTTGAGTTAGTGTTCGTTTGTTTCTGGCTCACCCTCATCTATCAGCTTGCAAATATCTGCGATGCTTGGTGGCTGGAAAGCCGGGTGGTTGGGCCATATTCTGGTGAAAGTGGGTTTTCTGATTCTTTGGCAAAGGGACAGTTAGGGTGGGATGAGGGGGTTGAAATAAGAGGCGAACTAAACATTTTTTTTCTCTACTGAGATTTAAAGGTAGGAAGACACGCTGAACACGTAAAAGAAAATCATTTTCTCGCCGGAAAAGTACTTCGCCCAGAATCTCGCCGAAATGACACCTGAAGAACAATTTCGTTCATTGTTTTCAAAACCTAAGTACACATTCACTCACCGCGCATTATATGTGCCCGAACGAGTGCCGTGTAGGGCAACGAAAGTAAATTCTGGCAGGCGATAGTACGCTGATGCAACCGGCATTCTGCCGAAAGATCACTTTCAATTAGGTACAAAGACAGAATTCGACTTTACGGGATAAAAACAACCTTTCACTCGCGGCGGAATATATATAGTGATTGAAGTAGTCGTTTGAAGGACAACGAATTGGAGCTTCTAGCAGGTAATGGCATATTGAAGCAATCGGCATTCTGGCAAGGGCTTTTCGTGCAACTCGCTTGTTCACTTCTTCCGAGCTCGTGCCCCCGAACGGATCGAAAAACGATACTGCAAACTTTTTCACTAAACCAGCGAAGAGGCCGTGGCGAACCTCCTCCAGTTTGATCGACTGGCCGTCCACCTTACAGTCAAAATGGCAACCTAAAATGATAAGAAATACTTCACACTGTGCAACAAACACCATTACAGCGAGCTCCATGCAAAATACGCATGCAAGTGTGGAAGAGTTAGTTACGTCAGTTTATGTCCAAAGGGGTCGCAGGAACTAGGGAAATCCTCGTTACGGAACTTACAGGTAAGCCTAGTCGCAAATCCATATTAACATTTCAAATATGATAATAAACGAAACAAACTTTTGATCTGGTTTATGTCTGTTTTTTCGTGCTCGTACTGGTTTATTTCTCGCTTGTCCTGGTATTTTTAGGCATCAAAAATAGTAGCTACTGCTTTTTGCCAGTTCTCTGTCATCCAGTTAACCAATCTATTTACCACTATAATCCCGTTTTTCGGCAACGCATTCCGTTCGGCCAACAATAGAAAAACGGCTTATTCTACATTACAAGAGGATTTGGCATGTTGAAGCAACCGGCATTCTGCCAAGAGCTTTTTTGGCAACTCGCTTGTTCACTTCTTCGGAGCTCATGCCCTCGAACGGATCGTAAAACGATACTCAAACTTTTTCACAAAACCAACGGGTGGCTCATCCGAAAGGTCGGTCAGGAATTGGAGAAGCTCCTCCAATTTGAACGACTAGCCGTCCATCCCACAGTCAATATGGCCTCCTAAAATGATAAGTAATACTACTGTGCATCAATCACCATTTCAGCGAGCTCCCTGCTAAAACGCATTGAAATGTTGAAGAGTTCGTTGCGTCAGTTGATGTCCAAAGGGGTCGCAGGAACTAGGGAAAAGCATCGTTATCGAACATACAAGGAAGCCTAGTCGCAAATCCATATCAACATTTTAAATAAGTGAAACAAACTTTTGATCTGGTTTCTGTTAGTTTTTTCGTGTTCGTACTGGTTATTTTTCGCTTGTCCTGGTATTTTATGTATCAAGAATAGTAGCTACTGGTTTTTGCCAGTTCTTTGTCATCCAATTAACCAATCTGTTTACCACTACAATCCGTTTTTCGGCAACGCATTCCGTTCGGCAAAAAATAGAAAAACGGCTTATTCTGCATTCCAAAAGCATTAGGTTAGCCAGAATTACAAGAAAGATTCGATTATCCTGACTGAGAAGCTCCAACATCAGTCCACAGCTTGGTTAGCTGGCTGACAAACAGTGACGACAAAAACTGCCGCTTGACCACTAATAACTTTCCTGATGTATCAATGGAGCTTTTACGGTGCCATAAACGGGAAAAGGAAAGCGAAAAAACGTATGCACGTTTGGAATAGTTTGGAGTGTGACAGGAGTAGGCTGGAATAGCAAGCCATTTGTATACTGGGAATCCTTTATAGAATCTGTGAGAAACAGGAGGAAGGGAGTTGTCAGGTACACATGGACAGCTATTGGTACGCAAATGGAAAGATCTCGATATGGCAGCATGACAGATGAGTTGAATGCTTCAGAGCTTGGCAATACTTGGCTTATTAGGAGTTAAAGTGGTCACAAGATACAAGATTCACCAAATTCTGAACTTTGTTTATAAAATCCAGGAGATCAGTTAGAACGAAACTGCGTTTCCAATCATGTTACAGGTTGTTACAGGAAACAAACTTGTATTTTTATGCTGTTCGCTACAGAAATAATGTAAAGAATTTTTTTTTCATTTAAATAAATAAATGAAAAAAAAATGAAATAGATATTTCTTTGTTATTCTCGAGTCCAATAGAAACAAAGAATAGGCATGAAATAGACGTGACTGAATATATTTTTACAGCTAGAAACTCTTTACCTTTCTTGCCTAATAATTAAGGCTAATCCTGGGATGTTGAAAACAAACTCATGATAGTTCACACAAGCCCGACATAATTAAAGCTGAATCGTTGCAAATCTAGTTATGTTTCTATTTTACATCCCTAATTGCAGTTTCTGGTATCCCAAAGCCATCAAAAATCACCTACCCTAAAGCAGATTTGTAACTCAATTACAGCCAAGAAATCTCCGAAGATTTCTGATCAGATTATCAAATTGGCGCGGTTTTGAGCCCAGTGTGTCAAGGCTCTATAAGTACAGCCAAAGCAGTTTGATACAAATCTTTGATTATTTGGCGTTGTCCTGTACAGTACATGTAAGTTTCATTGATCCTGATTTGAGTGATTTGAAGAAAGTCCACTTGTAATGTTCGTAAAATTAGCAAGGTCAGTGTTCTCAATTCTCAATGAGCCATCACTAGAATGTCACGAATCTGTATATCCCGGTGTTACACAGGACTGGTGGGCAGTTGCAATTTGCGTTCTAAGGTAGTTGTACAAGCAGCATGCAGCTTTCACTGCTAGAGTCACAGTACTTGGCTTGAGAAGAATAGGTTTTGGAAAAGTCTCCAGTTGCTAACGAGGATACCAAAGCCATTCTCAATCACTCTGCGAGCTCTAGATAACCTGTGGTTGTAGACTCTTTGCTGAACAGAAAGGTTTCATCCACCATTTGGGCGATCCAAGTAAGGTTTTAGAGGAAAAACCTCGTCCCCAACAAACATATTTAGAAATCTGAAGGAGTTTGCAGGCATATTTGGCAGTGGCTTTGCATGAGGCAAGTCCAGTTTGTTTTCGCTCAGTGCAGCCCCATGGACTGAAGATGCATATATTCCAGCATTTCCTTCACCTCCATAGCTTCCAATTTCAACTTTAAACAAGCGATAATGTGCATCACACACAGCAAAAGGATTGTAAAATTCTGATCCACTGTGGAGCCTGACAATGGGGGAAGTTCCACTTAGAATTTATGAACTAATGTTGAGAAACTCTTAATTAAAGCTAATTAAAAGTCCCTTAATACACCTGAATAGGTATTTTGGATATTCATTTTACTGTTTAGTCTCAAACAGCACTGCTCAAAGTTGAGCAACTGTTCTGTTAGTATAACTTAATTCTACTGTACCATCACACACCCAGCATTTGAGCATGGTTATTTTTTTTTATTTAAATACTATGCATCTTGAGATCTAGATTGCATCCCGCATTTGTGGAGAGGTTGGAGACACTCTTATAACACAAAAACTGATATTGGACAAAGATTAATTTCCATTTAAAAAATAACTGTCAAACAAACCGCAAAGTTAGACAAAGCCGCTCGCCTGGAGTAATGACCTTTTTATAGTTGGTATCCATCTTCAGAATCAGAAGATGGTCTGCCAGTGACTTCAACAGCTCGTCAAAGTGTACTTTCCTCATTCTTGTCCACCTCAAGAAGAGTTCAGTGTCATTAGTTTGACCAACTTCATGAAACCAGTTGTTATATTGACGATGCCTGTCTCTTGATTTTGTTCCATAGACTGGTGTGATTTTCCTCCGCCTTTTCACTACTCTCTACTTCTTTCTTTTCTCTGTCCTTTCTTGCAAGTAAACCAACGGAAGCAACAACTAACGACAAATCAATAATGTACAGGGAGTTCTACATGTTTTTAAACTTTTGACCTTTCCGCCGGTGTATAAGAGCGTTGAACCTTGTATTTGAACAAGATCGTGTAATAAGACGTAAACACCGCGTATAGGGCCATTCAGCTTACTAGACCTATTTGTTCAATCCAGTTCAATTCATTCTAATATAAAAATCCTTTTAAACAAAACAACAAACAGAACGCTCCCAAGAAGGGCACAACCGTGTCCTGTGCGGGACTGCACACCTTTTAATCACCTATTACAAACGATGACATACATTTCTCGCCTTAGCCTTCTCATTTATTTTTCTTTACCCCCCCCCCACTTCTCGGACTCCCTGATTCTCTCCGGAAGATGATTCCATACCTTCACACCCCGAGTTCCTCACACAAAACCCTCCTCTTGACGACTCTCCAATATCATTCACCAAAAAACTCACATTTCTTGACTCATACTCGTGGTAATATGCATGATCAACATAAAATTTCGAAAATACGATGGGCACAATCCGTTTAAACGACATATCTTTTTTTTTTACTGGTAACACACATAACGACTTAAAACAATTAACCGTATCACTACAATTCAGACGTTCGCCTGAAATACGAAGAGCTTTATTTTGCATAATAAACGTTATTTACAATTCGACCTATCCTACAAAAAATAAATAATTCCTTTTACTCTTAGTTTCGGACAAGAAACTTGCAGATATGAATGTTTGCAGTTGGGTGACTGTCCGGTTTGCCTTCTCTCCGAATTCGTGAAAAGACTTCGCACATATAGTGCCGATATGCTTGCGATAAATAAAAACGTAAAGTGTCAACCTACACCAGAAAGAACAACGGTCCAAGCACAGAGCCTTGTGGCACACCAGAGGAAATAAACGGCTACTTGTATCACCGAGAACTACTTTCATACTTCTACCATGTAAATATGACCTGAACCAATCAAGCTGTTCATCTCTTATTCCAAGTGCAAACATCCTCTTTAACAAAACTTCAAAAGCCACAATATCGACGCTTTCTTCAAATCCACAAAAATTGTCATAGAAATGAATCCTTTTTTCATTGCTTCATTTATATAATCCATAAGGTGGTGCAATGCATCCGTGGTTGAGTGTCCTTTCCGGAACCCAAACCGGCTTTCACAAATCAGGCCGAGTCCTTCCAGGTAATTATAGAGGCGCTTGTGTCCGACTTTTTCATATAACTTCGACAAAATTGGTACAAGCGATATCGGTCGGTAGTTTGATCTGTCTTTTTTGCATCCTCCCTTGTGAACGGGAATGACTTTTAAGTGCTTGAGTGCATTTGGAAACCTTCCAGTTTCAAGAGATCAATTAATGAGGAAGAGGAGGAATAGCATATTCGTCAATGCTTAAACCTCGCGTCTTACCATGCTAACAAACGGACGGACAGAACAGCTTCACGAAATCATAACTATCCGTCAAGGTTTCTAGATCCCCAAACACTTGCGTTTAAAAATTACTTGAAAAATCTTCAAAGAAGAGGCCAAGCCGGCGGCTGTCTGCTGCATTCTATTCGTTGTATCTGATGATACAGTTGGCAACCATTCTTTCAGGCGGGATAGGTTTGCAACTCTGAACCGTGAAGACCTTCCTAAACGTAAACGTCTAATTCTCGTCATCACTCCGCCAAACTCTACTCCAATCGAAAACTGAATAACAGCTGTTCCACCTTATAAAAAGAGTTATAGGCACTCAAGAGCTTATTTAGTGTGCTAAATTAAACGATGCATAAAAATTACCGTGGAATGGGGTAACTTTGAACTAAAAAACATGAAAAATCAAGGTTTTTTTGCAATATTTTTCTTATAGTAAGTTTTTCCGAAAATTCCTTTTTGGCGTTTGGAGAACTCATCATTCTACGAATGGCATCTGTCTTAGACTTGTAACCTTTATGATCTGAGAGGTACATCGAACCAAAAAGGGCGTTCAGAGTTACCTCTGAGGTTATCTAAATTTGAACACCTAACAATTTTGACACGTAACTTTGAACACCGATAAGTACTGCGTCAATATAAAAAAAAGACATAAGAGTGAACTTAGTTCAACTTTAGCTGACCAAAGTCATGGTCAAATACAAATTTGATACCGTCAGTGAGTTTGGGGGCTGGAAGGTGTCCCTCTACCTGGTCCGGACGGATGCACGTTGAATCTTTAACTCTCGGAAAATAAAAGGACCCGTCCTTTTTTTTTTCCAAGCAGAGCACGTTCAGCGAGCCATCAGGAGAGGCAGTATCTGTCTCCATTACTGCGAAAGACTTTTACACACGACCCATAAAAAACTTCGCGATGAACCAGCGTCCATCCGTACTAGTTGGTGGGTAACTTGAAACAGCTGTAACACAAGCCCCGATCGAAAGGGTAGTGGGGTCAGCACTTGCTGGCCCATCTACCTCCATATCAGATTCACTCCCGCGTTCTGATGGGACGACGCTCGTGCCAGAGTCGGAGCTTGAATCTGCATCACCAATGCTCTTCCCCGGTGCGACGCTAAGACGTTTGCGAGCAACGTTCCTGACAGATTTTTGAAATCTGCGGGCTTGCAGAACATCCAGTAAAACTTTGCTGACATTGTTTGCAACCTCGTCTGGAATCTGCTGGGCCAAAAGCGGGTGTTCGCGGAGGAATCTTGAGCGTGACAGGCACAAGGAGTGAAGAAAGCAACGTCCAACGGTTGCAGTATGTCTGTAGCGTTGGGTCGAAGGCATATGAAGCGAATGTTGTTTTCTTTGCATAGTTTCAACACTTTGGCAGAAAAGTGGGAAGACAGGTTGTCGCCTAACAAAACTTTCACTTCTGCTTTCTTCTTTAGGTGTGGGAGAGCAAGTGACACAAACGACTCTTCAAAAACTTGGCCCTCAAACCATCCTGACTTCGATACAGCATACCGAGCTCCTTTGGGTCCTCCTGTCCGCTATGAGCTTAACATGCCCTTGGCTTTATAGCAGACGAATGGTGGAAGCAATTCACCTTCAGCATTTTCACATACCATAAAGGATATAGCTCCTTTCGTTTCGTTCATGATTCTGGAGGGGTATTTGGCACCCCTTTTCACGATGCATTTTTTTTCCCCGGGGTTGTCGGTCAAGATTGTTTCGTCGTAATTGTATCTTGAAAAGAGACTTCTAAATTGACATAATACTCGTTCAGCATTTCAGAAGAAACAGAGGCTCGTTTCTTAGAGTAGTTCGCTATGGTTCTTAAACGCAGCTTTGCACGATGTCGATCTAGGAAGGACTGCATAAAGTCCGGCCCAGGTACGTTGTTCTTAAAGCAATCTACTGTTTTCCCAACTCAGTTGAAGTAACTTTTAACCATCAGTTTCAGCTCGAAACGGTCGACAGGAAACCCCCACTCTGCGCACGTAAGCAAATGTGACACAATGGCTTCTTCCTCGAGCATCGTCAATGCAGTCGGTCTTCCAACCATTTTCTCATGCTTTTTGTTCATCCTGTGGGAAGGCGTACCCAAAGATATCCCATACTTCTCGGAAGCCTTCCTCAGAGATAGTTCTCCTTTCTTTATTTCCTCAAGAGCTTTTTCCATCGCTTGCTCATCATAACTGGAATACTTTCTTGCAGTTGATTTCTGTATGTGTGTTCTAGGCATCTGCAAAAATTCTTTATGAAAATTCTTTTAGAACAAGGCAGCAAAGAAACGACAATTTTGGTAGATTAGCCTTAGCCTGCCGCTTCCCTCAATCCCTTATAACTGCCATCTAAATTAGGAGCAAATGTAGGCCTGACAGGGATCCGATAGTTAAACAAACGTGAACAGTTGAACTTAATTTGGGTCTTCTAAGGCTCTATAGATGCATCTGATCTCGTAGAAGGTTCGACGCGTAAAGAAAACATCGATTGACAGGACACTACTGACAGTCGGCTAGCAAAAAACGCTGAGATTCTCATTTTAGAAGTGTATCCGTACCACTGAACATTCAACAACAAAAAAAAAATTGTGTTCAAAGTTACCCTGATAAATCAAAATATTTGCGGGAAGCATTGAAAACTGCTGACATTTTGGATCTATGGAACTGGGGCTGGATTTCACCAGAAAACCTAATCATTCAGCTTCTTAGCTACCGAAAAATATCTAAAAGAAATCCCTGGCGTATTCTATCTAAGTAAAAAAGGCCAACTTACTTTTGCCACTTTTACAAGATTTTGGAACCCTGAAATTATTTTGCAAATACCAAGCGACACTTGTGTGTGATCCGGCATTACACGTTACCGACTGGTTCAGTCACGTCTTGGGAACAATCTAGAAGCAAATTCGAAAGCGTAGTTCAACTCCTTTCTGATAGATGGCACTAAATGTTCGTTACGGATTTTGTTCAAAGTTACCCCTCACGTTCAAAGTTACCCCATTCTACGGTAGCTTTTCAGATAAACTTTGAGAGTATCAGGAAACCAGATGCTCATGCAAGCTATACAACTGTGAGACAAACAAGTCTTTTGATATGTGTAAAGTAAGTAACAGGAATTTCACATTACTTAGTAAGTCTCTGCAATATCCAAACGAAATAAATCAGTCTTAATAGTCTTACTTTACTTTTGGAGTATGCTGCTTTCATCCTTGCTTCTGGTCACGTATCCTTCGTAGATACCAGGAGTTAAAAGGCAAAAGAAACAAATGAAATGGATTTTTGTCACACAGGATTTTTGTCATCCCTTGGTAAAATCTCAAATGAAAGCGGGTATAGATAAATCTTTCTCTTATTTTACCATATAACTTCCTTCAAACTAAGCTATCCTATAACTTAAGGTCCATTCAGAAAAGCATTTCCTTGGCATCATAGATTTGTATCATAGGCTAAGCTGAGAGGTGACTCAGTTGGCAGTTCTTCAGCCTATTTAGCCCAAACTTAAAACTTCCGGTATCATACTTACCTTCCAGCATCTTCCAGAAGTTTCTCCACATTTGCAATAGTAGCAAACAATTTTCTATTTAATCTTCTGTTTCTCATTTTTGTTTGTTTACGTTTTCTAAATCTTTTCTTCTAAAAAGTACAGGCGAATGCGCAGATACTTCGATAAGTCCTCTGTTAAAAGTGCATAACTGATACGTCAATTACGCTTCCAACAGAATAAAAATAATGCAAGTTACGTCAAAGCATTGCATGGGAGTGCGATACGCTAAAACGGAGTTCAGATTCAGAAAGAGCACAAAATTGCACACTAGATGGCACTGATAACTCAGTTTCGCTTAGAAGTGCCTTATACGCCAATTCCGCTTCCAGGCGACGAGCTCTGAAACATTTGGAAAGTGAAGAAAATTATACGTTACATCGAAATAAACGCCTCGGGGCTGATCATTATTGTCGCACCAAAGCCCTTTACCACGGCGAGTTTGCTCAGTCGGGTTTACTTGTATTGGACAAACACCTGATAAAGCATCCATATCTGTTGGTCATAGTGGACATGTTTAGTCGATATGTGAATGTTCGCCTTCTGAAAACGAAAACAGGCATGGAAGTGGCTCTTGCTCTAGACACTATCTTGAAAGAGAGGCACTATACGCTATTACAGACGGATAGGGGGTCACAGTATGTAAATCCAGCTGTTAAAAAGGTTCTGGAGAAATACAACACTAAACTGTTCCATACTCATTCTCCTATTAAAGCTGCTTTGGCTGAAAGAATGAATCGAACGCTACGATTGTTGATTAGTCGTTACTGTACATTACAAAACACATTCTCAGTATACCGTAAATCTCGGCAATTCTAAGTCAATATAATCATTACCTCACAGATAATTACGCTTCAGGGGACCGGTGAATATTACTAGTGAAATTGCAATTAGTATATTTCAATTCAATTTCAATTCAATTCAGTTTTATTTCAACACCAATTACGGACTAGCCGAATAGCAGGTGGTAAAGTCAGCATACATTAAAAACTAACCAAAATTGTCAACATCTACTAGAAAGTGGTCGAATTTCATATAAAATACTGAGAACAAACAATATAGAAAGTAACGATTGGGGAAATAGACAACGAGGGGTAAAATAATAACCTATTAATTTCTATTCCGTAGGGAAAAAAGGAGGGGACAAAGCTATTCTTGTATCTCACGTGTCGGCAAAACACTGGTTGAAGGGTAGGGACTGGTTCGGAAGCTTGTCTTTGAGGCCACTCCCTTTCTGTTGTAAAGTTGGGGGGCAGGATGTCGCGGAGGACTGGGTTCAGTAGAGTCTGCCCTCCAAACTTTAAGCACAAATTTTCGCGACGGTGAGACAGGGTTGTCAGATTAAAGTTTTTCAGAAAATAAATATAAGGGACTTTGAGAGATTTATGCGTTATTAGGAGAGCTCGGTATTGTATCCTCTCTAGAGCATCAGATTGCTCGCGAGTCACACCAAAATGCCATACAGGGTAGCAGTATTCTAGGACTGGGCGAATGAACGAAAAATAAATACGCAATAGATGTTCGGAAGGGACACCATGACGGGAAAGAAGTTTGAGTCCCCGAAGGCCCATATTGGCCTTCTTTAAAATGGAATCTACGTGCTTTTCCCACTTCATATCATTCGTGATGTGTACACCCAGCAGTTTTATTTCTTTAACTTGTTGCGCACTGGGGATTGGGGGACAAAATTTGGGTACACTTTTTTGAAAAGAGATCGTTAGGACCACTGATTTTTCCGTGTTTACAACCATCTTGTCTGCAGATACTTCATCAGAAATATCATCTATGATTTGTTGTGCTTTGCTTTTTACATTTCTACGGCAGACTTCTAACAAGGAGAGGTCATCTACGTATTTCCAACGATCATCCATCAATGTCGCAAGCTCATTGACCATAACTAGAAACAGCAGCGGACCCAAAAGCGTACCTTGAGGAACTCCACAAAAAATTGGAAGGGGGTCAGAGTATGAATTCTTATATTTAGTTTGCTGAGTCCTATTAGATAGAAAATTTGCGACTATTTTGAGAAGAAATGATGGCACATTAAACTTTACTTTCAATCGAAAGCTTTAAGCAGATCAATGGCAATCAGATTGACCCAAAGGTCCGGGTTCTCTAAATTTTTTAAAATGGTATCCACCAAACTAACCAAGTAATGGGCTGTAGAGGTTTTGGGGGGATTACCAAATTGTTTTGCGTCTATTAACTTTAGAATCTTTTCTTTTAACCAAGAAGAAAGGAAACCCTCGTAAATTTTGCTGAAAATCGGTGTCATAGTTATTGGACGGATTCCAGAAAAATCATTGGTAGAACCTTTTTTAGGGATAGGAGTAATGTAACCATTTTTCCAGATTGAGGGGTACTCTCCAGTTTTTGTTATAGAATTAAAAATATCACACAAAGGCCCAGACAGTTCGTCCGGGAAAGCTTTAATAATTTCCACCGGAATATCAACAGGCGTAATACTAGTCCTTTTAAGTCTTTTAATTTTCCTGGAAATTTCGGCTTTTTCTATTTCCGGAAAGTCATTAAAACCTTCCGGCGACTCTGGGATTTCTTCTTTGGGCAAAGGGGGAAGGGATTGAACAATTTCAGCAAGGTGCGCATTGAGCCGGTTTGCTTTCTCTAACTCACTTTCCTCCAAATTGAAGTCAACTCCTTGTTCATTTTCCCCCAACATCTGCTTTACGTTCGCGTACCAACTGCTTGGCTTTGAATTAAACAAATGATTTACTTTATTGTTGGAATGATCTTTCGCTGCAATCCTTGTCATTTTACGAATTTTATTTTTCATTTTTAAAGCCCGTTCTCTTTTTCCTTCTTGAAACAGTCGCCTTTTTTCACGAATTAGTTCTTTTATTTGCTTGGAAATATATGGGCGATCAGAAGAACACCGTTTTGACTTTTTTTCCGGGAAACAGGATTTATATTTCTTCAACAGAATATCTCGAAATAAAGCAGCTTTTTTAGAAACAGCTTTCTCTGCATAAACTTGTTCCCAATTTTCTTCCGCAATCCACGTGCCGAAGTTTAACAGTCCTGCGTCCGTAATTGGGCGGCTTACCGTTTCAGTTACAGTATAATTAATTTTAAAGCTGTTAAGGGGGTTTAACTCAAGTGTAAAATGATAGCTTCCCCCCAGTGGTGGGACGGCAATGGGACGCGCATAAAACTCGTGCATATTCGTTGATATCACATCCAGTGAAGTACCGCCCTTTGTAGTAGGAATATCAACAATCTGTTTAAGGCCCAGAGAACTATTGATGTAATTAAGACGCAATTCGTTTCCGTCTCCAATCATGAATAAACCACAACCACGGTACTTTGACTTAACGTAATCTGCGCTTAGTTGGAGTTTCTCCAAAAATGAAGTACGACTTGCCACGTTTTGTCCGGGAGAATAATAAAAAGCACACACTGCGATGCCGTTGAACTGTCTTGGGAGTCTTTTCGGTTGAAGGTATACCCACTGGATCTCATCATAATTGTCAATGATCGGTACTTCGATTTGCCTGGACTTCATACACTCGCGAGCATGGCCACCTCCTTTCTTACCAAGCTGATGATCGTCCGGTCTAAGTTTTATGAAATTTTTGTATTTCGCGATCTTTAGTAAATCAGGATTTTGCCGATGTACCTCAGTAATTACAATTAGTGAACTTCCGACCACAGATGAAAGACTCTCGAGCTCCGCAATCTTATCATCATTTAGACTTTCGGCATTACTACACAAAAACCTTGGAAACGAAACTTCTTCCGACGAAAACGTTTTACCCTTCATCTTTGACTTTGATCTAATACTAGTAGTATTTACTGGTTTTAAAATATCCAATAAAACTGGTTCAGAATTATCTTCCGAAACCTGGAGTGCCGCAAATTTATTACTTAATGGGAATTCTGGAGATACGGTGGTTGTCGGGGAAGGTAGACCAGAGGAAAAGGTGGAATTTGGAAGTTTTTACTGAAATTTACCCAATCCTTCCTTCACCGAAACCACCTAAGTTCCAAGTGGGTAATACAGTACGAATCAACCAAATTACAGGGTTGTTTTGAGAAGGGTAACCACCTGTGGAGTACAGAGCTGAAATCAAATTCACTTTTATAAACTTTGCGATTATAGAGATGAGACAATTGAAGTTGGATTCTACGACCACGAACTACAGAGAGTCCATGACCTGGGCAGTTCCAAAGTTGAAAATATATTCAAGACCCGGTATGTACGTGTCAGAAACAGTTGCTTGTGCGTTGGCTTGGATACACCTCAGCTCACGATTCGTCGGTACCTGCATCAACAGTTCATCATGTCTGATGATTTTCTGGTGACTTTTTATCAGCAACGTGTCTGATCCGTTAACAACTGCTCTGAATAAGACCACTGATTCTAGGACACGATTAACACCACCAATTCAACCAATTCGACTACGAGGTTGCACTTGTGGGTTGCATCATTAAAAATAGTTTTAATGTAAAAAAGAAATATAAATCCTATGATGTTCAGCTGAAACCGTTCAGTTGACCTGAAAATCTGATTATTGACAAGGAAAGGTATCCTCGATAACACTACCATATCGGCAATACAGAACAATTGAAGACTTGTGTAGTGACTTGAATGCTCATCTGAGTGGAAAAAACAAAAAGGACCTACCTTGTCTTTTCTTCCTTCACATAAACGGGTACATATAACATATTTACTAGAAAACGATCCATTCTGGTTCAGCGAAGACATGAAAGACCTACTGGTGTTTCGTGACAATAACATTATGGTTCGAACACCGATTGAACATGTGCATGGAGTCTATGGTGACTTTGAACCAAGCTTTTTTACAGCCTATTCCTGTATATTTATTTATACTTCATTTATTGAAAATGCAAGGGTGGGTAATACCTGTGCTCCTTTGCTGAGAATTTTGGACAAAAAATCTATCAATGAAATCACGTATCGTTACAATATTAGGTAGTTGCAATATGTTCCTGTTGCCAGTAATGAATTAGAACTCTGTCAGACCACATTGAAAACAGAGTTTGGTGATCCCCTCCCTATTTCCGAAGGTCTCTGTGTGTTCACATGTCATTTCCGTCCAAAGAATGCCAAATCATAGAACCCTTTTTCGTTGTCCTGACATTGATTGTTACTATGATGCGTTACGTCCACGTCAAACTGGTTCAGGTCTTCAGTAGTATAAAGGCCGTACTCCGATATCTGAATATGGTCTGGGCAGTTGGTTTGCTAAGCTCTCTCAGTCAGCTATTCTATTGGCTAAAAATTACATATTGCCACGTGCAACAAACGTGGCAGCAACGACGCTCCAGGATTGGGGCTCTGGTAAAGAATTTAAAGAGAGTCTATCAGATAATCTTAAGGAGACAGTCCAGAATGTGAGTGATCGGTTGCGAGACCAGACTGGAAAAGGGTTGAAGAGACCTCGTTCAGCTCCAGAATTGATCAGTTTGTATGCGGCAGTGAAAGCGAGTGGCCACGAGAAAACTAAACGACGGGAGAAGATTGTAAGAGCGCAAGCTGATTTTTTCTCGTAAAAGGATAGCCCACTTACCCCATAAAGATGCTCATCCGTCTATGTCATCCTGATTTTCTCCTGAAAACGTCGCCGTTTCTGTCAAACATAGATATTTTGAACAATACTATCCGCAGCATCTTATTACGGGTCCGAATCCTTTGGAATTCAAAAATTTTTCCAACGAGGACTATTTCCTAGGGCTTCCTGAAAGTCACTCTTAGTGTACGACATACAGATGGCACTGCTTTGGCAGCAACAGATCAAGTGGGCTATGAAAATTGTGTTTTCCACAAATTGTTCCAGCATATTACAGTTCATATTAATGGTCACTGGTGAGTTCCAGAAACAATTTAGCACATTATGCCAGTTACATCACATTTATGCCAATGACGCCTGGAGATTTTAAACAAACGAGGGATCCAGCCATCCAGCTAACACCATTACGGATGCGTAAACAGTAACCGTTCATACGGACTTTCATCTTGTTAGTAAAATTAACCATGAATTGTTCAACATTAATTCATGGTTCCCACCTAAAACATGTATTGAACTCAAAATTAAGATGGCACCATCCACATCTCTCATTCGAAAGCTAGCTCCAGGTACTCCAGATGTTAAAATAGTCATCACTGAGGCTCTTCAACATTAGGAAACAAAAAGCGTATGATTGTATTCGACTTGTCTGGTTCTCAAGACTTATCCTTTATTAAGACAGGCACAGTTCATCTCGAATGCACTTTTAATGCAGCACTCGCA
Source organism: Branchinecta sandiegonensis (assembly GCA_030848855.1). Classification (NCBI taxonomy): domain Eukaryota; kingdom Metazoa; phylum Arthropoda; class Branchiopoda; order Anostraca; family Branchinectidae; genus Branchinecta; species Branchinecta sandiegonensis. The sequence continues at coordinate 12,379,016 of JAUPMV010000021.1, read as the reverse complement.
GAGATTATAATGCTCATCTCACTAGCTCAGTTTGAGACCTATTGGGAAATGAGACCGGATGGTTCAGTCCTTCTGGATCTTGCACCATGAATTCCGATCAGATTCTATGAGTACTGGAAATGGACCCTGTAACATCTCAGTTCGAAAAGCACTGTATTCCAGCGGATTATCTGTCGGGTGTAACAGCGAAGAATCAAATGGCCATTGGCTGGCACTATTCCCCGTCATTTGTATAATGTAGATTTTAGTACCCTTCGTGTCATGTGCCATAAAAGTAAACTTTGTAGTCTTGTGCATAAACAAAATACTCATTTCAATCATCCTATGTGTATTTTATTTTCTGAATAGAAAAACGAATAACAAAAACAAAAAAATAACAGTATATTGAGGGAAACACCAAAACAACAACACTCGAATCAATAATCATATGGTCATCCTGTCCATGTCGGATTCGATTTGCTGTGATCATTTGTTGGGGTTACCCCGCCGGCAGTAAAATTCGTTCTCCAGCGGATCCATATTTCGTGTGTAGGTGATGTTGGAGAATGTATTCCACATACATATATTAAAGGTCTCGAGCTGGCCCCGGTTGATTCGTTGGATCATTTGATTTGATGTCATCCCTGCTGGTGTGATCTGGCAGGTAAAGTCTCCAGAGTTGTAGATGTACCCTGGTAGAAGCGGCTGGTGGCAACTGTGTCGGAGAAATCAGATCTTGAACCTCTCCTTGACTTCCTCCTCGGGGGCATCTGGAAGGACGTCGGTGGAGATTTGACGAAGACGGGGCCCATCCATTGTCATGTAATGGACAGTGAACCCCGTCGTCTCGCGGAACATCCTTAGTTCTTCCGGGTCTTCTCCAGTGGGGCATCTGCCAATATTTCCGGAGAGCTGTGATGCCATTGGCAACACAGATCCATGGTTACAATAGCCTGGTTACATTCGTTCGATAACAAGTCATCTTGCAAGATTGACATAAGAATGTTGGACTTGCTTCTTTTGTTTCCATGAATGCTTGCTGCGCCCGATCTTTATTATCTGGTTTATATTTCTTCTCTTTTTCAGCTTTATTTTCATTTTTCTCGTTGTTTTGCTTTTCCTGCTCTGTCGGCTCTTTCCTTTTGCCTGACGGTTTCATCTTGACGTTGCTTAACTTTTTCTGCTCTATCGGCTTCTCTTTTCTGTTGTCTGACGGTTGCATCTTGGCGTTGTTTCGCTTTTCTTGCTCTGTCGGCTTCTCTTTCCTTTTGGCTGATGGTTTCATCTTGACGCTGCTTCACTTTTTCTGCTCTACCGGCTTCTCTTTTGTGTTGTCTGACGGTTTCATCTTGGCGTTGTGTCGCTTTTCTTGCTCTGTCGGCTTCTCTTTCCTTTTCGCTAACGGTTTATCTTGACGTTGCTTCGCTTTTTCTGCTCTATCGGCTTCTCTTTTTTGTTGTCTGACGATTTCATTCTGCCGTCGCTTTTCTTTTTGTGCACGGCCTGCTTGTTTTTTCTTTTCTCGTAACCCTTCTCTTTGACGACTGATTTCCTTATATACACGATCACTGTCCCTTTTTACTTTCCGAGCTTCTTCTGTCAGTTACTTGATCGCTTCCTTGTGCTTTCTTGGCACCTCTGATCTATATAAGTTTCACACGTGTTCTTTTTTAGGAGCAAAACATAAGCCTTTTTCGAAAAGTTTTCCGGATCAGTAGCAGCTGGTGCCAGCATCTGGTCATCATACCTAAGCCATTTTTGTGAACAATATCGCCGGGCATAAACGTAGTGGCCAGAAACAGCTGATTCGCCAATATGGGATACTACACCTATTACCGAATACTGGAATGGACCTATTTGAACTGATCGCTCATCCAATTTGGAAAGGCCAGCACTAGTCTTGATCACTGAGTTAGTCTGTCTGTCAAAGGTGTATCGGTTGAGTGAAACGACCAAGTACTCGCTGTCGTTTTCAATTTCCTCAGTTAACCGCGAAGAACCCTGTGTGTTGCAGGAACAGCACACTCTAGTTGGTACAGCTTGCTGGACGAAATGTTCGCTAATGCACTGGTTCAGGTTCACTGTTCGTTTATTGGGCACATTTGCTAGCAGTACTCCAAATTGGGTTTGTTTGTTGCACGTTACAGGAGAGCAAGATTCGCAGGTTATCTTGGTTTTAATGCTGAAGGCCTGAAGCCAAACTGTTGCTTGATGATCGAACTATCAAGAAAACTGTTAATGGGACTGATGAAGAATTCGCTTGCGTCTTGTTGGCGTGTTTCCTGAAACGAATTCATTTGACTTCTGTCGTCTACTATGGACCGCAATTTAGTTGCGTTCAGGCAAAGAGCAGGTACATTTGCGGTTGAACAACCACTTTCAAAAAGTTTTCTAATTTCTGGCTCCAAGGGATCACAAGAAGAACTAGTCTGCAGAACCGAGACAGAATGTGGCGTAACCAAGAGATTCAAAACTAAATTGGCATAACAAGATATAGAATCGGCGTTAGCAAGGTTTCTAAGAGGTATTGTAAGCTTTGGCGTTAAAAGTCGACCCATTGGTAATGCTTCCATAAGTAGATTCTTGTGAATCTAAAGTTAGTCTCAACTTAATAAACAGTTGGTTCTTGGTAGATGACTTTTGTATTACTGGATCGATATATGGTTGACAGAAACTAGATATCTATCGAACTAGATAAGGGACGTATATATAAAGCTTTTCAGATAATCAGTAACTGCTAAACGACTAAGCTTGCTCTGTAGATGGTAGATATATAGATAGATCGTTGAGAGCTTTCTATCCGACTAATATTCTTTGACAGCTGATAGCTTTTAGACAACTCACTAGTAAATAGCACTTAATATTTGAAGCTATACGGTGGACAACTAGATTAATATCATGCGGATTGATAGCAGGTTGATAGCAGGGTTGATGAAAATGTACTGATTGATATAAATATATAGATACAGATTGATAGATTAGAAGTGCCTTGACCGCACTCAGTGGGGGTCCGAAGGACGTCTCGGTCCTTCGAACTGGGCCTGCAATAAGAAAAAAAATCAAAAGGATATTCTAGATATACGGATTCCCCCGCCCCTTCGTCGGTCTCCCTACATCCTACTTGCACCCTGCTCATATCTAGGAAGAAGCACATTCCTAATAGTGTCCGATTTATCCGGTGTCATTACAGTCACAGCAGGACCCTCTTCGTTTCCAAACCAACTATAGTTGCCACGTGTGAAAAAACTCATTAGGTTGAGACTGATAAGGGTTGGAGTGTATTTATAATACTCGTGGTTGGGTCGAAGGACGTCTCAGACCGACGACCAAACAACTTTAACAAGCTTTACCCCTTTGGGGCAAATGTTTTGTGCTACATTCTGTGCTTCAAGAGTGTTACTTCCGTTTGTCAGTCCCTAAGAATAACAACCCTGATTTGCTATCGAATGAGGGTAGCTTTCTTTCCACTTATACATCTGTACAGGATGCAGGTACAGATATTGGGAAGATGGGGGAGGGGGGTAGACGAACTGGTGTGTAGATGATTTTTTTTTTTAAATTGACGAACTGACGGGGGTCAACTGTAAGTGAGCCAAGTGACGTCCGGACGAAAGAGCGTGTGACTGAACGGATGTATATCAACTTAACTGGACGAAATGAGGTGTGGAAGAGCCGAGATGCGTTCGAACTGACGTATGGACAAACTCGAACCTACATGTGGAATAACTGCGTATGAATTGAACTGGCGGGTGGATTAACTCACGGTTTTTTGGGATGGGGGAGCTGACGTTTCTGTGAACTGGAGTGCGGGAAGAGGATCGACTGTAATGAAATTTAGATACTGAAATTAGCAAGCAGATCTATTTAGCGTATAATCAAGACACTGGAGGACGTTTATGGGTCCGAACATAATATATAATTGTGAAGGTGAATAGACGGTAGACGTACTGACGTGTAGATGAATGGACTAACTGACACAAGAATTATTCAAACAAATTCGTTATGAACTCGAATAAGAAAATATATGATTTGGTAGACGAAATGACGTGTAGTCGAACTGACATTTGGACGAAATGACGTGTAGTCGAACAGACATTTGGTCGAACTGACATGTGGTCGAACTGACGAGTGGATGAACTGACGGGTAGTCGAACTGACGTGTGGATACACCTACAAGTATAAGAACTGATATCGACCACACTGAAATACATTTGCTGGATTTAGGAAGCAAATATATTTATAAGCGAAACACTGGAAGACCTAGTCACGATAAATGGTTAAGGGCCCGAACAAGCACTTTCAAAAATCATTCTAATTTCTGATTCCAAGGGATCACAAGAAGAACTAGTCTGCAGAAGGTTTGAAACTGAATGCGGTGTAACCAAGAGATTCAAAACTACATTGGCAAATTACTTCGTTGTTCCGCTGTTTACGAATTATCGATTTTCAAATATTAGAATTTCCGTGTGATTTGTCGTACCTATTCTCATAAAATGTTTCTGGGTCCGAACATGAAAATATAAAAATTTTAGGGTGAACAGGTAGACGAGCTGTGACGTGTGGTCGAACTGACGTATGGGCGAAGTGACATGTGGAGCGAGAGAAAGTGACCACCCTGAAATTTATCTGCTGAAGAAAGGCAAGCAAATCTATTTGACGGTAGACGAACTGCGGTGTGGAAGAGTGGACGAACCGATAGATGACCTAGTCACACAAAATGTCTGTGTGCCTGAACTTGAAAATATGTAATTAGGCAAAATTATTTTTGCATGATGTGGTTACGATGCAAACTTAACAAGAGCCAGGAATCTTGGGCACAAACTAAAGACCAAGAAACATTGCTTACCTTTTTGGGAGTTCTACAATATCTTCTGAGTAATCCTCTACACTGTCTAATATTATCAGTTCAGTATCTGAGATTATTCTCACTGTATGGAGATCTGACTGTATCTATGCTTGGCTGTCTGAGGGTATTGTCACTGTCTGAATACAGACGCAAAATAATTTCCACTCTCTTCTAATTCGCTTCAAAATATCTTCACTATGCAATTGCAATCTTCAATGCTTCGCAGCCTTCAGTGTTGATTGACATGATTGCTCAAGCAGCCCGGGCCTACGTCAAGCAGTGGGCATGCAAACGTTCCAAATCGTTCTCACGAGCAGCAGGCAAGAATTTCCGGGAACTTGCAGGATTACAATGATTACATCCAAGGCCACTTGGAGGCCATCCACCATGAGTAATGGAAAGCCACATACCCGAGTGACTGTGCCAAATAGCCTAGCGATGTCGCTGACAGTATAGGACGAAGGGTGAAATGGAATCTAGATTGGAAGAGCGAGCATTCAGTTAGGGCGATACATTAATCTTACTTAAAAATCATGACTACCCTCGCGACTACCAACATTCTAGGAATATGTAAGAAAACCACCAATTATCACGGTTCATTCAGATCTGATCACCCGTTCGAAAGTTTTCCAGATTTTCGCTTCCCTCCACTCTCGTCGGATCCCGTCCGGACTCGAAATGGGACATCTGAGACACGAGGTCTTTGCATGTTTCATTAAGATTCAATCACCCGTTCGAAACTTATACATACCTCAAGATTCCGGATTCCCCCTCTCTAAACTTCCCCTACCATGGTTGGATCCGGGAACTGACTATTTCCAAATATGAAGTTGTATTAAGATTCAATCACCTGTTCGAAACTTATACATACCTCAAGATTCCGGATTTCCCCTCCCTCAACTCCCTCCACGATGGTCGGATCCACGAACTGACTATTTCCTAGTTAATCTGGTCGGGTCTCTGATTCGCCTGCCAAGTTTCATCGTCCTAGCCCACCAGTAAGCTCCCTAACTGGATCACCAAAATTCCGGAACCCGCCTCCAACTCCCCCCAAAGTGCCCAAATCCGATCCGGTTCTGTCACTGGTTTACATAGTTAGTCTGCTTCTTCTTCCCAACAAGTCTCTTCCCGATCGCTCCACTCTAAACGTTTCATAAGATTTCTGGTTTTCCCCTCCACCCCCCCCCCCCCCAAATTATCGGAAATCCGGAACCCTCCCTCCAATTCCCCCCACAGTGCTCGGATCCGATCTGGTCTTGTCAACCATGTATCATCTTCTTCCAACCAAGTTTCATCCCGATCCATCCACTCTGAACATGTCACACGATTTCCGGTCCCCCCCCCCTCCCGCCCCCTCCAACTCCCCCCAAAGTCACCGGATCAATTCCGGACTTGAAGTGTGATACCTGAGATAGGAGATCATTCGAAATATCAGGTTTCATTAAGATCCGATTCCCCGTTCAAAAATTAAAAAATACGTCAATATTCTGAACTCCCCCTCCCTCCACTCCCCCACGGTGGTCGAATCGGGGAATTAACTATTTCCAAGTTAGTTTGGTCGGGTCCCTGACATACCTGCCTGCCTAGGATTTTGTCAAATTGGTTGGAAAGAATTTTGGCACTTAGTGATGTGACTGGATATCAGTTTTTCTTGTGGGATGAGTTCGAAAAGCGCAATTCCAGCAATTGTCGTTTTAGCAGAGCAACCGTGGTAACAGATACCACGTTAGCTGCAAAAACGAATAATTGCAGATCCAGTTACCGTGGTAACAGATACCATGGTATCTGCAAAAACGCAACTGGTTTTGCAGTTACCGTGGTATCTGATACACGGTTGCTCTGAGTAGCTCATATGGCACTTGCAAGGCTCGGTCAGAGGATGAAAGTAGGAATTCGGGGGTTTGCTGTGATCGTTTGTAAGCAAAACCCTTGATAAGAACGATCATGGGGATCATTAAAATGTATATTTTGCTTAAAAGTATTTTTTGTACTGTCCTATAGTACTTTAAGGGATGGTCGGATCTGAGAGGTCACAGTTTCTAAGCCAATCTTGTCAGTCTCTAATGTCCGAACCAAGCTTCATCGTCCTAGAACATCTGGAAGTACCTTAGTTCGCGATCACCGGAATTCCGGACCCCACCCCCACAGTGCACGAACCCGGTCCGGTTCTGTCACTGAGACATCTAGGACTTGTGCTTATTCTTCCAACCAAGTTTCATCCCGATCGCTCCACTCTAAGCGTGTCATAAGATTTCTGGTTCTCCCCTCCCCCCCCCCCCCCCATTAGCCGGATGAGGTTCGGACTTTCAATAGGACATTTGAGACACGAGGTCTTTCCAAATCTCAAGTTTCATTAACGTCTGATCACCCGTCCAAGAGTTACGTATACCTCAAGATTCAGGACTCATCCTCCCTCCACTCCCCCCACGATTGTCGGATCGGGAAACTGTCTATTTATAAGTCATGTCAAGTCTCTAATGGTCACGCAAAGTTTCATCGTCCTAGCATATCTGGAAGTACCTTAACGCACGATCATCGGAATTCCACCCCCCTCTAACTCCCCCCACAGTGTCCGAATCCGGTCCAGTTCTATCACTGCTGTATCTAGGGCTTGTGCTTGTTCTTCCACTAATTTCCATCCCAATCGCTCCACTCTAAGTGTGTCACAAGATTTTTGGTTACCCCCTCCGACTCCCCCACATTCATCGGATCCGGTCCGGACTTGTAATGGAACATCCGAGACACGAGGTCGTTCCAGATATCACGTTTCATTAAGATCCGATCGCCCGTTCCTAAGTTATACATACCTCAAAATTCGGGATTCCTCTTCCCTCTACTCCTCCTACTATGGTCGGATCGCGTAAGTGACTATTTTCAAGTTAGTTTGGTCGGGGACCTGACATGCCTGCCAAGTTTCATCGTCCTAGCACTTCGGGAAGTACGCTAACCCGAGAACAGTGGCCTGACCGACTGACAGACCGAAAAGACAGAACTTGAGCGAAGCTGCAAAGGTCATAACAAGAGCTGGAAGCTCATATGGCACTTGCAAGGCTGGGTCAGAGGATGAAAGTAGGAATCCGTTAAGAACACCTTCAATAGGTAAAAATACTACACTGTCAGAAGTTACATAACGACAACAGCAGGATGCGCAGTTTCAACAGATAACACTTTGGGTTGTTATACGTTATGTTTCTTTCGTTCCCGTTAGTATTTTTACCAATTGAAGGTGTTGTTGGAGATCTAGGCACGAAATAGTGTAAACTTAATTGGTCATAACACTTTATTTCTAAGTGAAAAGGTGTTATTCTTGAAAGTGTTATGCGCAATCTGTTATGAAACTTCTGACAGTGTAAGGCATCTTTCGACTACACAGAGACTGAGCCTGGAGGAGACTTTCGAAATCTTCTTCGATGTCATTCTCACCACCCGTCTCCTCAGTCTTCTTCAAGAAGAACAGTTTCTTCTTTGTTCGTCTTCAGCTATTCTGTCATGAAACCATTCTGCTATTCGGTAAAAAATTCTTGCTGACGTGACAAATATGGGACAGCCGCAAAATGTACCTTCTGACGTGACACATATGTCCTTTTCGGTAAAGCATATATTACTGACTTGACATATAAGTCGTGTTAACATTTACGTAAATTGTTCTCAATACAGCTACAGGAATGAAAAAATCATATCATTGGATTCGCTGTGATCTGGGGATTCCAAATATGTATCATACTTCAGTTTTTTTTTTCCTTGTTATCGCGACCCCGGAACAAATAAGAAGCTGGATGTTGGAATTCCAAAATTTTCCTTGCTAGTTTGACTGTTCAGCCTGTTGCACGCCAGGCGGGAAAGGATTAAGAGCTCTAGAGATAGAGATCTTGAGAACACTCTAGGACATCCTTGAATCACAAATTATAGTATATTTTGGGGCTGAATGCAGCTTCAGTCGGAATATTTATCTATGAAGTACGGAACTTTCACAGCCCAGACATGCAGACAATCTTGCAGACTGAAGCTGCATTCAGCCCCAAAAGATACTGTAAATTTCCCTATAGTAATGGTGAGGCAGAAGAAAAAAACGCCCGCGTTTACCTTTCGTACGTCTGTGCAGTGACAGAGAAATTGTCCAAAAGCTTTGAAAAATACAACATCCAAGTCTTTCACAGAACCCAAAATACTTTGCTGTCCTACCTAAACTCAAGAATAAATAAGGGAAGAATTGAGAAGACTAGAATCATGGGACGTTGTTTTCTGCCCGATCCTCAAGTACCGGGGGTGGAGCCTATTCGGCGCGTGTCCAGACCACAGAGTAAATATTGGCGCTATTTCTTCTGATCGCCATGCTTCGCGACAAAGGAAGTGCGCCAGATTCAAATTAAACAGAAAGAGGCCGACATTTTGCCCTTCTTCTTTCAACAAATCGCTGCTACCACTAGTTTAAAAGACGAGACAAGGGGCTAAAGTACAGTGAGATGATAGAAGTCGTGCAATTCTACATTCAAGGATGACGAAAATAAAGGCAGAAAAGGACCGATTTGGACTGAACACTATAAGTTTAAAGAAGGAAGGGACACGCTTCCAGACATTCATGCAATCTCTATGGCAGATTCTTAGTGATGAAAAAAAAGACTGTCAATAGGATAGATAGTGAAACATTTAGCCAACTACCCGAGATAATGATATACATTTTGACCAAAAATAATAAATGGTTATCTCAAATGTACACGTTTTGAATGGTACCGTGCAATTATCATTTTCAGTAATAAATTAAAATTTTAAATTAGGAAATACTTCAAGCCAACGTTTTTCGCAACTAACCGAGAAATGTTATGAAATGAGTTTTGTGTACAGAGTACAACTTAAAAACAAAACATAACAACTCTTTGAGTACAATTCGCCAGCTATGCCCAAATTCCAACTTGAATGATGTAAAATCATGATAATAAAAAAAAAAAAACATTACGAAAAGGCATAGACAATGACAATTGTGGGCAGATGTAAAGTGCAACTATCCGAGATAATGATATACCTTTTTGACCTAGAATAATAAGTTGTTATCACAAACTGATACGTCTTGAAAGATATCCTACACTCAGCAATGGTTAATTAAAATTAGGACTTTATACTGTTTTTCGCAACTACACGAGAAAATGATATGAACTAAATTTCGTGTACAACTTAAAAACAAAACATAGTAACTCATTGAGTACATTTCGACAGTTAAATAATGTCCAAGCTTAATACCTTTTCTAGAAGCGATTCTTTACAGTCCTGAGAAGACCAAAATAAAATTACTAATGTTCACACCAGTCCTATTGAATCTGAACTAAATGCATGCATGTTAGATCTATGCTTCAGCGTTCAAGTTGCTTAATTGTTCCCCTGAGTCATCAAATGCCGCATTCCCTTGGGCTTCACCGTCTTTGTGAAGGGTGGTGACAACATAAGCTTCATAATGCAAATCTGACCCGAGATTGAAAAGGAGTTTCCATTCATATAATCCTCAGAATCTGCACTGTTTGAACTTCCCGCCTTTTCTGACTGCTTCATCACTTTTGCTCTGGAGGTAACATTTAATACTGCAAGAGGCAACACGCGAAGCTCCACCCAGGCTCCACCCCCAGTAAATAATATCGGACGAAAAGAGATCTAGGATGCTGACATCGGGATTATGTGAGTTCTCAATTCTTCCCTTATTTATTCTTGCTAAACTGCAGGAATGACAAAGTCAGTCCCTTACTAACAACAAAACCGAAGTCGATCAAAATGCAGAAAAAAACCTTTCATGTCGTCGCCCCAATCGTGCAGCAAAAACAGCAGCCGTGTCAAAAATTAAATCTCAGCACTAATTTTTCCGCGCATTCATTATTAAAAGTAATAGATACAGGCGAGTACTCCCTAATAAAAACGTGGAACGAGGTTATTAATGTTGAAGTTGATCAAAATACAGAAACAAGACCAAAGGTTTTTATGGGATCCCAAAAATTCAATATTTTATCCAGACAACTGGGTCTTGTCTACGCCAGATCCAGTCTTCGCCAGACTCCTTGAACATTTGTACTATTAAAATTCAGGAACAGATTAAGGCCAAAAAGCTAATCATCTGAGAAAATCAAGTTCAGATATTAAATAAAATTAAATTTTATTTGTAAACCGTCTAGGTAAAGACGGAGTATGGTAAAAAATAAAAAAGAGAGAAACAACATAACATCAACAACAACCAAAATAATTAAAATTCAGTAAACCGGAACATCATGGAGCTCCATGGGTGGCTACAGCTTTCCTTCATCCTGCTGATGGATCTCAGGACAGCCGCAGACGGATCAGCTATACGGAACTTTTCGATGAGATGGCTGTTCCTTGTCCAGGGGGGGAGGCGTTGCAAATATTTTGAAAACCGAAAGAAAATGGAACGAATTTGACGAAGATTTTCGTTACTAAAGATGGTCCAGAAAGGGGAAAGACACAAAACGTGTGGAAGAGCAGTGGCATTGTAGGTGTAGGCAAGAATCTTTCGGTTAAAACGCAACTTTCCAGAGACGATACGGGCATAAGCTCCACTGACGCGCTTCAGCAAATGAGCGATCAGTAATTTTCGAGTGGTTTTCATTGAATCTCCGATTGGCAGTCCTAGGTATGTCAGACTGGGTTTGCTTTCGACTTGGCATCCTATAAGGTCGATGGTCGTTGGCTCCCTCGAATGGTTATTAAACATCAAGAATTCAGTTTTTCCCTTGTTGAATTTAAGTCCAATGCCAGCATATTCCGAAACTAGTGATTGGAAAGCACTTTCGATACCATTTGTAATACGACTAAGGTTCAGAATGTCATCTGGATATGCTGTCACTGAGCAATTGAGGCCATCATCGACACAAGTGCAAGGGGCTTTGGACTGGGCGTTCAGGACAGCGTTGTCAAATAACGTAGGGCTAGCAATAGCTCCTTGCCTAACTCCTTTAAAAATTCTGACTTCAGGAAGCTGTAGATTGAATTTGAAACTACTGAAATTAGAACACTTCTTGTCACATTGGACGACTTTCAACTTTGCCCGAAGATTGGCAAACATGTCTTTCATAACTCTGATGACACCAGGTTGTACGCCACGAGTGCGAAGCTCTAACAGTGCTTGTGGATGGACGACAGAATCAAAGGCTCTTTCGACGTCATGACCCGCCAACGCCAGTGAAGTTTTCGTCCGGTCAGCTTCCTGGAGAATAGACGCCAACGCAAAGAGAGCCAGAACGAAAACCGAATTGGTAATCTGGCATGTAGCATTTTTCTGTAACTTCTTTGATAACAAGAAGCTCCATTACTTGGCATAAAGTCGGGGAAACGGTGATAGGCCGGTATGATGAGCACTGAGTTGCAGGTTTTCCCTTTTTGCACAAAGGGGTCAACATACCAACGCAGAATGTTATCGGAACTATCCCTTGAGCAAATATCATCTGGAACAGTAGATGTACATGATCAAGGAGACTCGCACTCCCTTGAAAAGATGAAGAGCGCAGATTCCATCAGATCCTGCCGACTTTTTCTTTTTAAGCTTCTGGATAGCTTGTTTTATTGCGTCCTCCTTTCGCCGGGTCGAGGTCAAGATCAGTTTCAAGCTTCGTTTCGAATGCATTTTCTACGAGAGGGTCAGGTGCATCAAATTGGCTTCCGAAGTACTGTACCCGCTCAGAACTAGGGATTGTAAATTTGATTTCATCCGTGTTTTGGAGACTGGCTTAAAAGTTTTCCAGAGTAGATTAGGATAATCAACAATTTTCGCAGCCCTGATATTAGCTCGATGTACCGTCAGCTCCCGAGCAAACTTCTTTTTGGTGGATAGCCTAATGGCGTTAAGCCACCCTTTACGAGGTCTTTCCGCCTCATTCCATATCCTCAACCAGAATTTGCCATCTTGACACGCATCTCTTAGTGATTTATTTTTTGACCAGCCAGATTCTTCAGTGCCTTTTCGTATGCGCCGGGTGGGAACAGCAGACTTCTCGCCAACGTGCATGGCACGAGCAATTTCAGAGCAGTACGTATTCAGTCTTATGTGTGCTTCTGAAGAAGGCTTGCTCAGGTTCTTTTGGAGAAGATCAAACGGAACTTTATTCTTTCCAAGAATTTCATCAGAGGCTGCCTGGTACATTACCGTGTCTATCCTCTTCCAATCTTTCAAGTTGTACCGTCCATTCAAAGTTGCTTTTTCCTTTGCGACCTTTGCAGAGACCGGAAGTTCTGCACTCAAAGGTAAGCGGTCCGAAGTCAATCCGTCTGACAAAACCTTGACACACAGTGCTGGAATAGGGAAGGGTACGATGATGTGATCCAGGTCTGAGACGGAACCGCTATTATGTATGTATGTGTAGGTCAAATCCTGTTTTGCGACTGAATATCTTTCATGGAGGATATCAAGGAGCGTTGCAGACCTTGGCGATTGAGGGTCTGTCAAATTGCAGTTGAAGCCCCCAAGGACGATACAAAATAGATTCTTCTGCTGGGCTCTAGTAATGCACTTAGCAAGTTTCGAGCAAGCAAGAGAAAAGCTCCTTTCCGACTCCTCGTCCGCGTAATTTGTTGGCAAATATGCATTGATAACGACAGTCCCGGCAACTTGAACTGCTGGGAAATTGCGATTTATCTCAAAGGTTTCCCAGATTATGGTAGACTGAATCAGCGTCGCAATCCCTCCTGAAGGGCGACCACGATTCCGTGTAATTGCAGGGGAGAAGTGGAGAGTCCAGTCTCTCAGGTGTAGTAAGTTTCTTCCATTTTCGGTGATAAAATGCTCCTGTAGTCAGCACATATGATGTGTCTTAGCAAACTCCTCTATCACTGGAAGCTTCAAGTCAACATTTCCATTCATGTTCCAAGAGACGACCTTTACTTTTTCTAGTAGATTATTCTCCGTTCCTAACGGCAGGGTTCTTCTTATTGGCAGCGGCTACAACTTTGTTGAAAGAACATCGAATATGGTAGCAGGTATGATCCGGTTCGTTACAGTTAATGCAGTGCATCGGCTTCGAGCACGGTTCTTCTTGGGTAGCTCCATGATCTTCGTCACCACATCGTGAGCAGCGTTTTGGCGCTAAACAGGAAGCCGCAATGTGGCCTGTGGCATGACAATTATAGCAACGGCGTGGGAGATGGACGAATGGTTCTTCTCTGAGGCGTTCGTATCCTGTAATGATTCCACGTTTGATTGCTGCGTCCAAATAAGGCTGATCGGCAAAGAACAGCTTGAAAGTGCAAGATTTTCCACAGCGAGAACCCTTCTCGCAACCAGTAAGTTGTGACTTCAGCTGATCACCATCATCCAACTCGGGAGGTACTCCTTTCACCATTCCCATTTTTATTGGCTGCTTGACTCTCGTCTCAGAACTAGGGTTCCCAGCCCTGATTCCTGCAGCTATGCGATCCGCCGTTTGTCTCTTCGCAACCTTGAGTCGCCATTCGGATTTTCCAGACGTCATTTGTACAGTTCCGCGATCGAAACTTTCACCGCAAGCTTCTTCAATAAACTTCCTCCTTTCGTCAGGCGTCTTCAGATTTGGTGGGTTCTTGACAATGACTGCGTACGATGGCTGCGCAGTGGCTTCAGTTTGGGCAACGTTTTCAGGAACTAGATTCACAGTTGGCCATTGAGTTGGTCTGGTGTTAGCTTGCTCCATCCATCCGTCTAGCTTTCTACGCATGTCATTCACTGCCGTTACTACGCAGGCTACAACCTCCTCAGCAGATACCGGAACTTCATTCGCTTCGTATATGAGGAAAGTCGGCAAAGGGAGCTTCTCGTTGCAGCATTTAGTGTAGAGTTTTAAAATATCACTGGCGTTATCTTCATCTCTGCCGTGTTTGACTAAACGATCACGAGTACCACTTTTTTTCCAGATTACGTCTTTCGCGGCCAGTATAACTTCATGGGAGTAGAATTCTACAAACCTTTTGACAACAACGGAGGCTTTGATACCATTTCTTCTTGACCGGGATACGAAGTTTAGCAATGGGCACCACAGCAAGTCCGTTTTGTCCATGACGCAGGAATGAGCACGTGACTGGTCGTTAACGGTTGAATTTGACCGTTATTTTCAGCGTGAAGATTTTCCAACGGCTTTTTGCTTTGAGATTAAGTTGAAGGAAAATTGCGACTGCTCTCTTCAACGGTCATACGAAGACTGGATTCAGTATATGGATTCAACATATCGAACATCTAATCCTGTATCACCCCTATATCGAACATCTAATCAACTTCAAATTAAAATTTAACTTAAAACAAATTTTCCGGTTCCAGCCGGATTCCGGGTGAACTATATGACCGGGTACAAAATGACAGTCATACACGGATTCAGCATCTCTTCTTACCCCTAAATCGGATATCTAATCAACTATAAATACTTTTAACAATTTTCCGGTTTTGGCCGGATTCCGGGCGAACTACTTGCCCGGCGAGAAAATGATTTTCACCATCGTGTTCAGCATGTCTTCCTACCCCTAAACCGAACATATAATTAACTTCAATAAAACTTTTATTTTTAACAAACTTTCCGGTTTTTGGCCGGATTCTGGGTGAACTACTTGTCCGGCGAGAAAATGGTTTCCACCGTCGTGTTCAGCATGTCTTCTTACCCCATAATCGACTGTCCCATTAGCTGTTTAAAAATATTTTGCTTGCCCCTTAATTTAAACCCCATCCCCTCCCCCACCCCTAAATATAAGGCTACAAAGCCCATCTACGAACTCGACCTTACTCTTGACCCAAACAATGCTCACACCAAGTTTCATCAAAATATCTCATTCCCTTCGAGAGTTATCGTGCTTACAGACGGACGGACGGACAACTTTTGCGATGTCATAGGTATCCCTCCACTTACGTTTTGGGATCCCAAAAAACCTTTCCTGTCATCGCCCCGATCGTGCAGCAAAAACAGCGGCCGTGTCAAAAAATTAAATCTTAGGAAGTTTTTTCCCTACAGTGGGATTTGAAAGTAATTGCCGAATAAGATATTTGTAGTCGGTACAAGTTTCAGTTACTTCTTACAGGTTTGTTTCCTTCCCCGACGTTGGACCTGAAGATCGACAGCCTGACGAGGACCCTTGCGAAGAAGGGCCGAAATATCGGTGATGAAGCATCGTAGCTGACGTATCCGTTTGTTTAAATTATTTGAATAAATGTTTCAAAGTCAGCTTGGGCTCAAGGAATATTTAAGTACCTTAATTCGCGATCACCGGAATTCCGTACCCAACTCCCCCCACAGTGCCCGAACCCGGTCCGGTTCTGTTACTTATGTGTCTAGGGCTTGTGCTTGTTCTTCCCACCAAGTTTCATCCCAATCGCTCCACTCTAAGCCAAGATTTATGGTTCCCCCCTCCGCCCCCCCCCCCCCTACATTCGTCGGATCTAGTCCAGACTAATGGGATATGTGAGACACGAGGTCATTCCAAATATCAAGTTTCATTAAGGTCCGGTCAGACGTTCCGAAGTTGTACATTCATCAAGATTCCGGATTCCCCTTCCCTCCACTCCCTCCACGGTGGTCGAACCGGGGAAGTGACTATTTCTAAGTGAGTTTTGGTCAGGTCCCTGATATGCTTGCAAAGTTTTGCCGTCCTAGCACATGTGTAAGCATCTTAATTCGGGATCACCGGAATTTCCGAACCCTCTCCCCAACTCCCCCCACAGTGCTCGGATCCAGTCCGGTCAAGGTCAAATATGTATCTAGGGCTTGTGCTTGCTCTCCCCACCAAGTTTCATCCCAATCCTTCCACTCCGAACATGTCACACAATTTCTGGTTCCCCCCTCCAACTCCCCCCAAAGCCGCCGGATCCATTCCGGACTTGAAGTGTGACATCTAAGACACGAGGTCTTTCCGAATTTCAAGTTTCATTGAGATCCGATTCCCCGTTCAAAAGTTATACCTATGTCAATATTTCGGATTCCCCCTCCCTCCATTTCCCCCACGGTGATCGGATCGGGGAAGTGACTATTTCCAAGTTAGTTTGGTCGGGTTCCTGATATGCCTGCCAAGTTTCGTCGTCCTAGCACAGGTGTAAGCATCTTAACTCAGGATCGCCGGAATTTCGAAACCCTCCCTCCAACTCCCGCGACAGTGCTCGGATCCTGTCCGGTCTTGTCAACTTTGCATCTAGGGCTTGTGTTTGCTCTCCCCACCAAGTTTCATCCCGATCCGTCCACTCAGAACGTATCACACAATCCCCCCCCCCCTCCAGCTTCCCCCAAAATCACCAGATCCATTCCGGACTTGAAGTGTGACATCTGAGACACGAGGTCTTTCCAAATTTCAAGTGTCATTAAGATCCGATTCCCCGTTAAAAGGTTACATAAATGTCAATATTTCGGATTCCCCCTCGGCCACTCCCCCCACGGTGGTTGGATCGGGGAAGTGAATATTTCCAAGCTAGTTTGGTCGGGTTCCTGATATGCCTGCCAAGTTTCGTCGTCCTAGCACAGGTGTAAGCATCTTAACTCAGGATCGCCGGAATTTCGAAACCCTCCCTCCAACTCCCGCGACAGTGCTCGGATCCTGTCCGGTCTTGTCAACTTTGCATCTAGGGCTTGTGTTTGCTCTCCCCACCAAGTTTCATCCCGATCCGTCCACTCAGAACGTATCACACAATCCCCCCCCCCTCCAGCTTCCCCCAAAATCACCAGATCCATTCCGGACTTGAAGTGTGACATCTGAGACACGAGGTCTTTCCAAATTTCAAGTGTCATTAAGATCCGATTCCCTGTTAAAAGGTTACATAAATGTCAATATTTCGGATTCCCCCTCGGCCACTCCCCCCACGGTGGTTGGATCGGGGAAGTGAATATTTCCAAGTTAGTTTGGTCGGGTCCCTGATATGCCTGCCAAGTTTCATCGTTCTAGCACTTCTGGAACTCGAGAACAGTGGCCTGACAAACCGATAGACTGCCAGACAGACCGAAACGTGATCGGCATATGGCACTTGAGCGAAGCTGCAAGTGCCACTAAAACTGATATCTAGTTGCATCACTGAGTGCTAAAGTTTTTTTCTCACCAGTTTGACAAAATTTGATGAAAGTGAGATAACCAGATACCATGATCAGTTACAACGGCCGGACCGTGGTATCTGAAGTTCAGATCAAATATGAAGTTCAGATACCACGATAACTGGCCAGATACCACGATAACTGTAAAAACGACTTTAGACCATGGTAAACTCTTTTGGGATCCCAACGACACCACGGTGCTTGTTTAACTCATCAGTTGATGCTTGCTGTCGTCTGGAACAAATCCAAAAACAGGGGAGCAAATAATTTAAATTTGGTGAAGAATGTCTGGAAATTTTACTGCTTGAGCTGTTTGCTATTGGGTAAACCGAGCTATGGAATTTTAGGGGACTTGACAACAGAATTAGAAATTCACTTATGATAAACTTTTGAAATTAGGAACCATCAACAGATCAAAGTCAGGTTCCAGGTTCCTAACTTAGAACCTAAGCTCCCTTTGCTTTACTTTACCCCTAACAGAATTGGGTTGTCTTGGAAAGAGAGGTTCTGGGTTTGCCTTTCAGTGTCATCATCTCTATTGCTCTGGATGCAGCTTGCTCGGAATACAGCTACAGTAAAACGAGGAATTTTGTAGAAGTAAAAGGCTTTTCTAAAGTCTATTAGAGATCTGGCTTATGGGTAGACATGCATGCTGAACCCATGTCTGCAATTATTGTTATCATTTGATTAGTTGTTTTGATGCTGTTGTCAGAAAGCTGTAAAAAAATCCCAAGACTATCATTTTTGTACATTTTCAAATGGTTGATTATGGATAAATAATAATGTGTTAAGGGATCTGGCAAAAATTGGGTATCTTTGAGACCCAATTGTCTGGATCAATGAGTCCAGTAAATATTCAGCTTTTGGCATCCCATCGACCTTTGCTCTTGTTAATTTGGTTAACTGATTCCATTTTCACACACAAGTATAAACAGCATAATTTGTACAGGGCGTCATGACTGTGGGGGGGAGAGGGGGGCTGTTGGCCAGTCGGTAAGAAATAACCGAGTCGGCGCGAAGCTCCTCGATTTTTCGTCAAAACAGTTGATTTTTTTCAGGAAAACAGTAGTTTTTTCTGAAAATAGTTAAATTTTTCGTCAAAATAGTAGTTTCTTGTGAAAATCAGTCGATTTTTTTTTAAAAATGTCATTTTTGTTGTTGAAAACAGTGTTTTTTTCTGCAGAGAAAGTCGGTAAAAATTACCAGCCAGTCGATAAATGCCTCGTCCCCCCCCCAAACATTTTGGCTAGTAACGACTCTGAATTTGTACACCATAAAGCAGTTAACGCCTGACTGATAACTAGATTTAATGAGGAAAACTAAGCTAAAAATTCAATTTAAAAATGAGAAGAATGGAAAATGAAAAATTAAGGATTATCGCAGGAATAAAATAAAAAGACAGTTGCGAGAAGTCCTTTTTTTACAAAGTTCCCATTAGGCTACTCCAATATCCAGTTGCCCAATTTTCCACCCCTAAAGCATTCTGTAAGCATGCATTTGGCTGCCTTTTCCTTGACAATGATGTATGTTGTTGTGTGACTATTCTACTTTCCCAATCTCACCAAGTGTCATTTTTTTTTCAGAAAAGCCATGGAAAACGCCAATCCATTCTTGAGTCTCTTTGGAGCTTCCACTCCAGAAAGCCTTTCAAAGGTTCGAGAACAGGTCAGAGAGCAACTTGGGGATACTAAAGAGCCGGAGCCAACAGATGCTTACACAAAATTATCTGAAGATGTGTTCTTGTTCACAGTGGAAAAGTCAAAGACAACACTGTTGTATCTTGAAGACTTTGCAAGCTGTCTTCCACCCGGCCAGAAAATGAACAGGGATGTTCTTGAACAAGCTCTATTTGAACGTCTGATATTTCAAGATATGTCTTTTTCTCCCAAAATGGTAGATGGTGCCACTGAGAAACAGCTTGTTCCTTACCTACTTGAGTGCTATAAGAGAGGAAAGAGGCTACGAGAAAATTCTGATTTGAAAGAAGAAATTGATGATATGATGAAGATTATCATTGGAAACTTGGCAACTGGGCTGACCCAGCCTGATATTTATGAAGGACAGAATTTGTCCCAGCAGATAATCACAGCTCTTTCAGACTCTTCATGTGAATACCTTGGAGCATATTTCAGGGATTTGACAAATAAAATCTTAGAAGAAGGGGCAGACAAACCTTGTGAATGCTTCTTCCCGGTTCTGAATATCCTGAAAGAAAAGCTGAAAAGAGAAGGCTCACTGGCAGTAGTGCCTCAACATTTCTGGTTTATTGTTCGGTTCTTTGCAAGCAATCAGAATTTGGGTGAAGTTTTGCTGAAACATTCTATGCCTAACGAGCTCAAGAGTGGGAAAGAATTTGAAAACACCCTTTTAGGCCTGTTTCTAAGCTTTAGCTGCATACCTAAAACAGACTTAGGACCTTTTGAATTTTTTGATAAACCGTCGTCCCAGCCCTCATCAGTGCACTCAGCCATCGAAGGACAGATTTGGACAGCTATGAACTCCCTTCATGCTTCTGTTTACGAGATATTCTACACACTGCTGAAGAATAACAAAGATCTAGTCCTGGCTTGGTTTGGAAAATGCCTTGAAAAGAACATACAGCGCGGAAAGCTTTGGAGCAGTCAAATGCAAGTGCTATCAGAACCAACTTCAGTGTCTGATGGTTTTATGTTGAACTTGGCATCCCTACTACTACAACTAGCAGAGCCGATAATGAGCTCAAGTGATAAACTGAGCAAAGTTGACCCTAAATATGGTGGCGTCGACTCTACTAATCCTGTTGAAGCTTTTAAGCAAGGGGTACACTTAGTTGGAGTTGAGAAAGAAACCTGTTTCATACCGAAACCAGAAAGTTCCCATCCAGTTGAGTCCAAATTCGGATTAAGTTCTGATTTGTTTTTCTTGACGCATAAGACACTGGATCTAAGCACAAGGCTAGCGCATGAAAAGCTCATTCAGCTCTCGCAGGAGCTTAATAAGCTACAGAGAGCATGGCAAGAGCTTCAAGGAATGGGGGCGACCAACAGTCAGCAAGCCCTAGAAATTCAGGATAGGATGAACGTCAAAATGTCCGTCTATCTCTCAATTCGTGCGTCTATTGCAGAACCAAAATTTAGTGAGAATTGCATGAAGTTTCTGATCGGATCGGCGAAATGGGCGTCGAAAGTTGGCTTGGGGGGAGATAGCAAGTTGGATGACTTGAAGATTGGAAGCGGAAGTGTTGGGGAGGATTTGGTGTACGTTCCAGAGTTTGTGGCTACCAATATCGCGGATTATGTGCTTTTCCTGAGGAGGTTTCATGCTGTGATTCTGGAAGACTGTGGCGAATCCTTAGGTTAGTACTTTTTTTTTCCTTATAATAATAATAATAATTTTATTTTTCACCCATCAAAAAGCACATGGCATAGACGGAGTAGGAGTAAAGAAAGAAAAGAAGAATTAAACACTAACAAGAGGAGACCAGACAAACGTAGAGAATACGACAACATTATCGTATCTACAAAACTATACTATGTAGAAGAATGCTCTCCCATTGATGCTTAATCTTATTGTTGTAATTCTGTATAAGTTGTCCAACTGCTCTAAGTGGGTCAGTGATGTTGGAAGTAGTGACGATTTTACTATTTTGGGTCCAAGGAGGGAGGCGGAGCAGGAATTTACAGAAACAAAAATAAATAGAGCGAATTTGTTTTTTATCAGTGTTAGTTAACATTCGCCGGAAAGGTGCGATGTATAAAATGTGAGGCAGGGCCACCGAGTTAAAAATCGTGGCGAGAATAAGACGGTTGAATCGCAACCTATTCGCCACAATGGAACCATAAGCTACAGCAATCTTTCTGCGAATATGTTTGATCAACACTGCTCTAGTCTCTCTGATCGACCTCCCGATCGGTAGACCAAGACAAATTATATTTCGATCAGCAGAATAGAGCAAAAAACGCTTCCATGTTTGCGAGGTGGAGGAGCATTCCTTGGCTACTTGATACATAGAAAAGCAAAAGCACAGACCCCTTGTCATCAGTTGTCCTATGGAAGGGGGGGGGGGGGGGGGTTCGGATCCTTTATTGAAAATCCATGCAAGAGAATAGAACCAAGTTTCCATACTTTCTTTCGCTTGCGATTTTTAAGAGTTTCTTTACCTCCATGAGTGAGACGCTCGCTACCAAGGCCGGATGGGGTTTAAATCGAGTCATGGTTTTGGAAAGTGAATCCATGAGAATGCCAGAATCGCCCTATAGTACGGTCAGAGGCGTTACTAGCCAAAATGTTTGGGGGGGGGGGCAAGGCATTTACCGACTGTTTTTGCGGAAAAAACGACTGTTTTCAAGAAAACGATGACAGTTTTGAAAAAAAAGTCGACTGACTTTCAGAAAAAACGACTATTTCCATGAGAAAAATGAACTGTTTTGACAAAAAATCGCGGCGCTTCGCGACGACTCGGTTATTTTTTACCGCCTGACCGACAAGTTTTTTGGGGGGCGTCCCCCCCCCCCCTCCCCCCCAGTCGTGACGCCCCTGAATAGGGTAGGGTAGAAGTAGTCTCTCGTAGGATCACGAGTCATGCTTAGCTGTATTCGCACTTGTTGACACAAATTTGCCTCTTAACCATTTTATTCAGGCTCGATTTCGTTTTCGTTTTAACCTCGGAACGCCAAAACGAAATCCCTAAGGCGTTTTTCCGCGACAGTCTAGGATTATAATCTTAGATAACGCACTCATCAGAGAAATCGACTATCTCAGATTACACAACGGCGATGAGACGAATACCTACAGCCTGACGAGGACCCTTGCCAAGAAGGGCCGAAATATCGCTGATGAAGTATCGTAGCTGACGTATCCCCTGTATACATTATTTGAATATATGAATCCTAATTCGTTGTAAGATTCCCGAATCGCCGACCCAAGAACGAATCCGTATATAAATATTCTTTGAGCCCAAGCTGACCTTGAAACATTTATTCAAACAGTGTTTACAACGGATACGTCAGCTACGATTCTTCTTCAGCGATATTTCGGCCCTTCTTGGCAAGAGTCCTCGTCAGGTTGTCAATCCTCTGGGTCAACGTCGGGGAAGGAAATAAACCTGTAATCAGGCAATCACGAATCCGGATTGCCAGAGAGAACGATTTATCATAATCTGGGTTATCGGAGAAAACGCATTTCGGAGAATCGGGATTGTGAATCGTCAACCTGGATTGTCACGGAAAAAGCCTCTAATCAACCTTGATATCAGAAGCAGTGTCGAACTTTCATTGGCCCTTAGCAGTAAATATTGGTTGCGTTTTCAATTTTCCCGTTTTTGCACCAAGCGCTTACTCCTCACTGCTCTTTTGAGTTTTGACCGTTTTTGGACCAAGGCCTTTGTCCTTTCTGCCCAGGCCTGCGGAGAAAGGAGATTGGTCGTGTTGGGAAAACCTCTCTGGCACGCCAATTCCTCCGGTCCAACGTTAAATAACGTTTATTATAACAACGAGTATTTACAAATGTACAAGCCAGGTATACGTGAAGTCAGGAAAGATCAGGAAAGTCAGGAACCCTTAAAATTACAACAAATCCACTTTAAATATTAGAAGCCATTGATCTGGTTGAAAGCTGTCTACCCACTGAACTGGTAGCGCTTCTATGAAGATACTTTACTTTACTCAACACTGCTAGATGGCGTTATAAACGGGAAAAGCGCGGAATTCAAATAAGGTGAAAAACGGAGTCGGACGATTCCCAACAGGTCGACTTGACCAATCTGCTCAGGAGAACGGCGCCTGACACCTCCTTACCAGAAAACGGTCAAATTAGCAGGAAGGACAGAGGACGTGGGGAAGAGGCCATTGAGCTCTTTTGGCAAAAAATTCGACTATTGTTATAATTATTTTATAGGTTCAGTTTTTGACTTCATTTTGGTCTTCATGGGGTCGAAGGGGAGAATGAAAAATCCGCATTTGCGCGCGAAGATGGCAGAACTGTGCGAGTCCCTGGTGCCCCGCGTTGGTGAGGAATCCTACTTCTTTGTAAGATTCCCGAATCGACGGTCCTGAATCCGGATTTTTCATAATTTGGATTACCGGAGAAAACGTATTTCGGATAATCGGGATTGTGAATCGTCAATCTGGATTGTCACGGAAAAAGCCTCTAATCAACGTTGATATCAAAAGCAGTGTCAAACTTTCATTGGCCCTTAGCATTAAATATTAGTTGCGTTTTTGCAGATACCATGGTATCTGATACCACGGTCTAAAGTCGTTTTTGCAGTTATTGTGGTATCTGATACCACGGTCAAAAGGCGATTTTCAATTATCGTGGTATCTGGCCAGTTATCGTGGTATCCGATACCACGGTCCGACCGTGGTAACTGGTCGTGGTATCTGAAAAAGTCATCTCACTTTCATCAATTTTGGTCAAATTGGTGGGAAAGAAGTTTGGCATTTCGTGATGTGACTGAATATCTGTTTTTCTTTTGGGATGACTTGACTCGAAAAACGCAATTTCGGCAATTGTCGTTTTTGCAGAGCAACCGTATATCAGATACCACGGTTACTGCAAAAACGACAAATTGCAGATCCAGTTACCGTGGTAATAGATACCATGGTATCTGCAAAAACGCAGCTGTTGTTATAATTATGTTATAGGTTCAGTTTTTGACTTCATTTTGGTCTTCATGGGGTCCAAGGGAAGAATGAAAAATCCACATTTGCGCGCGAAGATGGCAGAACTGTGCGAGTCCCTGATGCCCCACATTGATGAAAATAAGCCAATGACGTCTTCCACGTTTTACCGAGAGATGCTTTTCAAGGAGTATAGACATAAGGACAAGGTATATTCAGTGTCATGTAGGATCTATTTCAATATGTACACTGTCAGAAGTTTCGTAATAGATAACACAAGGATGCGCGGTTTCAACAGATATTTGATAGTGCAAAACGGAATTTTATTGAGCTATATCTCGGCCCTTCTTGGCAAGGGTCCTCTTCAGGCTTCAACAGATAACGTTAAAGGACACCTGAACAATGAAATCATACTTGAACACACGATGGAAAATGCATTTACAGACATGGCCACGAAGAGCATTCTTCTCCTGAGCGTGACGTTTTCAAAATAGGCATGTTCGTTTCTGGAGGTTTGCACATGCAGACTCCAAGACAAAAAGCGCAATTCATTCAAATCTTGTACAGCGCTTGCCGGATCGTATTGGAATTTCTTCTAGATATACGTTTGGGCTTAACTGGTTAAAAAATATTCCAGAAGATGGGTTGATTGGAGACATTTGTTCATTTCTAAAATTGTTCGGTACTGAAATAAGGACAGATGCAAAATGGAGCAAAAATCATAGCTTGGAAACACTATTTCGTATTTGGATTTGGTTTTCTGCAGGCAATGTTCACGGAAATCATGCAGATAGGGATGATACTTGGTACTCTTCATTCAGGTGTCCTTTAAAGGGTCCTGTTCAGGTTTCAACAGATAACATTTAGGATTTTAGCTGTTATGTTTTTCAAACGTTACGCATTAGAACTTCATGCAAACGTTAAGAGCCGAAACACCGCCGAAGAAACATCTGCTGACTTTTTTGTTTGTCATCATGACATCGGAAAAGTCGGCAGATACTTTTTCGGCGGTCTTTTGGCTCTTCCTGGCAATGCTTGTTATGCATAAACGCTAAATGCATAACATTTGCAAAATCATAACAGATAACATCCCAAGTGACATCTGTTGATAGATATTCCTTCAGCCCAAGCTGACTGCAAAGCATATTTGACGGTGCAAAACGGATAAGTCAGTTACATTTTATTAGATCTATATTTCGGCGCTTCTTGGCAAGGGTCCTCTTCAGGCTCAAGCTCGAAAAGGAACTTAATTTTCCAGCTTGAGCGGCTTGGAATGTAGCTCTAATAAAATATAGCGGACTTATCCGCTTTGCACCGTCAAATATGTTATCTATTGAAACTGGGCATCCTTTTTGTTATCTGTTGTGAAACTGCTGACAGTGTGCAAAAAGAAACAGAAACGGGATTCCCGGGGTGTTAATTATTCGTATGAGATGTTAAGCAAAGGGATGAATATAATTTCGGATATTTCAGTTCCGCTTCTGAGTTCTGGCAACTGCTTTCAGCGAAGAAAACTAAAAAAATAAATATTCCTTGAGCCCAAGCTGACTTTGAAATATATATTCAAATAATGCATAATACGGGTTTATCAGCTACGATGCTTTGGCAGCGATATTTCGGCCCTTCTTGGCAAGGGTCCTCGTCAGGCCGTCAATTTTCAGGGTCAGCTTCGGCGAAGGAACCCAACTTGCATCATATAACATGTTAAATAAAAACTAAATCATCAAGGGTTTAAACATTTGTATTGACTGAACGGATATTGGGCTTGTCCGCTTCCCGTTTTAGAAATAAGTGATTGAATCGGATTGAATCAGTTCCAAAACAATACCGACAAAAGATGGACGCGGACTCGACAAACCCTAAAATGACACGCAACCAAACCGGAACCTACATCGCGATTACCTGAATTCCAGGTAACCCCCTCCAGTTCCCCCACAGAACCCCGATACGATCTGGCTCCGTCAATTGCATATTTAGGCCTAATGCTTGTTCTCCCCACCATAGTGCCATCCCAATCCATCGACTCTAAGCGTTTCACGAGTTTTCTGGTGCCCCCTTCCAACTCCCCCCCCCCCCCCACACACACACACAAGTATCGGATCTGATCCGGACTTCATATGGAACATCTGTGTAGTGTTTTACCAAATGAACCAAATTCTTTCCACTTTCTAAGCTTCATTCAAATCCGATCACCCGTTCAGAAGTTATGCATGCTACTAGATACCGGATTCCCCATCCCTTCACTCCCCCTACGATGGTTGGATCGGGGAAACAACTATTCTCAAGTCAGTCTGTTCGAGTCCCTGACTCGCCTGCCAAGTTTCATCGTCCTAGCACATCAGGAAGTACTGGACTCGCGTGATTACCAGAAATAAATATTCTTTGAGCCCAAGCTGACTTTAAAACATATATTCAAATAATGCACAGAACAGATTGAAAGTAATTTGCCCGAATAAGATATTTATAGTCGGTAGAAGCTTCAGGTATTTATTGCACGTTTGTTTCCTTCCCCGAAGTTTACCCTGAAGATTGACAGCCTGACGAGGACCCTTGCCAAGAAGGGCCGAAATATCGCTGCCAAAGCATCGTAGCTGAAATATCAGTTTTATGCATTATTTGAAGATATTACCAGAAATCCGCCCCCCCCCCCCAGCTCCCCCGCAGTGCCCGAATACGGTCCGGTCACGTCAATGACGTATCTAGGACTCTTGCTTGTTCTTACCATCAAATTTCATCCCGATCCCTCAACTCTAAGCGTTTCTCAATATTTCCGGTTCCCCCCTCCATCTCCCCCCAAAGTCGCACAATCCAGTCCGGATTTGAAATGGAAGGTCTGAGACACGAGTCCTTATAAATATCAAGTTTGATTAAAACCCGATCACCCGTTCGAAAGTTAAAAATACCTAATTTTTCCGGATTCCCCTCACTCCACTCCCCCCCCCCCCCAGATGGTCAGATCGGGGAAGTCACTATTTCCAATTTAATCTGGTCGGGTCCCTGATATGCCTGCCAGGTTTTATTGTCGTAGCTTACAGAATAACAGTTTGGATAAAGAGTTTATATGTATTCGGTTTTGGGCATCGTCAACTGTGTTTACAATGGTTTTTCGTTGCCCGGGGGTAGCTGCCCCCCCCCCCCCCTTTAGACTTTTATTTACCCTAGCTCCTACAAAGAAGAAGCAAAATAAGTGCAGACATAGCAGAAGCAATGATGAAGAAGCAATCATAATTAATCACACCATGATCACCACTGTGCTGATTCTGACAGAGAGCAGACTAGATGCCTAACTACATCATTTAGAGAAGTTTCTTGAATAAATAAATAACTCACTTCCGTTTAACAACCACCCCAAGAAGTAACCTTGTCCTAGGGGGTGGCAAAAAATAAAAACTGCATTAAGTATTCAAGTATTCAAGTATTTATTTACGTACTAAAATTGTATAACACTGGACAACTTGGTCTATTGGCTTAGAAGGAAAATAATCTTGTGTAGGCCTAGCTAAACTACAACTTAAAGATGAGAGGAAATGAAACACAACCGAAAAAGACACATAAAGAGGAAGAAGAACAAACAAGAGCTGTAAGCTCATATGGCACTTGCATGTGTCAAGATGATTTGATTGATCAAGAGTAAGTTTCGACTTTGCGGTTGAGATGCGCGCTATAAGGGAGCTGGAACTTCATTTGTAAGCAAAACCCTTGAGGCAAAACTGCTAATGGGCTGATGGGCATCACGAAAATGCATATATTGCTTAAAAGTATTTTTTTTACTTTGCGGTCAAGATTGGTACTTTAAGGAATAATCGGATTTGGGAAGTAGCAATTTCTAAGCAAATGTTGTTGAGTCTCCAATATTCCAGCGAAGTTTCATCGTCCTAGCACATCTGGAAGTACCTTAACGCGCGATCACCGGAATCCCGGACCCCCCTCCCCCTCCTCCAACTCCACCCACAATAACCGGAGCCAATCCTGTTCTGTAAATGATTAATCCAGAGCATCTGTTTGTCATTCCCACGAAGTTCGATCCAGATCACACCAGTCTAAGCGGGTCAAGTATTTTCCGCCCTCCCCCAGATAATTGCCGGATTCGGTCCGGAAATGAAAAAGGTCACAAGAGAAAAATGTCCTCTGTTTAATTATTAAATTTCACTCGAATCCGATCACCCGTTCCAAAGTTACGCATGACTCAATATTCCGGATTCCCCTCCCTCAACTCCCCCCCCCCCAAGATTATCATATCGAGGATTTTTTTTTTATTCCAAGTCAGTTTGACCGGGTCCCTGATATGCCTTCCAAGTTACGTCGTGAAAATCCCCCAAAAACGGAATTCCGGGATACCCCTCCTCCCCCCCCCCTCAAGTGTCCGGATCCAGTCAAATTATGTAAAAGATTTATATGGACCAGATGTTTGTTCTTCCCAGCAAGTTTCACTCCGATACCATCATTCTAACCGTTTCTCGAGATTTCCGGTCCACCCCCCCCCCCCCCACCCCACCCAGCTCCCCCGCGGTGCACGTAGCCAATCCGATTCAGCAAATGACTTACCTAGAGCATCTGTTTGTTCTTCCCACAAAGTTCCATCCCGATCCCTCCATTCTAAACGGGGCACGTATTTCCCCCCCCCCCCCCCCCAATAGTTGCCGGATCCGGTCCGGATATGAAAAAAATCATCGGAGAAATGTCCTCTGTTGAATTCTTAAATTTCACTCGAATCCGATCAACCATTCTAAAATTACGCATGACTGAAAATTTCGGATTCCCCTCCCTCCACTCCCCCCACCATTATCTGATCGACAAAATTTTTATTTTGAAGTCAGTTTGATTGGGTCCCTGATATGCCTGCCAAGTTTCATCGTGAAAGTCCCCAAATCCACCATCACCGGAATTCCGGGACCCCCCCCCCCCATAAGTGTCCGGATCAAGTACAATGGCCTAAAGGACTTATCTAGAGCAGATGCTTGTTCTTCCCAGCAAGTTTCACTCCGATCCCTCCATTCTAACCGTTTCTTGAAATTTCCGGTCTCCCCCCCCCCAACTCCCCCCTGGCTACCGAATCCGGTCAAGACTTTAAACGGGACATTACAGATATATATTCTGTTCAGTTATGAAGTTTCATTACAATCCGATCATCCGTTCGAAAGTTACACACTTCTCAATTTCCCGGATTCCCCTGTGGATTCCCCTCCCTCCACTCCCCCACCATTATCTGATCAACAATATTTTTATTTTGAAGTCAGTTTGATTGGGTCCCTGATATGCCTGCCAAGTTTCATCGTGAAAATCCAAAAAACCACCATCACCGGAATTCCGGCCCCCCCCCCCATAAGTGTCCAGATCCAGTACAATGGTCTAAAGGACTTATCTAGAGCAGATGCTTGTTCTTCCCAGCAAGTTTCACTTCGATCCCTCCATTCTAACCGTTTCTTGAAATTTCCGGTCTCCCCCCCCCCAACTCCCCCCTGGCTACCGAATCCGGTCAAGACTTTAAACGGGACATTACAGATATATATTCTCTTCAGTTATGAAGTTTCATTACAATCCGATCATCCGTTCGAAAGTTACACACTTCTCAGTTTCCCGGATTCCCCTGCCCTCCACCCCCCCCCCCCCAAAATGGTCGGATCAGAAAACTGATTATTCCTAATTTTGTTTGGTCGGGTCTCTGATATGCCTGCCAAGTTTCATGGTCCTAGCACAACTGGAAGTACCCTAACTCGAAAAAGTGTGACAAAATGCCCTAAATTTTCAAGTTTCCAGCGCCCCGCACTCCCCCCCATATGGTCGGATCGGGAAACTGATTATTTCCAGGTTAGTTTGGTCGGGTCCGTGATATTCCTGCCAAATTTCATTGTCCTAGCTCATCTGGAAGTACCCTCACTCGAAAAAGTGTGACAAAATGCCCTAAATTTTCAAGTTTCCAGCGCCCCAACTCCCCCGCATATGGTCGGATCGGGAAACTTATTATTTCCAGGTTACTTTGGTCAGGTCCCTGATATTCCTGCCAAGTTTCATTGTCCTAGCTCATCTGGAAGTACCCTAACTCGAAAAAGTGTGACAAAATGCCCTAAATTTTCAAGTTTCGAGCGCCCCCACTCCCCCGCATATGGTCGGATCGGGAAACTGATTATTTCCAGGTTCGTTTGGTCGGGTCCCTGATATTCCTGCCAAGTTTCATTGTCCTAGCTCATCTAGAAGTACCCTAACTCAGAAAAAAGTGACAAAATGCCCTAAATTTGCAAGTTTCCAGCGCCCCGCACTCCCCCCCATATGGTCGGATCGGGAAACTGATTATTTCCAGGTTAGTTTGGTCGGGTCCCTGATATGCCTGCCAAGTTTCATTGTCCTAGCACATCTGGAAGTACCCTAACTCGGATATGTGGGACAAAAAAACTCCGACCGACCGACAGACCGACAGACGGAATTGTGATCGGTATATGGCACTTGAGCCAGAGGCTGCAAGTGCCATAAAAAAAGGAACAAAAGGCAGAACAACTACTGAACAAAGAGTCAACTTCAGTTGTTCTAATCGAGACCACAAACCAAACCACAAAAAAATATGTAACGGATAGAGATAATAATCATCCTCAGAACTCCCACAATAAACAATAAATAACAACCTCAACATAATGAAAAGGGCGGTGTCTGATACAAAGTTCAAAGGGCGTTTTTGCAGTTATCTTGGATGGCCAGTTACCGTGGTAACTGATCGTGGTATCTGAAAAAGTCATCTCCTTTCATCATCACCAACACAATACGCCTAGGATTTTGTCAGATTGGTGGGAAAAAAGTTGCGAAGAGCCGCTGATCTCAACGATGAGATCTAGAAAGCAATATGCAGAATGAAAAGGCCAGCATGGATGAAACTCCAAAATGTCGCGCGGTAGAAGAAGAAGAAGAACAAGACCAAAGGTTTCGATGGGATCCCAAAAATTCAATATTTGATCAGACAATTGGGTCTTGTCTTCGCCAGATCCAGTCTTCGCCAGACTCCTTGAACATTTTTACTATTAAAATTCAGAAACAGATTAAGGCCGAATGGCTAATCATCTGAGAAAACCAAGTTCAGATATGGATTCAGCATGCGTGTTTACCCCTATAAGTAATATCTGTTTTTAACTACTTGTCCGGCGAAAAAAGAAAGCTCATAAACGAACTCAGCGTGTCTTCTTTCCCCAATATTGAACATCTAATCAACTTCAAATAAAACTTTAACTTAAAACAAATTTTCCGGCTCCAGCCGGATTCCGGTCGAACTTTATGTCCTGGCAAAAATGATTGTCATACACGGATTCAGCATCTCTTCTTACCCTTAAATCGGATATCTAATCAACTACAAATAAAACTTTAACTTTAATAAATCTACGGTTTTGGCCGGATTCCGGGCGAACTACATGTCCGGATAGAAAATTGTTTTCACAGAAAGGTTCAGCATGTTTTCTTACCCCTTAATTGAACATCTAATCAACTCCAAATAAAACTTTTACTTTTAACAAACTTTCCGGATTTGGCCGGATTCCGGACGAACTACGTATCCGGCAAGAAAATGGTTTTCACTGTCGAGTTCAGCATATCTCCCTACCCCTAAATCGAACATCTAATCAACTTCAAATAAAACTTATACTTTTAACAGACTTTCCGGTTTCGGCCGGTCTACTACTTGTCTGATGACAAAATGGTTTTCACCATCACGTTCAGCATGTCTTCTTACCCCATAATCGACTATCACATTATCTGTTTAAAAATATTTCATTTGCCCCTTATTTAACCCCCTCCCCCACCCCTAAATATAGGGCTACATAGCCCATCTACAAACTTGATCTTACTCTTGACCCAAAGGATCCTCCCACCAAGTTTCATCAAAATATCTCGTTCCCTTCGAGAGTTATAGCGTGCACAGACGGACAGACGGACAACTTTTGCGATGTCATAGGTATCCCTCCACTTACGTTTTGGGATCCCAAAAAGAAGTACGTTTTAAAGCGTTTTTTCCCTGCTCCCGCAAAGACAACAGGGCCCAGCCAGCACATGAAACTCTACATTCTTTTCTGGACGATGAATGAAAAATTGTGTATTGTATTTGTTGTGTTTTATTTAATTCTTTTATTTTATTTTACATACTCCGCTTTTCAGATGGCGGGTCAGAAATAAATTACTTACTTAAAGAGTTTGTGGCTCGGTTGTGGGTCGGAAAGTGTGTTGCCGCTGACGATTGTGTGGCCCACAACTGGGGTTCAGCGACCAACAGCGTTTGTGGCTCGCTTTGTGGCTCGATTTTGACAAAAAACTGCCAAGGTTGATTTTGTGGCTTGAATTCGGCGGGAAATTCGAAATTGAGCAGCAAATATGTCAAAAGAATAAAATTAATTATTTTCTCAAGCATGTAGACATAAAATTGAGATCTTTTTGCACATAATGGTAAGGACGAAAGCCTGAAATTCTATTTATTGAGATTTTATCTGAATTTTATTTATTTTCAGACATGAAATTATCGCCAAAAAAATAGTCAAAACGGCGTTTCCGCAGGTTTCAACTAGCGGTCGACTGCGTTTTGGCCCATAGTTGTGTCGCGGAAAAACGCCTTTATTTATTCGTTGAAAATGCATACAACTTTTTGTTTCTTCCTCTGAAGCTCTTTTTCGTCTTCTAGCTTGTTGGAACACTCATGAACGTGTTCGTTAGCATAGAGATGACAGGAGAAGGAGTGGCCTTTGAACAGAAGTTCAACTACCGACGTCCCATGTACACCCTAATGGAGTATCTCTGGTCCATCGAAGGTCATAAAAAGCAGTTCAAGTAAGTTTTAGTTAGTTTTTTTTAGTTTAATACTCTTTATTATACAAATCAACTTTTACATGCACACACCTACATGAACACACCTTTTGTAACCCTTAACGTCCTTTGTGTTAAAGTCTTTGATTCATGTGGGCCGAGAAGGTAGGAGACATCATCATTTTTCGATGGGTCGGATTTTACGAACACACTGTTACCTTTGTTTTCCCCAAAATCCTCACGGTAGCCAACGTTATCCACAAACTGCTTGTACACACTTCACTCCTCAACGTCAATCCGCCATTGCTAATTAACTATTCATTGATCTCCTGGCGCTGTTCAAAAGATTACCTTCGAGAAGATCCAGTGGCGTGTAAGAGGATTAAAACAACTAGGTATAACACCATGTAGACGTTTAGATATGTCGGAAGAAGAAATCATCGGCCAGTTTGACATTTTTTGGTCTCGGAAGCTGAATATTATTTAGCTCATTTGCAGAATCTTCAAGAAATCACTATAACGAATTTAGTCTAATTTACGGCGTTTGTTTATTGTGATCTAGTTTACATCCTTAATTCTTTGGACTTGCGGGAATTAACAAGAAAAAAACAGAAAACAAAATACTTAAAGAAATCGATAATGCAAATAATCAGTTTAATTTTTCTACACATTTTCCATATGCCTGCTACAATAAAACCATATTGTTACATCCAAAGTCAAACTACGATTCCATATTCCCCATGTCGGGCGCTTCCTACCGCGCCGCTAGATGACCCAGCGGTCGGATCGAGTCGTGGGTTCGTCTTGGGTCTTGGGTGGAGGGATTCTAGACATTGCAAGTGCTAGAATGCTTATGATATAACTCCTTTAAGAGGGTTACAAAAACCGCAGGAAAGCCCATTTGCGTTCGTAAGCAGAACTGAAACCTGAGACCTGCTCAATAATAATCACCATTGCCTATCCACCTGTTTTTGTTTTCCTTGCACATTTGCTTTCATGGTTTTGCTCTCTAGCCAAAATCTGGTCTTCCCGAGCAAAGACAGTAAAAGTGGGAAAGACCGGAAACTCCCGTAAGCCCCATGAGTCACAACAATCAGCGCCGTTTAGCGGATATTCTTTCAAACAATGTTTACAACGGGTACGTCAGCTACGATTCTTCATCGGCGATATTTCGGCCTTTTTTGGCAAGGGTTTACAGGTTTGTTTCCTTCCCCGAAGTTGAACCAGAAGATTGACAGCCTGACGAGGACCCTTGCCAAAAAGGGCCGAAATATCGCCGATGAAGAATCGTAGCTGACGTACCCGTTGTAAACATTGTTTGAATAAATGTTTCAAAGTCAGCTTGGGCTCAAAGAATATTTATGGATATTCTTTCGTTAAAAAATCGCTCTGTTGACATTTTCTTCCATCGCTCTCCGCACAATCATCATCAAAGGCACGTTTTGTTGATTTTTTTTCGTGTCGTTTATGATGAGCACCCTCTCTCCACTCAGATTTTCTCTTTAATTGGAATAAAAAACAAGTAGGAAAAGAATAAATAGCTTCTTTATGGAAATAAATGTTGAATTCACGATTTCGAATCAATTAATGTTGACAGACATTGCCTACTCACGCCCTCTTGCTTTGATTATATTAATCATCTACCGCTCGAAATTGGACATAGTCCAAACGCTAGGCAGCGTTCCGATCGATTTTCAGAGACCCGATTTTAGCGAAGTCACCGGTCTTTCCCACTATTATTGTCTTTGTTCCCGAGGAGAACCTCTTCACAATTAAGCCCCGCCTCTCGCGATTGGCTCAGTCGGAAGAATGGACTGTATGAACCAATCACAGACTTAAGTTTGTTGGCAGTGTTAGTCAAGATTGCGCGTAATAAGTAATTTCGTAGTATTCTCTATTTAGAAGAATCATGTCATTTATTTGGCGTTTAGTCTTGGAATGTGAGGGATTTGAAACACATTGAAAACTAGAATTTGTGGGGCCACCCTTGGCTATGCTTACAGAAAATTACACACGGCTTCGGCTGTTCTTAGCCTCATTTCATGTGCCTTGCCTTGTGACGATCTTTCGACTCCGCATGGTTGTAGTACAGTAGAGGTATGCTTATGTGAACAGTGCAGTTTTGAGCTAAATGGTAGAATGAACATGCAAATACCCATACAGGTGCTTTCAGATGCCCTTTATTACGTACTTCGCCTAACTGGTAGTTAGCTTTAAACTCAGCAAGTACATGAAAATGGCAAAGTCCACTGTCAACAAACGTTCACATAAGCATACCTCTACTGTACAGAGATCGAGTTGAGGAGGTTCTGCTTCTTATTTGTTCTTGATTCCCGGTATTTCTGGTTTGTATTCTCGAGTCTCTAGTGTTTCCTCTGGATTTTTTTGGTCTCAACATCTCGCAGTGACTTCTCATCAGGACCTGCCTCTCAAACCATACCCGGACGCAGAGATCCTTGGCCTCCTGTCAGTTGAAGGACTGCTTTTGCGTATTCTCTTTTTTATAAAAATAATAACAATAATAATTTTATTTTTCACCAATCAAAAAGCACATGGCATAGACGGAGTAGGAATAGAAGAAAAGAAGAAGGAAACACTATAACGAGAGGAGACTAGACAGACATAGAGACTACGACAACATTATCCTATCTACAATAATATCCTATTGTAGAAGAATGCTCTACCATTTATATCAAATAAAGTAGAAAAACGAGATATTCGGGTTTTTTTCTTGATCAGCTAGTTACCCCTCCAAGATGATGTGCGATGATTCTGCATCGTTCTTCTGGTTTTTAGTTACATCTCATCTTAATGTTTGTTGGTTCCGCATCGTTTTCCTGTTGGCCGGAAGTGCAACCGAAATATTCGAAATTGTATTTATCCCTCGCACGTCATCTTGGAGGGGTAACTAGTTGATCAAGAAAAACCCCAAAAATCTCGTTTTTCTATTTGATTTGAAATGAATGGTCAGCTTGGCTTCAAACCTTATATTCTCCAATTTATATGTTTATATTTTTATTTATGTTATCCCTGGCTCTTGTATGGAATTATAAACTTCTGAAACCCCAACCTTTATAGAGCTTTTTCGGCCGAGCCGAGTTTTGCCAGTCACACGAACTTCGGTGAAAGCTTCAGTGTCAGCCGACAACTCTTTTACATAGAAGATTTAAAGTTTTTTCGTTTTGGACATGGTAGGCCGTCAAGCCTATCTACTGTTTCTAACGTCTTTTCTCTTGCTTGTAGTGTTGGGCGATATTCGATATCGACGACGATATATCGATATATCGGACCAAATATCAGTATGGAATATCGAAACGTAAGTATCGATATCGAAAACGAAATTTGTTCATTCATAATTATTGTAAAGAATGCAACGTAACCTACATTTATGTATTCGAAACTGGAGCAATATGCATTCCATAATTCAGCTCTTATTTATTCGGAGTTGCAATATGCTGTTCAACGACAATTTTGTTCTTAAATTTTGGCGTAACGGACGTATCCTATAGCGAAATATGGTAAAGAACTATTGATATCGATATATTGAAAAATCCAAATATCGCCTCACTACTTGCTTGGTTTTCCCACTTTTAACCACGGCGCCTTCGGTTTCAAATATTTTGCGTCCAGCCGCCGCGTCAGAGAGCGGGAAGGCTGGATAGAGTCGATAAACGCTAGAAGGAAATTCACTAATTTGAAATGTAAATTAATTATATATTCGTAAAACGAAATTTCTAAGCCGTTTTGTCGTGAAAAGATCATTTCTAGTAAGAGTTGTGCTTTAAAAGAGTCGGGGCCTCTTTTTTTTTAATTCTGAAAACTTATATTTTGTTTCTCTTTTCAGAATACTAGCCAATGAAACGGAGAGGAATCTAGACGCAATGGATCCACCTCTGTTTCTTCGTTTCCTTAATCTCTTGATGAACGACGCTGTATACCTCCTAGATGAAGCTCTTTCCCACATGGCGAAAATTCGAGAACAACAATCGGAAAGGTAAACTTTTGGGGCGAAAAGACTCGGAAAGTGGAGCGAGTTTTAGCCGCAATCGTAGCAACACACGGGGGATAAGCCAGCAGAGCTTTCCAAACCGCAAGAATCGCCCTGTAAAGCCGCTTTCACATTGACGCGTCGTTGCGATGCGTCGCGTATGCGTTTATCTTGCGCTGCGGACAGGTTGCGTAGCGTATCTTTCACACCTGGGCGAGAACATACGCTGGATGCGCATTTACGTTTTCCTTTCTCGGTTTCTTCTGCCACATTTTCATTTCTTCGGAAGTTTTTAATCATCATTAGTAACTTTTTTTTCGTTAGTAGTAGGTTATTCCCCTGTTTCCCTTGAAAAATTTCCATTTTTCACTGAAAAATCTGATGCGTAACCCGTTGACGCAACGCAAGAACAGAAAAGCGAACTTGGTTCTATTCTTGCCTTCCGTTTTATTTGTCTGCGTAAGCTCTGCGTTGCGTCGCCGCAACCGTGACCCAGAGATTGCGTAGCTTAGTGTGAAAGGCTCTACGCGTCAATGTGAAAGTGGCTTAATACATACGACAAGGAATCGCACCTGGTAACCCCCGCGCCGCAAGCCTTTGCGAGAAATGACAAAGCGCAATCCTTCTCCTTCTTGATAAGATCCAGGATCGATATAAACTCAGAATTCAAGGCTAGGCAGATCTCACCTTTGGTGTTCCGGCGGCATCGGTCTCCTGGCCTTGGGCGTAGTCATCGTAGGACGGTTCGTCCTTGACCACCCAGTCGATGTTGTATGGGCGGTTTTCATACTTGTGCTCGGGCTTGTACTGCAGCAGCAACAGCAATAACAGCGGCCACAATGATAACCTAGAAGGTTAATACTACTTTAGAAACTGTAAATTAGGGCCCGCGATCTATTTTTAACCAAGTTACTATAAATGAATTATGAGCACTATAGCTGGATGTGACAAAAAACAAACTTTTTTTTTATTTTTTTATTTAACCTACTTGACTATAGGCGTATTCTCGCCGTTCCCTGAGGACTCCTCGGGGAATTGAAGGGAACGGCGAGAATAGAGGGAGTCACTCGACGCAGACTCCGCGTACAGAAATAGCGAGAACACGGGGAATGCTTCCAAAATGGATTTTGTTCGAAAAAAAAATATGCAGTTGACGAAGTTAGTCAACCACTTCATTTTTGGTTTTGCTTATTCTGACTGAGTCCCTACGACAAACAAAAACGTGGGGACTCCTCAAGTGGAGTCCTCGGGGAAACGGCGAGAATACGCCCTATAGAAAATATACAAGCAAGACTCACAAATACATAGAGAAGTACCAAATATACATTTGGCATAGACATGTACCAAATGACATAGAGAAGTACCAAATATACGTTTTACACACTCTTATTTTTAGATTTAGGACCCTGGCCTTTTTCTTGGCCAACCTTCCGTGGTCGTGGCCCCTAGGCAATACCTAGTTTGCCTAGAAAGAAGTTCGGTCCTATCCCACATAAATCTGAGAATTCTGTGCTCAATCGCAAACCTTAAAGCGGACCACAAAATATGATCTTTCTACCACGCAAACAATGATAACAATCCCTACTGCCACTATAAATGTTAAAAACCACAAAAAACACTGTCAAACAATGAGAAAATTAAAAAAAAACACGCCAAATTTCCTAGGTTTGTAATGATTCGGTCTGGACGAAATCTCAGCCGATTATCCGGGACAGCCGTTATGGCAAGTAGGGACCCAAGGATCAAAATAATAAGTTCGCATTTCTACCCTTGAAATTTGTCATCCCTTCCGCTCTTTCAAGCAACCCTAAAAATTTTAGCCATCGATCTTTCGGGTTGACTTCGGACATGTTGTTCAGCGATTTTTCTTAACATTGTAATTTAAAGAATACTCTGTTACAGGTTTTCCGAGTCAAACCGTGCTTTTAGTTCACCATCTGTATCCGATCCTTAAAATACAATGGACACTTATTATGCTTTATTTTTTCTTAGAATGTGCTTCGGAAATAAGCAGTTTCTTGTTATTGTATGTCATTACCTCTCGCCGGCGTCTCGGCGTAGACGATTTCTGAGATTGCACTTGGAAGGCGCGAAAAATTCAAAACCTCTCGGTCACGCATGAAAATCAATTATTTTATAGAGCCAAGTCATGAAGAGTGGCATTGCTGCTCAACTAACGCGCCTATGTAGCTGGAGATCGCTCAAATAAAAAACAAGACCAGTGTGGTACTCCTGAAGACATACCAAAAATAATCAATTAAGTTTTATAATTCTTTGCTAATAAAACGTGGAAAATTTTGTCATCTGGAAAAGAAGACGTTCTGCGTGGGTTTTTTCTAGAGCCAAAACAGCAACCCGGCAATCAAGTTCAAAATCTAAATAAACTGGTGGCTTGCGATCAATAAGAGAAGGTAAACAAATGTTTGGATTAGGTCTTTTAGTAGTGACCCAATTTTTTCGCTATCAGTATCCATTAATCCGTCATATCTAAACCTGCCCACGCCCCAATTCTTCCGGAGCCTTGAAGATAACAATTCATTCGTTAGGCCACCGGGCCGAAAGTAAGAGTTTTTTTTTGTTCTAGCTGCAGCCAATTAGCACCCCTTTTCCAAGAAGGGCCGACATGGATGAACAAATCTCAGCTGACTTCCCCGTTTTAGCGCCATCAACTATAATTCGCAGTCAGCTTGGCTGAAGGAATTTGTCGTCGTTAATTGTGTGCATACTGGCCAATGTCCTAGATACGTCATGTGAGCCAATCCCTGTTCTCGTAATAGTCTCGAGTGAAATATCAGAAATCAAATCTGCGTTAACAAGCGTGCCTAGCCAAGCACAGATGTCTAGGCACGCGCCCAAGCTTAGCCAGGCGCCGATTTCTAGAGCCTAGAACTTCGTTCCTGGCCTAAAATCTGTGCCTAGACATGGGTGTGAATGGTGATACTAGACACGTGCCTAGGCATCCGTGCTTGGCTAGGCGTGCTTGTGAGCGGGTGTTGACTAAACTTTAGCCGATTATCTACGGGTCGTGACGTCACACGAAAAGTCTATATTTTCCATTTACTAACGAAACTGATTGTCCCTAGAACGGTTTATGAGTGTAATCCCGTATATATTCTGCAACATTAATTTAATCAAATTTTCCTATTTCTTTCATGACGTCATGACAACGTCGCGAGCCATAGATTATCGGCTAAAGTTTAGTCAATACCTTGTGAACAGGGCTCAGAGTAAGAGGCAATACAGGAAGCAAATTTGTATTTTCCTGTAGACCAAGACTGCGTGAGGCTTTCGGGGTATCGAGCATTGAAATAATTTTGCCAACCTAACTTAACAGGTTGAAAGTAAAAATTTCTTTCAAGTCAAATCAAATGGATTTAATTTTAGCACGTCAAAAAAAACAAGAGAGGCGCCTTCATGACAGAGTACAATTTAGCCAAAAAGATAAATGAAAAAAAAACATACAACTAACGAAACATAACCAATCTGCGCATTGGGAACCGATTATCATTCAGTTCACTTGTGGAAGGTTTAAAATCACCCACTTTTTTATCAAGCAAAAAACAGTTTGAATTGTTGGGCCAAAAAGAAGTTATTGGTGGCAAGTGCAGGAGATATTGTAGGCAAATAGGGAAAGAGCAAAAAGATCGGCACACTTAGACCATGGAAAAGTTTAAAAAGAAAACCTGTAAGACGTATTTTATTTTCTGAGAGGGATCGCAAGCCCTCGTGACGGGGGACAATATAACAAAAAAGATAAATAAAAATACATAAAAAAAATACAAGAACGAAACATAACCAATCTGCGTAGGTGAGGAATAGTCAAGACCGTGATTCATTTACTCACAGAAGATTTGAAATCTTTTTATCAAGAATTGTAGCTCGTAGGGCCAGCTTTTGGGGCCAAAAATAATATTGAGAAATTATTGGTCCATGGTGGCAAACGCAGGAGATATTAGGCACATTCAAAATATGTAGTTCTTTTGTCTGAAGCAGAGAAGAGTTGTCAAATAGGGGTTAAGATCAAGAAGATTTGCATACGGAGACTATGGAAAAGTTTAGAAAGAAAACTTTTAAAGGACCTGTCTTACCTATAATACTAACGCAACCTACTTCTATGTATGTATGTATGTATATTTCTAAACCCGGAAACCCCAATTTCGTACGGTACATTCTAACCCCTCTAACAAAACCACGCGGATTTTACCTATTGCTACCTTCGATGTGAATCACGAATCACGATGTGTAATCGTTCCATATGTTTCTAAACCCGGAAACCCCAATTTCGTACGGTACATTCTAAGCTCTCTAACAAAACCACGCTGATTTTGCCTTTTGCTACTTCGATGTGAATCATGCTATCGACGACAGAAAAACCGGTTATGTAAATGTATTCCCTGTTTTCGCTGTAAGTCAACGGGTCTCGGAAAAGGCTTAAAACAGCCAAAACCGTGGGTTATTTGTTGAAAGCACAGCCTAGTTTTAACGTATTCAAATATTTTAAAATACTGTAAGCTGAACAGTAAATAGTGCGAGGGGTCCTTTAAGGCTAATTTTTTTTCAGAAACACCGGCGATTGGCCCAACGTTCCAGCGAATCAGAGGCAGCAACGGGAGGGTATGTTCCAGCATATGGGGATGTTGGCACGGTTCCACAATCATCTGGGCTTGGCGACTATTAAGATGCTGACCATGCTGACCTCGGAAATTAAAACAATTTTTTATCAGCCAATGTTGGTGGATCGGATTGCGTCGATGCTGAACTTCTTCCTACTGAACCTTGTCGGACCGAAGAACCGGGATTTTAAGGTAAATGAATTCCGGGCAATCGACCAGATTGTTCGCCGGATTGCTCGGTTCGGGTCATCCCCCGATGAAAAATTATCTCAAAATAGTAGTAGGAAGTTGTACGAAAAAG
The DNA here is from genome assembly GCA_030848855.1 of Branchinecta sandiegonensis. Taxonomy (NCBI): domain Eukaryota; kingdom Metazoa; phylum Arthropoda; class Branchiopoda; order Anostraca; family Branchinectidae; genus Branchinecta; species Branchinecta sandiegonensis. Next base: position 12,336,908 of record JAUPMV010000021.1, on the reverse strand, counting down.
TAGCGTGCAGTAACAACTGATGCTACTACATGCTACTATAGCAAGACTGGATGCTACTGAATACTACTGCTTAAGATAAGCCCAGTGTGAGGCACATTAAATTAAAGTATTCTGTACTACTGCATATCAATACATGTAACTTTTTCGTACAACTACACAGGCTACACATTTTTATCGGGCCTACTATAGGGGGGGGGGGGTATCCAAGCTGGTGGATGTGGTCACACGGACTCTAAGGATAGACTAAAGGTGTTTGTCCATGGTATATTTGTGTTCCACACATTTCCGGGAACGGAAGTGTGCGATACGTTCGACTCACAAGCTGAAACTCGTGGAAACGCTGTTTCGTCTTTTTTTTGCGGTATTTTCAAATGCCTGAAAATAAAACTCCTGAAACTTAGCTGATAATATTTTCAGTGGGACGATGTCCGTCAGAAACATAGAACAGCGACGGTTCCAGAACAGAGATGGTTCCTACCGTCTTTTTTTTTGTTTTCTTATTGGCGCGTAGCGTCTTTTTCCATTTTTTCCTGTTTTAGATTGAACTAAAACAGTGGCCACGTCTCCACCTCCAACTCAGTGACGTTAATACCAAAATTAACTAACAGTTTACCCTGCTTTAACGTCACTAACACTTTCATCATAAGAGAAATACTTTTATTCAAACAATGTTTACAACGGGTACATCAGCTACGATTCTTCATCAGCGATATTTCGGCCCTTTTTGGCAAGGGTCCTCGTCAGGCTGTCAATCTTCTGGTTCAACTTCGGGGAAGGAAACAAACCTGTAATAAATTACAGGTTTATATGATTTATTACAGGTTTGTTTCCTTCCCCGAAGTTGAACCAGAAGATTGACAGCCTGACGAGGACCCTTGCCAAAAAGGGCCGAAATATCGCTGATGAAGAATCGTAGCTGATGTACCCGTTGTAAACATTGTTTGAATAAATGTTTCAAAGTCAGCTTGGGCTCAAAGAATATTTATCTAAGAAATACTTTATTTTGATACTTTCCAAACTCTAATAAAAAACAAACATTCTGATCTAATCTAAAATACTTTAATTATTTGCTTTTTTCTCTAAGGGTGCTAGCCTATATCCTATACAAACCTTTTCATATCATATCCTACCTAATATTAAGAACTTTTCCATTCATTTTAATTATTTAAACTTAACATTTAAAATACCCAGGCAGACAGATCTGTAGGTTAAAACCAAAATAAACTACAAAAAAAACATAAGACTTTTGAATATCTCTCTCCCTGTTTCGAGACGCCCTTCCTCCATAGGGCATCTGTTTACAGTGGAAAACCACACTTAATTCAAATAATTTTAATTACAAAAAATATCCAACAAATTTCTTCATTTCCCTTCAGATACTTTGCCCCCAAAACCAAAAAACTAACAACCCCCTCCCTCCATTTGGAATACCTTCCGTTACAAACAAAATGGAGAAGGATTCCTACCGTCTTCTGAGGGAGATCCTAGCCGATTATCTACGGGTCGCGACGTCACACGAAAAGTCTATATTTTCCATTTACTAACGGAACTGATTGTCCCTAAAACGGTTTATAAGTGTAAACGCGTCCGGCGCCTCGCTGGCCGCTCGGCTCTATATATATAGATACAAATATATATTCTGCAACATTAATTTAATCGAATTTTCCTTTTTTCTTTCATGACGTCATGAAAACGTCACGGGCCATAGATATTCGGCTAAAGTTCAGTCAATACCAGCTTATTCCTTCACTGTCAGGAGTTTCATAACAGATAACACAAGGAGCGTGTTCCACCCTCGTACCAATAGTAACTATTAGTTACTAAATCCGTTCCAACCTCACGAAAAGTTACTACGCTGACCGTTCCAGCCTTCTCGAAATAGTAACTAATGGTAACTATTTGCTTACCACGCTCGGGAGCGTGGTAAGCGTAGTAACCACGAATCTCTGTCACGTGATTTTTCGGATTCACCCGTGGCATGATATTCCACTGGAAAATAGAAAAATCGTTCCAGCCTTGACGGAAAAAAGCCAGAATTCGTGACGTCATGCGTAGTAACTAGGGTAAGTAGGATGGAACACGCTCTAAACCTTTATGCGTACAAGAAGAGCCGAAACGCCGTAGGAAAACATCTGCCGACTTTTTTTTTCATCGCGAAAGTCAGCAAAATGCTTTTTCGGCGGTTTTTCGACTCAATACTTCTGGCAGTTTTGTAGTGTCTTCTTGACATCCTCTGCTATCTCTGTGACGTCATTGAAGTATTTCTTGCCACGCCAGATCAATCAACCATCTAGTTTATTTATCCAAATAGCTTACAGCTCTATATTTCCTTACAAGTCTGCTGCGGTTTTGTTACACTGACCATCCGGCCCTTCTTGGAGCGTGTTCCACCCTTCTAACAATATTAACTGTTAATTAATATTTTCGTTCCAACCTCGTGAAACGTACTACGCACTACTCAGACCGTTCCAACCTTCTCGAAATAATAACTATTTTCTTACTACGCCCGGGAGCGTAGTAAGCGTGGTAACTCCTATCTCTGTGACGCGATCGGCCCGATTAGCCCGTGGCACGGTATTTTGCGGGAAAAATCAAAATGTGTTCCAGCTTTGACGCCAAGAAGCTAGAATCCGTAACGTCATGCGTAGTAACTATGGTAAGTAGGGTGGAACAGGCCCTTGGCAAGTGTTCCCAAAGCTAGCTGGCAGGCCCTTGCCCCTTATGCACTGTAATTATGCACTTATGCACTGTAAAAGTTCGCCTTTGGCCGTGTTGACTGACAGATCGGGATAGTAGTCAAGAGGTTGTGCGTTCGATTCCTACTCCCGGCATACAAACCTTTTGCTTCTTTTTTCTACTAACTCAAAAGTCGAATTCTCGGAAACTGCCCAGAAAATGCAATGGTCGTAGCGAGAATTTTTCTTACTCGCGATATCGACTCAGGGTACATTCTTGATATGTCAGCTAGCTCCCCGAGTCAAGTTTGAGTCAAGTTTTCTGTTCCTTTAAAAATGTCAAACTTTGGCGACAGAAGGGTTTCGGGTTTCCCAAGCTGGAAAGCGAAGTCGGAATCACTTTCAAGTGGTTTTCGCGCTGCTTCGGAAAGTTGCAGAACTTTCCGCCCGGTTTTCGCGCTTTGAAAACTGAAGCAGCTTTCAAGTATGCAAATTTCAGTATGCAAAACCTCCATTATCTGTGAAGCAGATTGCAGATTTTCTACACTGTAAAAAGTTTCTCCGAGTAAGGATTAAAGTTAACTGCAGGATTTGCTACTGGGATTAAATCTTATCTCTACTGGGATAATATTAATCCGAATAAGAGATAATTTTATCTTAGTAGAGACAAGATTAATCCCAGTAGCAAATACTGCAAGATTTTTTTTACAGTGTACTCATCAACCTTCGAATCTATTTTACTATGTCTGTCACAAGTGCTGATGGTGAGGCATAGGGGGATTAACTGAAACTAGTCCGCTTGAATATGGCGAGTTCTTCTCGTTTTTTAAAGTCAACTTTACGTCGACTGCACAGTCGATCGGGAGGAATCGAACGCTCACAATGAATCGAACGCTCGTTCCTGCCGCAACCACAAATTAGTTCAGAAGTTCGGCTTCCAAGATGTCATTCGTTCAATAGAGAAAACGTCAGCTTCACTACTATGTACATCTCGTCATCCTGGTCATCGAGTACATGATGCTTTTCACGAATTTTTCAGGCCCAGTTGAAATTATGTCTAAATTTTGCGTGTTTATACTATTATTTATCTTGTGTTGTTTTTCGTTGTTCTCTTTACTCCGCTATCACCTTGTGTAGTTGGCGGGTTACAAATAATATATATATAACAATGAACCGAGAATTGCAAAGAAAACATAAAATGACGATGTCAGTTTGCCGGAATTGTGAATCGGTTGCGGCTCAGGTCCACGACTGACATCTTACTGTGTGTCCGCACTATTACACCAGGAGGATGTCTTCGGCTAAGTCTTCAGCAGGTCATCGAACGTCTTGTTCCACCCTAACTACCGTAGTAACCACGGATGATGTCATGGCTTCTGGTTCTTGGCGTCAAGACTGGGACGCATTTTTCTGTAGTAACTATGGAATAGAATAGAATAGTGTTTATTTAGCCTCGGATGGGCCATACACAGCTTTTTATATACACGACATACAGATATTTTTATTTATTTATTTATCACCCGTCATTTCAAACAGAAAAAGGACGGAGTACAAAAACGAAAAAAAAAGAAAAAAAAGAAAAACGTAAAACTTTCACGGGAAACACACAACAGATCGACAATTACAAACTGAGACTCTCTGACTGACTAAAAAATGAACACGATTACATACATATACACTTAAACTATGAGAATTTTGCTCCACGGGTGGGACTGGATTTTTGAGTTGTACTTGCTATCAGGTTACAGATAGCAAGGTCAGGGTCTGTTATGTTATATATTTTCATCATTTTAGTATTTCTTGTCCAAGTGGGGAGCCGAAGTAAGTATTTGAGAATCTGAAGAAAGTGGAACGGAGTTTATTTTATTCACTAGCTGAGAATATTTGCCAGAAGGGAGCTAGGTAAAGAAATCGGGGTACTGTAACGGAGTTATAAAGGGAAGCTATGATTTTTTGGTTGAAACGGGTTACATTATTTACAAGTTGAGCAAAGGAAGCGCATATTTTTCTTTCAGAATGTTCAGAATGAAGCCGGCGGGTGTGTTTTAATGACGAGCCAATGGGGAGACCAAGGTAAACAATGCTCTCAACGGGTTTTACATTGATATCACCAAGAGCAATGGAGGGCACGGGGCCTTCAGCTTTCCAATTAAATAGTACGACGTTTACGTAATTAAATACGTCTGACGTGTGACCGAATTAAATTCAAGACCTTGATGAACGTACTCGTTTTGCATAATTTTAAAATTTTCTTCTACCCGTTTGATTGACCTGCTTAAATTAAAAATATCGTCGGCACAACATACGAGAGAAATGTCAATGGCTTGGAGAACACATGAACAAAGACATAAAGATTGCGCTTCTAGGACAATATTATTGAACAGTGTTGGCGAGGAGATCGACCCCTGCCGAGTACCCTTACGAGCTGGGATTGAACGACCACAATAGAGAGTTTTCGGAAATAGGCTTGTTGCTCACGTTAGCACCTCAGCTGACATCTGGTGGTACGTATCGGAAACTACAGTTTTCGGAACGCTAAATCTGTAACTCACGTTATCCATCCTTCGACGGCAGTATTTTCAAATAGTAGTCCCTTGTACAATGTGTACACTTTACTTACTGTATTCTTTCCAATCCAATCCAAAAAAAAACTCTACAGTAAGGCTCTTTTTCAAATACACGCTTAACAGTTCAAGCATGTGACTAAAGATAACGTTTTTCGCTCAGAGTCCACTTTTTCGAACGCTAAATTTTCACCTTATTTGTTATCAGCATCATCACTTTAGCGTGAGCTACAACTTTAGCGTATGGTATTTAGGTCTCACGCAAGTTTCCGAAAACTCTCTAATAACAAGGGTGAGGTGACGGTGTGTTAAATTTTGAGGCAGCTTAAGCCTTACTCGGAGCCGCGAGTACATATTCCTCAAAGACATTATTACAGAGCGATTTAAACCTCGCTTCGCCGCATGCAAAAGTATGGCAGCGTGGATCAAAGATTCAAAAGCTCGACGAACATCGTGACCGGCTAAGACCAAACTTTCCCCCGAATTTTCTACATCAATCAGCGCTGAAGCTACCACGGCAAGTGCATGCGTGTAGCCGATACCTGGTTGAAATCCGAACTGTAAAGGTGGGACATCGCACTTATTACTCAACTCATCAATAAATAACAATTCATAAATTTTAAACAAAGTCGTGGACACTGTAATTGGACGGAAGCTTGAACATTGTGGCGTCGCATTAGATTTTCCTTTTTTGGGAATTGGAGTAAGGTCCCCTATACAAAATGTTGTAGGGACAATGCTAGTGTCAAAAATCATTTGCATTAATAAGCAAATGTGGTCAACAAACAAAGAGCTACCATTAATAACATGAAGAGCGCTAACATTGTCAATATATTATATTAACATATATTATTATTATCTATTAACATATATAACAAATATTAATGCATTGAAAAATAGTGATCCTGCTACACATAACCTATCTCCTATTTAAATTCCCACTCACATATTCTACCACCGCTTTAATAACGTTGTCTTTAGTCGATGTCAATATACCTACGTAATTTTTCACGAGCTTGGAACAAAAATAGGAACTAATATTTACAGCTGTAAGAAAGGTGGAACACGCTCCAAGTTTGGTGCTGCCAAAGTATAGCGCTAAAACTCTACCCACAATGCTATACAGCTTTGTTTCACTATTCCAGGCGAAGGACTTCGAAAAGTACGAGTTCAAGCCAGCCGAGGTCGTCACACTTATCTGTCGGATCTACAGCCATCTGGGAAGAAATTTGAAGTTTTGCACGGCAATATCAGCAGATGGCAGAAGCTACAGTCCTCAGTTGTTCGAACAAGCTGAAAGTGTTCTAAGTAAGTAAACAAAAACATTAATTAGTCCTTGTACCTGAAGCTACTGCCAACGTCGCCTGCCTTCAGACCGACGTGGGGACGACGGGAGGGGAGAGAATAAACGGCTCAGGCTCATCTAGAAAAAATACTCCAATTTTCAAAAAAAAAATCGCAGAATTGTATTCAACCAGGGTTGTGCATGAATAATCGTCATTCGCTGAATCACGATTCAATTCAGGATTTTACTAATAATCGTGAATCGAATCGTAATCGTCATTTTTTTCCCCGTTGAATCTTTGAGGGAATCGTAATCACTTTTTTTCCACCGAATCGCAGTGCGATTCAGCCTAAAAAAAAATTAATAAATTGCAGTGAATCGTCCTTCAAAAGGATTAAAATCAGTTTCCCTATAGGATGTGCAGCTCACATTTACAGCATAATTGTTTGCGGATTACTGGTTCTACAATTTCTTCCCAGTAATGTCTAATCTTTTAATCCCCTGGAGGAAACAGAGAGGTATAAATACATGGGACAATGGTTATTGAAGTAATTCTGCTAACAACTCATGGTCTATTAACATGATCGAGGACAAGTGAATCTTGAATTGTGCGATTCAGAAGCAGGTCGAATCGCACAACCCTGTATTCAACCTCACTTAAAGTTTAAAGGACCCCTCGCACTATTTACTCTTGAACAGTATTTTAAAATATTTGAATACTTTAAAACTAGGCTGTGCTTTCAACAATTAACCCACAGCTTTAAGCTTTTTTGTTTTAAGCTTTTTCCGAGACCCGTTGACTTCTAGCAAAAACAGGGAAACAATTTACATAACCGGTTTTCCTGATGGAAAAACTTCTCGCAGACAACCGTCGACAGCGTGATACACATCGAAGGTAGCAAAACACGGCAAGTGAGGAAATCAGCGTGGTTTTGTTAGAGGGGTTAGAATGTATCGTACGAAATTGGGGTCTCCGGGTTTAGAAATGTATGGAGTGTTTATGGAAGTAGGTTGCGTTAGTATTATAGGTAATTATTTAATTAGTCCTTATACCTAAAGCGACTGTCAGCGTTTCCTGCCTTCAGACCGACGCGGAGACGACGGGAAGGGAAGAGAATAAACGGCTCATCGAGAAATAATAATCCAAGTTTCAAAAAAAATTCGCAAATTGTATTCAACCTCGCTTAAAGTTTAACTGAAAAGCCAACTTATTTTTGTATCATTTAACGGAATACACTGCCTTTTTTGGATTGTGTTAAGGGATTTTTTTTATTGTTCACTATTTGCTCTAGAACGACGATCAGAATATCTGCAGTCGTCCTCACAACGAAAATTTCTACTATGACGCAGAAAAATTGAATCTCAATACATACGCGGCGTTTCAATGGCCAGTGTTCAGCTTAGGGAAGATAGCTCACTTCGTGAACACCTGTTTTCGTAAATAGTTTTCGCCGAGCATACAACACAGATACAAGCACATAGAGCATACAAATCAGACAAAGAAATTACACTAATTGACAACCGATTATTTGCGAATAGCGGAGCAACGAAGTATAAGACATTTTCGCCGGGCCTTTAAGCTTCTTTAAGTGAGTCCTATATTAGCCCTTTTCAGTTAAACTTTAATTCAGGAAGTTTTAGTTTAATTCTCTTCATGTGGGATGCCATATTTTCCCGAGATGAAATGATGACGAACTTCATTTCTAAATCTTGTCTGCCACTTCAGTGTCTAGGCTTCGCGCTTTCCTGCAGATTGTTACATAACATTTGCACCTATCGCCTGTCTTTTATGTCCTAGCAGGTCATCTACACATCATAAGAATCAGTACCGGATTACCAAATAGGTAGAAAAAGGCATGAAAGTGATTTTTGCGGTTAAAAATAAGTTTTTTGTTCTGTGATGAAATGGTTCGTATCAGAAGTTAACATGCAACAGGGCCCCGAAATTTTTGGAGCCTTCATATTGTTTTATCTGGCGCCGATAAGAATCGACAATTTTCTCGATTCGCATTTCTCTAGTGACTCAAGCTTTTATTTGCTCTATATCTTGCTTTATTTCCCAGTTACCCTCTATAGACCTATGCTTTATATAGTACAATTCTTCAGTGGTGTACTTTAGATTCAAGTTTTCTGTTATTGTCATTCATGTTCCTTCTTTCATCTTTTCTTCTTCTTTTTTTTCTTGTTTAATTCCTCCGTCTTTTTGTACAGTTGCGCAATATACTGGGCAGTAATAATTAAGTCAGGAGAGAGTCTTACCAGTTGAAGTGGGTGGCTCACCGCTACCGTATGTCCACCGCTAACCAGGAAATCTTGCATCATCAAGAGGATTAGTTGGGTCAAATATTTTTGTAGGTCGAAGGGGTTCGAAGGGTGTGTGTGTCGGGGGGAGGTGAGTCAGCCCCCCTCCCCCCCATGCTTCAGAGACTCTACTCTCAGTCGTATGTTTCAAGCTTGTCGGTATGACAGTCGTTTGTATTGAGCTTTTCAGAATGACATACAGGCAGTTACCAAACGTGAAATTTCACCCACAAATCACATTTTTTAGTCGTATCGTTACGAAAAAATTTCTATTCGTATGTTTTCAGACTCACAGTTGTGTATTCTCGGTTTTCCAGAATGAATGTCGTATGTTTGAGCTTGCCAGAATGACATCATCCGCGAATTTCGCCTGAAAAGACCCGTTTCTTGTCGTACTTTACGAGGGGATTTTCTAGTCGTAAATTAGAGACAGTCGTAAGTTTTGACCTTGCCAGATAAGCCAAATAAGCCACGTTAAAAGCAGTGTGTGTTGGAAGTAGTCAAATATTGCTATCTAAAGGCCAATTCAGCAAAATTTACCTGCGGTTGCTTCGTAGTCCTACCCTATTTCTATTTAGTTGAAGTTTGCATCATTTATGTGTGGTTTTAAGCTTGAAATTTCGGGTCTAAGCTACATTAAAAGGTAGAAGTTGTAAAGGAGTTGTTGAATTTTGCTCGGATTGAACAAATTTAGCCTGCGGCGCTCACCTTAGTTTGTCTTTGGTAGGTATGTCAGAAGCTGGTACCGACTACCGAGGCTTGTCTTATCTCCAGAGAAATTTGATATGAACGGCATCGTCTAATTCCTGTTATTGTTTATTATTTTATTGCTACAATGGCATTTTCCGTAACGTTTTAGAACTTATAACGTTAACATTTCTTGAGCCTTCTGGTGCTGTGTTTTTAGCCAGTCATATATTTTGGAGTCTTCACCCCCATGCCTAAGCCCTTCGAACCGCCCCTGACTACCGTATGTTCACCGCCAAGTCATTAGTGCAGGTAGCGCGGGTAGCTGGTGCAGATTCCAGAATAATTCCAGACCCTTAAATGCCAAGAGGGTGTTGACCGCCACCAGCGCTAACTCTGCGTTAACCCGAGCTAATGCGACCACCTATGGTATCTGTTACCACGGCAACTGGATTTGCAATTAGTCGATTTTGCAGTTACCGTGCTATCTGATATACGGCTGCTCTGGAAAAACGACAATTGCCGAATTTGCGCTTTTCCCAGTCATCCCAAAAGAAAAACTGATATTCAGTCACATCACTAAGTGCCAAACTTCTTTCCCACCAATTTTACAAAAAGTGATGAAAGTGAGATGACTTTTTCAAATACCACGATCAGTTACCACGGTGCGGTATCTGAATATCAGATACCACGATAACTGCAAAGACGATTTTAGACCGCGGTATCAGATACCATGGTATCTGCAAAAACGCAACTAGTAACTATTGTCATTCTTCCTGTTCTTGCGCCGAAACGAGAAACCGTCAAGAATGTAAACGTCATTTTCTTTCACATTCTTTGTTTTAAAAATTTATATTATTATTTCTCTTGTAACCAGTTGGGGCTCTGCAAATTTTAGACCAGTTGGTAACTGATAATCCCTTAATCGCCCTGATACTTACTACAGTTGGCGCTGGACACCCCATCAAAATATTAGCAGGGACCCATAAATTTCCTGTAATGACTCGCCATTCAGGGGGCTTGTCAATAAGAGATTTCTGATGCGCTCTTGACCGAGCGTCAGATAGTTCAAGAAATACCCACGGGATAAAATACCCGACTATCCAGACAGACAAAAATTTTCGCAGCTGTTGTGCTGAACTAGGAATATTTCTCTGTAATGGAAGAGTATCCTGGATCTTTTTTCCTAGCTTATGTACCTGGTGGCATGCTGAATAGTCCTGACCGAAGATGGCTATCTATATATATCTGAGCAAGAACGCCGATTCGACACAAGCGGAATTTTTGGAAACTAGGTGAGGCTCGGGCAACATAGCAACATAGAAGCATAGGAAATGACAAGCCCCCTGAATGGCGAGGCATTACAGGAAATTTATGGGTCCCTGATATTAGGTATGACAAGATTAACCCTCCTCTCTGGACGATCTAATCCTCTTGGGGACGTATTATTTCCTGGGTGACGGTCAGCACCCGTTTCGCATTTAAAGAATAAAACCTGAAACTACCTGCACTGGCTACCTGCGTTACCTGAATTAAAAGGTGGCGAATAAAAAGGTCGACCGCGGTGGCGGTGGAACACTGCTACCTACCAGTTATCTGGTCATTTGTGTTGGGTATTTTTGTGGGTTCGTCAACCCAACTTACACTGTAAAAAAAAATCTTGCAGTATTTGCTACTGGGATTAATATTGTCTCTACTGAGATAAGATTATTTCTAATTCGGATTAATCTTATCCCGGTAGAGATAAGATTAATCCCAGTAGCAAATACTGCAGTTTTTTTCTCGGAGAAACTTTTTACAGTGGAGTGTTAGAAGCGCCAAGGTTTAATTTGTATATATTATGGCCCTAGTCAGTCGGATTTTGACTCAAATAAATAAATAAAATAAATTATTATTGACATGAGGATCTGTGCCAAGGTGACAGTTGTCCTACTCGATTATTAGTTACTTGGGGTCACTCCATGTCCTCTTTTCTTCTGATCTGTGGCAAGGTGACAGTTGTCCTACTCGATTATTAGTTACTTGGGATCACTCAATGTCCTCTTTTCTTCAGCCCGGTTGGGAAAACTTGACCTCGTGTCTGAACTCCAAGAGGTGGCTCTTCGAGTAAAAACAGCAGCATTCCAGCAGCAGAGCGACGACGAAATTGCAGCGCAGGCGCCTGAAGAATATTTGGACCCCATCATGTCAACATTAATGTTGGAACCAGTGATGCTGCCATCGTCAAGAAATGTGATTGATCGGTCAACGATTGCTAGGTAAGTTTAGACTGTCAGAAGTTGCATAGTAGGTAATACAAGCCCCCCCACCCCGAATGTTGTCGGCCGGTCGGTAAAAAATAGCCGAGTCGGCGCGAAGTGCCGCGATTTGTTGTAAAAACAGTCGATTTTTGGGATCCCAAAACGTAAGTGGAGGGATACATATGACATCGCAAAAGTTGTCCGTCTGTCTGTCTGTCCGTCTGTTAGCACGATAACTCTCGAAGAGAATTAGATATTTTGGTGAAACTTGGTGTGAGGATTCTTTGGGTCAAGGGTAAGGTCAAGTTCGTAGATGGGCTCTGTAGCCCTATATTTAGGAGGGGGTAAGGGGCAAATATTTTATACAGCTAATGTGATAGTCGATTATGGGGTAAGAAGGCATGTTGAATCGATGGTGAAAACCATTTTCTCGCAGTACTGGTAGTTAATCCGGAATCCGGCAAAAACGGAAAGTTGGTTAGAAGTAAAAGTTTCATTGAAGTTGATTAAATGTTTGATAAGTCAAAGTTTTACTTGAAGTTGATTAAATGTTCTCTGTAGGGATAAGGAAATGCGCTGAATTCGTTTCTGAATTTTCTTTTTTTGCTGGACTAGTAGCTCGCTCGGAATTCGGCCGAAACCGGAAATTTGGCAGAAGTAAAGCTTAGCAGGAAGCTTCGGTCAGCATCGTCAAAATAGATATCGCTTATAGCCTGTGTTGGGCTGAATTCCCAAGTAGTACTTGAAGTACAATTAAGTACTTGTACTTCAAGTACTACTTAAGTACAAAATCAAGGTACTTGAATTTTACTTAAGTACATTTTTCCTGGAGTACTTAATACTTTATACTTAAGTAAAATAAATTGGTACTTGAAGCTCTCAAGTACCCATACATTCTTAAGTACTTTCAAGTACTCCCAAGTACATTCCGCTTCGATTGAATGATTTTTTTTTAACAGAAAAGGATTTTTCAGAAAAGGGAATTTCAAGACTCATAACTAGTTCGATTTCAGGATCGGCAAAAAATGCTAAAAGCAGATTCTCAGTACCAGCATCTCCACCAGACGACAAATCATTAGTCTTAAGCAGGCACACTTCTTTGAATGTTTCTTGACCTAGAACAGTGTAGTTCGGACTAAATGGAAATAGAAAAAAACACCCGTTGAGGAATTTCTAGAAGCCCGTAATTAGTTACTTTGGTAGACTGGTAGATGACTTTTGTCAAGTGCAAACAAGTGGCACTGTTCAGAACTGACTAACGTTCAAAGAAGCGTAGCTCTAATGTCTTTCTTGGTATTTAATTATTTGTTTAAACTGCCAAATGCCTTTATATATATGACTTTCTTTTATTTTCCATGATACAACTGAATATGACTGAGCTAGAAATAGTGCTAGTAGAGTTGTACTTAAGTAGTACTTGAAGTACTACTTAAGTACAAGTTCTGTACTTAAAACTCGAGTACTACTTAAGTACAATTGGGGTCTGGTACTTAATACTTGATACTTAAGTACAAAATTTGTAAGTACTTAATACTTAATATTTAAGTACAAATCTGAAGTACTTATTACAACACTGCAACCCAGCTAGTTGTGTGATATACATATGGTTCCTTTCCACTTCTTAATTAGTCAATTGTTTAGCAAAATATTGCAGCCTGGGAAGCATTCAGAGGCATAGGAAATATTTGCAGTTGACACTGCTATAGAGTACAACACATTTGACGGTGCACAACGGGTAAGTCATTTCCTAGAGCTATATTTCGGCCCTTCTTGGCAAGGATCCTCTTCAGTCTCAAGCTGGAAAATGAACTTGCCAAGAAGGGCCGAAATATAGCTCTAATTAAATGTAGCTGACTTATCCGTCGTGTACCATCAAATATGATTCGCAGTCAGCTTGGGCTGAAGGAATATCTATAGAGTACAACACAGAGTTGACGAAAAATTCCCTAAATAAATGATGGTAAATAAAGTATCAAACTAAAAACGGCAAAAAGCGACTTCAAGCGTTCTTGTCAGATTGACGCACGGACGACAGGAGGGGAAGAAAGAATAGCTTGAACAGGTCAAAAAGGTCAAAACTGTCACAGGTCAAAACTGCATCTTTCCCAAACAAACAGAAAAAAAACAGAGAGAAAGAGAAACACACTTAGTCCCACTATAGAACGTTTGCTCATGTATATTTTAATGAAACTTGGTATGAGAAGTCTTTGCATCGAATGCAAAGTCAAGATCGTAGTCGGTTGTGTAAGATTCAACATTGAAGGGTGGAGGCGAGGCTTGGGATATAGTGTCAGGAAGGTTTCTGGTATTAATTGACTAAAAAGGTCGATTCTTGAAATGTAAAACGACCGGTCAGAGCCTGTTGTTAAAGAAGAGGAATCTTACACTTTTACTCTTTCACTTGGTGTCACTCCCCACAACTACCATACGATTATGCTACCTTTAATACTCACCAGCAACTGTGGTAGCGTGGGGCTGGAATTTGTGACATTTAAAGGAAACACACTTCGGAGACTATATTTCCTTGATCAAAGGTTTTATTTATAAACGCACTTTAAGGGATAAAAATAGTATAACGTCTCAGATCCTTTCGTCCTCTTAACCCCATGTTTCTTGCTTCTGCGAGAGACTCGGCTCGCTACCCAAATTAGTTAAATCGAAGCGGGCGGACACACACACAACGGGAACCAAGTCGGTCCTGAACTTTATCGACCCTGTGTCAGGGAGAGAGAGCAATAAACTCTCTGGTTGAGCGATGTCTGCTCAAGTGGACCAGTCGGTCCTGCTTTATCGACTCTATAGGCGTATTCTCGCCGTTCCCCGAGGACTCCACTTGAGGAGTCCCCGCGTTTTTGTTTGTCCCGGGGACTCACTCCCCGTATTCTCGCGAGTCCCCACGGACGGGGAATGCTCCAATTATCATCACCATCATCAAAAAGGACTCCCTTTCAAATTCGGAGGGGAATCAATTTTTGCTGTTACAGGTGCTATGTAAAATTAATTAAAAAGAATCAGAATAAACAAAACCAAAAATAAATTGGATCTAGACTAATTTTTTCAGCTGCATATTCATTTTTCGAACAAAATCCATTTTAGAAGCATTCCCCGTATTCTCGCTGTTTCTGTACGCGGAGTCCGCGTGGAGTGACTCCCTGTATTCTCGCCGTTCCCTTCGATTCCCCGAGGAGTCCTCGGGGAACGGCGAGAATACGCCTTATGTCAGAGAGAATGGGCAATAAACCCAGAGCATTCGCACAATGTCTGTTGAAGAATCTAAAGGCGTACTCTCGCCGTTCCCCGAGGACTCCTCGGGGAATCGAAGGGAACGGCGAGAATAGAGGGAGTCACTCCACGCGGACTCCGCGTACAGAAACAGCGAGAATACGGGGAATGCCTCTAAAATGGATTTTGTTCGAAAAATGAAGATGCAGCTGAAAAAATTACTCTAGATCCACTTTAATTTTGGTTATGGTTATTCTGATTCTTTTTAATTAATTTTACGTTGCACCTACAATAGCAAAAATTGATTCCCCTCCGAATTTGAAAGGGAGTCCTTTTTGATGATGGTGATGATAATCGGAGCATTCCCCGTCCGTGGGGACTCGCGAGAATACGGGGAGTGAGTCCCCGGGACAAACCAAAACGCGGGGAGTCCTCGGGGAACGGCGAGAATACGCCTTAAGTGCGCTTACTGCTTATATATTTTCAGGATTACATTCCAGCGCGTTGAGAAACGTGAGGTAATAAAAAATCCTGGGGAGGTGAGTCAGTACTCAGAGAAAAACTGAAAATAATAATCAATGGTAGAATACCTTATGTTCTGTTTGGTAGGGTGAGATAACTTCACGATGTGAGAGAGAGAGAGATCGGTATATTTAGAAACCATCATAGCATAACTAAATTCAGTTTCTTAAAGTTTAACTGAAAAGCCAACTTATTTTTGTGTCATTTAACTGAAGACACATAATTATTTGGATTCTGCAAGGGATTTTTTCATTTTCCACTATCTGCTCTAGTTATGACGTTCACAATATCTGCGGCCGTCCCCACAACGAAAATTCTACTATGTCGCGGCTATTTTAATCTCAACACAAACGCGGCTTTTCAGTGGGCAGTGGTTGGATCGGTGAAGATTGCTTAGTGCCTGAACAAAAAAAAGTCGGATATCTTTCTCGTAATGCATACAAACGCATAGAGGTAGAACAAATCACACGAAAATTCCACTATTTGAAAATCGATTGTTCGTGAATAGCGGAACAACGAAGTAACGCATTATCAGCGTGTCTTCAAGCCAATTTTAGTGAACAAGTGATGGGCAACTAGATTGTCCTATCCCAGCCCTTTTCGGTTAAACTTAAAAAATTATAAATAACAACATACACGACGATTCAGCATTGAACACCGAAGTAAAAAAAAAGGCACAAACGAGTTCCCGTAAAGATTAGCTGCGTTCGTTGCACTCCGGTCTGTCTCTGGTGTTTAGTCACCAGTGTCCGGTTCTTCCCTTAAAACGTGTTTTTTTTGTTCACCTGTGAGTTGATGAAAACTGGCTAACTGCTCGCTGAAGCCGGGCTCACGAGCAGGTTCTGGTTAGTCCGCACCGGTGAGATAAAACCAGACACTGGTTAGTTCAAAAACGGGTTATAAGACTGGTAAGAAGTCGCCGGTGGATGCAAAAACGGCTTATAAGAAAAACCGGAGACCACCGGTGAGAACTCCCGTGACAAAGAACGCAGCTATTAGTGCGGACTTTAGGGGGTAGAAGTTTATTTTGCAATCGAGTTCGACTATTGGGAGGGGCTGTTTCCGGTAGTGGTGACCGGTGGCTTGTATTGGCTAGGATAGATTTGCCAAACTGCAAAATCAGTTTTTCAAGCCGGAATTTAAGCGGTGGTAAATTCAGTTTCTCAAGGGCTTTTTCGTAGGGTATGTCGCGGTTTCGGTTTAGTTTGAACTAAACTAAGTTCTGTCCTTTCAGGCACCTACTGAGCGACCAGAGTGACCCCTTTAACCGAGCCCCTCTAACACTCGATCAGGTCATTCCCTGTCCTGACCTAAAAGAAGCCATCCACAAATGGCTGGAGGAAAAGCGATCGAAGAAAATATAAAATTCGTTGATGTTAGCAAGAACAAATAACGAGATAGATCTTTTGTCTCCCTATCTCGGTCATACAAACATACTGAGTCGAGTAAAATACGGTTATCTCTACAAATAGCTATATCGCTGTTAAGTCGCTGAAGAGGGAATCTAGCAGTGAAAGATGATTTGTTCTATGGACGCGCTCCAGAGCGGTTCGGCGCGGAATACGCCTCCTGCTAGCCTCATTTAATATTTCTTGTGCGAAAAGCAACGGTGAAGACGGAAGAGGAGTAAACGGGTACCAACATCAGCTCAAAGCTAGAGTAAATACCTCTAGGTCATCTCAGTTTTGTCGGGGTTTTCATAATCGCTGCAGGCGACTAAAGACAGAAGCTCTATTAGATTATTTGTTCTTGATGGTAGGCATATCGGCTGGTTACCAAAGCTTGTGCCTCTTGTGAGGCCTGGATGAGTTGCGTTGTAAATTGATAAGTCAGCTGTAATTTTGTTTGGAGATTTTTCGTGCCATCAGCCCATATGCTAGGAGCGCTGGCGGAACTCAAAGATAATATGCGCGCGTAATTAGCGATTAAAAATTCAAAACCAGCCACGTGCGTATTTTCATCGTGGTGGTGGTGAACGCTGATGATTATAAATCCATAGGGATGTGACCCTGGGGACAATACTCTTGATGACTAACTCTTCTTGCCGATACAAAACCGCTGTGTACCTAGCGGAAGAGCCAGAAGCGGCACCACAGCTGTCCCCAACGATCACCGCGATTGATTGACACAGGATTTGAGCTTTTGAGTTTAAGTCTTTAGTGAGACGTTTTCTCGTTCTTCTTGAGTATCACTTGCGTGTTTTGGACTAGTCATATAGAGTATTAGCAGACTGTATTGTCCACACGGGACCGTCCTTTTTGGCAAGTTTCCGTTTCAGGCGCTAGCCAAGATCTGGCAAAAAAAGAACTCTTTACCATCCATCGATGTTTATAATAATTAGTAATATTTTATTGAACTAGCCTACACGTGTGTCGGTGCAAATGGATAATCACCTGTCATTTCCTTGCTCTGGAAAACGAAACGAGTTTTGGTCAAAGTCGGAAGACTTTGACCGACTTTGAACCAGCAGAGCTTTCCGGGTCGCCAGAATCAGGGGCGTCACGACTAGGGGGAGGGGGGGACGCCCCCGAATGTTGTCTGCCAGTCGGTAAAAAAATAGCCGAGTCGGCGCGAAGCGCCGCTATTTCTCGTAGAAACAGTCGATTTTTTTTAAGAACAATCGGTTTCTCGCAAAAACGGTCGTTTTTCTTAAAAAATAGTAGTTTTTCTTAAAATCAGCAGATTTTTCGTCACACAGTCGTTTTTATCTGCAAAAACGGCCGGTAAAAATGACAAGCCAGTCGGTAAATACCTTGCCCCCCCCCCCCTCCAAACATTTTGGCTAGTAACGCCTCTGGCCGGAATTGTCCTAAACTTTGACACACAGTCAGAAGTTAAGTTTCGCAACGCTCACACAAGGATGCATAATTTCGGTGTCGACTAAGTTGTGTCGGAATTCATACAGTCGTGACTTACATAGCGACGTTATGTGATTGAGGATCCAACATAGGATTTCATTGTCCCTAGGTCGTTTTATAAATGTAAACGCGACCGGCGCCTCGCTGGCGGCTCGGCTCTATATTCAAATATATATTCGCGGATAGGAATAAAATACAGTTTTTTTTTTCTGAGGTAAAATAGATCAAATGGGTATGACGCCACGCTTGTGTGGAATTCCAATGCAACTTAGTTTAGACCATAATTTCGACAGAACTGAGATACCAGACTATCTGTTAATATTAGATAACATTTCCGTTATGACCTTTTTTAGTCTTTTTAAACGCTTGTCCCCTCCCCTCAACAAAATGTGGAGTGACAGGCCTTACTGTCCTGTACTGTAGCTGTTTGTCCTGTTGAGGTCGGTAATTTGTTTTAGTATTTTGTTTACGTGTATTTCGGAGTATAAATATCATAATTGTACTGTGTTCTTCAAAACTGTGCTAACTACATTTTCATAATTTTTGGCCCCAGTTTTGTGTTGGCCATCTGCATGAAGAAAGTAGGAACTCAGAAAGTTAAAACTAATCTACCTGTTAGATGGTGCGCGCGTCGTCATCTAACACTTAGCACAATTTTAACAGAATACCAAATCAGCTATGTTCTTTCCAATGGTATAGTTAACGCAGTTTTCAAAAAAAAATTCAGTTAGCACAGTTTTGAAGAACACGGTACAGTTGTGGTCATGATAGGTGTTATGGAGGGATTGGTAAAAATATTTGTATTGCTTGTAGCTGTGAAGATTATATTTGTTCGTTAACACCTCGCCAAGATCTGAGTAGCCCTTTCGGCGAGCTGTCGTCTTTCCTTTAGCTATGCAGTGCCCAGTTTGTCTGATTGTTCGTATCCGCAGCTAGAGCCTCGTTTTTGTTGCAATAGCGCTGCCGCATCGCTGCTGCAGCACTTCTTTGCTTTTGCACAATATGCGTTTTTGGATTTACTTTCTTCTTGGTGGAAGCGGCAGCGCTGCAGCACGTTGCAGGGAAGCACGGACTTGGTCGGTGAGCAAGTCCGTGATTCTCGAGAAGCGCTGCCGTCTTGTTCGGAAGCGCTGCAGTGCAAAAACGGATGTAGAAAGAATCAGTCGGGAATCGGCCGAGAAGTGGACCTGCAGCATGCAACAAAAACGAGGCTAAGACATTAGCTGCCTTTTCTCCATAGGTCGGTTAACCTACCTATTTGCCACTATTAACCGTTTTTTCGTCTTGCCGGTCGGTTCGACTGAACTCTAAAAAACGGCGTCTTTGTGTCGCCGGCGCCTATCTCTCCAATGAGAGTTTTGAATTTCGCGGCATGCCCAGGGCGTAGGTCGGTTGGACGGAGCTCCCGCCTCAGTCCACAGTTCGGTTAACCGACCGGCAAACGGAGCACAAAAAAAACAGCTTATTAAAACTTAGGTCGGTTAACCGAAGGAAGAAAATGACTTATAAGGCGTATTCTCGCCGTTACCCGAGGACTCCACTTCAGGAGTCCCCGCGTTTTTGTATGTATCCCCGTATTCTCGTGAGTCCCCACGGGCGGGGAATGCTCCGATTATCATCACCATCATCAAAAAGGACTTCCTTTCAGGTTCGGAGGGGAATCAGTTTTGGCTGGTGTTGGTGCAATGTAAAATTAATTTAAAACAATCAGAATAAAGAAAACCAAAAGTAAAGTCGATCCAGACTAATTTCTTCAACTGCTTATTTATTTTTCGAACAAAATCCATTTTGGAAGCATTCCCCGTGTTCTCGCTGTTTCTGTACGCGGAGTCCGCGTGGAGTGACTCCCTCTATTCTCTCCGTTCCCTTCGATTCCCCGAGGAGTCCTCGGGGAACGGCGAGAATACGCCTATAGTAGGAAATCTTGTAGGTCGGTTAACTGGATGATGGCAAACAACGAAGCTATCCGTCCGTGATATCAAGAACAAATAATCTGACAGATCCTCCGTTTCCCTGTCTCTGTAATATGACTATGCGGAGTCGAATATTTCCCCATACCCTGTCCGCTACGAATGAGCGAAGGTTAGTAGCTTCGCTCCACATCATGTTTCGTTATCTCTACAAATAGCTAAACCGCTGTGAAGCCGCTGGTGAGGAAAAGTAGGAGTCAAATCTGATTGGTTCTTTGGATGCGCTCCAGAGCGGGTAAGCGCGCTGAGTACGCCTCCTGCCAGCCTCCTTCACTATTTTTTCTGCGATAAGCATGGGCGAAGACGGAAGAGGAATAAACGGGTATCAATATCACCTCAGAGCTAGTAAATACTTCTAGGTCCACTCAGTTTTGTCGGGGTTTTCATAGTCGCTGCATGCGACTAAAGACAGAAGTTCTATCTGATTATTTGTTCTTGATGATATACTATGCATGCGTTTAGTATAAGATCTGGCTCGGGCAGTGCAAGATTAAGCCCTGTGGAGGCGCCTAGGCGGTCGAAGTTACAGACCCCCCTGGCAAATTTGTTCCTAGTAGTGTGATCGTCGACCGCTAAGTGAGGATGACCATCACTACTGTACTTCACGTATACATAGTTTGCACAGAAACAGTTTAAGGAGCTGGACTTGATTTCCTTTTGAAACCCTAGTTCCGTTGTCCTATATATTGCGAACACACGATCAGGATAGGGAGGACTGGTCCGGATTCTCGGCACCATCATCACTACCATATTGAAAAGTTGAAATTTTTTCAACTTGATGATGCAAGTGCAAGAGATTCGGCCGGGAAATCCTGATCGTGTGTTCGCACTTCAAGTGTAGAGCTAATGCAGAGTTTATAAGTAGAGGAAAACTTGAACAGAATCCGTTATTGGTGACAAGATTATGTTTACAAACAGAGGGAAAAGAAAGCAAGAAAATTGAACAAAATTAAATCCACGAGCCAACAAAAAATGTTTCGATAGCATTTATGACATCAGTACTGATAACTGCTGATCTCAGCGCGGCCGACGAAATTCCTTTCGGGTAGACCAGAATTCCTTTCATCTTGAAAGGAATCCCCATCCCGCTAGACTTTTTTTCTAGTCGTCTTCACGAAAGTAATCCTTTCAAGTCAACCGGAATTCCTTTCTATTCGACAGGATTTTCCGGGTAAACGCTACATAAATGTTCTCAGTCCCACGGACGTTGAATCGGCGTAACGTCCTACGGAAACGTAAATTATGATCATGCACTGAAGACGGCGCGTTTGCCGTCGATAGCTGCTTGCTGGACCAATTGAAAACTTCAAAGCAGGTATCTACACCTGTCATATATATATATATGTATGTAGATCTGTACTGAAAAACCCAAAGGCCATATACAGGATAAACAAACAACTCATAGGAAACTAAACACAATAACAAACTAAGGAACAGCACTTCTCAACTCGAGTGCTTTTTGCACAAAATTACAAAAAAAAACAATCACTCTTGGTGAAGTAAAAATCTAGAAAATCAAATAACGTCGATAGTTGCTGAACCATTTGAAAACGCTAAAGCAGGTATCTCCACCTGTTTGGTTACACATATGCTCACTTGAATCTAGAAAAACAAATAACGCGCGAAAGAGAAACCCGAAGAAAAAAAAATCCCCGGTATAGTAGCTACGAATTTTCACTGCGTAGACTGCGCGTGGCCTAGTAGCCCACAAAGAGCGCGACTGAGGTAGCGTTCCAGTGAAGTTATGACAAGTTACGATGATAAGAGGAGGGGCGAGCGCCGTATTGTGGTAGTTATCACGCTCTCTGGAACGAAAATAATAACAACGCGAACATACGTCATCGCTCTGTACGGGAGTTCCTGCAGAACCGATAGTTATTATCATTTATGATGCTCGCGACCATCATAAGTAAATTGTAACGATCGTAACAGTCGTGGAACGAAAATTATAAGTGGGAGGAGCCAACTTACTTATTACGGCGGGCTCTGGAACGGCAATAATAACAAGAATAGTAACGATCGTAACTAATAATAAGTTGCTGGAATTCTACCTGAGTTTCATTTGAAAAAATGACGCGTCGAAATACAAACGACGTCGTAGCGTGGTCAGTCGAAGCGTTATTTGCTTCAAATGAGTCTGCCGCGCTATGTGCAGGAGGACTACTATGTCACGCGGAGGCCACGCAGTGAGAAGTCATAACTATCGTAGTGGGACACATTTTTTAAATTTTTTTCTTCTAAATCTGTTTTTCTGCTTCTTGATTTGAACGAATAGATAATTCTGCAACCTGGCAGGTTGCGAATAGATACGTGCTTTAAGCAGTAAAGCTTGAACGCCTCAATCAAGGCCGTATCCAGGGGGGGGGGGGTTACCCCCCTCCTCCGAAATACCGAACAAATTATCGCTTTTTATGGCACTTGCCTTCCGGCCAAGTGCCATATACCGATCACTTTTCCGTCGGTTGGTCGGTCAGTCCGGTGTTTGCGAGTTCGGGTACTTTCAGATATGCTAGGACGATAAAACTTGATAGGCATATTAGGGACCCGACCAAACTAACTTGGAAATAGTCACATGCCCGATCCGACCATCGTGGGGAAGAGGGGGAGGTTGCGGAATCCAGAAAATAGGGGCATGCATAACTTTCGGATGGGTGATCGGATCTTAATGAAACTTTATACCTGGGAATACCTCGTGTCTCAGATGTCTCGTCTCAAGTCCGGACCGGATCCGATGAATCTGAGGGGGAGCCGGAAATCGTGTGAAACTCTCGGGAGTGGAGCGATCGAGATGGAACTTGGTGGGAAGAATTAGCACAGGCTATAGATTAATAACTGACAGATCTGGACTGGATTCGGACACTGTGGTGGGAGTTGGAGAGGGGTTCCGGAATTCCGGTGATCCCTAGTTGATGTACTTCCAGGTGGGCTAGCAAGACAAAACTTGGCAGGCATTTCAGAGACCCGACCAGATTAACTTGGAAACAGTAACTCGCCCGATCCGACCGTCGTGGGGGAAGGGGGAGACGGCGGAATCCCGAAATTAGTGGCATGCATAACTTTTGAACGGGTTACCGGATCTTAATGAAACTTGATATCTTGAAAGAACTCATTTCTGAGATGTCCCATTTCAAGTCCGGACCGGATCCGATGAACTGGGGGGGGGGGGGGAGTGGAGGGGAGAACCGGAAATCTTGTGATACGCATAGAGTGGAGCTATCAGGATGAAACATGGTGGGAAATACAGGTCCTAGGTGCATTAGTGATAGAATCGGGCCGGATTCGAGTACTGAGGGGGGGGGCTGTACGGGGTGTCCGGAATTCCGGTTGACATCACTGGGTTAGACATCGTCACTTCTCCGATCCGACCATTCCTTAAAGAACTCATCCTAACCGCAAAATACAAAAAATACTTTTAAGCAAAATTTACTTTTTTCAAGATCGCCATGAGTACATGAGCCTTTTTGCCTCAAGGATTTTGCTTAGAAATTAATTTTTAGCACCCTAACCGAAAAGTAAAAAAAAAACTTTTGACCATCACTTCCATCCTCTGACCCACCCTTGCAAGTTTGGCGCATCTTAACCGAATACTTCCATCTGACCCAGCCTTGCCAGTTTTTGTTTTCCTTCTTGTTTCCTTTTGCTTTCTGTCTCCTATTTTTATTTTAAAGTGAAACCATAGGTTGAATTTTCAGCCCACTTAATTTTTATGGCACTTGCAGCCTCTGGCTCAAGTGCCATATACCGATCACAATTCCGTCTGTCGGTCTGTCGGTCGGTCCGAGTTTTTTGTCACACTTTTTCGAGTTAGGGTACTTCCAGATGAGCTAGGACAATGAAACTTGGCAGGCATATCAGGGACCCGACCAAACTAACTTGGAAATAATCAGTTTCCCGTTCCGACCATATGCGGGGGAGTGGGGGCGCTGGAAACTTGAAAATTTAGGGCATTTTGTCACACTTTTTCGAGTTAGGATACTTCCAGGTGAGCTAGGACAATGAAACTTGGCAGGAATATCAGGGACCCGACCAAACTAACCTGGAAATAATCAGTTTCCCGATCCGACCATATGCGGGGGAGTGGGGGCGCTGGAAACTTGAAAATTTAGGGCATTTTGTTACACTTTTTCGAGTTAGGGTACTTCCAGTTGTGCTAGGACCATGAAACTTGGCAGGCATATCAGAGACCCGACCAAACAAACTTAGAAATAATCAGTTTTCTGAACCGGCCATTTTGGGGGGGAGTTGAGGGCAGGGGAATCCGGGAAATTGAGAAGTGTGTAACTTTCGAACGGGTGATCGGATTGTAATGAAACTTCATAACTGAATAGAATATATATCTGTAATGTCCCGTTTAAAGTCTTGACCGGATTCGGTAGCCAGGGGAGAGTTGGGGGGGGGGGGAGACCGGAAATTTCAAGATACGGTTAGAATGGAGGGATCGGAGTGAAACTTGTTGGGAAGAACAAGCATCTGCTCTAGATAAGTCCTTTAGACCACTGTACTGGATCCGGACACTTATGGGGGGGGGGGAGGGGGTTTCCCGGAATTCCGGTGATGGTGGTTTTGGGGATTTTCACGATGAAACTTGGCAGGCATATCAGGGACCCGATCAAATTGACTTCAAAATAAAAATTTTGTCGATCTGGTAATGGTGGGGGGAGTGGAGGGAGGGGAATCCGAAATTTTCAGTCAAGCATAATTTTGGAATGGGTGATCAGATTCGAGTGAAATTTAAGAATTGAACAGAGGACATTTCTCCGATGATCTTTTTCATATCCGGCCGGATCCGGCAACTATTGGGGGGGGGGGGAATACGTGCCCCATTTAGAATGGAGGGATCGGGATGGAACTTTGTGGGAAGAACAAACAGATGCTCTAGGTAAGTCATTTACTGAATCGGATTGGCTACGGGCACCGTGGGGGAGCTGGGGGGTGGGGGTGGACCGGAAATCTCGAGAAACGGTTAGAATGATGGTATCGGAGTGAAACTTGCTGGGAAGAACAAACATTTGATCCATGTAAATCTTTTACATAATTTGACTGGATCCGGACACTTGAGGGGGGGGGGAGGAGGGGGGTTCCGGGAATTCCGTTTTTTGGGGGATTTTCACGACGAAACTTGGAAGGCATATCAGGGACCCGATCAAACTGACTTGGAATAAAAAAAAATCCTCGATATGATAATCTGGGGGGGGGGGAGTTGTGATTAATGCGTAACTTTGGAACGGGTGATCGGATTCGAGTGAAATTTAATAATTAAACAGAGGACATTTTTCTCTGGTGATCTTTTTCATTTGATTGGGGGGGGGGGGGAGTTGAGGGAGGGGAATCCGGAATATTGAGTCATGCGTAACTTTGGAACGGGTGATCGGATTCGAGTGAAATTTAATAACTAAACATAGGACATTTTTCTCTGGTGATCTTTTTTCATTTCCGGACCGGATCCGGCAATTATTGGGGGGAGGGCGGAAAATACTTGACCCGCTTAAACTGGTGTGATCTTGATCGAACTTCGTGGGAATGACAAACAGATGCTCTGGATTAATCATTTACAGAACCGGATTGGCTCCGGGTATTGTGGGTGGAGTTGGAGGAGGGGGGGGGGGGGTCTACCAAACATGTTGGAAGTTAAGAGGTTAAATACCTTGGTCCTCTCTCCCCCTAACATGTATCTCCCCCTCAACCCCCCAACTGTTTTTCGTCAAAACAGTTGATTTTTTTCATGAAAATTGGTCGATTTTTCGTCAAAATAGTCGGTTTTCCTGAAAATCAGTGAATTTTTCTGAAAATCAGTCGATTTTTTTCAAAAGGCCTAGTTTTGCCTTTTTAGGCTCCAAACATGATTCAACCCCTGTGGGGGAGGGAGTCTTTGAATGTTTCCAGATTCTTCGAGTTCTTCCAGCATTGCTTTAATGTGTTTGCCACTCAAAACAGGTGAGATTGATTTGGTTTTCTAGATAAACTTTTCCATAAGTTTAGTCGTTACTAGCCAAAATGTTAGGGGGAGAGAGGACCAAGGTATTTAACCTTCTGGCTAGTTATTTTTACCGACTACTCTCATGAAAGTCGACAGTTTTTCAGAATAACGACCGTTTTTAAAAAAAAAAAAGCGCCGACAACATTGGGGAAGGCGTCCCCCCTCCCCCATACGTGACGCTCCTGGGCTAGACTTAATATATTCAATCTATGTTCTTGTTTGGGAGTTAGGTTTGGATTAGGTCCGACCACTGGAGACCCCCCCACCCCCCGAAAAAAATCATGGATACGGCCTTGACCTCAATCCCGCTAATGAGAACACTTCGATGTGACCAAAGCTGTGAAAGCGAAGTCGGGCCATTGACTTGCATTGCCTCAGTGTCGCGGGTGTAACTGAAAATGGTTGACAGCGAAATTCCGCTGCGATTTAAGCGGTACAATTTTGCCGGGTTCTCAGTTCTCACAGCTGCATAAAACCAAGAACAAATAATCAGATAGAGCATCTGTCTTTGGTACCATGCAGCGACTATGAACACCCCGACAAAACTGAGCAGACATAGAGGTATTTACTATAGCTTTTTACCCGTCGACTCTACTGCCGTCTTCGCCGTTGCTCATCGCAGAGAAAGAAAATGCAGGAGGCGTTACCCCGCGCGCTGATCCGCTCTTGAGCGCGTCCAGAGAACCAATCAGCTTTGTCTTCTCCTTTTCCTCAAGCCGGCTTCAGATCGATATAGCGAATTGTAGAGATAACGAAACGTGATGTGGCCCGAAGCTACTAACCTCCGCTCGTTCGCAGCGGAATAGGTACGGGGAAATACTCGGCTCCGCATAGGCATAGTACAGGGATAGGGAGACGGAGGTTCTATCTGATTATTTGTTCTTGATAAAACGACTTGTCGTTGTCAAAATAGTGTTGGACCGTGGGCGGTATTTGGACTTTTTGATTTGAGATCGAGAAGAGTTTAAGAGCTTTTTTATTCGAATAATGTAAACATTGAATTACGAAATATATTGCTCCATCTTCGGATCCATAAGAGTTAGTTATATTAGATTATTTACAATAATCAGAAAATAAATAAAAACTTCAAATATCTTTTTCGACAAATGTTTCAGTTTCGAACATTGCCCCCCACTATACTCTTGATGACTAACGACTAAGGTTGCGTTCCACAACTCAACGATTGTTAACAAATTGTTAGCAGTTGTTAACTTTTTGCGTTCCAGGTTTCTGATTTCGGAATTCAAGCTCCGCCCACCTACAATTTACGTTCCAGAGCTTAACGATTGTTAACTATTTAGTAACGATGGTAGGTGAGCATCGTTACAGGAAAGTTAACAGTCGTAGAATTGGGAAAAGTTAACGATCTTTAAAGCTGCAGTTAGCTCCGCCCCGAAGTAAAGTTAACGATTGTGAACAGTTGTTAAGTTTCTGGAACCCAACCTAACTGTCCTTGCCGATGCAAAATCGCTGTGTCCCTATTAGAGGAAGAGCCAGAAGCGGCACCACAGATGTCCCCAACGATCGCCTTGATTGGTTGACACAGGATTTGAGTTGTTGAGTTTGAGTCGTTAGTGAGACGTTTTCTCGTTCTTTCTGAGGATCATTGACTTGTTTTGGACTAGAGTATTGTAACTTACCCAAACAAATCATCTAAATTAATTCAGATCCTGTGGAAACCAATCCACAACGTTTGTTGCTGTGAGATTTTTGGCTCTTTGCTGGGCACGCGACGATTCTTCATGGAAGCGAGTAGTTAGTTATCAAGAGTGTATCTGACGTCTCTAGACCATTGCCGTATTGTCGCCGTTCCCCGAGGACTCCACTGGAGGAGTCCCCGCGTTTTTGTTTGTCCCGGGGACTCACTACCCGTATTCTCGCGAGTCCCCACGGACGGGGAATGCTCCAGTTACGAATTACAAGAAACAATTTGTGAAGTGGCATTCGGCAGACCAAGTTTCAGCAAAGAAAAAAATGTCTGTCCCCAATGCAATCTTCATCTCAAACTTCATACTCAAAATCTTCATCTATCAAAAATACTCAGAATAAACAAAACCAAGAATAAAGTGGATCCAGACTAATTTGGTCAACTGCATATTTTTTTCGAATAAAATCCATTTTGGAAGCATTCCCCGTGTTCTTGCTGTTTCTGAACGCGGAGTCCGCGTGGAGTGGCTCCCTCTATTCCCGCCGTTCCCTTCGATTCCCCGAGGAGTCCTCGGGGAACGGCAGGAATACGCCTTAAAGGCACAAGACACGTGAGGCGTATGACGTATGACGAAAAATTGACTTTTTTAATGAAAAAATCAACTGTTTTGACGAAAAATCGCGGCGCTTCGCGCCGACTCAGTTATTATTTTACCGACTGGTCGACAACATTGGGGGGGGGGCGTCCCCCCGGTCGTGACGCCTCTGCCAGGGACAAACAAAAACGCGGGGACTACTCAAGTGGAGTCCTCGGGGAACGACGAGTATACGCCTTTAAAAATCCCTAGTACGGATTCCTGTTTCCTGCAAGGGATTTTCAAAATAGCCGAGTTGAGTGGTTGTCATTGGCAACCCAACAGATTCAAAAGTAATTGGCCCCGTGGTATATATTCTACTTGTTACTTCTCGCTTCTGTGATTTGGACTGGAGAGTGGACCTGGATATTTTAAGAACAAATCATGGGCAACATCGTGGTTGCAGGACCAAATGAAGCAATTATGGTTTCAGGTGAGTTCTTTTGGTTATGTCTGCTCCTTTTTCCAACCAAGCTTGCTTTCTCATAATTATGCAAATATTAATGAGAACAAAGTTGCAGAATTTGGATACTACCTGGTGGATCATTTTTAGTCATCCTAGCAATGGAAATCTACTCTTTTCAGCCTGTTGTGAATAAGTTCCAAGCATGTTCCAAGGGGGTTCTGTTAGTTGGTACAGAGTTGGTCTGTTGGTATTGCAAGCAGGATGGCCTATCCTGAGCCTATCTTCTATGCATTAGGTCAAGTTTTTTTCTAGCATTGATTTGGAAGAGTAATTCAGCGAGACCAATCCCATTTATGTTTTGGTCTTTTTTTGGCCCTTCACAGAAATAGTTCCATTTTTTAGATTTTTCCAGTCATTTACACATTTGCTGGGAATGGGTTCTCTTAGCTGTCTTTACATATGTCTCAGCAGATGCTTTCTGTATTGTGTCTTACAAGTTCGATTTGGTTTGTGGAAGTGGCGGCTATAGGAGAAGGAAAGAAGAAGAAATTAGAAGCAAGGAGGCTGCTTCATTATATTCACCTAATAATCATATCCCTAAGTCTATTACGATATGATATATAAAATATAGTACTCAAAGGCCAAGGGCCACCTGGGGCCACCGCATACAAAACAAATAAAAAAACAAACATGCAACTCTTCTAATGAATCCCAACTACAGTAACTCTTCTCCACGCTTCCAAACCGTCTGTAAGAACCTTCCAAGTTGCCTAACCCCAAACAGACTTGTCTCCTTAAACATTTGAACAAACCATCCTTTCCCAAAAATTCACTCCCCAAATATTTCAACTCTCAAATAATTCATCTACACACATTCGCAAATAAAGTGAAACAAATTCTCATCCACACAACCACACATTGGGCAGAAGTAAGGAACACAGATTTAAAATTCCCACACATTTTCTCCCAGTTCCCAGGGGGATGATACACCAGGGTTTAAGACCCGTCGTCCTGCTGGCATAGGTTTTATTTCTGTTCCTCTCATGCACTTGCTTACTTGGCTTTTTACTCGATGTTGTTTGAATGAGAGGGAAGCTAGACATTTTAGCTTCATAAAGCTCAAGGATTATGGTGGCATGAAGGTGGGGATGACTCCAGGAACAAATTCTCATCCATACAAGCATACTGGGCAGAAGTAAGGACCATTAGACCGCCCCTTTAAACTTCCCACAAATTTTCTCCCAGTTCCCAGGGCGATGATACATCAGGGTGGTCATTCTGTCATTCAAGACCTGTCGTCCTGTTGGCATATGTTTTTTTTATTTTCGTTCCTCTCATGCACTTGCTTATTTGTCATTTTACTCAATGTTGCTTGTATGAGAGGAAAGCTAGGCATTTGAGCTTCATTAAGCTCAAGGATTATGTTGCCATGAAGGCAGTGATGACTCCATGAAACTATGAAAATACTGTTGACTTCAAGGATAAGGTATCTTTCTTCAATACCTGCCTGTATCCTGGTCATTGATGGTGTGCTGGCATTGCATGATATGTTGGCAAAGGTAGATAACAGAGCGTTTACTCAAGAACTGGAGTTTTGGTGGGCATTGAGATCTGCTGACATGTTGATTTGCTTTTCCAGAAAGCTTAGAGTTATTTAAAGAAGCTGATACGATTTTATTTGTAAAGGAGCTGATACAATTCATTCTATGAAACACTAGACATAATCAGATCTGCGCCTGGCCAGTTCTGTATTTTTTTTTTTAGGGGAGACAACATACGAAGAAAATAAAAACATGTAAAAGGGCTTACCTTTCATAGAATTTCAGTAAACAGATAGTAGGTACTATGTTTTACAAGGCCTAGTACGCTAGTCCGTGAGCAGTGGACGGGATTCTAGGATCTTCTGACTCGCCTAATTGCGAAAGAGTGATCTGATTCTGGTGAAACTTTATGGGGGTTGGAGCAGACGCCCTAAAAATGCAATTTATTTGTCCGAACCGCATCTTGCCACAGTGGGGGAGTTGGAGGTGTTTGGGGGTAGGGGTGATGTTGTGAAACGCACGGGGACCGAATGGATGCAGAGATCTGGATGAAACTTGGACGTCGCAAAGGTCATATGCCTCAGACGTGCTATTTGGGGTCGGGTTGGAGGGGAGGGGGGTACCGGACGTTTTGTGAAAATGCTTCGATTAAAGTGATACTTGATGGTTGGTTCGAGCAGATGCCCTGAATGCGTCCAAACCGCATCCGGTCATGGGGGAGGGGGGAGTTGAGGGAGGGGGGAGTTGAGGGAGGGAGGATTGAAATTTTGTGAAACGCGTAGGGCTAATGAATGATGGTACTGAGATGAAACTAGATGTGTCATTTTGTAGTCCAGGCTGGTGATCTCACCTACTAGGAGCTGTATCGGATATTTCTTGCAAATTGCAATTCTCGGTATAAATGTGTCATCCTACCAAGAACAAATAATCTGACAGAACCTCCGTCTCCCTATCTCTGTAATATGACTATGCGGAGTCGAATATTTCCCCATACCCTGTACGAACGAGCGGAGGTTAGTAGCTTCGTGCCACATCACGTTTCGTTACCTCTACAAATAGCTAAATCGCTGTGAACCGCTGGTGAGGAAAAGTAGAAAGCAAAGCCGATTGATTCTATCAACGCGCTCCAGAGGGGGTCAGCGCGTTGAGTACGCCTCCTGCCAGCCTCTTGCACTATTTTTTCTGCAATAAGCAACGGCGAAGACGGAAGATGAGTAAATCGGGTATCAACGTCAGCTCAAAGCTAGGGCAAATACCTCTAGATCCGCTCAGTTTTGTCGGGGTATTCATAGTCGCTGCGTGGGACTAAAGACAGAAGTTCTATCAGATTACTTGTTCTTGATCCTGCTCATGCTAAGCTTGCTGGGTGGTACGAGCAGATGGCTTAGATGTTAAATTGAAAGGCCCGAACTGCATCCGGTGAGGGTGGGGGAGTTGGACGAGCGCGCAAATTTTGTTTACTTTATTGTACAGCTCCTATTGTAATTGGAAGAGACCTAAGGTATTGTCTTTAATGTTGATATTTGGTTGCTAGGAGCTGTCGTAAATATGTTAGGCACTCAGATAGGCTTCCGTGATAAAGCAATTATGAACATGTAATCACTTGTCAACAGACGAACAATTTCAGCCCCAAAGAGACTTTACTGGTTCTAATATTTTTCGGCTCTTGAACTTCTTGAGGTTGGAAAGAGAATAGGACGTTAGACAATAACAAACCTGGGCTATACCAAGAAAAAATAATCAGATAGAACTTCTGTCTGTAGTCCCATGCAGCGACTATGAATACCCCGACAAAACTGAGCGGACCTAGAGGTATTTCTCTAGCTTTGAGCTGATGTTGATACCCGTTTTGCTCGTCGTTCGTAAAAAATACTGTAGGAGGCTGGCAGGAGGCGTACTCCGCTCGCTGACCCGCTCTGGAGTGCGTCTTCTGGAGTTCTGGAGTGCCCTTCGGCCAAGTGCCATCTAGCGATCGCAATTTCTGTCCGTCCGTCGGTCTGTCAAGGTTTTGCTAGTTCGGGCACTTCCACATAAGCTAACTTGGCAGGCATGTCAGTGACCACAAATGATTAAGTTGGAAATAGTCACTTCCACGATCCGAGTATCGTAGGGGGAGTGGAAGGAGGGGGAATCCAGAATCTTGGTGTATTTATAACTTTTGAACGGGTGATCGGATCTTAACGAAACTTGATATTTGGATGTCGTGCCTCAGACGACCAACTTAAAATCCGGACCGGATCCGGTGACTTTTGGGGGGAGCTGGAGGGGGCAACCGGAAATCTTGGGAAACGCTATGAGTGGAGGGATCGAGGTGAAACTTGGTGGGAAGACACCAATCAAACAGTAGATACATCATTGACATTACCGAACCGGATTCGGTCACTGTGGGGGGAGTTGGGGTGGGGGGGGGGGTCCGGAAATCTGGTGATCCCGCGAGTGTGGTACTTTCTGATGTACTAAGACGATAAACTGGGCTGGCGTATCAAGGACTCGAACAAACTGACTTGAGAATAGTCGTTTGCATGATCAGACCATCGTGGGGGGAGTGGAGGGATGGGGAATCCGGAATCTAGTCGCATTCATAACTTTTGAACGGGCAATCCGATTTGAATGAAACTTCACAAGTGGAAAGGAGTGTCGTCTCCCATGTTCCATGTCAAGTCTGGACCGGATCCGATACTTGTGGGGGAAGTCGAAGGGGGCACCGGAATTTTTGTGAAACGCTTAGCGTCAATGGATCGGGATGGAATTTGGTGGGAAGAACAAACATAAGCCCTAGATACATTCTTGACAGAACTAGACCATATCGGGGCTCTTTGGGGGAAGTTGGAGGCGGTTTTTCAGAATTCCAGTGATCGCGAGTATGGATACTTCCAGATGTGGTAAGGACGATGAAACTTGGCAGGCATATTAGTGACCCAACCAAATAGACTTAAGGACCTGACACAATGCCCTAGGAAAACTTCCGTTTCTTGATCCGACCATTTTCGGTGGAGTTAAGGGAGGGAATCCGGAAATTACTGATTTGTGTAGGTTACGAACGATTCGTCCGATTTGAGTAAAACTTTTCTGGTGATAAGAACTAATGACCTAGACAGGCAAGACATGTCTCCGACTACATGCGGCAATGGTTGGAGGAGTTGGAGGGGGGGGGGGGGGGTCTGGAAACTTTGTGACATGCACAAAAATCAAACGAATGTACCGAATGGGATGCAACTTTGACAGTACCGATTTTATGCGACCTAGTTTGTTTTTTACAGTTCAGACCGGATCTGGCCAGGGTAGGAGGAGGATGGAACGGAAACCGGAAATTTGCAGATATGCTTCGACTGGACTCAAACTTGAAGGACGAGAAGAGGAGAAGTCAGAGATACGACGTCTATGTTTCCTAGTCGTACTTGGCCGCAGTGTGGGGAGTTGCAGGGGGAGTCCCGAAAATTTTGTGGCTCGCTTAGGGGGCATACGAG
This sequence comes from Branchinecta sandiegonensis, assembly GCA_030848855.1. NCBI lineage: Eukaryota > Metazoa > Arthropoda > Branchiopoda > Anostraca > Branchinectidae > Branchinecta > Branchinecta sandiegonensis. The sequence continues at coordinate 12,302,911 of JAUPMV010000021.1, read as the reverse complement.
TGGAGGGATTTGAATGAAACTTGAAGAGTAGAGATACGATGTTCCTTAGATGACATTATTTAGGGTCCGGACGGGATTTGAACCCGGGGGGGGGGGGGGGGGAACCGTGGTTTCGCGAAAAATGCTCAGGCTCAAGCCAAACTTGATAGCCGGTAAGAGAAGATGCTTTAGATCAGTGGTTCCCAACCTTTTCCATACCGCGTACCCCTAATCATGGTTCGAAAAGGTTGCGTACCCCCTTTTCGCAAACATTTTCGTTAGCTTAATTAGCAACCTGAATGACAATATCACTTGCAATGTCTTCGATTCTTCTTGAAACAGTATTGTTTGACATAGGAACAGGTTTTACGGCAATATGTTAGCTATTTTGGAATCATCTTTATTTCATTGACTTTCACTGGGGCTTGTAATCAGAACCGTCAAGCATGGGTTGGGAACTCCCCTCCCCCCAAAGTGGTCTTGCAGACGGTTAAAAAAAAATGATTCTGCGCAAAGCGCCGCGATTTTTCGTAGAAACAGTTTTTTTTTGTTTTAAACAGTCGGTAGAGTTGACAGGCAGTCAGTAACAATGCCTTGTCCCCAAAAAAACATTTTGGCTAGCGATGCCTGTGCTGGTAGTACTAGGCTTTCGGCAATCAAAAATGTGTGAGGCGAGATTTTGAAGCTACAGACTAACCGATTTGGTACCGTCACGTACCCCTTGCAAGGGTACGCCTTTGGGTACGCGTATCACCGGTTGGGAACCGCTGCTTTAGATGATCAGTTTATGTGTCTGGACCAGAATCGGTCGTGGTAGGGGGACGAGTACCGGAAATATTGTGCCCTGACATTTGCTCTAGATGATCCGAGGCGATGCCGGGAATGCTCATCCTCGCGTGAAATTAGATATCCTATTTCTAGGTCCGATCCTAGGAGGTTAAGGGGGTATTTGTGACGTTCTCATCTACTTCCTTGCAACACCTACTTGTAGCAAGTGCCATATGAGCTCGTAGCTCTTGTTATTTTTTGTGAAGTAAGGGATCTATTTATTTGTTGTCGCGGGCAACGAAGGGACAAGGCGTAAGAACGAAAAAATATTTTAAGTCAATAAATAACAGTTTACGGAATAAATAGAGCACGAGTAACAAACATTTTAAAATTGGCACATCACATTGAGAATGACCCTGAGGGTATGCGTACACGAAGTAGATTATCAACCCAGCGTAAAATTTTGTCAAGGTCTGTTAAGTTTCACCGTGCTGTTCTGTCTTTTATCCAAACCTTATGGTTTGTTTCAACCTCCCGTCAATAGACCATCGTCATCCCCACTTGTACGAAAGTACGTTGAACGGTGGCAGCACTGGCACCTCACTATATAAGGCAACACTTTGGACTCTCTTGCCGAAAATGATTGGATGCAGACTTCAGATTGGTGTGCTTATCGAGCAAAGTCAGGCTAAAGCTAGTATTCGATTCCTGCAACACAACCATCACCAGGGAACAATCACATTCCTGAAGAGGTGTTCGCGTGGTGTTCCTTAAGTAGACTTGGTTTCTATTGCCTAAGAAACTTAAGCCACTTAATTAACGTTGCTTAGACCTGCTGCTGTACACAGATGATCGGGGTCGGATACTCGCGGAATGTAGTTCCTGACTGGATTTTCGGCGCCCACGTGTGTCCGCAGCATAACAGAAAGCCTGTTTAGTGTTTGTCATCATTTGCCATAACTTGCTATTCTGGAGGCTTGAGCTTTTGGTGCTGTCAACTAGTCTAGGGTTACCATAGGAACCGGATCACAAAAATCTAGCTAGATTTCACGATAGTTGAGCGGTGTCAGCTAGGGATTAAAATAACAGACTAATCACGACTTCGATTCACTATCTTTTATACGCTGCACCAAGCCAGTACTCCTTTATCATATCAGCACCCTTTTCACCAATCATAATTGTTGGTGCGTTTGTGTTACCACTCACTACATTAGGCATTATTGAGCAATCTATAACCCGTAAGCCTTTGATACCATATACCCTTAATTGAGGGTCCACTACGGCCGTTTTGTCCCAGCTAGGACCCATTTTGTTGGTCCCTGCTGGGTGGTAAATGGTGGAGGAGTAGTGTCGGGTGCAGCAGGCCCAGTAGTCGTCCGTCCACAAGGGAACGTGTTCGCAACCGGGGAATGGTTTGGCGTAGAACTTGGTGCCGAATTTCTTGAATGCCTAAAAATAAAAGCTTTGAAGATAGATAGATCGAAACCAAGAACAAATAGTCTGACAGAACCCCCGTCTCCCAATCTCTGTAATATGACTATGCGGAGTTGAATATTTCCCCATACCCTGTCCGCTCATGGTTGCCACATCAAAAATATTTGTACCGTGTTCTTCAAAACTGTGCTAACTGAAAAAATTTTGAAAACTGAAGTAACTATACATTTGGAAAGAACATAGCTGATTTGGTATTCTGTTAAATTGTTAAGTGTTAGATGACGACGTGAGCACCATCTAACAAGTTCAAGTTCAAGTTCTCAATTTCAAGTTCTGTTTATTTCAAATTAAACTCAACATAAAGAGCCAATTTGGCAGAGAGAAGGCTCGAGGCCAAATGGCGGACATTTTCTTCTACTACAAACTATAATAACATCAACTCACAAGTTATAAATAAACCATAATCCATCCAGTTTCCAGATTCAAACAGCCAATATGAGTTGGGACTGACCACGACAAACCATTCACCCCCGACATTACCTTTAATCTTTTTTTTTGTTTGTATTATTATTATTTTTCTTTAAGTGTTTTCAGTGAGCATTGATTTAAATTTATTTTTGAGAACATTTACAGAAAGTTCAAGTTTAACTTCATCATGATAATTATGCCATACCCTCAATATAGTATTTCTCAGTGAAAATCTTGATCTTTCGGAATTTATTAAAGGTTGTCGGGTTTTAAGAGGATCGCGCGTGTTGTGGTCGTGATTAGATTTAATTCCAGAAAATAAATCGGGTTCATAGAAATGTTTCGGTAGGGAATTAGAGTGATGTTTTTCTTGAATAAAATGGAATGGAAAATGACGAAAGATTCGAGGGGCAATATATTCAAAAATAGAGGAAGACTATCCGTTGGTGACTTATTAGGGCAAGAATCAGGAGACGGTACAAAAAGCTTAAGAATTCTTAGGGCTTTATTCTGCTGCCTCACCTGCTGCCTCACCAATGGTAATATATTCGATCGAAACGTATTTAAATACACAAAGGGACAATAATTTAAGTAAGAATGGATTAATGCAAAATAAATACACCGTAGGGCATCATAAGGGAGATAATACTGAAGAAGCCTGATCATACCGACGTTCCGTGCAACCTTAACCCTCAAGTAAGTTATGTGTTCCTTCCAACTTAAATTCGAGTCAACTACTACCCCTAAATACCGAAGATGGTGGACTCGACTGATTGTTGTGCCATACTTTTCAACTGTTAGAGAATTAAAAGTAGGCAGTACTTTAGAAATCCGAGAGAAAATGAGGAATTTTGTTTTCGATGCATTAATACACAATTTGTTCGCTTCAAACCATTCAAGCAAACGTATAAAAACATCATTCATTTTTGAACGTAGAACAAGTTCAGTAGGACCACAAACATTGAGGGCTGTATCATCAGCAAACAGGACCGTAAGACCGAAAGTTTTGACAGAATTATCAAGATCATTAATATAAATTAAAAATAAAAGTGGGCCGAGGATTGACCCTTGGGGAACTCCGACTTGTATATCCAAAGAAATCAGTTCAGATCTCGCAGTATCACCATCCACATATTGGCTTCTTCCAGATAGGAATGACATGAGCAGGTTATTGGCCGGGCCTCGAATGCCGCAGTTCTCAAGTTTTCTCCGTAAAATCTTATGACAAATTGTATCGAACGCCTTTTTTATGTCGACAAATATGGATGCTGGAATGTCACCTCGATCAAGAGCATCATGAATAAATTGCGTGACCGCTAGAATGTTGAATGGCTTTTCCGAAAACCGAACTGTGACTTACTAAAATATTTGTGTTTTTCCAGGAAATTAATAACTCTCTTGTAAATACACCGTTCTATAACTTTCCCAAACGCTGAAAGGATAGAAATAGGTCTATAGTTTGATGGGTCTTTGGGGTCTCCTCCTTTGTGAAGGACAATAACACGTGCAGATTTCAAACATGATGGAAACTTCCCGCTCTTGAAACAAATGTTCACGATATGCACAAGGAGGTCCGCGACATTTGCAATAATCATTTTGAACAGTCGGGTAGACGAGCCGTCAATCCCTTCTGCTCCACCGGGTTTTAGAAGATTAGCTATGTTTACCAGCTCTTCTTTTGAAGTTGGCGATAAAAATAGCGAAGACAAAGATGATGCTATTTTTATCGCCTTCAAACTTGGTTCTAGGCTCTGAATTATTAGTAGCTAATGTCTCCTTTACAGTCCGTTCTCCAACGTTAGCAAAATGCTTATTTAATACGTTTGTTATACTAGGTCTGTCAGACATCAGTTTGTGACCATAATTTATAGCTTCTGGAAATTTAGAAGTTTTATTCTTTCCGATAATTCCATGAATAATCTGCCAAAATCTTTTGGGGGAACCCGACGCTTCTGCAAATTGTTTCACAAAATGTGATGCTTTTGCTGCACGGATTACTTTAGTCAAACTATTTTTATATAATCTGAATTTTTCCTGAATTTTTCCTAACCTACATTTTAACATGTAGATTAGTTCTAACTTTCTGAGTTCCTACTTTCTTCATGCAGACGGCACACACAAAACTATTTTATTATGAAAATGTAGTTAGCACAGTTTTGAAGAACATGGTACATTTAAAGAGTGACTTTTGGCCCAAAACAGAGAGTGAATTGGGAGTGAAATCTATTTAATGAAATGTTCACTTTTGGTCGGAATTGCCTCTGAAAAATGACACATTTTAATTTTACTTTCATGAAAAAACTTGAAATAGTTACTTCTGGTCGGAACCCCGGCTGCAGAAATGACACATTTGGTCATTTTCTGAAATAGAGTGATTTTCATGTCCTGCGTAGGACAAGATTGACAAAAACAAAATAGATTGACAATTCACACTATAGTGCGACATGTGGCAACCGTGTGTCCGCTACGAACGAGCGGAGGTTAGTAGCTTCGCGCCACATCATGTTTCATTCCCTCTGAAAATAGCTAAATCGCTGTGAACCCGCCAGTGAGGAAAAGTAGAAGTCAAAGCCGATTGGTTCTATGGACGCGCTCCAGAGCGGGTCAGCGCGCGGATTACGCCTCCTGCCAGCCTCCTGCGTTATTTTTTCTGCGATAAGCATCTTCGAAGACGAAAGATGAATAAACGGGTATCAACATCAGCTCAAAGCTAGAGTAAATACCTCTAGGTCCGCTCAGTTTTGTCGGGTTTTTAATAGTCGCTGCATGAGACTAAAGACAGAAGTTCTATCAATTTTCGAAAGATCAAGATTTTCACTGAGAAATACTATATTGAGGGGATGGCATAATTATCATAATGAAGTCAAACGTGAACTTTCTGTAAATGTTCACAAAAATAAAGTTAAATCATTGCTCATTGAAAACACTTAAGAAAAATAATAATAAAAAAAAAAGATTAAAGGTAATGTCGGGGGTGAATGGTTTGTCGCGGTTAGTCCCAACTCATCTTGGTCGTTTGAATCTGGAAACTGGATGGATTATGGTTTATTTATAACTTGTGAGTTGATGTTATTATATTTTGTAGTAGGAAAAAAATGTCCGCCATTTGGCCTCGAGCCTTCTCTCTGCCAAATTGGCTCTTTATGTTGAATTTAATTTGAATTAAACAGAACTTGAACTTGAACTTGATTGTACAAATCGACTTTCGTGGTTACACAACCAAATTTGCGATTATTGTGAATCAAAATATTTACAGTAGTTGTGTCAGTACGTGCTTCGTTAAGAAGTTTGACGAATCCTGGAATAACATGAGTAACATTTTTGGTAGTACACTGTACAAAAAAAATCGTGCAGTATTTACTACTGGGATTGATCTTGTATCTACTGAGATAAGATTATCTCTAATTCGTATTAATCTTATCCCAGTAGACATAAGGTTAATCCCAGTAGAAAATACTGCAGTTAACTTTAATCCTTACTCGGAGAAACTTTTTACAGTGTAGGAAGGGAGGATTTCTGAGTGGAAAGAGTGAGATACCATGGCTGAACCGAAGTCGTTAAAGGTAGGAGAAGAAAGTAAACAAGAAGGCTTAGTATCTTCTACAAATCCCCAGCCTACAGATCCCCAGCCTACAGAAATATATATTTTGTTCGCCGATTCGGGATTACGGAGCCTTTGTTTGCCGGGACTCGCAGTTCAGTTGTCTTAAACCAGCTTTCTCTCAACACTATTTGAGTGCAAGGTTGGATGTATGATATTTTCTGTGTTTTCGCCTTATATTCCATAATGCTGTTTGTTGTTATGATGGGTAACAAAGTTTACTGATTGAAGAATTGGCCAAATTCCCGATCAGCGCTTCCAAGCGGATTAGTTTCTGTTAATCCACCTATGCCTCACCGTCAGCACTTGGATCAGACATGGTAAAATAGATCCACAGGTTAGTGAGTGGAAAACCTATCATCTGTGTCCCAGGTAATGGAGGTTTTGCATACGTCTCAGCAGCAGAAAGTGAAAGTGACCCACTACCCTATGGATCCGACTTTTTAATATGTCTACGCAAGTGTTGGTTATGAGGCAATACGCCCCTCATAAAATTCCTCTCAGACTAGTTCTTTTCTGGCCGCTAGGTGCGCTATCGTAAAGAAAACAATGCACGTTACTTCTTGGTGTACGTTTATCCAGGTTTGGTTTTTTCAGCTCCTCTTAGGCCTAACCATGTTTAAAACTGTGTAAAATGCCTCTTCCCCTCTTTTTGCCTTACCCAACTCTGTTCTATCAAGCGTCATCAAGTTTGTCATCTCTGGCTTCCGACTTCAGTGCCGAGTGCTGTCTGACTTTTAAACGGGGCTAATGCACGACTCGATATGAAGCGAAAGCCTAATCGCTTATTCACCCGTCAGATAACTTATCCCCCGATCTCACGTGTGATTGTTATTGTTCCTCTTGCGCGTCTGGCGGCAATTCGTCACCGGATTTATGAAGGACGTATGGGGGACTAACAGAAACTAGTCCACTTGGAGCGCTGAACGGTAATAAGGCCAATTCAGCTTACCTGTGTTTCAGCCAGGGCCAGTCCGATCTTTACTCCTTCCACTAACACTTTAATGTCTTGCTCATCCACTAAGTAATTGGGTATTATGAGTGGCTTATCGTAGGGGCTATCGGATCTCAGCCGGATGTAGCCATTCGAGCGGGGTCGGAGCAACATAGGGATAACTGACCATGTATCTCTGAATGAAATCGGGGCGTAGTATTCCTGTAAATAGAAAGAACTAGATTGTATAATTGTTTTGACTGATAATTAGTATCGAAGGGCGATGTTATGCCAAGCAGGTGTGTTTGGGGAGAAAACGATCGAAAGAAAAGAGTCCTCTCTGCTCTATGTCTGAATTTTCAGGAATTTGACTAAGAATTTCTTAGCCCTACCAAGTTTTCCGTTGCCTTCTAATTCCGTTCTGGGTGTTGGTCCGATCACAAGTCGGCGCAAAAATATAAAATCAGTATGATTTAATAATTGGTTTGGTTCTGCCCAGTTTCTGGATTTTGTCGCTTTCTGAGCATTGTCTTTGTCCCGTGGAGCTTGTTGTCCACTGAATGCAAATCTATTCCGTGACGGGAACAAAATTAGTCTTGGAACTGGAATGACGCGGCGCGATTTTTTCGCTAGTGGCGCCGAATCCGCGTGGGCGAACGCGAATCCGCGACCTGTGGGCCCAGAGCTTTAGTGTCCTGTGCCGACAGCCATACGTCGTCAATATTGCGAATGTCCTGCCGATGAGTGGTCGCTAATCCAACCCAGTTTCGCTTGAAGAAGCCTCAACAAATCTTTCTACTTACGTCCCACGTTCTATCAGACTGTCCGTGAATCCTCCGTAGCTGAGCGCCTCCATCTACAGCTGGCGTTCCAGATACGAAGTGAAACTCGATATCGGGATAATCGTCCGTCTGATTTTCGTATTTCGTCTTGACCCATGCTAACCCTTCGACTCCGCCCATAACCGTTAGAGGTCCAGAAGAGAACATGGCGTAGCGTAGAATGGCAGGGATGTTCTCAAATCGAGTTTGGATGAGGGAGACGGGCTGGTCGATGAGGAAGGTCATCCAACCAGCAGCAATATGGTCCTGAAAAAGAATGCTACTTCATTGTTGGTTTTAACGGATCGATGTTGTTTAACAAAATTTCACCCTTTCAACTATCCGTTCGGGGTTCGAACACACAATAGCAGCCTTTATTTACAGGAACCACAGAACAACAAAACGCTTCGTCTTCTAATCACTAAGGGTGGGTTTACACACTGCGTAAAATCCGAGCGTATTTTACGCACATTTTGAGCTTGAAAAGATTTCTAGCAATACGGACGTATTTAGATACAAAACAGACCGATTTCTCAAACACGTCCGTATTGCTAGAAATCTTTTCAAGCTCAAAATGTGCGTAAAATACGCTCGGATTTCAAAAATACGCTCGGATTTCACGCAGTGTGTAAATGAACCATAACTAAAATCCTAACCGAAATCTAACACCGCATTTCATTCAACCAAATCCCCCGCGGGTTTTTGGTCGCGCGCAGAGCACATGAACGAAAACACAAAAAACGCAAAGACGTGATGGGAGCACAGCTTAATCATCTAGGTGATTGATTAGATGATTAAGATGATTAAGCTGTGGATGGGAGAAACCATCACATTGGTTCATACAGACCGCAAACTTTTACTTGGATAGAAAAACGTGACGTCACAATGTTTTGAACAAAAGTAACTCTCAAAATTTAACATTTCTGGTGTGAGCCATGAGCCTAAAAGCCATCAAATCAGTAGTAAAACGCTAATCACAGAGTAGCTTCGAGTAGAATTTAATTTAAAACTGGCTTTCACAGCAATTATGCCGAATTTGAATTTCATGTCAACATAGAGCGTGTTCCACCCTACTTGCCGTAGTTATTACGTATGACATCACGAATTCTGGCTTTTTGCCGTCAAGCTGGAACGATTTTTCTATTTTCAGCAGAATATCATGCTACGGGTAAATCCGACCAATCACGTTGCAGAGATGCGTAGTCACCACGCTTACTACGCTCCCGAGCATGGTAAGCAAATAGTTACTATTAGTTACTATTTCGAGAAGGTTGGAACGGTGAGCGTAGTAACTTTTCGTCAGGATGGAACGGAAATAGTATCTAATAGTTACTACTGTTAGGAGGGTGGAACACGCTCATAGTCATTAACGCATCGTCAATTCAACATTTGCAACAGATATAAAGATGTAAAGTATGTATACAATTTTAACACAACCAAGGTTATATGAATCAGTTTATATGAAATCTTGAGAAAATTTTTTTTCCTGTAGGCTACCTTTCGTGTATGCAATTTACTGGTTTTGGGAACTTATTGGATTTCTCCTGCGGGGTCTTCTTCTAGGACGGTCATGTATGAAAATGATCACGGAACCTGGGGTCAGAGGACTCTACCACAAACCCCTCATTTTTGGCTACACTATGCCAAACGCTGGATATATCTAGCGTTGGACATACCCTATGCCTAACGCTGGATACCTGATAGCACCCTAATCCTGACCTACCTCACTATAGATGAATTCTGATTGGTTGATTTCTGAGCTTCACTCAAATCATCAATATTTTACTGGGTTAGAGTACCCAGCATTTGGCATAGTGTATCCAGCGTTAGGCATAGGGTATGTCAAACGCTATATATATCCAGCGTTTGGCATAGGGTATCAAAAAATGAGGGGTTTGTGGTAGACTGTCCTTGGTGCTTTAAAACAGCAGAGTGCGGTGAAATGGGTATGCGTAGAAGCATTTACCTGTAAATTGTTTCCGACTGGGCTGTCTTGGATGACTGGGATACCCATCTCTTGCAAGTGATCAGCAGGTCCAATTCCACTCAGCATGAGGAGTTGCGGTGAGTTGACACTCCCTCCCGAAACGATAACCTCTTTCGTCGCGTAGGCGATGTAGATCTTCCCCTTCTTCTGGAACTGCACGCCGTAGGCTCGCTTTGTGTGGGGGTCGATAAGGATCTGGAAAATAGGCAGAGGTTAAAGGAGTTGTATCATAAGCACTCTAGCACTTGCAACGTCTAGAACCCCCCCCCCCCCAACCAAGACCCAAGATGAAGCCACGACTCGATCCGACCGCTGGGTCATCTAGCGGTGCGGGTCGGAAGCGCCCGTCATGGGGAAGATGGAATCATAGTTTGACTTTGGATCCAACAAAATGTTTTTATTGTAGCAGGCATATGGAAAATGTGTAGAAAAATTAAGTTAATTATTTGCATTATCGATTACTTTTAGTATTTTGTTTTCCGTTTTTTCCAAAGAATTAAGGATGTAAACTAGATCACAATAAACAAGCGCCGTAAATTATACTAAATCCGTTATAGAGATTTCTTGGAGAGTTTACAATTGAGCTAAATAATATGCAGCTTCCGAAACCCAAAAATGTCAAATTGGCCGATGATTTCTTCTTCCGACATATCCAAACGTCCATGGTGATATAGTTAGTTGTTCTAATCCTCTTACACGCCACTCAATCTTCTCGAAGGTTCTAGTAATCTTTTGACCAGCGGCAGGAGATCAATGGATAGTTAATTAGCAATGGCGGATTGGCGTTCAGGAGTGAATTGTGTTCAACTAATTTGTGAATAACGTTGGCTACCGTGAGGATTTTGGGGAAAACAAAGGTAACACTGTGTTCGTAAAAATCCGACCCATCGAAAAATGATGGTGTCTCCCACCTTCTCGGCCCACATGAATCAAAGACTTTAAAGTCAGGCTTCGCCTTCCAGATACCCGAATTTCTGAGCTTCCGCTAACTCAACTCGACCCTTCTGAATTTTCATGATAATAGCTTTTTGTGCTATTCTTCACTTCAATACTACACAGATGTCTCTTTTGAATATCTTTTGCTTCCCAATCAGAAGGGTCAATCATTTTTCATTTTCCTCCTACATCAACGATTTGCCTCATGCCCCCCCCCCCCCCCCCCCCCCCGATAGCGGCTCTGCTCTGTGACACCCTTCTAGACTCCGGAATCTGGAGAGCCTCTGGGACTTGCGGACGTTTTTGGCCTAGCTTCCCCTTCCGGATCCGCTCGACGAAAACGGAAACCGGAAGAAAAAGTGCTCTTAGCCTGGCTCCGTCCCGTCGTACCCATAATGCCAACCCATAAATATTCCTTCAGCCCAAGCTGACTGACTGCGAGTCATATTTGATAGTGCAAAACGGATACGTCAGCTGAATTTAATTAGAGTTAGAGCTATATTTCGGCCCTTCTTGGTAAGGGTCCTCTTCAGGCTCAAAACCGCTCAAGTTGGAAATACGAACTTGGGTTTTCCCACAAGTTCGTATTTCCAAATTGACGTATTTTGACCAAATTTGACCAGCTGACGTATCCGGTCATAACCGGTTTTACTCATCACCAGCATGATACGCGAACACTCGCCAGGAGCATAGTGCGCATGGAAAATAGTGAATCGTGGCAAGTGCAAAGAATAGTGAGGTGTAGTTAGCGGTTTTGAAATATGAAATTTTGGTCTCCGGGTTTAAAAATTAATGCAGTCTATCACGAAGGAAGGTTGGGTCGGCATATTTGATAGTGCAAAACGGATACGTCAGCTGGTCAGATTTGGTCAAATACATTTGGTCCAAATACGTCAATTTGGAAATACGAACTTGTGGGAAAACCCTAGTTCGTATTTCCAACTTGAGCGGTTTTGAGCCTGAAGAGGACCCTTACCAAGAAGGGCCGAAATATAGCTCTAGTTAAATTCAGCTGACGTATCCGTTTTGCACTATCAAATATACCCAACCTTCTTTCGTGATAGCCTGCATTAATTTTTAAACCCGGAGACCCAAATTTCATATTTTAAAGCCGCTAACGACACCTCACTATTCTTTGCACTTGCCACGATTCACTATTTTCCATGCGCATTATGCTTCTGGCGAGTGTTAGCGTATCATGCTGGTGATGAGTAAAACCGGTTATCGGGTTTTTTTTTGCGATAGAGGTCAACGGGCCTGGGAAAAAGCTTAAAACAGCAAAAGCCGTGGATAATTTGTTAAAAGCGAGTCTAGTTTTACAGTGTTCAAATAGTCTCGAATATTGAAACAGAAACTGTAAATAGTGCGGGGTGTTTAGGGGTGTATGGCCTAATATAATAGGATAATTTAAACTAAGTTAATGCTAAATATTTGCTATGCTTTATTCTAATAAATAGTTTCCTCTGTTGTTTTTTTTGGTTTTCTTCTTCTTTACACGAGCAAAGGAGCGTTCCAAAAACACATAGCTGCGGCTTTGCTATAGTTTTTGCTGGTCTTATTGTGCACATATTACCATTTTTATTACTATTTACTGCTATGTGGTGGTAATTCGTGGAATTCTAGGTGTCCGGATGGAGTACGTTTTCGTCCTCTTTGCCATCATGATGGGGATGGTTCATTTTTTTCTTCATTTTCTTTCCAGGTGCCAGGAGCTTTTGCACTTAAGGGGTTCATTATTTTCTGGGAATGGTGGGCAGCTTCTTGGTATTTTACGCTCTCCGGCACCAAGAGGGATTGTTTCTTTTGGTAATTTTGTGCAAAAAGCACTCGAGTTGAGAAGTGCTGTTTCTTGGTTTGTTGTTTTGTTTAGTTTCCTATGAGTTGTTTGTTTATCCTGTATCCTATATCCTGTTTAATAATAATAATTATATATTTTTCACCCATCAAAAAGCACATGACATAGACGGAGTAGAAATAAAGAAAGAAAAGAAGAAGGAATTTGTGTTTCTCAATACAGATATATACATACATATATATATACATATTGACCTTAATTTCAGTGTCTCCTGGGGGATTGTCTATTCCAGACATGTTACAACGATGCTGATTGGTTTAGGGTGATGAGTTTGAAGGGTTTTCGGGGATTTTCTTTTGGAAAAGTAAGCGCCTAGAACCTAGATGGCATTATTTCCAGAGCTGTGATTGGTTGTCGCTGACCCACCGAATACTCTATATGACTTAGTCCAAAGCACGCCAGTGCTCCTCAGGAAGAAGGGGTAAGAGCTTGGTCACACTGGGCTCATTTCCTGGCTTTTTGGGTTGCAAAAGTAGAAAAAAGAAAAAGAACAAGATACATCTAATTCTGAATGTTGTCGTTTTGAATTCAGGAGATCAATTAGAGCAAAAGATTGTGTATAATTATGTTACAGGAACCCTTATTGACCCCTAATTGCAGTCTGCTTATTATCCCCAAGCTGCCACAAAGCCCATCAAATCTCACGTTCCCTAGTGATTTTCAGTTGTTTGCCAAATAGGCCGCGTTTTAGCCCAATGTGACCAGGCTCTAAACATCTCCGTAACGACTCAAACTCAACAGCTCAAATCCTGTGTCAAACAATCACGGCGATCTTCGGGGACAGCTGTGATACCCGAGGTGATACCGCTTCTGGCTCTTCCGCTAGGTACCCGGCGATTTTGTATCGGCAAGGAGAGTTAGTCATCAAAAGTATTTTCGGTGTCAGTTGTTGTGGATGTTGCGCATCGTAGCATTTTTGACGGTACCCCACACTGTGATGTCGGGGCTGGGCGACTCATCCGCTTGCTGTTCTTACCTTCTGAGCATAGGAGTGCATCGAGACATGCAAATTCTTTCGCTTTCTCGCCGGTCGGATAAACGCCTTGGAAGTCGAGCATCGAGCAGAGCGTCGGATCGTTCCTTGCGCGATCATGAAACCGCTCTGATATTCACCGTTTCCGTCGCGGTTTTCGTAGCCGATTTCCTCGCCGGCTTGTACGAACGCAGTGGCGAGAGGTGACCGCCAGGGGGCTTCTTGGACGGTCAGTGGACCACCTAAATGGAGAAGGTGGTTACGAGGGTGATAGAGTAGAGTAGAGTAGGATTTAATTGGAAAATGACTTTCACAGCAATCATGCCGAATTTGCATTTCTCGTCGACATATCACAAACGAAAACGTTGTCAATGGACATTTACAGCAGATTTGCAGTTGTCAGTATATACATATACAAATACTAAGCACAACCAAACTATATACGTGGTTATTGGCAAGCAGCGCAGCTGTCCTGTGGCACAGGCCCACCCTCCTTCAAGCAATAGCCCATGTACTTCTCTTGTTTTTATGGCACTTGCAGCCTCTGGCTCAAGTGCCATATACCGATCACAATTCCGTCTGTCGGTCTGTCGGTCGGTCCGAGTTTTTGTCCCACTTATCCGAGTTAGGGTACTTCCAGATGTGCTAGGACAATGAAACTTGGCAGGCATATCAGGGACCCGACCAAACTAACCTGGAAATAATCAGTTTCCCGATCCGACCATATGCGGGGAGTGCGGGGCGCTGGAAACTTGAAAATTTAGGGCATTTTGTCACTTTTTTCCGTTTTAGGGTACTTCTAGATGAGCTAGGACAATGAAACTTGGCAGGAATATCAGGGACCCGACCAAACGAACCTGGAAATAATCAGTTTCCCGATCCGACCATATGCGGGGGAGTGGGGGCGCTCAAAACTTGAAAATTTAGGGCATTTTGTCACACTTTTCGAGTTAGGGTACTTCCAGATGAGCTAGGACCATGAAACTTGGCAGGCATATCAGAGACCCGACCAAACAAACTTAGAAATAATCAGTTTTCTGATCCGACCATTTGGGGGGGGGGGGGTGGAGGGCAGGGGAATCCGGGAAATTGAGAAGTGTGTAACTTTCGAACGGATGATCGGATTGTAATGAAACTTCATAACTGAATAGAATATATAACTGTAATGTTCCGTTTAAAGTCTTGACAGGATTCGGTAGCCAGGGGGCAGTTGGGGGTGGGAGACCGGAAATTTCAAGAAACGGTTAGAATGGAGGGATCGGAGTGAAACTTGCTGGGAAGAACAAGCATCTGCTCTAGATAAGTCCTTTAGACCATTGTACTGGATCCGGACACTTATGGGGGGGGGGGGGGGGGGGGTCCCGGAATTCAGGTGATGGTGGTTTTGGGGATTTTCACGATGAAACTTGGCAGGCATATTAGGGACCCAATCAAACTGACTTCAAAATAAAAATTTTGTCGATCAGATAATGGTGGGGGGGGGGAGTGGAGGGAGGGGAATCCGAAATATTCAGTCATGCCTAATTTTGGAATGGGTGATCGGATTCGAGTGAAATTTAAGAATTGAACAGAGGACATTTCTCCGATGATTTGTTTCATATCCGGACCGGATCCGGTAACTATTTGGGGGGGGGGGGTGGACTTGACTTGACTTGACTTGACATACTTTATTTACTACTAAATACAAAATAAACTATAAAAACACGCAACCGCCCGGGGAAGGCTCAAGAAGCCTGATGATGGACGACTGCAATACGGAGTCATTGCATACATATGCGGAGAATACGTGACCCGTTTAGAATGGAGGAATCGGGATGGAACTTTGTGGGAAGAACAAACATATGCTCTAGGTAAGTCATGATGGTATCGGAGTGAAACTTGCTGGGAAGAACAAACATCTGGTCCATGTAAATCTTTTACATAATTTGACTGGATCCGGACACTTGAGGGGGGGGGGGAGGAGGGGGTTTCCCGGAATTCCGTTTTTTGGGGGATTTTCACGACGAAACTTGGAAGGCATATCAGGGACCCGGTCAAACTGACTTGGAATAAACAAAAATCATCGATATGATAATCTCGGGGGGGGGGGGGGGATTTGAGGGAGGGGAATCCGGAATATTGAGTCATGCGTAACTTTGGAACGGGTGATCGGATTCGAGTGAAATTTAATAATTAAACAGAGGACATTTTTCTCTGGTGACCTTTTTCATTTCGGGACCGAATCCGGCAATTATTGGGGGGGGGAGGGCGGAAAATACTTGACCCGCTTAGACTGGTGTGATCTGGATCGAAATTCGTGGGAATGACAAACAGATGCTCTGGATTAATCATTTACAGAACCGGATTGGCTCCGGTTATTGTGGGTGGAGTTGGAGGAGGGGGGGGGGGGGTCTGGGATTCCGGTGATCGCGCGTTAAGGTACTTCCAGAAATATTCCTGGAATATTGGAGACTCAACAACATTTGCTTAGAAATTGCTACTTCCCAAATCCGATTATTCCTGAAAGTATCAATCTTGACCGCAAAGTAAAAAAAAATACTTTTAAGCAATATATGCATTTTCGTGATGCCCATCAGCCCATTAGCAGTTTTGCCGCAAGGGTTTTGCTTACAAATGAAGTTCCAGCTCCCTTAGAGTGCGCATCTCAACCGCAAAGTCGAAACTTTCTTTTGATCAATCAAATCATCGTGACCCATGCAAGTGCCATATGAGCTTACAGCTCTTGTTAACGTTTGCTGCTTCTATAAAACTTTGTGTGATACTATACTCTCCACCGCAAAACTGACTGCGAATCATGTTTGGTGATGCTAAATATTCCTTCAGCCCAAATCGTATTTAATAGTGCAAAACGGATACGTCAGCTGAATTTTATTAGAGCTATATCTCGGCCCTTCTTAGCTCTTAAATATAGCTCTAATAAAATTCAGCTAGATGCCAAGTTGGGTAAATACTTATTTTTTTTTAATTTCTTGTTCGATTCTTTTCTGAGGCGTGTTTTAATGTTGCCATGGTGAAGAATCAGTTTCTTAACTGTGTTCAATCATTTTGCTGTTTTTTTAATTTTATTTACAATATTATTTTCCAAATCTTCTTTTATAGTCCCCATTCCGTTCTTCATCTTCGTGTCTTAAAAGCGGGCCGCATGTTTTGTTAAAAACTCGGTTATCACCAGGGGCGTCACGACTAGGGGGGGGGGGGGGACGCCCCTCCCCCCTAAATGTTGTCGGACAGTCGGTAAAAATAGCCGAGTCGACGCGTAGCGCCGTGTTTTTCTCGTAAAAACAGTCGATTATTTTCTTGGAAACGGTCGATTTTTTTTTTTTAAACAGTCGGTTTCTCGTAAAAATAGTCGATTTTTCTTAAAATTCGTAGTTTTTCTTAAAATCAGCCGATTTTTTTTCAACACAGTCGTTTTTTCTCAATAATAGTCATTTTTATCTGCAAAAATAGTCTGTAAAAATGACCACCCAGTCGGTAAATACCCCCCCCCAAAAAAAAAAAAAATATAATATTTTCGCTAGTAACGCCTCTGGTTATCACATGCATTTGTTTGTATTTTGGTGATGCTAGTGGTGAACAAAAGCCTACGTGCTGATTACTTGCAGAACCCGCTAAGAATTTGTGGACATCATACCAAGTCAAGAATTGTGGAAACTAAACTAAGAACAACAACCAGAACGGCAAGGTTCAGTACTTGGGGTCGGGGTAGGCTATTGACAAAGCGGGGGATGATGAGAAGTTGTGGGGAACCAGATCACAGCGTTCAGTTAACGAAAGCAAAAGTAAAACGCCGCATCGCTTGCAGGTCACCATCGGGGATGGGTTGAATAAATGGTTTAGTGAAAACAGGAAAGTCTGGCTGCGAGGCACATATAAAAAGTACCTGTCTTTTTCAACAGCCATTGATCAGGAATTCGATGCGTTGTTGGAGGCTAGCCATCCGACGCTTCTCTCATTTTTAACGGTTTTTCCTGGATACCTGTTCTACGGCTAAAAAGAACATGCATGTCGGAGGGTTTGATGATAAATTAAATAACATTCAGTCTTCGTATGCTTTATCTTTAAACTCCGTATACAAACCTGGACTTCCTAATCCACTAATGCCAATGTCTGCTTTTGCTGTTCAGGCTTCAGTAATTCGTTTGCCAATCTTAATAAGATCTTCAGCTTTTGCTTCACGCAAACCTTGTTACGATCCATGGTAAAGATGGTACCGCGATTTCAGGTGTCAAACATTCTTCTTCTAAATACCAACTAATTTCGAGCAAGAAAGATAGTAAAAATGAAATAAGATATTTAAAATATTCGTGAGGATTATCTGTTTAATAGTTGAAATCTAGAACTGAAAGAATATTCCTTTACGTGTTATTCACTGATGATTCACTTCACTAATTGAAGGAATTTGAGAATCGCGGCGGCGCTTAACAACGGAATACAGTGACAAGCGATGAGCAATGATTTGAAGGGGGAAGCTCATATTTGTTCGATTATTAAATAGGCTAGCGCGTCTCTGTCTCTCGTAAAACTGTTTTCCAAATTTTCATGCCCAAAATCACATGTTCTCCGCCTTTACATTGCTTTCATCGGTCCACTGCTTGAGCCCAGAGCCCACTTTGGCACAGAGCTGCTGCGAGTCCAGCAAATCCAAGTCCGAGTCCTTGAAAAAGGCGTCTCGAGACGAGTCCAGTGTCGGAGTCCACCAGCTCTGATTTGGCCTGACGGTAGATCAGTCTTATAGGCTTGAAACTTTTCAGAAGAGAGCCTTGAGAATCATCTACTGCCAGGGCAAAGTGCCGTGTATCCTCCTCCTCAATGAACTCCGCCTCCCAACCTTAGCAGCCCGACGTGTTACTCTTTCTACTAAGTTCGGGAATAATCTGCCTTCCCACCCAAGTCTTGACCAGCTATTTCCAGCCCCATATTGCCCGCCAAAACCTAGATTACCTCGTGTTCAAGCACACAAAGTCCCGGTTCCGAAACCCATCAGTACAAGAACCGATCGTTACAGAAAGAGCTTTGTACTAGCGTTCGTCGAAGTTTTGAACAAGTGACAAACGTATCCCTCACAATGTTTTACTGTTTAGTGCTTTATTTTGATTGGTTATGACTGTTGACTATTGCCTTCTTATGTACGACTCGGCCTTATTATGAATAATCATCTTATTATGATGTACCTGATAAAAGCGGCAACTTCGGCAATCCAATGCTGTGAAAGCTCGTTGTACAGTAGAGTATCGTATCGTGTCGTATGGCAAAGGGCTAGAGACTCTTAATTTTAACAACCTGAAGGAAATGGATGTTTGTGTAGTTGCGTCAATGTGAGTGAAACTTTGTTAGAAAAAATATTACGTCTCATAATGGTTCATGTTCAAGTTTTTAATAACAAATTAAACAAACAAAAAACTCCAGACCCCGGCAGAGAAGACACGTTTGTAATGCACGGGATGGTAAAACTTCTTTAAGTAAATATAACATTTAAAACACGGGTGATTCATGCTAGTCGAAAGAAAAGGGTTTTCCCGTCAGCACCTCGTTCTAACCCCACGCGGTCTCGCGTCCAACGAATCCAGGGAGTACCAAGTTACAAGCAGAAAGAAGGTATTTTTGGGCCGTCTTTAAAGCAGTTATATCATAAGCATTCTAGCACTTGCAACGTCTAGAACTCCCCCCCCCCACCCAAGACCCAAGATGAAGCCACGACTCGATCCGACCGCTGGGTCATCTAGCGGCGCGGGTCGGAAGCGCCCGACATGGGGAGGATGGAATCATAGTTTGACTTTTGGATCTACAATATGTTTCTATTGTAGGAGGCATATGGAAAATGCGTAGAAAATTAAACTAATTATTTGCATTATCGATTTCTGAAGTATTTTGTTTTCTGTTTTTTTCTTGTTAATTCCCTCAAGTCCAAAGAATTAAGGATGTAAACTAGATCACAATAAACAGACGCCGTAAATTATACTAAATTCGTTATAGTGATTTCTTGGAAATTCTGGAACTGAGCTAAATAATATTCAGCTTCCGAGACCAAAAATTGTCAAACTGGCCGATGATTTCTTCTTCGGAAGTATCTAAACGTCCAGATGGTGATATAGTTAGTTTTTCTAATCCTCTTACACGCCACTCGATCTTCTCGGAGGTTCTAGTAATCTTTTGACCAGCGCCAGGAGATCAATGAATAGTTAATTAGCAATGGCGGATTGGCGTTCAGGAGTTTATTGTGTCCAAGTAATTTGTGGATAACGTTGGCTACCGTGAGGATTTTGGGGAAAACAAAGGTAACAGTGTTTTCGTAAAAATTCGACCCATCGAAAAATGATAGTGTCTCCCACCGTCTCGGCCCACAGAGTCGGTCAAAGACTTTAAACCTGCTGCTTTTTCGGAGAAGTGATATTTTTGTTCTGTTTATTCATTCTTATAATCGATTTACGCATAATCGAGTCTTGACCTGTTGCCTTGGCTTCGATGGGCGTCGGGTTATTCGGGTATAGACAAGGATGTAAAGCTTGACCTTGCTTTCCCTCTTGGACTTGCAAAACAATACCAGCTACCTTCAGATATTCGGGGTATAACGGATGAAGGTGAAAACAGACTGTTATTGCTAAAAGGGTTGGTGTAGTAAATGAAAGTTGAGGTTGGCCAAGGCTTATCGGCAGAACTCAAGGGTGAAGCTATCCTATGGGTATGTATAGGCCTATCGTTCGCCGAGCTGCGAATTCTCCCACGTTCGAAATGACGATTCTGGTGTTTATATTGAATTTTTAGTGCGTTTTTATTTTATTTGTTTCCATGGCCCCACGGGCTGTTTTGGGAATTAATTCATTCATTTATTCTTTCATTTGGATCGTCCGAAAACAGTTAATGTCTTTTCGTAATTTGACAGTGCAAAACAGATACGTCAGCTGAATTTTATCAGGGTATATTTCAGCCCTTCTTGGCAAGGGTCTGAAGCCGCTCAAGCTTGAAAATGAACTTGTGGAAAAAAAACCTTTGTTTTTTCTCCTTGAGTTCGAGCCTCCATGGGTCAAATTTCTGTTGTGAGGTGATAAGGGACTGACAACTAGTGTTGTGCATCGTCTATCTTACCCTGTCACGGACCCTAGCGTTCAGCGCAGTCTATTACATATAGGATTTGTAGTATCAGCAGACGTATAAAGTAGTCTTACTTGGCAAGACATTTTGTCAGGGACAAAATGTTAGCGGAAAGATAGGGGATTGTTCTATCCTGGTTCTATCTGTTCCTTCGATGTTTGACGCCAGCAGTTCTAGGTACCCTAGCGTTCAGCGAATCCTACTCCAGATTCAAGGATTTGCATCATCAGGTGAAGGAAAATTTGGTCTTATTTGGCATCATATTTTGTCACGGATAAAAAGTCGGTGGAATATTTGACCCTACGATATTGTCCGGTCTGTTCCTTCAGTGTTTGACGCCGCTAATTGTACCCTAAATAGTTGTAGCATTCAGCGAAGTCTACTCCATCTTCAAGGATTTGTATTATCAACTGTTGTAAAAATTGGTATCTATCTGGCATCAGATTTGGTCATGGAGACGTAGTTAGCGTAGTATTTGACTATACGATAATCCTATCTGCTGTCACTGCCAAACGTAAAAGCGTTAAACTTCCTGGCTGCTCTCTAAAAGTGTGTATTCAAAGTTTCGCACACTTTGCCAAATGGACTTGGCGGATTGTTTCATATTAGACTGACAAACAAACACCTCTCAGATGCGTTAAGCGGAATTCACACCGAGGGCGTCTAAATATTGGCAGGCTATACGCTTCGTGACGTCTAGTCTAAATCGCAGGGTATTGCAGACGGGGAGCAAATCCGCCCGAATTGTATTTCCTTCCATGTATATTCTCTTTATTCAAATGTCTTTATAGTTCAATCAATCAATCAAGTTTAATCCAAGTAGCTAAAAGCTAGAAGAGGAATACAAATTTACGAAATACATAGACACGAAACAAATTAACTAATACACTTACAAGACATGGCCAGAAATAAATGATGGGATGAAACTACGTAAAAACTGGGCAGAAGGATTAGCAGGCTATGGAGAAAACTGATTGCCAGTATTCCTCTCGGACCGACGCACGGAAGACGGGAGGGGAGGGGGGAATAGATGGGTCATCTGGGGACAGCACATTATATTCGTTGATACCAATATCGCAAATGACGTGTAACTCAGAACTAAACTGATTAGCTGTCCTACATCCATCGTTTCTGCATTTCAAATCCTTTGCCTAGCGTTGCGATTTTTTTCGGTTTATTTTACTTGTTATAACCTTGCTAAATGAAAAGAAGTGTAAAATAAGGTCGGACTGGCTGGCAGGACATTCAGTAGTGAAATTGAAAGTGTTCTTGCAAGATCTTCAAGACCTCCTTGGATTTCTGCATGTGATGAGATTTGTTTACATGAAAAGCTTTTAAAGTGGGATGATTCAGATTAGGTTATTTCAGTACTTGTTTGGTTATCGCGGATGTGAAAAGTCTTGGTTCCAACCCTTTTTGTATATAAGGTAGTTATGAACATTTTATTTTAACACTCCACGTTTGAGCGCTTGCGCACTTGCTTTTACCTGACGAGGCGTTTTTTCAGCGCCCGGCGTGAGGAATATCGCCCGGCGTGGCAAAATTGGCTCTCTGTATGCATTGGGCTTTACGCATTTCCCTATTTTTTGCTCAGCTCGTTTAACCATTATATTTGACATCGTTATATTTTATTTCGGCCCTTCTTGGCAAGGCTCATCTTCAGAAATATCACTAAAAAATGTATCAGCTTGCGCGTTAAATGTGTGAGTTTATTTTCTTGCCGGGTTCGATTGTTGGGAGGGGCAGATTCCGGCAAAAGGGATCAGTGGTTTGTACTGGCGAGAATAGGTTCACTAAACTGGCGAACTTCTGCCTATTCCCTCGAGATGGGCCGCTGACGAAGTGGTAATTATGATATGGTATGGTTGATACTTGTATACTACATGATGCCATAAAAGTATGGTTGATACATGTCTATAGTCTGCTTGTCTTTGTCTAAAGTCAGAACGTTAAAAAAAAAAATGTTTCTAAATCAGTCCAGGTCCAGCCGACGACTCCCCGAGGGGATACGAATTTAGAGAATTCCAGACGATACGAAGTCAGTGAGCCACCGACAGAAATAGAGATATAGTTGATAGTGACAAATGTATTTGTCTGCTGAATTTTACTAGATCGATATTGCGACCCTTCTGGGCAAGGGCTCTTCATCCTCAAACTGGAAAGTGCAGTTATTTTGGGCTGAAGGAATATTTAGCAATAGATATAGAAAGTGGAAAATATTACAAAAATATAAATCATGGTAGTTGTAAGCCTTAAGCTTAGGCTAGATTTTTTTTTGTTTTTAATTAGCTTTCTGCTTCGTTTTCGTTCATTCCCTTTCTTTATATTAATAATAATATATATTGCATATACACTATACAGGCTTTTACCTTTACAAAGGGAGACTTATTTTATTATTATTATTATAATTTCTTTGAATCCTTCAAAACTGAAGACTAGTGTATAAAAAGGAACAACAACATGTCAATCAAACTCACACACACTTACATACGATAAACAGCTATCCATCAAAGATAAATTAGCCTACTAAATCTGCAACGAAATACAATGGAAAAAACAAAGTGATAGATGCGGTGGTAGATGAAGCATCTTCATAATGAAAAAAAAACAATTTATTTTGCAAAATCTGGAGAATGCAGTGAGAGTCATCATCTTTTGAACCGCTTGTTTGGAACCGGGAAAAGTAGAAGAATGTGTAGACATCTGGATCTTCGAAGTACAGTCCATGTATAACGGGCCGTGGTAATTTTTCAAGCATATGGTTGGTCTTTTTCTGAGCAAGCAGAAAGCATTAGTTGCTTTTTTGCAGATTCCATGATATCTGTTACCACGGTAACTGGATCTGCAGTTAGTCGTTTTTGCAGTTACCGTGGTATCTAATATACGGTTGCTCTGCATAAACGACAATTGCCGAAATTGCGCTTTTCGAAGTCATCCCAAAAGAAAAACTGATATTCAGTCACATCACTAAGTGCCAAACTTCTTTCCTACCCTTTGGCAAAAAATGATGAAAGCGAGATGACTGTTTCAGATACTACGATCAGTTACCACGGTCGGACCGCGGTATCTGAATATCAGATACCACGATAACTGCAAAAATGCCTTTTGACCGTGGTATCAGATACCACGATAACTGCAAAAACGACTTTAGATCGTGGTATTAGATACCATGGTATCTACAAAAACGCAACTATTGATAAAATGACTTATTACAGCTCCAGAAGAAGGCGTTCTTACTCTCAATTACTCTATTACTCTATTTTAGTCCATTACTCTATTTTGGAAATAACATCTGCCAGTGTCTTTGGGGAATTATGGTATCTGTTACCACGGTAACTGGATCTGCAATTAGTCGTTTTTGCAGTTATCGTGGTATCTGATACACGGTGCTCTGCCAAAACGACTATTGCCGAAATTGCACTTTTTGAAGTCATCCCAAAAGAAAAACAGATATCCAGTTACATCACTAAGTGCTTAACTTCTTTCTCACCAATCTGACAAAATTTGATGAAAGTGAGATGGCTTTTCAGATACCACGACCAGTTACCACGGTCGGACCGTAGTATCTGAATATCTGATACCACGACAACTGGCCAGATACCACGATAACTGCAAAAACGCCTTTTGAGCGTGGTATCAGATACCACGATAACAGCAAAAAGGACTTAATAACCGTGGTAACAGATACCATGGTATCAGCAAAAACGCAACTAACGATAGAATGACTTACTACAGCTCCAGAAGACGGCGTTCTTACTCTCCATTACTCTATTTTGGAAATAACATCTGCCAGTGTCTTTAGGGAACCAGGTCACGTCCGCTCAGGCCGTTAATGTTGAACCTTAGAATTGTGTCTCAAGGCCGTGACGAGTCTTGTGACATTCCAAGTATTAGAAGTAGTAAATTCAGTCTTCACACTTAAGATTGATTCCAGGCGAATAATTTACTTCTTTCTTGCACTGTTCCACCTTATTTTTGTTAAATTTGGAAATGTCTAACTTTAATTTAATTTTCACTCCATAGGCCTACAGAGTGATTCACTATTAGATTTAGTAAGCTATAGCCTAGTAAAGGCATACAAAACCTCAAAAGAAGGAAAAGTTGGGAAAGCGGCTTTCTCAAATTTGTATTTAATTATTTCAGCTAATTTTCTGTTTTCTGTTCGAACTTGCCTTTGCCGAGCCTCAAATCACTCCTTAAAAAACAGCTAATGGGGATTCTCACTCTCATTCGGTAATTGTGGTCAAGTAAATCAGATTTTTTTTTTAGAATTTAGTTGCGATTTGTGTCGGACATGCTCCAGTTTATATGAAGTCTACGAACCAGAACCTCTCACGACCAAAAGATAATTCACGACCAAAAAATGTTTCTTCAATCAGGAACTTTGAAGCCTGATTTCACGGAGTTTGTATCTCATTGCACGTAGGCTAGGTTTTTGGTTAATTTTAGCCTATACTGGCCAAAATTGGCGTGAGAATCACCATATAAATACTTTAATAATAGCATTCTGCAAACATATTCAACTATTGCGTAAGAAAGAGGGAATGCTGTGCATCTCGTGCATGATCACACTGAAATCTTGAATTGGAAAAACTCACTGCTAGTGACCGTTGTCCTTTAAGTAAGTGAAAATAACTGACCTACTCCGTGATATCTCGTATTTGCCAAGTATGGGTTCCTGTTGTCCTCTGATTTCTTGAAGTAATACAGCGCGTTTTCGTAGTCCCAGCCTTCGTTTCCCATCGCTGCCCAACTGTCATAGTCCCGTCTATTTCCTCTGACGTAGAGCATGTAGTTTAGCACTGACGATCCACCCATCACCTTGCCTCTGGGCCAGTTGCACCGGCGACCTGAAAGTAAAATCCTGTAGTTATTTGTCGATATTTTCACTTCCGATATTCGATCTATCTGTGTCGATATTTCATTACCATGTTTCGCTTTCATATACGTCTCGCTTCGCAAAAATATTAGAATAAAAATTGTCATATAATAGCATTTTTGCATCGTCTTTTCAAAAACGTCTGAAAATGTGAATACATGATTTATGAAAAATGTATTAATCCAACTTCTGATGTAAAAGGGTTATTTATGATAGAATTTCATAATAAAATACCGTTTTCGATATCGATATTTATGTTTCTATGTTCGATGTTTGGTGCGATACCTGTCGTTATCGATATCGAATATCATCCAACACTAGTAAGGATTAACTCTTTTTGGGACCAAACTATGTTGCTTAAAGGACCCGCAATGCCTATAATTTTAATGGAACCTACTTCCGTTATCGCCATATCCATTGTTAAACCCGGAGATCCGACTTTCGTATGGTACACTTTAACACCCATAACGACAACTCTTTGATTTTCACATTTGCATTGTTTCGCTTTTTTGATGCGTATCATGCTCCCGACGACTGTTGGTGAAAATCTCACTCGTAAATAAAAGCGTTTATCTAAGTTTGTTTAAATTTGCTAGGTAATAGCCCTTTGATCAACTTTGATCGAACGAATTAATGCCGAGAACAAATAATCAGATAGAACCTCAGTCTTTGGTACGTACCATACAGCGACTATGAATACCCCGACAAAACTGAGCGGACCTAGCGGTATTTACTGTAGCTTTTTACCCGTCTACTCTACTTGCTACGTTGCTCATCGCAGAGAAAGAAAATGCAGGACTTGCAAGAGGCGTACTCCACGCGCTGACCCGCTCTTGAACGCGTCCAGAGAACCAATCAGCTTTGTCTTCTACTTTTCCTCAAGCCGGCTTCACAGCGATATAGCTAATTGTAGAGGTAACGAAACGTGATGTGGCGCGAAGCTACTAACCTCCGCTCGTTCGCAGTGGAAAAGGTACGGGGAAATACTCGACTCCGCATAGCCATAGGAAAGAGATAGGGAGACAGAGGTTCTATCTGATTATTTGTTCTTGTTAACACGCAGTGTTCTAAATCACTTAACACGAGGATTTATTCTTTTATGATGAACACAGTTCTGGAACCAGAGAGATTGCAATAGTTGCGTTTTTGCAGATACCATGGTATCTGATACCACGGTCAAAAGGCGTTTTTGCAGTTATCGTGGTATCTGTTATTCAGATACCACGGTCCGACCGTGGTAACTGATCATGGTATCTGAAAAGTCATCCCACTTTCATCAGATTTTGTAAAATTGGTGAGAAAGAAGTTTAGCACTTAGTGATGTAACTGGATATCAGTTTTTCCTTTGGGATGACTTCGAAAAGTGCAATTTTAGCAATAGTCGTTTTTGCAGAGCAACCGTGTATCAGATACCACGGGAACTGCAAAAACGACTAATTGCAGATTCAGTTACCGTGGTAACAGATACAATGGTATCTGAAAAAAAAACGCAACTAAAATTGCTTCTTATGCGAAGCAGTAAAGCTTTTCTCGTCACGTTTCCGCGATAAATATGGGCGTGGCTTCGTGCCTTTCGCAAATTAATATGCCACACGCTTGCGTGAAGCTTGCATGGATTTCCCCGGGGAAAGCTTCTGTGTGACGCTGACGTAATGACGTGAGCTGGTTTTGAGTACAGTGCGAATAACATGAGATTAAAGCTGTCCCGAGCGAATGACTGGACTAAGTAGCGAATGACTGGACTAAGCGTCTATAAAAATATCTTAAAAATTAAAGAGTAGCCTACTAAATTCCGTGACATGGGGAAGTCAACTGTTTAGGCCAACTTGCCTTCTGTGGTATCTCTGATGACGTAGCCCACCTCTATCTGTCGAGTATAGATGACTACGGAAAATGTTCACTAGCCCCCCTGTGGCTCAGTTGGTTCGTACAACGGCAATTCAAACCGAAGGTCGCGGGTTCAAATCCCGCCCCGGGAGCATTTTTGTCTTTGAGTTTACCACTTCCAAGAAAATCGCTACGAAGGTTATCAAGAACAAATAATCCAATAGACCCGGCCATCTTTGGTCCCACGGAGCGACTATGGATACCCGACAAAACTGAGCAGAGCTAGATATCCGTTTTTGTTTTTGAGCTGATATCCGTCACAAGAACAAGACGAAAGGTTTCGATTGAATCCCGAAAATTCCATATTTGACTGATTCAGCATGTCTTCTTACCCCTGAATCGAGCATCTAATCAAGTTCAAATAAAACTCTTACTTCAAACAGATTTTCCGGTTTTGGCCGGATTCCGGGCGAACTACTTGTCCGGCGAAAAACTAATTTTCATATATCCTACGTGTTCAGCATGTCTCCTTACTTCTAGACTGAACCTCTAATCAACTTAAGAATAAACTTTTATTTTTCACACATTCGTCCCTTCCTCTGAACCCCCTCCCCACCCTTAAATATAGGGCTACATAGCCCATCTTCGAACTTGACCTTTACTTTGACCCAAAGAGTCCTCGTGCCAAGTTTAAACAAAATATCTCAACCCCTTCGAGAGTTATCGTTCTAACAGACGGACGGGCGGATAGACGGACAATTTTTGCCATGTCATAGGCTAGGTATCCCTCCATTTACGTTATGGGATCCCAAAAAATGATTTAGGCCTGCAGGGCGTAGAGAACCCGGTCTGCAGCGAGTCAATCAGCTGTAAAGGACGACTCAGACGGTGTTTGTAAGGAAATCTCTTCTTCGTGGCTCTGCTGCGATACTGTTTTTAGAGGTAACGAATTATGATGTTCCGCGTAGCTCCTACCCTCCGCGCGTTTGCATCAGGTAGGATATAGATAATAAATTCGAATCCGCATGGTCGTATTACAGAGATAGGGAGACGGAGGTTCTTGTAATAATTTGTTCTTGGGTTGTGTGAGATACTTTAAGGTGCTTTGAGGCTGAACTTGTATATCTATCAAATCACTCGAAAGGTTTCTCCGGATAGGTATCATATGATATTTATTACTCTAAGAGCCCGGTCACACTGGGCTCAAAACGCGGCCTATTCCAAAAACAACTGAAAATCCCTAGGGGACGTGAGATCTGATGGGCTTAGTGGCAGCTTGTGGATAATGAGCAGACTGCAGTTAGGGGTCAATTAGGGTTTCTGTAGCATAATTAAACATGCTGTTTTGCTCTAATTGATCTCCTGAATTTAAAACGACAACATTCAGAATTAGTTGTATCTTGTTCTTTTTCTTTTTTCTACTATTGCAACCCAAAAAGCCAGAAAATGAGCCAAGTGTGACCAAGCTCTAAAAGCCCAAGGGCCATGGCAATACAAGCAAAAGAAACAAAATGACAAACTTATGTCCAACAACCACTCAAAACTGCACAAAATTATCTCTGAATCATTTGAGAACTTGAGCAATTTACCCACTTTCTTTATTGAAACATAACACGTCATGATATTATGGAGAAAATTATTTGTCTCTCTAGATTAAATTTTGCATGGTGTACGGGACCTAGTCGGCTTTCCTGTGGAATAAATCTGTCTACAGACACGGTAAAAAGTTTCTCCGAGTAAGGATTAAAGTTGACTGCAGTATTTGCCACTGGGATTCATCTTATCTATCCTGAGATAAGGTTAATCCGAATTAGAGATAAGATTATCTTTTTAGAGACTTCTACCTTTAGGAGAAGGGCTGCACTCATTTTTAATATTGTCACATATCTTATACCGTTCCAAAAACTAAACATAAGTGTCTACTCATGCTTAGCTAGTTGATTTTAAATTATCTGGCTGACTCGTTATATAGTCGAGCGTGATCTTTTGTATTAATTATTATTCGGTTAACGGAAGTACTCGTGCGTGCGTGAAAATCATCACATATTTAAATCAAATTTTTTAGTTCGTGATGATTTCAGAGATTTCAATCATATTATGGAGAAAATTATTTGTCTCTACATTGAAGTTTGTATGGTGTACGGTACATAGTCAGCTTTCCTGCGGAATAAATCTATCAACATATATACCTTTAGCAGAAGGGTTGCACTCATTTTAAAATTGTCACATATCGTATACCGTTCGAAAAACTAGACATATGTGTCTACTCATGCTTAGCTAGTCGATTTTAAATTATCCAGCTGACTCGTTATATAATCGAGCATGATCTTTTGTATTAATTATGATTTGGTTCACGGAAAGTACTCGTGCGTGCGTGAAGATCATCACATATTTCAAATCAAATTTTCGTAGTTCGTGATGATTTCAGAGATTTCAAACATATTATGGAGAAAATTATTTGTCTCTACATTAAAGTTTGTACGGTGTACGGTACATAGTCAGCTTTCCTGCGGAATAAATCTATCTACATATATACCTTTAGCAGAAGGGTTGCACTCATTTTAAAATTGTCACATATCGTAGACCGTTCAAAAAACTAGACATATGTGTCTACTCATGCTTAGCTAGTCGATTTTAAAATATCCGGCTGACTCGTTATATAATCGAGCATGATCTTTTGTATTAATTATGATTTGGTTCACGGAAGTACTCGTGCGTGCGTGAAGATCGTCACATATTTTAAATCAAATTTGTGTAGTTCGTGATGATTTCAGAGTTTATCTTGTTTCCCTACTGAGCTCAATGTGGGTCAACAGGTAATGTGTAGACTAGGTAGGAATTTCTCGTGATCAATTTTCTTATAAAATTAGCGAATTGATATGCCTTATGTCTGGTGAGGTGGATGACAATCTGCACTAGCTGATGTATGAATGTGAAGGATTGTCGAGACAGAAAGTAGGGGTGAAATTCGGGAGAGGAAACGGGTTGAAGAAGAAAGAAAAAATTGGGTGTTTTTTAGATTTAAATAATTTGATGAAATTCCTTAAAGGAAGCCTCGCTCTGCATAATGTTTCTGCTAAGATGTTCTGAGATAGTTGATTATTTTAAAGCTTCGCTTTGCTTACAGCAAATGACACACTTTCGGCTGTTTTAGCCTCTTTCCATGTCTCTTCCCTTGGATGACGAGCGTGGCAAAATTTGCATAACCGTTTTTTTCCACAAAAGCAGTTTGTATGCGGCTGTTTTTACATTCTGTCCTCTGCTGCTTTACATATTAGTTGCGTTTGTCTCAATTAGTGACCCTCGCTATTCTACTCTTCTCCTTTTTTGCGATTTTGTCAGATGGGGAAGCTTCACGATTCTGCAGAATCGAGAAGTTGCTTCGATAGTCAATTCTCACTTCTCTTCTCCTTTCCGACTGGTTAACAAAGGGCGGATGTTCAAACCGCATAAGTAGGTACTAACGGGGGGCTAAATTATGTTCAAAAGCGAGAATGGAGAAGCGAAAAGAGCAAAAACTGTAGTTTGTTTGAGAATCGACAATTGAGAAGCGAGAACTGAGATTTCCGATAAAAAACGCAACTAATAGCTGTTGTTGATATTCTCGCTTTAATAATAATAATAATAATAATTTATCTTTACCCACAAATCGTACAAGACAAAAACAGTGGAGTACAGAAGAAAATATGAAAACAACTAGGGAAAACACAACCCATACAAACAAAATCTACTTAGGAGTCAAACAGACGAATAAGTTGAGAGGGCGACAGACGCGCGTACGCCGTTTCGGACAGTTTTCTGTGGAGAACAGACAATTCCTCCGTGATATCCGGCACCAAGTACTTACTAATAATTTTAGAATTTCTTTGCCAAGGAGGGAAAAAATGAAGAAATTTAAAAAACGAAAGTAAGAGGATTGCATAGCTTTAATATCCTTTTTTTCTTAACAGGATAAACACCAGGTAGAAAAAAAATAGAATGGTCACAGAAGGAAGAGTATAGCTTGTCAAGAGCTTTCCGATTGTATTTCCCCCTGGTAGCAACAATTTTCGAATAACCCAGTTGAATTTTTAGTTTACAATCGGATTCTGTTGGACAATTAGACAATTTGTTCGCTCTGCATATTAGAAGGGATAAATAGTTCAGATGGGAGGGGGGGGGGTATCCTTGCCGCCATTACCTTGGAATCCTAGGCATGCTGTAGGCTGAGGTTCAGTTTTATACTGCCAGTCAATATCCGTCAATTGCAAATAACCAGCCAGAGCTGGCACGTCCGAAATTTCAGTTTCATCTCCTCCTGCTTCAAGCAATAACACTCGCCAGTCTTCCACCTCTGATAACCTGAAAAATAATAACTATAATCTGATGTAGGATTATAGCTCTCCGAATTCGGATTTTAATTATCCGAATTAGGAACAAAAATGTCCGAAATCGGTGACCACAACTACTGTAGTCCGATAAAGGAGACACTTTTTACAGTGTAACCTCTGCTAGGGACTGTCGACTAGAACCCATCAATCGTTCGTCAAACTAAGGTTTATAATGGTGGTATCCTAGGATTCTTATCACTTTTGCTAACAACCAGGGGTAGAGGTAACCAGAGAGATTAATTACAGCGCTGTAAGTTTGAAGATACTGTGTTCTGCCATTGCTCCACTCCAATGATCATCACCATCACTTTTCGTTTCTGTTCATCAGCTTGTGGATATGGTCTACTATCTGTATGTGACTGATACTGACGTTGAGGCCAAGGAGACAAACTGCTACTAACCCGCCTTAAGCTCTGGATCATTTAGGGCAGTGGTTCCCAACCTTTTCCGTACCGCGTACCCCTGGTCAAGGCTCAAAAAGGTTGAAAAACATGAAAAAGAAAGAGACGATATTTATAATCACAAATGATAAGGCATATATGTGTAGAAATGTATACAAAATCAATGAGACACTTGAGCTACTTTGTAACTAACGTCATTCGACATCATAAACGGCAAATTTTTTTACAGTCAGCCTGTTTCTGTGTTTGCTTTTAATGTTCTCCGTGCTTTCGTCAAGCTGCTTCGCAAATGGCAGTAGGCTAGTTGTTCTGGAATCAACATGATTTCGTTGACTTTCACTAGGCCTTGTAGTCAGAGGCGTCACGCACAGGTTGGCAACACCCCCTCCCCCAAAGTGGCCTGTCAGACGGTTAAAAAGAAAGGAGTTGGCGCTAAGCTCCGCAATTTTTTCGAAAAACAGATAAAAAAACTTAAACAGTAGATAAAAAACCTGCCAGTCAGTAAAATACCTTGCCCCTTAAAAAGTGATATGCCTCTTCTGGTAATATTAGGCTTTCGGAAATAAAAAATTAGTAAGGCGAGATTTTGAAGCTACGGATTAAACCGATTTGGGTTCCTTCGCGTACCCCTTGCAAGGGTCTCGCGTACCCCTTTGGGTACGCGTACCACCGGTTGGGAACCACTGATTTAGGGGCATTTGTGGACAGAAAACACTATTCGTGACTATGTTGCTTTTATGGGTTAAGCGATATCAGCTGGTACTGTCAAAGTAACTACGTCACCATGTATTAATCTCAGCTGCTTATTGATTGAGAAACTGCCGAGTCATTTCGTCAGCAAAGTTGAAGAGCCGGTTTGCCTCATCGCAAATTTGCAAAAACAAGAGAAGAACAAAGATAACCACTGTTCAGACAACGTGGCCAAAATAAGTACAGTACGTGACGTATTTCTTAGGCACTACGTTTTGAACACCCAATTTGGTATTTCTATACTCAAATTGATTCATCTTCGAGACTGGTCATATTTATGCTGCAGCTGTTTCGATGTTTCTGGAAGTTCATACTATCAACGGATAATGAAAAGAACTTCTAAAAACTGGCAGTATAACTAAATGGTAAGAGTAAGGGAATTCGAAAGCCTTAGACCATAAATACACAAAAATAGAGGAATCAGTATGGGAATATCCAACATAGAGTTCATACTTCGAAATGTTTTGCAGCCCCTAAAGCTCTTTCTACAAATGTAAAAATTATTTCGGGTTTTAACTTAATCATAATAATAGTATTAATTTATTGCTGCCCACTTCTAACTAACAAAAAAGAAGAAGCGGAATATATAACAAAAAGACAAAAAATAAAACTAGATGAGACAAAACACGACTTTTAACTAAATATGTATAGATAACACTGACTCGTAAGAGTATTCGACGGCTTGACGACAAGCCCTGACTCTGTCTCAGTACACTTTTGGCTGAGTTTAACTGTGTGAATTATTATTATTACCTATGCTAATTTTTTGAATTTTTGGATGAATAAAGTGAATTTGAATTTAAAATTTAAAGGACTTTCATTTTTAAGCAACCTCGGCCTTTGCAGTATCCGCTGATCTTGAAATATTTTTCTTCAGTTTTATGTTTAATTTTGAGCTACAGTGTTATCTTTTCCACTTTTTTACATATTTGAACAAAGCTGAGTAAAAAATAGTACGTATAAAAAAATGTCCGAATAAATTGGAAAAACTAGTTGTTTTTTTTCACTTAAAAACCTGATAGCGACAAATCTGAAAAAATTACCAGCCATTCTTTCAGACATTCTACACGTTTGACAACAAAAACGGTGTAAATCCGCCAAAAAATGGCGTCCTACCGGGAAAAGGAAAATCAGTGTCCGGGTCAACCCCGAGCTCCCCTACCCAGAGGTGTCATGACTAGGGGGGAGGGGGGGGGGCGCCCCCCGAATATTGTCGGCTATTAGGTTAAAAATACCCGAGTCTTCGCGAAGCCCCACGATTTTTCGTAAAAACAGTCGATTTTTTTCTTGGAAACAGTCGATATAAAATAAAAACAGTCGGTTTCTCGTAAAAATAGTCGATTTTTTCTTAAAAGTAGTAGTTTTTCATAAAATCAGCCGATTTTTCGTCAACACAGTTTTTTTTTCAATAATAGACCAGCCAGTCGGGATATACCTCGCCCTCCCAAACATTTTGGCTAGTAACGCCTCTGCCCCTACCGGTTTTTACCGTAAATGTTCTTTAATATCCTTTCGAACTCTCAAGAAAACTATAATATAACTCGCGTGTTGTAAGTAAACATTTTTTGCTGTAATTAGTGTTACGATTTTTCTTTTTATCAAGGCGAAAGTTTTTAAGGGGCTATGCTTGAAAAAGCATTTTTGACCGTAGGCATGTGTTTGGGTTTTACCGCGACTATGCCTGAGAAGTGACAATGCAGTAATCATGTTTTACAGAGATGAAGGGACTAGGCTGGTTACGTACATTTTTGGGAGCCCAAAACATCAGTGAGGGAGTAGCAATGAGCTTGACAAGTTTATCCGTCCGTCGATTAGCGCCGTAACTGCCAAAGCCGTTGAGAATTGTTGGAATATGACGCGACGATCCTTAGGGTACAGGGTTTGGAGAGTAGAAATAAAGTAGGCTCGAAAGTAGGTTATAAAATCGTTCTATCGCACGACTTTCAACAGTAATCAGATGAAAAGAAGAAAAGAAAGGTGGAAAGAGACTGGCTCCAATCCAGACCCAAAAAGTTGAAGGAAGGAAGGTTCAATTTAAGGCGCGAAATAATTCTGTTTTCAAGCTAACGTTTTCGCCTGGAATCCGGAAAAATAAACTGAAATTTGTAGAAGTTTTGTCTTAGGTCGAATAGTTTCACAGTAGGGTATGCTGAATTTGCGTGTCTACGTGCTTTCCGTTCATATTTCGGCTGGAATCCGGGGAAAAGAATAAATCCGGTAGTACTAACGATTTCTTGGTCGAGTCATTTAGTGTCGGTATTCGGATAAACACACGTGCGGAACAATTTGTTTTGTTTTCCTGTTGGGTCGATAGGACGGCTGGAATACGGCGAAACCGGGAATAGCTAAAGTTTTAGCTCTGTCTTCGCCGGGGAGATATATAGGGGTCAGAAGTCGATCTTCCGGCTGCATTTTCGCTCTGAATCGATATTTCGGCCGGAATCCCCCCACTTGTTATAATCGATCAACGTGCTTTAATTTCTTGTCGATAGGTCGGTTGGATTGGAATCCAGCGAAACCGGAAATGGAATGTTAACTTTGTCTTGATCGGAAAGATGAATCTTTCATGGGATCTGGCAAAGAACGGAAACCTATAAAACCAAATTTTGCTTTAGGGATGACATTTGTCGCCTCTAGGGTACTTGGTGCGTTTGTATTCTAGAAGGCTGGTTGTCAATTTAACTTGATGGGGTCTTGACATTCTTGACTTTAATCAGCTTCGAGCAGAACTGAAAATATAGCCTACGTGATAGGTGGTTTAAGAGGAGACGTGTCCCCTATGGCTCCACCTTTGTCTGAAACCATGCTGAAGTGTCACAGTTATAACGGTCGCCTAACTGTCTCCTCGGGCAATGAGGAGACAGTTAGTTTAATGTTCTTTTTTCATTTCTTTCTTGTTCTTTTTCTTGTTCTTCATTTAACTACCCCGCTTTTTCTACGTTTGTGCATTATGATGGGCAATAAATCTATTATTATTATTTGTATTAAATGGCTGTTTCATCAGCGAGAAAAAAAAATAAAGCAAGATGGAAATCGGCATTATCCTACTATTTAAAACACACCTCGCACTATTTACTGCTTAACATTCAAAAGTATTTGAATACTGAAAAACTAGGCTCTGCTTTTAACAAATTGTCCACGGCTTTGGCTGTTTTAAGCCTTTATCCAGGCCCATTGACTTCTGGCAAAAACTCGGCACTGGTTTTAACTGGTTTTACGCATCAGTAGCACTATACGCGAATACTCACCTGGAGCATATTATGCATGTGGCAAGTGCAAAGATTAGTGAGGTATCGTTAGTAGGCTTAGAATGTAACATGATATTTGGGTCTCCGGAACCCAGCGGAGACCATGTAGCGCAAAGAAATAAACGAAAAGAATCAATTGAACTATATAACTAAATAAAACTTTCTCTGTGGGTCAAAGCTACCTTGAGGAGCCTTCCCAATCTCTTTGTATCCGGGAAGCACGTTCGTCCAGACACGCTACCCAACCCTACTTCACCATTTATGTTCTATTTACCGTCCCAAACATCTACACACCTAGACCCGGTATCTCATAGAATTATCACCCCTGCTCCCAGCAAAAATTCGCGACCTTGTTCCTTAAAATTTCGCCTTAAGATAGGTGCCCATAGAATGCGAATTCGCGTTGCCTTGGCGAATTTGACGTCGCTAGCGGAAAAAATTCGCTTCGCTAGGCAAAAATTTCGCGCCGCGCCGTTTCAACTCCAAAGTCGAATTAGTTTCGCGTCGCCTCAGTTCGCGCTGAGGAAATTCAGGAAATTAACAATCCACCTGGCCAAAGTAGAGTAAATAACCAGGTATAGAGTATATAAGCATAAAGTTGACTTTTCCCCCTATTTTCGTTCTAGTCCTACGGATCGTATCTACGTATACGTATCTAGTCCTGGCGAATTCGTCCACGTATTCGCTGCCAGTGGGGTCTGCCAAACGAATTCGCTGAGCGGCGCGAAAGAACAAGATTCGTTGGCTGAAAAAAATTGCGTTCTGTGGGCACCTATCTTTATTCCACTAGTTCAGCGTTCCAAGCGGAGTAGTTTCTGAAAGTCCCCATTGTCTCATTATCAATACTTGTGAGAGAGAGACAGTAAATATGGATCCATGATGAGCATAAACAAATAGATTTCACGTTTTACTCCACGCAAAAATTCGGTGCAAAAATTCCACTGCTTGGGAAACAGATTGCAGATTTTTACTCGTAAACATGTTTGGCGAATAGCACGGGTGCCCTGTCAAGGGGTACGTGAAGGTAACAAAATCGATTCAGTCTGTAGCTTCAAAATCTCGTCTCACTCATTTCTCATTGCCGAAAGCCTAAAATTACCAGCAGAGGCATCACTAGCCAAAATTTTTGTTTAGGGAGCGCAGGTATTTTTACGGACTGGCTGGTCATTTTACCGACTGTTTTTATGGCACTTGCAGCCTCTGGCTCAAGTGCCATATACCGATCACAATTCCGTCTGTCGGTCTGTCGGTCTGTCGGTCGGTCCGAGTTTTTTTGTCCCACATATCCGAGTTAGGGTACTTCTAGATGAGCTAGGACAATGAAACTTGGTAGGAATATCAGGGACCCGACCAAACGAACCTGGAAATAATCAGTTTCCCGATCCGACCATATGCGGGGGAGTGGGGGCGCTCGAAACTTGAAAATTTAGGGCATTTTGTCACACTTTTTCGAGTTAGGGTACTTCCAGATGAGCTAGGACAATGAAACTTGGCAGGAATATCAGGGACCTGACCAAAGTAACCTGGAAATAATAAGTTTCCCGATCCGACCATATGCGGGGGAGCTGGGGCGCTGGAAACTTGAAAATTTAGGGCATTTTGTCACACTTTTTCGAGTGAGGGTACTTCCAGATGAGCTAGGACAATGAAACTTGGCAGGAATATCACGGACCCGACCAAACTAACCTGGAAATAATCAGTTTCCCGATCCGACCATATGGGGGGGAGTGCGGGGCGCTGGAAACTTGAAAATTTAGGGCATTTTGTCACACTTTTTCGAGTTAGGGTACTTCCAGTTGTGCTAGGACCATGAAACTTGGCAGGCATATCAGAGACCCGACCAAACAAAATTAGGAATAATCAGTTTTCTGATCCGACCATTTTGGGGGGGGGGGGTGGAGGGCAGGGGAATCCGGGAAACTGAGAAGTGTGTAACTTTCGAACGGATGATCGGATTGTAATGAAACTTCATAACTGAAGAGAATATATATCTGTAATGTCCCGTTTAAAGTCTTGACCGGATTCGGTAGCCAGGGGGGAGTTGGGGGGGGGGAGACCGGAAATTTCAAGAAACGGTTAGAATGGAGGGATCGGAGTGAAACTTGCTGGGAAGAACAAGCATCTGCTCTAGATAAGTCCTTTAGACCATT
Organism: Branchinecta sandiegonensis; assembly: GCA_030848855.1. Lineage (NCBI taxonomy): Eukaryota > Metazoa > Arthropoda > Branchiopoda > Anostraca > Branchinectidae > Branchinecta > Branchinecta sandiegonensis. Next base: position 12,264,438 of record JAUPMV010000021.1, on the reverse strand, counting down.
GTACTGTATCCGGACACTTATGGGGGGGGGGGGGCCGGAATTCCGGTGATGGTGTTTTTTTGGATTTTCACGATGAAACTTGGCAGGCATATCAGGGACCCAATCAAACTGACTTCAAAATAAAAATATTGTCGATCAGATAATGGTGGGGGAGTGGAGGGAGGGGAATCCGCAGGGGAATCCGGGAAATTGAGAAGTGTGTAACTTTCGAACGGATGATCGGATTGTAATGAAACTTCATAACTGAACAGAATATATATCTGTAATGTCCCGTTAAAAGTCTTGACCGGATTCGGTAGCCAGGGGGGAGTTGGGGGGGGGAGACCGGAAATTTCAAGAAACGGTTAGAATGGAGGGATCGGAGTGAAACTTGCTGGGAAGAACAAGCATCTGCTCTAGATAAGTCCTTTAGGCCATTGTACTTGATCCGGACACTTATGGGGGGGGGGGGGTCCCGGAATTCCGGTGATGGTGGTTTTGGGGATTTTCACGATGAAACTTGGCAGGCATATCAGGGACCCAATCAAACTGACTTCAAAATAAAAATTTGTCGATCAGATAATGGTGGGGGGAGTGGAGGGAGGGGAATCCGAAATTTTCAGTCATGCGTAATTTTGGAATGGTTGATCGGATTCGAGTGAAATTTAAGAATTCAACAGAGGACATTTCTCCGATGATTTTTTTCATATCCGGACCGGATCCGGCAACTTTTGGGGGGGGGGGAAATACGTGCCCCGTTTAGAATGGAGGGATCGGGATGGAACTTTGTGGGAAGAACAAACAGATGCTCTAGGTAAGTCATTTGCTGAATCGGATTGGCTACGTGCACGGCGGGGGAGCTGTGTGGGGTGGGGGGGGGGGTGGACCGGAAATCTCGAGAAACGGTTAGAATGATGGTATCGGAGTGAAACTTGCTGGGAAGAACAAACATCTGGTCCATATAAATCTTTTACATAATTTGACTGGATCCGGACACTTGAGGGGGGGGGGGGGGGGTAGGGGTCTCCCGGAATTCCGTTTTTGGGGGATTTTCACGACGAAACTTGGAAGGCATATCAGGGACCCGGTCAAACTGACTTGGAATAAAAAAAAAATCCTCGATATGATAATCTTGGGGGGGGGGAGTTGAGGGAGGGGAATCCGGAATATTGAGTCATGCGGAACTTTGGAACGGGTGATCGGATTCGAGTGAAATTTAATAATTAAACAGAGGACATTTTTCTCTTGTGACCTTTTTCATTTCCGGACCGAATCCGGCAATTATGGGGGGGAGGGCGGAAAATACTTGACCCGCTTAGACTGGTGTGATCTGGATCGAACTTCGTGGGAATGACAAACAGATGCTCTGGATTAATCATTTACAGAACAGGATTGGCTCCGGTTATTGTGGGTGGAGTTGGAGGAGGGGGAGGGGGGTCTGGGATTCCGGTGATAGCGCGTTAAGGTACTTCCTGATGTGCTAGGACGATGAAACTTCGCTGGAATATTGGAGACTCAACAACATTTGCTTAGAAATTGCTACTTCCCAAATCCGATTATTCCTTAAAGTACCAATCTTGACCGCAAAGTAAAAAAAATACTTTTAAGCAATATATGCATTTTCGTGATGCCCATCAGCCCATTAGCAGTTTTGCCTCAAGGGTTTTGCTTACAAATGGAGTTCCAGCTCCCTTATAGCGCGCATCTCAACCGCAAAGTCGTAACTTACTCTTGATCAATCAAATCATCTTGACACATGCAAGTGCCATATGAGCTTACAGCTCTTGTTACGAAAATCTTCCATCTTGCAGACCACTTTGGGGGGATGGGTATTACCAACCCGTGTGTGACTACTCTGATTACAAAGCCCTAGCGAAAGCCAATGAAATAATGTTTATAAAGCTAGCCTACTGCCGTAAAATCTGTTCTTGTGTCAAACAATACTGTTTCAAGAAGAATTGAAGAAATTGCGTGATATTGTGAAATTGTCATTCAGGTTACGAAATAAGCTAACGAAAATGTTTGCGATGCAGCTTGATGATAGCACGGAGAAAATCAAAACCAAACACAGAAACAGGCTGATTGTAAAAACTATTGCTGTTAATGACGTCGAGCCGAGATTTGACAAACACATAGCTACAAAGCAGCCTCAAGTGTCTCATTGATTTTGTAAATGCTTCTACAGAAGCATTATCCTCAATGATAATAAATATCGTCTTTTTCACGTTCTCAAAAAGGGGGTATGCAACCTTTTCGAACCTTGACTAGGGGTGCGCGGTACCGAGAAGGTTGGGAACCACTGCTCTAGGCCAGTGGTTCCCAACCTTTTCCGTACTGCGTACCCCTAATCAAGGCTCAAAAAGGTGGAAAAACATGAAAAAGAAAGCGACGATATTTCTAATCATAAATGATAAGGCATATGTGTGTAGAAATGTATACAAAATCAATGAGACACTTGAGCTGCTTTGTAGCTAACGTCATTCGACATCATAAACGGCAATATTTTTTACAGTCAGCCTGTTTCTGTGTTTGCTTTTAATGTTCTCTGTGCTTTCGTCAAGCTGCTTCGCAAATGTCTTCGTTAGCTTAATTCGCAAACTGAATGACAATGTCACTTGTTATGTCTTCGATTCTCTTAATTCTAATATTGTTAGAAACAGGAACAGATTTTACGGCAGTAGGCTAGTTGTTCTGGAATCAACATGATTTCGTTGACTTTCACTAGGCTTTGTAGTCAGAGGCGTCACGCACAGGTTGGCAACACCCCCTCCCCCAAAGTGGCCTGTCAGACGGTTCAAAAGAAAGGAGTTGGCGCTAAGCTCCGCAATTTTTTCGAAAAACAGATAAAAAAATTTAAACAGTAGATAAAAAACCTGCCAGTCAGTAAAATACCTTGCCCCTTAAAAAGTTTTATGCCTCGTCTGGAAATATTAGGCTTTCGGAAATAAAAAATTAGTAAGGTGAGATTTTGAAGCTACGGATTAAACCGATCTGGGTTCCTTCGCGTACCCCTTGCAAGGGTCTCGCGTACCCCTTTGGGTACGCGTACCACCGGTTGGGAACAACTGCTCTAGGCTAGTTCACGATACTTGCAAATTAGATGCAACAAACTTTCGCTCTCGCTTCCACACATCGAACATAAGTGGTTAATAAAATAACCACATACCTGCTTGCCACAACTGCACCCGCAGAGCCAGCCCCCACAACAATGAAGTCGTAATATTTGTAAATTTTCTTCGTGTCTTTTGGTCGTCCTTCCGGGTCGATTGAGTCGTACTGCCAGTATGAAATAGCTGCCACAAGTAAGGGTATAAAGGTTATACCCGCTGCCGCAAGACCTGCGGCAGCAGCGGATAAGCCAACTGCTGGCAGGGCTATCGCTGACATCTAGAATGAAAGGGAATGAATGAGGAATGAGTTTTTCCGGATTCCAGACATCCGTTTTCGTCGACATGGGTCCGGAAAGAGACCGGAAAAGTGGAAAGTGACATACACTGTAAAAAGTCTCTCCTTTATCGGACTTTAGTAGTTGTGCGTCACCGATTTCGGACATTTTGTTCCTAATTCGGAGAATTAAAATCCGGATTCGGAGGGTTATAATCTGCAGTCTACTCTGCAGTATTTTGCATTCTAGCGTTTTAATCCTGCATCAGATTATAACTCTCCGAACTCAGATTTTAATTATCCGAATTAGGAATAAAAATGTCCGAAATCGGTGAGACACAACTAGTAAAGTCCGATAAAGGAGAGTATTTGCAGTGAAATCTGGAAAATGAACTTGTCAAGTTGTCAAGTTGTCAAGTTCATTTTCCAGATTGAGCGGCTTGAGCCTGAAGAGGACCCTTGCCAAGAAGGGCCGAAATAAAGCTCTAATAAAATGTAGCTGACTTATCCGTTTTGCACAGTCAAATATGATTCAAACCCCGTGTAAACCAATCAACATTGTTTGTTGTGGCGTTTCTGGCTCTTCGTTGGGTACACGGCGATTCGTCATCGGGCACAAAGAGTTGGTCATCAAGCGGATTCTGGAAGGGTGTCATAGAGGCAACACATTTGAGACAACAAATATGCACATATTTGTTTAGTATAAATTAGTATCTATTTCTGTGTCTTTATGTGTTTATTTATTTTCTTTCATTTACTCCGCTTTTTGGGATCCCAAAACGTAAGTGGACGGATACCTATGACATCGCAAAAGTGACATCGCGAAACTTGGTGTGAGGATTCTTTGGGTCAAGAGCAAGGTCAAGGTCGTAGAAGGGCTTTGTAGCCTTACAGTTAGGGGTGGGGAGGGGGTTTAAATTAAGGGGCAAGCAAAATATTTTTAAACAGCTAATTTTTTAGCTTTGTTATTTTGTCGGATATGTAGCAAATATGACTTCTAGGGGTAAAATTTACATGTTGAATCCATATTTGAACTTGGTTTTATCAGATGATTAGCTATTTGGCCTTAATCTGTTTCTGAATGTTTGTAGTAAAAATGCTTAAGGAGTCTGGAGAAGACAGGACCAAATCGTCTGGATGAGATATTACATTTTTGGGATCCCATCGAAACCTTTGGTCTTGTTCGAAATGGCGGGTTACAAATAAATTACTATTATTACTATTACTATTATTATAATTGAGGTAGGAGAAAAAAGGAAGAGTGTTTGACAATTGTGGTGGGAGGCAAACTGTATTTGAAGGGGGCATCTAGGAAATGCTGAAGAATATCAAACTAGGCTATCATCATTATCATGAAAATCCGGAAGGATTGGCTTGACTGTGCGGAAGACCCAGATATCTGGAATTCTAGGAAGCGAAGCCTGGCTTTTACTACGTGGCTGAATAGGCGATGGCTGAGAGGTGTTCATGGAGGGATGTTCGAGGGATGAAAGTTGATCGGAATTGTTGGGACGGCATAGTGAACAGTAGTTTAAATTTATGAATATTCTTTTTTCGCTCCGCCGCTGACTCAAGGTATTTTATTGGCGGTCAGTGATGTGGTTCTACTTCATTTTTTTGTCGATTTGAGACAGAAGTCATAACGGGAACAGCAGACAGAGAAACATTCTATGGAGAGCCGAGAGGCATAAATGACAAAACGCGGACGGTGCTAGGAGCTTAGAGACACTTGGCACGAAGTAATTTATTATTGGAGGCCTTTTTTTTCGTTTTTTACCTCCTTCGTACTCCTGCCTGATGGAAAAGCCGACGAATGCTAACCTTTCCTTCTCCCTGAAGCTACGGTAACAAATGTCAGAAATATTTTGCTTAATTCAAAGCTGTTCGAGCTTTCACTAATGTAGACCGGGTTTGCTATTATTATGCGTTGGCTTGTCCTGTGTTTTAGCTGAGATCGATTTTGTTAATAGGATGTGTGTTTTCCATCCATTTTCTTCAGGCGTCCAAGCTTCTTATAATAGGCCTTGAGGTGTTGTTATTTAACTGATCAGTCATATGTGTACGGGACTACGAAAAACATAATTATTATGATTAGTAATGTGTGCCCGTACAAGATGGAGTTGCAGAAAAAAAAAGTTCTTCAGCAATGGTTTGAAAATATTTTCCGCTTAGATGAGAAACACTGTAAATTTGCGTAACAAACATCGTTTGTGGAAAAATCGGAAGAGTGGCGTGGATAGAAATGCCATAGAAAGTTGTAAATCTCGAAAATGAGAATAGGAAATAATAGTAACAAATAACAACGTTGATTTGTAGGTTTTCTGAAACGCTTTATTTTGCACCTTTTTAGACCTTTGACCTTCTGGATTTCCCCCTATTTTTGTAGTTTTTTGCCAACTACAACTTTTGGCTGTAGCTGTACTGTCAAGAGCTTTGTCCCTTTCCTTCGCTTTATTTTGCACTTTTCGTCGGGTGAATTCGCCGCTGTTATCGTATTTTCGCCTGATTTTTCAGCATTAACATACTGAATTCGTCTCCATTTTGATGTTTTTTTCCATCTATATGTCAAACCAAAACCATGATTGTTCAACTACACTTTTGGTTGTACGCGTCGATACTTTTCGGTGTATGTTCGCTTCATTTTGCACTTTCCATCGGGTGAATTCGCCTCTGTTTCTGGTATTTTTTCGCCATTTTTCTTCTTCGTCTGCAGTATAATAATGAAAGCCTCGTAAACCATCCATTCTTGCTCAACTGCGCTTTTGGCTACAGGCGTGGATGCTTTCAAGAGCTTGTCGACTTTTCGGTATATCTTCGCCTTATTTTACACCTTTTAAACCTGTGAATCGACCTCTCTTCGCCTGATTTGCGCCAGTTTTCTTCTTCTTCATCTAAAGTGTAAAACCGGAAGCCTCGAATAAACCATACTTTTTGAGCGACACTTTTGCATCTTTTTACAGCAGCTTGTTGACTTTTGGTGTATCTTCGTTTTATTTTTTACCGCAAACCGTTGACATTTCTTCGCCTGATTTTCGCCAAATTTTTCTTCGTCTAAAGCATAACACCAAAAGCCTCGCGTAGACTAAGTAGCTTGTCGGCTTTTCGGCAGATCTTCGCCTTTTTCACCGTTAAAGTTTAACTGAAAAGGGCTGGGATAGGACAATCTAGTTACCTATCATTTATTCACTTAAATTGACTTGAAGCTCCGCTGAATTGCGTTACTCCGGTGTTCCGCAATCCACGAATAATCGATTTTCATATAGTGGATTTTCCGCTTGTATTTTCAGGCACTAAACAATCTTCACCAATCTCACCACTGCCCACTGAAAAGCCGCGTTTGTGTTGAGATTAAAATTTCACGCGTCATAATAGAATTTACGCGCAGCAGATAGTGGAAAATAAAAAAATACCTTTGCAGGATCAGTGTATTCTATTAAATTCGATTAAATGACATTAGAATAAGGTGGCTTTTCAGTTAAACTTGAACCGGGTGAATTCGCCTCTTTTGGGTTTTTTTTCTCCGGTTTTGCTTTCCTTCGTCATGTATTGGCAAACCGAAAGTCGGCAGAGTCAATTGTTTACCCACTGAGCATAATTATCGCACCTAATCTGAAGAAACGAAGCGTAACCTAACTATTCAAATTAGCGATGTCACTCATCGCTAGTAAGAGTGAAAGTTCTAATAACTAAGTTGATCCGCCGGAAGTCCCGATCAGGCTGTCAAGTGGCGGTGCGACCTTCACAATTCATTAGGCGTAAGAGTAAGACGTGGAAGTGAACTCAAGTACCAGACAAGGAATCATTGGGTGGATAGGGTCGAGGATAGGGTGTTTCAGTACACTGTAAAAAGTATCCCCTAGTAAGGATTAAAGTTAACTGCAGTATTTGCTACTGGGATTAATCTTATCTCTACTGGGATAAGATTAGTCCAAATTAGAAATAATCTTATCTCAGCAGAGACAATATAAAAGGACCCCTCTTGCTTGTTCTGCCTTTTATAATATACTTAGCTCCCATATGGAATTATAAGCCTCTAAAATCCCCACCTTTCTCCATTGTTTCGTTTCGTAGCTACGAATTTTTAGCGCTTTTTCGGCCTTGCCGAGTTTTCCCGTCACCCAACGAAAAGTTTGCCGGAATCTTCAAGGTCCGCTGACAACTCTTTCATACATAAGAATGTGATAATCTCCTGTTTGTGACTTCTTTTACTTAGTTTTCGCACTCTTTAACCAAGGCATGTTCAGTTTTCAAATGTTTTGCGCCCAGCCTCCGCTTCGGAGAGCAGGAAGGCTGGTCGTAGTCGACAAGCGCTAACAAGAGAATCGCTAGTTTAAGGTGGAAAGTAATGGATTTTCGAAAAGTTTCTTCTGATCCCTTTCATAGGGAAAAGATCATTTCTAGTAAGAGTTGTGCTTAAATCCCAGTAACAAATACTGCAAGATTTTTTTTGTTACAGTGTAGCTGCAGGCATTAGGGGAGGAAGGATACCGTTGGGCAATGGGCATACCGTGGATTTGAGTTGCGGACAATGTACCGGTGGGTGGGTTGGACACGTCAGGTAGTTGCAGGCATTGATGGGTGAGGAAGGGTATCATTGGACATACGTTGGATCCGAGTTACGGGCATACCGGTGGATGCAGGGGGTACTTCAGGTAGTTTCAGCCATAGTTTGAGGAAGGATTAAATCATTGGGCGTGGGGTGGATCAGAGTTGCGGATACCAGGGGTTGGAAGTGGTACTTTGGGTTAGCTGCAGACAGGAAAATGGAGCAAAATGTTCTCGTCTTTAGGAGTTGCTGGCGTGATCTGTTGTATGCCCACCTCTTGCTCGCTTGATTGAAGACAGCTCATGCTGTGTCCAACGCCAACGACCCAGCTCACAAATAAAGGAGCCTACCTGCATACCTACCCTAACCAGCGTTGCGAGTGCCATATGAGTCCAGGGTTTTCCCATCTTGTTTCGCACTGTGGCAAGGAGTAAGGAGCTGGAAATATTTCACGGTTTCTGGATTCCCAAAACGTAAGTGGAGGGACACCTATGACATCGCAAAAGATTTTTTCTAAAAGAATTGCGAGAAGTTTTGGTAGTACTGTTTGCCTAAGAGATTATCTGTCTAAGAAGCGACTGGCAAAGATTTTTAATAGTGTAGTTTTACCACATGTTTTACTGGGTTCTCCTTTTTTGCCATATTTTTCTAAAGGTAATTTAACTTCCCTGAAAACAACTTTTTTTAAATTTGGGAAATTCTTATGATGTTTTTCGAAATTTGAATCTTCTTCTTTGATGATGAACGATTATAAAATGAAAAATCCGGTTGAAATCCTGAAGCAGAAACACGCTAAGTTCATGATTAAGCTTGACAGCCTAAAGCATAACCTGGGTCAAAGTTTGAAATAGATTGTGTCTGTTAGTATGGTATGTTATTTTTATTTGTTTTTTTTTTCAAAATTTGTTGAGTATTTGATTGTGTAAGTGTTGGGCCACGTTTAATGTAATTTTTGGCCGTGTTGTATTCTTATTTCCTTTTTATACTCGCCAGTTTTGGCGGTCAGGAATAAATGAAATGAAATGAAATGAAAAAAATATTTTTAAACAGCTAATGTGATAGTCGATTATAGGGTAAAAAGACATGCTGAACACGAGGGTGAAAACCATTTTCTCGCCGGACAAGTAGTTCGTCCGGAATCCGGCCAAAACCGGAAAATTTGTTAAAAGTAAAAGTTTCATTTGAAGTTGATTAAATGTTCGATTTAGCAGTAAGAAAACAGAATGAACACTTAAGTGAAAAGCATTTTCTACCCGGACAACTAGTTCGCCCGGAATCCAGCCAAAACCGGAAAAATTGTTAAAAGCAAAAGTTTTATTTGAAGTTGATTAGATGGCAGATTTAGGGGTAAGAAGAGACGCTGAGTCTTTATATGGCGATCATTTTTACCCGGACAGATAATCCGTCCGGAATCCGGTTGTAATCGGAATTTTTTGATGAGTTAAAGTTTTATTTTAAGTTGATTAGATGTTCTTTATAGAGATAAGGATATACGCTGAATTCGTTCCTGAATTTTTTTTTTCTGCTGGACAATTAGTTCGCTCGGAATTCGGCCGAAACCGGAAATTTGGCAGAAGTAAAGCAGGAAGTTTCGGTCAGTATCGTCAAAATAGAAATGGATTATAGAGGTATATCTAAACTTGGTTTCTCTGATGGTTAGCCTGGCGAAGAATGGATCTGGCGACGACGAGACCCAACTGTCTGGATCAAATAGTTCCCCCTCCCCCTCCCTGAGGTTTGCTGAAGTGGCGCCACTGATATCAAAAGTATTTATTGATCAAGTTAAAGTAAGGATTTATTTTGACTGCGAGCTTCACCGGCCTATTCGGGCTTTCATGAAGTCAAAAGTATTGACTGCATGTCTATGGTTAGCAGCAGTGTATTGTAATCTGTGTTCCAATAGTTTGTTTATATAATTAAAATTGTTAAACTTAAATTTTTTTTTTTAAAAATTGAGCGGGTTCCTGGCCCTTTATTGAAGTTTATTTTTGCTTAGAGTATAGGATGTAGTGTGCATATAAAGCCAACGGCATCTACGATAAAACTTTATAGGAAATTATGAAACATTGTGTTGGTTTCTCGGTATTATTTTTATGAAAAGACTAGAATTTTGGTAGTTGTCTTGTTTGCCTGGAAGATTTTTACAGTATTTCTGACGTAGAAATGCGTCTGCGAGAATTCCACCCGCTTTTCATTTCTGGCTTATAAACTGTGAAGCTTCTTACCTTGGATTCTGCTAACTATATCCTCAGATGTATACTGTATATGGTCAATGTATCCAATTTTAAATCACTATTCACCTCACATCCGACAACCAATTGTTGATATGATTGGCTTATCCACAATCACCTATCAACCTTGGATGCACTTTGGTTACTGACATAAACGCACAGTGTGATATCACACATCACTTGTTATCCTATTTTTGCAGAATTTTCAAGGTTTCACCACTCTTGTCAACATATTACTGTGCTTACGAATCGCAAATACCGGAGAAAGTGCCTTCGTTTGACGCGGGCAGTTCAGACACGTCGGGTACCTTTTTGGCGGTGGGTAGTGGCCGTCTTGGCAGGAGCTCCAAGATTTTCGGCTGTTTTCACAGAAGATAATCTCACCTAGCTCTGGTTTCGCCGGTATTAGCGCCGGATGATATAATAGTTTGGTATTCCTGGCTCGGTCCTGCCTTCGTGTATGGTCCAAACAGACCATGAGGTTTTTCCGGGCCCGGTTTTCTAAATTTCCGTCATATGTTTTCCAGCCGGATTTGTAGCGCCGGATGATATAATAGTTCGGTATTTCTGGCACGGTCCTGCCTTCGTGTATGGTCCAAACAGACCATGAGGTTTTTCCGGGCCCGGTTTTCTAAATTTCCGTCATAAAGTTGAAAAATCTGATGATCATGTTTTCCAGCCGGATTTTCGGATTTTTAGCACCGGATGATATAATAGTTTGGTATTCCTGGCTCGGTCATGCCTTCGTGTATGGTCCAAACAGGCCATGAGGTTTATCCGGCCCCGGTTTTCTAAATTTCCGTCATAAGGTTGAAATCTCTGTTTTAAAATTGAAAGAATTTTCAATTTTTCCTTACAAATTTTTTAATCATGCTGAAGGTCCTGGTAGGATTTCCAGTCTTGGACCGCCCGACACCTATGGTCCGGACAGATGTGTCAATGTTTTCCGGCCAGATTTTCTGAATTTCCGTAATAAAGTTGAAAAAAGTGTTCCACATGGATTTGATGATGATGCCCAAGATACTGGAGAGATTTTCGGTCTGTGACTGCTCTACCCTTATGGTCCGGATGGATGATCATATTTCCTGGCCGGATTTCGTAATTTCCGTCATACAGTTGAACAAAAATCTCGAACTGTTCCGTACCGATTTTGATGGTGGTGGTGGTTACCTTGGCAGGATTTTCACTCTGTGACTGCTCGGCCCATATGGTCCTGGCAGTTGATCGGGTTTTCCCGGCCGTAGTTCCTAAACTCCAGTCATAAAGTTGGAAAATTTCGAACTGTTCCATACGGATCGATAGTGGTTCTGAATATCCTGGTAGGATTTCTAGTCTGTGACTGCTTGACTTTTATGGTCCGGACGATCAGGCTTTTGGCCGGATTTTCCAGATTTCCGTCATAAAATGAAAAAAAAAAATCACAATTGGTTCAAACCGATGACGATCCTGGTAGGATTTCTAGCCTGTGACCACCCGACCTTTATGGTCCAGTCAGACGGTCAGGTTTTCCGGCCGGATTTTCTAAATTTCCGACAAAAAATAAAATCTCAACTGTTCAATACGGATTTGATAGAGGTTTCGAAGAGTGCCCAGCCATTTCGTTATGAATCCCGCCACTAGGCGATCAGAGAGTCCCACCGAGTCCTAGTTCGAGCAAGCGACATTGCTTTTGTTAGAATTTGTAGGTTCAAAGCTTCGTAAGACATACGGTGTGCTTGTTCCGTGTAAAGCTCGATATAAAAGAAGTATACTGTCTAAAGTCTATAATGCATTTGCTGTGGTCCATTTGCTTGCTATGTCGCCTTTTTGGAATGTATTCACTATCTCTGATAAGAGGACGCTGCAATCGTTGTTCTTTCGGTATGCCAAGTTCTTGCTTGGTATCCCTCTGTGGGCCAGAAACCGGCGCCTGGTTTCTCTGTACACTGTAAACAGTTTCTCCGAATAAGGATGCAGTATTTGCTACTGGGATTAATCTTATCTCTATTGGGATAAAATTAATCCGAATTAGGGACAATCTTATCTCAATAAAGACAAGATTAATCCCAGTAGTAAATACTGCAAGATTTTGTTTACAGTGTATGGGATCGCAGATCCGATCAAAGCCATAGCGGAACGGAGATTGCGGTTTGAGAAGTCGTTAGATTCGACGAATAGCTTGTTCAGCGCCTTTCTGTAAATTGTTACCTGAAGTTGTTAAGTGTGTTTCTTCTTTTTTTGCAGTTGTTGTGATGAGAAGGTGTTTTGTCTATGTTTGTATCTGCTTTTTCTTCTTTTTTTCTCTTTATATTTACTCCGTGTTCACACCATGTGTGTATTTCGGGTAATAAATTTATTGATTGATTGACATGAATGTGGGCCACTGGACATCGCAGATGCAAGAAGTTTGCCGAATCAACTCCGTTAAAGGAGTGCATTTCTTGTTTTACTTGATCATCTATAGCGTTTGCACATCCTGAAGTCGGGCTTGGAAGTTTGCAGATACATTAAGTACTTAAAAACGACTGAAAACGGAGGAGTATATTCATTATTTAAGCACGCCCAGACCCTGAACACTTGCTGTCTTCATATTAAACAAGTACGCGAGCGCTCAATCGTAGAGTGTTTTTCACATCTTATATACAACAGCGTTAGAACCAGGACATTTCACATCCCCAATGACCAAACATTTATTAAACTAACCTAATTTTAAATCATCCCGCTTTAAAAGCTTTCAATTTAAACAAACCGCATTTAGAAATCGACTCAAATACCCACAAGTGTACCAAGTTTGAACTTGATACCTGCACGGGTTCACGAGTTAAGAGCTCCACAAAAAACGGTGAAAACCGAAAGCTGCTACAGTGCTCGCAAGAGTGGTCTAAAAATGAGTCTAAAAATGTCTCAGCTCTGGAATTTTCTTTAGTTGTATTTCGGCCCTTCTTGGCAAGGGTCATCGTCTGGCTGTTACTGGAACAAACTACCCGAACCTGCAATCTTCCGTTACCAGCGCGAAGAGGACCCTTTCGAGAATGGGCCAAAATATTACTGAAGACCGTCCTAGCTCACTTTTTCCGTGCTGAGTCACTATTGTTAAAGTTTAACTGAAAAGCCAACTTCTTTTTGTGTCATTTAACTGAATACACTAAATTATTTGGATTCTGCAAAGAGATTTTCCACTATCTGCTCTAGTTATGACGTTCAGAATATCTGCAGAGGTCCCCGCAGCGTAAATTCTGCTATGACGCGGGAAATTGTAATCTCAACACAAACGCGGCTTTTCAGTGGGCAGTGGGGAGATTGGTGAAGATTGCTTAGTGCTTGAAAAAATTAAAAAAAAATCAAATATTCCTCGTAAGACATACAACAAAAATAAAAGTGCATAGAGGTAACACAAACCACACGGAAATTCCACTATTTGAAAATCGATCATTCGTGAGTAGCGGAACAACGAAGTAAATCATTTTCAGCCGGTCTTCAAGCCAGTGTAAGTAAATATGTAATGGGTGATTAGATTGTCCTATCCCAGCCCTTTTCGGTTAGTCCGGGCCAGTCAGTTCGGGCTGAAGGAGTATTTACTAACTGTTTAAGTAACCCTTTTTAACCTGTCAATAATCCTAAAGTTTAACCGAATAGGGCTGAGATCTGATAGTTTTCTTTTTACTTGATACTTATTTTATAAATAAACACAATTTGACTCTTTACTATTTACATCTACTGCACTAATGAAAAAAACTACGTTTTTGCTGGCGTGCAGTAGTAAAGGTTAACCATTTTCTAAACACACCAACAAACAACATAATAATAAATAACTAATAAGAAAAAGAAAAAAAAGAAAAGAAAAGAACAAACCACAAAACAAAAACAGACCGAACTCCTTCACATTCAATTCAATTCAGTTCAATTCAGTTCATTTTCGAAACCGATACAACGGTCAAGCCGATTTGGTGGTTGTCGTCCATATTTACACTAATCATATACAAAAGATAATTCTACACTAGTTTGGATATAACCAAAACTTGTCAAACATAATAAACAATATTCGAATATATATACAATTAATGATGCGAGTTAAAAAGTTTGACGAAAGCGGGAACAAAATGTTGGATCCGGATCCGGGATTGGATCCATTATCACCTCCAAAATAAACATATACCTCCCAACAACCCTAGTCTCGTTATACTTCACTTATTGACATATTGATATTCACTTATAAACATATACCTCCCAACAACCCTAGTCTCGTTATACTTCACTTATTGACTGGGAGAATAGGCCTGAAGCCTATGGCCTAAAGGCCTGAAAAGCCGATAAAAATGCGTTACTTCGTTTGTCCGCTGTCCAAAGATGGTCGATTTAATCGACTGATATGGTACCTCTATGAGATTGTCCTTCTATGCTTAGAAATATTCAGCAACGGCAAAGGTAAGGCATTGCCGAAGAATAAATTTAAAATGGCAGATTCCTTGCAAGGCATATTTTTGCATCACTTCCCTACTTTCCTCATCCGTGACTTCTCCGAGCTTAGCGTACGTTACACATGTAAATGCAGGATTTTGTTGAAATTCATATTCTCCGGGTCTGGGTGAATTTTGGATTTTCGTGCAATCAGGGCACATTCTGAGCGTGAAATTGCTAACAGTCGTCAACTTTATTTCAAGGAGCTAAAACTGCAGCTTTAACGATCGTTAACTTTTCCCAGTTCTACAGTTGTTTAAGTTAGCCTAAATTTCCAAATCAGAAACCTGGAACACAAAAAGTTAACAATTTGTTAACAATCATTAATTTCCGGAACGCAACCGTAAAAGCGGCTTTTTACGGCAGTTGCAGCTGCAAGTGCAATATACCGATCACTTTTCGGTCGGTCGACCGGTCCACTCTTCTCGAATTAGGTACTTCCAAAAGTGGACGATGAAACTTGGCACGTGTATCAGGGACCCGACCAAACTAACTTGCAAATAGTCACTTTCCCCGATCCGACCACCGTGGGTGGAGTGGAGGTATGGGGAATCCGGAATCTTGAGGAATGTAGGCTATAACTTTCGAACGGGTGATCGGATCTTGATGAAACTTTATATTTGAAAAGACCTCGTGTCTCAGATGTCCCATTTCAAGTCCGGACCGAATCCGATGAATATGTATGGGGGTTGGGGTGGGGGTGGAGGGAGAGCCGGGAATCTTGTGACACGCTGAGAGTGGAGCGATCGGGATGAAACTTGGTGGAAAGAACAAGGACAAGCCGTAGATACATCTGTGACAGAACCGGACCGAATTCGGGCACTTGGGGGAGGGGGGTCCCGATGTGCTAGGACGATGAAGCCTGGCTTGAATTTGACATTGAAAATGTCAGTTCCCCGATCCAATCATCGTGGAAGGAGTGGAGGGATGAGTAATCCGGAATCTTGAGGCATGTATTCTTTTCGAACGGGTGATCGGACCTTAATGAAACTTGATATTTGGAAAGACGTCGTATCTCAGATCTCACATTCTAAGTCCGGACCGATCTGGTGAATGTGGGGGTGGTTGGAGGGGGAGCCAGAAATCTTGTGACACGCTTGGAGTGTAGTGATCGGGATCGGGAAGAACAAGCACAATCCGTAGATACATCTGTCACAGAACCCGACCGGACTCGGGCAATGTGGGGGGAGTTGTAGGGGGGAGGGGTCCGGAATTCCGTTGATCGCGAGTTAAGGTACTTCAAGATGTGATAGGAGGATGAAACCTGACTTTAACATTAGGGACTTAACAAGATTGGCTAGGAGATTGTCACTTCCCAGATCCGACCTAATCCAAACATTCTATTTACCTTTTCTTACTGACTGGAAGCCACCAGTTTATTTAGATTTGAACTTGGTTGTGGGGGTTGCTGTTTAAGCTCGAGAAAAACCCCACGCAGAACGTCTTCTTTTCTAGATCACGAAATTTTCCACGTTTGATTAGCAAAGAATCAAAAGACTTAATTGATTATTTGTTTTATGTCTTCAGGAGTACCACACTGGTCTTGTGTTTTTAATTTATTTGTATTTGTAATAGATAGTTGGAGCATTAGATGGAAATTATTATTTTGATTCCTTGGCTCCGTACGTGCCATAATGGCTAACCCGGATTTTTTAATTTGCTCATTGTTTGAGGGTCTTTTTTGTGGTTTTGAACATTCATAGCGGCAGTAGGGATGGTTATCATTGTGTGTGTGGCGGAAAGACCATTTTTTGTGGTCCGCTTTAAAGTGGCTCATCTTAACCGCAAAGTACAAAAAATACTTTTAAGCAAAATATACATTTTCTTGGTCCCCATGAGCCATGATCACTTTTGTCTCAAGGGTTTTGCCTAGAAATTAATTTCTAGCTCCCTTAAAGTGCACATCTTAAAAACAAAGTAAAAAAAAAACTTTTGACCAAACGATACATTTCATGATCCCTGAGGGCCCGTGGTCTTCGTTCCACAAGGGTTTTGCTTAAAAATGAATTTTTGGCACCCTTAAAGTGCGCCTCTTAACCGAAAAGTCGAAAAATACTTCTGACCGAACGATGTATGTCGATGATCCTAAAAGGCCCACGATCATTTGCCTCAAGGGTTTTGATTACAGATCAACTTCTATCGCCCTTAAAGTGTCTATTATAACAGCCAAGTGCAAAAATAAAAATAATTTTTTACCAAACTATACATTCTCATGATTTCCAAGGACACGTGCTCATTCGCATTTCAAGGGTCTTGCTTAGAAATGATCACAATAAACCCACGAATTTGCAGATTTCTACTTTCATCCCCTGCGCCAGCCTTGCAAGTGTCATATGAGCTTCTAGCTCTTGTTCAGTTAAACTTCAACCCTTGTTAAATTTCCTTTGTGAAATATAAAGTACGGCGTTGAAAGTGTCAACTCAGCCCCCCCCCCCCCTCGCACTATTTACTCTTCAAATTCCAGTATTTTAAAATAACTGAATACTTTAAAGTCTCTGCTTTCAACAAATTACCCACGGTCTTGGCAGTTTTAAGCCTTTTCGAGACCCATTGACTTGTAGCGAAAACAGGGGAAAATTTACATAACCGGTTTTTCTGATGGAAAAACTTCTCGCAGACAGCCGTCGGTAGCGTGATACACATCGAAGGTGGCAAAACACGGAAAGTGAGAAAATCAGCCTGGTTTTGTTAGAGGGGCTAGAATAGATAGATAGATAGATAGATTTATTTGCGCTAAAAAGCCACAAGGGCCATGGCAAATACAAAAAAAATAATAACAACAAAACAACAACAATAACAATAACAAACCTACAAAAATCCTTCCCGATATGACAGAGCGATCCGAAGGAATCTTCCAAATCTCTTTAAATCCCCAAAATGTTTACTTTTTAATTTTCTAACAAGTTCCTCCCTCGAGAAAAAACCCACCCTAAAAATTTCCTCCCTTAAATCCCTTAAACCCTCACAATCACAAATAAAATGCTCTACATCTTCATCAATCATCCCGCACAAAGGGCAGAAATAAGGACCAGACGAAACCCTAATTTTCCCAATATATTATCCCAATAAATTCGGGTATCCGGGTTTTGAAATGGATTGAGTGATTACGGAATTAGGTTGCGTTAGTATTATAGATAAGACGGGTCCTTTAAAGCTCAGCTCCTAGAAATTATCTATTCACGGTGAAGTGGCTCAGAAATATCGTTTTTCGAAAATGCCATTACTTTTTATAGGAAATTAGCGATTTTTTGCTCGCGCTTGTCGACACCATCCAGCCTTTCGGCTCTCCGACGCGGCGGCTGGACGCAAAATATTTGAAAAGCTGAAGGTGCTGTTTGTAAAAAGTGGGAAAAGCAAGCAAAACAAAAGATTTTATACTCCCTTCACAGGCCAATCCGAGCTTTCATGCAGTGAATTATTTAAATTCCTTCAGTCTAAGCTGACTGCGTGTCATATTTGATAATGCAAAACGGATCCAGCCTGAGCGGCTTGAGCCTGAAGAGGACCCTTGCTAAGAATGCCCGGAATATAGCTCTGATAAAATGTGGCTGACGTATCCGTTTTGCATCGTCAATTACAACGTTATTGACTACAATAGGAGGATGGAGGACGCCCCCCCTCTCACCTCTATGTTGTCAGCAAGTCGGCAAAAAGATCTTTTCCAGAAATGCCGGGCCTGGGGTAAGGGGGTGATTTTATTTTAGTGGAGGTTTCGCCCTCCATATCCACGGAAGTTCCCCCTCCTTGGAGGTGGTCATAAAAAATGTCAGTTTTTAACTGTCCTTAAAGGACCCCTCTTGCTTATTCTGTCTTTGCTAACATACCTAGCTCCCTTATGGAATTATAAGCTTCTAAAATCCCCACTTTTCTCCATTGTTTCGTTTTGTACCTACGAATTTTTAGCACTTTCTCGGCCGTGCCGGATTTTGCCGGTTACACAACGCAAAGTTTGCCAGAATCTTGAACGTCCGCTGGTAACTCTTTCACACACAACGATATGAGAATCTTCTGTTTTTTACTTCTTTCGTTTGTTTAGTTTTCCTACTTTATAACCACGGCGCCTTCAGTTTTAGATTTTTTGCGCCCAGCCGCCTCGTCGGAGAGCAGAGCCTCGTTTTTGTTGCAATAGCGCTGCCGCATCGCTGCTGCAGCACTTCTTTGCTTTTGCACAATATGCGTTTTTGGATTCACTTTCTTCTTGGTTGAAGCGGCAGCACTGCAGCATCTTGCAGGGAAGCACGGACTTGGTCGGTGAGCAAGTCCGTGATTCTCGAGAAGCGCTGCAGTGCAAAAACGGATGTAGAAAGAATCAGTCCGGAATCGGCCGAGAAGTGGACCTGCAGCATGCAACAAAAACGAGGCTCAGGAAGGCTGGATAGAATGGATAAGCGCTAACAAGAAAATCACTAAATCACTTTCTGATCCGTTTCACAGTGAAAATATCATTTCGTGTAAGAGTTGTGCTTTAATTAGGGTTCCAGCCAAACTTAATTATGTTGGCTACTTCTATTTGTGTTAATGGTTGACAGCGTATGTGTCATTGTTCAGCAGTACGAAAATACAATGACGCTTCGAGTCATTGAAGTTTTGCCGAAGGAACAATATCACTAGTCACCATTACAAAAACTACGGTTTACGGTAGGCTTAGGGAAGGGATTAAAAAAAAAAAAAAATTTGGAAGGAAAACTCAAGATCAAACCACAGCCAAGTTATGCATTTCCGGTATCTAATTTATAGGACGGGAAATCCCAGGGAAAACAAGTCATTAAATACCTACCATGTACAGTAGAGGTACACTGTAAAAAGTTTCTCCGAGTAAGGATTAAAGTTAGCTGCAGTATTTGCTACTGGGAAAATTCTTATCTCTGCTCGGATAAGATTAGTCCGAATTAGAGATAATCTTAGCTCAGTAGAGGCATGATTAATCCGAGCAGCAAATACTGCAAGATTTTTTTTTTTTTACAGTGTATGCTTCTTTGAACGTTTGTTGACTTAGAACATTGCCATTTTCTCCGAAAACACCTGAATAGGTATTGTGGATCTTCGTTCTACTATTTAGCCCAAAACTGCACTGTTCACATTCAAGTAACTGTTCAATTAAGCTTACTTGTACTGTAGATTTTGTGTCCTCTTTGGTTCTGCATTCCGGAGAGATATTTGTGCCCATAAAAAATGTTAAACAGATCTAGATCAGCTAAGGTATCCTCGCGTGACATGTTAGCCCTTCCGACCGAGCCTGCAGTAGATCGCACACGATTAATTCGTTTTTTTCTGGCTAAAGCCTAACGAGGACCCTTGCCAAGACGGACCACCACGTCCTTGGAGCAAATCTTAGCAGACGGTTTTATATAGGATTCCCTTTCCGATTAGAGGCGGATTCTCGCCGTTCCCCGAGGACTCCTCAGGGAATCGAAGGGAACGGCTAGAATAGAGGGAGTCACTCCACGCGGACTCCGGGTACGGAAAACAACGAGAACACGGGGAATGCTTCCAAAATGGATTTTCTAAAAATAAATATGCAGTTGATAAAATTAGTCTGGATCCACTTTATTTTTGTTTTGTTAATTCTGATGTTTTTTAATTAATTCTACATTGCACCAACACCAGCAAAAAATTGATTAAAAAATTTGATAGGGAGTCACTTTTGATGATGGTGATGATAATCGGAGCATTCCCCGTCCGTGGGGACTCGCGACAATACGGGGAGTGAGTACCCGGGACAAACAAAAACGCGAGGACTCCTCAAGTGGAGTCCTCGGGGAACGGCGAGAATTTGCCCTAGGTTGAAGGAGGATTTATCAATCTCTCCGCCCCCCCCCTCCCCCGCAAATGCGTTTTTTTTTCGGACGCGTTTAGCCGGGCTTCATCTATGCTTCTGTATCCGTCGAAAATTAACTTGTGCCGGAAGGAAGCCCGGAAAGTAAATCAGTACCAGCGGTGGAGTTGGACGGTTAAATCTAGATCGATACTTTGTGAAAATTGTGGTCTTTCTTTCCCATACATGCGAAGAATGTCATGGCATAACCCATACTTTGGTTCAAGTTAAGTTTTGCCTAGATATTGAAACAACCGATCATACCATTTGGATTTTATGACACGTGGTCAATGAAAGTGCAAATGTGGTTTCCGGTCCCAAATTTGCGAAAATGTGCCAATTGTCAAGGTAAAGCCTACAATTGGCCGAATTTGCAAGATGTGGGAAGTAAGTCGAAAATTACAAACCGGTCTCTTACACCTACTGTTCCCAGAGCTAGTGGACTCGTCTCGAGACGCCTTTTTCAAGGACTCGGACTTGTCTCGGACTCGGATTTGCTGGACTCGCAGCAGCTCTGACTGTTCCTTTTCTGGTTGTATACCTGTCTCGACATCAAAGAACTGGCTGGCACTCCTTTTTTACCTGTTTCTGCAAAGCCTTACACCAGACAGAAATTTTCAGAGCTCTGGTGTAATGAAATAGTTGACCACTTTACAACTAAGCTGTGCCTGTCTTATCCTACATTTTATCTATCTTATCCTACAGAAAATTACACACGGCTTCGGCTGTTTTTAACCTCTTTTCATGCCCCTTGACTTGGATGACAAATCTTGGCAACTTTTAGATAACCGGCCTCCGGACCAATAAGCTTCTCCGAAATAGTGATCGGGAGTCTGACATGTCACGCAAAGAGAACAAACGTAGCAAGCGTGATAATCAATGTAATGCTGATATAGGAGATACGGTATACGGTACACATATGAAGTGTAGAATCTTGGGAACGAGAATGGATAGAAGTACTACTAAAGTAGAATGAATTACTATTATAAGTGCGACGTCTCCTTTAAAGTTTAACTGAAAAGCCAACTTGAGTTTATTTCATTTAATTGAACACACTGAATGATTTAGATTCTGCTCTCTTAGATCCTGCACTGAATAGTTTGGATTCTGCTCTAGTTATGACGTTCAGAATATCTGCGGCCGTCCCCACAAAGTAAATTCTACTGTGACGCGGGAAATTTTAATCTCAACACAAACGCGGCTTTTCAGTGGGCAGTGGTGGGCTTGATGAAGACTGCTTAGTGCCTGAACAAAAAAAAAAATATTAAATCTTTCTGGCAAGGCATACAATCCAGATACAAGCGCATAGAGGTACCACAAATCACACGGAAATTCCACTATTTGGAAATTGATTATTCAGGAATAGCGGAACAGCGAAGTAACGCATTTTCAACGGTTCTTCAAGCCAATTTGTGTGAAGGAGTGATAGGTAACTAGATAGTCCTGTCCCAGCCCTTTTCGGTTAAACTTTAAGCACAATTTGTCCCTCTTCCTCGCCGGATCGTACAGTTTTAACTGATTTAAACACAGGACTTTGGATTTTACGATGAATATTAATACGCTTATTATTTATGAATACTTCTTGACTGGGAGCCAGGTTCGTTTCTTCCACTTACAACCTTGTAAAGAAGGTTCGAAATATACCTGAAGAATATCCTAGCTGACTTCGTTTTGAGTAATTTTTACATCCGATTAACATTTGTGTACGAAAGACCCAAAAGACCATGGTACCGAAGCCGTCGTCCAAATCAGGATTTGGGTTTTCTTTAGGTTGAACCCTTCGGAAGATTGATTACACCTGAATCTAGAGGCAGTATCCGAAATCGCTTGCTTGTTAACAATCCGGTTTAAATGCCGGGTAGCCTTAGGGCAGTCCTCTCAGTCCACCTGCCCTTACAGCTTCGTTATTGGGTAGGAAAGCCTAAAACGGTGCCGTACCCCGGCGATTAACGACCAGCGGCTAGGGTTGCCACACCAGCGAAATTTTCCTGCCGCTAAAGATCAGAGAAAAGTATTTTTATCTTGAAAAAGGTGTTAGTTCAAAAACAAACTTGTTGTTGCAACAATTCTGCTTCATTCATCTGTTTTTCCGTAAAGAGGAAAGTGTAGGCTATTATACGTTTAGCACTACCTATGGAGAGCACCCGTCTTCTTCATTTTGTCTGGTAAGCCCCGTTCACAAGCATGCCTAGCCAAGCACGGATGTCTAGGCACGTGCCCAGCGTCACCGTTCACACCAATGCCTAGGCACAGATTTTGGGCAAGGTACGGAGTTCCAGGCTCTAGAACTCGGTGCCTGGCTACGCCTGAGCACGTGCCTTGGCACATGTGCTTGACTAGGCATGCTTGTGAACGCGGCTTTATTTTGTTTGTTCTTCTATGCTCGTGTGGGTGGCCCTTGTTGTCCCTCAGCTTATTCAATAAATGTAAAATAAACAAAATAATTTATAGTGTGCCTTTAAAGAGAAAACCAGTAGGAACAGAAACAAATTTATGTTATAGGAAAAATATTGCTTCTATGAGAACTTGCTCTAATAGCGGTACGTTCTGGGTGCTACTCTTAGAAAAAAAGAAGTGCCAAAAGTAACCCATGGCAACCCTGCAGTGGCCTGGGTTTGGCTTTTTATCTTGCCGGTAATGAGCGACCTTGCCATTGCCCGGGGTATCGGGTGCATGTAGGTCTCTGTGTCAAGTGTGACGTCACAGACGTGCTACATATTGTGAATGAAACAGGTTTAAGGCGGGAGCGGTGAGGTTTGGACATGTATAGAAACAAGTTTACCATTAATCGCATGCCTCTCGAAAAGAAAATTGAAATTCCTAGTGCCATGCGTGACGATGAAAAAGTTTTTTTTGGGACATGTAAACTACGAAACAGGTCTCGAAAAAGGTTCAAAGGGATCAAAGGTTGAAGTTTTTTTCGGTAATTCTCAACCTTTAATCAGACGAGCAGTGTTCGTAAATTCGAACATCACGCGTAAAAAAGTCATGACTTTGTCTCCTCAAATGAAGCGTGTATGGCAAGCTCGAGTCTACGCATTGAAATGTCACTACTATACCGAAGCAAAATTTTGACATTCTGTTCGTTATATTAAAGGCGATTCTGGCGGTCTGGAAAGCTCCGCGAGATTATGCGCCGGCTGTTCTAGCGACTTCGGCTAAAAGTCGCTTCGCTTTCCAGAGCTGTTCTCGCGCTCCGCTAGTTTCCGCCAGCACTTGGAAAGCGAATCCACTTCGCGAGTGGAAAGTGGTTTTGGCGAGTCAGCGAGAAGTTGTAAAGGTGCAACTGAGGCGATGCGACTTTTTGCTTGTTCTTGCGCTCGGCGGATTCTTGCTTTGCTTTTCGGAAAGCGGATCCCACGAGATCGCCAGAATCGCCCTTTAGTTAGTTTGTAGATTCAAGGTATTACATATGCAACGTGTCAGGTGTCAATACATACGTTAACCAATGACAGAAGCTAATCATAAGACCCAGTGATTGCATCTTCCGGAAGTATTGGAACAGTCGGATATATCGCGAGAAGAAGCAGAGTTGATTTGTAAACAGAAGTTTTGGACTTTGATGAAGCTGTCGTGAGCTTTTAGCTAACCAAAGGAAATGCAGTAATTATGGTACTGGTTAATTCTAGATTTCCCCAGTGCGATTTCTCGTCGAAGCTTACACATACAAGTCCAAAGGGCCATCACAATATGTACACAAACAGAACAACAAACCAGTACCGAAAATACCTCAATACCAATACAGTTACAACCAGGGCGTCACGACTGGGGGGATGGGGGATGTTGTCGGTAAAATATAACTGAGTCGGCGCGAAGTGCGGCGATTTTTCGTCAAAACAGTTGATTTTTTTTTATGAAAACAGTCGGTTTTTCTGAAAATCGGTTGTTTTTTTTGTCAAAACAGTCAGTTTTTCTGAAAATCAGTCGCCTTTTTTTCAAAATGGTCGTTTTTCTCCGTTTTTCTGCAAAAATAGTCGGTAAAAATTACCAGCTAGTCCGTAAATGCCTCCTCCCCCCCCCCCCAAACATTTTGGTTAGTAACCCCATCGCTACAACAAGTTGTATCTGTGTTTCGGCGACAGCTTGACGAACCTAGCAACTTTCTTTATTGTTTATAATTATGTAATTCTGTGATAATTATTTGTATTTTTATTGTAAAACTTGCTCTTTAACATTTGAAACATTCCAAATTTGTCTCTACATTCACACATAAGATGCCGTACACACTCATTAATATTTCCACACCTAGGGCAATCGTATCGTTGATAATTACAAAAGTAGGTTGTTGGCCTCTAGAAAAGTGCGCTATAGGCTACACCATCTAATTAATATGTCATTGTACAAAAAATAGGCCATTATCATCCTATACTATTGTCGTTCAGATTCCATGTCACGTGATGATAATTGACCAGTTTGATTGATTCTAGGCGGATGGTGTGGCTCAACGCAGAAGCGAACTGTGGTTGGAGGATGGGCTTGGGCCTGGTGGTGCGTAACGGATGTACAAACCATCTCATTGGAGGTGAGTCTCTCGTTTGATTGGTTGATTTATTTTGACTAGCAAACATTCATGAATAAACATTCCTTCTCGAAATGCTTAAACTACACCTGAATGAAGAGTACCAAGTATCATTCCTATCTGTATGACTTCCGTTAACATTCCCTGCAGAAAACCCAATCCAGATACAAAATAGTGTTTCCAAGCTATGATTTTTGCTCCATTTTGCATCTGTCCTTATTTCAGTACCGAACAATTTTAGAAATTAACAAATGTCTCCAATCAATCTTCATCCTTCTAGAATATTTTTTTAACTAATTAAGCCCAAACGTATATCTAGAAGAAATTCCAATACGATCCTATCCGGCCAGCGCTGTCCAAGATTTGAATGAATTGCGCTTTTTGTCTTGGAGTCTGCATGTGCAAACCTCCAGAAACGAACATTCCTATTTTGAAAACGTCACGCTCAGGAGAAGAATGCTCTCCGTGGCCATGTCTGTAAACGCATTCTCCATGGTGTGTTCAAGTATGGTTTCATTGTTCAGGTGTCCTTTAAACAACCAAAAAAGGAGAAAATAAAACAAACTATCAATATTAAATTTGCGGAGACTACACCGGCACCCAGTATTCCTGATCGGTGGACATTCTAATCGATGAGGCCTGCCCTAAGATAACAGGCGTATTATTCTATACGGATCTGTATGGTGTTGCCAAGAATATTCGATGCGCAACAAATGATATGATCTGGAAATTACGTAAGAAAGGAAGGATAGGATAATTGGAATGAACAACATGTATTTAAGAAAAAAAAATTATCAGCGACGGAACAAATTATAGTTTATTGGATCTGGAAACCATGTGGGATAGAAGAACAAGTAGAGGAGACAGTTTATATAAACAAAAAGTAGAATGATCAAAGACCATTAAGACAACCGAATTCAAGATTTACTTTTCGTTACCCCTTCAGCCCAAGTTGGATGTGAATCATATTTGACTGCTGTTACCATGTATGTATACCATGAAGAGATATTTTATTGTTCACTATTTGCTCTAGTATGACGTTCAGAATACCTACGGCCGTCCTCACAAGCAAAATTCTACTATGACGCGGGAATTCGACTCTCAAGACAAATGTGGCTTTTCTTTGGCCAGTGATCATCTCGGGGGAGGTAGCTCACTGTGTACACTGTTCTTAAATCGTTTTCGCCAAGCATACAACGTAGGTATAAGCCCATAGTGGTACCAAGAATCCGACAGGCAAATTCCTCTATACGAAAATTGATTATTCGGCGATAGCGGAGCAACGAAGCATTTTCATCGGGTATTCAATTCTCTTTAAGTGAAAAACTGATGGGTAACTAGATTTGTCCTATCTCAGCCCTTTTCGGTTAACCTTTAACGGAAGGGGAGTAAAGTTTCCTAGCGGCCGTAGTGAATAGTACGGGGGGCAGATGGCGCCACCACAACACTGCGCTCAGAGCTTGGTCACACTGGGCTCAAAAAGCCGCCTATTCGACAAACAACTGAAAATCCCTAGGGGACATGAGATTTGATGGGCTTTGTGGCAGCTTGGCTGCAGTTAGGGTCCAATTTGGGTTCCTGTAACATAACTATACACGCTGATTTTCTGTAATTGATCTCCTGAATTTGAAACGACAACATTCAGAATTAGTTGTATCTTGTTCTTTTTCTTTTTCTACTTTTGCAACCCAAAATGCCAGGAAATGAGCCAAGCGTGACCAAGCTCTAAACGGATGCCTCAGTTGAGATTTATTCTTGCGGCCATTTCGGCGCTTCTCCGCAAGGGTCCTCAACAGGATCAAGATAGAACACAGTTGATAGCTGGTTCTTTTTTTATGGCACTTGCACTTCGGCATAGCGATCGCAATTTCTGTCCGTCCATCGGTCGGTCTGTCGGTCCGGGTTTTGCTAGTTCGGGCACATAAGCTAGGACTATGAGACTTGGCACACATATCTAGGACTCGAAAAGATTAACTTAGAAAAAGTCACTTTCCCGATCCGACCATCCTGTGGGTGAGGGAGAATGGAGGGAGGGGGAATCCAGGAACCTGAGATATTATTAACTTTCAGAGGGGTGATAGGGGGAATCGGAAATCTTTAGAAACAGCTAGCTCGTTTTTTTTTGCTTAAACCTAAAGAGGACCCTTCAAGAAAGGCCGAAACATCGCTAGAATAAATCTCAGTTGACATCGATTTAGCGCAGTCTCATATTTGATTATTGTTTAACTTTTGTATGAGAAACATAATAAACAGCAGCGTAAACAGCTGCAAGCTGCCGCGAAAAACGAGGAAAAGGTCCTGATTTTCGTCTTCTTCTTCATTAAGACAGAAACCCTGTTTCTGGTATAATTCTTCTTCTTCTTCGTTGACACATTGAGCCTTGTTTTGCTAGGGGGAGGAGAATATATTTTGAGTTTTACAGACACAATAGGGGACACACAAGGGAGAGAATCTTCGGCTTACCTCTTTTTCTATTAATAAATAAATAAAAATAAATAAATAAATATGTTTATTTAAATCGAGCTGGGGAGGTTCTCAGAGCAAGTAAAGTATACGTGAAGGTATTACTAAGGGAATTGATTAACAGGAATGAATACCGTATGCTCAATGCAATAACCAAATGTACCAAGGGGAAGTATTCTGACCAAAGACACGTGATTTGCGGTATAACCAGGGAATTTACTGGCTACCTCTGAGCTAATTAGGTCGATTGTGGTTTTAAAATTACTGCAAACAATTATTTTCTGTTGATAGAATACTTGTGAAGCGAAAAAAAAAATCTGGCATCGGTGAACTGTCTCGTTAACTTGAAAAGCACCACTTTTTTGAGTTTGTGGTTTTTAATTGAAACTATGAAGGCATACCGGATATTGGTTGTTTTCTTGCCGTGAGTTACAAAGTTCTTTTTACCTTTGGTTTGTCATATTGTCAAGTGCTACTAATTGTAATAATTAGTAATTAGTGAACCGAGAGGCAAAAGAGCTCCTGAGCCAGTGATCTCGCCTTCTAATTTTCTTCTGGTTTATTTGTCACGAGACAGGTCCCTTGTACAACATTCCGTCTATGCAATATCTAATAATTACTTGTTTGTGACCCTCATATTCATTCTTCATTCCCCGTTCATTCATTTAGTAGGCTACATGGAATAACAAAGAAAATTCAACATCTTCGATATTGACTAACAAAAAATAAAAAGACAAGAGACACAGAAACAGAAGAAACGCAAATAACCGTCAAACAATAATTTGAATATCGATACGGAATCAGTCATAAACTGTGCCTGCAGTTACCACTAGCCTTTTCCAAGTCTAGGTCTGAGAAATACATAACTTGTAGTATACAAACTCCCACCCCCCCATGTCGTCATCAGTTTCTCGTGAGAGAGATTTTGCTACCATAGCCTCTACTGCGTACCATTAGCCTACAAGTCTATCTATCCTCCACCCTCCCCTCCACTAGTATCTTGGACCGTTAAAGTACACCTCGCACTACGCTTCTGCAAAGATGTTTTGAGACAGTTCGCCACTTTAAAACTTTGCTTCGGCTGTTTTTAGCCTCTTTCTGTGCCCCGAGCTATGCCCCTGGGCTTGGATGACAGTCATTTGCATAACCGGTCTTCGGACCAATAAGATTATCGGGAGCAACGGTCGGAGCCTGATACCTCAAGCGTGACATGCGTGATACTCAGTGTAATGCTACTAGACGAGATAGGATAAACTTATTAAAGTTTAACCGAAAAGGGCTGGGATATGACCGAGGGGTTGCCAACTCTCAAAATCGGTGTACACCGGGTGGCGGGTGGCACGCGTGGCGGATGGGTGGCGCGCGTGGCGGAAAATAGCTATTTTTGAGCAAGAGGCGGATGGATGGCGCGCGTAGCGGATGAGTGGCGGAAGAGCGGCGCGCGTGGCGGAAGGGTGGCGCGCGTGGCGGAACATAGCTATTTTTGAGCAAGAGGCGGATGGATGGCGCGCGTAGCGGATGAGTGGCGGAAGAGCGGTGAACGTTGTGGATGAGTGGCGGAAGAGCGGCGCGCGTGGCGGATGAGTGGCGCGCGTGCCGGGTGGGCTGCGGATGAATGGCGCGCGTGGCGGATGGGTGGCGCAACATGGTGTACAGATGGCGGTTTAGACAAGGGACTTGTACCGTGACCAATACCATAAACAATTTTTCGAATATCATTTAGAAGTCTAGGACTCCCTTGTCGGAGCCACGTAGACAAACCAGGACCCACAAGACGGGGTCTCATGGTGAAAATCAACCAAATATATAATTTTAATGGGGAAGACGCCCTTGAGATGGAAACATTTATGAGTAGTGAACTGATAAACAAAAATGCTCCTCAGCCGGGATTTGAACCCAGGACCCTCTGCTTACAAGGCAGTCACTCTACCACTGAGCTACCGAGGGGCTTGTGAACAGAGTTCGCAAACCACTACAATAGTCTGGTAGAAGCCGGCCATAGGAACAGTGATCCCGCCCAATTCAAGGCAAATTCATCTTACCAGTTCACATCACCATGTCACGTAAATTAATAATATAGATGGCGGTTTAGACATGGGACTTGTACCGTAACGAATACCATAAAAAAATTTTCGACTATAATTTAGAAGTCTAGGACTCCCTTGTCGGAGCCACGTAGACAAACCAGGACCCACAAGACGGGGTCTCATGGTGAAAATCTACCAAATATATAATTTTAATGGGGAAGATGCCCTTGAGATGGAAACATTTATAAGTAGTGAACTGATATACAAAAATGCTCCTCAGCCGGGATTTGAACCCAGGACCCTCTGCTTACAAGGCAGTCACTCTACCACTGAGCTACCGAGGGGCTTGTGAACAGAGTTCGCAAACCACCACAATAGTCTGGTTGTCTACGTGGCTCCGTCAAGGGAGTCCTTGACTTTTAAATTATATTCGAAAAATTGTTTATGCTATTGGTCACGGCACAAGTCCTTTGTCTAAACTGCCATCTATATTATTAATTTACGTGACATGGGGATGTGAGCTGGTTAGCGAATTTGCCTTCGGGCGGGATCACTGTTCCTATGGCCAGCTTCTACCAGACTATTGTAGTGGTTTGCGAACTCTGTTCACAAGCCCCTCGGTAGCTCAGTGGTAGAGTGACTTCCTTGTAAGCAGAGGGTCCTGGGTTCAAATCCTGGCTGAGGAGCATTTTTGTACATCAGTTCACTACTTATAAATGGTGTACACCAAGTGGCGGAGAGTGGGCAGCCCCTCGGATATGACAATCTAGTTCCCACTCACTTATTCGCTAAAACTGGCTTGAAGACCCGCTGAAAATACGTTACTTGGTTCTTCCGCTATTCACGAATAAAAGGTTTTCAAATAGCGGAATTTCCGTGTGATTTGTGGTACCTCTGTGCGGTTGTTTTTTGTTGTATGCCTTGCGAGAAAGATTTATGATTTTTTTTTTGTTCAGGCACTAAGCAATCTCACTACTGACCACTGAAAAGCCGCGCCTGTGTTGAGTTAAAAATTTCCCGCGCCACTGTAGAATTTTCGTTGTGAGGACGGCCGTAGATACTCTGACCGTCTGAACTAGAGTAGATAGTGGAAAATAAAAAAATCCCTTTGCTGAATCCAAACAATTCAGTGTATCCAATTAAATGGCACAAAAATAAGTTGGCTTTTCAGTTAAACTTTAAGTGCAGAATCTCGGCAACGAGAATGGATCGAAATACCATAGAAGTAGTATGAATTACTGTTATAAGTACGACACGTCCTTTAAGCAGTAGGTCTAAGCTAGCCCCCCCCCCCGAAGTAGCAGATAACTTTGATTGGGCGACATAAGATTATGTGATTTCTAAACTAGGGATTGTTTTTCGTGGACGGTCTTTTCCGGAAGCGCCAGAAACAGATTCAAGTTCCAAAGTCTTCCCTCCGAAAATCCTTCCCGGCAAAAATACTCTTGATGACTATCTTTCCATGCCGATGCAGAATCTCCGGGTACCTGCGGAAGAAAGCAAGAAGCGGTGTCACAGCTTGTTTGACACAGAATTTGAGTCGTTGAGTTTGAGTCGTTACGGACACGTTTACTCCTTCGAAGTAAACGGACACACTATTGTATACTCTTGATGACGGGACTCTCCTTGTCAATGCAAAATCTCCGGGTACCTAGCGGAAGAGCCAGAAGCGGTATCACCTCGGGTATCACAGCTGCTCCCGAAGATCGCCGTGATTGTTTGACACAGGATTTGAGCTGTTGAGCTTGAGTCGTTACGGAGACGTTTACTCCTTCTTCCTGAGGAGCACTGGCATGTTTTGGACTTGGTCATATAGAGTATTGTCCCAGTTTTCACACTATCGCAAGGCTAGCCTCCTAATATCTGCTACTATTCGTCTGTCCTCCGGCAAAACCTAGTATCTACCAAAAAGTCAAATTTTAGTTAAGAGTTGATCCCACTTAATGAGACCACGAAAAAGCCAATGGTACAAACAGAATTTGTCTCCGATGCTTAGTTTCGGAGATCTCACCTAGTATCTACACAGGGCCTCAGCTTTGTTTTCGTGTTTTACCTAGTACTTAGATACTACGTTTTCGCGTTTTTCTCGGAAGTTACTCAGATGTAGATACTAGGTTTTGCCGGAGGACAGCCGTATTCGCCAAACGGATATGTCAGCTGAGTTTTATTTTAGCGATATGTCGACCATTCTTGGCAAGGATCGTCTTGAGGCTCAGGCCTGAAAAATGAAAAAATAAACGAATATTCTAACTAGAACTATCTGGTTTTCAAGAGTTACGCGATTCACAGTCATCTTGTGCTGAAGGGGCTTTTAATACAGCATCTTCTCGCAAATTGGGAGCGTTAGCCCATAATGCCAGGACCATCGACAGGTTCGGCGACTGAATAATTCACGTAAAATATCAGAAAAGCGCCCAACTCCCTGGAAAAAATGCTTGTGCAATTCCGGATTATTTTGTATTACCGAAATCGTTGCGTCCATCTGTTTTTCCGATTTTGTGTTAACGGGTCCGAACAATGCAGACTCATCCTGCCTATATAAAGCTTGAGGGAACACCGTATGGCTTTTTGAGGACCGCAGGATTATTAAAATTAACGGTTAGTGTTGTGCGGTTCGTGTTTTTTGACGCATGAAGTCGTTAAGTCACCGTAGGCTGCGAAAGAATCGCACCTGTTGCAGCTTGCTACATGCTTTTTCGCACTCATCCCACTACTAGTGAGAACGTATAAGTGGTTCTGGAGAACAGCTCTCTGCACTGTCCGTGAGTGCAATTATGCTGTACCTGGAATATTCGGAGCTGCAATGCGACAAGCCTGAATTTTGCAAGCGGACGTGAAATTCGCAGCCGCGTCCGGGGATTGTACGCCAGAGCAGCCCGAACAGATTGTACGCCAGAGCAGCCCGAACATCATTAAACTTAACAGCTAATGTTCGAAGGGACGATCAAGTTTTTCCGTCCTGATTTTCTATACATTCATTATTAAGTTGAAAATGAAATGACAAACCCCTGAAACAGTCCTCCCTTTGAAATCTCCGGGCTCTCAGGATATGAAACCACCCTTCCCCCTCTTTCCTTGAAGCTGTCAGTCAGTTTCTTCACCCTCAATTTTATTTATTTTCCCGACATGGCCTTTCCCGACATGGCTTTCTAGCGATTTCTTTTTTCATTCATAGACTTTCAGGGCAACTAGTCTTCAAGGACCCGTTCTACTTTTAATTACTGACACTCTTCTTCGAACTAGTCCACCCTAACAGACCTAGGACTACACTGATTTCTGCATTTCCCATGTTGATTTTTTTTGGAGGCGGGCTAGGCTCTATTTCCGAGAAGCTCATTGATCAGAAATACAGCTTGCGCAAGTTTGACCAGGTCCTGCCCCCCCCCGCCCCCTCTCGGCGTGTAGAGGATGGGGTTCGCGGGGGTTTGTGTGGACCGGTAGGGTCGCCGGTGGGATTTTTTAACCGGGGTTTGGAGGGGGGGGGGGGGTCTCCGTTTTTTTTTGTCGGGGGAAGGGTCGCCGGAACCCAGTTTTATCGAGCTTCTCATGATAGACTAGGCGTGGCGTGTGGATGATGGGGTTCGTTGGGGCAGGCTGTGGGGTCGCCTGGGGTTTCTGATACCGTGGGGGGGGGGGGGCGTGGTGGTTTTTCGGGACCCAGTTTTATCGGGCTTCTTATCAAAGACTAGCCAGGAGGATGGTGTTCTCCGGGGTGGGCTTCGTACCGGTGGGGTTGCCCGGGGATTTTGGTACCGGGGGGGGGGGGGGGGGGGTTATTCGTCTTTTTGGCGGGGGAGGGGGTCACCGCTACCCAATTTTATCGAGCTTCTAATCAGAAGACTAGGTCTGGCGTGTGGATGATGGGGTTCGTCGGGGCGGGCTTTGTACCGGTGGGGTCGCCTGGGGGATTTTGGATACCGGTGAGGTTCTCCGTTTTTATGGCACTTGCAGCCTCTGGCTCAAGTGCCATATACCGATCACAATTCCGTCTGTCGGTCGGTCCGAGTTTTTTGTCACACTTTTTCGAGTTGGGGTACTTCCAGATGGGCTAGGACAATGAAACTTGGTCGGCATATCAGGGACCCGACCAAACTAACCTGAAAATAATCAGTTTCCCGAACCGACCATATGCGGGGGAGTGGAGGGCGCTGGAAACTTGAAAATTGAGGGCATTTTGTCACACTTTTTCGAGTTAGGGTACTTCCAGATGCGCTAGGACAATGAAACTTGGCAGGCATATCAGGGACCCGACCAAACCTGGAAATAATCAGTTTCCCAATCTGACCATATGCGGGGGAGTTGAGGGCGCTGGAAACTTGAAAATTAAGGGCATTTTGTCACACTTTTTCGAGTTAGGGTACTTCCAGATGTGCTAGGACCATGAAACTTGGCAGGCATATCAGAGACCCGACCAAACAAACTTAGAAATAATCAGTTTTCTGATCCGACCATTTTTGGGGGGGGGGGGTGTGGAGGGCAGGGGAATCCGGGAAATTGAGTAGGGTGTAACTTTCGAAAGGGTGATCCGATTGCAATGAAACTTAAAAACTGAATAGATTATATATCTGTGATGTCCCGTTTAAAGTCTTGACCGGATTCGGTAGCCAGGGAGGAGTTGGGGGGGGGGGGGGGAAGACCGGGAATTTCAAGAAACGGTTAGAATGGAGGGATCGGGGTGAAACTTGCTGGGAAGAATAAGCATTTGCTCTAGATAAATCGTTTAGACAATTGTACTGGATCCGGACACTTAGGGGGGGGGGGGGGTCCCGGAATTCCGGTGATGGCGGTTTTGGGGATTTTCACGATGAAACTTGGCAGGCAAATCAGGGACCCGATCAAACTGACTTCAAAATAAAATTTTTGTCGATCTGATAATGGTGGGGGGAGTCGAGGGAGGGGAATCCGGAATATTCAGTCATGTGTAACTTTGGAACAGGTGATCGGATTCGAGTGAAATTTAAGGATTGAACAGAGGACATTTCTCTGGTGATCTTTTTCTTATCAGGACCGGATCCGGCAACTATTGGGGGGGGGGGAAATACGTGACCTGCTTAGACTGGAGAGATCGGTATGGAACTTTGTGTCAAGAACAAACAGACGCTCTAGGTAAATCATTTACTGAATCGGATTGGCTACGGTCACCGTGGGGGAGTTGGGGGGGGGAATCTCGAGAAACGGTTAGAATGGAGGGATCTGAGTGAAACTTGCTGGGAAGAACAAACATCTGCTCCATGTAAATGTCTTACACGATTTGACTGGATCCGGAGACTTGAGGGGAGGGGGTGTCCCGTAATTCCGTTTTTTGGGATTTTCACGACAAAACTTGGCAGGGATATCAGGGATCCGGTCAAACTGACTTGGAATAAAAAAAAATCCTCGATATGATAATCTTGGGGGGAGTTGAGGGAGGGAAATCCGGAATATTGAGTCATGCATAACTTTGTAACGGGTGATCGGACCCGAGTGAAATTTAATAATCGAACAGAGGACATTTCTCTCTGGTTATCTTTTTTATTTCCGGACCGAATCCGACAATTATTGGGGGGGGGGGGGGAAATACTTGGCCCGCTTAGACTGGTGTGATCGGGATCCAACTTCGTGGGAATAACAAACAGATGCTCTGGATTAATCATTTACAGAACCGGATTGGCTCCGGGTATTGTGCGTGGAGTCGGGGGGGGGGGGGGGATCTGGGATTCCGGTCATCGCGAGTTAAGGTACTTCCAGATGTGCTAAGACGATGAAACTTCGCTGGAATATTAGAGATTCAACAACATTTGCTTAGAAATTGCTACTTCCCACATCCGATTACTCCTTAAAGCACCAATCTTGACCGCAAAGTAAAAAAAAATACTTTTAAGCAATATATGCATTTTCATGATGCCCATCAGCCCATTGTCATTTTTGCCTCAAGTTTTGCTTACAAATGAAGTTCGAGCTCCCTTAGAGTGCGCATCTCAACCGCAAAGTCGAAACTTACTTTCGATCAATCAAAACACCTTAACCCATGCAAGTGCCATATGAGCTTACAGCTCTTTTTTTGGGGGGGGGGGGGTCGCCGGTACATGGTTTTATCGAGCTTCTCATCAAAGACTAGTCGTGGCGTGTGGATGATGGGGTTCGTCGGGGTGGGCTTTTTACCGGTGGAGTCGCCTGGAAGATTTTGGTACCTGGGGGTTTCCGGCTTTTTTGGGGGGGAGGCGGGGGCGAGCTACCCATTTAAAACTTAGGGGCGCGTTAGGGTAAAAATAGCCGGAGCGAGGCTAAAAACAAAAATAAAGCTAATTGTTAAAAGAGTGATGTATGTTAGAGTATTTGAATATAAACTGTATCTGCTGCGAACGGAATGATTATTGCTCATCCATGGCGCTATTACGTGGCTCAGCTGTAGATTGGACAAATTAGGCCTGGCAGTGACAGTGAGAAGTGAAATCATTCCACATGGATGAACTTACGAATTATTCCGCCCTTCGAATCCATTCATGCATTCCCACCTTTGTCTAAAATACATCATCACATACCTCAGTGACCAAGACGGAAGATGAAGTAATCTGAAAACTCCCGAACAGCATAGTTTTAAGTAAGAAACTTTGATATGGAATGGTTTCTTTGCAGACCATGTGCTAATTGTGTATTGGTCGAGTGTTAGCTGAAACATAGGCATTTCGAAGCAACAAATTTAATTCGCACATAAGGCTATTCTATATTCGTTTCTACGGCGAAAACGTTACCCCCCCCCCCCTCCAAGAAGGATCAAAACCAGTGTTTTGAGTAGGGTACTATCAGATACAAAATTTCCTTCTTTTGGACCTCTTCAAGTCGTAAAAAGTAGAAAATTTCCCTATTGGACGCGACAAACAAGAGCCCAAGCAAGCATAAGACTTTTGACCATCTTGTAAGAGAGTGGCTGGTGACAAGAACCAATATGGATTCCTTGCGCGGAGCAGGATTTTGGCTCTGTCTTAGTACACATAGCACACATTGCCACTCTGTGGCAAGCCCCCTTTATCCATCACCGACTTTTTTTTAGGAATGAGCCGTCAAGCCACTCGGTTGATTTTACTGTCATCGCTGACAAGTACCCCACTTGGGAACTCAGGAAAATGGTGGCGGAGCACAGTAATTTGAAACTCGGAAACCTGCTACGCCATAATCCCGTCACTTTTTCCCAATAATAGTCGTTTTATCTGCAAAAACAGTCGGTAAAAATGACCAGCCAGTCGGTAAATACCTTGCCCCCCCCCCCCCCCTAAACATTTTGGATAGTATAACGCCTTTGACTACTCATGTATTACATTATTCTTACCTTTTTATGGCACTTGCAGCCTCTGCCTCAAGTGCCATATACCGATCACAATTCCGTCTGTCGGTCTGTCCGAGTTTTTTTGTCACACTTTTTCGAATTAGGGTACTTCCAGATGTGCTAGAACAATGAAACTTGGCAGGCGTATCAGGGACCCGACCAAACAAACTTGAAAATAATTAGTTTTCCGATCCGACCATCTCGGGGGGAGTGGAGGGCGGGGGTATCCGGGAAATTGAGTAGTGTGTAACTTTCGAACGGTTCATCGGATTGGAATGAAACTTAATAACTGAATAGATTATATATCGTTGATGTCCCATTTAAAGTCTTGACCGGATTCGGTAGCCAGGGGGGAGTTGGGGGGGGGGGGGGAGACCGGAAATTTCAAGAAACGGTTAGAATAGAGGGATCGGAGTGAAACTTGCTGGAAAGAACAAGCATCTGCTCTAGATAAATCGTTTAGACAATTGTATTGGATCCGGACACTTAGGGGGGGTGGAGGTGGTTTCCCGGAATTCCGGTGATGGCGGTCGTGGGATTTTTACGACGAAACCTGGCAGGCATATCAGGGACCCGATCAAACTACCTTGAAAAAAAAAAAAATGTTGATCTGATAATCCTGGGGGGAGTGGAGGGAGGGGAATCCGGACTACTGAGTCATGCGTATCTTTGGAACGGGGGACCGGATTCGAGTGAAATTTAAGAATTGAACAGAGGACATTTCTCTGGTGATCTTTTGCATATCCGGACCGGATCTGACAACTATTGGGGGGGGGGGGGCAGAAAACACTTCACCCGCTTAGAGTGGAGAGATCGTTTATTCAAACAATGTTTACAACGGATACGTCAGCTACGATTATTCATCAGCGATATTTCGGACCTTCTTGGCAAGGTCCTCGTCAGCCCCTCCGTTGTAAGTATTGTTTGAATAAATGTTTCAAAGTCAGCTTGGGCTCAAAGAATATTTATGGAGAGAGCGGGATGGGACTTTGTGGGAAGACCAAACAGATGCTCTGGGTAAATCATTTACTGAACCGGATTGGCTCCGGGCACTGTGGGGGAGAGTTGGGGGGGGGGGGAGACCGGAAATCTCGAGAAATGGTTAGAATGGAGGGATCAGAGTGAAACTTGCTGGAAAGAACAAACATCTGCTCCATGTAAATCTTTTACACAATTGGACTGGATCCGGACACTTGGGGGGGGGGGGGAATTCCGTCTGGGATTCCGGTGGTCGCGAGTTAAGGTACTTCCAGATGTGCTAAGACGATGAAACTTCGCCAGAATATTAGAGATTCGACAAGATCTGCTTAGAAATCGCTACTTCCCAAATCCAATTATTCCTTAAAGTACCAATCTTGACCGCAAAGTAAGAAAAATACTTCTAAGCAATATATGCATTTTCATGATGCCCATCAGCCCATTATCATTTTTGCCTCAAGGGTTTTGCTTACAAATGAAGTTCTAGCTCCCTTAGAGTGCGCATCTCAACCGCAAAGTCGAAAATTACTTTGAGCTTACAGCTCGTGTTGTCTGTCCAATTGACAAAGGCGTAATTCAGATACCGAGAGAAATCAATTTGGTTGTTCCAGTCATGAATAATTTGTTGCACCGTTTGATAATTCATATGGGCAATGAAGTGCTCCAACCGATCTTCGAGCCAATGTGTGCCAGGGGCTTCTAAATTCTTAGAGCTTGGTCACACTTGGCTCATTTCCTGGCTTTTCGGGTTGCAAAAGTAGAAAAAAGAAAAAGAACAAGATACAACTAATTCTGGATGTTGTCGGAGATCAATTAGAGCAAAACAGTGTGTATAATTATGTTACAGGAATCCTAATTGACCCCTAATTGCAGTCTGCTCATTCTCTCCAAGCTGCCACAAATCCCATCAGATCTCACGTCCCCTAGGGATTTTCCGTTGTTTGTGGAATAGGCGGCTTTTTGAACCCAGTGTGACCAAGCTCTTAGCCACACCTAAACTGTCTGGATAGTGCCCCTGATTTGCATATTGCAGTTCTCAGTTGCTAAAGGATTTGATTCAGAGGAGTTACAGATCAGTTTTAGGCCCCCGTCCCAGGTTGATTACTCAGGTTTAAAGGACCCCTCGCACTATTTACTATTCAACTTACAGTGTTTTAAAGACCTAATCCAAACATTTAGGTTACCTTCTCTTAGGGATCGCCTGCCACGGGTTTGTTTAGATTTGAACTCGATTGCCGAGTTGCTGTTTTGGCTCTAGAAACAAGACCAAAGGTGTCGATGGGATCCCAAAAATCTAATATTTGATTCAGACAGTAGGGTCTTGTCTTCGCCAGATCCAGTCTCCGCCAGGCTAATCATCAGAGAAAACCAAGTTCAGATAACCTCTATAAGCCATATCTATTTTGAGGATACTGACCGAGACTTCCTGCTTTACTTCTTCCAAGTTACCGGTTTCGCCCGAATTCCGAGCAAACTACTAGTCCAGCAAAAAAAAAAAAATTCAGAAAAAAATCCAGCGTCAGATCCCTATATAGAACATCTAATCAACTTTGAATAAAAGTTTGACTTAAAAAAAAAATCCGGCTACAACCGGATTCCGGACGAATTATATGTCCGGTTAAAAAAGATTTTCATATACAGAGTCAGCCTCTCTTCTTACCCCTTAATCTGTCATCTAATCAAACTTTTGCTTTTAACAAATTTTCCGGTTTTGGCCGGATTCCGGGCGAACTAGTTATCCGGCGAGAAAATGTTTTTCACCATCATGTTCAGCATGTCTTTTTAACCCTAAATCTAACATTTAATCAACTTTAAATAAAACTTTTACTTTTAACCAACTTTCCTTTTTTTGCCGGATTCCGGACGAAGTACTTGTCCGGCGAGAAAATGGTTTTCACTACCGTGCTCAGCATGCCTTCTTACACCATAATCGACTATCACATTAGCTGTTTAAAAATATTTTGTTTGTCCCTTAATTTAAACCCCCTCCCCCACCCCTAAATGTAGGACTACATAACCCATCTACGAACTTGACCTTACCCTTGACCCAATGAATCCTCACACCAAGTTTCATCAGAATATCTCACTCCCTTCGAGAGTTATAGAGCGCACAGACGGACGGACAGACGGACAACTTTTGCGATGTCATAGGTATCCCTCCACTTACGTTTTGGGATCCCAAACACAAATAATATATAATTACAAATAATTATAAGACCTAACTGATAATTTGAGTATGTCTTCAGATGTACCGCACTGGT
Source organism: Branchinecta sandiegonensis (assembly GCA_030848855.1). Classification (NCBI taxonomy): domain Eukaryota; kingdom Metazoa; phylum Arthropoda; class Branchiopoda; order Anostraca; family Branchinectidae; genus Branchinecta; species Branchinecta sandiegonensis. Next base: position 12,224,495 of record JAUPMV010000021.1, on the reverse strand, counting down.
CTTGGTTTTAAAATTTATTTGTGTTTGTAATAAACAGTTGGAGCATTAGAGGGAAATTATTATTCTGATACTTGGTTCCGTACGTGCCATATATAACAGCTGTCCGGGATAATCGGCTGAGATCTAGTCCAGAAAGAGTTATTTCAAACCTAGGATTTTTTTTTTTTATTTGCTCATTATTTTACGGTGTTTAAGTGGTTTGGAGCATTCATAGCGACAGTAGGGATGGTTAGCATTGTGTGTGTGGCAGAAAGGCCATTTTTGTGGCCCGCTTTAAATATTTGAGTACTTTAAAACTAGGCTGTGCTTTCAGCAAATAACCCACGGTTTTGGCTGTTTTAAGCCTTTTCCGAGACCCGTTGACTTATAGCGAAAACAGGGAAAAAATTTACATAACCGGTTTTTATGGCACTTGCCCTTTGGCCAAGTGCCATATAGCGATTGTAATTTCTGTCCGTATCAGTCGGTCTGTCGGTCCAGGTTTTGCTAGTTCGGGCACTTCCAGATAAGCTAGAACGATGAAACTTGGCAGGCGTATCAGGGACCGGACCAAATTAAATTAGAAATATTCGCTTCCCCGACCCGACTATCTGGAGGGTAGTGGAGGGAGGGGGAATCCGGAAAAATAGGAAAAATGCGATATTTTAGCTTACGAACGGGTGATGGGATCTTAATGAAACTTGATATATGGAAGGACCTCGTGCTTCAGACGTTCCATTTTAAATCCAGACCGGACCCGGTGACATTGGGGGGAGCTGGAGGGGGAAACTGGCAATCTAGGAAAACGCTTAGAGTGGAGAGATCCGGATGAAACTTGGTGGAAAGAACAAGCACAAGTCCTAGATACGTGACTGACATATGGAAGGACCTCGTGCTTCAGACGTTCCATTTTAAATCCAGACCGGATCCGGTGACATTGGGGGGAGCTGGAGGGGGAAACTGGAAATCTAGGAAAACGCTTAGAGTGGAGAGATCCGGATGAAACTTGGTGGAAAGAACAAGCACAAGTCCTAGATACGTGACTGACATATGGAAGGACCTCGTGCTTCAGACGTTCCATTTTAAATCCAGACCGGATCCGGTGACATTGGGGGGAGCTGGAGGGGGAAACTGGAAATCTAGGAAAACGCTTAGAGTGGAGAGATCCGGATGAAACTTGGTGGAAAGAACAAGCACAAGTCCTAGATACGTGACTGACATATGGAAGGACCTCGTGCTTCAGACGTTCCATTTTAAATCCAGACCGGATCCGGTGACATTGGGGGGAGCTGGAGGGGGAAACTGGAAATCTAGGAAAACGCTTAGAGTGGAGAGATCCGGATGAAACTTGGTGGAAAGAACAAGCACAAGTCCTAGATACGTGACTGACATAACCGGAACATATCCGCTCGTTTTGGGGGAGTTGGGGGATAGGGGGGGTCCGGATTTCTAGTGATCCCGCGAGTTCGGTGCTTCCTGATGTGCTAGGACGACGAAAATTGGCAGACATGTCAGGGACCCTACCAGATTAAATAGGAAATAGTCACTTCCTCAATCCGACCAATTGGGGGGGGGGGGGGGGAGTGGAGGAAGGTGGGAGCCAAAAATTTAGGTATTTTTACCTTGCGAACGGGTGATCGGATCCTGATGAAAGCTGATACTTAGGATGACCTCGTCTCTCAGACGTCCCACTTTGAATCCGGACCGGATCCGATGACACTGGGGGGAGTTGGAGGAAGGAACCGAAATCTTGAGAAACGCTTAGAGTGGAGGGATCGGGATGAAACTGGGTGGGAAGATCAAGCACAAGTCCTAGATACGTCATTGACAAAACCGGACCGGATCCGGGCATTGCGGGGGAGTTGGGGGGGGGCGGATTTCTGGCGATACCGCGAGTTTGGCATACTTCCTGATGTGCTAGGACGATGAACCTTGGCAGGTATGTCAGGGATCCAAACAGATTGACTTGAGAATAGTCGTTTCACCGATCCGACCATCGTGGGGGGAGTGGATGGATGGGGAGTCCGGAATCTAGTGGCATGCATAACTTTTGAATGGGTGATCGGATTTGAATGAAACTTGTCAGGTGGAAAGAGCTGTCGCCTCAGATGTTCAGTGTCAAGTCTGGGTCGGGTCCAGTACCTGTGGGGGGATGAGATGGTTTCGAGGCTCTGTGGGGGGATTTGGAGGGTGTTTCCTGGATTTCCAGTAGTCGGGAGTTAGAATATTTCCAGATGTACTAAGACGACGAAACTTTGCAGGCATAATAATGACCCGACCTTATTGACTTAAGAACCTAACACAACATACCCACGGAAACTTCCGTTCCTAGATCCGAGGATTTTTGGGGGAGCGAGGGAAGGGCAATATGGAAATTGATATTTGACGGTGCAAAACTTTTTTCTTTTTTCTGAAAAATAATCGATTTTTCGTCAAAATAGTCGTTTTTTCTGAAAATCAGTCGATTTTTTCCAAAAATGTCATTTCTGTTGTTGAAAACAGTTTTTTTTTGCAGAAAAAGCCGGTAAAAAGAATTTTAAAAAAGAAGGAACATCCATGGAAATTGACTTGAGTGGTCTGATTCAGGTAAAACTTATTGGGTGATAAGAATCGATGACCTAGACATGTAAAACATTATATGCGACCACGGTTGGGGGTATTGGGGGGGGGGGGGGGACTTTTGACATGCACAAAAACCAAACGGATGGACCGAATGAGATGCAAGTTCGACAGTGCCGAGTTAATGCGGCCTAGATTTGTTATTTGGCGTCCGGGCCGGATTTGGTCAAGGTAGGGGGGGGGGGGGTACCGGAAAGTTCTAGATACGCCAAGCTCCGATTTCAGTAAAACTTGATTGACGGGAAGAGGGGATTAAAGAGATACGACGTTTATGTTCCCAAGTCCTCTTCGGCCACAGTGGGGGGAGTTGGAGGAAGATTGCCGGAAGCGTTGAGGCTCGCATAGGGGTCAAACGAGTGCATCAGTTTAAAAAAAAATTGGAATGTAGAGAGAGCATATCCCATCATGACATATTTATTCAAACAATGTTTACAACGGGTACGTCAGCTACGATTCTTCATCAGCGATATTTCGGCCCTTTTTGGCAAGGGTCCTTGTCAGGCTGTCAATCCTCTGGTTCAACTTCGGGGAAGGAAACAATCCTGTAATAAATAACTGAAGCTTCTACCGACTATAAATATCTTATTAAAGTAAGTTATCTTCAAATACCACTATAATGAAAAAACTAGTCCAGCTCCATCCCATCTATCCAGTTTCGCTCGAATCTGAGCATTTTTGGAAAAGTCCAATACCCCCTCCCCCCCCCCCCCCCCCCCCACCGTTGTCGGATCCGGTTCGGACCCTAAAATATGTCATGTAGATATTCTTTGAGCCCAAGCTGACTTTGAAACATTTATTCAAACAATGTTTACAACGGGTACGTCAGCTACGATTCTTCATCAGCGATATTTCGGCCCTTTTTGGCAAGGGTCCTCGTCAGGCTGTCAATCCTCTGGTTGAACTTCGGGGAAGGAAACAATCCTGTAATAAATAACTGAAGCTTCTACCGACTATAAATATCTTATTAAAGTAAGTTATCTTCAAATACCACTATAATGAAGAAACTAGTCCAGCTCCATCCCATCTATCCAGTTTCGCTCGAATCTGAGCATTTTTGGAAAAGTCCAATACCCCCCCCCCCCCCACCGTTGTCGGATCCGGTTCGGACCCTAAAATATGTCATGTAGATATTCTTTGAGCCCAAGCTGACTTTGAAACATTTATTCAAACAATGTTTACAACGGGTATGTCAGCTACGATTCTTAATCAGCGATATTTCGGCCCTTTTTGGCAAGGGTCCTCGTCAGGCTGTCAATCCTCTGGTTCAACTTCGGGAAGGAAACAATCCTGTAATAAATAACTGAAGCTTCTACCGACTATAAATATCTTATTAAAGTAAGTTATCTTCAAATACCACTATAATGAAAAAACTAGTCCTGTGATTTAATTTTTGACACGTCTGGATAGACTGGATAGAAGATGCTTTAGATGATCCGTTTTTTAGTCTGAACCAGATTCGTCCGCGGTAGGGGATGATCGAGGGAGTACCGGAAACCGTGTAGCGGGTCTAGGGATCAAACGAGTGGATTTATTGGGCTGAAACTTGGAAGTTTGAACAGTCATGCGCATCTGCTACAGATAATCCGAGACGATGCCGGAACTGCTGAGAATTGGGTTAAACTAAATATCCTATTTCTATTTCCGAACCGCATTTTTGGATGGCGGGTGTATTTTGTCACGTTCTCATATACTTTCTTGTACCGCCTACTCGTAAAAAGTGCCATATGAGCTCGTAGCTCTTCTTCTGATGGAAATACTTCTCGCAGACAACCGTCGAAAGCGTGATACATATCAGCGTGAAAATCATCGTGGTTTTGTTAGAGGGGTTAGAATGTACCGTACGAAATTGGGGTCTCTGGGTTTAGAATGGAGAGATTATGGAAGTAGGTAGCATTATTATTATAGGTAAGACAGGTCCTTTAAAGTTAGTTACTCCTATTAGGGTAAATTTGAATTGGGTTTCGAATATACCATAAGGAGCAAATGCGAAAGTTGTTCGTTGCTCGGAGGGAGTCAAAAAATTATCATAAACAAGTGTCGTAACTTCAACGCGGATAAAAAAAAAGAAAACAAAGAATTTACTTGGTGCCTGTTGTGGACTGGATGGGAGGCTTTTTTGCCCCTCTAAAATCTAGGGGGGCATGTCGTTATGCCCCTCCAAAACCTAGGGGGGGGGGGGGGCATGTCGTTTTGTTTCATACTTTTTATAGCACTTGCAGCCTCTGACTTAAGTGCCATATACCGATCGCAATTCCGTATGTCGGTCCGTCTATCTCTCACACTTTTTTTCCTGATCCGACCATCTGGGGGGGAGTGGAGGGCGGGGTAATCTGGAAAATTGAGGGCAGTCTGTCACACTTTCTTGAGTTAGGGTACTTCCAGATGTGCTACGATGATGAAACTTAGGAGTCATATCAGGGACCCGACCAAGCTAACTTGGAAATAATCCGCTTCCCGTTCCGACCATCTGGGGGGGGGGGGATTGGAGGGCGGGGGAATCCAGAAAATTGTGTAGTGTGTAACTTTCGAACGGGTGATCGGATTGGAATGAAACTTAATAACTGAATAGATGATGTATCTCTGATGTCCCGTTTGAAGTCCGGACCGGATTCGACAGCTACGGGGGAGCTGGGGGGGGAGACCGGAAATCTCGAGAAACGGTGAGAATGGGGGAATCGGAGTGAAACTTGCTGGGAAGAACAAGCATCTGCTCTAGATAAATCGTTTACACAGTTGGACTGGATCCGGACACTTGGGTGGCTTTCCGGAATCCGATCTTGGCGGTTTTGGTGACTTTCACGACGAAACTTGGCAGGCTTATCAGGGACCCGATCAAACTGACTTGAAAATAAAAATGTTCTCGATCCGATAATCGTGGGGGGAGTGGAGGGAAGGGGAATCCGGAATTTTGAGTCATGCGTAACTTTGAAACGGGTGATCGGATTCGAGTGAAGTTTAATAATTGAACAGAGGACTTGTCTCTGGTGATCTTTTTCGTATCCGGACCGAATCCGACAACTATTGGAGGGGGGGGGGGGATACGTTACCGGCTTAGACTTGAGAGATCGGGATGGAACTTTGTGGAAATAACAAACATATGCTCTGGATAAATCATTTACAGAATCTGATTGGTTCAAGCTGGAAAATGAACTTCATTTTCCAGCTCGAGCGGCTTGAACCTGAAGAGGACCTTGCCAAGAAGGGCTGAAATATAGCTCTAATAAGATGTAGTTGACTTATCTGTTTTGCACCGTCAAATATTACACTTGACAAGATTGGCTTAGAAATTGTCAGGTCCCAGATCCGACCATTCCTTAATGTACTAATCCTAACCGCAAAGTACAAAAAAATACTTTTAAGCAAAATATACATTTTCGTGATCCATATGAGCCCATGATAATTTTTGCCTTAAGGGTCTTGCTTACGAGTGAATTTCTTAAAGTACAAACAATACTTTTAAGTAAAATATGCATTTTCGTGCTCCCTATGAGCTCATCGTCATTTTTGCTTCAGGAGTTTTCATTACAGATGAATTTCTAGCGCCCTTAAAGTGCGCATCGTCACAGCCAAATTCATTACCAAACGATACATTATCGTGATTTCCAAGGACCTGTGATCATTCTTATCTCAAGGGTTTTGCTTCCAAATGATCACAACCAACCCACAATTGACTAATTGCTACTTTCGTCCTCTGGTCCAGCCTTGCAAGTGCCAGATGAGCTTAGCTTTTGTTCTTATGTTGTTGCTCGATTTTGACTGGAAAAAATTCAAAGTTAGCGGCAAATTTGTGTGTCCAAATAGTAAAATTAGGCACTTTATCAAATAGATAGACGTAAAACCCAGGATCCTTCCCATAAAGTAACTGGTAAGGTAAGGCGTGAGCCTGTTCTATTTATAGAGAATCTTATCTGGATTTTATTTTGAGATTTTTGAAACAAAGATTGTCTTCACAATAATAATTCCTATTGACTAGTGTGAGAAGTTTTATTGTAAACGGTGAAACAATAAATGTTATAAAACAATGACACTTTATTGATACTAATTGACACAAAGTAAGCCCAGAGCATTAATAATTAAAACAGAGACATTATTGCAATTTTTCTCGCTGACTTTTCGCCGTATATACGTTCGATATCTGTCTAGGTCACGATGAGTGGTATCGTATGCGTCATCGATATCCCCGATGAAAAATTTGCAGCCTGCATAGTTGTATGATAGTTGTACGAAAAAGTTGCATGTATTGTTGCATGTATATATACTCTCATTTAATGTGCCTCAGACTAGGCCAATCTTATGCAGTAGTATCCAGTAGCATCCTGTCTTGCTATAGTAGCACCCAGTCTTGCCAATAGTAGCATGCAGTAGAATGCAGTAACATGGTAGCCTTGACATAGAAGGATGTAGTAGCATCAGTTTGTACTGCATGCTACTTTTTCGTACAACTTCATACTACTATTTTGAGATAAATTTTTCGTCGGGTCGTTATGTCCATTCTTACCCCGAGCTACCCGAAATTTCCCCAAGCTCGGAGAACTGCTCCCGTCATCAACACACCTGATTGTACAATACTTTCACAGGAACTTCCCTGCAGGGGCGTTACGACCGGGGGGAAGGCCCCCCGCCCCCCCCCCCCAATGTTGTCGGCCAGTCGGTAAAAATTAACCGAGTCGGCGCGAAGCGCCGCGATTTTTCGCCAAAACAGTTGATTTTTTTCATTAAAACATTCGATTTTTCTGAAAATCGGTCGATTTTTTGTTAAAACAGTCGTTTTTTTTTCTGAAAAATAGTCGATTTTTTCGAAACTGTAGTTTTTTTCTTGAAAACAGTAGTTTTTTCTGCAAAAACAGTCGGTAAAAATGACCAGCCAGTCGGTAGATTCCTTGCCCCCCCCCCCCCCCCTCCAAACATTTTGGCTATTAACGCATCTGCTTCCTTGTCTTGAACTTTTGCTCCCAAGACGAACGACCCGATTTGCAGTAAGAGTAAAAGTAATCGGTTAGCCTTGAATGAACTGAGTATACGTTCTGCATCTTTCTAGGTCATGACCTTGAAGCCTGTCTGCCGCGAAGTTGAGACCAAACATGGCGTGGCGCTTACAGTATCTGGTGTTGCACAAGTCAAAGTCATCAAGGCCAAAGAGCTGCTGAATATCGCCTGCGAGCAGTTCCTTGGAAAGTCGTACGAAGAGGTCATGATGGCCATCCTGCAGACCCTTGAAGGTCACCAGAGAGCCATCTTGGGTGAGTAGCATAGGCTTTCCTAGCGACTATAGGCGTATCTCGCCGTTCCCCGAGGCCTCTTCTTGAGGAGACCCCGCGACTCACTCCCCATATTCTCGCGAGTCCCCACGGACGGGGAATGTTCCGATTATCATCACCATCATCAGAAAGGACTCCCTTTGAGATTCGGAGGGGAATCAGTTTTGCTGGTGTTGGTGCAATGTAAAATTAATTTAAAAGAATCAGAATAAACAAAAGCAAAAATAAATTGGATCCAGACTAGTTCCGTCAACTGCAAAATTTTTTTTCGAACAAAATCCATTTTAGAAGCATTCCCCTTGTTCTCGTTTTTTTCCGTAGGCGGAGTCCGCGTGGAGTGACTCCCTTTATTCTCGCCATTCCCTTCGATTCCCCGAGGAGTCCTCGGGGAACAGCGAGAATATGCCTTATGACTACCCGTCGAAAAATTGTCGAGAATTAATCGTATGGAGTTGTACGATAAAGTAGCATGAGTAACTGTTGCCACTGCATGCTACTACCAGCAAACTGGTTCTACTACAACAAGATTGGATGCTATCGGATACTACTACTTAAGATTAATCCAGTCGGAGGCATGTTAAATCAAAGTATTCCATACTACTACATAATTGAACACAATATGTAGTGTTTATATTACTATATAACTTATACTATATATAACTTTTTTGTTCAACTACCATACAACTACACAGTGGAAGAATTTTTCATTGGGTACCTCAGTAAGATCGTGACGAATGTGTTAATATGAATTCGTCTTTTCCTATTCCCCATATTCAGCGCTTCCAAGTGGACTAGTTTCGGGAACTCCTCCTATCCCTCATTATCAACATGTTCTGACAAACAAAGTAAAATAGATGCACTGGCTGATGAGGATAAAGTCTGCTATCTTCTTCCCAGGTAATGGAGGTTTTGCACTGTCGAAAGTTCAAACACCCACTTCAAAATATTCCGAGCAATTTCCGGGAAGAAGAAACTCGAAGGACTACTAGTTCTCAACAATTCGGTTTCAGCTTCTTCACAACGCAAATCTAAGCACGCATACCCAACACCCACCTTCTCTAATTATCCCAATTACTTAGAACCCATGTGTCAACGGACTTCGAAAGCTACCATGTTCTGTTCACTACCTTATGGACCCATGTTTTTAACATCTCTGTCGCAATTGCTGATAACGAGACAGCGGAGGGTTTTCAGAAATTAGTCCGCTTGGCGCTCTGAACTGGAATAATTCAAACAATGGCTAAAACGGATAGTCAGCTACGATGCTTTGGCAGCGATATTTCGGCCCTTCTTGGTAAGGGTCCTTGTCAGGCTGTTGAACGTCAGGTACTGGAAGAAACGGACCTGCAATTATTGATTGCAATTCAGAGCTGGAGATTGAATCAACCCGATGAAAAATTTATCTCGGTATAGTAGTATGAAGGTGTACGAAAAAGTAGCATGCAGTACGAACTGGTGTTACCCCGATTAAAAATTTATATCAAAATAGTAGTACAAAGTTGTACGAAAAAGTAGCATGCAGTACTAACTGATGCTACTACATGCTTCTACTTCAAGGCTACCACGTTACTGCATACTACTGCATGCTAATTTAGCAAGACTGGATGCTACTATGGCAAGACAGGATGCTACTGGATACTACTACATAAGATCGGACTAGTCTGAGGCCCATTAATGATAGTATTCTTTGCTACTACATAGTATTACATGCAACTTTTTCGTACAACTACCATACAACTACGCAGGCTACAAATTTTTTATCGGGACTACGTGCTTCTATGTCAAGGCTACCGTGTTAGTGCATTCTACTGCATGCTACTATTAGCAAGACTGGATGCTACCATAGCAAGACAGGATGCTACTGGATACCAGGGGCGTCACGACTGGGGGGGGGAGGGGGGGACGCCCCCCCCCCAATGCTGTCGGCCAGTCGGTAAAAAATAACCGAGTCGGCTCGAAGCGCCGCGATTTTTCGTCAAAACAGTTGTTTTTTTCACAAAAACAGTCGGTTTTTCTGAAAATCGGTTGATTTTTCGTCAAAACAGTCGGTTTTCTGAAAACAGTCGGTAAAAAATACGAGCCAGTCGGTAAATTCCTCGTCCCCCCCCAAAAAATTTTGGCTAGTGACGCCTCTGCTGGATACTACTGCTTAAGATTGGCCCAGTCTGAGGCACACTAAGGAATAGTATTCTTTATTATTACATATCAATACATGCAACTTTTTCATACAACTATCATACAACTACGCAGGCTGCAGGCTACAAATTTTTTATCGGGAAGACTAGTAGCCTATGTCTAAATTTTGATAAAAGGACTTGAAGTGGTATATATCGTAAGGAGGATGGCTATGGGGTATGAATCCCATCAAAATGATACACGCGTAGGCTACCAGTTAAAGCAGATGACAATTAGGTCAGCGCTAAGTTGCGTTGCCACGCTGCTGTTGGCATAATTTGTTAAAAGAGGAAATTTTAGAAGAACCAGTTTAAAGCATTCTTCGCTCACATTGTTTGAATCTGCAGAAAGTGTGCGAAAATTGCGGTTTTCATTAATCACTGCCGTGAAGCTTCCTATGATTTATGCAGATGGAAATATTCTGTAGAGTCAGCTTTCATGAACGATTCATATTAAGGAGTGTGCAATTGTTCTAAATGAGGAGACGTGCAATTCGAGCAGATTTTTCTCCCATCTAAAGAGGTTAAAGCTGCGTTTGATTTGAGTCCTGCTTGTCTTGGTCTTGTCTTCTTGTTACTGCCTTGTCACAGTTTAAAGTTTAACTGAAAAGCCAACTTATCTTAGTGTCATTTAATTGAATACAGTGAATTATTTGGATTCTAAAAAGGATTTTTTTTATTTTCCGCTATCTGCTCTAGTTATGACGTTCAGAACATCTGCGGCAGTCCCCACAGCGTAAATTCTACTATGACGCAGGAAATTTTAATCTCAACACAAACGCGGCTTTTCAGTGGGCAGTGGTGAGATTGGTGAAGATTACTTAGTGCCTCAACAAAAAAAAATTCATAAATCTTTCTCGTAAAGCATACAAGAAAATTTCAAGCGCATAGAGGTATCACAAATCACACGGAAATTCCACTATTTGAAAATTGGTTATTCGTGAATAGCTGAACAACGAAGAACGCATTTTCAGCGGGTCTTCAAGATTGTCCTATCCCAGCCCTTTTCGGTTAAACTTTAAAGCCGTTTTATTTAGCCTTGTCAGGTGAGTGACTCAACGGACAAGCATCGCAGATAAAACGCAGTCGAGAAATTTACCCGAGACAGGACCGAAACTTGTTCCGAGATCATGTCATCATTCATGGCGTCCTGTCTGACAAGGCACTGACAATTATCAGCTGACAAGACAATAAAAAGCGGCATTAAGCGGACAAGGCAGTTAAATAAAGCGGCATTTGGCTGACAAGACTGAGACAGGACTGAGACAAGTCTAAATCGAACGGGGGGTATCTTTAATTCGACTACTTTTATCCAGGTTTGTTTGGCTATCTTTAATTCCTCTTAGGCCTAGCCATGTCTGAAACTGTTTAACATGCCTCTTCCTCAATTTTTGCTTTACCCAACTCTGTTCTGTCAACCGTCATCAAGTTTGTCATTTCTGGCTTTCGACTTCAGTGCTGAGTGCTGGCTGACTTTTCTACGTGGCTAAGACGCGACTCGATATGAAGCGAAAGCCTAATAGCTTATTCACCCTTCAGATAACTTATACCAAGAACTCACGTGTGATTGTTATTGTTCCTCTAGCGCGTCTGGCGGCAATTTGTCATCGAATTTTATGAGGGACGTATTCATGAGCAGCGTGAACCTAGGGTTTAGCTCGTCTATTGCAACCCTGGACGCAACCCTGCTTCAGCGGACGAAAATGGCGCCTGGATTCCGGAAGTCGAAGCCCGTCAAAAAATTCCCTCCCACGCTTCAGTTTCAAATCGTCACATCCTGCTGTTCGTTCGCACGCACTTTTCAAGCGACACGCGCGACAAACGACCGCAGGCGCAATAGCGCGTGTGACTACGTGCGAAATGGAATTTGCGCTCTATTGAATTGCATTGTATGTAAAGTCATCAAATGCAAATAGAGACACGAGGAGCGCAGGAAATCGGACTGGCCTATTTGCCGATTCAGTAGATCTGAGTTGAAATTTGAGAAAGTGGCTGTGGTACGACGAAGTATGTGCATACTTAAGTTCGTCCAAAGACGGTTTTTCGGCGAAATGACATTCCTAAATTCCTATTTGCCGATTCAGTAGATTTGAGTTGAAATTTGAGAAAGTGGCTGTGGTATGACGAAGTATGTTTATACTTAAGTTGGTCCGAAGACAGATTTTCGGCGAAATGACATTCCTAAATATTTACATATCAGTGGGATTATAAATAATATCCAAGCCGCGACATGGACCCACCAAAATGGTAGAGAATACAGACCAAATACCAAAAAAAGAAGACAACCGGGTAAACTAACAAACTAGAAATCATAATTATTCAACCAACATTCTTTCAATTGTGTTTTAAATCAGCTATCTCAGTCTTTATCTTTAGATCTGGAGCCAGTACGGTCCAAGCTGATTTCATCGAAAATGAGCGGAATACTTAGAACGGGAAGTAACATAAATATTCCTTCAGCCCAAGCTGACTGCGAATCATATTTGATGGTGCAAAACGGACACGTCAAAACGGAAACACACTTGTGGGAAACACAAGTTCGTTTTCCAACTTGATCGGTTTTGAGCCTGAAGAGGACCCGAAATATATAACCTGTAACTCTGGGTCAACGTCGGGGAAGGAAACCTGTAACAATAAATTACAGGTTTGTTTCCTTCCCCGACGTTGACCCAGAGGATTGACAGCCTGACGAGGACCCTTGCCAAGAAGGGCCGAAATATCGCTGATGAAGAATCGTAGCTGACGTATCCGTTGTAAACATTGTTTGAATAAATCTAGGACATAGGTCCTTGTCCCTCTATGCTTGAAATATTCAGCAACTGCAAAGGTAAGCCATTGCCGAAAAATAACACATACAACAACAAAAAAACATCTTATCATCACCTTCCTACCCACTCTAGAAGAGTTGCTTCCTCCAATTTTCCGTGCTAAGCGACCATAACACATGGAAATGCAGGCATGAAGTTAAAGTTCTCCGTGTCTGGATGAATTTTGGGTTGTTGTGCAAGCAGCGCACATTCTGAACGTTATTACGAGAGCCCGGGTGGAAAAATACACAATCCCTTGATGAGTCAGATAATTCAGTGTAATGGAAAAATAAGGTGCCTTTTCAGGTAAACTTTAAAGCACAATGGGCACTAACTATGCTTTAATTTTTGTAAAATGCTTCACGTATAAAAATTCCTGACTTCCACTAAAGAGCGCTTCAAAAATAAGCCGTTATCTTGTTATCGCTTGTCATTACCTCTTCAGCGTCTCGGCGGAGACGATTTCCGAGCATGGTATTGCAAGGCGCGGAAATTCAAAATCTCTAGGCCATGCACGGAAATCAATCGTTTTGTAGAGCTGAGTGATGAGAGGTCTATGGCTGCTAAATCAAACCGTCTCTGGATCTGGCAGATTGCTGTAGGGTTACCTGGTGAAACTTCTGTCGTTTGTTGTACCGAAGATAAGTTTTGTTTTCTCAATGTAAAGTTACAAAGCTGCAAAAAATGTACAAATACAACAGATTTTCTCGCATCTGGCTCCAGAGCTTACAAGGAATTCTCAGTTAACACCGTTAATATGATTATTTGTCAACAATACAAATAATCCGGAGTATCAAATAACAACGAATGAATAAGAAAAAAGAAGCTCCGCTTATATTTGTCTAAGCTAGGAAATTGGAGTATGGCAGTTAGCAAAAAAGCCGTAACGATATATTAGCGAAAATAAATTGCCTAGGAGTCTTCTGATTTTTGATGTAACATTGTATTCCAGGGGGTGATAATGTGACATCATGATTCTTTGATCCGCCCATTGAACTTTAAGGATTGCACAGGATCTTGGGTAGATCCCACACTGTATTCTTGAAGGGCGCTGAGTTCAGCCGCTTTCACACTGACGCGTCGTTGCGATGCATTGCGTATGCGTTTATCTTGCTTTGCGTACAGGTTTTGCAGCGTATCTTTCACACCTGCGCGAGCAGCTTTCGCGCTGGATGTTCATTTACATTTTCCTTTCTCGATTTCTTGTGCTGAGTTTTGAAGTTTTTTTTTATCATCAGCATGTTTTCTTTTTGTTTTTCTTCTAACACTTCCATTTCCACTGACACATCTGATGCGTACGCGTTTTATTTGTCTGCGTAAGCTCTGCGTTGCGTCGACGCAAGCACGACGCATAGGTTGCGTAGCTTAGTGTGAAAGGCTCAACGCATCAGTGTGAAAGCGGCTTTAGCTGTGAGACCTTCGCAGTAATGTCTATAGTGTCTGGGATTATCGTAAATATTTGAAGATATCCTATACAGTATTCGTGGAGAAAACGTAACCTTGACTCGCATGCAGTTGCGCCATCTCCTTGTCAAAAGATGCAGGAAGATCCTGCAGATCAAGCAGTAAAGAATTTTCGAGGGAAAATCCCCAATAAAAGAGTGGTGTTTTCATCAATTGTGTTTAGAGTGATGGTGGTCACCATCAATTGTATTTAGAGTGATGGTTTACCATCAATTGTATATTGGGGGATTGAGGCAATGGGCCCATTTGTGGCCTGAGTTTCGGTCAGAGTTTTTGGCCTACCCCAGAATAATAATAATAATAATAATCTCCTCCGTCGTGAGACTGCGCACGCTCGCCGTTTTGCCCTCATCATTTTTTTTTTTCGTGTCCTATCGCTAAGTGGTCCAGCGAGTCCGTAGTTACTGAAGATTGTTGGTACCAGATACCAGAGGTGTACTCTCGCCGTTCCCCGTGGGCCCATGGGGAGTCGAAGAGAATCACGAGAATAGAGGGAGTCACTTCGCGAGGACTCCCTGTACGGAAAACAGAGATGATACGTCTTGTCATAATATTTTCCGGGGCGTCGGGGGGGGGGGGGGGGGAGCAAGGACCAATAGTTTTCATTTGCCAACAGGCTTTCCCCAATGTTTATGTTGTAGAGGCTCGGGATTCTCAACACGGAAAGTGCCCGATCGTATGACTGATAGCCAGGTGCCGTTATAGTTTTCGATGCGCGTTTCAGTACGGATTCTTGCTCTTCCGATTGATAAACCGTGTTGATACTCTTCCGGGTTCTTTTTTTGGCGCTTAAAGTCAGACTTCCAGGGTTGCTACGGGTAGCACGAAAGTGCTACTTTTGGCACTTATTTTTCTCAAAGTAGCACCCAGAACGTACCGCTAATTGAGCACGTTCTCATAGAAGCAATAGTTTTTCTATAAAATATTTTTTTTTCTGTTCCTACTGCTTTTCTCTTTAAATGCACACTATAATTAATTTATGTTTATTTTACATTTTTTATTAAATAAGTAAGTAAGTAATTTATTTATGACCCGCCATTTCCAAAAGCGGAGTAAACGAAGAAAATAAATAAAACACATAAACACACAGAAGCCAACAAGGGCCACTCACAGGAGCATATAAGAAGAAACAAAATAACAGACAAAAAGAAGACGACGGGTGCTCTCCATGAGTAGTGCTACACATATAATGCCTTATGAAGTGTTTGGAAAAAGAGTGTACGATGAGGAATGGTTGGTTAAAGTAATGAAGGATGAATGTTTTTCGGGAGTTCGCCAGTTGGGAAGATTCCTTAAGCTTTCGATGAAGCATCGTGAAAGATTCATTTAGGTTTATTAGTAATTTAGTGAAAATTTATTTTTATTTTGTTTTGTATTGCCATGGCCCTCGGGCTTTTTGTGTAAATGTATATCATATCATATCATATCATATATGCCAATGCTTTCTCCGGAAAAACAGATGGATGAAGCAGGAATTTTTGCAACAACAAGTTTGTTTTTGAACTAACACCTTTTTCAAGATAAAAATACTTTTCTCTGATCTTTAGCGGCCCTAAAATTCGCTGGTGTGGCAACCCTACAGACAGGCCCGTATCCAGGAATTTATTTCGGGGATGGGGTGCCTTTCGGGAGGGGGGGGGGGTGCCTGGTGGTCGGACAAAAAGTACAAAAAAGACATAGATCAGAAGGAAAAGCCTATAAAAATGATTATTTTTGTATGTTCCGGGGGGGGGGGTCAACCCCCTAACCTCTCCTCCCCCCTGGATACGGCCCTGCCTACAGACTTCACCTTCCAGACTTCCAGATATTGGGAGCTGCCGCACAGCCAAGCCAAACCTTCTGGATTTTCATGATAATGATGAATAGCTGAGCTACTCCGAGCTCCAAAATTTTCCGAGAAGTCCCTGTCAAATATGTGAATACTTACGCTACGCCCGTGGGCGTTTTGTTATTCGACGAAACGCACTCATCTGAACTCCGCTTTAATAATGTTATTTTCAGGCACATTAACTGTTGAGGAGATCTACCGGGACCGCGACCAGTTTGCCCATTTGGTCCGCGAGGTGGCAGCACCAGACCTTCAGAAAATGGGCATAGAGATTCTCTCCTTTGTTATCAGAGACATCAACGACAACGTTCAGTACCTCAGTTCTCTTGGAATCACTCAAACAGCAGCTGTTAAGAGAGACGCGGAGATTGGTGTAGCGCAAGCCAATAGGGACGCTGGAATCCAGGTATGTTGATGGTGCTAAACTCCTCTTGGTTTTGAGAATATCAGCTAATTCGTTTTATTTACGAACGTCATGCCAAAAAGACCCAAAATATTGTTATTATTTCTTCCTCAGACATTTGATGAGGAAAAAAATGATTTTGCTTTAACGCTTCTGTATTGTCTCAGTAATAGGCTACCATGGGGCTGAGTGGGTCAACACATAGAGCGTGTTCCACCCTTCTAACAATAGTAACTATTAGTTACTATTTAACCTCGTAAAAAGTTACTACGCTTACCTTTCCAACCTTCTCAAAACAGTAACTAATAGTTACTATTTGCGTAGTAAGCGTGGTAACTACGAATCTCTGTAACGGTGGTAAGTAGTGTGGAACACGCTCATAATCATTCATTCATCGTTCGAGATGAAGGCGCGAGGCATGAAAACTGGCTGTTTTTGTTCAAAACTGCATTTCCGGGAAGTGACCAGGAGATCGAGTGCATGTGCTTCTACGCCCATCAAGTTAGACTCAAATGGGAGAATTTTCGCAGAATTTCCGGTAACCCCCTTCGTAATTATAAATAAGACATCCAGGGCACACGACCTTGATACCGTTCAAGTTGCATCCCAATCCCTCCGTCCTTTTGTTCCTTGCGCGTGTCAACATTAATCGGACCCCCCCCCCCTCCGACTCCAACCACCGTGGCCGAACCGTATTCGGACACATAAACAGGAATCTAAACCATCTGGTCCTATCCCTCATCAAGTTTCACTTGAATCTGAGCATATCCTCAAAATCCCCTGTACCCCCCTCCAACTCCCCCCCCCCCACACACAGCGGCCGGATGTGGCTCATACACACAGATGTCAGAATTAGGGCATCTGCTCCTACCACCCATCATCGTGTCACAAGGTGCCGACCCCCCCCCCCCCCCCCTCTCCCCCGACGGGTGACCCCATGAAAAATTTGTGGCCTGCGTAGTTGTATGGTAGTTGTACGAAAAAGCTGCATGTAATACTATGTAATAGAAAAGAATACTATCATTTAATGTGCCTCAGACTGGTTCAATCTTATGCAGTAGTATCCAGTAGCATCCTGTCTTGCCATAGTAGCATCCAGTCTTGTTAATAGTAGCGTGCAGTAGTATGCAGTAACACGGTAGCCTTGAAGTAGAAGTAGCATCAGTTAGTACTGCATGCTACTTTTTCGTACAACTTCGTACTACTATTTTGAGATAAATTTTTCATCGGGGATCGGATCCGAGGGACGAGTCTTCTAGAGCTTTGAGCTGATCCTTTATAAGCGTGCCATGTTTCATCGTCCTAGCTTATCGGGAAGGGCCCGATCTAGGATCTAGCAAAAGTTGGACAGATGGACGGATATTACTATCGCTACCTGGCTGTTGAGCCACAAGGCTGCAGGTGCCATGCAGTTGGCAAGAATGATTAGGGGTGCCATGTTCCATTTCTGTATTGCGGTCAAATTGTTGAAAGTGGACTCAAATCAAGTGAACAAAAGTGGAAACCTGACTTGTTTGATTTGCAATTTTAATTTAGTAATGCAGACAGACCAGTGTATGTCTGTCCTTCTTTGTCCGAATATTGGCTAAAGTGATTTATGTTGACATAGCGAAAGAGGTCGGGTTACATCAGAAAATTATTTGAGCGCAAGTAGACGCTTAATGTATGCTATATTGCGCAGTTTAATGTTGTTGATTGCCAAGGGGGTGCTTTGCTCTAGTATTGCAGTGTTCTTAAACTGCAATGGAATTTCGCTTCCCTCTTGCTATGGCACTGACCGCATGTGCATCAGTCATAAGGCGTTTTTTAGCGGTCCTTCTGTTTATCAACAGGGTTGACCAACAAACTACTGTTAACCGCCAGAACGTCCCTGTTGATCAACAGAGGTGAATCTTCGTCAGAACACTTTGTTTGAAAAGTCTGGCTGATTACTCAACAAATTGACCAACAGACTCGACCAACAACACTTTCAGTTGTTGGTCGTTTTGACCAACAATGTTGGCCACAGAGGTTTATGTTGGTCACTAGAACGCACAGTTGGTCAACATTGGCTCAATGTTGATCCGCTAAAAAACGCCTATAGGCGCATGATTTCGCATCTGGTAAGACTCAGTCCTGCGTGGCTGATTTGTGCCCCGCTGTCTAAAGGACCCCTCGCACTATTTACTCTTCAACTTGCAGTATTTTAAAATATTTGAATACTTTAAAACTATGCTGTGCTTTCAACAAATAACCCAGGGATTTTGCTGTTTTAAGCCTTTTCCGACTCCCGTTGACTTGTAGCGAAAACAGGGAAACAATTTGCATAACCAGTTTTTCAGATGGAAAAACTTCTCGCAGACAACCGTCGACAGCGTTATACACATCGAAGGTAGAAAAACATGGCAAGTGACAAAATCAGCTTGGTTTTGCTTGAGGGGTTAGAATGTACCGTACGAAATTGGCGTCTCCGGGTTTAGAAATATATGGAGTGATTATGGAAGTAGGTTGCGTTAGTATTATAGGTGAGATAGCTCCTTTAAAGTTTTACCGAAAAGGTCTGAGATAGGATAGGACAATCTAATTTCACATACACTCATTCGAGGCTTTAAGACCCGATGAAAATGCGTTACTTTGTTGCTCCGCTATTCATGAATAAGCGATTTTCATATAGTGGACTTTACCTCTTGGCTTTGTGGTACTTTTATGCGCTTGTATGCTTGACGAAAACGGTTTACAAAAAAGATAAGTGTTCATGCATTGAGCTCACCTTCAGCTAGGGTTGCCAAGTGTGACACTTTTGGTGCTTTTGACACTTTGCCTCTAGGTGACACCATGACACTTTTTCTCTAAAAATGACAACTTTTCATACAAATGACACTTTTTATAACAGAAAAAAACGCTTTTTCATCAACTGTGCTAAATTAATGTCATCTAAGGCATACCATCTCTCCACTTTCCAAGTTTCGTTCAAATCACTCCACTCGTTTAACCCCTATGTGAGCCACAACATTTCCGGGACTCTCCCTCCAACTGGTGTGGTCGAGTACGACTCTGACACATAAACTTCGCATCTCTGATTACCGCCCTAAAAAACATGTAGTTTACTTTGATTTAGTACACAAAAACAGTTGAAGTCTTGTAAAGTTTATTTCCGGTTAAAGAGAAGTATCCGTTTTCGTTGGGCTGGGTGAAATCTCCAGATGTAACGATATTTTGAGCTGGGACCAAATTCCCAAAGCAGAAAGTCTTATACCTCACAACGCTAGATTTTTTGGTTGTCTCTGGGTTTTCTTTTCCCGGTTTCATCGGGTAAGCTGAAACCCCTGTATAACCCGTTGCGTGCAGCGCAATGCGCCAAGAATTCTAGGTTTGAAGGCAGGAATTTCGACATTTCGTATGAGCCAGGATCTTGGCAACCGTGCCTTCAGTTTTCTGATTACTGGCCACTAAAAAGCCGCGTTTGTATTGAGATTCAGATTTTCCACGTCATAGTAGAACTTTGCGTTGTGAGGACGGCTGTAGATATTCTGAACGTCATACTAGCGCAAATAGTAAAAAATAAAATACACTTGCGAGGTCGTGTAGAGCTATGATTGACGAAGGTAAAATCTTCTTAGATTTTTGTAATTAAAATAATTTTAAATTTCGTACAGAATATCTTATTCTGACTTGAGCTGTATGTCATTGATTTCCTCGCCCTGATTAAAAAAAAATGATAAAAATTAGCCTAATGCATGAATATCTCATTTTTTAACATTTTTATTGCCAGTGTCGATGTTACGGAATTCAGGTTTAGCGACCTGTCATGTAGACTAGGCTGGCCAAGTTCACTTTTTTTCCCTCTGGTCCTTGCCTG
This sequence comes from Branchinecta sandiegonensis, assembly GCA_030848855.1. NCBI lineage: Eukaryota > Metazoa > Arthropoda > Branchiopoda > Anostraca > Branchinectidae > Branchinecta > Branchinecta sandiegonensis. Next base: position 12,204,125 of record JAUPMV010000021.1, on the reverse strand, counting down.
TTTTTTTCAGTTTATAAAAAAAAGTATAGTAGTCTTGCCTGTGCGCGAGGACTCTAGGGAGAATTCAATTGAAGGAAAGTGCAAGTTTTATGATTGATCTAAAAACTTAGAGGAACAGTTCGCCAAAGAGCAGCTTGTGCTGGACTCATAACCAACATGTATCTTCGGACCCCTCAGCCATTCATGGGATCGCTGTTCTGGCTCCGCGTATTCCATTTCGTGTACTTTTTTTATTTATATTATTTATTATTAAGATTACAACAAAACAAATGGAAAATCGAGGGCATGTACTTCGGCGCCCATCAAGTTTCACTCAAATGGTAGAATTTCCGCAAAATGTCTAATGCCCCACTTCGTAATTATATATAAGACATCTAGGGCACATGACCTTCGTACCGTCCAAGTTGCATCCCAATCCCTCCGTCCTTATGTTCCTTGCGCGTGCCAGAAACAATCGGGACCTCCCCCTCCAACTCCCACCACCGTGGCCGAACCCGATTCGGACACATAAATAGGAATCTAAACCATCTATTTCCTACCATCCATCAAGTTTCACTTGAATCGGAGCATATCCTCAACCCCCCCCCCCCCCCGCTCTCAGTTTTTAGTGGGAATCGACAATAAAACATAGCTATTTTGCTGCACGCTATTTGACGGTGCAAAACGGATAAGTCAGCTACATTTTATTAGCTAAATTTCCAATATATCCATGGACAAGTATCCATCTTAGCTGGAAAGAGGAAGAAGAGACTGGTGACTACAATACCAAAATGCAGAAGAATCTCTACCCTTTCGGCGACCCAATCGAACAGCAAAAACAGCGACCATGTCCAGAATTAGATCACAGCACCAGCTTCAACTCCAACCAATTTCGGAGAAGAAGTTCACAAAATCAGATATTTAAGGAAGAATCTTTAATTGTTTTTCCACAAGTTCGTTTTCCAGCTTGAGCCTGAAGAGGACCCTTGCCAAGAAGGTCCGAAATATAGCTCTAATAAAATGTAGCTGACTTATCCGTTTTGCACCGTCAAATATGGTTCGCAGTCAGCTTGGGCTGAAAGAACATATAAAATGTCATGTGTTTGTATCTGTGTTGTGCCTTAAATTTCTCTTCTGTTTCTTTTTCTCTGTTTTCTTCTCTACTCCGTTTTGTTCTAAGTGAAAAATACGGGTAATAAATACTTTACTTACACACTTACTTACATAACTTAAATACCATAAGTTCTTCTCTTTCAGGAAGCTGAATATGAGAAGGCCTCGATGGGTGTCAAATATTCCACCGATGCCAAAGTCGAGGACAACACACGACTCTTCAAGCTGACAAAAGCTGACTACGACAGGGAGACTTTTACTGCCGTAAGTTAATTTTATTTACGGTATTTATTATTGTGGGGTTGATCAAATCACATGCCGAAATTATGCCACAACCGTACATTGACGGAGAAGGGGTGATCGGATTCGAGTGAAATTTAATAATTAAACAGAGGTCATTTTTCTCTTGTGACCTTTTTCATTTCCGGACCGAATCCGGCAATTATTGGGGGGAGGGCGGAAAATACTTGACCCGCTTAGACTGGTGTGATCTGGATCGAACTTCGTGGGAATGACAAACGAAATTATGCCACAACCGTACATTGACGGAGAAGTTCAAAATTCAAGATGCAAGTGTTACCCTTTTGGATGTTTCTTCGTCGCTATCAAAAATCATTGACAACAGAGCCCAACCAGCGCACGACCTTCTTCACTGCTTCCTGGCCGAAGATTGAAAATTGGTGTCTTTTTCTGTGCCTTTATGTGTTTATTTGTTTTCTTAAATTTTGCTCCGCTTCTTCGAAATGGCGGGTTACAAATAAATTACTTGCTTACTTAGTTGCATTCTCCCGGACTACGATGACGAACCATCACGATAATAATAAAATAATAACGTTCATAGATAATAATAATAATAATCTGTATTTAAAGCCAGACAGGCATGAACAGGCTATACACTGATTAAGCAACAAAATTAAACAAAATATAACAAAAATTCAACTTCTATTGTCACGAAACTTCACTCCTTCATCAATAAATCTACACACTTTGCATATTATACGTGCCGGTGTACAATCCAAGATGTCTGGAAGCCGTAAATTCCCCCCAAGTAAAGACACCCTTAAATCAGAAAGCTCATAAAGGGCAGGGTGTCACTAAACTCGGTTCTCCTTTTTATGGCTCTTGCAGCCTCTGGGCACTGGCTCAAGTGCCATATACCGATCACAATTCCGTCTGTCGGTCTGTCGGTCGGTCCGAGTTTTTTGTCCCACATATCCGAGTTAGGATACTTCCAGATGTGCTAGGACAATGAAACTTGGCAGGAATATCAGGGACCCGACCAAACGAACCTGGAAATAATCAGTTTGGAACGGGTGATCGGATTCGAGTGAAATTTAATAATTAAACAGAGGTCATTTTTCTCTTGTGACCTTTTTCATTTCCGGACCGAATCCGGCAGTTATTGGGGGGAGGGCGGAAAATACTTGACCCGCTTAGACTGGTGTGATCTGGATCGAACTTCGTGGGAATGACAAACAGATGCTCTGGATTAATCATTTACAGAACCGGATTGGCTCCGGTTATTGTGGGTGGAGTTGGAGGAGGGGGAGGGGGGTCTGGGATTCCGGTGATCGCGCGTTAAGGTACTTCCAGATGTGCTAGGACCATGAAACTTCGCTGGAATATTGGAGACTCAACATCATTTGCTTAGAAATTGCTACTTCCCAAATCCGATTATTCCTTAAAGTACCAATCTTGACCGCAAATTAAAAAAAAATACTTTTAAGCAATATATGCATTTTCGTGATGCCCATCAGCCCATTAGCAGTTTTGCCTCAAGGCTTTTGCATACAAATGAAGTTCCAGCTCCCTTATAGCGCGCATCTCAACCGCAAAGTCGAAACTTACTTTTGATCAATCAAATCATCTTGACACATGCAAGTGCCATATGAGCTTACAGCTCTTGTTTAAATTCGTTTGAAGTTTTTTAGATATTAAATACTCTTCAACCAAATTTATCAAAATCTGTAATTCGTTTAAAGATTTTGCCACCAACGCCGTATCGTCAGCAAAAAGCAGGACTGACAATTTTATTGAACCTTCTTTCAGCCCAAGCTGACTGCGAATCATATTTGACGGTGCAAAACGCTTTTCAGGCTTGAGCCTGAGCCCTATCCGTTTTACACCGTCAAATGTAACAAGACCAAAGGTTTCGATGGGATCCCAAAAATCTAATATTTGATCCAGACAATTGCGAACGAACCAACATACTTGTAAAAAAAAAAAAGGTTCAGAAACGAATTCAGCGTATTTCCTTATCCGCATAAAGAACTTCTAACCAACTTCAAATACAACTTTAACAAACAAAAAATCCCGTTTCAACCGGTTCAGCGTTTCTTCTTACCCCTAAATCTGTCATCTAATCAACTTCAGATAAAACTTTTGCTTTTAACAATCCGGTTTTGGGCCTGATTCCGGGCGAACAAGTTGTCCGGGTAGAAAATAATTTTCCCATAAGTGTTCAACATGTCTTCTTACCCCTAAATCGAACGTCTAATCAACTTCAAATAAAACTTTTACTTTTAACAAAAATACCGGGTTTCGAACGAACTATATGTGCCGTAAAGATTGTCATATATAGATTCAGCGTGTCTTCTTACCCCTAAATCTGTCATCTCATCAACTTCAAATAAAACTTTTGCTTTTAACAATCTGGTTTTGGCCTGATTCCGGGCGAACAAGTTGTCCGGGTAGAAAATACTTTTCACATAAGTGTTCAGCATGTCTTCTTACCCCTAAATCGAACGTCTGATCAACTTCAAATAAAACTTTTACTTTTAACAAACTTTCGGGTTTGGGCCGTATTCCGGGCTAACTACTTGTCCGGTGAAAAAATCGGTTTTCACCTTCGTGTTCAGCATGTCTTCTTACCTCTAAATCGAACATCTAATCAACTTCAATTTTTTTTTTTACTTTTTACAGACTTTCCGGTTTTGGCCGGATTCCGGGCTAACTACTTGTCCGGCGAAAAAATGGTCTTCACCTTCGTGTTCAGCATGTCTTCTTACCTCTAAATCGAACATCTAATCAACTTCAAATAAAACTTTTACTTTTAAGAAATTTCCGGTTTTGGCCGGATTTCGGGCGAACTACTTGTCCGATGACAAAATGGTTTTCACCATCATGTTCAGCATTTCTTCTTACCCCATAATCGACTATCACATTATCTGTTTAAAAATATTTCATTTGCCCCTTAGTTTAAACCCCCTCCCCCACCCCTAAATATAGGGCTACAGAGCCCATCTACGAACTCGACCCTACTCTTGACCCAAAGAATCCTCACAACAAGTTTCATCAGAATATCTCATTCCCTTCGAGAGCTATAGTGCGCACAGACGGACAGAAAGACGGGTTGCGATTTCATAGGTATCCGTCCACTTACGTTTTGGGATCCCAATAACGTTTGTTCATTAAGCCTAAAGGCCATACAAGATTAAATGCATGTTCATGCACAAATAAACTGTTACACCTCTAGAACTATTATGCTACATAAACTAAGCTAAACTTTTTTTCCTAAGTCTAAACGCTTTAATCACATATTTACATATACATCTACGATGAAGTTGGGGTTCGTAGATTCGGGATACGGGGAAGCAATACCAACCCACTCCCAACAAATTTTACCCTCAAATGCGAAAGCGATTGGCACTCTAAGAGGAAGTGGTTCAAATCCTCCGCAACTTGCAAAGAGGGAAAATGTAAGTCTCTCCTGTGCCAGCTTTCTTCCTATTAAAAAGTTTATTTTTACTGAGGATCGGCAGACTGCTAGATCGAAGCTGGAATCAAGTTTTCAATGTTGCAGGATCTGGTCCTAGCATAAAATAATATTCAAACCCAAACACATCTTTTGTTTTACTATACAACTTAAGAGTTTCTCTGGATTTTCATTTGCCGTCTTGGCTTTCTTGATCCTGTTATTTTTGTATAATTCCTTAAAATGTCTCCTTGATCCTGTGTCGGGACGAAGCCCTCATTCCATGCGTAAGATAGTCCTGCGTGAGAGCTTTTACTTGAAGCGGCCACGATCTTGCTCTCCTTTCTTGTAACAAGACTGAATGCGCACCTTTTAGCAACATCTCATCTGGTAGCTGAACTAGCTTGATCCAAAACCTTATGAACTGGACTAACCTATGCTTCCTTATCCGATTCAGTTCAGTTCAGATATACTCACCATCATATAAATGCATGACAGTTGGCACAAATGGTTTTGGGATCTCAAAACGTAAGTGGAGGGATACCTATGACATCGCAAAAGTTGTCCGTCTGTCTGTGAGCACGATAACTCTCGAAGGGAATGAGATATTTTGATGAAAGTTGGTGTAGGCCTAAGGGTTCTTTGGGTCAAGAGTAAGGTCGAGTTCTTAGGGGCTTTGTAGCCCTACATTTAGGGATGGGGAAGTGGTTTCAAATTAAGGGGCAAACAAAATATTTTAACAGCTAATGTGATAACCGATTATGGCTAAAAAGACATGCTGAACAAGATGATGAAAACCATTTTCTCGCCGGACAAGTAGTTCGTCCGGAATCCGTCAAAAACCGGAAAGCTGGTTAAAAGTAAAAGTTTCATTTGAAGTTGATTAAATGTTCGGTTTAGGGGTAAGAAGACATGCTGAACACTTATGTGAAATGCATTATTTATCCGGACAACTATTTCGCCCGGAATCCGGCCAAAACCGGAAAATTTGTTAAAAGCAAAAGTTTTATTTGAAGTTGATTAGGTGACAGATTAAGGGGTAAGAAGAGACGCTGAGTCTGTATATGACAATCATTTTTTACCCGGACATATAATTTGTCCGGAATCCGGTTGTAACCGGAATTTTTTTTATCAGTTAAAGTTTTATTTGAAGTTGATTAGATGTTGTTTATAAGGATATACGCTGACAATTAGTTCGCTCGGAATTGGGCCGAAACCGGAAATTTGGCAGAAGTAAAGCAAGAAGTTTCGGTCAGTGTCGTCAACATAGATATGGCTTACAGAGGTATATCTGAACTTGGTTTTCTCTGATGATTAGCCTAACGAAGACTAGATCTGGCGAAGATAAGACCCAGTTGTCTGGATCAAATATTTTTGCGATCCCATCGAAACCTTTGATCTTGTTAAAAATCGCTCAGATGAACGGGCACGAGGCTCGTCAAATAAGCACACTCTACTGTATGTTCTTGATTGGCCGAAAGAAATGTATTGATCCCCTCATTGGCTGATAGAAAAGTACTGATTCCCCTCATTGGTTGATAGAAACGTACTGATTCACCTCATTGGCTGATAGAAATGTACTGATTCACCTCATTGGCTGATAGAAATGTACTGGCTTTCCTCATTGTTTCAGAAAGCCATCGCTGACCTCGCGTACGGACTTCAAGCTGCCAAGCTGAAGCAGAATATTCGTTACGAAGACATGCAGGCGGATGTTGTGGAAAGAAAGAAGTTGATCGAGGTGGAGGAGAAGGAAATTGAGAGAAAGGAGAAAGAACTGCTTGTGAACATCAAACTTCCAGCCGAAGCCGAAGCTTACAGGATTGAAGCGAATGCGAAGGGACAAATGTAAGTCTTGTATAGGAATGCCGTTACAGAAGTGCAGATCGTTTACAGGAGTGCTTTTACAACCGCCTGATCTCTTCGCTATGCTATGCCAAAAGTCGAGTATCACCAGTGTTTGGCATAGCCAATGTGACCTACTAAAAACAATTATATCGATACTCTGTTATCAAAAGGTTGTATCTCCCCATTTGTCAGTTTTACGTGAGATGCAAATTTAGATGGGAAGATGCGACCTCTCTCATGTTAAATCTTATTGATCAAAGGCTCTAGATGGCTCTTAGATCGTCGTATATTGTTGGAGATGCGTAGGTTTGAGTGGGGCATCTAACCACTGGGGTAACTTAGTTTGTCCCAAAAAAGGAGATACGACCTTTTGATAACCGGTTATCGATATGTAGAGAGAGAGAGAGAGAGAATTAATTGACAAAACAGAATGAACACATTCGAACAGGAACACACCCGTAAAGCTTTCACCTGTCCTAAGGGGCGACCCGCCATTAGAGAGTCATAAGTTGCTGTACTTCCTTACCATAACACACAGCGGACGGAAATAGAAAGAAGAAAAGAAGGGCACGGTGAACGCCAACAAACACGACATCCCCCCCAAAAAACCTAATAAATTGAAAAAAAAAAATCATATAGTCAATACTTACATACTGCAACTACGTTAAAGTCAAAGTACACTGTAAAAAGTCCCTCCGTATAAAGATTAAAGTTAACTGCAGTATTTGCTACTCAGATTCATCTTATCTCTATTTGGCATTAATCTTATCTGCGTAGAGATAAGAGTAATCCGAGTAGCAAATACTGCAGTTAACTTTAATCTTTATTCGGTAAAACTTTTTACAGTGTACATTAAACAAAAAAAAATGAAAGTATTTTTTTTCTTCCTAATTACCAACCCCGACTCTATTAACTGACTAGGGGCCCTGGATCTCTAGAGAGAGTGAACGAGATTGTTTAAACCGAAAACTTTTGTAGCAAATAGCTACTTTATATTTTCGTAAAAAGAACGTGTTCCACCCTCCTAACAATAGTAACTATCAGTTACTGTTTTCGTTCCAACCTCGTGAAAAGTTACTACGCTGACCGTTCCAACCTTCTCGAAATAGTAACTATTTGCTTACCATGTTCGGGAGCGTAGTAAGCGTGGTAACGACGCATCTCTGTAACGTGATTGGTCGAATTTGCCCGTGGAATGATATTCTGCTGTAGAATAGACAAATCGTTCCAGCCTTGACGGCAAAAATCCAGAATTTGTGACGTTATGTGTAGTAAGTACGGTAAGTAGGGTGGAATTCGCTCCGAGTAAACACAAATAAACGTCCCTTCTTGCTCGCGGGGCCACCGGGTATATCCCTCTCAGCCGAAACTGAACATTCGGTAAAAGTAAAAGTCTTTTCTAAGGTCGGTTATGATCGAAATTTACTTCTGAAGTCGATCCGAGCTTTGGCTTGGGGGTAAGAATGCATGCCGAAAGAAATGGGCTCCAAAATATAGGAACAGCAAAATTTCTTCAGTAGAACTTATCGGGCCCACCTAGAACTTATAGGCCTACTGGAAAAACACACAGTGAGTCGAGAAATAGATACTAAACGTTCTCAAGTTTGCAAACGATTTTAACCTAATTAGCTGATATTCTTTTCGGTAAAACGCATTACCTAATGGATCTCGCCAAGAGGCTTTATATTGCAATTTTACGGATTCTGAGAATCGTTCAGGCACGGGGATCCCAAAACGAAAGTGGAGGGATACCTATGACTTCGTAAAAGTTGTCCGTCTGTATGTCTGTCCGTCCGTCTGTCAGCACGACACTCTCAAAGGGAATTAGATATTTTGATGAAACTTGGTGTGAGGATCCTTTGGGTCAAGGGACAGGTCAAGTTCGTAGATGGGCGAAAATAAATATTTTTTTAAAAGCGAATGAGATAGTCGATTTATGGGTAAGGAGACATGCTGAATCCGAATACGAAACTATTTTCTCGCCGGACAAGTAGTTCACCCGGAATCCGGCAAAAAACAGATAATTTGAAGTTGAATCCGAAATTGATTAGGGGTTCGAAACATAACGAAAACATAACGAATTTATTTCAAACAACCACTATCATGGCAATGCCAAATTTGGGTATTACGTCAAGCAAATTGCACATTTTAAAATCTATACAGTTAATCATCAATTCGTCATCACAGACCTGTTATAGTATATAAATGAAAACCAAAAACAGAATACGGACGTTGGAATAATATCACAGACAGCTACCACCATCATTATAAACTTTTGTGAAACTCGGAACGAAGCTTTTCTGGTACCGCGTATGTGTTGCAGGTACGGGGGACAACTTTGGAACTTTTGAACTTGCGACCCCTTCCTGTCGGTTTCTTGTGTTTTCATAAGGAGGAGGAAGGATATCGGATAGAACAGGATGGTGGAGGAGCTTATGACCAACCGCTAAGCTCAGCCGCAGTCTCCGACTCTCAAGGGTTTCCATCTTAAACTTTTTTAGGAGAGCAGAATAGGGAACTTTGGGCTCACGACTTATTATTAGGAGTGCACGTTTCTGTATTCTTTCTATTTGTTGTGTCTGTTCGGCAGTAAGGGCAAAGTGCCAAACAGCAGCCGCATATTCCAAAGTGGACCGAATGAAAGAAACGTAAATTCGGATAAGATGGGAATTAGGTACTTGGAACCTAGCCAGAAGTTTTAACAGCTGTAGACCAGCGTTTGCACGCTTTAGCATTACGTTGGTGTTGTCCTCCCATTTAAGATCAGACGTGATTGTTACACCAAGGAGCTTTAGCTTCTGTACCTGTAAACCAGAAGGCAGTGTTTCTTCAAAGGAAATGCTAGTTTTGAGGAAGGAAAAGGTTAAAATTGCACTTTTATCTTCGTTTACCTGCATGTCCAACAACCTGGCTTCATCTTTAATGTCTTTTATTATGCCTGCAGCTTTGCTTTTAATATTTCCGTAGCATACTTCGGTTAAGCTTAAATCATCCACAAATTTCCAGCGATCTGGGTGCTCTTGCGCTGTATCATTCATCATTACAAGGAACAAATAATAATAATAATAATAATAATTTATTTATCACCCACTTTACAGAACAGAGGTTAAGTGGAGTAAATACAAAAAGAAAAACAACAAGAGAAAACAAGAAACAAAGTTAATCACATACAGAAAAAAGACGGATAAGGCGATGAAAACACCCTAGCCTATAAGGCGCTTCACTGGCTAGCTTGGAACATAATTTTTCGAAAACACCAGTAATATCTGTCGCACAATACTTCTTTATCAGTTTTGTATTCCGGTAAGAACGAGGCAGATATAGGAGAAATTTGCAGTACCGGTAATAATTTATGCGAATACGTTTTAGATCACCAGTCAACAGAAGTGGCCGAATACCAGTACAGAACAGTACAGAATGATCACAAAAATTTGAGTAAAGCCGAGTTAGCGCTCTTCTTCTATAGTGTCCACGATTTGCAACAATCTTAGAGTAACCGAGCCTCAGCTTATCACTAATATCTTTTACAGCACGCGACCGGAGAGCATTCATAGAATCGCAGACTGTTATGCCAAGCCAACGAAACGATTTAACACGGGGAATACTAAAACCACCGCAGTATAGTGATTCTGAACAACTATTACCGTTGAAGACAAGAAACTCGCACTTGTCAATATTTAGGTACAGGCCGATATCGCGGAAAGAAGAAGTAACTGAGTTCACTGAACGGGCAAGACCAGACTCAGTTTGACTAATCAGAAGAAGGTCATCCGCATATGCCAGATATGAAATATCAGATAGTCCTAGTAGGCACGTAGTCGATATTTTTGACAACACATCTTCAATACAAGCATTAAAAATATACGGGGAAAGAACTCCCCCTTGTCTTACTCCGCAACGAACAGGGATATGACCAAAATAAGAATTATCTAAAGACTTAAGGCGAAGGTAAGAATGGGAGTACCAAAAACGAAGCACGTGAATTACCGACGGATTTACTCCTCTCTGGCATAACGCTGTCCATGCTTGAGTATGACAAACACTGTCAAATGCTTTAGACAAGTCGATGGTTGCGAAATGAAGTACGCGACGAGTGCGATGGGCATCTTTTAACAAAGAGGTCAAAGCACGGTGAGCATGCTGACAACCTAGCCCAGATCTAAAACCAAATTGAGTATCATCATTTAGAGCAAGCTTAGTGATATAAGGTAGTAGGAGGTATTCAAATAGCTTGCTAAGAGTACATGCTACCGTTATGGGCCGATAAGAACTGCAAGAGACCGGGTCTTTTCCTTTTTTTAGAAGTGACGTGACGCTACCGCATAAGAACGAATCGGGCACACACGAACTACTGAGACACATTTGAAAAAACAGTTGGAGATGAGATACCAATTCAAAAGAACTAGGAACGAGATTCGAAACACTAATCCCATCAAGATCCACGGATTTTGATTTTAAACCCTTAATACCTTTAACAATAGCCGACTTTTCAACTGGAATCACATGTCTCAGATTTATACGTGACGGCAAATTTTTTTCGAGCAAACATGAGAAACGCTTATGCACTGCATAATTAACTTTTGAAAATATTTTTGAATAATGTTCGATCCAAGATGGACGAGGTATAATATCACTAGAACTTGTATCCGGAAACTTGGCACAATTTATCACTTTTCGCCACTCACTTTTACTTTTCGGAAAAGTTTCACCGGAATAACGAACGGCGCGAAGGTGGCGCTTATATTCAAGTTTCGTCTTTTGTTTTAGATCGAACACAGTACCCCGAGACGGTCGACCACATGCAGACCAGATTCTTAACCAGAATTTGGCCTTATTCTTAACTTTTTTCAGCATAGGATCACACTTCCAGATTGGTTTTTGGGTATTCCGCCTGACACGGATCAGCGGGACGGCCACATCTTCAGCTTGCTTTATACATGAAATAATGTCACGATAGTAGCGGTTTAAATCAGCACGAGCACTGTCAATAGTGGGGTACGCGTTTGTGCAAAGAAGATGGAAAGGGACACGTACGGTGGACAGTAGAGCTCCAAGTGTAGCAAGGTAAAGAGGCATGTTCGCACTAGACCAATCACGTTTTTCAAACCACTTATGCGACAGTGATGGTTGGCCCGAGTATACGTCAGAAGTAACCGTAATATCGAAATACAGAGGTAAATGGTCATAATCTCTCTCATCTTCATCGACATGAATTGCTGAAGTTAGTAATGAAGGAGAGCAGATACAGTGGTCCAAATTTGAGACAGAACCACTACAGTGGATATATGTAAAGCTGAGGTCTTTCGATAGGACCTTAAATGCTGAGGGTAGACACTGAAAAAGCGCTTCCTTACGTGTCGAGGAAACGGTAATGTCACAGTTTAGGTCGCCTATAAGCACCCACTTGTATCCCAGACGCTCAATACCAGATATGAGAGTCTTTAATTTGTTACAGGCATTCGCATAACTGGAGAAGGAAGAAACAGATTTTATATCATGGGGCAAATAAGCGTTGATTAGGATCACGTCTGCAAGCCGGATTGCAAGATAGTGTTCAGAGGATTGGTAGAAGCTAGGAGACAAATAGTTAGGCAAAGATCGCTTAATTATACAAGCAAGACCGCCAGAGGGCCTGCCTCGGGTACGACGGGCATTCGTGCTGAAAACAGCATGTTGAGAACTTCGCCTAAGAAAATTTACACTGCAGCTTGGGAGCAGGTGTTCTTGTAAGAGAACAATATCATGATTAGCTAGTTTCTCATGAAGGCTTAACACTTTATCCTTTGTCCCATTAATATTGAAAGAGCACACTGAGACTTTATACTCATTCATGATTGGATACGAGAAGATCGCGGAACTTTGGAATTAGCAAGAGCCTTTAGCCTGGAGCAGCGAAAACTGTAAGCAACATGATCTCCACCACAATTTGCACATTTGGGGGTGTTACTGCATGGTGAGTCACTGGAGTTCATATGGGGGCCTGAGCACCGTGAGCATTTGTAGTTTTGATCGGGACAGTTTGCAGCAAGGTGGTCAGGAGATTGACATTTCCTGCAGCACCTAGGAATTCGCCGATATTCATACACTCGGAACAGTTCATAGTCTATCTTCAGTCCAGATTGAAGGGCCGAGGAAAGAGAAATTTCGTCTTCGAACGTAATTTTCACACAATTTGAGCTCCCGATTCTCGTAGCGTCTCGAACACCCCGGCAAGCTTTGAGAGGCGCAAAATCAAGATCTTGTGCAACGCCTTTCATTATACCAAAAAACCTTTTCTCCACCATTTTCGCTTCACAATCACGAAAAACCGAGCGCGCAGATTTGCAAAAGTCAGCAGCGGCACCGCTATCTATCTTCACAATCAATTTGTCGCCAGAGGCGCGCACAGTATCAATGCACTCGTGACCAGAAATACAGTCAATTCTTTCCTTCCGCTTGGATGCATTATCGAGATCACGCGGTACATTCGTGATAATAACAGTGGCTTTGCTTATATCACTGCCAGTGGCACTGCTCGGAAGGCTGGGGAAATTCAGATCGTAAGTTGACATTTTCTCATTAACTTGCGAAAGAGTCTGATGAATTGCGTTAAGCTTAGAAGCTATCCTGGAGTAAGCAACTGCTGGGATGCAGGGAACTTCGGTTGGGGAACGGATAACAAATACAGGCATGTCATCGGAAGCACTCTGTTTGTGAAGAAGTTCTAACATGTCCTTCAAATTATTCAGAGCTGCGTTTTGACCCGTGCGCTTTGGACAGGGCTCGGTCAAATTCGGCAGCGAATCCCACAGGATTTTCTTCGATTTGGCAATATCACTTGACTCGAAAAAATCGACGGCAAATTTTAAGATCACTGCAGCTTCGACTCCTTTTTCATTATTGTACTGCAGAAAGTTCAGAACCGGGGCATAAACAAAGCAGTCCGTATCCGAATCAGAGTCCATTTTCACGCAAAAAGTCCGTTAATCCAATTCAGAGTCACAACATAAGCTACGGCAAAACACGTCTTCTCCGCACGAGAGCTGAATGGAGACTGAATGAGGATAGGTCCAAGTAAAGTTCCCTGTGGAACACCGCTGAAAATATCCGATAGTTCAGAGAACACGTTTTTGTACTTCGTTGTTTAATTCTGGAGTATCGGGATAAGATTAGTAATAATAAGATTTATTTACACTAAGAGCCAAAGGCCATGGCAAATACATGAAAAATAAACTCAAACAAACAAAAATAATACCTTCTATAAGCACCTATCCCTATGGGCTAGGGCTACCCTGAGGAACCTGGCCAACTGTTTAATACTCGTGAAACAACTATTTCCCATGATCCTACACATCCATTCTTCATCTACCCCTCCTTCATTTACTCCAAAAATTTCTAACCTAAGTTCATTCAAATTTTCACATTCACACAACAAGTGTTTTTAATTCTCATCCATACTACCACAAATCGGACATGAGTAAGGACCGGACCGACCCTTTGCCCTCCCAATATACCGCCTTCTCTCCCCAAGAGGCAGACCGTCTGCCCTACAACTAATCAAATCCCTTATTTCCTCCCTTTTCAATCCCGCTTTAAAATAAACTTCCTCCCCCCAAATCTCTTTGATCTTTGCATAATACCTTAAAGACACAGACCCGTCCTTGGCAACTTGCCAACATTGGATTTCCTGGTCCAACAAGCGACTTTCCACCACCTTTTTCACCTCACCAACGGGAAGCCCAGGTCCATCACCATTATTCCACAGTTCTGACAGACCACACTAGTCTAATATCTGTTTTACCTGGGATGCCCAAGAATCTTTTTTAATATCCCGCATGCTTTCCTTGTACGCTGCCTTTGCGACTCGAACCCGTGGCATCTGTAGCAGCTTTTCCCAAAATGAAATCATACTTACCCATCTCTTTGTCCTTAAACTAGTTAAGCCTAAATCCCCCTTTAGAACTATCGAATTTATCTTATTACTAACTCCTAATACTCTTTTAAAATACATCAGTTGCAGTTGCTCTAACTTCTCATACTTACCAAATCCCCAAATCTCGGCTGCGTAATGCAAAGCCGGGATAATTTTTGTCTGGAAAACCCGTTTATGTAACTTCATATTTTCAATAGCCCTTAACTTACTTCTTAATACCATATTTATACATCGCTTACCTTTTGCAACGCTTGCTTCCACTTGTCTTCCGAAAGAACCATTTGACTTAAATTTACATCCTAGGTAAATAAATTCTTCCCTAAACCCTATTTCCTCCCCTCTAAATTTCAACTTAACTTCATTTTCTAAATTACCCCCTTTCCTAAAAATCATTACAACCGTTTTTGACACATTTAATTGCAGCTCCTTATTCGCCAAATACTGGTCCAGAATATCCAACAACCTTTGTAGATCTGACCGGTTTTCTGCTACCATGGCGATATCGTCAGCGAACAACAACATACATAAAGATATGATGTCTAGGCTAACTAGGGGAGCACTCATTTTTGTCATAAAATCCTCAAGGTCATTTATAAAAAGGGAGAACAGCTTGGGGGAAAGTGTGCACCCTTGCTTGACTCCCTTCAATGACCTAACTTTACGAGATATCTTATTCATTACACGGACCACCAGATAAATACCCGAGTAAATCTGGGCTATAACTCGTACAAAAATAATCGGTAGTCCTACATCTATTAACACTTTAATTAAAAGACTACGTTTAACATTATCAAAAGCACCTTTCAAATCCACAAATGCTACGTAGAGCTTACCTTTTCTTCTTGAAATCTGCTTCCGTATTAACATCTGCAGAGAAAAAATCTGGTCTAGGGTGCTGTATCCTTGCCTGAAACCAGCCTGGAACCTACTTAACTTATCCGTACTATTTAACCATACTTTCAACCTATTATCTAATATCTTACAAAATATTTTACTAATTGTATTTCCTAAGTGAATTTCCCTGTAATTATCTTTATTTGTCCTATCACCTTTCTTAAAAATCGGGGTAACTACTGAAATACCCCAACCTTCCGGCCATAATGGGTAATAAGTACTGCTTGCTCCACTTCCAAATCATCGTTGGAATACCATCCGTTCCGGGAGCTGATCGTCCGCGCATATTTTTTAAGGAAGCCCACACCTCATCCTCACTTACTGGCGCTACTAGCTTAGTTTCTTCCTCGCCGATGGGAAAACTTACTTGTTTCTCCATCTCTTGTACCATTTCGTTGAAAACGGTATGATCAGTTTCACAACCATGTTCCTTACCCTCCAGGAAATCAGGCCACGAATCGGCTGGAGGCGTGTGTTCATTTCGCTGATTAGTCATTAACATAGTCCGGACTCCCGTCCAAAAATCCCTAATATTTTTACTTCTAAAATCTTTTACCACACTATCTTTCAATTCCTTATCTACCATCTCTTTCTTTAACCTCAACAAACCTTTATAATCTTTTCTTACCCCTTTATAATGACCCAGTTTAACATTCAAATCCGCAGGATCACTAGCTTTCACCGCAATTAACGCTTCTATCACTTCTTTTCTTTTATTATAACATTCTTTATCAAAAAAAGGTTTATTTCCGTACTTCAACTTTTGTTCCTTAATACTAGGTATTTCTGCACACTTTTTATACAGTGTATTAGTCAACTCCTCGAGGGAATGCTCTACGTCCCCACCTTGTATTTCACTTAATGCCTTCTCTACTACCCTTTCCATTTCATCCGAACCCAGCATGGTCTCCAGCTCCTTTTCCGAGATCAAATCCACTTTGATCTTTTTTCGTGGCACAGTCCGCTGAAAATTTTGGAACACACCTTCACCCTCCCCACAGCCAACACCATTTATATGAAGCACAGGACTTTCCATAATTAGTGTAGCCTCCACCGGAACGTGATCCGATCCTCCAACATTCATTGTCCTAAGATTTCTGCAACATGACCAAAGAGACTTACTCACCAAAACATAATCAATTATACTAGGCACCCTCCCAGAAAAACAAGTGAACCCTTCCCCTTCCTCCTTGTCTACCCCGACCCTCCCGTTCAAAATTACCAAATTTTCATTTCCCGCAAAATCTAATAAATTTTGACCCCACCTGTTTTTTCTCCGGTTCCGGTCCGTACTCATCCTCACACCATACATCTCCAAATACTCCTCATGAAAATGGGTTGGTTCCTCAGGGCCCACTTCATAATACGCTCTCTCCAGGGAATTGAAATCTCTAGTCTCCATCGAATCACTAGTGTAAGCGTTAAAATCACCTAGAAATATCAATTCATGGTTAGGGTATTTACTACTATTACGTGACACTTCTGAGGACAAAATACTCCATGTGTCTTCCCCTGAGTACGAACTATTCTGAGGCGGGATGTAAACACAGCACACAATCAAATTTCTTTTCCCTAGCACAACCTTAATCCATAAAATATTTTCTGATTTACTCCTTATTGTTTCACATCCCTCAAAAAAATCACATCTAATCAATATGCAAACCCCCCCATATACTCTACCATTTTTACTAGCATCCCTACCAACTGAAAAACTTATAAAACCCTCCACCGACACCAAATCTCTTCGCCAAGTCTCAACTAAACATATTACTGGGCATGAACCCTTACACTCATCTAACAAACTATTTATTTTAACGTCAGAAAAGCCCTGAATATTCCAAATTAACATTTTCACGTCCGATAAACGTTGCTCATGGCCCGCAAATCCCTAGGTTGTCTCATCTTCTGTACGTCCTGGGACGTTTTGGCCGGCATCTTGTTCTGCCGATTGTGGGACAACCGCTTGGTCCCCATCTAAAACGAACAAACGACGGTTTTGACCAGCTCTCGGACCTTTCTCGTCATGTCTTGTTTCCATTCTCACTCCCGAAGACACAAACACCCGAGTGTCCGGTTGTCTGGTCACGTCGTTTGGGCTAATAACATGCTGATTGTTTCTCTTTCCGTATGGCGCTCTTATCTCCTGACTGCTTCTGTTTCCAACCGGGGTCTGGTAAAAACCAAGCGGAACTTCACTGGCGTCTTGGAAACTGGTAACTGACCCGGTCGACTCACTTCTGTCGCGTTGGGCCCGGGGGGGAGGGACTGGGAAACTACCTCGTATCTGGACAGGCGTCTCCACTGGGGGGATCACATCAATCGTGGCTGTTTGGGTACTTGTTAGACCCCGAAAACAAACTGCCGGAGGTCCAATTCCCCCACTGTTTACGTGATTATTCCCACTCCTCTCTAGTCCTGACCCTCTTTCCAAAATCTCCTCCACCTTGTCTAATCCCGCATTGTACACAAAAATCTGCGATCCCAGGTGGAGCCTCGCACCCCTCAAGAAAGCAGTCTGCCCTTCATTCCGAGCTTTTGCCAAAACTGGTTTCAACCTGTTTCGTGCGGTTTTCTCGCGTTCTGTAAAATCAGGTGATGCGCTGAGCCTGTGCTGTCTGAGGTGGGGGTTTGCTTTTAAAATAGCATCACGACAAAACTTGCTATTTAATTTAATAAGCACGGGCGGGGTTCCTGATTGATTTTTCATACGAAAAGCGTCCTTCATATCTTGTAAGCCCATTCGGAAATGGGGAATCACGCTGTTTAAGCACTGTAGAATGTCTGTTTGCAGGGATGCCCCTCGTACCCTAGGTTGAAAATTGTAGAGCACCACGTTACAACTCTTGATTTCCGCTTCTATTTGCTCAAACCTCCTTGTAGTGGATGTTAACTCAAGATTTAGCCGAGCTACTTCTCCTGATATTTGGTCCGTTTTTTCTACCACTTCCGAATAAGACTGTCGAGTCTGCACCGAAAAACTTGCAAAGTCCCTTTGAAGATCGGACACCTGTGTGGGGATCAGCTCCAAGTTATCGAATCGAACGTTTAGTAGGCTCAATTCCTGGAAAATTCTGTCCAGCTTCTCTTCGCTCATTTTAAAAATATTCGTCCGAAAAATAAAAAGACAACTTATCTTTTTGTGGGCAGGCCGACGTCAACGATGGCAATCACCTGGTGGGGGTGGCCCGATGGAACGTGGCACCTGCAAATGTTCTCCACCGTACTCTGACAGCCCTGATCCTCGATCGTCGATCGTCAAATAATTATCCAAATCAGTCACAATCTCAGTACCGGTACACTGCTAGCCCTTTCTTCCAAATACAACCGCGCGGAATGAATGCCGGCTGAGAACTGCTGAATGCTGAATCCGAATATAAAAATTAACCTTTTCGCCGGACAAGTAGTTCGCTCGGAATTCGGAAATTTATCATGAAATTTCAAAACCCAACGATATCAATACTATTATTCCGGTAACAAAGATCATAATTAAGCACTAGTAATTAAATAAAAAAACAAATAAAGGAAAAAGAACACACGTTAACCATTCTCGATGAGCTCATACAGTTTCAACCAAACTGGAAGTGACAGACGCAATACCGGAGATATAGGGTGAGGAGACCTGCTGTTGCAACTTTCGAACATACTAAAGATAAACAAAAAGTTTGTGCGATCAGTTTAGTTATCTCCTAAGTAACCTGCGTTCACTGGGTCAAAAGGGCATAGTGCATTCGACAACTGTCTTGTGAGCCATTTCATGAAATTTGTCGACCAATTTTTCGGAAAAAACAGGTGGCTATACCAGTCCCTACCCTACCCCTTTATCCATACATCCATATCTGATCTTGATTTTGGAATCTGATTACTCGTTTGACCGTAAGTTGTCAAAAAACACCAAATCTGTAATATTTTTTTTTTTTAATATTCAAACAGTTGATTATGGGTAACTAGCAAAATGTTAATGGGGTCTGGCGAAGACCGGAAATCTATAATATTCGACTGTGAATCAAGAATAATAAATATTAAATTTTTGGAATCCCATCGAACCCTTTGGTCTTGTTTGGATAGTTTTGTAACAAAAATGGATTGATTTTTTATATTGGAATTCATTCCTGTTCTTGGCTGTCGTGTCTTAATCACAGACTAGGCCGGCTGGCTATAAGTTAACAAGTAAATAATAAACCGCCGCAAGCCGTAAGTTCTACTTTAGTAAAGTTTTCTTAATATTCCTTGAGCCCAAGCTGGCTTTGAAACATTCATTGACTAGAAGTTTATTTGAATAAACGCTTTCTGTTATATATATGTATTTTATTGTAACCCGCCAAATACACAAGGTGGTACCCAGTCTACAGCAAATCCCTGATTTTTGGATACCGTGGATGTATCTAGCATTTGGCATAGCCTATGCCTAACGCTGGATACCCTATGCCAAACGCTAAATACCCGTTGGTAACCTAACCCTGACCTACCTCAATATAAAGGAGTTCTGATTGGTTGATTTTTTATGGCACTTGCCCTTCGGCCAAGTGCCATATAGCGATCGCAATTTCGTCGGTCTGGTGGTCGGTTCGGTTTTACTAGTTTGGGCACTTCCATATAAGCTAGGACGATGAAACTTGGCAGGTATATCAGGGACCCCAAATGATTAAGTTCGAAAAAGTCATTTCCCCGGTCCGAGCATCGTGGGGGGAGTGGAGGGAGTGGGAATCCGGAATCTTGAGGTATTGATAACTTTTGAACGGGTGATTGGATCTTGATGAAACTTGATATTTGGAAAGACCTTGTGTCTCAGGCGTCCCACTTCAAGTCCGAACCGGATCCTGACCGGATCGGGTGACTTTGGGGGAGTTGTAGGGGGGAGCTGGAAAGCTTGGGAAACGCTTAAAGTTCAGGGATCGGGATGAAACTTGGCGGGGAGAACAAGCACAAGTCCTAGATACATGCCAAAAACCAAACGGATGGGCAGAATGGGATGTAAGTTGGACAGTATCAAGTTTATGCGGCCTAGATTTGTCATTTGGCGTCCGAACCGAATTCGAAAAGGTAGGAGGAGGATGAAGCGGGAACCGGAAGTTTGCAGATATGCTCCGATTTCGAGTGAAACTTGATGGACCGGAAGAAGAGATGTTAGATGCGAAGTTTATGTGTCCGAGTCGTATTCGGCCACAGTGGGGGGAGTTCGAGGGGGAGTCCCGGAAATGTTGTGGATCGCATAGGGGTTAAACGAGTGAAGTGATTTGAATGAAACTTGGAAAGGAGAGATACCGTATGCCTTAGATGAAATATTTTAGGGTCTGGACCGGATCCGCGCACGGTGGGGAGGGGTACCAGAATTCCCGGAAAAATGCTCAGATTTACTTTCTCGTTTCTCACCCCACCTACTCATAACAAGTGCCATATGAGCTCGTAGCTCTTGTTAGCTTCACTCGAATGATCAATATTTTACTGGGTTACAGTATCCAGTACCTGGCATAGTGTATCCAGCGTTAGGCATAGGGTATCCAAAAATCAGGGATTTGCTGTAGACTGGTGGTAGCGGAGTAAAGAGAAATAACGAAAAACAACACAAGATATTATAAACACACAAAATTTAGACATAATATCTAACTTTTATAATTTTCTCTTTTTTTTCAGGGCCCTCGCTCTGGCCATTGCCCGTGCTGAAGCCGAACGAACAAAAATGGTCGGTCTGGCCCAGGCCAGTGCCGCTAAAGCCATAGGAAACGCCGAAGCGGAAGGGATGAGACTCAAAGCAGCGGCGTACAAACAATACGGCCAAGCGGCCATGCTCTCGATGGCCCTCGATACGATGCCTTTGGTTAGTACCTTCAAAGCACCCATGGGCTTTCTTTTCCAGCATATGACGGGGTTTTCCAGAAAAGTTACAACCGACATTTTTCAAATTTTGCAGGAACAGCGAAACGCCTTTCACGTTTTATAAGTAGTGAACTGATAGACAAAAATGCTCCTGAGCCGGGATTTGAACCCAGGACCATCTGCTTACAAAGCAGTCGCTATTCACGGCCTAAACGCCTTCCCTTCCCGGCCTAAACGCCTTTCACGTTTAGGCCGAGAAGGGCCTGAAATTTGCAGAAAGAAAACTCTGTATCTTCGTAATCCTCGGTTCACGCTGCTGCGTTGTATGCGACACGAAATTCTCTTTATTTTCCGAACTACGACAGAATCGCATGAACCTTCCAGCCACCGCGCGGACGCAAAAGATAAACGAAAATTTTCGTCGAGATTATTGTGCGAAAGGACAAAAAGGCCCTTGGAGATTACCCATAAAAATAATTTCGTAAACCACATTGGCCAACCACCAAAAATCACAAAATACTTATAAAAAAAAGCATTTGGCCTTGACAAACCCCATTTTCGTTGGTTTCCTCGTTGATTTTTTTATTCTTTTTGTGAGATTAGGCTACCCATCTGAATACCACCCACTGTTAAAAAAATATTCAGTTAAACCCTATATGACAGCATGTTCAGAACAGGTTAATACAAGTTTATCAAGAAGATATTTTGCGTTCAACCATCCTAGGATTGCAGGTCTTTTTTTCAGAACAAGGTAGAGCAACTTTTAGTCTTGAAAATTAACCTCTCTTTTTCTTTTTTCCTCGCATGTGCTTATCTTGGATCAGTTGAAATTTCAAAGCATCCGGCACTGCGAAAAACGCAAATCTGTGCGCTGCTTGTTGCACGACTTGTGTCGTATGCCACCTGATGCAGAAATCTGCGCGAAATCGTAGCAGTATGAACCAGGGGTAATGGTTGCGGCTGAAATTTCGACGTGCCCGACACAGTTGCGGAAAAGGCACTGCTAATAACTCAGTTTCAATTTTCAAGGTTTTAATTACACTTCTGTATAAAATCATAATAAATAGAGGGTCAAGCCGGGTACACAAGGTCGATTGACAAAAACCCGATACAGTATAGAACAAACATATTTTACATATAACAATTAGATAAATAAACGATAATAATTCCATGACGCACCAACAGGAACCCGCCCCACAAACCCACCGACACTCGGCAAGATCGACCCGAAATCCCACAAAAAAAATTACCCAATGCGCAAGCGAGGGTAGCTGATGGCCGGCAACTTATGTGGACCCTAACCAAATTTATAACCAGGTTTCGAGAAAATTGTCGCGTATAACCTTTTGGAAAGACACCGTCGATATGTTCTTGCCTTTTAGGCAATTTGTACATGAGAACCGCCATATCAGCTTCGTTTTCTCCTCGTTAACTTCTGCCAGAGAATTTTTGGGACACTGGAACGCGAATACGCTTTACAAAGGAATGGCCTCTCAAATAGTGAAAATCCTAGTTCTCAGTAAACGCTGTTATAAATGATATTGTGCGAGTTATGTTACATGCAAGGGGGTACTCACTCCCAAAATGGTTGTACAGTAAGTGCCCGGTATCCAGCCGTTTCCCACGGCGCCCAGCCTGTACCCACGGAGGCTTGTACAGTATTGCCCAACAAGAGAGTAACCCCTCGGTTGCTCATGGCATCTGGAAAATCATCTCACTTTCATCATCACCAACACAAGACCCTAAGCTTGTGTCAAATTGGTGGGAAAGAACACTTGTTTTTTGTCAAATATGATCCGCAGTGAGCTTGGGCTGAAGGAATATATACTTGTTTTTCTTTTGGGATGACTTCTAAAAGCGCAAATTCGGTAATTGTCGTTTTTGCAAACCACGGTAACTGCAAAAATGACAAAATGCAAACCCAGTTACCGTGGTATCCGATACCATGGTATCTGCAAAAACGCAACTATTGTAAAGTGAGATGAGTATTAGCTATTAATACAGTAGCTGCGTTCTTTGTCACGGGAGTTCTCACCGCTGGTCTCCGGTTTTTCTTATAAGCCGTTTTTGCATCCACCGGTGACTTCTCACCAGTCTTATAACCCGTTTTTGAACTAACCAGTGTCCGGTTTTATCTCACCGGTGCGGACTAACCAGAGTCCTGCTCGTGAGCCCGGCTTCAGCGAGGAGTTAGCCAGTTTTCATCAACTCACAGGTGAACCAAAAAAACGCATTTTAAGGGAAGAACCTGACACTGGTGACTAAACACCAGAGACAGCCCGGAGTGCAACGAACGCAGCTAGTATTGTTAAGTGAGCTTGAAGAAGAGGCTTTTCTAGTGATGTTTTAGGTTTACTTGGCTTAAAAAAATACCTTTCTTTTCAGATTGCCGCCGAGGTTGCAGCACCTCTTTCGAAAACCGATTCGATCGTCTTATTAGGTGGAGCCACAACTGGCAGCATGTTTGTCTCTGACATCAGCAAAACAATTGCCCAGTTACCCCCTGCCTTACAGGCCTTGACCGGGGTTGACCTCTCAAAGGTAAGTCCTGTGCTGCAGCTCTACGAAGTCCTGTCATCTCCGTCCGTTCACACTGCGGAAGCTCCATTCAAATACATGTCACGGTCTCTTGAACTTAGAGCGTGTTCCACCCTACTTACCGTAGTTAATACAAATGACGTCACGAATTCTGGCTTCTTGGCGTCAAGGCTGGAACGCATTTTTCTATTTCCACCAAAATATCGTGCCACGGGCTAATCACATGACAGAGACTCGTAGTTACCACGATTACTACGCTCTCGAGTGTGGTAAGCAAATAGTTACTATTAGTTACTTTCGACAAGGTTGGAACGGTCAGCGTAGTAACTTTTCACGATGTTGGAACGAAAATAGTAAGTAATACTTACTATTGTTAGAAGGGTGGAGCACGCTCTTAAACAACAAAGTTGTTGACGTAATCTTTACGTTGCAAGATTCGCGTGATGGAAGAGGCCAAAAGAGGCCTAATAGGCAATGAATCGAATACGTTAATAGCCAATTGTCCGTACTAAAGTCAGGAACAAAATAAAACAATACACTTTGCATGACTCAAGTCGCCTATTTCTTTAACTAAAGCACACTTTAAGAATTGGTAAATCTTAATTTTTCTAACTTTCTCGTCCCAAGGACGTCAGGGAATTTTGTATGTTGTATCCCTTTGAGAGAATGTCCCCTGGGATTTGAGAGATGCTCGCATTCTACCAGAAAATGCGGGAGTGGAAGTCCTGTGCAACTTTTGGGAACATTTCACGATCCCCCTATCTATCACCGACTCTGTCGAGCCATCTCGGAACAGTAGTATGAAGTTGTACGAAAAAGTAGCATGCAGTACTAACTGATGCTACTACATGCTCCTACTTCAAGGCTACCGTGTTTCTGCATGCTACTATTAGCAAGACTGGATGCTACTATAGCAAGACAGGGTGCTACTGGATACTACTGCTTGAGATTGGCCCAGTCTGAGGCACATTAAATGATAGTACTCTTTACTATTAGATATCAATACGTGCAACTTTTTCGTACAACGATCATACAACTACGCAGGCTACAAATTTTTCATCGGGCAACAGCCAGGTCATTGTGGTGATCTAACCCTCATTATTGTCAAGCACTCCACTTGGGTACTCCGGAGAGCAGTGGTATAGTAAAGACTTTTAGCCTATTATTTGAACAAGCTCTGGTCCCCTTGACTACCCTACGCTTGTCGTTACCGAGAGTGATAAGGATTCACAACCGCTTTCCTTTGTTTTTATATAGAGTATTCAGTTAGTTGTTTCTGCTTGTTGTTTAATTAATATCGGTTATTTCCCTGCCCTAGCCAAGCACTCCTTTTGCGCATTCCTGGCAGGAATGTTAATTGTGTATTTTTTTTTTGTCTTTAAATATAGTCCAATGAAACTGAAAACTGAAACTGATCAACTTAACAACCCCACTAACTCGACGAAGTGGAGAGCTTCGAGGGCACGGGTGTTCCCGGCACGCTCCGGAAGCTCCCGAAATGTGCACATGACTCCCACTGGGCAAATGGTCCTCCTTCATTGTATCAGAGCAAAGTGGGTAGATGTTGTTGGTAGATACAAACATGAGTCAAATGTCGTTAGGGTGGATCGAATATAGGGGATGTTTTCGCGTGGATGGCTCTGGTCCCGTCGACCATCGAGCGCGACGGACATATTCGCGTGGATGCCGTCGATCTTTCTGTCATTTTCGCGTGAACGGATGAATAGGCGAACGGGCCATCCAGCTCGACGGACGCCTCCCTTTCAACACCGCTCCGATGGCAGCGTTGAGATGAACAGTGATATTGTCTAGACCTTCCCACTCATATGCTCCCACCCAGCTTAATGGGCATTTTCGCGTGGACAGAACCATCTTCCTCAGCCTTTCAACGCCCGATCGATTTTCTCATTTTCGCATGGATTGGATCACCCGTTCAGCTCTACAGCCATCCACGCGAAAACGTCCCCATAGTGTGTGAAGTGAAAGAAACGTGTGAAGAAACGTCCCCATAGTGTGTTCGATTGGGTACCCTTTGTACTGGCCCTTTCCAAGTCTTAGAAACTAATACGCAGAATGTCGTATAGGCCTACCTTGCGGATCAGCGTATTCTTGGCTTCTAAAATCGGGTACGTTCGCCGTTCCTCGTTGATTCGTGAAACGGAGTGCCTGTGTTTTCTATTCGTCCCTGGGACTCGCTTATCCCATACCGTGATACGGCTTTAGCCTGCTCAGACATAAGTTGCAACAGCAACTAGTTTGCGCACTACTTTACTCACTGATAGTTAGGAAATCAAGCACCCAGTAGTTGCGTTTTTTAAATACCCGTGGTATAAGTCGTTTTGCAGTTACCGTGGTATTTGATACCATAGTCAAAAGGCGTTTTTGCAATTATCATGGTATCTGATATACAGATACCACGGTCGGGCCGGGATAACCGATCGTGGTATCTGAAAATTCAAGTCAGGGAGTCTAGTTTTCTGTTGAATTGGTGGGAAAGAAGTTACGTCACTCTGGATGTAAGTGGATATCAGTATTTCTTTTTGGATGATTTCTAAAAGCTCAAATCCGGCAATTGTCGTTTTTGTAGAGCAACCGTATATCAGATACCACGGTAACTGCAAAAACGAATAATTGCAGATCCAGTTACCTTGGTAACAGATCCATGGGATCTGCGAAAAACGCAACTAGTGTCACTCACACACGAGAAAACTCAAGACAAAAATTTGTTTACCGTGCTTTCCCTTTTCTAGTGAGTAAATAAAATTTCATTATCATCTATGCATACGGGTGCATGCATTCTCATGAGTTACGTTTTTGCAGATACCATGGTATCTGGTACCACTGAAACTGGATCTGCAATTAGTCGTTCTCGCAGCTACCCTGGTATCTGAATATCAGATACCACGATAACTGCAAAAATGCCTTTTCACCGTGGTATCCGATACCACGGTAACTGCGAAAACGACTTTGGACCGTTTATCAGATACCATGGTAACTGCAAAAACGCAAACTATGGTTTCTCTTCCGTGCAGTCTCCAGGAAGGGACTCCCTCTTTTTTCATGGCTCCCCTCAACCTATCCAGGAATGGGAGAGAACGCTTTAAAGCCCGTGTACAAACATGGAATTCTCAATCCCAATCCAGCCTTCAGCTTTTGATTCACTCAAATCTGCCATCTATTGTGGGTCACCGTCAGGGCGAGATGAGATTTCAGGTATCAGATATTCCTGCCCTCAGTGGCGACACAGGTCGGTGACGACAGAAACAAAAATGAAAGAAGACACCCAAAATTGTAGCATTACCTATTTACTGGTTCATAACTCTTCTCGAACAGATATATAGTGTATATCTTCCTTTGTACCACAGGTAGTTATATCATGACAATGAGTTTTGTAGAGGTTGATACGATATCGTATCAGCCTCCAGAGAGAATGATATGAAGCCGGATCAACCTCTGCAGAAGTTCAGCGAGCACGTTTCCTCAACTACTGAAAAGTAGAACCTGACCTTAAAAAAAGAAATAGAAGACATCACTTTCAGAAAGAAAAACTAAAAAAATTCTAAAAATAATCCAGAAAAAAATCTGAAAAACATTAGAGAAAAAATGTTCAAAACTGAAAGAAAATGTTGCTTTCAAAGCCAACTACCCTGGGCCATACTTTGTTCAATCACATTCTTAATGAAAATGTAACTTGTCAACTGAAACAACATTACTTCCAGCTTACTTCAGCTTGTTTCCTCTACTCTCCAAAAGGCATCCATTCAGCAATTATCACAGTCTTTTTTCTTGTTGTTGCTCTGATTAAACAGTCGATTATTAAAACTCGGTGACTTCTGATCGAACCTGTGACTTTTGACTGGAAAAAACAATGACATTCTGGCACCTACTAAACTTGGTCCTTTTCACCAACTATCAACGACAAATCTTGCTTTATCATCTTCATAATTGTACGCCTCGACTTTAACGCTTCATTTTTGCATTTACTGGTAAGGAACCGGTCACAGAGTTCTTGATCGATTTGTCGAAGAAACGAAAATGTACGACAATCACAGAATTCTGCAACCGGTGGCAACACTGGTTTAAGGTTGATTAATTCTATTTCTCTAAGAGCCCCCCGCCATGATAAATTCTATCCATCGAGCCTTCCGCTAGATGGCATTTGCTTCTACACAAATGAAAAAGATGGTGTTGGATAAGGACTGTGTTGTTATAAACTGAAATGCATGGGTCACAACAGAAGTCATTTTCACATTTCTATAGTAGGCTAGAGTTGCCATTCCACTGACGAAAATTCCCTACAAAAGTAGCAAATAAGTACTACCAAGCAAAGGAGATTGAGTAGGCTACTACCTAAACAAAAATTCCGTTCGAAAAAGTTATAATAGTTAACATACCTCCATATCGGTTCATATCAGTATGACAGCCTCGACGGCCATTTAATCGCCTTCGGCTCGGATAGGTTATTTTCAATAACCGTCTCGGTGTTATTTTCCGATATCAACCTCGATGTCTGAAGTTAACCTTACCTTTAATATCCAAAAATCCAGAATATACCATTTCTGATTTCATTGATGATGTGGAGGGACTTTAGGAATCCTGGGCATCACTTTGAAAGGAGTGATACGAAATGAGCAAGGGGCTAGAAACTCCGAAGGAAGCAAATGCACTCGCAGTTTTGTCACAACGTATTCTGATACTTACTGGTGGAAGGAATAGTTACAGGTGTTAGGAAATAGATTAAAAAAGGTTTTTTAGCAGAAACAGCGTATTTTACGACCATCTTTAAATGACGCGCCGTACTTACGATTGTAATTTATTCGTTTTCAGTAGTATATCCATCCGTTCGCATTCCGAGATTCTACACATCGTGTGTGTGTCTCCTCTTTTATCATTACACCGATTTATCAAGCTTGTCAAGTTTGTTGTCTTTCCGTGACGAAACCAGGCTCCCGGTCACTGTTTCTGACAAGGGTTGCGTTCCAGAACTTAACATTTGTTAACCAAATTGTTAACTTTTTGCGTTCCGGGTTTCTGATTTCGAAAGTTAAGCTCCGCCCACCTACAGTTTCCGTTGCAGAGCTTAACGATTGTTAACTATTTTGTAACGATGGTTGGTGAGCATCGTTGAGAAAAGTTAAAGGTTGTAGAGTCTGGGAAAAGTTAACGATCGTTAAAGCTGCAGTTAGCTCCGCCCCGAAACAAAATTGACGATTGTTAACAATTGTTAAGTTTCTGTAACGGAACCAAGCTTAGCGGTGCAAAGACCGGTTTTGCAAATTTTGGCATACAAGCCAAGGGGCATGGAAATAGGCTAAAAGCATCCGAAGTCTTGCGTAATTTTCTGTAAGCATAGCTAGGTTTTAAAGTAATCAACTATGTCAGAACATATAAACAGAAACATTCTATAGTACGAGGTGTACTTTACTTTAAGTATACTATCTTTTTACAAATGTGTAAAGTATCTGCTGAGGGTTCTACCTTGGACAGGTAATAACAGTTTGTCTTCAAATTATGGACTAGCACTACCTATATATGTTATTCGGGAAAGGCGGGAGCGCTTTAAGCACAGCCTTAATGGAGCTCAGCAGATGCTTTACTCAGCGTAAATTCTGTCAGTGTGTGTTGCTTTCTTTTTGAGTTTCTTCCGTTCTTTCCATTATTGTTGTTGACATTAATATTCTTTTTTCTTTTCTTTTTGTTCTTTTTCTTCTTCTTCATTTAACTACTCCGTCTTTTTGTACCTTTGTGCATTATGATGGGCAATAAATCTATCATGATTATTTAAAAAAAGAAGCTTCTCTGCCGACCCGCTGAAGTAAGGCCCCTTATTGAATATCCTCGCAGCTACATCCCAATGAAAAATTGGTAGCCTGCGTAGTTGTACGAAAAAGTTGCATGTAATACTATGTAATAGCAAAGAATACTATCATTTAATGTGCCTTAGACTGGTCCAATCTTATGTAGTAGTATCCAGTACCATCCTGTCTTGCCATAGTAGCATCCAGTCTTGCTAATAGTAGCATGCAGTAGTATGCAGTAACACGGTAGCCTTGAAGTAGAAGCATGTAGTAGCATCAGTTAGTACTGCATGCTACTGTTTCATAAAACTTCGGACTACTATTTTGAGATAAATTTTTCATCGGGATGCGCTCCACGAACTACTATAATTACTTTTCTTCTTTTCATACTCCATTTAGGACGAATTTTCTGTCATACAAATGGGTAGTAAACATATCGTCATCATCATCACTAGGAAGGTCATAGTCTTGAAACTTTATATTTTCAGGTCCTCTCCAAGATACCAGGAGCTACAGTGCCCACAGCCAGTGTTTGAGACATCTACCGTTGGGCTACTAACACTATTTCTTAATGACCAGGAATTTCCTGTATTCGCTCCAAATCGCCTATCCGCGTGTAGTGCTTTTTTTTTCGACACAGTCAATAATTGTGTTTTTGGAGTTACCATTGTATCTGATACCACGGTCTAAAGTCGTTTTTGCAGCTATCGTGGTATCTGGCTAGTTATCGTGGTATCTGATATTGAGATACTACGGTCCGACCGTGGTAACTGAGCCTCGTTTTTGTTGCATTCTGCAGGTCCACTTCTCAGCCGCTTCCGGGCTGATTCTTTCTACATTCTTTCCACTGCAGTGCTTCCGAGGAAGACGGCAGCGCTTCTCGAGAATCGCGGACTTGCTTATCGACCAAGTCCGTGCTTCCCTGCAAGGTGCTGCATAAACCAAGAAGAAATCGTGCAGGAAGAGAATTCAAAAATGCATCTTGTGCAGAAGCAAAGAAGTGCTGCAGCAGCGAAACGGCAGCACTATTGCAACAAAAACGAGGCTCTGATCGTGGTATCCGAAAAATTCACATCACTTTCATCAATTTTGTTCAAATTAGTGGGAAAGAAGTTTGGCACTTAGTGATGTGACTGAATATCAGTTTTTCTCTTGGGATGACTTCGAAAAGCGCAATTTCGGCAATTGTCGTTTTTGAAGAGCAAGCGTATATCAGATACCACGGTAACTGCAAAAACGACTAATTGCAGATCCAGTTACCGTGGTAACAGATACCATGGTATCTGCAAAAACGCAACTAAGGTTCCACTTCTCCCTATGACAGATCGTACGCCGCCAAATAGATTCTGGGGTTTATCTAGTGTTCTAATGACGCAAATTTTCCGATTTACTTCTTCGACCTCCCTTTTATCCCCCCCTTTATTCCACCTCCGATGTGCCGCAGTGGAGGGGGGGGGGGGACAGTAGAGTAGAGGTATGCTTAGTTGACCACCTCTCTTGTTACTTGCTTATAAAACAGTTTAATGGAAAGGAAAACTGCAAAATTGATATCAGCCAGGAGCCAGCTATGTCAGGGTTATC
The DNA here is from genome assembly GCA_030848855.1 of Branchinecta sandiegonensis. Classification (NCBI taxonomy): domain Eukaryota; kingdom Metazoa; phylum Arthropoda; class Branchiopoda; order Anostraca; family Branchinectidae; genus Branchinecta; species Branchinecta sandiegonensis. Next base: position 12,172,954 of record JAUPMV010000021.1, on the reverse strand, counting down.
CTGGCATAAACGTTGATCAGAAGTTAAGTTAAAGTTTATTTTATTTTGAATGGACAAATGTGCTTTTTCTTCTATTTGAGGCGTCTGTTGGTTCGAACCGCTGCGTTCCTCTTTGCAAAGTATTCAAATTGTGAAAAACCAGGTGGCAGTTGAGTCACTAACAGCAAAATATGCAAAAGGTGATGAAAACATGAACGGAGAAATTTTTTTTGGCAAAGACTTTATAGTACAAAAAAAGCTGGATTTTAGTTTTTTCTTCGGCGACCGACCATACCTCTACTGTATTCCCAAATTAATTTTTGAGGGGAAGGAACTTTTATTATTATGATGAATTCTCATTTGTGCAAAAGTTCTTATCGATGTAGGTTAACGGAGCTTTATGTAACTTGCTATGCTACTGGAGGACAAGATCTGTTGTTGCAGCGGGTTCTCGCCAACATGTTTTTTGAGCCCTAGCTCCCTTTTCAGACAGGGCTCTGGGAATCGCAGTTTGAATGGAGGGGGGGTGGTAGCCTTTAGTTATTTTGAGGCAACCGGATGAAGAAAATACTGGTTTCTTAGTTTGCAGATTTTTTTTTTTTAGTTCAAGTTTTTATTTTTCAACATTCACAAATAAATAAATAGTTTGCATTCTCGCGAAATTCCACATCATAACTACTTACCTATATATAAAAAAAAAAACTCTCTCACTCATCAATACTCAACTCCCCCCTCCCCCCATTCTTCCCTCCCAAGCTCACCTTGCCCCCCTGCCCACCCTTACCTCCCTAGCCCACCCTTACCTCCCTAGCCCACACTTCCTCCCCTAACCACCGTACCACCCATAATCAAATTCAACATTTACTACTGGAGGAAATGGATCTGTAGTTCTTCCTGTCTTGCTATAGTAGCATCCATTCTTGCTAATAGTAGCATGCAGTAGAATGCAGTAACACGGTAGCTGTGAAGTAGGAGCATGTAGTAGCATCGGCTAGTACTGCATGCTACTTTTTCGTACATTTTCGTATTCTGAGATAAATTTTTCATCGGGTATTGTTAAGATTATTTATTTTTGTTCAGATATATATGTTCTTATTGATATAGTGGACCTTTATTTATCTTACGTGGAGTAAGCTACTGGAAGAAAACGGATCTGTAGTTGGAGATGGTTCCACTGCCAGACAGAATCTCAAGGAATCACAGTTTGGAGGGGGGGGGGGGCTTTAGTTATTTATTGGCAGTATAATGAACATATTTGGGTTCTTAGTTCTGTTGCAGATCTGTTGATCTGTTGCGAAAGATGAACTCTTATTTGTTCAGATGTTCTTATTCCCGACGAAAATGTGTAGCCTGCGTAGTTGTATGATAGTTGTACGAAAAAGTTGCATGTCTTGATATGTAATAGCAAAGAGTACTATCATTTAAGGCGCCTAAGACTGGGCCAATCTTAAGCAGTAGTATCTAGTAGCATCTTGTCTTGCCAATAGTAGCATGCAGTAGATTGCAGTAACACGGTAGCCTTGAAGTAGGAACATGTAGTAGCATCAGTTCGTACTGCATCTACTACTTTTCGTACAACTTCGTACTACTATTTTGAGATAAATATTTCATCAGGTTGATTGACCTTTATGTATATTACACGGAGTAGCTTTAAGACACAGATCTGTAGATTTAGGGTGACCTTGCAAGTCTCCTGGATCTGTAGCTGTAGATTCCATTACCAGCAAGAATCTCTTTTTCGAAGTTTGATAACACATGAAATGTCCTATATTCAGGGTTGCCAAGAGCTCCAGTCATGAAAGTGTCACAATCCCTGGCAAAAAGGTGCTTTTTGTCACCATGCGCTTTTTGACACGCCATGCTGTACATAAATTTCAGCTTGTACATGATAAAAATGGAAAGAAAGACAAAGTACCTTAAACACATTGCAAGTTATAGTTTTTATAGTTGTAAGTTTGGTATGGTATTGGTATAGTTGTAAGTTTGTTAACTCTGCTTATAGGTGCTCCTCCACCTCAACCGCAGCAGTAAATAAAAAAAGGTGTTTTTTTTTCCTAAAAAGTGTCACTTGTCAGAAAAGGTGTCACTTTCGGAGAAAAAGTGTCACGGTTTCACCCAGAGGAAAAAGTGTCAAAAGCACAAAAAGTGTCACACTTGGCAACCCTGCCTATATTACTAAACCTACTAAACCAGTGTGTTTGTACTTCCTCGTAACGTGTGGATCAGTAGTTTCAAACGGTTCCATTGCCAGCCAGACTATCTTTTTTTCGAAATTTAGTATATGGCTTATATTCTTATGCCTCTTGTTGCTAGGCCAGTTTTTTTGTCATAACGTTGTAGCTTTTTTAGTCGATCTGCTATTTTCGGTATGTATTTGTTTTTACTAACGAGGTGTGGGAATTCGTCGTCAACGCATGGCAAGTAAAGTAAAGGTGCGTCTTTTTGGATGTAATTTCTCTGTAGTTTGACGTACTTTTGTTTGAGTAATGAAAGTACAGTATATGTACCGTTTCATTTGTCCGTTACACATACTGTACTTTCATAACTGAAACAAAAGTACGTCAAAATACGGTGAAACTATAACGAAACTACATCCAAAAAAACGTAATCAAGCTTTCTTGCCTGTTGCGAAAAGAAATTTCAGTTATACCGAAGTGACCGCGCCAGAAGTGTGTATTTTATTTGCTCCGTCCGTAAGTAACGATTGTTTGCTGGGGGAGGGGTTCTGCCGATTCTGTCGCGACCAAACGAAGCCGCTCAAGTGCCATGTGGGTTTAGCCCAGAGCAAAAAGACACTAGAGAGTACTGTCAAGACCTATGCTTTCCTTCATTCTCAAATGGGCCCACTACACTTGCGGTATTAGATCTTCGTGGGGAAATTTTTGGTGTTAAATATTGGGCGGAGGATTGGTTGGTAAAAGTAATAGGAAGTAAATTAATTGGTGAAATTGAAAAGTTGGGAAGATTCCTTTCGGTTTCGATGAACAACAGAAAAAGGTTCCTGTAAAGTAATATGTAAAATAGTTATCATTTATTTGGTTTTTGGTTTTTTATTTTTGTTTGTGTTTATTTTTCCCATGGCCTTTGTACTTTTAGTGGAATAAATCTTATTTAATGCAAAACAAACTTGCGGCCTTAGACATTTCTAGTAAATCTAAGATCTACACATCTAGGAAACCGAGGAGGTTGTATTTTTTTTTTTTTTTTTTTGCTATGTTCAGAATATGAAGTTATTAGAGTCAGCGCTGGTGCACCACCGATTGAGTTTCAGTAGGGACGGTCACTACCGCTAGTGGTGCTAGTGTCGCTGCTATTCGAGTGCGTGTCAATTCTTTCAAGTCTTGGCGCTACTCCCTAGTATTATTTTGCTCTGGTTCAGCCTTAGTTTGTATTCTAGTTTTTACTTTTTCGGTTTGAAGTTGAGAGTAACTGTTGACACTTCGGTTCAGACTTTTTAAAGACTCTTTAAAGTTTAACCGAAAAGGGCTGAGATGGGATAATTTAGTTACCCATCACTTATTCAGTTAAAGAGGCTTGAAGACCCGATGAAAATACCTTACTTTGTTGCGCCGTTATTCATGAATAACCCATTTTAATATAGTGCAATTTCTCTGACGGATTTGCGGTACCTCTGTGCGCCGTACCTCTATGCTTAACGAAAATTAAGTGGTCTCGCAGTGCGCTACTGTCCCCGAGATGAGCACTGGCCACCGAAAAGCCGCGTTTTTATTGATATTCAAATTTTCCACGTCATAGTAGAAATTTGCATTGTAGGGGCGGCCGTAGATATTCCGAACATCACGCTGGAGCAAATAGTGAAAAATAAAACAATCCTTTAACACAATCGAAATAATGAAGTTTATTCAGTTAAATGATACAAAAATATGTTGACTTTTCAGTTAAACTTTAAATCGCTTATGGTCTGAATTCTGCAACAGTGGTGGTTGTTTTGGTCCAAAAAAAAATTGTGCATGAAGGTTCTGATTATCTGTTTGCTTTTAATTCCGGAATCCGGTTTTTCGGCTCCGGACTTTCCGGTCCAGTTGCGAAGCTCGGACTCTCTGGGAATCACGGTTTAAACTCATCCGATTCCGTTCCGACGCTTCAGTTTGCTAGGACTTGCAAAGCAGTACACCTTGTTTGAAGTTGACGTGTGGGAACAGTGGTACAGAGTCAGCTTAAAGTTGGGTTCGCACATTGCGAAAAACCCAAGCAAATATAGAAGCCAGCGTATGCCTGTTTTGCGCCAGAAAAAATCAGTAGCTGCGAAACGGGTGTAAAATAATCCGAAATCTGTTTCTACGTTTAAATTCTGGACATGTGTTCTTTTCCATTAAACTATCTACATGCTGAGGAAACCTCCGCTAGCTAATCTACCTTGTGTTATTTTGGGATCCGGCTAAAACTCGCTTCGCTTTCCGAGGCTGTTTTGGTGCTCCGCTGGCTTTGGAAAGTGAATCTGCTCCTAGCTGCGTTCGTTGCACTCCGGACTGTCTCTGGTGTTTTGTCACCAGTGTCCGGTTCTTCTCTTAGAACGCGTTTTTTGTTTCACCGGTGAGTTGATGAAAACTTGCTAACTCCTCGCTGAAGCCGGGCTCCCTAGCAGGTTCTGGTTAGTCCGCACCGGTGAGGTAAAACCGGACACCGGTTAGTTCAAAAACAAGTTTTAAGACTAGTGAGTAGTCACCGGTGGATGCGAAAACGGCTTATATAAAAACGGAGACCACCGGTGAAAACTCCTGTCATGAGTCGTATTCTCGTCGTTCCCCGAGCACTCCTCTTGTGGAGATCTGGAGTCCCCGCGTTTCACTTGTCCCAGGGACTCAATCCCCGTATTCTCTCGAGTCCCTACAGACGGGGAGTGCTCCGATTATCATCACCGTGATAAAAAAAAAGGACTCCCTTTCAGATTTGGAGGGAATCGATTTTGGGAGTTTCTGGCGTTCTTCTTTCTAAAAAACAGATGTTAGAGAGGGTTAATACAAATTTCTGAGATCAGTATTGAGTTTGGTAATGATTTAAAACCGATTTTTGAGAAAAGGGAGTATTTTTCATTGCTGTTACATTTTCTTTTTTGTAAGTAATAACAATGTAAAATCAAGTAGCATAAATCAGAATAAACCAAACCAAAAAAAAGTAGATCCAGACCAGTCTACCACAAATCCCTGATTTTTGGATACCCTATGCCAAACGCTGGGTATATCTAGCATTTGGCGTACCTATGCCGAATGCTGGAAACCCTATGCCAAACGCTGGATACCTGTTGGTAACCTAACCCTGACCTACCTCAGTATAAAGGAGTTCTGATTGGTTGATTTTTAGCTTCACTCAAAGCATCAATATTTTTCTGGGTTACAATATCCAGCACCTGGCACAGTGTATCCAGCGTTAGGCATTGGGTATGTCAAACGCTAGACATATCCAGCGTTTGGCATAGGGTATCCAAAAATCAGGGGTTTGTGGTTGACTGATCCAGACTAATGTGCCACCTGAAAATATTTTAATTCGAACAAAATCCATTTTCGGAAGCATTTCCCATGTTCTCCTTGTATTCCATCTGCGGCTGGAAATTTTTCCATTTCCATTTTTTCCTTTCCTTTAGTCCCGGGGGAACGGCGAGAATACGCAGTACGTAGAAAATGGATTCGGAAAGACAGCGAAAGGTTGCCAAGGCGTAGAGAGTTTTCGCTTGTTCTTGCGCTCGGCGGATTCTCGCTTTGGTTTCTGAAAGCGAATCCGTGAGAACGCCCGAATCGCCCTCTACATTCCTAAACTCAGGAATCTCGTTCTGAAGTGTTTTGTTATTTGTTTAACTTCATTATTTTCTGACAAGACTGTTACTCAGTGACTGAAATGAATTAGTTTCATCACAATTTGACACACAGGAAACATTAAAAGACGAAATACTAGCTTACGCCCATAAACGTTCTTTCAAGGTGAATTAGATGACACTGACGACGACAAGAGTGAACCTGAAAATTTAACCTCTTGCAGTACAGAGGAAACCCCAGACTAGCGGGTTTTATGGGAAGATGTTAAGCATGTAACCACCAGATGGCTTAAGGTGAGTCTTAACCTTCCGGAATCTGGTTCCGAGATTTTTTTTTTTAATTTCTTGCGATACTTAAAAAATCCGGAAATCTGGAAGTTCAAAAGCCCCATTTTTCCGGATTATTTGGATATACTTTTGGACCAGTTCTGCAATTTACAGAAGACGTCCAAGAATAATCTGAAGCACAGATTCCGAAAGTTCCGGGAGGGGAAGACCGGACATTACTGCACTTAATATTCGATTATTACGCTTGGTTGTCGGCTCCGCCTATACTCTTGATGAGTCATCAATGATGACTATCTCTCCTTGCCGATGCAAAATCTCCGGCCTCTCCGGGTACCTAGCGGAAGAAAGGCAGAAGTGGTGTCACAGCTGCTCCCAAAGATCGCCGTGATTGCTTGACACAGGATTTGAGTCGTTACGGAGACGCTTACACCTTCTTCCCGAGGATCACTGGCGTGTTTTGGACTTAGTCATATAGAGTATTGTGGCAATGTCGGTCGGCCGGTCGGTCCAGGTTTTTCTAGTTCGGGCACTTCCACACAAGCTAGGACGATGAAACTTCGCAGGCATATCAGGGACCCAACCAGATTAACTTACAAATAATCACTTCCCCAATCCGACTTTCCCCGGATCCGGGAGTCCGGAAACTAGGAACAACGGCAGCAAAAGGGGAGCAAAAGAGCCAAATGTCCAAAGGCAGTATCAATCCAGGATCTCTGTGGTAGAGGCCCAGCGCTCTACCAATGCGCTACGCTCGGTTGTATGTAATGCGAATGTGGGAACAAATACGGTTTTAAGATTAAAGTAAGACCAAGTGTAAGAACAACTAGAGCTATTTTGCTCTGATGCTAACTAAACTTAAACTAAACAAATCCCGTGAAACGCTGCCGCATAAGCCAGGACAATGAAACTTGGCAGGCATATCAGGGAACCGACCAGATTAACTTGGAAATAACCACTTTCCAGATCCGATCATAGTGGGGGGAGTGAAGGGATGGGGAATCCGGAAACTAGTAACATGCATAACATGCGTGAAACTTGACGTGTGTCAAGAAAAAGTGTTTCAGATATTCAGTTTCAAATCCATACCAGATTCGATACCTGTGGGGGGGGCTGGAGGGGGCACCGGAAATCTCCTGAAACGCTTCCACATACGCTAGCCCAATAAAACTTGGAAGGCATATGAGGGAACCGACCAGATTAACTTGGAAGTAATCACTTCCCCGATCCAGCCATCGCGTGGGGAGTGGAGGGATGGGGAATCCGGAAACTAGAAACATATATAGGTTCCTTCCCCAATACTGTGATTGGGGGGAGTGGAGGGATGGGGAATCCAGGATCTAGTGAGATGCATTACTGTAGAACGGGTTATCGGACTTGAATGAAACTTGACAAGTGTCAAGAACAAGTGTCTCAGATGATCAATTTAAAGTCCGGAACGAATCCGATAACTGGGGGGGGGGGAGCTGGAGGGGGGTGCAAGATATCTCGTGAAATGCTTAGAGTCGAGAGATCGGGATGGGACTTGGAGGAAAGAACAAGCATAAGCCGTAGAGACAATACTGACAAAACAGGACCGGATCATGTCACCAGGGGCGTCACGACTGGGGGGGGGGGGGGTAGGGGGACGCCCCCCCCCCCAATGCTGTCGGCCAGTCGGTAAAAAATAACCGAGTCGGCGCTTCGTCAAAACAGTTGATTTTTTTCATGAAAACAGTCGGTTTTTCTGAAAGTTGGTCGATTTTTCGTCAAAATAGTCGGTTTTTCTGAAAATCAGTGGACTTTTCTGAAAATCGATCGATTTTTTTCAAAACTAATTTTTTGTTTTTGAAAAAAGTCATTTTTTTCTGCAGAAGCAGTCGGTAGAAATTACCAGCCAGTCGGTAAATGCCTCGTCCCCCCCCCCCCAAACATTTTGGCTAGTGACGCCTCTGCATGCCACTGTTGGGGGAGTTTGAGAGGGTATTCCACAATTCTGGTCATCGCGAGCTGGGGTACTTCCAAATTGGCTACGACCATGAAACTTGGCAGGCTGTGCTATGACCATGAAACTTTTCAGGCATGTTAGGACTCTATCAGATTGGCTCAAAAATAGTCCCTCCCCCGATCCGATCATCGTTGTGGGAGAAACAGTTCTCAGTGAGTGGAATAACCATTTCTGATTTAGTAGATCAAGCCGATTTTCTGATGAAATGAGTATCGGGAGAGAGATGCAGCCTTGACAAGTGCAAACGGTATCTGACAAACATGCTAACTGTTCTTACAAAGGCGTATTCTCGCCGTTCCCCGAGGACTCCACTTGAGAAGTCCCCGCGTTTTTGTTTGTCCCGGGGACTCACTCCCCGTATTCTCGCGAGTCCCCACGGACGGGGAATGCTCCAGTTATCATCACCATCATCAAAAAGGACTCCCTTTCAAATTCGGAGGGGAATCAATTTTTGCTGTTGTAGGTGCTATGTAAAATTAATTAAAAAGAATCAGAATAAACAAAACCAAAAATAAAGTGGATCTAGACTAATTTTTTCAGCTGCATATTCATTTTTCGAACAAAATCCATTTTAGAAGCATTCCCCGTATTCTCGCTGTTTCTGTACGCGGAGTCCGCGTGGAGTGACTCCCTCTATTCTCGCCGTTCCCTTCGATTCCCCGAGGAGTCCTCGGGGAACGGCGAGAATACGCCTCAAGTGTCATGTGAGCTTTTAGCTCTTGTTGAAACTTAGAGCTCGCCTGGGCCGCCTAGGGAATTTCGACGGAACTGGTTCATAGAACGTAGAACTGGAAGAGGTTAAACGTGGTTGCTAGCCTCACCCCCTTAATCAGTGGGCGGATTGATCCACATCTTCGAGTTTAAGGGTTCGTTCTTTTCATCTAGCGGATATTTTTGGAACTGCGTCTCTGAGAGCGTATTCAAGTGGGGGTAGCTAACACATCTTGGTCGTTGGTCCCGCCTCTTCTGTCAGCGGTCGGAGCCACAGCATGATCATATTTAAAAGGTTCGCTCATGCCATCTTGCGGATTCCTCCTTTTAATTAAGCTTTAAGGGTAAACCCTTCGATTTTACTTTAAGAAGTTATGAATGAATGAATGAATGAATTTATCCCAATGAAGCCCAAGGGCCATGGCGGGAAACAGAACAAAATAACAAAAACAAAATATCATACACTCCCATAACAAACCAAAAAATCAACTTCTATAAAAATAGTTCCCGGTCACACGTGATTGGCCGGATTAGCCGGTGGCTCGATATTTTTATCTCAATTCTCCTCGCAATTCTCCTGTTTTCGCATTTTTGGATTATTGAGATGAAGCCAATTCTCCTTTTGTTGCGTTTTTGCCAGAATCGAAAAGGGGAAAGCTAAGCGATTCTACATAATCGAGAAGTTGCTCCGACAGTCAATTCTCGATTTTCCTGTCTCCGTTCTCCTCCCTGATTGTTCAACAGAGGGCGGATGTTCAATACGCATAAGCAGGTATTCCGGGTTGCAAAAGATTTGCCAAATTAGTGGAGGAGGGGGCGGGGATTTTAAAGCGAGAAGAGCAAAAACGGTAATTTGAATGAATGAATTTTATTACCCGTAAAGTGCAGAACACAAAATACGGAGTATTATGAAAGAAGCGAAACGATAAATAACGAAAAAAAAACTAACAAAACAACATGAACAAGCTAACCAGCATCAGTAACAAAGAATGTCCGCAGAGGTTCGTAAGTGTGAATCAGATTAACGGTCTTCTTACACAGGTCATCACTCGAAGTCTGAATTTGTACGAGAATTGAGAAGAGAACTGAGAACTGAATTCAGAACAGATGCGCAACTGCTGATTTTGCTACCCGTGAAAACCAGTTCGTACGGGTTGAACTCCCACCTTTCGTTGACCAATCAGGAAGGAGAACGGAGAAGGACAATCGAGGATTTACTAATGAACCAACTTCTCAGTTTTATAGAATCGCGAAGCTTTCCCCGTTCTTGATTCTGACAATAACGCAAACAAGACCAAAGGTTTCGAAAGATCTCAAAAATTTAATATTGGATCCAGACAATTGGGTCTTGTCTTCGCCAGACAATTTTACTATTCAAATTTAGAAACAGATTAAGGCCAAATAGCTAATCATCTTAGAAAACCAAGTTCAGACATGGATTCAGCATGTGCGTTTACCCCTATAAGTCATATCTACTTTGACGAAACGGATTGAAACTTCCTGCCTTACTTCTGCCTAATTTGCGGTTTCGGACGAATTCCAGAACTACCAGTCCGGCAAAAAAAAATTAAGCTCAAAATTGAATTATGTGTACCTCCTTCCCCTATATCGAACATCTAATCAACTTCAACTTATACCAAATTTTCCGGCTTCAGCCGGATTCCGGGCGAACTATATGTCCGGGTAAAAAAATGTTTGTCATATATGGATTGAGCATCTCTGATTACCCCAAAATTGGTCATCTGGTCAAGTTCAAATTAGACTTTTGTTTTAACTAACTTTCTGGTTTTGGCCGTATTCCGGGCGAACTACTTGTCCGGGTAGAAAATCGTTTTCACACAAGTGTTCAGCAGGCCTTCTTATCCCCAAATCGAAGATAATAAAACTTTTACTTTTAACAAGCTTTCCGGTTTCCAGACGAGGGTTCCAGACGAACTACTTGTCCGGCAAGACAATGGTTTTCATATTCGTGACCAGCAATGTCTTCTTACCCCTTAATCGACTATCTCATTAGCTGTTTAAAACATTTTGTTTCCCCTTAATTTGAACCCCCTCCCCCATCCCTTAATGTAGAGCTTCAGAGCCCATCTACGAACTCGACCTTTCCCTTGACCCAAAGACCTCTCACACCAAGTTTCATTAAAATATTTAATTCCGTTCGAGAGTTATTGTGCTCACAGACGGACTGACAGACGGACAACTTTTGCGATGTCATAGGTATCCCTCAACTAACGTTTTCGGAGACCCAAAAAGGAGGATTTGGTTCATCTTAGTCATAAAATGCGAAATAGGAGAATTGAGATAAAAAACGCAACTTTAAGATATCGGGTTTCAAAGAAGCTGCTGCGTAGACTGCGGGATTTTTGGGGGTTGGAATAAAAGTTTAACTGAAAAGGCAGCTTATTTTTACATGTGGTATTTCGGTACACTGAAATATCTTGACCCGTCTGTGTGATTTTGTATTTTTTCGCCCGAGATCGAATAATACCGCTCAGAATGTGCGCTGCTTGCAAGAGAATCTTGCAAGAGAACGTGGAGAATTTCATTTGCAAAAGAAAGCCGGCAACCCTGGAAAGTAGGACTTTCAAGACCAGGAGTTGTGCCCTGAAGCTAAAGTTTAAGCCCTTCAGTTGAACTTTAAACCCTTCAGTTGAACTTTAAGCAGGAGGTATATCCTTCAGCTAAGCTCTAAGGGTATGGCCCTTAAGTTGTGCTTTAACAGTAAACTTCAATGCAGCGCTAAAGGGTCTCATTACTCTCCTTTCTCTACTAGTTAAGAAGTTGTTCAATTCAGGGTAATTCAAGATTAGGACAACCATTCAGTTTGACTTTAAGGACGCTTGGTTTCATAGCGAAAATCTGCCTGCCTACTTGGCACTTTTTTCACAATTTTTTTTCTGTTTAACTATTCGCTTCGTAACGAAAAACTTTTCGATGACTCGGTGTTTTCCGGCTCAAAAGTTTTTCTTTGCCATTATTCTCGGTAACGTCTGACTTCGTAGCGAAAATCTTTTCTGATGACTCAGCACTTTTTGGCTCAAAAGTTTTTCTTTGCATTATTTTAGAGAAGGCATTCCTACTTAGCGAAAACCGAGACTTGATCCTTAAAGTTTAACTGAAGGTAACAATTAAAGTAAAGCCTGAAAGCTTAATTATAGGATTTATATTCTTAACGTTCAACTAAAGGGCTATACGTACATAAAGTTCAGCCGTAAGTTATGCCCACTTAAAGTTAAACTAAAAGTTGAGCTGCAGGTCAGCTTTAAGATCAAGACAACCATTCAGTTTGACTTTAAGGACGATTCATTTGGTAGCGAAAATCTTCCTGCCGACTTGGCACTTCTTGACCAAATTTTTTTCTGTGCAACCATTCGCTTCGTAACGAAAATTTTTTGCGATGGCTCGGCAGTAAACCAAGAAACAAGAGTAAACTTCAGTGCAGCTTTAAAGGGACAACCCTTCTCTACTAGTTAAGAAATTATCCAATTCAATTAAGTTTTCACGGAAAACCCTTCAGTTGTACTTTAATTGTGACCCGCAGTTCAGCTTTAAGATCACGACAACCATCCATGTTGACTTTGAGGACGTTTGAATTCGTAGTGAAAATCTTCCTGCCGACTTGGCACTTCTTGACCAAAATTTTGTCTATGTAACTATTTGCTTCGTAACGAGAAACTTTTACGATGACTCGGCACTTCCCGGCTCAAAAGTTTTTCTTTTTCCATCATTCTCTGTAATCTTTTCTGATGACTCAGCACTTTTTGGCCCAAAAATTTTTCTTTGCCATTATTTTATAGAAGGCCTTCCTGCGTAGCGAAAACCGAGATTTTATCCTTAAAGTTTATCTGAAGGGAACAATTAAAGTAAAGTCTGAAAGCTTAAATAAAGGATGTAGATCCTTAAAGTTCAACTAAAGGGATGTGTCCTTGAAGTTTGGCTGAAGGAAATACTCCTTAAGGTTCAAGTGAAGGACATGGCTCATTAAGACTCCTCAAATTTGAACTGAAAAGCTGTCTCAGTGAAGCTGAATTGAAGCACATATGTACTTAAAGTCCACTTAATGCCCCCGTTATACCCACTTAAAGTTGAACTAAAAGTTGAGCTGCAGTTCAGTTTGACTTTAAGGACGCTTCGTTTCGCTGCGAAAATCTTCCTGCCGACTTGGCACTTCTTTGGCCAAAATTTTTCTGTATAACTATTCTCTTCATAACGAAAAGCTTTTACGATGACTTGGCACTTTCTGGCTCAAAAGTTTTTCCATTCAAAAGTATAACCCTTCAATTTGAACTTTAAGGAGCTATGCCCTTCAGTTAAACTCTAAGGGTATAGTCCTTCAGTTCTGCTTTAACAGTGAACTTCAATGCTTCGCTACGAAACGATGCGTTCAAGTCAAACTGAATGGTTTTCCTGATCTTAAAACTGAACCGCAGCTCACAATTAAAGTACAACTGAAGGGTACTCTAAAGTACCCTGAAAACCTAAATGAAGTGAATAAATTCTTAATTAGTAGACATTGAAGTTCACTGTTAAAGCAGAACTGAAGGTTATACCCTTAGAGTTCAACTAAAGGGCATAGCTCCTTAAAGTTCAACTGAAGAGTTTTACTTTCGAAAAGAAAAAATTTTGAGCCGGGAAGTGCCGAGTCATCGTAAAAGTTTTTCGTTACGAAGCGAATAGTTACACAGACAAGATTTTGGTCAAGAAGTGCCAAGTCGGCAGAAGATTTTCGTTACGAAACCAAACGTCCTTAAAGCCAACCTGAATGGTTGTCCTGATCTTAAAGCTAAACTGCAGCTCACAATTAAAGTACAACTGAAGGGTTATACCCTGAAAAGAGAGTCTGACCTCTCAGAGAGGTATATTAAAAAAAACACACATGCAGGGCAAGGTTTGTACATAAATCGGAATTGTAAGCATCGAGAAGAGGTCAAGTGAAGCACTGGACAGGCAAAAGGACTGATCTATGGTTTCATGGGTAGTTCTTTGTATCCCAAAAAGACAATGTAATCATAAATATTTCCAAATATTCCGCCTGCGGCACCTCTACCTTAAAATTACCTTAAATTGCACTTGCAAGCAATAAGGAAGTTGTATCCCGATGAGTAGCTTGCGGACGATGATGTGCTATATTCTGGTTGCTGCTTCCGGGGCGCACCAGTCCTCTTTCCAGGGCTGCCCGCGCCAGTCCTCATCGAGTCGCTTTTTGAAACCTTCGGGTGTTTCGCTGGTGACAGTTGTTTCGGACAAGCAGTTCCATAGAGGAACAGCTCCGTTACTGAAGAAGTGCTGGGGGACACGAGAGGTGTTGGACCTTCTGGACAGTTTCCGGGAGTGGCCCCTAGTCCGTGAGTGGTTGTCGGGGGTGAAGAGGGAGGGGAGACAATTAGACTTGAGGATTCTGTAGACTAGTAGCATGTCCCCTCTCTTCCGCCGGTAAGTAAGTGTCGGGATCTTCAGTTTCTGCAGTCGTTGTTCATAGGGTAGTGCTATAATGTTGCTCGCCTCTGGACACCTTCGGTGAGTTTCTTGTCTTGTTTGTAATAGGGTGAGGCGAGGGCGTTGCCGTTCCTTCGGCCTGACCAAAGCTTTTTAGAGCTTCAGCATGACAGTTGGTTTTCGGGATGCGACTGATCGTTTTATCATCCCTAGGGTCTGATTGGCGCTAGCCACTACCTTTTTGGTGTGAGCGTGGAATTTTAGTTTGTCGTCCACAGTCACTCTGAGGTCTCTTTCTTCTGAGGTGGAAGGGATCGGGACTGGGGTGCTTGATCGATGTCTTCAATCAATCAATAAGTATATTTCACATAATATCTCTGTAGAACAAAAATAACCTTGTACGTCAAAACAAAATGGTTTGAAAAATAAATAAAACAACGGTAAAATAAACTAAGTGTCAAACACTGCTTTCTTATAATTAGTTACGAAATATGGTACAAAGGATTTATAAAACGCTGAGAAGACTTGAAATCGGGTTCTCTAAGGAGTTGTTTCTTCGCTACTTTTCTTGCTTGCCGCGTCTCGACGGTTGGTTCAGGGGTATAAAACGGCGGTAGAATGTCGCGATGGTCTGGAGACAGAAGGAGGGAATATCCAAATGCCATGGTGAGATCGTGTCTCCTTTGGTTGAGTGTTTCTAGCTTTAGAGTCTGCAGGCTAATGTTGTAATCAAAGTACATGTGACCGAGTACAATGCAGGCTCTTTTCTGAAGGGTCTCCAATTGGTCGCTTTGTTCACTGGAGAGAAAGCTGGTACTGTCGCTTTGGGTTATTGTGTCCAAAGTGAAGTACACGACATTTGTCTGGGTTGAACTCTAGTTTCAATTCACTTGACCAGTCAGTTAAAGTGTTGAGATCTTCTTGAAGGGTGTTCGTAAAGGCATTGGCAATTAGCTTCGAGTCATCTGCGTATTGTGGCATGGAATTCTTCAGAAGCTGATGGGTGTCGTTAATGTATATGTTGAAGAGGGTTGGTCCTAGTACTGTCCCTTGCGGGACTCCACTAAGTACCGCGGCTTCCGATGACAAGACCTCCTCACCTGCTATCCCGAAGACTCGGACTCTTTGCTTGCGTCCAGTCAGGACGTTCTGCATCCAATCTGCAACTTGAGGATGAATAGAGCATGCGTCGACCTTGATGCTTAATCTTCGGTGACTGACTTTGTCGAATGCTTTGGCCTGGTCAAGGGGTGCTACGTCAACTGGTGTGGCTTGCTCCAGAAGATTGGTGACGACCTCATAGGACTCTATTAGGTTAGTGTCCACAGACTTTCATCAGACGAATCCATGTTGGCTTTGGTGGATGATGTTGTTTGCTGCCAGGCGCTGGGTAATTTCTTTATTAACTATGCCTTCAATGACTTTGGATATGACAGATGTCAAGCTGATTGGACGGTACTTTTCTGGGGAGTTTTATTTCCCTTCTTGTAGATGGGAGTGATGGGCAGTTTTCCAGTCCTCAGGTACGGATCCTTGATCAAGCGATAGTTGAAATATCCTTGTCAGTACTGGAGCTAGACCAGAGCTGGCCTCTTTCACTGTCCTTGGGTGTATTCCATCTGGCCCCCTAGATTTGTTGGGGTCTAGGGCCGCGAGACGTTTTTCGACATCTGATTCAGAAACGACAATCCTTTCCATGGTTATGGTGACGGTATATTTTGTAATTTCCGGTAGGTCCCTGTCGTTTAAGTCATTGGTGTACACAGAAGCGAATTGCTCGTTCAAGGACTCAGCAATTTCAAGCGGAGTGGTTGACGTTGACCCGTCAGGTCTTTGGAGGGGGGGGGGGGGGCATAGTTCGCCGAACTGGCCTCAAGGATGACATGTGCCGCCAGAATCTCTTCGGGTTTGTTTTTGCGTCGTTAGCAAGTGATTCTTCATGCTTGGATCTGCATTGGTTGATGGCCTTTTTGCACATCTTTCTGGCATGCTTGTAGGCTTCCAGACTTTCGGGGAGTGAGTTTTTACGGTACCTTGACCAGGCACTCTTTCGCTTTTTGATTGCTTGCTTAACAGATGCAGACAGATAAGGTAGGGTTTTAGGTTTCTTTTACGAATTTTACTGAGGTGTGTTTTCTTTCAGTTTGAAGTACAAGATCCTGCAAGAGCATCCAGGTAGTCTCCGCTGACTCGGCTGACATGACTGTTTTCCAGTCTGCCACACCAAGGCTGTCGAATTTTCTTGTAATCAGTAAAGACCTTTTTGGTATAACCTCTTTCTTCTGTAATGTAAGTCATTCTGATTTTGATGCTAACGTGGTCGCTTGAGCCAATTGGAGGGAGGTAGTCAACTGAGACAATAGACTCAGGTCCATCAATTACGATTAAGTCGAGGCAGCAAGGCAACTGTCCGTTCCTGTATCTGGTCGGCTGGTTAACAGCTTGGTGGTGCAGATTTTCGTGAAGACAGTGAAGGAATACCTTTCCTCATACTCTTTATTTTGTGGAAGGGTTTGTGCCAATTTGTGGCTTGGGATCTGAGAGACATTGAGCACATCAGCTCTTTTAGACAGGGGCGGCGCAAGTGCATTTTCGGTGGGGGGGGGGGTGCAGAGCCAAAATTAGAATCTTCCAAAAATTTTACCGAATCCTAGAACTAAGAATTCGAGCTTTAAACCATGGAACAGAAACAATTACCTAGGAAGAGTAACAATGAAGAGCAGCATGAAAGACGATAAGCCAACTATTAGGTGGCGTTCTGACGAAGCCCACATGGAGAATATATTGCCGGGCGTGATTGCAGTAACAGCTTCTATCTATTATAGCCAATAGAAAATTAAATTGAGCGGCGCCGCAGGCGAAAATTTTCGAAATCCATTTTTTTCTGTAGGCTAAAACTGAACTGCTTCTCTTACAAATTCTTTCATTTCCCGTTGATTAAATACCGAGACTCTAAGAAGTTACAGAAACCGGATGGAGCGACGTTCCGGCAGGAGCAGCGACTGTAGTCTAGTCAATATACTACCCATAATCACATAAAGGGAGCGCCACAGGCAAATTTTTTTTTTGCTTTTCCTGCCAAACTTAATTTCCATCCTAAGTCTAGCTTTTAAGGTTTCGATCCTAAAACTGGCTTAAAATCCCCGTCAAATGACGTGCCCTTCCACAAAACAGAGAATATTTACGAGAAGTGCTGCAGGCGGGATTTTCGAAATATTTATGATTAGATATCCTTTTGGGATCCAAAGTAAAAGTAAGGACTATCGATGATATCATAGATCATCTCTTTTGTCTGCGACCAGTGCTTGACTCGACCTCTTCTGAGTTTCGAGGTTCGTGGTAACTTCCGAATCCTGGCAATTATAATTACTAAATTACCGAATCCCAGTTATTATACCGAAGAAGCTTAGACCGATAGCATGTTCGGGATTCTGTATAACTACCGTATCCCGGTTATTATTGGTATCGAAAGACTACCAGACAATATTCATATTCGGTATACTTTCGTCGAAACTGGAACAAAGTCAGGATTCGTGGCTATCTTCCTAATCCTGGAAATTATACTGAATAAATTACTGAATCCCAATCATGATACCGAATATTTTTGAACCAATAGCTTATTCGGGATTCTGTGTAACTGCGAAACCTCCATAAATATACCGAATAGTTCCGCCATCGAAAAATGACCAAATGATTTCAGTAAATTCTATAAATTCGTAATAACTACCGAATACTGGCAATTATACCGAATCCCGACACAGTTCTGCTTTCGAAAAATACCGAACAATTTTAACGAATCTCAAAAAGGTGGGGGGGGGGGGGGGGCTGCACCCCCCCCCCCCCCCCCCCCTTGCGACGCCCCTGCTTTTAGAGACACCCTTCTAAGCACCTTAGAGACGAACTTCTACGGAATTCTTCTGCAAAGATATCTGCACACTAGTGCTCCCAAAATTATTCCCAGAAATCATCAAAAATTTGATTTTAATTTTCTTGTCCGCCGTGCTTCGATTATAACGTTACGACTTGCCGCCGAATGGGCGCTACCGTCATGCCATCTTGTGACAGTCTTATGGTGGAAATAGTCACAGGCGTTTGACGCAAGAGCTCGATGTCCGGATTGGACACAACCTCCCCTACTTACCGTAGTTACTACGCATGACGTCACGAATTCTGGCTTTTTGCCGTCAAGGCAGCAACGATTTTTTCTCTTTTCTAGCAGGATATCACGCCCCAGGCGAATCCGACCAATCACGTTACAGAGATGCGTAGTTACCACGCTTGCTACGCTCCCCGAGCATGGTAAGCAAAAAATTACTATTTGTTACTATTTGGTTGGAACGGTCAGCGTAGTAACTTTTCACAAGGTTGGAAAGAAAATAGTAACTTATAGTTACTATCGTTAGAAGGGTGGAACACGCTCATTAAAAGATAGAATCTGCAGAGAAATAGTTTTGGCACGAAAAGCGAACTTTAAAAAAAAATCGCCTGCGGCTCTCATTTTATGACGTCATGGGTAGTACTGGGTAGCCCACACTACAAGCTGCTGCCGGAACGTCACTCCACCGATGTTGATGTTTCTGGAAATTCTTGGGATCTTGCGGTGTTTAATCCACGATGAAAGATAGACTTTACATAAGAAGTGGTTAAATTCTGCAGGAAAAAAACAAATTGAATAGAAAAAAAAATTTCGCATGCGGCGCTCGATTTAATTTGACCTTGGGCATAGGGCTTCGCCTTGTCTCTTTGTACCTAATATTTTCTATTGATTAAATTAAAGCTCAAATTCTCAGTTTCTATTGGATTCGGTAGAATTTTTTTAAAGATTCGGTAAAATTTTTGTCTCTGCCCCCCCCCCCCCCCTCCCCAACGAAAATGTACTTGCGACGCCCCTGGACACAGTTAAAATAGAACTGAAGGGTTGTACCCTTAGAGCTTTATAAGTTCAAACCTTAGGTTCAAACTTCAAGGATGTATGAAGTAAATTAAGCTATATTAAGCTATATTGAAGCTGAACAAAGTTTCAGCTCAACTTTGGGGAATCATGATGAACCTTGAATAGTCATGCACTTCCCTTGAACTGCAGGGGGGGTTTCCTTGGGTTAAAGGTCAAATGCAACGCCCTTATAGTTGCACCGATAAATCAGTTAAAACTGTAGGTTTACACCCTTATATCTTAACTAGATGTGTTTTTATCGTGACCTGTCACTCGCCGTTGTGCTTTATTGTCGCTTCCGATCGCCTGGTCGGTTAGTCTGATAGCTTACTTCCCGTTTTCTGGAGAAAAAAAAACGTGTCCTGTCCCTGTTTCACAAATCCTGGGAGTCAAAGGGCATTGGGGCAAAGTTCCACCCCTTAAAGTTCAACTGAAGGGAGGCAATACAACGGAAATTACCCTTTGGGATTACACCGAAGTTGTTCTGGGAGTACCTCCGGATGTGTGAAACTCAAACTCGAAATGTTGGTCGTAGCCCCGCCCGTTCTATCGATGGAGGACTCATCAGCAATCTGAGACTTGAATCTCCCTGCACTGTAAAAAGTTTCTCCGAGTAAGGATTGGAGTTAACTGCAGTATTTGATACTGGGATTAATCTTATGTCTACTGAGATAAGATTAATACGAATTAGAGAAAAGATCATCTCAGTAGGGACAAGATTAATCCCAGTAGCAAATACTGCAAGTTTTTTTTAGTGTGGTGCCATCTCTCGGCTTGTTAAGTTACTCTCTCCAAGTTCAGAGCTTGGTCACACTTGGCTCATTTCCTGGCTTTTTGAGATGCAAAAGTAGAAAAAAGAAAAATAACAAGATTCAACTAATTATGAATGATGTAGTTTTAAGTTCAGGAGATCAACTACAGCGAAACAGCGTGAATAATTATGATACAGGAACCCTAATTGACCCCTAATGCAGTCTGCTCATTATCCCTAAGCTGCCACAAAGCCATCAAATTTCACATTCTCTAGGGATTTTCAGTTGTTTGTGGAATAGGCTGCTTTTCGAGCCCAGTGTGACCAAGCTCTCAGCCTGCTCCTTTAGATGATAACCAACAGCTTAGTTATCTAATGGGTTCGGACTCCCTATTCGTGCCAAATCAATTCTGTGCGGCATTTCATTGGTAAAAATGTATTTTCTTATTCAACGAAATATCATTGCACTGGACAACACATCACTGGTAACGAATTTCTTAAAGCACTGGTACCGCATTCGGACAATAGTTCGCACTGGGTTAAAGCATCTCAAACGTTCAAAAATAAGAAAATCTGTTAGTAAAGTGAATCAGTCTGTTCTACTTTCCCCATCAAACACCGCACTCGTACTAGTATCTACAAAACATCCCATCCAATGCGTTTGGTATCTCACGAATAAAGTTAACGAAGGGAATATGTTGAATTTAACCAAATGTACTATTTTCGCGGCAACCCCAAGAAGTACAGTAAATCCATCTAGCGGAAATTTTTGTGCTAATATCACAGTCTAAAATTGATCCCAACCTTACAGCAATATTGTCAATCCCAGTCAAAATTGGTTCCCAAGAAACGGAACTGACAATGTTCTTATCGGCCTTCAAAGAAGTCCGCGAGTTAAAGATCTGGCGCTGGGTTGCGGACGAATAAATATACTAGTCGCGCTAAAATGCTTACACAAGTGCAGATCTTTTTAAAACTAAGAAATAAAACTTCAATATATCCCCTTGGTCACATCGTCATTACACTGAGACAAACCGCACGAAGGCAGAGGGTTCCTGCCAAACTAATGGCCCCCTCCTCCGAACATATTCTAGGAGCAGAAAAACCGACTTAATAATAAAAAATAAATACTGCGAATCAAGAATTCTGCGCGTAAAAAACGTTCGGAACAAACAAAACCACACTCACTCCGAAATATGGCGGAAATCACTTGCAAAAAAATTGCGCGAGTAAAATACTAGAAATTAATTTTTGATGCTCACGGAGCCTTTTAACTTTGCAAAACTAGTCTATCACCGGCGAGTTCAAAGTGGTGAACTCGACCTAGTCGTCGGCCCAAGCTTCTTCGGCGACGTTTAACGGCAGCCGCCATCATTTTACGAAGCATGGGCTCCGGCTGGCAATCTCGTGGGTCGCACTCCATCATTCCGTTCATGCCACATCTGTAAAGTAAAGGCGTTGTTACCAGATGGTGTTACCGGCGGCGTTAGCCGCGTTACTGTAGACCGTGTCGACATTTATAGCGCGACTTATTCCGTCAGCTGCTCGCTCCATGTTTGCGTTCTGACATTCCCATAGCTAACGCCATCTTATTAGCACAAGTAAGTACTGTAGGGTCAGTGTAGCCTTCAACCACACTGTCAAAAGTTTCATAACATATAACACGAGGATGCACGGTTTCAACAGATAATGTGTAACATATAACACTTCGGATGTTATCAGTTGTGTTTGAAAACGTCATGCATGAAATGTAATGTATAACAAGCTTTGTTAGGAAAAGCCAAAAAAGCATCTGCACTGTCAGAAGTTTCATAACATATAGCACGAGGATGCGCGGTTTCAACAGATAATGCGTAACAGATAACACTTCGGATGTTATCTGTTGTGTTTCAAAATGTCATGCATAAAAAGCGTCACCATCAGGAACAACCGAAAAACCGTCAAAAAGTATCTGCTGAGTTTTCCGACATCATGACGATAAGGAATAAAGTCAGTAGATGCTTTTTTGGCTCTTCCTAACAAAGCTTGTTATACATAACGTTTCATGCATAACGTTTTCAAACAAAACAGATAACATCCGAAGTGTTATCTGTTACGCATTATCTGTTGAAACCGCGCATCCTCGTGTTATCTGTTATGGAACTTCTGACATTGCAACCATGACCAACGACTGTTCGACACTTTCTGACCCGAAGTCGGTGAGAAAATATCTTTGATGAATAAAAACTGTCGAGCAAATAAAAATCAGAGCTGATCGAGACCTAAAAGTACAAGTTACACTAGATATAGTTTGCATACCCCTATGCAAATCTTCTGGCTATCTCAATAGGTTACGCCCGTAGTTACAACGGTAAGTAGGGTAACACGCTCCAAGAGTATTGTGAAACAATTACGCATCCGCGTCGGAGCGCGCAGAGCGAGAAATAAAATAATCATTTCTTACCTGCACTCCAAGCACGGTCCAGACGCTGCAGGGATGACACTTCCTTGTCTAAAGAACTCCCCAAGGATTTCACAGCCCTGGACTTCGACCTGTGTCGGGGGCAAGAAGACCTGTCGGGTATCCGACAACAGCAGAGGCAAGGGGGGCAATGTTGGCTGTATTGTGATGTTCTGGCTTGCCTGTCTCACTGGGCATTCATATCTCGGACAACAGAAGCCGCCGATAACCTCTTCGAAACAGCCTGGGATGGGAGGGGGGCAGCTTTGCTGTAGGCAAATGATGTCGCCACGGAAGCAGAAGCAGAAATCGCAGGGGTCGTCTCTTGGGATCTGCTGTGCGCTGACGAAGACTTTGCCGTCGAACAAGCAAGCACCGGGGCCAATCACGATTTCTGGAAGTTCTTCTTCTTCCGGCAGAGCAAGTTCAGTTATTTCTGATTCGGGTCGCACGGCCACTTCGGGTACAAGGGCTCCTTGCGGTGTCTCACCGGGTACTATATCAGGCAGTGGTGCTGGTTCCATGGGTACCATTGAGGCTGGCAGTCCTGGCTCCGACTCTTGCTCGGGTTTTACGTCGTAGTCGGTGAATTCTCCTCCCTGGGACGGTGCTTCTGATGCAACTTCAGCTGGCGTTTCCGGTGCAGCTGCGCCAGGTTCGCTCACACTTTCTGGTAATTCCTCCTCTGGTAAGGCAGGTACTGGTTCTATGGAGGCGATAACTTCGGGTTCGGGAACCACTTGCTCAGACTCCTGTTCTGGTTTTAATTCGGTGGATCCCGCTGAACCACCAAGTTCTCCCTGCGACGGTGCTTCTGGTACAATTTCGGCTTCCTCTTCTGTTGGCTTTTCTGGTGCAGCTGGCTCTTCTGGCTTGATTTCTTCGGCTGGTGCAGTTATCTCTGGTTCATTTTCTTGTGCAACTGGTGTAGTTACCCCAGCTGGTTCTTCTGAAACTATTTGAACTTCTCCTTCGGGTTGGGCTGGTTGCGATCCGGTTGGAGCGACATCAGTTTCTTGGACTACTTCTGTTTCTACTTGGGGTTCAGTTGGTTCTTGTGGTTTCAAAGCGGCTAGTACTGCACCGGTTTCTGCTGCTGCTTGAGTTGGTTCTTCTGGTAGAACTTCTGCTTCTCCTTCTGGTGCGGCTGGACCTTCCGGTTTGACATCTACGGCTGCTGATTCCGTCTCACCTGCAGTAGGAGCTGATTCTTCAGGTTTGACTTCATCGATAGGAGCAGCTGGTTCCTCTGGTCTAGGCTGGTTAACTGATGCTTCCTGCTCAGCTGGTTGTACTGGTGTGGGTGCTTCGGTTGCTGCGCTTGGTTTTTGTTGGGCCCCGTCTGTCTCAGCCGGTTTGTTATCAGGCACAACTTCAACAATCTCCATTTGTTCTTCATCAACTTTGTCAACTGTTTCTGGTTCGGACGGTTTAACCTGGGAAGCTTCCTCGGGTGTTGGTTGAGGCTCGACTGAAATGGTTTGTTCTGGTGCTAGTGCAGCGCCGTCGGTTCCTTGCTCTGGTGCAGGTGAGTCAACTGACGGTTGTTCGGCGGCGGTCAATTGCTCTCCAGCCTGCTCTGGTACGGGTGGGGCATCAGTGGCTAGTGCAGCTGGTGCGTCGGTGACCGGTGCTACTGTGGCTACTGAAGGAATTGCATCGATGGCTGGTGCAGCTGGCGTGTCCGTCACTGGTGCGGCTGGCGCGCCCGTCGCTGGTGCGGCTGGCGCGTCCGTCACTGGTACATTGGTTTCTGGTTGCTCAGACGCAGATGATACCTCGGTGGCTGGGGCTCCGGATGCAGCTAATACGTCGGTGGCTGGGGATCCAGATTCAGCTGGTGCGTCGGTGGCTGGTGCTTCAGACCCTGCTGATGTATCGGTGACTGATGCTCCAGAAGTAACTGGTGCGTCGGTTGATGATGCTCCAGATGAAACTGGTGCGTCGGTTGATGGTTCTTCAGATGCAGCTGGTTCGTCGGTGACTGGTGCTCCAGATGCCGCTGGTGCTTCTGTTGCATTGTTAGCTGGTTGTTCAGATGCAGCTGGTACATCAGTGGCTTGTGCATTGGTAGCTGGTATTTCAGATGCAGCCGCTGCGTCCGTAGCTGGTGACTCGACTGAAATGGTTTCTTCTGGTGCTAGTGCAGCGCCGTCGGTTCCTTGCTCTGGTGCCGGCGAGTCTTTTGACGCTTGTTCGGTGGCGGTCGATTGCTCTTCAGCCTGCTCTGGTACGGCTAGGGCATCAGTGGCTAGTGCAGCTGGTGCGTCGGTGACCGGTGCTACTGATCCTTCCACTAGAATTGAAGCTTCGGTGGCTGCTGATGGAATTGCATCGGTGGCTGATGCAGCTGGCGCGTCCGTCACTGGTGCGGCTGGCTGGTCCGTCACTGGTGCATTTGTTGCTGGTTGCTCAGATGTAGCTGATACCTCGGTGCCTGGGGATCCAGATTCCGCTGGTGCGTCAGTGGCTAGTACTCCAGAGCCAGCTGATGTATCGGTGACTGATGCTCCAGAAGCAACTGGTGCGTTGGTTGATGGTGCTTCTGATGCAACTGGTGCGTCGGTTGATGGTTCTTCAGATGCAGCTGGTGCGTCGGTTACTGGTGCTCCAGGTGCAGCTGGTGCTTCTGTTGCATTGTTAGCTGGTTGTTCAGATGCGGCTGGTGCATCAGTAGCTTGTGCTTCAGTTCCAGCTTGTGCACTGGTAGCTGGTTTTTCAGATGCAGCCACTGCGTCCGTAGCTGATGACTCAGATGCAGCTGGTGCATCGGTGGCTGGAACTTCAGATGCAGTTGGTGCGTCGGTGGCTGGTGCTCCAGATGCAGCTGGTGCGTCGGTGGCTGGTGCTCCAGATGCAGCTGGTGCGTTGGTGGCTGGTGCTTCAGTTACATTTGATGTATTGGTAGCTGGTTGTTCGGACGCATCTGGTCTGTCGGTGGCAGGTGCTTCAGGTGCAGGAGATATATTTGATTCCTCTGGCTTAACTTCCTCGACATCAACAGGTATTGCGGCTTCTGAAACTGATTCGGTTGATGCAGTCAATTCAACACCATTTTCTAACTCCGCTGGTGCATCTGGTTTGACTGGTTTAGCTCCCTGGACTGCGTTAACCTCTTCCACTGCAACTGTTTCCTCAGCGTCAGGTGCCTCAGTAGCCGTTGGAACCACCTCTCCAGCTGGTGCTCCTTCTTCGAATGCGTGGACTGGTTTAAGTTCAGCGCCCTCGTTCTTCTCCTGCTCTTCGGGTTCGCGATCAACTGGTTCACTGGGAACTGAGGGTGGTCCTGGGAAGACCACAGCGTCAGATGGAACTTGTTCACCCTCTTTCTCCTGGGTTTCTTCTGGGGAAGTAATAGTGTTATCCGTCGACTGACTAGCTGGTTCTGGAACGACCTGGTTCGCTGAGACCAAGTTTTCACTTTCTGATGCGGTTGGTTTAACGTCTTCGACCACAATTACTCCTTCAGCGTTTGGTGCATCAGTAGCTGGTTGGTCCACTTCACCAGCTGGTGCCACCTCTTCCATAGCGTCGACTGGCTTCACGTCAGCACTTTGATTATTGTCCTGCTGATCAACTGGTTCAGCTGGTACTGAGGGTGGCCCTGGGAAGATCACGGCATCAGTCGGGACTGGTTCGCCCTCTTTGTCTTGCGAATCTTCAGGGACCGGAAGAGCGCCATCCGTGGATGAACCAGCTGGTTCGGGGACAACCTGGTTTGCAGGGATGAAGTCAGCGTTCTCGCCGGGTTCTGCAAGAGAAACAAAGAAGTCTTAAAACCAATACTTTTCTCATTGTGGTTTGTGAGTTAAGAATGTATTAGCCAGGAGATGCTGATACTGCAATAGATGCTGATAAGATATTGACACTGAAATTTTCAAGCATAGGCCTACTGAAGTCGACAAGGAAGAACAATGTCAGCCAAGGCACAAGGAAGACGTTGACGGGGACGTACTTTCGTACTTATTTTCTACTATTACTACGAACCGCTTATTGTGTTGCATATATGTATATTCTCTATAGCCCGTTACACTGGAAAAGAGCAAGAAACGTGCAAGAAAAAAGGAAGAGACCAAGAAACGGAAGAGAAGGAAGAGAAAAAGAATGGAGGAGAACAATAAAGTGCAAGAAAGCGGAAGAAAAAATTAAAAGAAAAAAGGAAGAAAAAGGAAAGAAAAAGCAAGAAAAAAGGAACAAAGATGGAAAAGACAAATAGCGATATAAGTTGTGTGTACACAACACTACAAATGAAAACAATTTATGCCCGTTCGTTCACAGGTGAATAATGCAATATATTAATAATTTCAATTTAGTTGTCCAAACATGTATACTTTTCTTTATAGTATTCATAGTGTCACTTAATCAGTTGATTTAGGGATAGCTATGTTTATATATTATATCGAGTTACTCCTTAGTTTTGAGGGAAATGAATGAATAAATAAATAAAAAGCACAGAAGTTCCCGGGAAGTTCGTCAGTCTAATTTGTCTGAGACCATTTCCAGACTATTTTGGGAAAATCCAACCAAGTCGACGTGACCATAAAAGACGGCTTCATGGCAACAGTTTACACAACTGGAGCCTTTCTTCTATTGAATTACGCAAAAGCGAAGTTAACTGTACATGCAACCACGCCCAAGCTCTCATCAAAGCAACTACTGGTACACAAAATTCTGGAACAATAAAACAACGGAACTGATCTAGATAAATCTGCTGTATAATGAAACCTGTTCTTGTTATAACTTCGGTCATGACATACAGAACTTCCCGAATTACTCGGTTGGTATAGGGTACAGTAGAAGTATGTTTATGTGAACAGTTACTTTAATGTGAACAGTGCAGTTTTGAACTAAATGGTAGAATGAAGATGCAAAATACCTATACAAGTGTTATCAGATGTCCTTAATTACCTACATTGGCTAACAGGTAGTTAGCTTTAAACACAGAAAGTGCATGAAAATGGCAAAGTCACTGTCAACAAACGTTCACATAAGCATACTTGTACTGTAGCGAAGTTACTCTTAGTGTCTCAACTTATTTCCTAATTATAAAGACCAAATATAGGTTTCTGGAATCCGAGAGAAAAAGAGAAATATGGAACAAGAATTTATGAAGAGGCCTCAAAGTGATTGGGTGGGTTTTTTCTCAAAGATCCCCTTGAATTCCAAAATTTTCGGAAAAATCCCCTAAAAAAAGGGGAAACGCGAGAGGAATCCGGTTCGTTAGAGAACGGTCCTAGGACATTCCCTATTTGTTGGAATAAGGTTCTGGCTTCGCTTTAAATCTAGCAGTAATTTAAAAATATGGTCCCAAATACACAAGGCACTATACTAGGTTCTACCCATAAATTTCCTGTAATGACTCGCCATTCAGGGGGCTTGTCAATAACAGATTTCTGATGCGCTCTTGACCGAGCTTCAGATAGTTCGAGAAATAGCCACGGGGATAAAATACCCGACTATCCAGATAGACAAAAGTTTTTGCAGCTGTTGTGCTGAACTAGGAATATTTCTCTGTAATGGAAGAGTATCCTGGATCTTTTGTCCTAGCTTAGGTACCTGGTGGCATGCTGAATAGTCCCAATAAATTATGTCTATCTGAGCATGAACGCCGGTTCGACCCAAGCGGAAATTTTGGAAACTAGGTGAGGCTCGGGCAACATAGCAACATAGAAGCATAGGAAATGACAAGCCCCTTGAATGGCAAGTCATTACAGGAAATTTACGGGTCCCTGGTTCTATCTAGGTAGCGTGACTGAAAAGAATTTCATGAATATGAATAATATATATAATATATATACAGAGGCGTTACTAGCCAAAATGTGTTTTTTTTTGGGGGGGGGGGGGGCAAGGTATTTACCGACTGGCTGGTCATTTTTACCGACTGTTTTGCAGATAAAGACGACTATGTTGACGAAAAATCGACTAATTTTAAGAAACACTAATATTTTAAGAAACAATCGACTATTTTTTACGAGAACCGACTAAACTCGTCTATTTTTTACCGACTGGCCGACAATATTTGGAGGGGGGGGCGTCCCCCCCTAGTCGTGAGGCCCTTGTATATATATATAATATAATGAAGGTTCTACAACATGAACTGAACAGAGAGAAAGCTCTCATATCTGAATTAGGTAACAACGACAAGAAGTCCTTAGGCCCAAAGTGTTAGTGTTTTTTTTACCGTTAAAAAGAGTGTATACCATACGGCCCAAGGATCTTCATCAATTCCCACATAATGACAGGAAGAAAAGATCAAATTAATTATCTACTTATAACAGCCAGATAAACTATATCCAAAACTGGAAATTGCGAAGGGCTAATATTTATCTTTGTAGACCCGAATGCTGCAAGAACCCCATAAAAATGCTTGTTCATGCTACCTCTGGCAAAACTTGTGACGGGGCCAATTCAACATGAGCTACGAACTCATAAATGAATGAATAAATTATTTTCCCAGCAAAGCCAAAGAGCCACGACTTGGAAAAAATGTGGCGCTTGTTCCGGGAAGACGCGAAAAAACAATTTAAACTAGGAAGTCACAAACTCCCCCCCCCCTCTCCCACCCGTCGCTCGACGCGGTTAGGGCCAACACACGGAATATCTAGGACATCAACCAAGCTCTGCCCAATTCCAGGCAACGATGATGATGATGAATTTATATTTACGCACTAGACAAGGAAGAGATATAGCCCAGTAAAAAAAAACTATCCAGTTATATTAAAATATCTATTTATATGAATAAAGAAATCTATTTATATCAAAGTACTTCGTTGCAGAAGTACGTTCTCAAACTCCCCGCACCGACGTCAGATCCGGCCCAAACCTGAAACGGCGTTTCATCACAGTCCTTCCACCCCCTTGGTGAAATTTTCATGGTCCACCTCCAACTCCCCCCACAGCGGCCGGATGCGGTTTGGACCCACAAATGGCATATTTTGGATATTTATCTGCCCCCATTAGTTTCACTCCGTATCACCCCTTGCGCGTGTCACGAAATATCAGATCCCCCCTCCCCCCCGGGATGAAGGATAAAGGGAAATCTGCACCATTTCACCAGGAGCTGTCTCTAAAAATCGCGACATTATTTTATTATTATTTAAAATCCTCTAAAGGAATTATTTAACCTCAAACATGACCTAACAATAAAAGGAAACTTTTGTACGGTTTAAATAGGTCTTCGATCATTGAGGTTTTGCTTCTTGACAGATATAGCCTAGTTGGGACTGCAGTGAAATTTCATGTTAACATTTCCGAGGCTAATTTCGAGATTGTATGATTCGGGGCTGGATACCCCTACTGTAACATTATGCAAATCGTTGACAAGTTTCAAACCCGAAATTTGAAAAAAGAAGTAAAAGTATAGCGACTGGAACCGTATTAGGGAGAAATCCTAAAGTTTTGCCCGTAAGTAATGAGTATTATTATATTATCCGTACATACACCGATGGCTTTAAGCATTAATCTATCATGTTAAACATACTTTCTCAGTATTTTATTCAAAATAGTCAAATTATCATATCAAGACGGGTTCTGCTTGGTGTCAATGTCCGACAAAGACTGATAAATACCCAGAACCGATTTCATGAAACAACACCTGCCAAATACCATTCAAACATAGCGCACCCATTTTCTGACTTCAGACAACATTCGACGTCACACAAGAATATAACAGAACCCAGTGGAGTTTACCATTCGCACGTTACTTTTTAAAATTTATTACATAAGCGCAAAAAACGCAGCATGAATTGCTAACCGTTATTTGGCGAACAAACGTGAAGATTAATTTGCCGCCTGTCGTGAGGAGAAGTTTTTGAGGATTTGGGCAGACAGGCAAACAATTCCTTTGGAGATTTTGACTTGAATAATGACTAATTAAGGACATAATGAGGATCCTGGCAAGAATAGACTTAGTGATAGTGAACTTTAAAAAAAAAGATATTTTGACGCACCTCTTTGATAAATTAGTTAAGAGATGAACGCTTCTGGGTTTTTTTTCCTTGTGGACTGAAGCGAATTAAAAAAAAGAAAAAGAATTGGTTTGTTTGACTGCAGCTGTGATATTTCTCAATGTAAAGTGTATTTTTGTTTTACTATAACTATAATTATATATCAACACAAGGCTATTTGCAAATCAGCAAGCAAATTTTCGGTCGGCTGCAAAATACTGCTTGAATCCGGGCTGAGACTATACGTCCAGTTCGGGGGTCAACGTGGTCAGTCGTGGAAAAACACGCCAATGATCCTCGGGAAGAAAGAGAAAACGTAGCACTAACGACTCAACTCAACAACTTCATGCTGTGTCAACCAATCACGGCGATGTTTGGGAGCAGCTGTGATACCACTTCCGGCTCTTCCGCTAGGTACGGGGCGATTTTGCATCGGCAAGAAGAGTTAGTCATCAAGAGTTTTCTCTGACTGTCCTCCATCCCCCTCTCATTAGCAGCGTGTGTTGTATAAAGATAGTACAATAGGTTAATGAAGATAGCTTTCGCTTTTTAAAATGAACGGAGTGCAAAACTGATCGTCAGGGAGGTTCGGGCTTCATTTTAGTACTGAAGGAATACGATTAAACACATATCCTAGCAGAGTTATAGTTAAGCGTTCATGATGGTGATGACCACCGGGGGTCAAATAAGGAATAAACCGTATGGTGGCTATGAACTGGAATACGAAGAATACACACACTCAGTAGTAGTTGCGTTTTTGCAGGTACCATGGTGTCTGATACCACGCTAACTGGATCTGCAATTAGTCGTTTCTGCAGTTACCGTGGTATCTGATACACGGCTGCTCTGCAAAAACGACTATTGCCGAAACTGCACTTTTCGAAGTTATCCCAAAAGAAAAACTGATATCCAGTTACATCACTAAGTGCCAAACTTCTTTCCCACCTATTTGACAAAATTTGATGGAAGTGAGATCACTTTTCAGATACCACGATAACTGGCCAGATACCACGATAACTGCAAAAAAGCCTTTTGACGGTAACTGCGAAAACGACTTTAGACATTGGTATCAGATACCATGGTACCGTATCTGCAAAAACGCAACTAATATCTGTCAGCGAAATCCTATTTTCTACCCGCCACCAAATCAGCACGAGAATGCACCTAGCTGAAATAAGCTACTTACGCTGGCATCTCCAAGTCGGGCAGCAGTCGCCAGGTACACGCTCCTTTACAAGCGGGCAGCCAAGGTTAGGCGGTCGGGAGCAAACAGGGGTGGAACACTCCTGAACCGAGTTGACACAGAAACAGCTAAGGCAGGGGTTGTTTGACGGGATGGGGGAGAAGTTAGGGTAAACTACCCCGTCGATAAAGCAACTTCCTATTAGTTAAAAGCAGGTTAGTAAGCAGTGGGGAAGCTATTAATCTACAAAATACTTCAATCAATACAGGAGATGTACCCAACCTCAAACAAGTTTTCAGATTTCCAGAGTAGTCCTCCCTTCAAAGAAATCTACATGGTTTAAACAGGAACTAGAAAACATGACAAAATACTAAATTGAAGCTATAATGGTTTACATGTTGGAGAAATAAAATTTACTTCAATACTTCTAGTTAAACCTCTTTTTATTTTCAAGCAGAATCGACTCATTCTTACCTGAGCTCGAATTCATTAACAAAGTGATGAAAAAGGTAGAGTGAACAAAGTTAATAACCAGAAAATCTCTTTTTTAAGCAGGTTCAAAACAAAGAAAAGGCATACATTTTGAATATTTTGGGAATTAAAACTGTTGGAAAAATAATCAGATTTTGCCTCTTGGCTGTCAAGACAGCCTGGGAATTTCATTTTAGCATTTTCGGCGGCAATTTCAACGATGTGTAAAACGAGTGAAGTACCCCCCCCTGTACGACTAACTAATTCAGCGGATGACTATATAATTTATAATAATGACGAGGTGTGGTTAAGTATCGTGATTGGAATTACGTGCTTTATTTGTTTATTTGTGTAATGCTGATGACTAATTATCCAATTAAAGAAGCACTCGACATGATCTTTCTACTCGGATTAATCTTGTCTCTACTGAGATAATCTTTCCTCCAGTTCGGATTAATCGTATCTCAGTAGAGATAATATTAATCCGAGTAGCAATTACTGCAGTCAACTTTAATCCTTACGCGGAGAAACTTTTTACAGTATAGCCTGACCGCTTTCCGTGAGTCCGGCAAACTTCTGTTTTGCTATTCCAAAAGCGAATCCGTCAGAACTGAGGGGTTGCGCACTGGTACCTCATGGTGTATAAGGTGCCTAATGCCTGCCTCACGTGCCTCATCTGCCTCTGTCTCGTGGTGTACACGAAATGGGCCAGTAGGCAACCCCTCGGTCAGAACGCCAGAATCGCCCTTGATTACTGATAGGAGGTTGAAACAAAACTAAAGTAAAGCAAGTAGCAAGAATTTAAATCACGCGCAGCACTTACCTTCACACACGTAGTTAGGGCAGCAGCTATCTTCTGTTATAATGGGGGAGCACTTGGCATCAGCTGGGGGAGCAACGCAAGATGGCACAGCGCACGTTACGGTTGATCCCAGGCAGACGCAGTTGTACGTGCAGGGTGATTTGCTTGGAACGGACTCCCCGTGGGCATAGACAACGCCATCTATGCTGCAGCTTCCTGCGGGAAAAGATGACTTCAGTCTCCCCGTTGTTTCTCAGATTTAAGGCATACACAATGCCCCCTGTGCGGGGGCATACAGAGCAAGAGGGCCATTTTCTGGTTGATTGCGAGCAACTCTCAGACCCCAGGAGACATTTTCTTAACGGGTATACTGTCAAGTTCCCCGATGTTCTTGAAACAAAAAATAAAGCTAAGACACTTAAAATATGCCAATTTTTAAAGAATACCTGAACAATGAAACCATACTTGAACACACCATGGAGAATGCATTTACAGACATGGCCACGGAGAGCATTCTTCTCCTGAGCGTGACGTTTTCAAAGTAGAGATGTTCGTTTCTGGAGGTTTGCACATGCAGACTCCAAGACAAAAAGCGCAATTCATTCAAATCTTGTACAGCGCTGGCCGAATCGTATTGAATTTCTTCTAGATATACGTTTGGGCTTAACTGGTTAAAAAATATTCCAGAAGAAGGGTTGATTGGAGACATTTGTTCGTTTCTAAAATTGTTCGTTACTGAAATAAGGATAGATTATTTCGAAACACTATTTCGTATTTGGATTGGGTTTTCTGCAGGCAATGTTAACGGAAGTCATACAGATAGGGATGATAGTTGACTCTTCATTCAGGTGTATTAGTTAAATAAAGATAAGTATTGAGTGATGTAAAGTGTATTGTAACCATGATGGATTTTAGTACGGCTAATTGGCTATTAAATAAATATATATTCATATTCATTCTCCGTTTCCAAGGGAC
Organism: Branchinecta sandiegonensis; assembly: GCA_030848855.1. Taxonomy (NCBI): domain Eukaryota; kingdom Metazoa; phylum Arthropoda; class Branchiopoda; order Anostraca; family Branchinectidae; genus Branchinecta; species Branchinecta sandiegonensis. The sequence goes on along the minus strand of JAUPMV010000021.1, from coordinate 12,139,285 downwards.
GCATTGGGGAGTCGGATAATCCCTCAGTCGGATAGTCCCCCGCTCGACAACGCAGGGAATTTGCATATTTTTTTTGCATGTGTACCTCAATTATTGTAATAATTAGTCAATTACTCTCGGATTCCTATAACACCGTTTAGCTTCTTTTTTTTAATCAACAGTACTAGCAACTGCTCAAACCGACTCTCCGTCGATATGATGATGCGGATGGTGTCGTCACCAGCTGGAATTCCTGCCAGAACTTTCGGCATCAATCCCGTACGGAAAAGTTGAGATTTCTTCACGTCATGATGAAAGTGCAGAAACACGGCCGGAATATCTGGCCGCAATTTGAAAAGGAGTCCTTTACTGACGACGGCAACCCCGAAATAATAAAATATAGAATAATGAAAAAATACATATACCAAAAAAATATAAATAATAAAAACGAGGTCAGTGCACTGAGGGAGACCCAGACGAATGGCAAAATGTTTGCCTTTTTAGTACTGGGCGTTTCTCGATATCGCTATTGACATATCGGAACAAATATCGATATAAAATGTGAAACGTAAACACCGAAAACGATATTTTGACATTCCCATTTGTTTTATAATTACTGTAAATAACCTCACTCTTACATGTCTGAAGTCAGACCAATATGTTTTTGGTGCTATGATTCTATTTGTCTACGATTTTCATTCCTGAATTTCAGCAAAAGGAGAATTATATGAGAGCGAAAATCTTGACACGAAATGTCGATATCGATATATCGTTTATCGAATGTCGAAAGTGAAAAATAGCCAGAACCGGTCTCGGCAGATTTTCCAACAGATTAGTTAAATTTCCGTAAAGAAACGCGTTTGCACAATTGTTACAGACTATTGACAAAGCCGCGCAACCATAGTTGCGGTTTTGCTGATACCATGGTATCTGTTACCACGGTAACTGGATCTGCAATTAGCCGTTTTTTAGTTATCGTGGTATCTGATACACGGTGCTCTGCAAAAACGACTATTTCCGAAATTGCACTTTTCGAAGTCATCCCAAAAGAGAAACAGATATTCAGTTACATCACTAAGTGCTAAACTTCTTTCTCACCAATCTGACAAAATTTGATGAACTTGAGATGACTTTTCAGATGCCACGACCAGTTACCACGGTCGGACCGTAGTATCTGAATATCTGATACCACGATAACTGGCCAGATACCACGATAACTGCAAAAACGCCGTTTGACCGTGGTACCAGATACCACGATAACTGCAAAAACGACTTTAGATCGTGGTATCAGATACCATGGTATCTGCAAAAACGCAACTCATGTCTAATCCAATCAATTTTGGCAGCAAATCAAGCTGACGAAATGCCGACAGTTAGCTTGACGGACTGGATAACAATCATCGTCTCTTGAACTTGAGCTACTCCGATTTTCAGCTAACTGGTCTGCAAAATGGTGGCAGCTGACCGCGAATTCTCATCTCACATTGTGTTTTTGCAACGCAGTAAATCTTAACGAAACGAGCTCAACCGCAAGAATTATTTTTGAAAAGAAGTTTACGTAAATGATTTAATTATAGACAAAGGCAAACATGTTGATTCTGCTTTCTCTTAGACCATAAAACATGGCGTTAATTGGGGATGCTGAGAATGGAAAGTTGAGGGAGTTCCGATAGATGACCGACCTGCAAGACCTGCCACACCAACTAGCGATATTTCTCACTCACGGTGACGAGTTTACTTTCGTGTTATCATGTTATCGTGTTATTCGTAATCACATAGTTTCCATATAAAGTTTATTGCACGACTATGTATTTTTATGCTATATTTATTCTACTGTTAACCATATAACTATCGCAAGTGGAAATATATACTGACCGAGCTGTTGTCAGCTGAATTTTTATATTTGTTTCTTATTTTGTTGTATTATGTTGATGTGACACGAAAACTACTAGTCGGCTTGTCCGTGTTATGGCTTTCTTGAATATAACTGAATGTTACCGTGTTATCATGTTATTTCATGTCATTTTCAGGGCAAATCAGGGCATTACCAGGACAACACTTGCAGGAACATTTCGTGTTATTTTTAGGATAAATCAGGGCTTTGCCAGCGTTGGACAGCAAATTATCATCTTATCGTGTTATCATGTTGTTTTCAGGGCAAACCAGGCCATTACCAGCACAACACTTGCAGGAACATTTCGTGTTATTTTTAGGATAAATCAGGGCTTTGCCAGCGTTGGACAACTAATTTAGGAGATAAAATGAAGTATGAAAATGGACGGATCACTCTCTAAATCACTCCCTTTAGCCCTAGAAGAAGGGAGATGAGTGAGAGGGATATCTACGTAGCTTTTATTAATTGGGGACATTTTCGCGTTGATGGCTGTAGAGCTAAACGGGTGACCCCATCCACGCGAAAATGAGAAAATCGATCGGGCTTTGAACGGCTGAGGAAAATGGGTTCCGGCCACGCGAAAATGCCCATTCAGCTGGATGGGGGCATATGAGTGGGAAGGTCCACACAATATCCCCGCTCAACTCAACGCTGCCCTCTGTACGGTGTTGAACGGGAGGCGTCCATCGAGCTGGATGGTCCGTTCACCTGTTCATCCGTACACTCGAAAATGACCAAAAGATCGACGGCACCAACGCGAAAATCGTCCAGCTCAACGGGAGGTCGACGGGACCAGAGCCATCCACGCGGAAACGTCCCCATAGTGAAATTAGCTATCTTTTCATGGCATCCTCAAGCGTTGGCTTGCCTGTGCGGACCAGGATATCTAGTAATCTTAGAAGTGAAGCCATTCCTCGCGAGTCTGGAAGAATTTTAATCGCCATTTTTTCCACGCGCGCTTCATAAAGTTCCTTCCAGATTAATTAATTTTTGGACGCTAGATTCCTTAGCTTCCAGTAAACAATTACACATTACTTCTTGGTGTTCGTTTATCCAGGTATGTTTGGCTATTTTCAATACCTCTTAGGTCTAGCCATGTTTAAAACTGCTTAAAATGCCTCTTGCCTCTAATTGCTCTCTACTCAACGCTGTTCTGTCAAATTTCAGCAAGTTTGTCAATACTCTTGATGACTAACTCTTCTTGCCGATGCAAAACCGCCCTGTACCTACCGGAAGAGCCGGAAGTGGTATCGCAGCTGCTCCCAAATATCGCCGTGATCAGTCAACACAGGATTGAGTTGTTGAGTTTAAGTCGTTAGTGCTACGTTTTCTCGTTCTTCCCGAGGACCACTGGCGTGTTTTGGACTCAGTCATATAGAGTATTATGGCTTCCGACTTCAGTGCTGTCTGCTGGTCGAGTTTTCCACGGGGCGAATGCGCGAGTCGGTATGAACCGAAAGCCTAATCACTTATTCCCCCTTTAGATAACTTGTACCAAAGATCTCCCGTGTGATTGTTATTGTTTCTTCAGCGCATCCTGGTGGCAATGGCAAACTTGCCCGTTACAAGTAGACAAGTTCGCACAACTTAGTTCATACAGGCAAGTCCCCAACGGGACAAGTGCGTTTAAGACAGCCTCAGGCATGTCGTGACTTCGAAAGACAAATCAGTTAAGCCCAGGAAAACCGCCAGTCTAGGAAGAAGATCTTCTACTTTTTGATTGATCACCCTGCAAGTGCACTGACTTCTTTTCAGCATCTACTTCGTGACAAACCAACCCATCAATTGCCAGGAGAAGAGCCGCAGCTGTTTTTTCTTCAAGGACAAATGACGTCACGCAAATGAAACATAACTGATACTGCCCATCAACACAAACGGGTTATCAACCGCTGATGTTTTTTGGCGCCACAAATAACTGTGTTTCTTCGCGGGAGGCTTAAGTTTCTGCTAAAAAACGCCCGGATATGAGAGGGCTTCGCGGCCTACAAAAGGGCACTGCTCGTCACGTCCTAGGACCAGTTTGAGGGGAAAAGGTCAAACACGGACGTGGGTTTGATTGCTGATTCTCTGTCTTCCGTTTACCCCAGCGTCATTCAACAAGAGGTGCAAGCTAGAACATCATAGGGCGGATTTGAGTGTATTGTTTGAAGTATTTGAAGTGAGTGTATTGTATTGTGAGAAAGTATTGTTTTCTAAATATGTCTGTATGCGTTTGAGTGATTATACAGCGTCTGTATGACTTTGTACGATCAATGTCTTTTGTCAGCATTTCTGTATAAGAATCGATTTCTGAAAAAAGGTCGTTCTGTCAACTTTGTTTTAGTTAGCATATTTTGCTTCAAATTATGATGATCTTTTTTTTTTAATTGTGAATTTTTTCTTTCGATCTTTTTCATTTCTCACAAACATTCTTTCACTGTTTAATGAGTGACAAATAAACATTCTTTAGTAGGCCCATATGTTACCTAAGGACTTGGGGCGAGTAGACGGAGGAGCTGCCCAGTATGTGGCAGTATGACTTCGGCCCATTGTTATTTTTTCAAAGCATAAGTTTGAAACGCTTGAATGATTTTATGGTCCCAAATATCGTAAATTCGGTTCCGACCTAAAGGCTTGGAACGTAAAAGTTGCGGTCGGGCTCCTCTTCTACAGTAAGCCTTACCCCAACCCGGCAACGAAAAATAGGTCTTACCTTCACCTGGTACAACAGTTGGTAGGGCCACTTCATTGTCAGATGGTACTGCTGATTCTTCACCGACCTCAGACTTGTTAGTTGTCTCCTCGCTGGTACCCTCTGTAGCTGGGCCGTCTTCTTCTTCCACAACTGTGGCTTCAACTTGGGGTCGTTTAGTCATCTCTGAGGACATCTCACCGGCATCGGTGATATCTACAGCTTCAGCAATGTCAGAGTCGTCAGGTCGGTCAGTGTTTTCGGGTACGACGGCTGGTTTATCTTCTACAGCTGTTGGGGCCTCTGTCTGCGACTCTGGTTCTTCCGGTTTGGGTTCCTGTGAGAATGAATCTTCACCTTCGGAGCCTGGTTCGACTACCTCTTCTGGTTTCGACGTTTCGGACTGGTCAATTCTTTCGGTTGTCTGAACTGGTCTGACCGGATTGCTACCCTCCTCCTCGGGTTCGCCGCTGGATTCGGTAACTTGATCAACTGGTACGAGTGGTTCTGCTGGTTGTAGCTCGATGACTTGGACGAGTGGAGCACCGGCATCGGTATTTCCTTGTTGAGGCTGGTTCGTAGCGTCCTCTGGTTGCTCAGAGACAGTCTTGTCTGTAGACTGGGGAACCGGTTCTGGAATGGCGACGGAATCTATCGGTGGAAGAACAGGAGAAACCTCGACGACTGGAGCGACTTCTCCTACGAGCTCGGTTACTTGTTCAGTGAAAATTTCCAGTCCTTCTGTTGCCTGCTCGGGATCTACTGGAGCGACTTCGACAGGGATATCAGTGGCTACTTCCGGGAGGATATCTTCTGGTTTAACTGGACCAGCTGGTTTACTTTCTACTTGAGAAGCAATCTCTGTTGCACTTTCGGGGGCAGCGGGGTTCTGAGCTTCTTGTTCTTCGGGATTAATGGCAATCTCCGCAGGTTTATCAGTTGCAGCTTCTGGTAGCATTTCTTGTGGGTTGGCTGGCTCGGCTGGTGCACCTAGCGCATCTGTGGACGGTGCAAGCTCGTTTTCTGGTTCGCTCGGTGCATCTGTTGAAACTGGTCCCTCACTTTCTGGCTGTGGTAAATCGGTTGACAAGGAATCCTGGTTGTCTGGTTGAGATGGCAAGTCTGTCGTCTCTTTCGGTTGTTGCGTTTGCGGGCTCCACGAGAGCTCATCCACACCCACTGGGGATTCGGCGTCAGTGCTGCCAAATTGCGAGTCACTTGGGACGACAGCTACTACTCCATCGGTGGAATCTTCAATAGTTTGCACTTGGTCTGTTGTTTCTTCGATTTTTTCTTGTTCACCTTGCTCTAGTTCAATCTTGTCTGTCGTCTGTTCAACAACCTGGGGTTTATCTGCTTCAGTGAGATCTTCCTTGTTGTCAGTCTGTTCTTCTGGGACATCAGTAGTGTCGGGCACTGGACCGTCCAACTCGTTCAAGTTTGCCGGGGCTTCTGGTAGGACTTGCGAGATTCCAGAGGGCTCTTCACTAACTGGAACTGTGAGCTCATTAGCTGACTCGGCGATAGGGTTGTCAGTTGCTGTCTCCGTGTCCAGACCGTTCTCAACTTCAGCAGCTGGGCTATAGGTAGAGGGTCCTGCAACTTCCTGACCCGATTGTTCTGACTCGTTGACATCTTCGGGTAGTACTCCCAATCCGATAACCATTTCGTTGGCGTCTGGCAGATCGGTAGTATCGACTGCATTTTCAGTTTCAGCTGGCTGTTCAGGAGCTTCCGTCTGAACAGGGGTTGGTCTGATCACCAGAGTATCTTCTGACAGAACTTCAACAGGGGTTTCAGCACCAGCAGACACACCACTACCTGAACCTTCCTCTGCCTCTGGTTCAACTGGTGAGGCTGATCCGGAAGAAGAGGCTGGCTCTGACGGTCCAACTGGTTTCTCACTAGCTACTACGTCAACCTTTTCATCATTTTCATCACCTGAACCCTCAACTTCAGGTTTGGATGGTTCGGATGCTGCAATTGCACCACTTGAAGCAGCTGAACCGATGGGTGAGGGTGATTCACTGGTTTCGGAAGCAGTGGCTGGCTGGGGCGGTACTACTGAATTAGCTGGTTGCTCAACATCAACCTTGTCAACCATTTCTTCATCCTCATCGCCGGATCCCTCAACTTCTGGCGCTGGGGTTGCTTCAACTGGCCTAGTCGTAACCACCGAGAAACCTTCGTCAGTTGGTGCACTAGCTCCAGCCACTTCTCCACTTGGTATGGCCTGGTCGGTAATGATCTGCACTATTTCAGGCTTAGCGGAAGTAACTACCTGGACTTCTTCGAGAGAGTTGAACTCGGTTACTGATTCAGGTGCTTCGTCTGCTCCATTAGCTTCTGTAGCCGAATCGACACTTCCTACTTCCTCAGATGGTAAGCTGTCAGCTCCACTTGGAGTGTCTGTTGATTGAACAGTCTCTTCCTGTGGGGCAAGTGGCTTAAAAAAATCGGCAATCGGTGCGTCTGTCGCGCTGATATGATCGGGAACGACAGAATTATTAATTTCGTCCACCCCTGATGCGAACTCCGTTACAACCGATATTTCAGTGGCTGAACCAAGATCCGAGTCTTCGGGGAGGTCAGTAGAGGGTGCTGGATGTAGTGATTCAGGGATAATCAAACCAGACTGAAAGTCAACCTGGTTTTCACTTGCGGGAGCATCCGGTGCTGGAATATCTGTGCTGGATTCTGCAATACTTTCAGGCAAGTCTGTTGCAGTTGCCACCTCTGGGAGGGGCTGTTCAGGTTCAGCATCTGGAGACTCTCCAGTCAATCCCGTCTCAAAAACAATCTCTGTCTCGCCTGCAGGGACAGCCGGGAATGAAGCATCGGTGCTAACTTCTTCCATGATCTCAGGAATTTCGGTTGATAGAACAACGTCGATAGCTGCAGTGGATTCGTCGGGTTTGGCAGATTCTGGGGCGACTACGAGTGTATCTGGATGGCCAGTATTCTCGCCAGGAAGGACTGACAGTATTTCATTCATCTCGTCAGCTGGATTTTCCGTTGCAGACACTACCACAATCGGCAAGTCGGTTGCATCACCGCCGATATCAACTTTCTCAGGTGCAAGCCCAGATCCCGTGTTTGTATCAACGGTATCGATCGGCTTAGATTCATGCTGATTTTCAGAAGGTGAGAAGACGCTAATCGGACTGTCGGTACCTTCAATGCCTACTTCAGTTGCGACGGGGAGATCAGTGCTGGTTTCAATATCTTCTGGCTGTGCACCGGCAGCTGCGTTGTTCTCAGGCATATCTTCAGGTGATGCTGGGTTGGTTTCAGGAGTTCCTGGTTCTGGATTAGGATTCACCTCTGGAAGTTGAGCTTGTGGGGTGTCTGTTGTCTCAACATCGCCAGTAAGATCTTGGGGTTGTTCAGCAGCATCAGTGGATGGTCCACTTTCTTCCTGTCCAGCAATGACCTCGGGTTCTTGACCAGAGCCTTCTGTCACTTCCGGTTTGTCACCCTTGTTTTGTTCTTCGGCAGAAGGATCCACGTCGGTGGGTCCTACTGGGAAAACATTTTCAACCGGGAAAATTGTGTCGATTGGTTTATCAGTAGCTTCGCTGAGTTCGGCTTCGCCATTCTTGTTTTCTTCGTCAGTGTTGGGTAAGTCAACTTCGTGCGTCTGCTGGCCCGCCTGAGATGCTGGAACGTCAACCGGGAAAATAATGTCGACTGGTTTGTCGGTGGCAGGCTCACTATTTTTGTTCTCCTCTTCGGCCGTTTGTTCGGTTCCTTCTTGAGGCTTTACTCCTTGATCTGCGGCATCAGGGGCTAAGTTATCAACCGGGATGCTGATTCCCTGTGGCCTCCCGGTACTTTCTTCGTTTTCGGAAACTCCTTGTTCAAAAATGTCTGTGGTCGTTTCTGTCTCGCTTTGTCCGGCTTCGCTAACGGTCTCGGGGTTGGAAACAACAACAATGGGTTTCTCTTCAATCGCAACACTGTCGGTAGAAGGTCCATGATCAACACTTGGGATATCAGTTTCCGGTGCGGCAGGGGATGATCCATCGGGTACCGATTCGGGTTCCTCGGGGTTTACAGCCGCTGGTTCAACTGGTAACTCAGAGTCAACTTCGGGTTGTTGAGAAATTAAAGATCCGGAAGCATCTACAGGCTTGCTAGAAACATCGACATCAGTTTCTGGCTCGGAAGGGGATGGCCCATCCGTTGCCGATTCTGGTAGGGATTCCGAAGCGTCAATAGGCTTGCTAGCAAGATTGATTCCAGCAGGGGTTTCCGTTCTATCGGAGCCACTATCGGGAATTTTCGTGACTCCGGATTCCGAATTTTCGGAGAGTGGAGAGGCGGAATCCGGTGTAGCTGACTCAGGTGGGGCAGGGAATGATGCGTCAGTTGCCAATTCGGGCTCAGTTGATTTCTCACCATCGATTTCGGGTTGTTGAGAAACGAGGGACCCGGAAGCGTCGATCGGCTTGGTAGAAACTAGTTCCACTTCAACGGGAGTGTCCGTTCTGTCTGCATCAGTTTCCGGAGTTTCGGATTCTGCATTTTCGGAGACTGGTCCGGCAGATCCAGATCCAGCTGTTGATGGTCCATCAGTTCCCGATTCAGGTTCCTCAGGTCTCACAGTGGCTGGTTCAACTGGTGTCTCATTGTCGACGCCGGGCTGCTCAATAGGCTTGTTAGGAACCACCTCGGCTTCAGCGGGAGCGTCCGTTCTGTCGATGCCAGTTTCTGGACTTTCGGTGGTTTCGGATTCAGCACTTTCCGAGACTGGTCCGGCCAATTCAAGTCCAGCTGTTGAAGGCCCATCAGTTGCCGATTCGGGTTCTTCAGGTTTCCCAGCGGGTGGTTCAGCTGGTGTCTCATTGTCGACGCCGGGCTGCTGGGAAACGAGTGATTCGGATGTGTCAATAGGCGTGTTAGGAACCACCTCGGCTTCAGCGGGAGCGTCCGTTCTGTCGATGCCAGTTTCTGGACTTTCGGTGGTTTCGGATTCAGCACTTTCCGAGACTGGTCCGGCCAATTCAAGTCCAGCTGGTGAAGGCCCATCAGTTGCCGATTCGGGTTCTTCAGGTCTCACATCAGCTGCTCCAGTTGGTGTTTCAGAACCAACACCGGAAACGGAAGATTCAGGAGCGTCAATAGGCTTGCTAGAAATCAATTCCACTTCAACGGGAGCGTCCGTGACGGTGCCGGCTTCGGATTCCGCGTTTCCGGAGGTTGGACCGGCGGATTCTGGCTCAGCTGGTGATGGTCCATCGGTTGTCGATTCAGGTTCCTCGGGTCTCACAGCGGCTGGTTCAGCGTCAACGCCGGGCTGCTGGGAATCCACAGATTCAGATGCATCAACAGGCTTGCTAGAAACTAAGTCTACTTCAGCGGAAGCGTCCGTTTTGTCGGTGCCACCTTCCGGATTTTCGGTGATATTGGAAGGTCCTGGACCAGGTTTTTCCGATCCCGACACTGCGGAGTCAACATTTCCTGCAGAAACGGATTCAAAGTTTTCGGTCACTGGTGCTTGCTGTTCGGCTGTTCCTCCGGAGCTTGAGGCTTCAGCAACAGCTACAGGAGTTACCTCATCGACTCTATCAGAGCTTTCGGTGACGTCAGTAACAATAACTGATGTTTCTTCGCTTCCGTTAGCTAGAAAATAAACAAAACCTAAGTATTTTCTCAACAACGATTGACCTTTATCTTGAAAAGACAAAGTTAATATTCAGTAAGACATCTAGTTCTTCTCCATTGGGCTGACTCGCTCTTATTGATCCTAACTAGCTTTGGAACGCTCCAATTCGTATGTTTTTACGTGAATAATTCATCAAAAATCCAGAAGCCGATGAGCATCGTAATTACGGTACTGGACCATCATATTAGTCCATTACGGTAGAAGTAAGAAAGATCTTACTTCAAAGTTGAACGATCAAATGTCTATAATTACTAGTTTCTCATCCACAGCTCTTAAGTAATGCGATGACTTTCAATATCTCACTGAAAACCATTTCTTGAAGTAGTCTAGTGTTTTCTTTTCCTTTGTACAGGAACAAGTATGTGACGATAGTTCAAAGAAATCCATCGTCTTGGCCTCGAGCCTGCTTTTCCCTATATTTGCTTTTTATGTATTAATTAGATCTGTACTAAACACAAACTGAACTTTGGCTTAATATTTCCCATACAGTTGTCGTTCTGCAAATTTAAGATCTAGTAATTGTAAATCGCCAAATGTCTTTTGTTTGACACTGACTGACGTACTGACCAAAGACATCCCAAGCCAGACGAACAAGAACAAACAACACACGCAAACAATGCACATACCATGAAGCAAATGAACTTTTGAGTGGATGACGCTGTTAAACAGGAAAATTCTAGCCGGGCCTTCAGATTCTTATTAAGTCAATGAGAATTAAACAATAATGGGATCTCAATACTCCAGACAAAGCCAACATATCTGCTCTTCCAAGTGTAAGCAAACTTAAGTGCTTTGCTTGAATAACGGTTACACTATACCCACTTAGAGACAAGGCCTGTATCAGAGCAAAACGAAACACGTTGTCAGTGAGGATGATAATTAAACTGACTTGTATAGTTCAAGTCACCGTTTTTATTTTACAGGATTAGTAACCGAGAGGAGGAGCAGTCGTACCTCGAAAAGTAAAAATATGACAAGAAATTCAAGAGAAGATTCGAAGCGGGGAAAAAACATCGTTTTCGGATTATCCAATAAAAGTGTGTGTTTTAGATTTCAGCTCAATCCCACAATACCTGATAATTGCATATTTCCAATTTTTAGGTAGTATGTAGGCTAATGATTAGGGATTTAAATCAAGGTATACATGGACAAGAGTAGGAAAAAGTTTGAAAAAACACGTCCGACATATCTTCTCCAAAAGGAATAGACTGTTAAAGAAAAACTTGGAGTAGGTCGGGATTTAAAGACAGGAAGGATTAAAAAACGGAAAGGGATGGACCATACGTGCCTGGACTACAGTCACAACACAAGTGGAAACATGTAAACATTAAGAACAAGCAAGTACCAGTAAGAGGGTTTGATCTGGGAGATCTCAGTGTCTTCTTATTAAGTTTGCGTCCAGCTGATGTGTTTCGTGCTGAAGAGTAAACATAATTATCACTAAAAGCACAAGTACCGTATTTTACAACTCAGCCCTACATTTTCTTGTAAGATAACATTCGCGGCCCAAATCTTTATCAAAACAACTAAATAATATGTAATCGATCTAGTACTTTAAACGAAGTGATCAGTTGTAGCAGGCATTTAAACAGTAAACCAAATGTTTTTCTTCTTCAAATGGGCTGGTTTTTTAAACAGAAATGTTAAAACAACCTCAGATGATTTACTGAAAGAAACAAAAACTGCTAAAAATTCAGATTTTTTGGCCAATCAGTGATATTTCCAAATCACTAGATGAGCTCACGGTCCTATGTGAGTGAGATCAAATACGAAAGGAGTTAACTTCTTTTGCAAATTAACTTCTTCACCGACTCTTCCATTCATTTTTGTTTAACTGTTGTTTCTGCATTCTCTTGGAATTGTGCTGTATTTATGTTTGGGTCTTCAAAACTACAAGCTCTGTCTCCGTTTTGACCCGCTGGTATAACGTTTTTGTCTTGTATTGTAGTAGCCTATGTTAATAAAATGAACTGAACTGAACTGGTCGGTGGCCCTTCCGCCCTTGATCTAAAGAAGATATTTTGCTTTTCAACTCGACTGTTTTTCTTTACCATAGCTTTTTGCTTTCGTCAGCTCAATTATTGTGCTTGGTCATCCGTAGTAGTTTGTGAAGAGGTTCTATTCAAACCGTTGTTAATATAAGCCAATAAACACGACTAAAGAAAAAACATGAGCACCAAGTTATGAAAGGTCATCATCCTTATTGACTGACAGAAAACTCATGTCAGCCTCTTTTTGCAACGTAGTGTTTAAGACGCACTTGTGCGGATATGTACACTGTCTGACCAAAGTTGCTTTAAGAATCTTGTAAACCAAGAGGCAACAGGTAAAAAGAAGTAAATGCATTTGAGAATTTGAAGTTTGTGTTCTCTATGAACAAAAGATAGATGTCACGATGTTTGAAAAGCTTGGGTCCAAGAAAAAGTACATGAAGTACATATTTGACGGTCAAAACGGATAGGTCAGCTACATTTTATTAGAGCTAAATTTCGGCCCTTCTTGGCAAGGGTTCTCTTCAGGCTCAAGCTAAGAAATAAAAGTTAATTTTTCAGCTTGAGCCTGAAAAGAACCCTTGCCAAGAAGGGCGGGAATGTAGCTCAAATAAAAATGTAGCTGACATATCCGTTTTGACCGGCAGAGTCAGCTTGGGCTGAAGGAATATCCATGAAGTATACATATATACATATACATATATATATACATATGTGTGTGTGTTATGTACACTGTCTGACCAAATCGCAAATGATAATTGGCAAAAACTGTTGGGATCTCCTTGAACAAGAGGCAACAGACGAGGAGGTCGACGGGACCAGAGCCATCAACGCGAAAAGGTCCCCCTACTGATTAAGCAGTCTGCCTTTAGGTTACTTAATAAATGAATTTGATCTAAAGAAATTCACCACTTTGAAGTAAATTTTCTTCCTTGCCCCGTCTCTCTTTTATTGGTTGAAGCGGACGTCTATATAACTTGTGCTGACACAGGCATTCTCATTGAAAACTGAAATTTTAAAATATTAAGTGTAAACACATTTAAACATATTTTTTCGTAAAAATATTGTTCGAATTTGATTTTGATATTTTTGTTATAAATGTTGTTTGCTGCTGCTTTGTAGACATGGTTCTTCTTTCTCGCCTTAGGCTGTAGTGTTTTTTCGGGGCCCCATATATGGTATAATGATGTAGGTTCACTCTGGGCTCTAAATTGTAGCATAAATATGTCTCAGTTTTCTCCAGACATTTTATTAACTCCTTACGCTCAATTACGAAGCAGTCACTGAACCAAGCATTATCACAACCTGTTTTAGTCATAAAAATAACTGGATACGGCATTCCAAAGATGCGCTCCGGACCATATGATTATTATTTATTACTCATGGTTCTGACACCCGCCATGGGTGCAGCGTGAGAGCATTATACTTTCATAGACATATAAGACAGGATATCTGCCCAAAGCTACATACTATACACTGCTATCGCGTCAGATGGTTTCCAGTTTTTTTGTGATGTCATCTTTTCGGCTTATGTTGACTGTGAATCCATTTCAGTCAACTGGGGCATCAACAGACTTCATTTTACACTTGCCCTCATTAATTATAAAGCAGTGATTTTGTTACGTAAAGTAAAATTATCATTTAGCACTTTGCTTAGCGTCATACTTCATATATTTCTTGTTTCATACTTCATATGCTTTTCCTTGGTCGCAAACTTTTCAGACGTCGTACGAAACCCATCTTCCAAAGCCGTTCAGTCGATTTTTGCATTTTCGCGTGGACGGGATCACTCGTTCTGCTCTACAGCCATCCACGCGAAAACGTCCCCTAGGATTACGAAGGAAAGATTTGGGTAAGGGTAGAGTGCTATTTGCAGCGCACTTTTGTAGGATTTGCAGGAAAAGAAGGAAATAATAGAAGAAATGGTGTGGGAGAAGTTATTTTTAAAAATATTCGGAAGTAAAAGTTTTGAGGATATAAGAAACTTGCGTAGATTCCTTGAGGTCGACTCACAGGGAGAGTTGTCTGTAAATAGGTGATGAGGTTATGACACTGTTTTGTTGTTCCGTTGGCCATTTGAGCTTGCATGGAATAAATCTTAATTTACCTTACCCATCTTACCAATAATCTTGGATACCATTTGAGCCAAGTCTAGGTCGTCTTAAGTGGCCCAATTTTAATATTTGTAATAATACATAGATGGCACTTTACAGAAGGGACTTGTGCCGTGACCAAAAAACCAGAAACATTTTTCGAATGTACCTTAGAAGTCTAGGACTCCATTGTCTGAGCCACGTAGACATACCAGGAACCACAAGACGGGGTCTCATGGTGAAAACCAGATAAAACCAAATAAGCCCCTCGGTAGCTCAGATGGTAGAGCGACTGCCTTGTAAGCAGAGGGTCCCGGGTTCAAATCCCGACTGAGGAGCATTTTTGTCTATCAGTTCACTAATTATAAAATGTTTCCGCCTCAAGGGCGTCTTCCCCATTAAAAATTATATATTTGGATTTATCTGGTTTTCACCATGAGACCACGTCTTGTGGGTACTGGTATGTCTACGTGGCCCCGACAATGGAGTCCTAGACTTCTAAATTATATTCGAAAAATGTTTATGGTTTATTGGTCACGGTACAAGTCCCTTATGTAAAGTGCCATCTGTGTGTTATTACAAATTTCCGTGACATGGGGATGTGAACTGGTTAGACGAATTTGCCTTCGGGCGGGATCACTGTTCCTATGGCCGGCTTCTACCAGACTATTGTAGTGGTTTGCGAACTCTGTTCACAAGCTCCCCGGTATCTCAGATGGTAGAGCGACTGCCTTGTAAGCAGAGGGTCCTGGGTTCAAATCCCGGCTGAGGATGTATTTTTGTCCATCAGTTCATTAATTATAAAATTTAATATTTGTTTTTGAAAAATCAATAACTATTATTATTACTAAGTACTTATTATTATTACTTTTTGTATTCTTTAAAATCTTATTGAAGTCTTTTAACTATCTGTGGTGGTTGTAAGTTCAAGAAACGTCGGGATCTGATTTTTTTGTCTCGCCATTTTAGCGGAGCCATTATTTATTATAGAATAAGTTGAAGAAAACCAAATTTTAGTGCCAAACTCAATAAAATAAAAAACGGGGAATAATTAAAACAAAGAAAAAGGAAGAGAAACCAACTGAAGAGTTGGATGTCAAGTTTGATTGTTTATCTTAGTGACTGAAAACTTGTTTATTTCTTTTTGTTATTTATATAAAGTCTATCGACATTCCCAACTTTGTCTACTTTGGTCATTAACAGTGTCCTGAGGGCTGAGAAATGTTCTTATTAATTACATCACTATGTTATACTACACATTATTTCTTTGTAAGAAGAAATATTGCGGACCAAACAAAAGGATAACTATAGGCTAACTGAAATATACGCAGTTCAGTTGCGCACGACCGAATCACAAAAAGTCGTTCAAATTTGGCGCCGTTGATACGGAAGAAGCGCATCAGCCGTGACGTCACGTTCTCACGCAAGGACGTTGACTGACCTCTTGATTTGATTTTCTTCTGCTGGCAGCAAATTGTGGGAAAACGGTTTTTAGCGTTTTTTTAGAAACCGCAGATTATCACACGGGTCGGCAATCAGCACGATATGAAGGGGCCATTATGTCTGACGGTAATTGCGTGTTACAGGAAATTTGATTACTTTTGATGTTTTTTTTTTTTTTAGAGCAACCCGATGAAAAATTTATTTCAAAATAGTAGTAAGAAGTTGTACGAAAAAGTAGCATGCAGTACTAACTGATGCTACTACATGCTTCTACTTCAAGGCTACCGTGTTACTGCATACTACTGCATGCTACTATTAGCAAGACTGGATGCTACTATGGCAAGACAGGATATGCTACTGGATACTACTACATAAAATTGGACTCGTCTGAGGCAAATTAAATGATATTATTCTTTGCTACTACATAATATTACATGCAACTTTTTCGTACAACTACCATACAACTACGCAGGCTACAAATTTTTCATCGGGAAAAAATTGCTACGTTTGCTCCCTCAACCTTCGCTACTGAAATAAAAGAAGATACAGAATGTTCCAAAGCAAGTGTTTCCCTTGTTTTTTTCCACACGTTTGTTTTTCCAACTTGAGCGGCTTTGAGCCTGAAGGGGACCCTTGCGAAGAAGTGCCGACAGATAGCTCTAATAAAATTCTGCTGACGTATCCGTTTTGCACTATCAAATATAAGTGTCCCTTCACTTAAGCGAGGCGAAGAACGAGGTTTCGATGTTTACGGAAAATACATACTGCGCTTTCTTTTAACTAATCTGAGATTTTTCAGTGTTTTGATAGTTTCATCTAAGGCTACGCCACGGGTCCAATTTTTTGGGGGGGCCGTATGCCTCTGCTTTGACCCTCCGTTCATATTTCATAGTGCAAAACAGATAGGTCAGCTGAATTTTATTAGAGCTACATTTCGACCCTTCTTGGCAAGGGTCCTCTTCAGGCTCAAAGCCCGTAAGGTTAGAAAAGCGAACTAGTCGAAAAAACATTTTTTTTGTGGAAACCTGTGGAATTTTTTTTTCTTTCCAGCGGCTTTGAGCATGAAGAGGACCCTTGCCAAGAAGGGCCGAAATATAGCTCTAATAAAATTCAGCTGACGTATCCGTTTTGCACTATCAAACATGATTCGCAGTTAGCTTGGGCTGAAGGAGTATTTACCTCCATTCGTTTTCATTTTGTACATAAGTGATATATTAATCCTTGAATCCCACCCGGAACATTATGCCACTATCTACACTTTTGCGCAATTTATCCGAACGTCCTAAAAGTAATTACGAATTTACTATGTAAAATCTGTAAAACGAAAATAAAAGCTATAAAACGAAAATAAAAGCTGTAAGACGAAAATTGACAGGAAGCTTAAAAATTACAGAAAAACCTTCCGCTGATAACACACTTCCAGACAAAAAGATTGACCGAAGTGTAAATCTGAATAGCCCCGGAAAATTGGTACGACTATCCCCACCTATCACCTAAATCGTTCATAACGGCCTACTAACTAATCGTTAGTACCTGCCGTTTTTAAATGGCGCGAGCCATTTAAACGTAATCTCAACCGAGCACATACTTACTGGTAATTGTCCAGTGATGCATTCCAGATTGCAAGTTTTTTTAAGGTCATTCACGTTTTACCCCTTTCTTCTTTATTTCTTACGTAATAACTCTCGGTCATTCACGTTTCCCCTCTTTCTTCTTTTTTTTTAGCCTATATAATTACTCCGTCTTTCTGTATAATTGTGCATTATGATGGGAAATAAACCAATAATAACACAAAAAGTAAACTTACAGCATTCGTATGCTTCGGGGCAGCATTGATCTGGCCTGGGCTTGATTGCAACACAATTATTACCCAAGGGCTGCATCGGTCGCCCACATTCTTGCACCGCACAGACAATGTCTCCATGCATACAGTAGCAATGCTCGCAGGGATCCTCGGTGGGCACCAGGGCACCGTCGGTGTAAACTTCACCGTTTCTAAAGCACATGTCAGAGTTTGCAATGGCAGGGGGAGCTGTGGTGCCAATCAGAACTGGGCGCTTGTCGCGGTCTGGAATAGAAGGAAATAAAAATAAAATCGTAAAATAATCAATCAATCAAGTTTATTTTCCAAACAGCTTAAAGCTATAAGAGGTTTTTCCAAAAGTTTTCCCACAAGTTCGTTTTTCCAACTTGAGCGGCTTTGAGCCTGAAGAGGACCCTTGCCAACAAGGTCCGAAATATAGCTCTAATAAAATTCATCTGACGTATCCCTTTTGCACTGTCAAATATGATTCGCAGTCAGCTTGGGCTGAACGAATATTTAGCTATAACAGGAATAAAATATTTACGAAATACGCAGACACGAAATAAATTAGCTAATACGCTTACAAGATATGACCAGAAATAAATGATGGGATGAAACTATGTAAAAACTGGGAAGAAGATTTAGCAGGATATGGAGAAAAGTGATTGCCGGTGTTACTCTCGAACCGACGCACGGAAAACGGGAGGGGAGAATAAATAAATAATAAATAAATGATAGTTTAATCCGTAATATCTTTAAATACATAAAAATTGCTTTGGATATGTCAATACAAATAAAGACACTTCAAGCACTATATCAATCAACTCGACAGGTCAATATTAATTATCTGATAACATTAAAATTTCATAAATAAACTACATTAATAAACAAACGCTTACTTCTTTCAACCCAAGTGGTGGCGAGGCGAACAAAATCCTCAGAACTTGATGTATGAACGAGACAGTCTTGGAAGAACAGATTCGGGGGGGGGGGGGGAATGGACGGTGTAAGACTGAAAAGTGGCTGTTTTTTATATTCAAAGATTTGAGGCGAAGTTCCTGAACCAGGCATTCAAGAATAGACATAAGTTTTTTAGATCTACTATAGTAACAAATTGGAAAAAGCCAAACATGGCCACACCTCAGACCATAGATGCCAACAAAATTCAAACTGCAGAACAAAACCCAGCACTATTTTCTTTTCTTCATCGCAAATAATACGAAAAAATGGCATCGCGGATTTTTCTGAAAGATACCAGGGAAGAGAACAAGAGCTACGAGCTGGTCCGACAGACAGACAGAAACTGTGATCGCAGTTCAGCTGGTAAATTCCAAATGCATAAAACCAAAAACATAATTCAGCGAGACTTACCGCAGTCGTATCGAACTGGGCAGCAGACCCCATCTTCAAATACAGGCGAGCAGCCATCAACGTGTAGGGTACACTCTTGCATAACACAGGCAGTGTGATTGCGGATGCAGTAGCATAGATCACAGGGTTTGCTTGGGTCGGATGGAACCTGGAAAAGTAGCCTTCGATAAAGCCAGTTTACGGCGGAGATGGCACCAGAGTGACAGACAGGGTTGCCACATAAAAAATATTTAAAGAGTGACTTTTGGCCCAAAACAGAGAGTGACTTGGGAGTGAAATCTATTTTCATGAAATGTTCGCTTATGGTCGGAATCGCCTTTGTAAAAGTGGCACATCTTAATTTCACTTTCATGAAGAAAACTTGAAATAGTTACTTCTGGTCGGAATCCCTGCTGCAAAATGACACATTTGGTCATTTTCTGAAATAGAGTGATTTGTATGTCCTACGTAGTCCAAGAGTGACAAAAATAAAATAGACTGACAATTCACACTATCGTGCGACATGTGGCAACACTGGTGACAGATTTTTCCCAGTCATGCCTAAATCCTCAATAATCCTGGCCCAACGACCAGCGTACGAGCAAGGGTACTCATACGCTGGGGCATCATGCTTTAAAGCAAGGGAACAGTACCCCATGACAATGGGTTGAACTGAAAATCCAAAATGAAATTTCGTTTTTGAAACAGATCCATTGCTCTACTGCACGATGCCTCAACGTACGAGAACCATTTACATTATCACATAACGCACTAAATTTAGATGTGCTACACTGTCAGAAGTTTCATAACAGACAACAGAAGGATGCGCGGTTTCAACTGACAGTGCGTAACAGACAACACTTGGGATGTTATCTGTTGTGTTGGAAAACGTTATACATGAAATGTTGTGCAGAACAAGCCATTGCCAGGAAGAGTAAAAAACAGCCAAAAAAGCATCTACTGCCTTTTTTGTTTGTCGTCATGATGTCTGAAAATTCAGCAGATGCTTTTTGGCGATTTTTCGGCTCTTCTTGATGGCAACGCTTGTTATGTATAGCATTTTCAAACACAACAGACAACATTCGAAGTGTTGACTCTTACGCACTGTCTGTTGAAAACGCCCATCCTTCTGTTGGAAGTAAGTAAGTAAGTAAGTAATTTATTTATAACCCGCCATTCGAAAAAGTGGAGTAAATGAAAATAAGTAAAACACATAAATACACAGAAAAAGACACTTAATTTTCAATCTTCGACCAGGAAGTAATGGACAACGTCGTGCGCTGGTTCGGCTGTGTTGTCCATGATTAAACGATGAAACTTTCATAAAATGTTATGAAACTTCTGACAGTGTAGGGAAGCTACACTGGATTCCCGACAGCTTTGCAAACTGGTGCCGGACAGTTTTTGTGCACCGTACAGGTGCGTTCACAATTTTTTTAAACTTTTAATTCGCTCATTGTTGGGCAACCGGGAGGGAGTTCGAGATATTCTTCAATAAACCTAAACGGCTCTCATAAAGAAGTGACAAGTTTAGTAGACAGATTTCGACCAGGAGTTCGACCTCCCCCCCCCCCCAAAAAAAAGAATACAATAACTATCGATTTTTACAGGCTTAAACCTATGATCTGTATCGTTTTTGTACTTTTTGGTCGCGGGCAAAACCCCACGGTCGGGTCCCACCGAAATAAATTTCTGGATACGGACATGATCGTAACTAACAACAATAATACTACTAATAATAATTTATTTCCACAAATTCCAGAGGAAAAACGAGTGGAGTACAGCAAAGAAAAAGAAAGTAATAAAATACTAAAATAACTATACATACAAAAATACTAGCACATAAACAGGGGGGTAAGGGGGTGGTGTGGTGAAAATAATAATAAGTAGCTGGAACGCTACCTGGGAGCATATTTTCCAGCTCCGGAAACACTATTTATAATTACTGCCCATTCAAAGGGGGAAATAACTGCTGGCAACATTCCATTTCAAAACACGGAAAGCACCGGTCAAGTTTAATCGCTCGCCCATACAGTTTTGGACAAACCAGTTTAACCAGATTGACGTGCCTAAGATGCGACCAACCCAAAACTGGTTCGGAAACAGGTGTAATGACTGTGCAAATACTAATGGACGAAAGCGGACAAGACTGCGAAGGAGGATTATAATTAGAAGACTCGCGGGTTTTTCCGGATTTTCGAGTGGTTGTTTAGACGATTAAAGCTTTTCTTAAAGAAGAATGGATTATAGTGTCTTTGGTAGTTCAATACTAGTGAGTGATTTGGGCTTTATTTCGTATTTAAATATCTGCCACACCCTTTTCTTTTACTATGACTGTAATTCTGCGTCGTAAAATCCAATTTTTTTTCACCCATTTGTTCGCAAAAAGGTAACATATAAAAGGGCGATAATAGAAACAGATAACACAAGGATGCTCAATCATGTGTTAAATGTTGTCAAACTTCTGAAAGTGTAATGAGTATTCCGGATCCGGTAATCCGCTAAACGGATTACCGCATTCCGGAGATTCGTTTCCGGGGACGAAACATTACGTACTGCTGCTTAATGTCCCTTAAGGTCAAGACACACAGACAGATAGACAGTCAGTCAAGACCGGTCTCGTCGGCCATCTTGGGGCCTCTCTTCTCGCCAGCGCATGCTTATAATAATATTCTAATTATAGACAACCGGATTGGCAAATGAGTCTCTCCAGCATTTTGAAGGACCACAACCAGGGCTGCCACGGGATAGTGATTCATCACAAAATTTTGTCTGCATCCCCAAAATACACAATTTGGGTGATTTTCAAATTAAAAAGAATCCACATTTTCGAAAAAAAATCACCAAAAATGGGTGATTCGAATTGGTCTTGTGTCCCGACAAAAAATTCTTTGACTGTTTAGTTGTATGGTTGTTGTACGAAGAAGTTGCATGCATTGATATGTAGTATTATGGAATACTTTGATTTAACATGCCTCCGACTGGGGTAATCTTACGTAGTAGTATCCGATAGCATCCAATCTTGCTGTAGTAGCATCCAGTTTGCTAGTAACAGCATGTAATGTCAACAGTCACTACTGCATGCTACTCTTCCGTACAACTTCATACGGCTAATTCTCGAAAATTTTCCATCGGGGTGGCAACCCTGACCAAAACGTTTGCGAGAACTGCGAAGACGACATTCGAAGGCGATTTTCATTAGTTCTTGACAGAGGCGTTACTAGCCAAAATGTTTGGGGGGGGGGACGAGGCATTTACCGACTGGCTGGTAATTTTTACCGACTTTCTCTGCAGAAAAAACTACTGTTTTCAACAACAAAAATGACATTTTTGAAAAAAATCGACTAATTTTCAGAAAAACCGACTATTTTGAAGAAAAATCGACCAATTTTCCGAAAAAACGACTGCTTTCATGAAAAAAATAAACTGTTTTGACGAAAAATCGCGGTGCTTTGCGCCGACTCGGTTGATTTTTACCGACTGGCAGACAGCATTGGGGGGGAACGTCCCCCCCCCCCCCCCCAGTCGTGACGCCCCTGGTTCTTGAACGCTTATGTGCAGGACATTGCGCCACTTGAGTAATAACAATACTAATAATAATAACAATATAATAAAAATAACAATAATAGTTAAAATGAGTAACGAAGGGACTACCATACCTGCGCGCCATCTGGATAGTATTTTCCTTCAATTAAACATCCCTCTTCTTCACTCATAGCAATTCCGGTTATAGATGCCGGCACCGGTCGAGTCGTCGTGCTCACGACGCCAATCATAAGGGGCACAGGAACTGGAATGAAATAAACGAAAATGAAATAGGCCCCTTTGATTTCTTATTTGTCATGTTTGACGGTGCAAAACGGATAAGTCAGCTACATTTTATTAGAGCTATATTCCGGCCCTTTTTGGCAAGGTTCTCTTCAGACTCGAGCTGGAAAATGAACTTGTGGAAAAACAATTTAAAGGACACCTGAATGAATCATCCCTATCTGTATGACTTCCGTTAACATTGCCTGCAGAAAACCCAATCCAAATACGAAACAGTGTTTCCAAGCAATGATTTTTGCTCCATTTTGCATCTGTCCTTCTTTCAGTACCGAACAATTTCAGAAATGAAAAAATATCTCCTATCAACCGTTCTTCTGGAATATTTTTTAACCAGTTAAGCCCAAACGTATGTCTAGAAGAAATTCCAATACGATCCGGCCAGCGCTGTACAAGATTTGAATGAATTGCGCTTTTTGTCTTGGAGTCTGCATGTGCAAACCTCCAGAAACGAACATCCCTATTTTGAAAACGTGACGCTCAGGAGAAGAATGCTCTCCGTGGCCATGTCTGTAAATGCATTCTCCATGGTGTGTTCAAGTATGGTTTCATTGTTCAGGTGCCCTTGAAGATTCTTCCTTAAAGGAACATAAAACTTGACTCTAACTTGACTCGGGGAGCTAGCTGACATTTCAGGAATGTACCCTGGATCGATAATGAGGGTAAGAAAAATTCTCGCAACGACCATTGCAGTTTCCGGGCAGTTTCCGAGAATTCGACTTTTGAGCTAGTAGAAAAAAAAGCAAAAGGTTTGTGTGCCGGCAGTAGGAATCGAACGCACGACCTCTTGACTACTTTCCTGATGTGTTAGTCAACACGGCCAAAGGCGAACTTTTACAGTGCATAAGTGCATAATTACAGTGCATAAGGGGCAAGGGCCTGCCAGCTAGCTTTGGGAACACTACGGAGGGGGTTCGAGATAACAAAGAAGGGGGGTCCTGTCGACAATAAGTCCCTGTATCTTTATCTAAGCCCCCCAGGTCGGTTTGGTGGCCGAAAGTTGCGTAGTCAAGTTTTCTGTGCCTTTAAATATATGATTTTGTGAACTTCTTCTCTGAAAATTGGTTGGAGTTACAGCTGGTGCTGCGATTTCATTCTGGACATGGCCGCTGTTTTTGCTGTTCGATTGGGTCGTCGAAAGGGTAGAGATTCTTCTGCATTTTGGTTTTGGAATCAGCTGTCTCTTCTTCTTCTTTCCAGCTAAGATGGATACTTGTCGGCGGCATGTATGGGCGATTTGAAGTTCCGTACTGTGGTGATAGATATTCCTTCAGCCCAAGCTGACTGCGAATCATATTTATATGCTGACTTAACCGTTATTCACCGTCAAATATGATTCGCAGTCAGCTTGGGCTGAAGGAATATCTACCACCACTCTATTTCGGAAGACCACCTTCCAACGTCTTTTGAGAATCGCCAGCCACTCAACTAAAACTCAGGTCCGCGCGGGCCGTTCTTATTAAAGTTGAGAATACTCAATATGACTAAGTCCATACTCTATATGACTAAGTCCAAAACACACCAGTGATCCTCAGGAAGAAAGAGAAAACGTCTCACTAACGACTCAAACACAACAACTCAAATCCTCTGTCAGTGAATCACGGCGATCGCTGGGAACAGCCGTGGTGCCGCTTCCGGCTCGTCCGCTAGGTACACGGCGATTCTGCATCGGCAAGGAGAGTTAGTCATCAAGAGTATTCCGTCAGCAGCCACGCTGTCGTCCTTTCCTTGACAAACCTTGTAACATCCAAAGAGCTTGCCACGTTGAACCCGGCATAAATTGTGAAGGTAAATTTAGGGCTTCGAGCCAATGTGGATAAGTTAAATCACGAAGAGCAGGGCCAAAATTCGTGAAATACACGTGGGCCTACACGCACAGATTTATATTTAAATCAAAGCCTTATCTTACTTTCTCAATCGAAAATACAGCGAATGCGGCTACTACATTTTCTAGTTACAAGAATTATTTTTAATATGATTTGATTTGTTACACATAGTGGTAAACAACCGCAAATAAAGACGGAGTAATCAAACAAGAAAAAAAAATAAAAAAAATATCAAAGCGTGATCTTACCTTCTGGGCAGGTGATGACTGGGCAACATTGTTCAGGCCTCTTTTCAACAATACAGTCCTGTCCGATCGGCTTTGCGAACGGACAGACTTTCAAGAAGCACATCAGCATGGAGTCATGGCAGGTACAATTAAGGCAGGGTTCATTTGTAATTATCCTCTCCCCCTCTGCATAATGTTGCATCATGTAGTAACATCCTGAAACTAAAAAAAAAAAAAAAATGTAAGTAGTGAACTGATAGGCAAAAGTGCGCCTTTGGCCGGATACGAACCAACGACCTTTCGGCACACGATGTTATTTTGACAATATGGAAAGAGGCTTCACACTATATTAATGAAAGGGTACATTATTTGCACACGACACTTGGCAGAGTAAAACAATCAATTAATTATGTAAATTAGCAAGAGAAAAAAGAACATAAGTCGTATTAACAAGATGAACAAATAAGTTGGCCCTGTTCTATTTCCTGTAACCTAACAAGTTCTGGGATCAGTTGATTCTACATTTTATTTAGTCTCTGCGCTAGGTCTCATGGCACCAAATTTTTCAAGCCAAAAATATTTTGCGAAGTACAGCGAAACACGGGGAAGCGATCTATTTATGTAATCAACAATTTCGTATAAGATTAACTAACACTAGGTTTTCGCGACAAAAACTTACTTTTATCTAATTGTTGCGAAAACGAGATAGCTATTTATCATAAGATTAACTAGCGTTTCTCACGCCAAAAACCATTTCATCTAAAGTTGAAAACACGAGGAAGCTATCTGTTTCTTTGATTAACAATTAACTAACACAAAATTTTCATGTCAAAAGACAATCTTTGATCAACTGCTACGGACACGAAGCTTTGCATTTAAATATTTTTAAGATTAATTAGCGCTAGGTTTCTCACACTAAAACAAAGCATGAGGAGCAATCTGTTTTTGCAATTAACCTTTTTTAGACAGACTCTGTAAATTGTTAGAGGTTGAACTAACTACCTCCATTACCCTAAAGAGTATATTTCGATCCGTTTAGTGCGGGTCTTTATCAGTTAGACTACAGTATTCTATATCTTGGCTCTTCTTGGCTGGAATCTCCTTCAGGCCGTACGCAGCAATCTAAACTAGCGACCAACCCTTAAAGTTTAACTGAAAAGGCCCGGAATAGGACAGTCTAGTTCCCCATCACTTATTCACTTAAAGAGGCTTGAAGACCAGATGAAAATTCATTACTTCGTTGCTCCACTATTCACGAACAGTCAATTTTCAAATAGTGGAATTTCCTGTCGGATTGGTGGTACTGATTTGCGCTTGTACCTGTGTTGTACGCTTGACAAAACGATGTACGAAAAATAAGTGTTCACGCAGTGAGCTACCTTCCACAAGCTGATCACTGGCCACTGAAAAGCCTCGTTTATAACGAGATTAAAATTTTCCGCGTCATAGTAGAATTTTGAGTTGATGACGGCCGTAGGTATTCAGAACGTCATACTACAGCAAATAGTGAAAAATAAAAAATCGCTTAACACAATCCAAATAATGCAGTGTATTCGGTTAAATGACACAAAAATAAGTTGGCTTTTCAGTTCAACTTTAAAGGTTAACCGAAAAGGGCTCAGATAAGACAATCCAGTCCCCCATCAATGATTCACTTAAAGATGCTTGAAGATCCGATGAAAATGCGTTACTTCGTTGCTCCACTATTCCCGAATAATTGATCATCATATGGTGGAATTTCCGTTTGATTTGTGGTACCTCAATGCGCTTGTACCTGTGTTGTATACTTGAAGAAAACGCTTTACGAAGAATAAGTGTTCAGGCAGTGAGCTACTTTCCGCGAGCTGGTCACTGGTCACTAAAAAGCCGCGTCTGTATTGAGATTCAAAATTTTCCGCGTCATAGTAGAATTTTGCGCTGTGAGGACGGCTATAGGTGCTTAACACAATCCAAATAATGCAGTGTATTCAGTTATATGATACAATAATAGGTTGGCTTTTCAGTTAAACTTTAAGCAGCTTCAAATAGCAACTTAAGCAGCAATTGAAGGAATGATATTTGTCGGGATACATCTATGTTAAAAGAGTGCTGACTTGTTTTGTTTGACAAAGCTTAAGATACCAATGAATGACAAATCAGAGCTAACATTTATCACATTTCCTAACAGTTTAAACCTCTGAGATCCCTGCTACTCTCACATATTTTATGTTTTCCTTCGTTTCCGTCTATATTTTTTTTAACAATTTTATGTTCTTTCCTATACCATTGTCCACGTTCCGGGGCATAAGTTTCTTTAGTCGTCGCACTTTTTCTATGTCTTCCAACATTTTTTTTTAATGTCTTTTACTTTTTCCATGCCCTCCAACAATTTTTTTTAAATCTTTTATTCAAAAATTCGAACTGTTTTTCTCGTTCTCTACGGGTACGCACTTAACGGTTAAATTCTGTGTTAAAAAAAAAAGAACTAACCACAAATTAAGGAAGTAGTAACTCTTGTTAACGTAAAAAGACAGTCGAAGTCAATGAACCCAATAAAAAGCTAGCTACCCTTTTCCCACTAAGACACAAAGGCAATTACAAATTAGAACTGCCATTTCCTGGCAAGCAGGTTTTAACGGGTGAAAAAGGTAGAGACAGGAATGTCTACCAAAAAATTATTGGTGTGATAAAAAGTCGCAGTCTTTTTGTCTCTCTTCGTATTTGAGAGACATGCGAAAGGGCAAAAACACTACGCGTCAGAATACTTTAATTTAATTTCTAAACAACAGACCCAATCTTGTATTCCGCTGTCTTTATTCAATTCAAAATGTAGCGAATAGGGAGAATCAAATTTTGGAATTATAAGAATTATTGTTATTGTTTGATTTATTACCTGTCATGGTAGACAACTGCACAGAAGGAAGGGGTAATCAAAACAAGAAAACAAAACAAAACAAAAACATAATATATATGGCAACAACGAAAACGCAAGTATTGACTACATAATTTATAATGCATAAAGTATATGGCAAGTCGTGGTCTCGCTTAAACAACTCTCAACTTTCCAGTACTGCAGGAATTGCTTAGAAGAGCCTCAAAGTCACCTTTTTTTAAAGTTAATATGATTTATTTGTTAAAAAAAAAAGAATACTTTACATTTTCCTTCTTTACATTAATTCCCAGCGACAGCTCACATTTCTTCTGAGTTTCAGAAAGGATCTAACGCAACAAAAAACAATAGCAAGCTTAATTTTGATTTTTACATTTTAAAATCAAATTAGCAGTTAGTTTCGATATTCACATATACTTGAACATAAATCGGTTTCGATCGGGCCGAGGATCGGGCACCAACCTGTCCATAACATCTTTGTGTAAATTAAAGTTTTATGTTTAAAAAAATAAAAACTTCAACCTTAAACTTTTCGACAGGTGGGGTTCATACAAACTTTTACAAATCAGATAATTTGTTCGGTTCCGAAAAACAAATTAACAATATTGCTACTGAAAAAAAAAAAAACTTTTCGACAGTTTCGGCCAGTCACGGAAACTCTGTATGACCAGGGACCCATAAAGTTCCTGTAATGACTCGCCATTCAGGGGGCTTGTCGTTTCCTATGCTTCTATGTTGCTATGTTGCCCAAGCCTCGCCTAGTTTCCAAAAATTCCGCTTGGGTCGAATTGGCGTTCTTGCTCAGATAGACAAAATTTGTTGGGACTATTCAGCATGCCACCAGGTACCTAAGCTAGGACAAATGATCCAGGATTCTCTTCCATTACAGAGAAATATTTCTAGTTCAGCACAACAGTTTTGTCTATCTGGATAGTTGGGTATTTTATCCCCGTGGGTATTTCTCGAACTATCTGACGCTCGGTCAAGAGTGCATCAGAAATCTCTTATTGACAAGCCCCCTGAATGCCGAGTCATTACAGGAAATGTATGGTCCCTGGTATGACCAAGCTGAAGTCCCTTGTCCACAATCCCTATCAGAGTTTTAAGTGACACACTATAACTCAAAACACTAAACTTTCGAAAGCTGCAAACTACAAGTTGGAAACCCCTCAGAGAAAGACGTAATGAGCTTAATTTAAGCTTGTTAGTCCGATTTGGCGCATTATTTGTTATTGTTTATCAGGACAGAAGCAGCGTGATCAGCTGGTCCATTTGGTCGCCAACCGTATCTGTATTATCTAGTGATTCCTTTTAACAAGTCGACTTTACCCGTGCCTTAGACCGGGACGGTTATTTTAGTCTGTAAAGCGATGTTTAGAGAATTATTCGAGCGTGAGTTACAATTAGATAATTAAGACAATTAGGGTCTTATCTGAAGACGGAATTTGTAAACCCTTATACTGTATTCGATGATTTGGCAAAAAACTTTCGAAACGTTGCCTCCTTGGACTAATTCTTAATGTCTTAGTTCTACGCAGAGGCGTTACTAGCCAAAATGTTTGGGGAAGGGGGGAAAGGAATTTACCGACTGGCTGGTAATTTTTACCGACTGTTCGCAGAAAAACCGACTGATTTCAAGAAAAAACGACGGTTTCGAAAAAACCGACTGATTTTCAGGAGAAAACGACTGTTTTGAAGAAAAAACGACTGATTTTCAGAAAAATCGACTGTTTTAATGAAAAAAAATACTGTTTGGCGAAAATCGCGGCGCTTTGCGCCGACTCGGTTGTTTTTTACCGACTGGTAAACCGACCGACGAACGGTTAGCGGCCGACCGACGAACTGTTACCGACCAACCGACGAACGGTTACCGACCCCTCCCTCCCCCCCCCCCGTCGTGACGCCCCTGGTTCTACGTGTGGTTCATTAGGGGGAGGGGAGAAGAGAAGTGTCAGCTTAACCTCCTTTTTGTATTAATAATAAAATAGTTTAATTAGAGCTCTTTCTGAAAGACACGCTGCAGATTTCTGACACACTATATAAGAGTTTATACTTCACATTTTATGTGTTGTGAAAAATTTGGATTAAATAAAAATAACAAAGTCTTACACAATTGTGATAGAAACTGAATAACTTACCTCTTTCTGAATCTTGTAGTGCAATTTCCGTAGTCAGAGGTGCTGAAAAAGATTAAAATGATTATGTAGTTAAAACAGAAAGCTATGTAAAAACAGTAAAATAAAATATCCACGACGCTTTCCGGTTGGAAAACAAGAGATGGCAAAGAATGTTGGACTTTGGTCACAAGGACTTTGGGTTCTTGGTTTCACATCTGGTTGGACACAAAAATAATAAAAAAGGAAAAAAGGATAAAAAACATAACTCAGGGACGAGCCTCCTTTTTCTTTGAATACTGCGTGTCTGATCTTAGATGTGGGTTAAAGTTGTGACACTGAAAGTTTTTTGTTCTTGGGACACTGTCCTATATTTTTTGTTTTTGTTTTTAAGTAATTAAACGTCGATTAATGCAGCAGTTTAATCTTGTTCTTTCTAGTCTAATCAATACCTGGGACTACTAAAAAAAAAAACAAGGTAAAAAGAAACACTGTTAAAAATAAACAAGGTAAGATAAAAATATTGCTACAAACGAATAAGGTAAAGCGAAAACAAATTCATCTCATAAAAGCGTTGCAAAATTTGTCTACTCTGAAACAGGCAAAGAAATATTTTTCATAAATCAGTAAAATACCGTAAAAATGTCTAGATTTATTTTTTCAATCCGCCCGGTTTAAAGAAATTACAAATGTCAGCCCGCGACCGGAAACACAGTATTTAATTAAGGTCAAAATTTATTTTAACAGCCCATTGTGTTTCCGCTTTAAAGTCACCACTAAACACTCACAATCCCATAAAATAAATCACCAGACGTAAATTACAAACGTCAAAATATCCAACATGTGGTTGGCTACCGATGAATATGTCAATTGTGATTTCTGCGGTTTGTGAACCGAGTTTCATGTCAATCATTTTCTGGGTGATTTGAGTCAAAAAATGAAAACAAAACAAAAAACTAGAGCGTGTCCCACTTGCTGCAAGTGGAGCAGGAAAGAAACTAGCATATCGTGTATGGAGGAATTCCGAATATTAAAATTTTCTGATTTCTGCATTATCTGTTATGATTTTACACAGTACACGACAACATTAGATAATTTCAAACTACTGCTTCACGTGTTCACTGTAAGAGATTTCTCCGAGTAAGGATTAAAGTTAACTGCAGTATTTGTTACTGGGATTAATCTTATCTCTACCGATGTATCTCTACTTATCTCTACTGAGATAAGATTAATCCGAATTAGAGATTATCTCTACTGAGATAAGATTAATCCGAATTAGAGATATCTCTACTGAGATAAGATTAATTCGAATTAGAGATAAGCTTATCTTTTTAGAGATAAGATTAATCCCAGTAGTAAATACTGCAAGATTTTTTTTTACAGTGTTCATGTACCGTATGAGGTTAAAAGGCAGACTGGCTACTTCGTCAAAAGATAAAGTTTAAGTCAGCGATGCAGTTCGAAAAATATAATTTAACTTAATCAATAAAATAAAAAAATACGGTTTAGTTTGTGAATTATTATTGTTACGTCACTTACGTCCTTAATCCCAAAGAGAAAGAAGAAAACGAAGAAGAACGAAATGATTACATAACAATACAAAATAACTTTATAATGAGTGTTGAATTATAGCTTCACGTGTTCGTGTAGGCTAACCCCCCCCCCCCCCCCAATTCGGCCAGTCGGTAAAAATTAACCGAGTCGGCACAAACCGCAGCAGTTTTTCATAAGAAAAAGTACCTAGATATCCTCTAGTATACCAGCTTAAAGTTTGATTCCAGTCACGGGTCAAAAACTTAACTCACGGGCTATTCGGGCCCACTTGCCCATGAACTTGGAAACTGGAAGGGTGGTTAAACTCCACATATGTATTCCCAGCCCTAAGATCTAAAGGCCCAAGGAATTTCATCGCCCTATCTCCAGTTATTGTCAAGGTAAAAACCAAAAAGCGAAAAGAGACCCCAATGCTCACAAGCCTACCAAGTTGCAACTTGATACCTGTTGATTCCTGTCACGGTTTACGTTCTTTAGTCTTGGGCAATATGGGCCCAGCTGCCCATGAACACTGTGGGTAGGGGAGGTGCAACTTTAAAAGTAATTTCCCAGCCCTAGGATCTACAAGCACAAGGAATTTCATCGTCCTATGTCCGGCTCTGGTCAAGTATGAACAATATTCACTGGGCAATCTGGGCCCATTTGGCCCTGAACCGGGTGGGTGTGGGGGTGGGACCCCCAAAAGGCACAACTAGACCCCAATACCCACAAGTGTACCAAGTCTGAACTTGATACCTGCACGGCTTCATGCGTTATGAGCTCCACAAAATACAGTGAAAACTGAACGCTTCTACAATGATCGCAAGAGTGGATTGTTCATAAATGAAAATTCCACTAAAAATGACTTTGAAAGTTGAGAGTCTCGGGGATGACAATAGATATAACTTTTCAGTGTCGTAGAGTGGAAAAGACGGGTCATTTAACTTACCTGAGTAGGTGCAGGTAACGTTGAGTATCACGATAAACAAAATTAAATACATAGCACTGACACTTGTGAGGCGTTCGGGCAAGCACGGCCCCCTGCTAGGCCTCTCCCTCGTCATCGAGGATCTGGAAAGAAAGAAAATATAAACAATATTTTCAACAAATGCACGAATCATGAGAAAATTATGAAAAACAGGTCAATCAGAAAACAAAATCTCCCATTTCCGGGGCTCGCTAAACACGTTAATCCCATTACTTGCTTATTAAATATTATAACAAAAAACAATAAGAATACAGTAATAATAGTACACATGCACTATCCGCCTTTATACATAGGCTATGCACGATTCTTTCAAGAAGGAAGTTAAAACTACCCATTGAACTTTCCAGCAAATTTCGGAAACTCCTAGCAAAGTTTTCACAAGAAAAAAGATCAAACCAGCCATCTAACTTGCCAACAAGTTTCAAGTATTTCTGGTAAAAGCTCAAGCACTAAACTAAGTCAATCACGAACCAGATCCATCTTCAAGGGCCACGCCCAGGTCTGACACAGTTCGCGTGCAAAGTGATACAATTGCTTTAAAAGGTTCGGATCTCTATCGAACCACTATGTCTAATTTGCTCTGAATCCTCAGCAGCCTCTAAGTTCATGAGCTATTTTTGTCAGTTCATAACTGCAGGCCAATAAATTTTTTTTCCTACATCTGCGACTAACTCCTTAAGCACACCTCGCACTCTTTTCGTTTCAATATCCTAAAACTGTTGAATATTTAAAACCATGCTCTGCTTTCAACTAATTATCCACGGCTTTGCTATTTTAAGCCTTACTCGTGGCCCATTGACTTCAAGCAGAAACAGGAAAAAAATAAACCGTTTTTTCTCACGCGCAAACTTCTC
Organism: Branchinecta sandiegonensis; assembly: GCA_030848855.1. Classification (NCBI taxonomy): domain Eukaryota; kingdom Metazoa; phylum Arthropoda; class Branchiopoda; order Anostraca; family Branchinectidae; genus Branchinecta; species Branchinecta sandiegonensis. Next base: position 12,106,156 of record JAUPMV010000021.1, on the reverse strand, counting down.
CTTGACAGTCGTCGGGAGCATGTTACACAGCAAAACAAGGCAAGTGTGAAAATCACTGAGTTGCCGTTCGGGCGGTTTGAATATATCGTATTAGATTTGGGTCTCCGGATTTAAGAATGGATGGACAGATTACGGAAGTAGGTTGCATCAGCATTATAGGTACGACGGGTCCTTTTAAATCGCTAGCGTCTCCGAGTAGCCTCCACTACTGTAGAGGTATGCTTCACTAAACAGCTACTTAACTTTGAACAGTGCAGTTTTTTTGCTAAATAAAACAAAAAAAACACAATCCAAGCGCCCAGAAGTTCTAAGGAACACTTAAAGGACCCCTCTTGCTTTTCACGGTTTTTATACACCCTGTGTCGATGTCCGTGGTCCGCTGACCGTTGAAATCTCCCTCTTCACAAAATTCTTGTGTATCACTTTATTTAAATTTTTCATTAGTCAGCGCTGGCCGAATTTCCCAGGGTTGCCAGATAATAACTTTGTTTTTGCAAACCTGAATTCGTTACTACTGACGGAGCTCGCGACTTTTTCCACGCCGCACATTTGTTTTACCTTTTCCTCGAAAAAAAAAACAAATATTCTTGCGCTAGGTCCGGACAGAGTCGGCAAGCGCTAAAAAGCGATTCCCTAATTGACGAGGCAAGCACGCGTATTTTTGAAAAACAGTACTTCCGGTCATTTTATCGTGAAAAAGGTATTTCGAGTTAGAGCTGTGCTTTGATGGCCGGCTTTGATGAATAGTATTCTACTTTTATCGCAGCAACTGAATCAAATTGCACTGGCAAAGTTAAGTTACTTCTCACAGAAGCATGCCTCTTCTGTATCAGAACATTCTCTAAGCATCGTAGCTGACGTATCCGTTGTAAACATTGTTTGAATAAATGTTTCAAAGTCAGCTTGGGCTCAAAGAATATTTAATATCCTCTGCTTGAGTTCATGACAAGTCTCAATGCTTTACAGCCAATTTTACAAACTATACTCTTAGATTAATAGGATCAATGTTCCTTTTCCATTTCATCTTGATTTGGTTTTCACAGTTAGGAACGTTAGAAATATTGTGTTGGAATATATTATGAAAACTAAACGTTTGGATTTGGAATTGTGAATTTATTTAAAGATAAAAGTTTTTTTATGTTTGATAATGGGATTCACAGTGTGTATTATTTAGGTGTTTTTTTTTCTTTTTCTTTGATTAGATGTTTGTACAAAATTATGTGATTTGTAGTTTATTCTAGATGTTTAGTTTTGTTCCTTTGTTAGTTGTGAAATGCCTTAAGACTAAATCACACAATAATGGCACGCATTCATTCACCCCACCATATCCGATGTAAATTTCGCTCCAACTCTCGTTGATAACATACAAAATTATCCAAATTGCTTTTAGGACTTCGAACGCATAATCAACATCCTTTATTTAACCCTTCCACGACTATTATTTCACCATAATCACCCGTTTGAGTTCATCGTCCCCTAAAATTAATTCGAACCTGAATTCACCGCCAGGGGTTAATGATAAATTTTCAAAATTTCTAATTATGATGAAAACTGTGTGAGAAGCACAGTTGCCAACTAAAAGTACCGTTGGTAAAATCAGGTTGAAAGAACATTAAGCTTAATGGCTGAAATTCTGTTTCAACACTAAGAATTACAGTGACGATAAAAGAAAGATGAAACATAATTTTACGTTTACAATATCCCACGGTAAATCTGTTTTTGAAATAAAGGTTGGGATACTGACAAGAACTTATAACACTACTGTGTAAAAGAATGTCCGTCTCTCCCTCCTCAAGTTCATTTCCACGCCGCAACATTAAGTACAAGCTACTAACCCTATGGGGCTATGCAAAAGAATGGTATGCAAGGTATTCGGTATAAGCACCCGCTCAGTATTTACGACACTCAATCGTGCATTTTCCCTCGGCGCAGTAACCAGAGACGCAGGTTCTCATCACTATCCATTCTTGATAGGCTACCCAAGCATTTATGAAAGTAGTGGTACAAAAAAATTAAGGACACGGAAGCTTCAATTTTACTTAGTATTCTTATGAATTCGAATATAAAATTCTTAGCTATAATATGGCAAAGCTTTCAAATTATTTTTTTTTACCCTAAATTCAATTACTTCACAAAGTTGTTCTTCGTCTTCACGTCTTTCTTACATGATCATAAGAATAAGCAGGAGAACTCCGTACGGCATTTTTGACAAAAATATACAGTTTTAATATTAGTAAATTCTGGGCTTCTGAACTTCATGCCCTACTAAAACTTCGTTTTCGTCATTATTGTTTTATTTTTTCTTTATTTATCATCTAATATTTTAGTTTCAGTGCCACAGATTCATTTGTTTTAACAACAGGAAACGTCGGGGCCGGAGTTGTAAACTCAGAACACCCTGTAAGATTTCTAACATTTCTCGCCTTCACATCCTGGCAGAGTTACGCGTTTCATGACGGCGAAGAATGATAGTTGACCGTTTTAAACGGTTACGTCAGCTGATTTTACTCGAGTGATATTTCGGCCCTTCTTGGCAAGGGTCCTCTTCAGGTCCTCACAAGTAGCACACTTTGTCAGAAGTTTCATAACAGATAACACGAGGATGCGCGGTTTCAACAGATAATGCGTAACAGATAACACTTCAGATGTTATCTGTTGTGTTTCATAATGTTATGCATAATAGGCGTTACCATCAGGAAGAATCGAAAAACCGCCAAAACGTATCTGCTGAGTTTTCCGACATCATGACGATAAGGAATAAAGTTAGTAGATGCTCTTTTGGCTCTTCCTAACAAAGCTGGTTATGCATAACATTTCATGGATAACGTTTTCAAACACAACAGATAGCGTTATGTGTTAGTGTTATCTGTTACGCATTATCTGTTGAAACCACGCATCCTCGTGTTACCTGTTATGAAACTTCTGACAGGGCAATCAACTATGATTTGCAGACAGCTTAGCTGATTTTATTCGTGTGATATTTTGGCCCTTCTTGGCAAAGGTCCTCTTCAGGTCCTCACAGGTAGCACAGTCAACTATGATTCGCAGTCAGCTTGGGATTAAGGGGTATTTAGGGGAAGAATTTTACTGCGCACAAAACCAGAAAGTGAGAGGTATCAAAGAGAAGATACATAAAACAGACAATATAAAAATAAAATATTAATTATGCCTTTACCGAAAAAGATGACACAGTCACATCTATAAACAGTTGGAATATGGGATTTTCCAATTCTCAACCCTTAATATTTTTCCCAGGAAAGGTAATATAACACCTCATTTCGTCTGTGGACACGATCCACCAGGCCTATTCTCAAAAATCCAGCACGAGTCCAAGTACAAAATTATCTTCATACCCTTTCCTCCCACGCCTAATTATTTCAATTAACATTGTCCTTTGTATGCCAAGTCACTTCCTGATTGTCAGAAAGCATTATCATTCGCAATTATGCGTAATGATGCACCTCAATTTGCAAATCGAATTTCACGCGCACTGCCAATGTGCGCGCACATCTTCACCTTTTTCCTTGTTTGTACTCGGGGGAACGACCGACCCGTGCACCGTCACGGCGGGAAATTCAAATATTTGAACGATTGCTGAATCTTCACGTCATGCCCAACGACCTAAGTTTTGTCACGCTCACAGCCAGCGATTCTGATAATCTTTTTTAAATACACAAAGACTATTTCTGACAGGATATAAAAAAAATCTTACTAAAAATTAATTATTTAACATTAGCAAGAAAAATTAAACCAAAAAAGGTTAAAACTAATCAAAACGAAAGTCATTATATTTACCAGAAAATTAATTCGGAATTAGGACAGGGTATTCAATTCAATTCTGTTCATTTTAATTTAAAAATTCTTTAAACAAAACAACAAACAGAACGCTCCCAAGAAGGGCACAACCGTCACCTAATCACCTATTACAAACGATTACACACATTTCTCGTCTTAACCTTTTCATTTCTTTTTCTTTACCCTCCCCCCACCCTATCCAACCCATACCTCATCCACTAATAATAATAATAAAATATTCACCTTAAAGAAAATTCCAAAAAAATATTCCACATTTATCTAACTATCCAAAAAATATTTTTAAATCTATTTTTAAACAAAAACTGGTTGACTCCCTGATTCTCTCCGGTCTCTGGTAGATGATTCCATACCTTCACACCCGAATTCCTCACACAAAACCCTCCTCTTGACGACTCTCCAATATCATTCACCAACAAACTCACATTTCTTGTCTCATACTCGTGGTAATATGAACAACAAAACGTTGTATTTAAAAAAAAAAATTTAAAATTAAAATTAAAAAAACCTATTTTGAACATATATATATTACACAAATATATAAAATAGGTATAGGAGAGAATCTCCACGAAAGATCCACAAAGATGCATGAAACCTTAACGAGGCAAATTAATCCCTTTTCAGGTCAAATCCTTTCCGGAGCTCCTTCTATGCACTAATTACAACGATAGGCTACTAATTAACTAAACTTAGGTACAAAGGGTTCTTGTTATTCCTTTCAAACAAAAGTCAGTCATTTTCTCATGACCGACAGGATTCTTACAACAAAAACTCCGAAGAATCCACGATATTCTGTCGAAGCAAAAATAATCTCTATGCTCTAGTTAAGAAGAAATCAAAGTTAATTCAGGAGCAAATACCACAGAGCCATGATACCGCATAAAACGCTGATGCTGGCCAAGCGTTATTCAAAGGATAGTTTAAGGTCCCATATGCTGATTTCCGCGAATTGGGGTACTTCGTCCCACTTTTATTATATAGGCGAAAGTTGCGGCGATTATATTGTTATTATTAGTGTCATCGTTTTAGATTGTACGTAACATAGACACAGTTCGAAAAGACTTGCATGTTTGACATGACATGTTTTCAGGCTCAAGCAGCCCCCTTGGTTTTCATGGGAAGCACAGAATCACTGGTACTTCTGTCCAATGAGCTCAACGGCCCCAAACACGGAAACGCAAGTATCAGTCAAGCTTTGCTAGAGCGGATAAATATCCCATAGGAAGTTCGGAACCTCGGGAATGAGAATAGGTCAGACGATTAGGGACACATAGGCTATTAGCAAGATAGGTGCAAATAACTCTTAAAGTGACGGTATTTCTCTAATAAAGGGAGAACGAGAGTTGAAGCTACAATTCGGCACAGTGACTCTTTTCTAAGGCTCCTTAAAGTTTAACTGAAAAGCAAACTTATTTTTGTATCATTCAGTGGAATACATCGGGTTATTTGAATTCTGCTAAGAGACTTTTTGATTTTCCACTATCTGCTCTCGTAGTGAGGTTTGGAATATCTTCAGCTGTCCCCACAGCGCAGATTCTACTATGACGCGGAATATTTGAATCTGAACACAAACGCGGCTTTTCAGTAGGCGGTCATAAGCTTGGTGAAGACTGCTTAGTGCCTGAACAAAAAAATTTCATAAATCTTTCTCGTCAGGCATATGACAGAGGTAGCACCACAAATCTGACAGGGAAATTCCCCTATTTGAAAATTGATTATTCGTGAATAGCGGAGCAACGAAGTAACGCATTTTCATCGGGTCTTCAAGCTTTTTTAAGTGAATAAGTGAGGGGTAACACGACTGTCTCATCTCTGCCCTTTTCAGTTAAACTTTAAAGTTTAACCAAAAAGGCGTTACCCATCACTTATTGACTAAAATTGGCTTGAAGACCCGCTGAAAATGCGTTACCTCGTTGTTCCGCTATTCGCGAATAACCGATTTTCAGATAGTGGAATTTCGGTGTGGTTTGTGGTACCTCCCTCTATGCGCTTGTATTTTGGTGTATGCCTAACGAGAAAGATTTCTGATTTTTTTCTTAGCAATCTTCACCAATCTCACCTGTGCCGACTGAAAAGCCGCGTTTGTGTTGAGATTAAAATTTCCCGCGTCCTATTAGAATTTACGTTGTGGGGACGGACGCAGATATTCTGAACGTCATAACTAGAGCAGATAGTGGAAAACAAAAAAAAATACCTTAGCAGAATCCGAATTATTCAGTGTTCAATTAAATGACGCTAAAATACGCTGGCTTTTCAGTTAAACTTTAAAGTGAAGGTATTTCTCTAATAGAGGGAGAATGAAAGTTAAAGCTAGAATTCGACAAAGTGACCCTTTTCTAAGGCTCCTTAGACTGAGTCACACACTGAAGCAGGAAGTATTCTGCTAGACTTCCTTGGTACATCAGCGTAATTCGAAACTCGGTTCCGGCTCTATAACGAAACTGGTTTAGTTTTCGTCCGCTCGTTTAGAATGCCATGGACACGAATACAATTACCGAGACAATTACCTTTTATTTGAGAACCGTGTGCCAAAACAAAGAGCATATTCCCATTAGATCTACCGTATCCAAAAAAAAATTCACATTTCAAATTTTTCATTCAGTCTGATACCACGCATGTTTCTTACTTTTGGCGGCTACCCTGCCATCGTAGTGACTTCCTTATATTTGGAATAGGCTACCCTTCTACCCAATCTATACCGCAGGGAACATAAATAAAGTCAATGCCACTGCCAAAAAAAAAACACAATACACCCTTCTCGCCACAGACCACCCACGCAATTAACTATAAAACCCCTAAGTATGCCGGATTCCAGACAGACTAAGCCCAAAGAATCCCTATTATACTATCAGAATCGAATTAGGGGTTATTCAACTTTGGTGAACGGGCCTGGGCTCTGCACTTTGTGAATGGGGCCAGACTGGCTTTTTAGGCGCCCGCATTTTGGACCGGTGGGGTCTGGGCAAATCCATTAAATTTCCTTTATTTAATAATAGAACTAATGATGATTACAAGTATACTAATAAGTATATTATAAGTATTTTTCATATAATTCAAGTTCTTCAAAATCATTTATTTACAGATTATTTCTTTTTTATTTATTACGGTCTGTTAATATATTTGTTCATCCTTTTCACGTGGACCAACCGACACGATTTGTTCTTGAAACTTCGAAGTATGGAAGATTCTGGACAAGTTTAGCCCTACTAGGTGATAAAATACAAGAAAACCATAATCTACCAAAAGAAGATGAGATACAAATCCTGGGCGATTCCAAAAAATCTTCGAAATCTTACAGGGTGTTTTGAGTTTACAATTCAGACCCCGACGTTTTCTGTAGTTAAAACAAATGAATCTACGGCACTAAAAATAAAATCTTTGACGATATAAATAAATAAAAATTAAACAATAATGACGAAAAGGAATTTTAAGTACGGCATGAAGTTCAGAAGCCCAGAATTTGCTAAGATTAAAACTGTATATTTTTGTCGAAAATGTTATATGCCCCTCTGGCTGAACAGACGGAGTTCTTCTGCTTATTCTTATGATCATATAAGAAAGACGTTAATTGCCCATCACCGATACCATCAACATTAACCTAAAGTAGGCAAATACAGCTAACACGCTGATTTATTCTCAGGATCACTCTCTTTGTAATACCTTTTTCATAATTCATTCTGTAGTCCCTATAATATAACATGATCGTTATAAATCTTCCCACAAAATCTACCCTTTTCAACACGCCACCCTGAGTGGATCTAAAACCGCATAAGTATGCTAGGCGCACAACAAAGTCGTTTTAAGACCCATTATAATCAATCATCCAAACTCAACTGTGGGTTATTCAACTTTGGTGAAAGGTGCTGGGTTAGACACTGATTTCAATCAACTTAATGAGCCGGACAGGTACCATGCCGGCTTTTTCGATTTTCGAGGTACAAGAGGAATCGCAGCAGCGGGGTTGGGGGAGGGCTATCGCTATGATGACACCACGGCTTCAACTCCATCCCAATAGGCGAATCGACTGTCGGAAATGGTCGTGCAATAATGCGGTGTACAACTGTTTTTAGCAGCTAAAAATTAGTCATCCCTAGGTTATTCTTAGTTTTTTTTTTATTTGTTTCTTTCTTCTTATATGTCGTGATGCTCATACACAATAGATTCACGATCTATTCAGGAATAAAGTACCTTCCAGCTACAAATTTACGCGGGAAAGAATCGTAAAGAAGAAAAGAAGTCTTAGGTCCTAGGCTGCAGTTAGTTTTAAGAGAAAATTCCTACAATGATTTGGGTCCCTTCTATCACACCCGAGTCAAAACACTGAACTGTAGCCTGTGACAAAATAACTAGTATGAAGATGTACTTGTAATTATAGCACGATATTACTTAAAGAAAATATATTTATTTGGCCTATATGCCTACAAATATAATTTCCTTACAGATATACTCCTATGTCTATAAAATAGAATAAGCTATATTCAGCCATGGAGTGGCCAAACGACGTCTCAAACATTAACCGTAAAAGTAATTTGCAGCAATCACATCTCCTAATATATCTACTAAGCATCACATACTTAAATTATGCTAATATATTTTACCTAAATTTAAGTCTTCACAGAAGTTAGCATACAAGAAAAGAGACCATTATGATATTTTTTCAACGTTTTAACAGATATCGTTAAAACAGATCGGAGCTTCGAATCAATTTGACACAGTGTTTGGTTTAATGAATGGATGAACGAAATTTTTAGTACCCATCGACAACACAAGGGAGAAAGGAAAAAAAACAAGACAAAAAAATTCAAAATCAAATAATCACAAAATAATACCCAAACACGGATAGGAATTTAATATGCATAATGATAACATTATGATATGTTTTAAGCTTTTTAGACAAATCTCAAACACATCGGAGCTTTGGAACGATTTTATGTAGTATTTTGTTTAATGCTGAAATATTATTACCGATCACAACACAAAGTAGAAAAAGCTGAAGTATGGGAAAAAGAACAAAAAACAAGGCAATATTAAACTGAATACAAAATGAAAGAAATCTCGTCAGAAAATAATTTACATCCAGGGATGGCAATATAATAATATATTACAATATCACGACCAGTTGGCTCTTGGCTCTGGAACAAATGCATACTGGATGTAACGAAGGCATATGTATTAAACTTACGTGCGTGGTTCTATATAATAATTATTAATATTATGGCCAGTTGGGTCAACAAATACACACTGGATGTAATGAAGGCACATGGATTAGACTTACGTGTTTGGTTATATATATTAATTAATATTATGGCCAGTTGGGTCTCGAACAAATACACACTGGATGTAATGAAGGCACATGGATTAGACTTACGTGTGTGGTTAGTATCCGCAAGTAAAGTTAATCCTGCAGCTTTGACGCTTGCGCTGTGAGTGCACTGCAATGCCGGTTGCACAGTACAGTTACTAAAAATTCAATCGCTGGCGGGTAAAAGAAGCACCGAATTTTCTCCTGCTCACTACGAAACAACCATTTAGACTCGTTGGAGGGCAGTCACATCATGGTTTATATACCCAAGCTCTGGGCAACAGGAATTATCCTGGGCTCTTGAAGACGTAATACCAGTCGGTCTAGAATTGCCCGATTGCGAAATGCAATAAAAAGAGGGCTAATAGATTTGATACGATGATGATGAAGAATTTTATTCCGCATTAAAAAAAAAGAAGCATTAATTAATTTATTGCGGGACTTGAAAAACTTACGGACTTGTGGCATAAAAAACTAAATTTCCAAAACAAAGTACAATTTTCTACAAGAAATCTAAACAAAAAAAAGAAGGGAATGAAGAAAGAAAAAAACAGTTACACAGAGCTTCCAGCAAGAAAAAATATAAACAAGAAAAGGAATGGGAGGACCTTAAAATTTTCCTCCCTAGATGGCGAGTGGGAAAATGTTGGATCAACAAAGTTGAAAAAATATTTGTCCGTTTAAAATACATAACATATCATGCATATAACGATATATTGTATTATTATAAGTAAATAGTTACACAGAGATTTCAGAAAAAAAAAAAAAACAAGAAAAGGAATTGGAGGACCTTAAAAGATTTCCTACCTAAATGGAGAATGGGAAAATGTCGGATCAACAAAGTTCAAAAATATCTGTCCGTATAAATACATAACATATCTTACATATAATGATATAATATATTATTATAAGTACACAGTTACACAGAGCTTTAAGCAAGAGAAAAAAATAAACAAGAAAAGGAACATGAGGACCTTAAAATATTTCCTTCCTAGAAGGCGAGTGGGAAAATGTTGGATCAACAAAGTTTAAAAAATATCTGTCCGTATAAATGCATAACATACCTTACATATAATGGTGTAATATATTATTATAAGTAAACAGATACACACAGCTTTAAGCAAGAAAAAAATAAACAAGAAAAGGAATATGAGGACATTAAAATATTTCCTCCCTAAAATGTTGGATCAACAAAGTTGAAAAATATTTGTCCGTTTGAAATACATAACATATCATACATATAACGATATAATACATTATTATAAGTAAATAGTTACACAGAGATTTCAGCAAGAAAAAAATAAACAAGAAAAGGAATAGGAGGACCTTAAAAGATTTCCCACCTAAATGGAGAGTGGGAAAATGTCGGATCAACAAAGTTCGAAAATATTTGTCCGTATAAATACATAACAAATCATACATATAATGATATAATATTTTATTAGATACTTGAAATATGATGGCCGATATGTGTTTAAAGTTAGCACGATTAGCGACTAGGAGGGCCTTGAATTGCCTTTCTATATGATTTAATATATATATATCACAAGTTGGTGGATATGTGTTTGAAAATGGCACGGCTTCTTGGTCATGTTCCCCCCCCCCCTCACAAGTTTGGTAGGACTCCGCAAGATGAAACTGGGACGATAAAAATAGATGATGCTCGACGCTCTACCTCAGAAGAATTGACACAAAAACCTGGTCTCTGGTCCCAATAAAACAACATGTATTTCCACGAAAAAAGTCAAACTTTCTTATATCCAACTAAAAAGTTGATGAAAGATGACGAATGATCTTAAATTAGGGAAGAAGGATCACTCCATTTAAAGGACCCTTATTTCTTATTCTGCCTTTTATAAGATACCTAGCTCCTATTGGGAATTATAGGCTTCTAGAAATCCCCACCTTTCTGCATTGTTTCGTTTTGTGCCTACGAATTTTTTCCTCTATTTCGGCCTTGCCGGGTTTTGTCCGTCAAACAACGAAAAGTTTGTTGAATCTTCAACGTCCGCTGACAACTCTTTCACACATAAGGATGTAAGAATCTTCTGTTTATTACTTCTTTTATTTTCTTAATTTTCCCACTTTTTAGCCATGGTGCGTTCAGTTTTCAAATGTTTTGCGCCCAGCCGCCGCGTCGGAGAGCAGGAAGGCTGGATATAGTCGACAAGCGCTAACAAGAAAATCGAAAATTTCATGTGGAAAGTAATGGTGTTTTAAAAAACGTTCTTTCTGATCCATTTCATAGGCAACACACCAATCCTAGTAAGAGTTGTGCTTTAAGGATAGTATTGGTAGGCCCTGAGAACTAAGTTATGAACAAACTATTATGGGCCCTTAATGCATCTCAATTAATGATACTCTTCCGTCTGTTTTGCTGACACCAGACTGCATTGTCTGTTGGTTACTGACCGAATATTATGCTCCCCATCGACTATTTACATTCCAGTATCCTAAAATAGCTGAAAATTTTTAAAACCGAGAACTGTTTTAAAAAAATTACCACGGCTTTGGCTGTTATAGATGTTTTATTAGTTGACATGTTACGTCTGATTAAAGGTTTTACTTAGATTTTTACTGTGAGATACATGTACATTGACCAAATGAATAACATTAGTTACAGTTGTTTTTTATTGTGTTATACATGACGGAAGAAATTCAATGTTCGGCTTCGTCCCAGAGCGAATTTTTGAAAATAACTGAATTTGAATTTTTGAGACGTGTATACTCTTTCAGATTTTCGGAGTCGGATGCAAATTTCCTCCGTCGCCCCGAAATTTTGGCACATCGCATGTAGGATTCCCCCTGGTGGTGCGAATTTCGCTTGCGTGATTTAGTGATTTATAATACTGAATATTTGTTTATTTTTTTATATAGTTGATTATGTATCGTATTGCATTTATTTTTTGCCATTTTCTTTTTCGTTCCCAATATAATTATGATAAGCGGACCACAAAAAATGGTCTTTCTACCACACACAGTGCTAACCATCCCTACTGTCACTATGAATGTTCCAAACCACTAAAACACCGTAAAACAATGAGCAAATAAAAAAAAAACCCACCAAATTTCCTAGGTTTGAAATAACTCTTTCTGGACTAAATCTCAGCCGATTATCCCGGACAGCTGTTATGGCACGTAGGGAGCCAAGGGTCAAAATAATAATTTCCATCTAATGCTCCAACTGTTTATTACAAATAAAAATAAATTATAAAACCAAGACCAGTGTGGTACCTCTGAAGACATACACAAATTATCAGTTAGGTCCTATAATTCTTTGCTAATCAATCCTGGAAAATTCCACCATCTAGAAAAGAAGACATTGTGCGCGGGTTTTTTCTCGAGCCAAAACAGCAACTCGGCAATCGAGTTCAAATCTAAACAAACCCGTGGCATGCGATCCCTAAGAGAAGGTAAACTAAATGTTTGGATTAGGTCTTGAAGTGTTTAAATTACAGAGTCCTGCCACAAACAAATCTTTATAGATTTTTACGTGGCAGGTCTGTTGTAATACTGACATTTTTTTCTGTAAAGTTCCATTATATATTAAATTTGTCTCTCTGTATTTTCGCAAGCGAAATCTTATCGGACTGAATGTGCACGTAGCTTTGACGGGGGGAGGGGGGGGAGTAAACCCGGGCTTAAGAATGGACGGAGTAGCATGCATTGGTAATATAGGTGCGACGAGTCCTTAGTCTTATAGTTTGTTCCACATCTATACATACATATCCACAAGTAGGCCTATACAAGAGTTGAACTCGAGACAGACCAACGTAACGCATGGGAAATCCGGGCCCAATTACCCATGAACGGGAGGAGGGGGCGGGGCCCATCAAATTGCATATCTAGACCTAAATATGCTCGACTGTACCAGCTTAAGAGTTTGATTCTGGTCACGGGTCAAAAACCTATGGGCAAATTGGGCCCACTTGCCCATGAACGGGGAAGGTGGGGGGGAGGGGTCAACTCCACATATATATCCCCAACCTCTGTGATCTAAAAGTACAAAGCAATTTCATCGTCTTATCCAGTTATTGTCTAGTTAAAAACATGAAAAATCGCAATCTGGGCCAAATTGCCCCTGAACCAAATGGGGGTAGGGTTTGGGACTCGCAAAAAGGAAAAAGAGACCCTAATGTTGATTCCTGTCACGGGTAACGAGCTCTAATCCTGGGCAATCTGGGTCCATTTGCCCACGAACGAGGTGGGGGTGGGGGGGGAGGTGCAACTTTAAAAGCAACTTCCCAGCCCTATGATCTACAAGTACAAGGAATTTCATCGTCCTATGTTCAGGTCTGGTCAAGTTATGAACATTATTCACTGGGCAATCTGGGCCCATTTGCCCCTGAACCGGGTGGGGGTGGGACCCACAAAAGACACAACTAGACCCCAATACCCATATATGTACCAAGTTTGAACTTGATACTTAAACTGGTTCACGAGTTACGAGCTTCACAAAATACGGTGAAAACCGAAAGCCTAAACCTGCTACAGCGCTCGCAGTAGTGGATTTTTCCAAGGAACATTCCACTAAAAATATAAAAATACAAATAAGAATGACTCTTTTGAGTAAACAGTTTGGGGTGGCGCAAACCAATCCAGAGGAGTATCCCAAACATTCTCAGATCACAAAATTGTCAAGACTTTAAATATTCTAAAAATCCACTCCTTCCCAAACACTATGAGCGTGTTCCACCCTCCTAACAATAGTTACTATTAGTTACTATTTCCGTTGCATCCTCACGAAAAGTTACTACGCTGACCGTTCCAACCTTCTCGAAATAGTAACTAATAGTTACTATTGCTTACCATGCTCGGGAGCGCAGTAAGCGTAGTAACTAGGCATCTCTGTAACGTGATTGGTCGGATTCACCGTGGCATGTTATCCTGCTGGAAAATAGAAAAATCGTTCCATCCTTGACGGCAAAAAGCCAGAATTCGTGACGTGATGCATAGTAACTACGGTAAGTAGGGTGGAACACGCTCCATATGCCCGAATACCTAGGATCTTAACTCATTCAACTGCCTACACTCGCGCATAAATGGCTTAAATACAATTCACTAATTATAAGGTTTAATGAGAAATATTTAGTGAAAACTCTTTCCTAAAAAAGGGTATCAAAGAATTCAAAGAAAAAATTATGATTAGAGAAAACCAAGACAAATAGGGTAATCAGTATTAGACTGTAGAATCAGCCACATTAATTAACAAAACAGGAACGTAACCTGGCCATCACCAAAAAAAGATAAGTGAGTACAATCTAGACTTTAAGAAGCACATTTCTACATTTTCAGCTACTTTCAATAGTACCGTACGGCAAGCATGTAAATGACCATCCTAAAGTGCAGTAGCGGTAAGTTTATTTGGACATGATTTATCTTTAGATCGTCCATTTCTCGGCATGCTGATGCAATAAAAAAATACTAATTTCACTGCAGCTTGAATATTCTAAAAGAACAACCTGTCTGACACACCAACAGTTAACTATAGTTGCGTTTTTGACCGAAGTTTTGTTCGCCGTTGGCGTAGCCGGTTGCTTAATTTCTATTTTCAAACGTCGTCGAAGTTCGGCGTTTGCTTAGTTAATCTTCTTTTTTACCTTTTTTAACGTTGACAAATTTATCTCGTATTAAAACTACTTTTTTAATTTTGGGAAATTTTTATGCCGGTTTTTTGAAATACCAATCCAGTTCTTTTATGATAGAAAATTATGGTTTAAAAAACCCCATTGATATTTTGAAAAAGAAGCGGGAAACATTTTTTTCAAAAATTTATACCATAAAGCACACTTTGTCCGATGCGTTGCGTTGATTGTATTTTGCTTAAAATGTTAGGTAGAATTCATTTAGGATAGTGTAGGCAAATTATTTTTAAATGATGTAGATTTTTATGAAAGTATACGGTCTAGTTATTAGTCAGTTGTAGACCGATTTTGTGTATTTTATTATATTTTTTCTACTCGCCAGCTTTGGCGGATACAAATAAATGAAGTGAATTGAATTGAATTTTTTTACGACTCCGGTGATCCTTGCCCGGTCGCCGTTTCGCCAACGTTTCAGACAAACTTCGATTTGCTAGCTCACAATTTCGGCGGTCAGAGTTTGAAGGACAAAGAAACTGTGACAGGTGACAAAAAACGGTATTTAAAAAGAGACCCTCCAGTTTGAAGGTAACTTGAAACTTCGAACAAAAACGCAGCTGATGTGTGACAGACATTTTGGAGACTCCTCCTGACGATACAAGAGCTACGAGCTCATATGGCACTTGTTACGAGTAGGTGGTATGAGAAACGAGAAAATAAATCTGAGCATTTTTCCAAGAATTCCGATACCCCTCCCCACTGTGCTCGGATCCGGTCCAGACTCTAAAATATGTCATCTAAGGCATGCGATCTCTCTACTTTCCAAGTTTCATTCAAATCAGTACACTCGAATTTAACCCCTATGCGAGCCACAACATTTCCGGGACCCCCCCCCCCTCCAACTCCCCCCACTGTGTGCCAAATACGACTCGGACACATAAACTTCACATCAAACATCTCCTCTTCCCCTCCATCAGGTTTAATCCGAAATCGGTACATATCTGCAAATTTCCGGTTCCCGCTTCATCCTCCTACTACCTTTTCGGATCCGGTTCGGACGCCAAATGACAAATCTAGGCCACGTAAACTTGGTAATGTCCAACTTGCATCCCCCTCTGACCATCCGTTTGGTTTTCGTGCCTGTTCAAGTTCAAGTTCAAGTTCAAGTTTTTTTAATTATACACAAAAATACAAATACATGACACAAGCACTGTGGAGAACACGAATTCGTACATGCAATGCTTGTTAACAATTTTACTATAAATAACAACAACGTACCCTATAAATCCAACAATAATAATATAATATAACTTAATGTCACAAAGTTTATTCGGATTCCTCATATTCCTGCCGAGTTTCATCATCCTATTACATCAGGAAGTACCAAACTCGTTGGATCACCAGAATTCCCCTGCCCCAACTCCCCCACAGTTCCCGAATCCGGTTCGGTTATGTCAATGATGTATCTATGATAGGACTTGTGCTTGTTCTTCCCGCCAAGTTTCATCCCGATTTCCTCCACTCTAAGCGTCTCCAAAGAATTCCGGCTCCCCACCTTCAACTCCCCCCAAGGTCACCGGATCCAGTTCGGATTTAAAGGCCTTTCCAAATATCAAGTTTCATTAAGATCCGATAACCCGTTCAAAAGTTATAAATACCTCCAGATTCCGGATTCCTACTCCCTCCACTCCCCCCAGATGGTCGGATCGGGAAACTGATTATGTCCAAGTTAGTTTGGTCAGGTCCCTGATACGCCTGCCAAGTTTCATCGTCCTAGCACATTTGGAAGTACCCTAACTCGCGATCACCGGACTGACTGACTGACTAACAGACCGACCAACCGACGGAAAAGTGATCGGTATATGACACTTGGCCGAAAGGCAAGTGCCATAAAAACAATTATCGGATCCGGTCCAGAACTGACACGGAACATCTGAGATGATAGCTCTGTGCACTTGCCAAGTTTCGTTCAAATCCTATTACCCGTTCAAAAGTTATTCGAACTCGCAGGATCACTGCAATTCTGGACCCCCCTCCAACTCCCCCCACAGTGAACGAATCCGGTCCAGTTATGTCAGCGATATATCCAGGACTTGTGCTTGTTCTTCCCACCAAGTTTCATCCCGATTCCCCACTTTAAGCATTTCCCAAGATTTCCTGTTCCCCCCTCCAACTCCCCCCAAAGTTACCGGGTCCGGTTTGGAATTGAACTGGGTCATCAGAGGCACGCCAACTTTACAAAAATCAAGTTTCATTAAGACCCAGTCTCCTGTTCGAAATTTAAACATACCTCAAATTTCTGGATTCCTCCTCCCTCCACTCCCCCCAGATGGTCGGAACAGGGAAGTGATTTTTTCCAAGTTAATCTGGTCGGGTCTGTGATAGGAGGGCTCACGCAGCGGCCGCTGCATGGAAACGAAATCAGTTTCTTAATAATAAGGTTCCTTAGCCGTTTTGCTTTCTCTATGAGCCCTAGCCGTTTTGCTTTCACTAAGAGCCCTTTTTTGTATGAGTCATTTCTTTCCTGAATCAAGGACTTGCTCTCGTCGCTTATCCATGTTTCATCATCCTAGCTTATGTGGAAGTGCCCAAACTAGCAAAGCCCGGACCGACCAACGGACAGATGGACAGAAATTGTGATTGCTATGGCATTGGCCAAACGTCAAGTGCCATACAAACTGCTACCCAATTGTACAGCCACTTGAATGGAGCCATCAAAAGGACCGTCCAACATACAAAGTCAAAGAACTACAGTAGAGGTATGCATATGTGAACGTTCGTTGACAGTTGACTTTGCCATTTTCGTGCACTTGCTGTGTTTAAAGCTAACTACCAGTTAGCCAAAGTAGGTAATTAAAGGCATCTGAAAACACTTGTTTAGGTATTTTGCATCTTCATTCTACCATTTACCTCAAAACTGCACTGTTCACAATAAAGCAACTGATCACATAAGCATACCCCTACTGTACAGTAGAGGTATGCTTATGTGGACGTTTGTTGACAGTGGACTTTGCTATTTTCGTGCACTTGCTGTGTTTAAAGCTAACTACCAGTTAGCCAAAGTAGGTAATTAAAAGCATCTGAAAACACTTGTTTAGGTATTTTGCATCTTCATTCTACCATTTACCTCAAAACTGCACTGTTCACAATAAAGCAACTGATCACATAAGCATACCCCTACTGTACAGTAGAGGTATGCTTATGTGGACGTTTGTTGACAGTGGACTTTGCCATTTTCATGCACTTGCTGTGTTTAAAGCTGACTACCAGTTAGACAAAGTAGGTAATTAAGGGCATCTGAAAACACTTGTTTAGGTATTTTGCATCTTCATTCTACCATTTACCTCAAAACTGCACTGTTCACAATAAAGCAACTGATCACATAAGCATACCCCTACTGTATATTACCTCCATCCACTGGCACATTTCGTGTCTTCAAAAATAGGCTTTTGTGAACTTTGTTTTGGGAGACACTGGAGCGATTTGTCTGTCAGCTGTCGGCGCGCTGACGATCTGCTTTCCACCTTGGATCTGTTTCAAACATCACATCTGTTTACCCACCTGACCTGGCTGACAGTTGTAACAACTTTTTCCACTTCTCAAATAATAAGTTGACCTGTCAGTTCTAAGGAACAACCTTATTTCCTGCATGCTTGGCTTCCAGTTGGCTTATACTAATTTATTTTTCCTGCTACTTTTAATCCATTCCAGCCTAGGATATCCAGCACATCTTTGCAAATTTAAATTTGGCGCCTAGCCGGCAAAGTTTACAGTGTGCAAAAGTCTTGCATCATAGAGGTCCTGGAGAGTAGACTACAGAGTCGTTACTTTCCGATTCCGAGATGTTTTGGCAGGGGCAAGTTAATTACCTATTGGCTGGTCGTTTTTAGCGACTGCTTTTCAGAAAGATCGACGATTTTTCGTCGTTTCCGGCGTATTCGATCCTTTTTTCTTTTTTTTTTACCAACTGACCGACAACATTGATGGTGGGGGGATGTCCCACCCCCATGTATTTCCTAGGAGCATGCAAGTTCAGCTAGAGAAACTAATTAGTTGCATTTTGCACATACCTTGGCAGGCCCGGTATCCAGGAAATTATTTCGAGGGGGGGGGTCGCCTTTCGGGGGGGAGGGGGTTGCCTGCAGGTCGCACAAAAAAGTACAAAAAAGACACAGATCAGAGGGAAAAGCCTATAAAACGGTTGTTTTTGTATGTTTCGGGGGGGGGGACAACCCCCCCCCCCCCTGGATACGGCCTTGTACCTTGGTATCTGATATCACGGCCAAAAGTCGTTTTTCGGTTACCGTGGTATCTGATACAATGATTAAAAAACATTTGTACAGTTACCGTGATATCTGGCAGGGTGTCGTGGTATGGGTATTCAGATACCACGGTTTCGAAAACGACTTTAGACCCTGGTCTCAGATACCACGGTAACTGCAAAAGCGACTGATTGCCGATCCAGCTTCTGTGGTAACAGATACCATGGTATCTGCAAAAACACAACTATTGAACGTATGCCTTCCACAATGAGAGAGGAAGGCCTTCTTGCCAATGTTCATGACGCATACTTATTCATAAGGTGTATTCTCGCCGGAACAGCCAGAATAAAGGGAGTCACTCCCCGCGGAGTCCGCGTACAGAAACAGCGAGAAGACGGGGAATGCTTACAAAATGGATATTGTTCGGAAAAAAAATATGCAGTTGACGAAATTAGTCTGGATCCACTTTATTTTTGGTTTTGTTTATTTTGATTGTTTTTAATTAATTTTACATTGCACCAACACCAGCAAAAATTAATTCCCCTCCGAATCTGAAAGGGAGTCCTTTTTGATGATGGTGATGATAATCTCAGCATTCCCCGTCCATGGGGACTCGCAAGAATACGGGGAGTGAGTCCCCGGGACAAACAAAAACGCGGGGACTCCTCAAGTGGAGTCCTCGGGGAACGGCGAGAATACGCCTTTAATTCCATGTGGCTTTACACGCGTACCAAACGTCAAATTAATTAAAAGCGGTCACAGTTTCTCCATGCGAAAAAGCGGTCAGCCCAAGGGAAGTTCATAGCATTGATTTAATTAGGCAAGGTCGTTTGCCCGTTGCTGAACAGTAGTGCCGGAAGGCGATTGGAAAGGAGCGGTCCAGTTAATCTTTTTCTGGCCGACTTATGACAAGCTGGCGACACCCTGTTTTGGTTGTGTAACACATGGTTGGCACAAAATGCAGTCCAAACAGAATTAGTCATTAACGCTAATGCACGTTAAGGAAAGATCTATTGCTGGAAGCAATCTGATACTAGAATTTGTATAGGAGCCGAGGCCAGGACCCTCGGCGTATTCTCGCTGTTCCCCCCGGACTCCACTTGAGGAGTCCCCGCGTTTTTGTTTGTCGTCGGGACTAACTTCACGTATTCTCGCTGTTTCTGTACGCGGGAGTCCGCGTGGAGTGATTCCCTCTATTCTCGCCGTTCCCTTCGATTCCCCGAGGAGTCCTCGGGGAACGGCGAGAATATGCCTTTAATAGTGCAACCAAACTATTTGCATTTAGCGGCCGGATCTTCTACACTTTCATCATACAGTTGAAAAAGTCTAAACTCTTATCCTTTTTCTTGCCGACTTTTGGGCAAGCTGGCGACAACCTGTGTTGTTGTGTAACATATGGATGCCACAAAAAGCTTTTCAAACAGTCTAAGTCATGAAAGCTAATGCGTATTAATGAAAGAACTACTGCTAAGAAGAATTGGATCTAGAATTTATATAGGAGATGCGGCCAGGACCCTCCTAATAGTACTACAGTCAATATAAGGCTTGACCGCAAATAAATTTCAACAGAAATGATTTTTTACACCGTCGCGTAGAGAAAAAAAAGAATAATCTTTAAATAGCTAAGAAACCTAGCGGGGTGCAAAATTCGTGCTTTCTAATGTTTTATGTTTAATTGGTACTTTTCCGCTGAAGACTATGATTTTCTGAAGGCTTTGGAAACACATTTCTGGTGTAGTTTTATGCGCTGAACTCGAATATCACATCAGAATCACTGAGGACGGTGCAGAAAGGAAGGAACTCCAGACTTCGAGCACCCGACCCTGATCGCTGTCCAAGGCATAATATATATATTCCGCATATTATAGAGGCGAAAGTCTTATTATCGCAATTATATTACTGTTATTATTATATTATAAGATCAGTGGTTTCCATTCAGTCAGGAGGAGCCTCCCAGAGCCTGATGAAATTCATTACTTTACATTGCACTTGCAAGCAATAAGTATGTAGAATAAAAAGCTAATTTCTCTTTTCGTCACTATTCCAAGATGTCTAGTTTATATTTTCCTTCGCTCCCGATCGAGTTGTCAAGCATACTCCGCATGACCAAGAACAAATAAAGAGACAGAAGTGCTGTCTCCCTATCTCGGTCATACAAACATGCTGAATCGAGTAAAATACGACCGACTCCCGACGCAAACGAGCGGAGGTTACTAGCTTCGCGTCACATCACGTTTCGTTACCTCTACAAATAGCTATATCGCTGTTAAGTCGCTGAAGAGGAAATCTAGCAGTTAAAGCTGATTGGTTCTATTGACGCGCTCCAGAGCGGGTCGGCGCACGGAGTGCGCCCCCTGCTAGCATCCTTCAATCTTTCGTGTGGGATCAGCAAC
Organism: Branchinecta sandiegonensis; assembly: GCA_030848855.1. Taxonomy (NCBI): domain Eukaryota; kingdom Metazoa; phylum Arthropoda; class Branchiopoda; order Anostraca; family Branchinectidae; genus Branchinecta; species Branchinecta sandiegonensis. The sequence continues at coordinate 12,084,804 of JAUPMV010000021.1, read as the reverse complement.
GGTGAAGACGGAAGAGGAGTAAATGGGTATCAGCATCAGCTCAAACCTAGAGTAAATACCTCTAAGTCCGCTCAATTTTGTCGGGGTTTTCATAGTCGCTGCATGCGACTAAGGACAGAAGTTCTATCTCGTTATATGTTCTCGGTATGACTAAGTCAAACCACGCCAGTGATCCTTAGGAAGAACGATAAAACGGCTCACTAACGACTCAAACTCAACAACTCATTCCTGTGTTAACCAATTACGGCGATATTTGGGAGCAGCTGTGATACCGCTTCCGGCTCTTCCGCTAGGTACAGGGCGATTTTCCATCGGCAAGAAGAGTATTCTCCCTTTCTTCCAAATTACGGAATCTCGACTGTCTAAAACGACCAACTCCTAGGCCCGTAGCCACACAGTCAGAAGTTTGGTAACAGACACCACAAGGATTCGCGGTTTCAGCTGATAGCACTACGATGATAGCTATTGCAAACGTTACGCATTGACACCTTGGTTGCGTTCCCCCAATTGTTAACAATCTTTAACTTTACCTCTGGGCGGAGCTAACTGCAGTCTTAACGATTGTTAACTTTTCCCAGTCCTGCAGTTGTTAACTTTTTGTAACGATGCTCACCGACCATACAAAATAGTTAACAATCGTTAAGCTCTGGAACGGAAATTGTAGGTGGGCGGAGCTTAAATTTCGAAATCAGAAACGCGGAACACAAAAAGTTAACAACTGTCAACGATCGTTAAGTTCCGGAACGCAACCCTTATGCATACACGGAGAGTCGATAACGCCACCAAAAAAAAACAGCCGCTGACTTTTTTTGTTTGTCATCATGATATCGAAAAAGTCAGCAGATGCTTTTTGGCTGTTCCTGGCAATTTTTGTTATGAGTAATTATTAGCGCATAACGTTTGCAAAACCATAACAGATAATATCCCAAATGTTATCTGCAGGAACTGCGCGTTCTTGCGTTATCTGTTATGAAACTTCTGACAGTACAGTCTTCTTATTCCGAAAAGAAAAACCGAAAATCCGTTCGAAAGAGAAACCCGAAGCGAAATCCGGATAGTGATAGCTGGCCTTACCTGGTTCTCACGGGGCCAAATTGGCCCGAAAAAGGGAAAGTCTGTTCGAATTTGTATTTTTATCAATTCAGCGCTACTAGCGGATTAATTACGATTCGAAACACTACTACGAATTGACGCCTGCAACTCTTCACCAAGGTCAGGGTTTCTAATTCTGACATTATGGCTACTATTATCCGTTCTTAGTTATTATAATTAGCTTGCGGCAGATTTCTTTCAATCAGCTTTTCCACCCCCTTCTCATCTTTATCACCTAGGCTGCACTGTCAGAAGTTTCATAACAGATAACACGAGTTTGCGCGGTTTCAACAGATATGCGTAACAGATAACACTTCGGATGTTATCTGTTATGTTTCAAAATGTTCTGCATAATAAGTGTTACCATCAGGAAGAACCGAAAAACCACCAAAAAGTATCTGCTGAATTTTTCGACGTCATGACGATAAAGTCAGTAGATGCTTTTTTGCTCTTCCTAACAAAGCTTGTTATCCATAACATGTCATGTATAACGTTTCCAAACACAACAGAGAACATTCGAAGTGTTATCTGTTACGCATATCTGTTGAAACCGCGCATTTTCGTGTTATCTGTTATGAAACTTCTGACAGTGTGAACGTTGTTATTTCTTGAACTTCAACTTTGGTTTGGTGATGCGTGCTAAACGTCAAATCAGAGTAGCATTTCCAGTTTGAAGTTTCTCCGCGAGGAGCGCTGAACTGAAAAAGGGCGACTTCAGCACAATTCAACAGGTCCGATTTTTAAAGAGATTTGGATAGTGGAGCAGTGTTGCTGCTGGTCAAAGAATCCTGCGATTTTTCGAACGTTTTCTACCAGAGGTTCACTATTGATTTGATCAAGTGACGTTTTTATTTTTGTTCCAGCATTGTGACTAATGGTGCATTTAGATACTGCGTAAAATCCGAGCGTATTTTAGGCAAGTATTTGGGCTTGGAAAGATCTCTAGCAGTACGGATGTATTTGAGAAATCGGTCCGTTTTGTATCTAAATACGTCCGTATTGCTAGAAACCTTTTTCAATTTCAAATACGTGCGTGAAAAACGCTAGGATTTTGCGCAGTGTGTAAACCCGCCATCAAGTGATTCAAAAACGGACTAAATCTACGCCACTTTAGACCGGAAATTATGAAATCTGCTTATGGTTTAGCTGTAAGAACCGGTCATTTAAAAACGCAGCTCTGGTCAACCAAAAACTCTACGGGTTTTCGCTGAAACTGAAAATGGAACGAATTTTGTAGGCGCCAGAATGTCACAGATTTTGCGGCCAGACGCGACAGATTCTGTGAGAGAAAAGTGGCAACACTGCAGGCGAATCCTGACTCTAATATGCGCGTCAATCGTCGACTGACCCTTCTGGTCAATTTACACACTGCGTAAAATCCGATCGTGTTTTACGCACGTATTTGGGTTCAAAAAGATCCCTAGCAGTACGGACGTACTTGAAAAATTGGTCCGTTTTGTATCTAAATACCTCCGTATTGCTAGAAGTCTATTCAAGCTCAAATACGTGCGTAAAATACGCTCGGATTTTACGCAGTGTGTAAACCCACCATAAACCTTGCTCAAGTGACTCAAAAACGGACTAAATCTACGCCACTTAAGACCGGAAATTATGAAATCTGCTTATGGTTTAGCTGTAAGAACCGGTCATTTGAAAACGCAGCTCTGGTCAACCACAAAATCTACGCAGTGTTCGTTGAAACTGAAAATGGAACGAATTTTGTAGGCGCCAGAAAGTGACAGATTTTGCGGCCAAACGCGACAGGTTCTGCGAGAGAAAAGTGGCAACACTGCAGGCGAATCCTGCGTAAGGATCATTTACACAGGCAGGTATTTTTCGCCTGAGACGAGAGGGGAATGTGTTAACACGGTACCCGGGTATTTTTCAAGGGAGAGTACTGTTAAACGGTAATAGATTCCAAGGTTGTAAGGCTCAGGATATCTCTCTACAATAGACACCAACATCTGTCCATTTGGACTCACTTTTTATATGAACATAATCAAATCATTGCTCGAAAATCCAATTTTGTTGTAGCTGACGTCGAAGAATACCCTTCGACAAACAAATACACGGGTAAAAATTTCGCGAAATTGAAATCCAAAATACCCGGGGATTTGTTGCAGTTGCGGGGAAAAATACCCGCTTTCTAAACTTTACAACAGTGTAACTGTGCCCCATCTTCTTGCTATGTCCCCCATTTGGCAATTTTTTCTGCTTCTAATAAGAAAAATGTTCACGGGATCTATTTTAAGTTTGCCAAGTATCTGCTGCATTTGCCCCCTTGGACCAGTAATTCTTTCTTGGCGCAGAAATTCCACCTGGTTCTGCCTGACAAGATTATTGATAAAAGAGTGGAAGATTTCAAATCTTCCGCTAGTAAACTGGACCACCAGTGGTCTTCCCTGTTCGTGTAATCAGTAGTTATGCTTATGCCGTGTTTAGTGTAAAGTTTTCCTGCGTGCGTTGTCTTTTTTTCTTGTTTATTTTTTTTTCTTAGTTTGTACTCCGTCATTAGGGCTACACGCCCTCCATTGTTCTTGACGGGTAATAAATAGATTGATTGATTGATTGAGTACGGGTAAAAACCCTCCGTGTAAACGTAGCTTAAGAGCTTGGTCACACTTGGCTCATTTCCTGGCGTTTAGGGTTGCAAAAGTAGAAGAAAGAAAAAGAACAAGATACAACTAATTCTGAATGTTGTCGTTTTAAATTCAGGAGATCAATTAGAGCAAAACAGCGTGTATAATTATGTTACAGGAACCCTAATTGACCCCTTATTGCAGTCTGCTCATTATCCCCGAGCTGCCACAAAGCCCAAATCTCACGTCCCCTAGGGATTTTCAGTTGCTTGTCGAATAGGCAGCTTTTTGAGCCCAGTGTGACCAAGCGTCAATACGCGCGTCAAACGTCGACTGACCCTTCCGCACGGATACGTGGAACGGTGGTAAGCGGTGCGATATCATCAGCATCTGTCGAACTTCTGCCATTCCTTTCGTGTCATATACATTTATATTAATTAATTTTAATTAATAGGGAATGAGATCGTAATTAAGGCGTAATATCGCCGTTCCCCTAGGACTCCTGTGGGAATGGCGAGAGTAGAGGAAGCCACTCCACAAGGACTCCGCTCTGCGTACGGAAAACAACGAGAACACGGGGAATGCTTTCAAAATGGATTTTGTTCGAAAAAAATACGCAATTGACGGAATTAGCCTGGATCCACTTTATGTTTGGTTTTGTTCATTCTGATTGTTTTAAATTAATTTTACATTGATAATACTTACAAACAAAAAATCGTAACTTCGATGAAAAAGATGCTTTTCTCAAAATTAGTTTTAAACCTGACCAAACTCGCTATTGATCTCATAAATTCTTAATAACCATCTCTAATACCTGTCTAAGAAAAAAAACAACAAGAACACTACACTGTAAAAAGTTTCTAAAGTAAGGATTAAAGTTAACTGCAGTATTTGCATACGAATTAGAGATAAGATTATCTTTTCAGAGACAAGATTAATCCCAGTAGCAAATAGTGCAAGATTTCCCTAGTACAAACGAAAACGTGGGGACTCCTCAAAAGGAGTCCTCCGTGAAAGTCGAGAATACGCCTTATAAGGCGTATAAATTGTGCACGTTCTTTAACGGTAAAACTCTAAACAGCAAAGAACATATTTCGAGATTTCTATTGTGCATGTGACAAGTTTTCAAGTACTTTTAATGTCTGTCGTCGTACTAATCGATCAATTATCTTATTCCATACAACGAGTAATACTGAGTAGCATTTCTTGTCTCTTGTCGTTTTATAACGGTACAACGCAGAAAACGTCGACTTCGAGATGTTTTATACATTCCCAATCACTTGTTCGAGCTATTGAAACTGCTACAGTCGATTTAAACTGTCACTGTCACATAATCGGACATTTTCACCTTAAATTGCAGCATGGAGAAAATCTATCTGTCAAAGGGTTGATCTTGTAGAATTCGGTCGACAGCTGATTCAGATTGGCAAATACGTATTCCTTGTCTTGTGATAAAACTTCGAGCCAACGGACTTAACTGCATCCCATTCTACCTTCCACTAGGTATCAGCGCATCCTCGTCAACAAACGTTTTGTTTCGTTTTTATCTTCTTAAGTTATTACTTTATTTTCTTTATCCTCTATCTGATGATATCTCTTAGCTCATGAAGCACCGTAGCTGACGTATCCGCTGTGTACATTATTTGAATATGTGTTTCATGTTCAGCTTGGGCTCAAGGAATATTTATCTTTTATAATTTTTTATTTTTACTTAATTTATTTTGATCTCGTAAGCGTAAATAAAATTTCATCATCATCATCATTATCATGTAGCGGAATGCTATTATACCTATATGGTACCTATACGATACCTATAGGTATCAGCCCATCCTCGTCAACAGACGTTTTGTTTCGTTTTTATCTTCTTAAGTTATTACTTTATTTTCTTTATCTTCTATCTGATGACATCTCTTAGCTCATGAAGCACCGTAGCTGACGTATCCGCTGTGTACATTATTTGAATATGTGTTTCATGTTCAGCTTGGGCTCAAGGAATATTTATCTTTTATAATTTTTTATTTTTACTTAATTTATTTTGATCTCGTAAGCGTAAATAAAATTTCATCATCATCATCATTATCATATAGCGGAATGCTATTATACCTATATGGTACCTATACGATACCTATAGGTATCAGCCCATTCCTCGTCAATAGACGTTTTGTTTCGTTTTTATCTTCTTAAGTTATTACTTTATTTTCTTTATCTTCTATCTGATGATATCTCTTAGCTCATGAAGCACCGTAGCTGACGTATCCGCTGTGTACATTATTTGAATATGTGTTTCATGTTCAGCTTGGGCTCGAGGAATATTTATCTATTATCATTTTTTATTATTACTTAATTTATTTTATTATTTATTTTCTGTCATTACAATATCAATGTTCTTTCCCCCACTCAGTAGCCTCCCATAAAAAAGTTAGTGAAGTGTGACGCTCTTTGTACTTATTTTCACCTTAAATTGCAGCTTGGATGAAATCTATCTGTCACAGGGATGATCTTGTCGAATTAGGTCCGTAGCTGATTCAGATTGGTAGATACGTATTCCTCGTCTTGTGATAAACTTCGAGCCGCCGTACTCCGCTGCATTTCATTCTACCTTCCACTATATTTTCTCCACATTTCATCTAGGAAGAATATTTTTTAGACCCGATTAGTCCCTGTTCTTTTTTTTTAATGTTTTTTTGCATTGAAAACATTATTGAAAGCTCAGTGTATTTTTTCCTTTTATTTGTGTGTAGTGCAATATTTTCCTCTTCTTAAGTGCGTAAATAAAATGTCATCATCATCATCATTATCATATAGCGGAATGCTATTATACCTATATGGTACCTATACGATACCTATAGGTATCAGCCCATTCCTCGTCAACAGACATTTTGTTTCGTTTTTATTTTCTCAAGTTATTACTTTATTTTATATATCTTTATTTATTATTACTTATTTTATTTTATTATTTATTTAATTTATTTTTTATCATTACAATATCAATGTTCTTTCCTCCACTCAGTACCATAAAAAAGTTGGTGAAGTGTGACGTTCTGTCGTAACAAGTAATTGACCAAGAGGAATTTGACTACGTCACGCTATTAGCAGGCTAAGAAAAATTCTTAAAGGGGAATGGCACTTTGACTATAATTTATGCAGTGACAGTTAAAGAATGGTAACGCGCACTGACCGCCCGATGCATATCTGTAACTACGGACCTGCAGTGTTGCCACTTTCCTCTTTCCTCTCGGAGAAAGATCAGACCCATGTCGCAAACCTTTTTTATTTTTCATTTTTTCTTTAGTCATATGTCTGTTGTCGTAAATTCTCGTGTTGTCCTTAAATTTTAGTGTTGATGTGTGATAGTTGTTTGTTTGTTTTTTTCTTTACAACGCCTTAGGCTAGAATTGTATGAATGATTTTTACAAACCCATCAGAATTAGTGAAGCGTCGTTTTTTATGCCACTGGCATGTCTGATGCTTTTGAGAAACTCCAGGTTTAATTATATTCACCATTAAAATTGTACCTTACCTTTACCTTACCTTACCTCTGACTGAACCTATGACATATCTCCGCAAAAATACTTTGACATTCTGTCACCTACGAAACTCGGTCCTTTTTAGATCTATTTTTTCACATCACCTTGCAGGGTACACGAAATGTGACAAAATCAAAAATCGACAAATTTTTGTAATAGATATCAATCATCATCATATCTTACGATGAGATTTTGTTGATATCAAAAGGAAGAAATTGAGATCAAAATCCGCAATTTCAATTTTTTTTTCTTTCTTTATCTGACATTTTGGTATGGCAACGCCTGTCACTACTGTATCAAGACAATACACAATTTATTGTCTGGCAACTCTACAAGATCTTGGCGAGTGCTGAAAAAAACGGATAGAGCGATTGACAAGGATTTTGAAAAATGGCTAGGCCACGTACGTCGTCAGTGAGGGATGTGAAAACAGCGAAAAGCAAGAGGGGTCCGTTGACGACAAAATCTTGCTTTTTAGTGGAGTGTTCGTTTACAAACAATCCACTCTTGCGGCCGCCGTAGCCGGTTTTCTATTTTCCGTTTTCGGTTTTCGGTTCTCACCGTTTACTGTATCATCCATAACTCGTGAACATTACAGATATCAAGTTGAAACTTTGTGCACTTGTGGGCATTTCGGTCTAGTTGTGTCTTTTGGGATCTCACCCCCACCTCCACCCGGTTCAGGGGCAATTGAGCCTAGATTTCCTAGTGACTCATGTTTGTAATTTGGCCACAGGTGGAGATAGGATAATTAAGTTCCTTATGCTTATAGCGGGAAGATACTTTTAGAGTTGCACCTCCCCCACCCTGCCCATTCATGGGCAACTGGGCCCAGGTTGACCATACCGCATCGTACCGGAATAAGTATAGATTCAATTTTTGGCATACTTGTGGACCTAACGGGCTAGATTTGTATTATTTGACGTTCCCCCCCCCCCCCCCACACTAAACCTTCTCTTCAAGGGCAACTGGAATGGGCCCACTTGGTAACTTGCGAACAATGACTGGTATCAAGGCTGGATGCAGTATACTTGTTGCCAGTGTTTTTTTTATGCTTTTCAACCCGGTTCAGGGGCAACCGGGCCTAGGTTGTCAAGTGACTAATATTCGTAAATTGACCAAAGCTGGAGATATGACGATGAAATTTAGTGCGCTTACCTGGGATCTGGTACTGATTTTTCGAGTTGCACCTCCCCAGCTGTCCCCGTTCGTGGACAACTGGGCCCAGATTGCCAGTGAGTAAATTCGTGACCTGACAATGTGTATCAACTCTAAATTCAATTTACTTGTCTGGTCGACTTGGCAGGTAGACATGGGCTTGTCTGAATAGTGTCACGCCGCAAATCTCAGCCCGAAACAAAACGGTAGGCACCACCGAGACTCGAACCTGCACCCCTAGGGGAGCAGGAAGATCACGAGCTCAGCGCGCTAACCACTTCCTGTCAACTTCATCAGATCTCTCTAGGTCCCCATTTGAAGCTGGGTCGACTTGGGCTTGTCTTACAGGGTCACACCGCAAATCTCAGCCCCAAACCAAACGGTAGGCACCACCGAGACTCGAGCCTGCACCCCAAGGGGAGCAGGAAGATAACGAGTTCAGCACGCTAACCACTTCCTGTCACCTTTATCAGATTTCTCTGGGTAGCTATTGGAAGCTGGGTCGACTTTGGCTTACCTTTCAAGTTACAGGGTAAAGGCACTAACTTCCGCCCCAAACCAGACAAAATTGTTGAAACCGTTGAGTCTAAAAACGGTTCCTTACGCTACATTGTCATAAGTTCTTTCATAAAGCCACTTCCACATTGACGCGCCGTTGTGATGCGCTGCGTATGCGTTTATCTTGCGCTGCGTATAGGTTGCGTAAAGTATCTTTAACACCTGAGCGACAAGCTTTCATGCTGGATGTGTAGTTACGTTATTCGTTCTCGGTTTCTTATGATGAATTCTCTTGTCTTTCATCATTAATAAGTTTTTCTTCATCGTTAGTAGGTTGTCTCCAGTTTGTCTTCAACAATTTTTCACTGACAAATCCGATGCGTTGCGTTTTATTTGTCTGCGTAAGCCTGGCGTAGCGTCACCGCAAGCGCGACGCAGAGGTTGCGTAGCTCAGTGTGAAAGCCTCAAGGCGTCAGTGTGAAAGCGGCTTAGCAGGTAACACAATGATGCGCGGTTTCAACAGATAACACTTCTGATGTTATCTTTTGTGTTTTTCAAAAGCTATGCATCTAAGGACAACAGAAACAGCGCCGAAAAAACATCCGCTGACTTTTTTGTTTGTTATCATGTTGTCGGAAAATTCGGCAGATGGGTTTTCGGCTCTTTCTGGCAATGCTTGTTGCGCACAGTTTTTAACGCATAATGTTTGCAATATCATAACAGATAACGTCCAAAGTGCCACCTCTTGAAACTGCGAATACTTCTGTTAACAGTTTTGAACCTTCTAACACTGCCTTCCAACTCCGGGGTAAGTGAAGAACGCAGGTAATACTGTGCGATTGCTATTACACAAATAGGTATTCATAATTATCATTACACTGTTTACAAAAAAAAATAATGCTCGGTATAATTTATGATGCGGCATCATAAAGCAACATTTAATCCTACACCGCAGATATTTGCCATGCGTGCGGGACAGGCAAAGACATTTCACCACGAGCACACCTATGAATGAAAACCATACAGAAACATAGCCTATTACGAGTACGATCTGAACTATCAGTATGACATGCACTACATCTTACGGCGCCAGGTTGCTAAAAATACTGCAGTTAACCATCATCGGATTTGGCATAAACAGAAGCCTATGCACTGTCACAGCTCCGACAACACTTAAAGCACAACTCTTACCAGAAATGATCTTTTCACTATGAAATGAATCAGAAAAAACGTGTTCGAAAATACAATTACTTTCTAACAGAAATTAGAGATTTTCTTGTTAGCGCTTGTCGACTATATCCAGCCTTCCTGCTCTCCGACGCGGCGGCTCGTCGCAAAACATTTGAAAACTGAACGCGCCGTGGGCAAAAAGTGGGAAAACTAAGCAAATTAAAGAAGTAATAAACAGAAGATCGCAAATCCTTACGTGTGAAAGAGTTATCAGCGGACGTTGAAAATTCCGGCAAACTTTTCGTTGTGTGACGGGCAAAACTCGGCAAGGCCGAAAAAGCGCTAAAATTCGTAGGCACAAAACGAAACAGTGGCGAAAGTTGGGGATTTTAGAAACTTATAATTCCATAAGGGAGCTAGGTGTATTGTAAAAGGCAGAATAAGCAAGAGGGGACCTTTAACGCAAGATGCACATCCCCGTTACTTCTGTTATCTCTCCGCAAGAAATAACAGAAACATTAGTTAAAGTGTTCTGTTTCCTGAAAATAAACGATTAAAAACAGTCATAACAGAGCATTTGTAACAGCCAGAGGGATATACAATCTCGAGTTAAATTTCATTAATAGTACACTGTTAGAAGTTTCATAACAGATAACACGAGGATGCGCGGTTTCAATAGATAATGCGTAACAGATAACTCTTCGGATGTTGTCTGTTGCGTTTCAAAATGTTATGCATAATAAGCGTTACCATCAGGAAGAACCGAAAACCGCCAAAAAGTATCTGCTGAATTTTCCGACATCATGACGATAAGGAATACAGTCAGTAGATGCTTTTCTGGCTCTTCCTAACAAATCTTGTTATGCATATCATTTGATGCATAACGTTTTCAAACACAACAGATAACATCCAAAATGTTATCTGTTACGCATTATCTGTTGAAACCGCACATCCTCTTGTTATCTGTTATGAAACTTCTGACAGTGTGTTATTTCTGTTATCTCTCAGCAAGAAATAACAGAAACATTAGTTAAAGTGTTGGGTTTCCTGAAAATAAACGATTAAAAACAGTCATAACACAGCTTTAGTAACCGGACAGAGGGATATGCAACCTAGAGTTAAATGTCATTAATATTAAAGGCCCGCCTCATCAATGAGACCAACTATTATGGGAAGGATGAAGAAGTAAGACCCAGGAAACCAGGCAACCCCATGATGTCACCCATATAGGCTCATTAAGATAGCGTCTTATAAAAACGTATTTCCGCATGATCGCATACGGTTAATCAATACGTTGAATATGAATATGAGTACTTTACTCTTACTTTGTAATCATTATTTGTCTGAAATACTACTACTACTAATAATAATAATAAATAATAATTTATTTGTGACCCACTACATACACAATGCTCCTGATTGTATTTATCTATATTTACTGTACTCGTTGCTATTTTGAGAAATAAAAATAATAACAATGAATGACAATTAAACAAACATTTGTCTATATTGTGTACACAAACTTATAGCAAATCATATAAGAACCGTCCGCGGAACGTAAGCAGCATGACCGCAACTCCGGCAAGGCGAAAGTTTTTTTCGCTTACACTGTAAAAAGTTACCCCGAGTAAGGATTAATGTTAACTGCAGTATTTGCTACTGGGATAAGATTAATCCGAATTAGAGATAATCGTATCTCAGTAGAGATAAGATTAATCCTAGTAGCAAATTTTGCGAGATTTTTTTACAGTGAAGGCCTGTCAAGGTTGATGGTGATTTTTCTCCGAGTAAGGATTAAAGTAAACTGCAGTATTTGCTACTGGGATTAGTCTTATCTCTACTGGGATAAGATTAATCCGAATTAGAGATAATAGTATCTCAGTAAAGATAAGATTAATCCTATTAGCAAATACTGCGAGATTTTTTTTAACAGTGAAGGCCTGTCAAGGTTGATGGTGATTTTTCTCCGAGTAAGGATTAAAGTAAACTGCAGTATTTGCTACTAGGATTAGTCTTATCTCTACTGGGATAAGATTAATCCGCATTAGAGTAATCGCATTTCAGTAGAGATAAGATTAATCCAAGTAGGAAATACTGCAAGATTTTTTAACAGTGAAGGCCTGTCAAGGTTGATGGTGATTTTTCTCCGAGTAGCCTAAGGATTAAAGTAAACTGCAGTATTTGCTACTGGGATTAGTCTTATCTCTACTGGGATTAGATTAATCCGAATTAGAGTAATCGCATCTCAGTAGAGATAAGATTAATCCAAGTAGCAAATACTGCAAGATTTTTTTTTACAGTGAAGGCCTGTCAAGGTTGATGGTGATTTTTCTCCGAGTAAGGATTAAAGTAAACTGCAGTATTTGCTACTGGGATGAACCTTATCTCTACTGGGACAAGATTAGATCCACATTAGAGACAAGAATTAATCCCAGTAGCAAATACTGCACATTTTTTTTTACAATGCAGGACCGTAAAGTGCTTGGGACGGAAGATGCGGTCATGCTGGAATGAATCCTTGAAGCTAAACATTCCACGAACGTATGCACTATAATCAAAACACAAAATTCAGGACAGGATCACGGTGGCCATATTTAATTTTCTGAACTGAATTTTAATTCAGTTGTAGGCTATTGTTCGTATTGAAATCGGAGTACGAAAAGGGGTTTCCGTTCCATCTTTTCGTTTTTCCACTCAATACCCGTTACGAAGACAATCTCGTCAAAAAATAAATCTTTTTGATTTACTGTTTCCATTGAAACCGAAGTCGAAGCAAGAACACGATTAGCAGAGAATATCAAATCCGGTGAAAATCTGGCAGAACTGGCCGAAATTCGGGAACAGCGATCCAGACAGTGGGAACCTACCTTTAGGTTTACTGATAAGGACCCATTGCCCACTTATAGAACCCTTGAAGGTCTCTCACCGGAAGATCCGCGGCGAGAGATTTCACGCGAAGATTTCGATCGTCCGTCAGAAGCACAACGTCTCGTACGGTTTTCTTTCCTGAAAATTCTAACATTAGGTATTGTCCGATGCCGGAAAACGAGATCGGGAAGAAATTGGAGCTTCTTTCACACTGTCAGAAGTTTCATAACAGATAACACGAGGATGCGCGGTTTCAACAGGTAATGAGTAACAGAGAACACTTCGGATGCTATCTGTTGTGTTTGAAAACGTTGTGCATGAAATGTTATGCGTAACAAGGTTTGTTAGGAAGAGCCAAAAAGCATCTACTGACTTTATTCCTTACCGTCATCATGTTGGAAAACTCAGCAGATACTTTTTGGCGGTTTTTCGGTTCTTCCTGATGGTAACGCTTATTATGCAGAACAATTTGAAACACAGCAGATAACATCCGAAGTGTTATCTGTTATGCATTATCTCTTGAAACTGCGCATCCTCGTGTTATCTCTTATGAAACTTCCGACAGTGCAGTTGACGCTATTAAAACAAGGCTCGGATCGTAACAAAATTCGAAAACGGACAAGAGGAATAATTGCGATAGAACTGGGCTCCCGCCTCCCACCGCCGCAGTAGTACATTAGAACAGTGCAACAGTTCATTTTCCATCTTGAGCGGCTTGAGACTGAACAGGACCCTTACGAAGAAGGGCCGAAACATAGCTCTAATAAAATCTAGCTGACGTATCCGTTTTGCAGTGTCATGTATGATTCGCAGTCAGCTTTGGGCTGAAGGAGTGTTTTCTTTTTAAATCAATCAAATTTAATTCCAAATAGCTTAAAGCTAGAAGAGGTGAATAAAGTATTTATGAAATACACAAAAACAACAGCAAACAAACGAAAAACTTTACAAGATGGGACCTGAAATAAATGCTGGAATACGCAGCGGCGAATAGGAAAGTAGACAGGCGTCAACTCAAAGTTTAGCAAGTAGGTCTAGCTCTGCTCAGTTTTGTCAGGGTATCCATAGTTGGTCCATGGACCAAAGACGAAGGTCCAATTAACTTATTTGTTCTTGATAAGATGAAGTACGAGTATACGAGTAATAAATACGTACGAGTAATAAATGAATTGTAATTGTAATTTGTTCTTGGTAAGATCAAGTACGAGCCCTTCCACTGCCCTATGGCATGTAGGTAAGCCCTGAGCCTTTAAAGATTGACGCAGGACGGCAATTGCGACCGTTATCGTTCGGTCTAAAGCACTACATGCAATTGCCGAGACAGTACTTAGTTTAAAAAAAACCAAAAAAGAAACGGTATCATATCGGCATAAAACGGTTTGGGACTCTTTCCGCCTTGGCGTCTATCATCCTGATCAGCGATCATAGCCTATTACGGTGACAGGTAATAACACTGTCAGAAGTTTCATGACAGATTGCGCATAACACTTTCAAGAATAACACCTTTTCACTTAGAAAAAAAGGGTTATGACCAATTAAGTTTATATTATTTCGCGCCCAGATCTCCAACAACACCTTCAATAGGTAAAAATACTACACTGTCAGAAGTTACATAACGACAACAGCAGGATGCGCGGTTTCAACAGATAACACTTTGGGATGTTATATGTTATGTTTCTTTCGTTCCCGTTAGTATTTTTACCAACTGAAGGTGTTGTTGGAGATCTAGGCACGAAATAAACTTAATTGGTCATAACACTTTATTTCTAAGTGAAAAGGTGTTATTCTTGAAAGTGTTATGCGCAATCTGTTATGAAACTTCTGACAGTGAAGCATCTGTGAACGCATCCATAGTGCGTACTTAAAGTCGATATAGAAAATCATGGACAACAGGGCCCAACCAGCGCACGACGTTATCCACTACTTCCTGGCCGAAGACTGAAAGCCGAGATTTTTCTAAAATCAGTCGATTTTAAATTTTCCTTCAGCCCAAGCTGACTGCGAATTATATTTGATAGTGCAAAACGGATACGTCAGCTGAATTCTATTGGAGCTATATTTCGGCCCTTCTTGGCCCTTTTTCCCACAAGTTCATTTTTCCAACTTGAGTGGTTTTGAGCCTGAAGAGGACCCTTGCCAAGAAGAGCCGGAATTTTTTTCTGTGGCTTTATGTGTTTTATTTATTTTCTTTCATTTACTCCGCTTTTTCAAAATGGCGGGTTATAAATATATTACTTACTTACTTACTTAAAGTTTCACCGAAAGGGGCTGTGATAGGACCTAGTTACCCTTCACTTAAAAAGGTTGAAGACCCGATGAAAATGCGTTACTCCGTTGCTCCACTAATCAAGAATAATCGATTTTCATATAGTCGGATTCGTGATTTGTGGTACCTCTATGCGCTTGTACCTGTGTTGTATGCTTGACGAAAATGTAGATAGGAGAACGTGAAGACGAAGTGCTTCGCATTCGTCCATACATGTCTGATCCACAGTGTTCGCCAACGTCACTACTGCGGCCACTGAAAAGCCGCGTTTGCTTTGAGATTCAAATTTTCCGCGTCATAGTAAAACTTTGCGTTTTGAGGGCGGCCGTAGAGATTCTAAACGTCACTAATATGGCATACTGTGAAAATAAAAAATAAATCGCTTAACAGAATCCAAATAATTCAGTGTGTTCAATTAAACGATGCAAAAATATGTTAAGCTTTAAAGGACACGTCGTACTTATGATAATTCATTTCACTTCAGCAGTATTACCATCCATTCTAGCTCTCAAAATTCTATCATTCGTAAGTGTATCCTATCTCCTCTGTTATCTATATGTTAATTATCACGCTTGCTATGTTGGGTCACTTTACGTGACATTTGAGGCTCCGATCACTGTTTCCGAGAAGCTTATTGGTCCAAAGACCGGTTATGCCGGGATTCGCAAGTTCCTCCCCATGGTGAATCATCAATGAACAGCCAGTAATGGACATGTTGAGTCTGGGATGTCAACTTACAAAGGCTTAATCCTCAAGAAATATTTCGAACGCCTTCTTTCGTTCTCGGTATCTTTTTTGCTCGAAAGTAATTTAGAAAGTAATTAGAATATTTAACGCCTGAAATAGTGTCTCGTCTTGACCTTGGATCACAACAAAAAGTGGGTCTGTACGAAGCAAAAGCTGAAGACTGGCTTAGATTTGTCCTAAATATTCCATTTGGCAAGTCCGGACCGGATTCGAGAACTTCGGTGGTGTTGGACGGTCTCGGAGGGTCCGGGAATCTCGCCCCTCATATATAGTATTGAGATCCGGACAAGATTCGACAACTCCGGTGGTGTTGGACGGTCTCGGAGGGTCCGGAAATCTCGCCCCCCATAGCCTATATAGTGTTCGGATCGGAATGGAACAATGTGGGCAGGACTCTTACATCGCTTTTTGGGATCCAAAAACGTAAGTGGAGGGATACCTATAACATCGAAAAAGTTGTCCGCCCGCCCGTCTGTCCGTCCGTCCGTCTGTAAGCACGATAACTCTCGAAGGGAATGAAGTATTTTGATGAAACTTGGTGCGAGGATTGTTCGGGTCAAGAGTAAGGTCGAGTTCGTAGATGGGCTTTGTAGCCCTACATTTAGGGGTGGGGGAGGGGGTTTAACTTAAGGGACAAGCAAAATATTTTTAAACAGCTAATGGGACAGTCGATTATGGGGTAAGAAGACATGCTGAAAACGATAGTGGTAACCATTTTCTCGCCGGACAGGTAGTTCGCTCGGAATCCGGCCAAAACCGTAAAGTTTGTTAAAAGTAAAAGTTTTATTTGAAGTTGATTGGATGTTCGATTTAGAGGTAAGAAGACATGCTGAACACGATGGTGAAAACCTTTTTCGCCGGACAAGTAGTTAGCCCGGAATCCGGCCAAAACTGGAAAACCTGTTAAAAGTAAAAGTTTTATTTGAAGTTAATTATATGTTCGGTTAAGGGGTAGGAAGACATGTTGAACACGATGGTGAAAATCATTTTCTCGTCGGGCAAGTAGTTCGCCCGGAATCCGGCCCAAACCGGAAAATTGTTAAAAGTATTTGTAGTTGATTAGATATCCGATTTAGGGGTAAGAAGAGATGCTAAATCCGTGTATGACAGTCACTTTGTACCCGGACATATAGTTAGCCCGGAATCCGGCTGGAACCGGAAAATTTGTTTTAAGTTGAATTTCAATTTGAAGTTGATTAGATGTTAGATAGAGGGGAAAGAAGATACGCTGAGTTCGATTTTAGCTTCTTTTTTTATGCCGGACAGGTAGTTCCAGAATTCGGCCGAAACCGGGAAATTCGCAGAAGTAAGGCAGGAAGTTTTCGTCAAAACAGATTGACTTATAGGGGTAAACACAAACATGCTGAATCCATATCTGAACTTGGTTTTCTCAGATGATTAGCTTTTTGGCCTTACTCTGTTTCTGAATTTTAATAGTAAAAATGTTCAAGGAGTCTGGCGAAGTCTGGATCTGGCGTAGACAAGACCCAATTATCTGGATCAAAGATTGAATTTTTGGGATCCCATCGAAACCTTTGGTCTTGTTCTATGACGAAATTTCAGATGCCTTTAAGAGTTCCAAGTAAAACTTTGTGTCATTGTTTTAAAAAGAGTGCAGTCCAGGTTCGGATACAGGCGTTAAATGGCATACATCTTATCACGCGGTCTATATGACGTGTATTGTCCAACGGTCATTTCCTTCGCGAATTTTGGGACACGACAAATATTGTCTAATGTTCAATTCAAATTTCCGGTTCTGGTAAGAATTTCGCACCTACCTGTAAAAACCGATGCGTGTGCACGTTGCTTTACTACCAAATCCTATTTGGTAAGTGCAATGTTGTCAGTCTAGCTGGAGCCTTTCTAGCCTGTACTCTTGGATGGGAGTATATACCTCTACACATGGACAATGCCGGATGGTCGACATAGGCAAAAGTACTACTAATGGCAATGGGAGAAAATAAAGGGAACGGGGATGTGTTTTTTTTAACACAAAAGGTGTATTCTCGCCGTTCCCCGAGGACTCCACTCGAGGAGTCCCCGCGTTTTTATTTGTCCCGGGGACTCACTACCTGTATTCTCGCGAGTCCCCATGGACGGGGAATGCTCCGATTATCATCACCATCATTTCATGCTCGGAGGGGAATCAATTTTTGCTGGTGTTGGTGCAAGTTAAAATTAATTAAAAACAATCAGAATAAACAAAAACAAAAATAAAGTGGATCTAGATAAATTTCGTCAACTGCGTTTTTTTTTTAACAAAATCCATTTTGCAAGCATTTCCCGTGTTCTCGCTGTTTCTGTATGCTGAGTCCGCGTGGAGTGACTCCCTCTATTCTCGCCGTTCCCTTCGATTCCCCAAGGAGTCCTCGGGGAACGGCAAGAATACGCCTAAAGGGTCAAGGAGGGGATGGAGGAGCGTCTCACCTTGATCGTTGGCAAGCCTTGTATATGGATCTTCTTTTAACAAGTTGAGACAGCAACTAAGGATACGATCATCATTCATTACTCCCTAGAAAGAAAGTTTGACTTCTTCAACTTCTTCCCTTAAATAATATATACAAAAAATAAACAATATGCACCGAAACAAGTAAACAAAATGTACTGAAAGCGCATTTGACGCTCTAAATAAACTGTAACAGTTTAATTTTGTTTTCTTATACATGTCAGCAGGGACCCATGAATTTCCTGTAATGACTCGCCATTCAGGGGGCTTGTCAATAAAAGATTTCTGATGCGCTCTTGACCGAGCGTCAGATAGTTCAAGAAATACCCACGGGGATAAGATACCCGACTATCCAGACAGACAAAATTTTTCGCAGCTGTTGTGCTGAACTAGGAATATTTTTCAGTAATGGAAGAGTACCCTGGATCTTTTGTCCTAGCTTATGTACCTGGTGGCATGCTGAATAGTCCTGATTGAAGATGGCTATCTATATATATCTGAGCAAGAATGCCGATTCGACACAAGCGGCATTTTTGGAAACTAGGTGAGGCTCGGGCAACATAGCAACATAGAAGCATAGGAAATGACAAGCCCCCTGAATGGCGAGTCATTACAGGAAATTTATGGGTCCCTGATGTCAGAGAGAGAGAGAGAGATAACGGTTTATTGTACAACTTTCGTAGCTCTTGGCTAATTTGCAGTTGCAGAACATTACATAAAAAAAAATTAGGCACTGTTAAACATAGACGTAAAAAAGGGCACACACGAATTAGCATAACGGTTCGTCCGCGCACGTATAGGGGTCAGTTTGAGTTTCTGTCTGGTTCTGCTGTTTGGTGGGGCGTCTGCGGGTAGGATGTCTCGATGGGTTGGGTTTGAAAGCAATGCTTTTCCAAACGTCATGTTGAGCTCGCACAATATTTGTTCTAGGAGCTGGATGTTAAGTTTAGTGAGTGCTTCTTAGTGAGGGATATCTCTACAACCCAGGATAATCCTGACTGCCCTTTTCTGCACTGACTCTAGGTCGTGCATCAGGTGAGTAGTGTGTAGTACTGAAGGGCCCCACACAGGGCAAGCATACTCCAAGACTGGTCGCACATAGCCCATGGTCACAAGTTGTATGGCCTTTCGGCTTAACAAACATTACTAGTTACCGTATTACCTACCGCAATCATCAGTACAGTTAAGTTTTGTTTTGTGATACATACATTTAATCGCCTTTCGGCTTAATAAACAAGATAAAGATTAGTATTATAAACATGATCTTTTACTGTAATAATTGTTTACAATGATCCTACTTTTGCAGGTTCGTTTATTCTAGCTACACCATAGAGGGACCGAAATGCTACTGGAGGAAATCCTAGGATAAGAGCCCCAAACCACGGACGACACATTATCCTCACTTAAATTGCATAGTAATTGACCACTACTAACTTCCTTTGTTTTTTTCCTTTTTTGTTGGTAAACAGTCAGTGCACTTACCCATACGTACTTCCGCTTTAATTTATGTCTCACATGTTCGGCTACATCCCATGATGGTTGCGAGATATTTTCAACTGCACTCGAACAACTTAGAAACTAATCCGTTTTCGATGTGATTCGCAGTGAGTCAGAGCGGAAGGAATATCTATTTTTACCCCTTTATCGAATATATAATCGAATTTTGAATTTTTGCAACAACCTGACGCTGGAGCGAATTTTAACTGACTTATCCCTTTAGAAATATTGTGTATACATGGTCTTTCATTCATTTACATAGCAACACCAAAAAGCAAAAATATCAAATTCCTGGCATGGACCAGCTCACCAGCATCTTTGGACATGGATATGTTTCAAAAAACATTACGGAATTCGAAACATGAAATTACTGTGTCACGCATCTCTTAAAAATGGGGTCAGTTTGGACGCTTTGAACCTTAATGTTTTTCCACGGAATGCTGGGACAGCTATCTGGCTGGAAGCTAAATTCTCCCATCGCACCTGCACGATTAGCGTAGCGAAATCAGACCAAACGAAAACCTTGGTTTGCTAGTTGATGGCGTCGAATGGACAAATCGGCTGAGATTTACTTTAGCCCTGTATTCTGAAATAAAAGATGTGTTTGGTTTGGAATATTATTTTAAGCTAGGACTAGATCCTGCTACATTAAAAACTTTGTTCCAGCTCCCATCCTCAGTAAAGATAAACTTTTTAATAGGAGGAAAGCTGACACGGGGGAGACTTACCTTTGCCCTCTTTGCAAGTTGCAGGAGGAGGATTTGAACCAACCCTCTTAGAGTGCCAAGAGCTTTCGCTTTGAGAGTAACATTTGCTGGGGTTGGGTTGGTATTGCTTCCCCGTATCCTGAAATCTACGAACCCCAAATGTATCGTAGATGTTTGCAAATATGTGACTAAAGGATATAGTCTCAGGAATGAAAGTTTAGCTTAGTTTACGAGCATAGTAGTTCCAGAGGTGTAATAGTTTAGTTAGTGTAACGTGTATTAAATCTTGTATGGCCTTTTCGCTCAAGGCTAAAATATTCTTGGCAAGGGTCCTCTTCAGTCTCTTGCTAGACCTTAACAAAATATCGATGAGTCAATCAACCAGACTTCCAGAAGGTTTTGACCCCGCTTCTCCTTCTAAGACCTAAGCTCCCCAACCGTCCATTGCACTTTCTGACTGACGGCTGAACCAGTTAACCTCGGGAAGAACAAGAAACGTCACCCAAACAAACCCTCTAAATTAATGCAAATACTGCACTGTAAAAAGTTTCTCCGAGAAAGGATTAAAGTTAGCTGCAGTGTTTGCTACTGGGATTAATCTTATCTCTACTGGGATAAGATTGATCCGAATTAGAAATAATCTTATCTCAGTAGAGACAACATTAATCCAAGTAGCAAATACTGCAAGATATTTTTTACAGTGTGTGTAATAATATTTGACAGAGCAAAACGGATACGTCAGCTGAATTTTATTGGAGCTATGTTCTTTTTTCCACAAGTTTGGTTTTCCAACCTGAGCAGTTTTGAGCCTGAACAGGACCCTTGCGAAGAAGGGCCGACATATCCGTTTTGGTCCTTCAGCCCAAGCTGACTGCGAATCATGTTTGACAGAGCAAAACGGATACGTCAGCGGAATGTTATTGGAGCTATGTTCTTTTTTCCACAAGTTTGGTTTTCCAACCTGAGCAGTTTTGAGTCTGCAGTCAGTCAGCCGCAGTCAGCTTGGGCTGAAGGAATATTTACTATGTAAAAAATCAACAAGGCTTGTTGTCAGGACGCTTCAGGCTCTTCTCTGGGCGCATGGCGATTCTTCGTCGGCACGAAGATTTAGTCATTAAAGGACCTCTCGCACTATTTACTACAGTATTTTAAAATATTTGAATACTTTAAAACTAGCCTGTGCTCTCAACAAATAACCCACGGTTTTGGCTGTTTTGAGCCTTTTCCGAGACCCGTTGACTTGTAGCGAAACAGGGAAACAATTTACATAACCGGTTTTTCTGATGGAAAAACTTCTCGCAGACAACCGTCGACAGCGTGATACACGTCGAAGGTAGCAAAACACGGCAAGTGAGAAACTCAGCGTGGTTTTGTTAGAGGGGTTAGAATGTACCGTACGAAACTGGGGCCTCCGGGTTTAGAAATATATGCAGTGATTATGGAAGTAGGTTGCATTAGTATTATAGGTAAGACAGGTCCTTTAAGAGTAAGAAGGCCAACACCGCCACCTTGCCTCAAGATAACGGAAATCTGGAAACCTGCGTGAAGACGAAGAAGAAACTCTAGCAGGTGACAATCCATGAATTCTTAACGCAACCCAGAAGAAATGCTTACAAAAACCGACAGAGGAATCACTGTAGTGACCATAGACACTACGCAAACGAAAAGCTCTGCTGACTTACATTACTGTCATCATCTTCTTCCATAGAGATTGTTCGGCTGCTAATCTGGATGGAGGTCCCTTTCGTGGTGTAGCAACGGACGTGCTGATGACGCTGCTGAAGAAAATTTAGAGCCTCTAGTGCCGCGTTGCTTACTAGCTCCGTCCGTTCGGACCCGCCGTCAGACGTCCTAGTCCGTTTAGAGAGCCCGTCCAGCTCTTTACAGACTAAAATTATAAAATGTCCTATAGTAAGGTGGTCTTTTCAGAACATAGTCTTGGCTTGTATTGCACTTAATTCAGAAATTTCACAGAGCACCAACAAGCTAAATCTCCCAGGACAACATTTATTCCGGACATTCCTTTATTTGCATAATATAGCATGGGGGTGACACATTTTGGTGGAAGTGGGTGTCCCAACGCCACCGTGTTCTAGCGCCATCGTATGTTTTCCGCCACCCACGAAATCTTGCATCATCAAGAGGATTAGTTGGGTCAGACGAAAGGGTCAAATATTTTGGTAGGTTCATCGCCACCGTATTTTTTCCACCAACTCATTAGTACAGGTAGTGCAGATATCTGGTTCATGTAATTCCAGATCTAAATCCTTAAATGCGAAGAGGGGTTTACCGCCACCGACGCTAGCTCTACGTTAATCCTAGCTAATACGAAGACTGAGCTAAATATTTCAAATAATTATTTATTTCAAGTCCAACTAAAGAAACTGTACAATTTCAACAACTCAAGGCCCCCAAACTATTCAAATTTCAAAAGGTGAGAAATCGCCAGCAGAAGTGCTTCTCTTGAAGACTTTCCTTCTTGATACGTAGTTTTAACTTTCAGTAGCCGTGATATTTAGTCCGGGTGGCCCTCGACACCCCATCAGAATTTAGGTCTGACAAGATTCGACCCTACCCTCTAATCCTCTTGTGGACGTAAGATTTCCTGGGTGGCGGTAAACACCCTTTTCAAATTTAAAGATTTAAATCCGAAACTACCTGCACAGGCTACCTGCGCTACCTGAATTAAAAGGTGGCGGAAAACATATGGTGGCGGAAAACCGCGGTGGCGGTGGAAGACTGCTACCATTTTGGTGACCTTCGTCGGCTCGTGAGGTTCCTCAAGCAGCCTACGGAGCATGAGTATCATCCTTTGGGAGGTAAAGTTTTTTTTAGGTGTTTATGTCGAGACCTACGGGTGTAATTCGTTTATTTTTAGTTTATTTCTGACCCATCTCAACAAAAGGAGGGCGAGGCGCGCTAAAGATGGAATAACAAGCAAAATAAATAGAGAAAAGAAATACTAAAGCTAAATACAAAATATAGTACCGAAGGACGATTGAACAAATAACGCTGATCATGGGCGAGACAACGCTGAAAGAGAAGAAAATGAAAATATAGTCTACGAATAGCTTCTGAGATTCAGTATAAAAAGGAGCCAAAGAAGATGGGGACAGCTAGACTGTTATCAATTTTCGCAAGATTTAATCGATCTAGATGTGTAATATGGTAACGATTGAAGCGTCAGCGATTCTGAATCTTTATTTTGTTTTACCGCTATAACCCCACTTTTTTTTTTTGGGGGGGGGGGGGGAATTATTCTATCATTGTCATTATAGGTTTTTCGAGGGTCTCCGTTTATACGCTGGATACTACTTGGTCAGATACGCGGTGAAGAAAAAACTGAGGAAAAAACTTCAATAAAAACAATTTGTGCCATTTGAAGAACCGAAGTCGAAAACCGAAAGCCGAACAGAGTGGCCATAATGCCGGATTGTCAATGCTAGACACCCCACTAAACAAGACCAAAGGTTTCGATGGGATCCCAAAAAATTTAATATCTCATCCAGAGAATTTGGTCCTGTCTTCTCCAGACTCCTTAAGAATTTTTTCTATTAGCATGTGTGTTTACCCCTATAAGTCATATTTGTTCTGACGAAACTGATCGGAACTTTCGGGAACTACTTATCCGATAAAATAACAAAACTCAAAAACGAATAACAAATATTTTGCTTGCCCCTTAATTTAAACCCCCTCCCCCACCCCTAAATGTAGGGTTACAAAGCCCATTTACGAACTCAACCTTACTCTTGATCCAAAGAATCCTCGCACCAAGTTTCATCAAAATATTTCATTCCCTTCGAGAGTTATCGTGCTTACAGACGGACGGACGGACAACTTTTGCGATTTCATAGGGATCCCTCCACTTACGTTTTCGGATCCCAAGAAAACGAAACAAAACAAAACTGATTACTCTTAAATAAAATCAGAACTTCAATTGCAAGAAGGAGGTCCTAATTGGTAAGGTCCCAGTCGTAGCAAAATCAAAGTCTCGAAGAAATGAACAACACGACGATTGTATTCAGAGTCCAGGCCGAATGGTCCTATGATAAGATAAGATTTTGACAGAGTCAACGGGCATGGCAAATACATGATAGAATAGACACAAATAAACAAACAAAAATGTGTTATAGTGTGCATTCTACTACACAAAGCCCTTCTTTAAAGTTTAACTGAAAAGTCAACTTTTTTTTGTATAATTCAGCAGAACACATTGCATTATTTGGATTCTGCTAAAAGATTTTTTTTTCCAATATTTGCTCTAGTACCGACGCTCAGAACATCTACAGCCGTCCCCACAACGCAAATTCTACTATGACACAGAGAATTTGAATCTCAACACAAACGCGGCTTTTCAGTGGCCAATGGTAATCTTGTTGAAGACTGCTTAGTACCTGAACACAAAGTTGCATAAATCTTTTTCGTCAAGCATACAACATAGACGTACCACGAATCCGACAGGGAAATTCCACTATTTTAAAATCGATTATTCGTGAATGGCGGAGCAACGAAGTAACGCATTTTCATCGGGTCTTCAAGCCTATTTAAGTGAATAAGTAACGGGTAAATGGATTGTCCTGTCTCAGCCCTTTCAGGTTAAACTTTAAGAACTTGCTCAAACGCTGGGACAAGCTAGCGGCGGTGAGCACAGTGCTCATATATCTGTGTACCATTCATTCCCCAGACGTGTGCCGTCTAAAAGACTTTCCAAGCCAAAATGCAATATGACTTTCTCGAATTACTGAAATATTGTATATTGACACACCTTTTGAAAATAAGCCCCTCCCAGCATGCCCCAGCGTTTGAGCATGGTTTTAAAAAAGGGGCTTAGTGTTACTAAACTCTTCCAAAACGATGATACATAATCATGGGCCTTTTCCTTAAAGTTCAACCGAAAAGGGCTGAGATTTGACAATCTAGTTACCCATCACTTATTCACTTAGAGAGACTTGAAGACCCTATGAAAATGCGTTACTTCGTTGCTCCTCTATTCACGAATAATCGATTTTAATATAGTAGAATTTCCCTGTCAGATTTACATTACCTCTATGCGCTTGCACCTGTGTTGTAGGCTATGCTTGATGAAAACGATTTACGAAAAATAATTGGTCAGGCAGTGAGATACTGTCCGCGAGCTGATCACTGACCACTGAAAAGCCGCGTTTGTGTTGAGATTCAAACTTTCCGCGTCATAGTAGAATTTTGCGTTGTGAGACGGACGTAGATAATCTGGACGTCATGCTAGAGCAAATAGTGAAAAATAAAACAATCCCTTAACACTATTCAAATAATGCAATGTATTCAGTTTAATGATACAAAAATAAGTTGCCTTTTCAGTTAAACTTTAATTGAATGGGTCATTACAAATGTGAGCGCTTTTAAAGTCTCTCTGTTATTATTGAACAATTTCCCGATATGAGCAAGGTAAATTGCTATGAGCCACACCACCCTCTAAATGAATTATGCATTCCTTTATTAGCTATCTGCCGAGTTACATGCACTTATGCCTCATATGTGTTTAACGGTACGGACGTGTTCTTTACAAATTCACGTGAGCCCGTCTTTTAATCTCCTTTTGGGCCGACACCCATAGTTCCTACATTCTTTGGCCTCTGGACACAAGCTCTTCCCTGGTATTTCGTCAATTTACAAAATCCCTAATTGCTGGAACAGTACTGTAAAAAGTCTCTCCTTTATCGGACTTTACTAGTTGTGCGTCACCGATTTTGGACATTTTTGTTCCTAATTCGGATAATTAAAATCTGAATTTGGTGAGTTATAATCTGATGCAGGATTAAAACGCTAGAATTCAAAATACTGCAGTATTTTGAATTCTAGCATTTTTATTCTGCATCGGATTATAACTCTCCGAATTCGGATTTTCATTCGTTGGGGGGTAGGTAGGGAAGGTAGCAAAACATGGCAAGTGAGAAAATCAGCGTGGTTTTGTTAGAGGGCTTAGAATGTACCGTAGGAAATTGGAGTCTCCTGGTTTAGAAATATATGGAGTGATTATGGAAGTAGGTTGCGTTAGTATTTTTAAGGATGAGTGTTTTGCTGGTATAAAGAAAATGGGGCGATTTTTGAGGCTAGCGATGGAACACAGAAGTAGATTTTTGGAATAAGTAAAACAAATTAAAAGGAAAAGAGTATTATTATATATTAGTGTTTTTTTTGTCTTTTTTCGTATGTTAAATTTTTGCCATGGCCCTCGGGCTGCTTACAGCAATAAACTATCTATCTATCTATCTATAGCTAAGACAGGTCCTTTAAAGGTTCAGCGAATAGGGCTGAAATACGAAAATCCAGTTAAGAAATCATTTATTCACTTAAACAGGCCTGAAATCCCGATGAAAAGGCGTTAATCCACTGCTCCGCTGTTCCCGAGAAAGATTTGTATGGCAATTGCAGCCTTTAGCTCAAGTGCCATATAGCAATCGTAAAAGGCAATTTTTTGGTATGTTACTCTATCCCACTTTTGATAGTTCGGGCGCTTCCAAATATATCTATCTCATACGCTAGGACGATGAAACTTGGCACGCGTATATAAGACGCGACCCCTAAATGAATCCTTTTCCCGGAATGCATCAACCACAGTGTTGCCACATTGAACAAATTTAGAGTGACTTTTGGTCGAATACAGAGAGTGAACTGGGAACGAAATTTTTTTTTCATGAAAAGAATGTGAAATGGTCACTTTTGGTCGGAATCGCTCCTGCAAAACGACACATCTTAATTTTATTTTCATGAAAAATCATGAAATAGTCACATTTGTTCGGAATCACTAATGGAGAATGACATATCTACACGTTTTCTGAAATAGAGGGAACTTTATGTCTTACGTAGGACAAGAGTGACAATTCACACTATCGTGCGACATGTGGCAACCCTGATCATCCGCAGAGTGGCCAGAGTAAGTTACGAGCGGGTGATCCCATTCGAGAGAAACTTGATCAGATCCCCGAGAAAGTCAGCTACCATGTTCAACAGCGATATTTCGCCCTTCTTGGCAAGGGTCCTCGTCAGGCTGTTGCTGGAAGAAGCTATTGTTTAATATTTATATATATTTTTTTTTCAACCAACAAGATAAATATTCTTTGAGCCCAAGCTGACTTTGAAACATTTATTCAAACAATGTTCAAACAATGGGTACGTCAGCTACGATTCTTCATCAGCGATATTTCGGCCCTTTTTGGCAAGGGTCCTCGTCAGGCTGTCAATAAATGATTACAGGTTTGTTTCCTTCCCCGAAGTTGAACCAGAGGATTGACAGCCTGACGAGGACCCTTGCCTAAAAGGGCCGAAATATCGCTGATGAAGAATCGTAGCTGACGTACCCGTTGTTTGAACATTGTTTGAATCAACCAACAAGTTTAATATCCAGATAGCTTAAAGTTAGCAGAGGATATATGTCTATACATATATAAGATATATGTCCTAGATGTTCTGTAAATGTGTCTGAATCGCATCCAACCACGTTAGGGAGTTGGATGGGGGGGGGGGCAATTTTGTAACATGCGTAGCTACCAAACGAATGGAGGGATTGGGATGAAACTTGTACGGTATAAAGTTCGTGAGCCCAAGGTAAGTTTTTGAGGCCCGGACCGGATCCGGCTTTGGTGGGGGTGTTGAAGGGGGGTACCAGATATTTTCTGGAAGTGATACGGTTCGATAAAGCTCAGCTGACATTTCGATCTGGAGACATAAAATATTGTTCGCAATCACCTTGGACTGAAGGATAACTTATAGACACACACCTCTAAAAGTAGTTACAAACCCATCGCGAAAATCAACAACGGTCTTTCACAAACAGGTCTTAGCACTAAAAGGATTGATGAAGTTTGGTGACGTCATATTTTTTCTATCTTTTGTGCAACTGACAGTTTGAACATATGGGTGTAATGTGAATGATATGATACGACTATTGACGGTTGTCGCTAGACTTAGTTAATGTCAATGGCCTAGCAGGACCATCAGCTAACATAACAGAACAGCCAAATGGTCATACATCAATGAATAGCAAAAAAATTCACTTGACAGTAAATGTTAAATTACTTGTGTTTGTGTTACTTTATGTCCTTTTCGGGATTGATCTTCAACAAATGCTTTATGATCTGATATGATATTTATTACACTGAAAGCTTAAAGGACCTGTCTTACTCTTAATAGTCTACTAATTCAACCTACTTCTGCAATAGCCACATCCATGCTTCCACCGGAAACCCGATTTTTAAACGGTACATTCACTACAAAACTCTCACTTGCCGGGTTTTGCTACCTTCGACGCGCGTCATGCTGTCGATAGTGGTTTACGAGAGGTTTTTCCATCAGAAAAAACGGTTATGTAAATTTTTCCGTGTTATTGCTAGAAGTCAACGGGACTGGAAAAGTGCTTAAAACAGTCAAAACCGTGGACAATATGTTGAAAGCAGAGCTAGTCTTAAAGTATTCAACTATTTTAAAATGATGGACTTTAAAGAATAAATAGTGCGAGGGGTCCTTTAAGGGCCACTGCAATAAACACAAGAACAAAACGACAAACTAATTAACTGCGCTAAACCAAAACGTCAGCTGACTTTATTTTGGCAATTTTCGGCCCTTCTTGGCAAGGTGCTCCTCAGACTCGAAGCTATGAAAAGTGCTATGATTATGTCATGATTCGAATCAAAGATTCGCATTCAGCTTGGACTGAAGGAATATTTACGATAAACTAACCTCTAAATACCAGTAAAAACTTAATTGCACTCATTTACTCCAAATATTTCTCCTCAAACAAGTCTCGGGAATACCGAATGGATATGTAATAATAATGATAATATGAATACTATAATATTGCTTTCATCTATTGTATTCTACTGTAGATTAAGCAGGATATTGTATTTAGTATGCTTAGTTAGCCGCTCATATCCATGTAACTGTGTGTTAATTTGACTGATGTGCTGTCAAAAATTTTCAAAACTTTAAAAACTCACCCTTCAGTTTGGAAGGATCGAAGAAATAATAATAATTAGATAAATAAAATAGTCAGGACTTATTAAATTATGAATCCAATATGCAAGCTTAGATAATTGCCTAGACAATTGCATAATTGTTATATATCGATTCGAATCTGTCGTACCTGACAGAACAGTGTGATTTTTCATCAATACAGTCGTTTTTTCTCAATGACAGTCGTGTTTTTCTGCAAAAACAGTCGGTAAAAATGATCAGCCACTCGGTAAATACCTTGCGCCCCCACCAAACATTCTGGCTAGTAACGCCTCTGCCTACCAACTGTACTTTTCTTTTAAATCGTAATTTTTAAATGTAGCACTTCGGTCAGTGCCGAAAGTTCATTACTGATTATCAGTGTCAGGATTCTACTAATTATCTTCTTTTACACATCAGGATGCCAATTTACCAAAACTATCGATTAAAGGTTAACAGAATAAGGCTAAGATACGACAGTCTGATTACCCATCATATTTTTACTTAATTGGGCTAGAAGAACCGACAAAAACGCGTTACTTCGTTAGTTTGTTATCCACGATTCTTGCATTTTAGCTGACGTAATTTCTCTTCCGTAACTGTTGTACCTCTATACGGACGTAGCTCTATGTTTGAAATGTTTAGCAACTACAGCGGCAGCCAATTGCCGTTATAGCAAGTCATGGCGGATTTACATTCTTCAGGCCAGGAAGATGAAAGTAACATGGGAACTGAAAGTGACCAGGAAGAACTTGGCATTCGCCATGAAGGAAGAACACGACCAGTTGAAAACTCGAACTTGCTAATCAACTTGGTGGGATGCTGGCCAAGTTCTCTGTTGACTGCGTCCTTCCACAAAGGAAGCCTATTCGGGGTAGCACGGAACAGAGGGCTATCTTCGGATGTGATTCTGCAATCTGGAATCGAACATTCCAAAATCTTCGCTTTGTTAGCCATTGAAACACACGCTTTTGCAGACATTCAAATTTTCCGCCGTGAATTTATTTGTCGTGCAACCAGCGGAGATTCCAAACGTCACTACTAGACTACTCGACGTAAAAAACAAAAATCCCTTATATGAGTCAAAATAATTCAGTGTGTTCAAATCAAACGTATAAAAATAAGTTGGCTTTTCAGTTAAACTTTAACTAAAGGCCCCTCGAAAATCTACTTTTCGAGTATATTTTGTGGAAATCACTACCCTTTTTCTTCTAATTAGTTATGGACTGGGACTGGAGTGGTTTCTTCTTTCCGACAAAACCTAATCTCGAACCCATATCGAACTGATGCATGGGCGCTGTTGCTAACTTACAGAAATGTCCATGTCAAGATTCTTTATCTCTTAATTATTAATTATCCTCTCTCTCAGCTCAGGATGCCAATTATTATCACAAAGCTAGCGGTTAACTAAAGCCCCTCAATTAATCAGCAGAAAATATGTACAAATTGGTACATAACCAATTGACATCACTCTTTAGCTAAGTGAACGGAATGAACTTTAAACTCAATTCGAGGTAACGGGTTGACTGACCCCGTTCCTTACTAACTCAAACCTGCCCTTACGTTATGTAATTTTTATATATCTAATAGCTGTAAAGTTATTTTGGTAAAGGTTAATGTTGTCAGAAAAATATTTTTTTGTGACATCGATAAGGAAAGAATAAAAGACACCTTGCACTGTTTATGTTCCCATATTCAAAACTATTTTCCTACTTTAAAACTCTGCTGTCAACAAATTATCCGCGGCTTCGTCTGTTTTAAGCCTTTTCCTCGGCACATTGTTCTCTAGCAAAATTTCACAAAAACATCAACGAAGAAACCAACGAAAATGGGGTTTGTAAAGGCAAACGGATAAACTGAAATAAACAGCGAATATTTCGGTATATTCGTTGGCAAACCCCATTTTCGTTGGTTTCTTCGTTGATTTTTCGTGATATGTCAGGCCAATGTGCTTTACGAAATTATCTTCCTAGCAAAATCTCGGCAAAATTCAGTTAACCGGGTTTTAGGCATCAAATAGCATGATACGCGAACACTCATCGGGAGCATAACGCGCATGGGAAATATTGTATCGTTGCAAATGCTAAAGATTAGTGAGGTGTCGTTTGTAGGCTTAGAAAATAACACATGAAATTTGGGTCTCCGGGTTTGAGAATCAATGAATGCAATTACGGAAGTACACTGCATTGGCATTATAGCTATGATGTGTCCTTTAATAAAATAAAACTTTAACTTCTAACAATTTTCCGGTTTTGGCCGGATTCCGGGCGAACTACAGGTCCGGGTAGAAAATTGTTTTCACATAAAAGTTCAGCAAGTCTTCTTGCTCTAAATCGGACATCTGATCAACTCAAAATAAAACTTTTAATTTTAACAAACTTTCCGGTTTGGGCCGGATTCCGGGCGAACTACTTGTCCGTCGAGAAAATGGTTTTCACCATCGTCTTCAGCATGTCTTCCTACCTCAAAATCGAAAATCTAATCAACTTCAAATAAAACTTTTACTTTTAACAAACTTTCCGGTTTTGGCCGGATTCCGGGCGAACTACTTGTCCGATTACACAATGGTTTTCACCATCGTGTTCAGCATGTCTCCTTACCCCATAATCGACTATCACATTAGCTGTTTCAAAATATTTTGTTTGCCCCTTAATTTGAACCCCCTCCCCCACCCCTAAATGTAGGGCTACAAAGCCCATTCACAAACTCGACTGGTCCGCCGACCCAACGAATCCTCACACCAAGTTTCATCAAAATATCTCATTCCCTTCGAGAGTTATCGTGCTTACAGACGGACGAACGGACGGTCGGACAGACGGACAACTTTTGCGATGTCATAGGTATCCCTCCACTTACGTTTTGGGATCCCAAAAATACGTCGATATTCCGGATTCCCCCTCCCTCCACTCCCCCAATGGTGGTCGAATCAGGAAAGTGACTATTTCCAAGTTAGTTTGGTAGTGTCCTAATATGCCTGCCAAGTTTCATCGTCCTAGCACTTCGGGAAGTACTCTAACTCGAGATAAGTGGCCTGACAGACCGACAGACAGAAAAGTGATCGGTATATGGCACTTGAGCAGAGCTGCAAGTGCCATAAAAACAGAATATCGGAAGTACGGACTGAATTGCCTTTGCAGCCAGTTGAACTTTATCCTTTTCAATCGTAGACATCGGGACTCATGAAAACAATTCTATCTGAATTAGTTCAAAATTAATTTTTTTGCCGTATGCCAACTTTCTAATTTAATCTTTCTAACACATCGGCGATCCTAGAGAAGAACAAGAAACGTCAACCAAACAAATCCTCAAAATTGACGTGTTCCACCCTTCTAACAATAGTAACTATTAGTTACCATTTTCGTTCCATTTTCGTTCCATCCTCATGAAAAGTTACTACGCTGACCGTTCAACCTTCTCGAAATAGTAACTATTTGATTACCACGCTCAGGAGCGTAGTTAGCGTGGTAACTACGATCTCAGTGACGTGATTGGCCCGATCAGCCCACGGAAGATGTTTTGACGAAAACAGAAAAATGTGCCTTGACGCCAAAAAGCCAGGATCCGTGACATCATGCGTGGTAAGTAGGGTGGAGCACGCTCTATGTAAACCAATCAAGAACGTTTGCTGTGGTGACGTTTCTGGCTCTTCGCTTGACACACGGCGATTCTTCATCGGTACGAAGAGTTAGTCATCAAGAGTATTGCTCACCGGTGCGGCTGAAAGCAGCGTTGACAAGCAGAGGAAAACTTGAACAGAATCTGGTTTTGGAGACACAATAATCTTCAGGCTACATTAAGCGGGAAGAAAACTATTCCTTCTAGCAGAATGTTTGAGGAAACTACAAGCACAGATCTAAATAGTCGACAATAAAATATTTGTATGCATCCATGACGTCAGTATCAACTGACGCTGCTCCTAAAAGCTAGCTAGACTTTGTTTAGTCTTCTTCACCAACGCCGCAAATGGAATTCCTTTCAAGTAGACCGGAATTCGTGTCTAGATGGACTTTTTTTCTAGTCCTCTTCCGAACGGAATTCCTTTAGTACTCTGACCGGAATTTTTATCCGTAAAAACGCTCCATAGCCAGAACCTGCTCGGCAGGTCGGATTACCAGTCCAACGACAAAAGAGTTATAAGAAAAGAACCGGACACTGGTGAGAAAAGACCAGAAACAGCCTTGAGTGCAATGAACGCACTTACTCCTATCCTCCATAACGAGGGGTTAGCCACTCTTGATTTTAGGGTACAGAAAGGTCCCCACCTGTTGGAACATTAAAATCGGGATCTTTGGAAGCGTGAAAGATGAATCTCCTAATTTGTGGCCGGCGCCGAGGTTTCGACCGGTACTGGGAAAGGGCGTACAACAGGTACCGGGGAATGGGTAACCCCTCGCTTCAGAGCAACAAAATTCGAGAAAGAACAGCGATAAAGTGAAAGGAGGCGTTGAAAACATTCGCAAGGATGAACGTATTACGTGATGTTATTTAAATCATAGATATTACACTGCTAATTATTCAATCGTAAATTATATGCTCATACTTATCGAAAGTAATTAGTAATCACGAAGTCGCCAACCGTATCAAGGTGGTGATCAACGGGGATGGCCGCTTGCGAGTCGGGTTGCGAGTAACAACGAGTAAGTAAATGTGTGCGGTTTTTTTCACTGAATATGGCAGTTTCGTGAAATGAAAAGGTTGCTTGTTTCACGATTTGCAATCAAAGCTGATTCTAAGCAGAAACAACGTGCATATTGAGGCCTTGTCGTTAAAATTTTAGTAGAACTAAAAAACTAAAACTAAATCAATAAGTACTTCTTCAGCCCAAGCTGACTGGGAAACAAACTAAAGCACTGGTTGTTGAGAACTTGGAAAGCAAAATTCGTCCGTCTTGAAGTCAAACTGTTTCAACCCAGTTTCATCTAAACCGAAGTCTATTAGCAAAATTATACAAGTGTTGCGCTATCCCATGTTCTATACAGCTCCATTTTCTGGAACATTAAATGATACGGACTGACTAAAAATTAAACAGATTTACTTTAAATTCGAAAAATACCTTCTTCTTCTTCCTCCTTGGACGCGCAATACTTACATGACGAATAAATGGGTATCGTTGACCAGATTCGGAAGGTCGATGAGCTATGTCAACCATTAAACTGCAACCAGAGCGGCCACGAGTGGCAAGTGATTGTTCTTTGACATTTTTTTAATTATAAGGTAATTATGTATGATTTGACCTCTGAGATTTCGCCTTTTGTTTTTCTTTGTCAATATGTGATCTTTGTCTGTTTTATTCAACTTTCGTTTTTATATACTCCATCATTTACTCTTTCCTTTACGATGGATGAAAAAAGTGCAATCAGAGCGGCCGTGAGTGGCAAGGGATTGTTCATTGACATTTTTTGAATTATAATGTGACTTTCTCTCTGTGATTTCGCCTTTTGTTTTTCTTTGTTAATGTGTGATTTTTTTCTGTTTTCTTTCTTATATCCTCCATCATTTTCTCTTTCCTGTACGATGGGTGAAAAATAAACATAACATTACATTACATATTTTATAGTCTGAACGTTTGTTTAGTTTTTGTAGTGTGTTAGTTTCTATATGTACAGCACATGTAATCCGTTGTGTATTGATGGTGACCTTTTGTTTTTGTTAATGTGTGATTTTTTGTCTAATGTGTGGTTTCTATATGTACAGTACATATAATCCGTTTCTGTTTGTGTATTGATGGTTTGTTTTTCATTGTTAATGTGTGATTTTTTTTCTACTTTCTTTTTTATATACTCCATTATTTTCTCTTTCCTGTACGATGGGTGAAAAATAAACATACCAATACATTACATATTTTGTGGTCTTAACATTTGTTTAGTTTTTGTAGTGTGTTAGTTTCTATATGTACAGCACATGTAATCCGTTTGTGTTTGTGTATTGATGGTGACCTTTTGTTTTTGTTTATGTGTGATTTTTTTTTATTTTTTTCTACTTTCTTTTTTATATACTCCATCATTTTCTCTTTCCTGTACGATGGGTGAAAAATAAACATACCATTACATTACATATTTTGTGGTCTGAACATTTGTTTAGTTTTTGTAGTGTGTTAGTTTCTATATGTACAGCACATGTAATCCGTTTGTGTTTGTGTATTGATGGTGACCTTTTGTTTTTGTTTATGTGTGATTTTTTTTGATTTTTTTCTACTTTCTTATTTATATACTCCATCATTTTCTCTTTCCTGTACAATGGGTGAAAAATAAACATACCATTACATTACATATTTTGTAGTCTGAACGTTTGTTTAGTTTTTGTGGTGTGTTAGTTTTCTATATGTACAGTACATATAATCCGTTTCTATTTGTGTATTGATGGTTTGTTTTTCATTGTTAAAATGTGATTTTTGTGTCTACTTTCTTTTTTATATACTCCATCATTTTCTCTTTCCTGTACGATGGGTGAAAAATAGACATACCATTACATTACATATTTTGTGGTCTGAACATTTGTTTAGTTTTTGTAGTGTGTTAGTTTCTATATGTAAAGCACATGTAATCCGTTGTGTATTGATGGTGATCTTTTGTTTTTGTTTATGTGTGATTTTTTGTTTAATGTGTGGTTTCTATATGTACAGTACATATAATCCGTTTCTATTTGTGTATTGATGGTTTGTTTTTCATTGTTAATGTGTGATTTTTTTTTCTACTTTCTTTTTTATATACTCCATCATTTTCTCTTTCCTGTACGATGGGTGAAAAATACACATACCATTACATTACATATTTTGTGGTCTGAACATTTGTTTAGTTTTTGTAGTGTGTTAGTTTCTATATGTACAGCACATGTAATCCGTTTGTGTTTGTATATTGATGGTGACTTTTTGTTTTTGTTCATGTGTGATTTTTTTAATTTTTTCTACTTTCTTTTTTATATACTCTAGCATTTTCTCTTTCCTGTACGGTGGGTGAAAAATAAACATAAAATTACATTACATTACATATTTTGTAGTCTGAACATTTCTTTAGTTTTTGTAGTTAGTTAGTTTCTATACGTACAGTACATGCAATCAGTTTGTGTTTGTGTATTGATGGTGAAAAGCTAAAAGCTTAACGCCAAATGTATTAACAAATACATATATTAAAGTTTTACTGAAAAGCCAGCTTATTTTGTGTCATTTAACTGAATACACTGAATTATTTGGATTCTGCAAAGGGATTTTTTTTTTCTACTATCTACTCTAGTTATGACGTTCTCAACGTCTGCGGCCGTCCCCACAACGTAAATTCTTCTATGACGCGGGAAATTTTAATCTCATCACAAACGCGGCTTTTCAGTGGGCAGTGGTGAGATGGGTGAAAATTGCTTAGTTCCTTAGCAAACAAAAAATCGTAAATCTTTCTCGTAAGGAATACAACAAAAATACAAGCGCATAGAGGTACCACAAATCAAAAGGAAATCACACTATTTGAAAACCGATTATTCGTGAATAGCGGAACAACGAAATAACGCATTTTCAGCGGGTCTTCAAGCCGATCTAAGCGAATAAGTGACGGGTAACTAGATTGTCTTATCCCAGCCCTTTTCGATTAAACTTTAACAAATAAATATATTAAACAATGGCTCAAAACGGAAAAGTCGGCTATGATGTTCGTTAGCAAATGAATTTCAAAGACTTCTGAATTTAGAAGCTTCATTTAATGATTGCTTAAAGGTTTTGTTTCTTCCAGTAACAGCCTGACAAGGAACCTTGCAAAGAAGGGCCGAAATCGCTGACGAAGATCGTGGCTGACTTTTCCGTCTTGGGCCATTCACGATGGGTGAAAAGTATACATAACATTTCATGAACGGAAAAAACGCCCAAAAGTATCTGCTGAGTTTTCCGACATCATGACGATAAGGAACAAAGTCAGTAGAAGCTTTTTTGGCTCTTCCTAACAAAGCTTGTTATGCATAACATTTCATGCGTAACGTTTTAAAACACAAAAGATAACATCCGAAGTGTTATCTGTTACGCATTATCTGTTGAAACTGCGCATCCTCGTGTTATCTGTTATGAAATTTCCGACAGTGCAGCCAGAGGCGTTACTAGCCAAAATGTTTGGGGGGGGGGGGGGCAAGGAATTTACCGACTGCCTGGTAATTTTTACCGACTTTTTTTTGTAGAAAAACGACTGTTTTCAAGAAAAAAACGACAGTTTCGAAAAAATCGACTGATTTTCAGAAAAAAACACTATTTTGACGAAAAATAGACTGATTTTCAGAAACGTCGACTGTTTTAATGAACAAAAATCAACTGATTTGGCAAAAAATCGCGGCGCTTCGCACCGACTCGGTTATTTTTTACCAACTGGCCGACAACATTGGGGGGGGGCGTCCCCCCCCCCCCCCGGTCGTGACGCCCCTGAGTGCAGCAACAGCCTGATAAGGAACCTTGCAAAGAAGGGCCGAAATCGCTGACGAACATCGTGGCTGACTTTTCCGTGTTGCACCATTCACGATGGGTGAAAAATATACATAACATCTCATTATATTACATATTTGTAGTCTGAACATTTGTTTAGTTTTTGTAGTGTGTTAGTTTTCATATGTACAGTAAATGTAATCCGTTTGTGTTTGTGTATTGATGGTTACAAGCTAAAAGCTTAACGCCAAATGTATTAACAAATAAGTATTTGCAGATACCTACAAGTTCGTCTCTCGGCATTGAAGATTCTAGTTTTTTTTTTAGTAAACCCTTCATTCATTCAGATACCATGGAATCTGTTACCACGGTAACTGGATCTGCAATTAGTCGTTTTTTTAGTTACCGTGGTATCTGATACTACGGCTCTGCACAAACGGCAACTGCCGGATTTGCGCTTCTACGTATCATCCAAAAATAAATACTGATATCCATCGATATCATGTATTAGTTTAAACTAGACTCTTGTATTAGTGATAAATAAGTGAGATGAAACCGGACCGTGGTATCTGAATATCAGTTACCACGGTGACTGGCTACCCTGGCCAGATACCAAGACAGGCATAACTGCAAAACGCCTAACTGTACAGTAATCGTCCCGGCAATCTTCTAATAAGACGAAGTCTCCAGCGACCAATCAAAGAGATTGGCATCCGAATACTACTTGGACAGATAAACGTCGCATCTCTGACATATCTTCTTCCATCCATCAAGTTTGGCTCGAATCGGAGCATATCTTCAATTTCCGATACCCCCTCATCCCTCTCACCCTTTCCGAATCCGGTCCGGATGCCAAATAACATATCTAGGCTGCAAAAAATCGGTATGGTCCAACTTTCTTGTGCACTTACACAATTTCTAAAAAAAACCTCCCATCTCCCCCAGTGGCTGCTGCAAGTAAGTGAGTAATTTATTTGTAACCCGCCAATTCAAAAAAGCGGAGTAAATGAAAGAAAATAAATAAAAGACACAAAAAAGACACTAATTTTCAATTTTCGACCAGAAAGCAGCGGAGAAGGTCGTGCGCTGGTTGGGATCTGTTGTCAATGATTTTTTATAGCGATGAAGAACATCCAAAACGGTAACACTTGCATCTTGAATTTTGGGCTTCTCCGTCAATGTATGGTTATGGCATAATTTCGACAAGTGGAGCAGGTGCTTTGCATATTTAAAATAACATGATCTCATATTTTTAATCTCCTTCTTTCGCAAAACATGAGTGACACCAGAACGAAATAGTATAGAAGGACTGCAGAAGGTGTTGTGCAGTTTTAAATATATAGACACATTTTAAATATCTAGGTTATCAGTTCCCCAGTTCCATCACCCAAATTTTTTTTACTGGAATCGGATCACCCAGTCGTAACTTAAAGTAACTTACACGTCAGTAATTCAGCGGATTCCCTTCTGTCAACTCCTCCAAAACTGGGACGGCAAGTGCCATTAAAGTTTCGTTTCTTGTGACTGACCAGGATTTCCTTTAGGATGCACCGTAAATGGAAACCTTAAACCATTACTGAATAAATCAGGGTTTCCACAGCGAAAGTACGTCAGACCAAGTTAATAACTCGCTCGCAAACCGTCGTTTGAATGTTTCGAAAACCGAACTTCAGGACCTTCTGCGTGGAGGAAATTTAAAATACCCGTGCCAGTAACTCTGCCCATTCATTTTTTTTTATCTC
This sequence comes from Branchinecta sandiegonensis, assembly GCA_030848855.1. NCBI lineage: Eukaryota > Metazoa > Arthropoda > Branchiopoda > Anostraca > Branchinectidae > Branchinecta > Branchinecta sandiegonensis. The sequence continues at coordinate 12,045,154 of JAUPMV010000021.1, read as the reverse complement.
CACTCCCGGTGTCTATTTCTCAAATTTCATTCTTACATGAGTACTATTCAACATTTCTACAAAATTATTTAAAAGATCACATCCGTCTTTCCTATTACCCATTTTCTTAGCAACGGTATTTTGCCGACAACAGTGGGATTTTTGGTTGGAATCCAGATTTGGCTTAGTTGTTCAATTTCCTTGCTTGAGCTTCTATAGTTGATTCTGACTTTTTTTTTTTACAGATTATCTAGCTTTAAATGCGGAAAATGGTGATGCACACTACTTAATTTTCAAGATTCCCCCGTCCTCCACCCCACAGATGGTCGGATCGGGAAACAGATCATTTCCAGGTTAGTTTGGTCGGGTCTCTGATACGCCTGCCAAGTTTCATCGTCCTAGCACATCTGGAAGTACCCTAACTCGAAAAAGTGTGACAAAAAAGCGGACCGACCGACCGACAGACAGACGGAACTGCGATCAGTATACGGCAATTGAGCCAGAGACTACAAGTGCCATAAAAAGTCATTCTTAAAAACATCGACTTACAAAAACGCGAAAATTTTCAAAAAGGGTAAAGGCCAAAGTAAAAAAGGGACAAAGGGTAAAAACCAAAGGCGAAAAGGGATAGGTAAAAGCCGTACAAAAAAGCAACTCCTGGCTGCTATTGTCACAAGTACGTCTGCTACGGATCTTTTCACAATTTACGAACCTTTGAAGACGTCCTTGAATAGAACGTGACTTTTTGGAATTTCTTTCTACCATTCAAATTTTTGTAGACCTTTTTCCTAAAACAATTTTTCATTCAACAATCGGTAGCATTAATTTTACGCTTTTGGGTCTAACAATAGATCCGGCTGGTGCATTTAAACCCTGTTGGTTTTAACGGACAAACTCAATTTGGGCGTTAAAACAACTACTTAATTTCGATGTTACTGTCCTTTGTATAAAAAGGTTGTTCACCCTTTTCTACAATTTTGTCGTCTACCAACAAAACAGCCTACATGATAAATGCATCAGTTAGAAAATAAAACGCCTGTTGGTGGCTTTTGAAAAGTTCAGAGCTATGAAAAGTTTAGCAACATTTCACAACCCCCATAGATACCACTGACTCTTTCGAAGAAGATGATGTCGAATTGCCGTAGTCAGATAACTGCCAGTTCTCGAGAAACACACTAGGTGTAATCAATCGTCAACAATACAGGGGTAGACTATTTCTCAATTGTTCCTTTCAACCAGCAAAGCCCATCCCAAACATTTGACCAGCCTCTATATATCATTTACCGGTATGGAGTAGCCCCTGACGTCAGGCCCGTATCCAGGAATTTATTTCGGGGGGGGGGGGGGGGCCTGCGGGTCGGATAAAAAAGTACAAACAAGACATAGATCAGAGGGAAACGCCTGTAAAAATGATTATTTTTGTATGTTTCGGGGGGGGGGGGGTCGTCTTTCAGGGGGGGGGGGGGTGCCTGCGGGTCGGATAAAAAAGTACAAAAAAGACATAGATCAGAGGGAAACGCGTGTAAAAATGATTATTTTTGTATGCTTCGGGGGGGGGGGGGGGTTCAACCCCCTAGCCCCCCTCCCCCCCCCCCCCCTTGATACGGCCTTGCCTGACGTTACGCTGATTTCTTCACAACTGCAGCGGATTTCTTAGGATATAAGCGTAAATTTGCGAAATTCCTTTTTTCCGATCAAGCAAATCCATTTTATTTTAAGTTCTTCTCAAACTGAGTAATTTCCCTGTGGAATACTTCGTCAGAAGAAATCGCCACCAGCAAACTCATCAAGAAGCGGCTGGCGGGGGGGGGGGGGGGGCGACTAAAAAGAGACAGCACGGTACGACAGTAAGAGGCACGAGTGCTAAAAAGAGGCACGAAAACTAAAGGTCCCTTTCAGGCTTCACCGTGAGGGGCAGGAACAATATTCTAACGTGACTTCTTTCAGGCTCCGGAGTTACGAACCCTCACTTACTTGTCTACTACCACTACTTGCTAATCTCTTTTTATTACTCGTGCCTCCTGCGCCATGCCGTGCCGTGCCTGTTTTTAGTCGATCTTTGGCGGGGGGGGGGGGGGAAGATCTGAAGATCATTCAATTTTTTCGAAGTTGTTTTCTTGAAAACAGTCGTTTTTTCTGCAAAAACAGTCGGTAATAATTACCAGCCAGTCAGTAAATTCCTCTCCCCCCCAAAAACATTTTGGCTAGTAACGCCTCTGGGGGGAGGGGGGGGGGAAATCACAGCCCTGGAGGAATGATTGGTGTGCTCCTGAGTGGACAACCCGAAAGCAGCCATCATCACCAAAGCAAGCTCGTCATCGGGAATCTACATCCTTATTACTTGCAGGTGCACTTTAAAGTTTAACTGAAAAGGCATTTTATTTTTACATCTCATATCTCAATACACTGAAATATTTTCGACTCGTCTAACTGATTTTGCCTCTTTTTTTGCTCTAGGAATAACATTCAGAGTGTGCGCTGCTTGCACGACAACCCAAAATTCAACCAGACGCGTATAGAGACAAGCACAGAGGTACCACGAACACGAAAGAATAAGTTCATTTGATGAATTCGTTTATATGTGGATAACGGACAAACGAAGTAACGCATTTTTATCGGGTTTTCAAACCTATTTAGGTGAATAAATGATGTGTACTTAGACTGCCGGATCTCAGCCCCATCCGGATAAACTTTAAGGTAACTTAAAGGACACCTGAACTATGAAACCAAACTTGAACACACCATGGAGAATGCATTTACAGACATGGCCACGGACAGCATTCTTCTCCTGAGCGTGAGGTTTTAAAAAAAGGGATGTTCGTTTCTGGAGGTTTGCACATGCAGACTCCAAGACAAAAAGCGCAATTCCTTCAAATCTTGTACAGCGCTGGCCTGATCGTATTGTATTTTTTCTAGATATACGTTTGGGCTTAACTGGTTAAAAAATATTCCAGAAGAAGGGTTGATTGGAGACATTTGCTCATTTTTAAAATTGTTCGGTACTAAAATAAGGATAGATGCAAAATGGAGCAAAAATCATAGCTTGGAAACACTATTTCGTATTTGGATTGGGTTTTATCAGGCAATGTTAACGGAAGTCATACAGATAGGGATGATACTTGGTACTCTTCATTCAGGTCTCCTTTAAGTAAGATAATCTCTTCTTCCTCTTCTTACGTTGCCGTTCGTTAAGTTTCTCAAGTTGACAAATGAGTGCGGATTTACGCAAAATATTTAGGCTACATTACCAAGAACTACGGATAATTTTTACGGCGTCTTAACAGCCGTAAGGGTCTTGGTGTGAAGGGTGCATAAAGTGTATTTCTTCAGTCTCAAAGGACGTTCTCTAAAGACCCGAAGAGGGGTGATTTTTTTTCTTAATGGATAAGATATACAATTCTAAATTAGAAAATAATGCTATTTACAGAGTAGATGACGTTATTTTTTAATCGGCAAATAGCTACGTGGGAATACAAAAATACATTTTCTTCTCAAGTCGAACAAATGTCGAGTAAGGATTTATGCAAAATATTTAGGCTACGTTACGGAGAACTGCGAACGCATTTTATGTCATCGTTACGGGTCTTGGTGTCGTTACGGTCTTGGTGTGAAGGGAGCAGAAAGAGTGTTTCTTCAGTCCTTTAAATTGACTCGAAGGGGCTGGTTTATTTTTGTTTTATATGTCCCATCTTACTTATTCTGCCTTCTTTATTATCCCTAGCTACCTTATGGAATTATATGCTTCTGAAATCCCCGCTTTTCGCCACTGTTTTGTTTTATTCCTACGTCTTTTTCGGCCGAGCCGAGTTTTGCCAGTCATGCAGCGCAAACTTGGCCGAAAGCTTCAAGGTTCACCGATACTCTTTCAAACATAAGGACGTGAGAAACTTCGCAATGTTGTTTTTCAGTTTACATGGTGGACCACCAGATCCATCTCCTATTCAAGACTTCTTTTGTTTTGCTTCATTTTCCCTCTTTTAAACACGGCGCGTCAGTTTTCAAATATTTTGCGTCCAGCCGCCCCATCGAAGAGCGGGAGGCTGGATGGAGACGACACGCGCGAACAAGATAATCGCTACTTTCACGTGGCAAGTATTTTATAAGTAGTGGACTGAAAGACAAAAATGCTCCTCAGCCGGGATTTGAACCCAAGACCCTCTGCTTACAAAGCAGGCACTCTTACCATTTTAGCAAGTATCGTGGTTGAGTAGTCGTGGTAAGTATTCTCGAAAACGATATTTCTGAACGATTTAGTCGTGAAAAGATCATTTCTGGTAAGAGCTGTGCTTTAAATTCAAGGATAGGATCTATAATTTGAAATATAGAAAATACTGATATTTATAGTGTAGGTGACGTTAGTTTTTTCCGTGTCACGATGATAGGGTTTTTATGGCACTTGCAGCCTCTGGCTCAAGTGCCATATACCAATCACAATTCCGTATGTCAGTCTATCGGTCGATCCGAGTTTTTTGTCCCACTTTTTCTAGTTAGGGTACATCCTGATGTGCTATGACAATGAAACTTGGCAGGCATATCAGGGACCCGACCAAACTAACCTGGAAATAATCCGTTTCCCGATCCAACCATATGCGGGGGAGTGGAGGGTGGTGGAAACTTGAAAATTGAGGGCAGTTTGTCACACTTTTTCGAGTTAGGTAACTTCCAGATGTGCTAGGACCATGAAACTTGGCAGGCATATCAGAGACTCGACCAAACAAACTCAGAAATAATAAGTTTTTCGATCCGACCATCTCGGGGGGGGGGGGGGGGAGTGGAGGGCGGGAGAATCCGGGAAATTGAGTAGTTTGTAACTTTCGAACGGGTGATCGGATTGGAATGGAACTTAATAACTGAATAGATTATATATCTTTGATAACCCGTTTAAAGTCTTGACCGGACTCGGTAGTCAGGAGTGAGTTGGGGGGGGGGGGGGGGGGGACCGAAAATTTCAAGAAACGGTTAAAATGGAGGGATCGGACTGAAACCGGAAATTTCAAGAAACGATTAAAATGGAGGGATCGGACTGAAACTTGCTGGGAAGAACAAGCATCTGCTCTAGATTAATCGTTTAGACAAATGTACTGGATCCGGACACTTAGGGGATGGGGGTGGAGGGGGTTAAATTCCGGTGATGGCGGTTTTGGGCATTTTCACGACGAAACTTGGCAGGCATATCAGGGACCCGATCAAACTGACTTGAAAATACAAATTTTGTCGATCTGATAATCGTGGGGGGAGTGGAGGGAGACTGAGTCACTTTGGAATGGGTGATCGGATTCGAGTGAGATTTAAGAACTGAACAGAAGACATTTCTCTGGTGATCTTTTGCATATCCGGACCGGATCCGACAACTATGGGGGGTGGGAATACGTGACACCCTTAGAATGGAGAGATCGGGATGGAACTTTGTGGGAAGAACAAACAGATGCTCTGGGTAAATCATTTACTGAACCGGATTGGCTCCGGGCACTGTGGGGGGAGTTGCGGGGGGGGGGAGACCGGAAATCTCGAGAAACGGTTAGAATGGAGGGATCGGAGTGAAGCTTGCTGGGAAGAAAAAACATCTGCTCCATGTAAATCTTTTACACAATTGGACTGGATCCGGACACTTGGGGGGGGGGGGGGTCCCGGAATTCCGATTTTTCGGGATTTTCACGACGAAACTTGGCAGGCATATCAGGCACCCGGTGAAACTTGGAAATAAAAAAAAATCCTCGATAACATACTCTTAGGGGGGAGTGGAGGGAGGGGAATCCGGAATATTGAGTCATGCGTAACTTTGTTACGGCTGATCGGATTCGAGTAAAATTTAATAGCTGAACAGAGGACATTTCTCTCTGGAGATCTTTTTCATTTCCGGAGCGAATCCGACAACTATTGGGGGGGGGGGGGGGTGAGAATACTTGACCCGCCTAGACTGGTGTGATCGGGATCGAACTTTGTAGGAATAACAAACAGATGCTTTGGATAAGTCATTTCCAGAACCGGATTGGCTCCGGGTATTGTGGTGGAGTTGGAGGGGGGGGGGGGGCTGGGATTCCGGTGATCGTGAGTTATGTTACTTCCAGATGTGCTAGGACAATGAAACTTCGCTGGAATATTAGAGATTCAACAAGATTTGCTTAGAAATCGCTACTTCCCAAATCTGAATGTTCCTTAAAGTACCAATCTTGACCGCAAAGTAAGAAAAATACTTCTAAGCAATATATGCATTTTCATGATGCCCATTAACGCCTTATCATTGTTGCCTCAAGGGTTTTGCTTACAAATGAAGTTCCAGCTTCCTTAGAGAGCGCATCTCAACCGCAAAGTCTAAACTTACTTTTGATCAAACAATATATATTAACCCATGCAAGTACCATATGAGCTTACAGCTCTTGTTCTTTCTGTTTCTTACTATACGATTTCTAACGCCGCTGAGTGGGTTAACGTCGCTAGTGGTTAAGTTTCATCGTCCTAGCAAATCTGGAAGTACGTTAACTTGCGATCACCGGGATTCCGGTCCCCTCTAACTCCCACAGTGCCCGAATCCGACCCGGTTCTGTCACTGATGTGTGTAGGGATTATGGTTTCATCCCAATCTCTCCACTGTGAGCGTGTCAAAAGATTTCCGGCCCCCCCCCATTCATCTGATCCGGTCTGGACTTAAAATAGGAAGTCTGGGACACGAGGTCTTTCCAAATATCAAGTTTCATTAAGATCCGATCACCCGTTCCAAAGTTAGGCATACTTCAAGATTCCGGAATCCCCCTCCCTCCACTCCCCCCGCGGTGGTCGGATCGAGGAACTGACTAGTTCAAACTTAGTTTGGTCGGATTCCTGATATGCCTGCCAAGTTCATCGTCCTAGCACTTCTGGAAGTACTGCCCAACCCTTAATTATCAATTTTGTTTTAGTAAAAAGTTAGCGTTCCTTCAGCTTTGGCCACAACTTGGGTGTTATTATTATTTTATTTTTTATCGTGTGGAGAGTCTGGTATGGCGTGTGTAAGTATACGGAATGGAACGAGTTTTTCTTTCTTTTGTGTGCTTATTTACAGAGGAACGACTCATTTATATTATCTACATATAGTCAGTGTTTAAAATGGGGCCGAGCTTAAAGTTTAACTGAAAAGGTCTTAGATAGGACAATCTAGCTATCCATCATTTATTCACTCAAAGAAGCTTGGAAACCCGGCGAAAATGCGGTACTTCGTTGCTCCGCTATTCACGAATATTCGATTTTCAAATAGTGGAATTTCCTTGTCTGATTTGTATGCTCTATGCGTTTGTATCTGTGTTGTATGCTCAACGAAAACGATTTGTGAAAAATAAGTGTTGACGCAGTGAGCTACCTTCCGTATGGTTATCACTGGCCACTGAAACGCCGAGTATCTATTGAGATTCAATTTTTCTGCGTTACAGTAGAAATTTGCATTGTGAGGACGCCCTTAGAAATTCTGAACGTTATTCTAGAGCAAATAGTGAAAAAAAAAAAAAAATCCCTTAACACAGTCCAAAAAATGCAGCGTATTCAGTTAAATGATACACAAATAAGTTGGCTTTTCAGTTAAACTTTAACGAGCTTGTATCCCTGCCGGCCCCAGCGATCAAAATATATTGTCACGAAGTGTCTTAGAAATTAAAAGAACCTGAACCCTAACTCGAGAACAGTGGACCGACAGACCGACCAACCGAAAAGTGATCAGTATATGGCACTTGAGCAAAGCTGCAGGTGCCACAAAAAAGAAGGTGGTTTAGAAGAATACATATCGATCTCCATTTCATGAGGAAGGAAGCTGAGTGGGTCCTTGGAATACAGGGAGACATTGGAGGGAGTTAAAGACGACATATCTTCTACTACCCGCTCGTGCATGCAAAATTGTGAATATAACATAACTCCTCCCCCTCGTCTGGACCGCCACGCACCACCTAGGCTAAACCGATCTAGCAGGATTAAAACATGCATGATCTTCCGTTTATCGATTCTTGTTCCTAACTTGTTTAAGTTTTAACTATAGGCTATGGTACTGTTATTTCGTGTTACAACACTGTCAGATGTTTCATAACATACAACAGAAGGATGCGCGGTTTCAACAGACAATGCTTAACAGACAGCACTTGGGATGTTATCTGTTGTGTTCGAAAACGTTATACATGAAATGTTAAGCAGAGCAAGCATTGCCAGGAAGAGCCAAAAAACAGCCAAAAAAGCATGTACTGACTTTTTTGTTTGTCGTCATGATGTCGGAAAATTCGGAAGATGCTTTTGGCGATTTATCGGCTCTTCCTGATGGCAACGCTTGTTATGCATAACATTTTGAAACACAACAGACAACATCCGTAGTGTTATCTTTTACGCATTATCTGTTGAAACCGCGCATCCTTCTGTTGTCTGTTATGGAACTTCTGACAGTGAAATCAACTTGTTAATTAACAAACATCGTTTTAGTGCGCCGCTGGCATGTCTGACGCTGTTATGTTACTGGAGTTTGAACAATTTCCCCAAAAATTGTCCATTACCTCACCTTCCATTACTCGATGCAAAATTTGTAGCCTGCGTAGTAGTATGGTAGTAGTACGAAAAAGTTGCATGTAATACTATGTAATAGCAAATAATACTATCATTTAATGTGCCTCAGACTGGTCCAATCTTATGTAGTAGCATCCTGTCTTGCTATAGTAGCATACAGTCTTGCAAATAGTAGCATATAGTAGTATGCAGCAACACGGTAGCCTTGAAGTAGAAGCATATAGTAGCATCATTAGTACTGCATGCTACTTTTTGAACTACTTCGTAGCACTATTTTGAGATAAATTTTTCATCGGGTAGCTCTGTACTTCAAAGCATAATTTCGCAAAGACAATCGGCTTCCGACAATCGCTTGGCTTTTCCGCTTGACAGTCCCGGAAAATTGCGGCTAGTCAACTTTACGCGCCGCGAAGTGCGCTAATAAAACACGCGCACATCCCACGGCTTCTTTCCGGAATGGCGGACAAACTGAAGTTGATTAGTGTAATAAGAACGAAGCAAGATGATGGTATCGCAAGGCGAATCTGCCTCAAACATGCAAGGGTCAAGAGCTGCGACGTTATACGGCCCTTGCTCCCACTCTTGGAGAAACGTGGGAAAAATATGAGTTGTTTTAATGATGAAATAATTTCTTTTAGAGTTTATTAATTTACCAAAGACTTTTATTCCGCCAAAATGACGGGGCAGTAGGAGAAAGAAATAGCCTACTAAGGTATTCAAAACTGAGGTTTCGCGAAATTATACCGCATAATACACGACATTCAAAATAACACAATAGGTAACAAACGTAGAATAAACAAGAGCTGTAGGCTCATATGGCACTTGCATGGGTTAAGATGTTTTGATTGATCAAAAGTAAGTCTCGACTCTGCGGTTGAGATGCACACTCTAAGGGAGCTAGAACTTCATTTGTAAGCAAAACCCTTGAGGCAAAAATGATAATGGGCTGATGGGCATCATGAAAATGCATATATTGCTTAAGAGCATTTTTATTTTACTTTGCGGTCAAGATTGGTGCTTTAAGGAATAATCGGATGTGGGAAGTAGCATTTTCTAAGCAAATGTTGTTGAATCTCTAATATTCTAATATTTTGTCGTGAAAATCCCAAAAACCGGAATTCCGGGAAACCCCATCCCCTCAAGTGTCCGGATCCAGTCAAATTGTGTAAAAGATTTACATGGAGCAGATGTTTGTTCTTCCCAGCAAGTTTCACTCCGATCCCTCCATTCTAACCATTTCTCGAGATTTCCGGTCCCCCCCCAACTCCCCCACGGTGACCGTAGCCAATCCGATTCAGTAAATGATTTACCTAGAGCGTCTGTTTGTTCTTCTCACAAAGTTCCATCCCGATCTCTCCATTCTAAGCAGGTCACGTATTTTCAGCATCCACCCCAAATAGTTACCGGATCCGGTCCTGATATGAAAAAAAATCACCAGAGAAATGTCCTCTGTTCAGTTCTTAAATTTCACTCGAATCCGATCACCCGTTCCAAAGTTACGCATGACTGAATATTCCGGATTCCCCTCCCTCCACTCCCCCCCCCCCCACCATTATCAGATCGACAAAAAGTTTATTTTGAAGTCAGTTTGATCGGGTCCCTGATATGCCTGCCAAGTATCATCGTGAAAATCCCAAAACCACCATCACCGGAATTCCGGGACCCCCCCCCCCCCTTAGTGTCCGGATCCAGTACAATTGTCTAAACGATTTATCTAGAGCAGACGCTTGTTCTTCCCAGCAAGTTTCACTGCGATCCCTCCATTCTAACCGTTTCTTGAAATTTCCGGTCTCCCCCCCCCCAACTCCCCCCTGGCTAGCGAATCCTGTCAAGACTTTAAACGGGACATCACAGATATATAATCTATTCAGTTATTAAGTTTCATTACAATCCGATCCCCCGTTCGAAAGTTACACACTACTCAATTTCCCGGATTCCCCTGCCCTCCACTCCCCCCTCCCAAAATCGTCGGATCGGAAAACTGATTATTTCTAAGTTTGTTTGGTCGGGTCTATGATACGCCTGCCAAGTTTCATGGTCCTAGCATATCTGGAAGTACCCTAACTCGAAAAAGTGTGACAAAAAACTCGGACCGACCGACAGACGGAATTATGATCGGTATATGGCACTTGAGCCATAGGCTGCAAGTGCTATAAAAACAAGAGCTGTAAGCTCATATGGCACTTGCATGGGTTAAGATGATCAAAAGTAAGTTTCGACTTTGCGGTTGAGATGCCCACTCTAAGGGAGCTGGAACTTCATTTGTAAGCAAAACCCTTGAGGCAAAAATGCTAATGGGCTGATGGGCATCATGCAAATGCATATATTGCTTAAAAGTATTTTTTTTACTTTGCGGTCAAGATTGGTACTTTAAGGAATAATCGGATTTGGGAAGTAGCAATTTCTAAGCAAATGTTGTTGAGTCTCCAATATTCCAGCGAAGTTTCATCGTCCTAGCACATCTGGAAGTACCTTAACGCGCGATCACCGGAATCCCAGACCCCCCCCCCCCTCCTCCAACTCCACCCGGAGCCAATCCGGTTCTGTAAATGATTAATCCAGAGCATCTGTTTGTCATTCCCACGAAGTTCGATCCAGATCACACCAGTCTAAGCGGGTCAAGTATTTTCCGCCCTCCCCCAAATGTTTGACCGGGTCCCTGATATGCCTCCCAAGTTTCGTCGTGAAAATCCCCCAAAAAACGGAATTCCGGGAAACACCCTCCTCCCCCCCCTCAAGTGTCCGGATCCAGTCAAATTATGTAAAAGATTTACATGGATCAGATGTTTGTTCTTCCCAGCAAGTTTCACTCCGATACCATCATTCTAACCTTTTCTCGAGATTTCCGCCCCCCCCCCCCCCCCAGCTCCCCCACGGTGCCCGTAGCCAATCCGATTCAGTAAATGACTTACCTAGAGCATCTGTTTGTTCTTCCCACAAAGTTCCATCCCCATCCCTCCATTCTAAACGGGTCACGTATTCCCCCCCCCAAAAGTTGCCGGATCCGGTCCGGATATGAAAAAGATCATCGGAGAAATGTCCTCTGTTCAATTCTTAAATTTCACTCGAATCCGATCACCCATTCCAAAAGTACGCATGACTGAAAATTTCGGATTCCCCTCCCTCCACTCCCCCCACCATTATCAGATCGACAATTTTTTTATTTTGAAGTCAGTTTGATCGGGTCCCTGATATGCCTGCCAAGTTTCATCGTGAAAATCATCAAAACCACCATAACCAGAATTCCGGGAAACCCCCTCCCCCCCCCCATAAGTGACCGGATCCAGTACAATGGTCTAAAGGACTTATCTAGAGCAGATGCTTGTTCTTACCAGTAAGTTTCACTCCGATCCCTCCATTCTAACCGTTTCTTAAAATTTCCGGTCTACCCCCCCCAACTCCCCCCTGGCTACCGAATCCGGTCAAGACTTTCAACGGGACATTACAGATATATATTCTATTCAGTTATGAAGTATCATTACAATCCGATCACCCGTTCGAAAGTTACACACTTCTCAATTTGCCGGATTCCCCTGCCCTCCACTCCCCCCCAAAATGGTCGGATCAGAATGCTAATGCCCTAAATTTTCAAGTTTCCAGCGCCCCCACTCCCCCGCATATGGTCGGATCGGGAAACTGATTATTTCCAGGTTAGTTTGGTCGGGTCCCTAATATTCCTGCCAAGTTTCATTGTCCTAGCTCATCTGGAAGTACCCTAACTCGAAAAAGTGTGACAAAATGCCCTAAATTTTCAAGTTTCCAGCGCCCCCACTCCCCCGCATACGGTCGGATCGGGAAACTTATTATTTCCAGGTTACTTTGGTCAGGTCCCTGATATTCCTGCCAAGTTTCATTGTCCTAGCTCATCTGGAAGGACCCTAACTCGAAAAAGTGTGACAAAATGCCCTAAATTTTCAAGTTTCCAGCGCCCCACTCCCCCGCATATGGTCGGAAAGGGAAACTGATTATTTCTAGGTTCATTTGGTCGGGTCCCTGATATTCCTGCCAAGTTTCATTGTCCTAGCTCATCTGGAAGTACCCTAACTCGGAAAAGTGTGACAAAATGCCCTAAATTTTCAAGTTTCCAGCGCCCCGGACTCCCCCGCATATGGTCGGATCGGGAAAATAATTATTTCCAGGTTAGTTTGGTCGGGTCCCTGATATGCCTGCAAAGTTTCATTGTCCTAGCACATCTGGAAGTACCCTAACTCGAAAGAGTGTGACAAAAAACTCGGACCGACCGACAGACGGAATTGTGATCGGTATATGGCACTTGAGCCAGAGGCTGCAAGTGCCATAACAATACAAACACTAATGACGAAATGAAATTGTAAGGACAATCACTTAAGAAGGCCGAAACTTGGCTTAAATGGTGGCCAATATGGCGTTTGTGGTAACTGATTCTTAGGCTAAAGGGTTTACGTTATTCTTTCATAATCCTTAGGTCATTGTCATTGAGTGATTTATGATGAATCATTGAGTGATTTATCTTTCCACTGTCTCATTTGCGTTGTATTGTATTCATAGTTTTGTTTTGATATGACAATAGATTTGAATGGGGAAAAATAAATACTTTTCAAGGAGACGCAAGAAAAGATAAAAACAAAAACAACGAACCGAGACATGGAAGACAGACGAAATTTTTTTTACAGTATTTTTATCACTTAAATAGAGGGAGTCACTTCCTGGGCATTCACCCCACAGAAAACAACAAGAACATGGAAAGCCTTCGCATGGATTTTGTTCGAAAATGAGCAGATTTACGATTCTTACCATACTTGTTCAGATGACGCAATTAGTCAATGAAGGCTGTGGCCCACTTTATTTTTTGTTTGATTTCAAACTTTATTTTTATTTACTTTTTTATTTCTTATCATTTATATTTGTTATTATGTTATGATGTATATTTTTATCTTAAACTCTTAAATACTTTCACAGAACACGGATTGTGCAAATGCTGGGTGAAAGCTTCTGTTCTTTCGCAGGGAATAATTATAAAAATAAATTGTAAATAGACACAGAACTCGGAATTGTAAATAATCACAGATTTGTACATACACATTTTTAACACGCACATTTTAATATTCGTTATTTTATTTGCATTTGTATGTCGTTTAATCCGTATCGTTTCTCTGGTTTTTAGTTACCTGTCGTTTTATGGTTTGTTGGTTCCGCATCGTTTTTCTGTTGGTATTGTGTTGGATTTCTCGCTGAGGACGGTTTGCCGGGAGTGCAACCGAAATATCCCGAAATCATATTTATCCCTCGCACATCATCTTAGAGGGAGAACTAGCTGATAAAAAAACCAAAATCACGGGTTGCTATTTCTTTTGACAGACAGACTTACCGACAAGTGGAACAGATAGAGTGAATGGCCCTGCTCGCGCTAACTGTTGGAGAAGGTTCAGGTGGTCCACGAAGCAATTGGTGTCTGGGACCAGAAGCCTTGGGTGAATCTCCGTTTCAGACGCACTTGAGTTCTTCAAAAGCTCCTTAAAACGAAATTTTGATTGAAGACAAATTACCAGTCGTACCTATAACCAGGGTTGCCACATCAAAAATATTTAGAGAGTGACTTTTGGCCCAAAACAGAGAGTGAACTGGGAGTGAAATCTATTCTCATGAAATGTTTCCTTTTGATCGGAATCGGCTCTGTAAAAATGACACATCTTAATTTTACTTTCATGAAAAAAACTTGAAATAGTTACTTCTGGTCGGAATCCCTGCTGCAAAATTTACACATTTGGTCATTTTCTGAAATAGAGTGATTTTTATGTCCTACGTGGGACAAGAGTGACAAAAACAAAACAGAGCGACAATCCACACTATCGTGCGACATGTGGCAACCCTACCTATAATGCCAACGCAACCGACGTTGCGTTGTCGTTGTCGCGGTTGCGTCGGCGTTGGGTGACGTTGTGTCGGCTTCCGTAATCGCTTCAATTCCCACAAGTTCGTTTTCCAACTTGAGCGGTTTTGAGCCTGAAGAGGACCCTTGCCAAGATGGGCCGAAATATAGCTCCAATAAAATTCAGCTGACGTATCCATGTTGCACCATCAAATATGCTCCATACATTCCTAAACCCTGAGACTCGAATTTCTGCGGTACATTCTAACCCCTCTAACAGCACCACTGATTTTCTGACTTGACTTGCTTCGTTAGTTTCGATGTGGATCATGTTCCTAAACGATTGTTTGCGAGAAGATGACCTGTCAGAAAAAAAAGTTTCCGGAAAGACAGAGGCGAACTTTTGCCTACACTGTAAAAAGTCTCTCCTACATCGGACTTAAGTGATTTTAGTGATTGCACATCACCGAATTCGGAAAAAATCCCCGGATTCTGTGATGTGCAACACTAAGGTCCGATGTAGGAGAGACATTTTACAGTGTAGGCAAACTAGGCAGATACCTAGTGCCCTAACCCAGTCCCTGGCATCTTGTCATTACATCTGTGTTGGCTTTAGTTGTTAATTATCTTGTCCTAAACTTTTAAGTGTTGATGTGTGTTAGTTGTTTGTTTGTTCTTTATTTGCAACGCCTTAGACTAGGGAAAAAGATAATTTTGTAAACCATATTGGCCTGACATTTTACGAAAAAACAAAGAAAAACGGGCGAAAATGGGTTTTGTTAAGGCCAAAGAAAATAATGAAATAAAAAGCGAATATTTCGGGAGGATGACCGCCTCCCTTCTTCAGCGCAGACGAAAAATTTCGAGGGAAAACGCCAAAACGTGGATGAAGATCGACAAACGAGGAAATCAAAAGAAAGTGGGAAACCAAAAAAACAAACAAAAATGAAAACCAAAATTGGAAGAATTCAAAAGCCTAAATTAAAGAACGAGCCACTCACCAATACCTGCGTATAACAATTACAAGACTGTTCTTGATCGGTACTAGCGAGTGACTCACTAGTACTATATATAATACATTTCAGTATTTTCGTTGGCCTTTAAAAACACATTTTCGTCAGTTTTTCTTTGTTTTTTTCGTGCTTAGGTTAAGGTTTTTTTATTTACAAACCAATCAAAATTAGCGAAGCGTGGTTTTCTTATGCCACTGGCATGTCTGTTGCTTTATGCAACTTAAGTTCTTTTTGTTACAATTGTCATTTACGTGCTAATGTTCGTATCCTCTTAGATTGTTGTTATGTTAAAATGTTGTATTGCGTGTTGTTGTTGTTTTTTCTCTTCTTTTCTATTTTGTTTACTCCGTCTAGGTCCCCTCGGGCCAATTTTGATGGGAAATAAATTTTTTCATTCATTCATTCATTCATAAAATCGTACCTTACCTTACATATAAAAATTAAAAAAATTGCAATGTGTAAAAAAGTACAGTTGGTACTAGTCTACTTTATTTCCAAGTCCGGCCGACTATTTTCGTCAGTCAAAGAAGTTAACAAATAACCCAAAAATATATTTTTCTGCTAAGTTACCAAACTGGAGACCCCGATCCTCTTTAAACTGCCAAGGGGTTCTGGATTTCAATGTCCGGACGTGCATAAGATTTAGGGATCAGACCTGTCACGATCAAGCTGAAAAAAAGGAATCCGTTGGCGCTGAACAACCCCAATGTCAATCTATTTAAAAATTAACTGTTTCGACTTTACTACTCATCCCTCAACTTCTTTACCCATAGATACATAGATAGATACTTTAATTTAGCCGTTAGGCCATACACAAAAACATACATTTTTAAACACTTCGAGAGAGCGATTATATAAACTCACATGTAAAACGCTTTGCTTGACCTATATAGTCGGTTGTCACGTAAACTTTTCATCTCGGCACTGCTGCTTCGGTGAAAAAACGAGGTAAGGATCCAAAAAACGGCAAGGACGTGTCGCAGATTACCATGTCGTGCACAACAAGCAAAATTGTCAAATATATATTGTTATTATGAGATCATACGATCTTTTTTTATGGCACTTCACCTTCGGCCGTTTCTGCATGCAAATTAAGACAGATGAAAATCCAACTTTATTTTTCTACCATATGCGAAGGCTGGTAACCAACTAACACTAGAACGGTAATACTATTTGCATTTTATATACTTAACACATTTCCCAAAGTAAAAGTGCTATACAGCGATCGCAATTTCTGTCCGTCCGTCGTTCTGTCTGTCTGTTGGTCTGTCAGGGTTTTGCTAGTTCGAGCACTTCCACAAAAGCTACGACGATGAAACTTGGCAGCCAAATCAGGGCCCGAAAAGATTAAGTCGGAAATCGTCACTTCCCCGAGCCAAGCATCGTGAGGAGAGTGGAGGGAGGGGAGTTCGGAATCTTGTGGTATATGTAACCTTTGACCGGGTGGTCGGATCTTAATGAAACTTGATACTTGGAAAGACCCCGTGTCTCAGACGATCAACTTCAAATCCGGACCGGATCCGGTGACTTTTTTTTTTGGGGGGGGGGGGCTGAAAGGGGGAACCGGAAACCTTGGGAAACGCTCAGAGTGGGATCGGGATGAAATTTGGTGGGAAGAACAAGCACAAGTCCTGGATACATCGTTGACATAACGGGACCGGATTCGGGCACTGAGGGATAATTGGGGGTGGGGTTTTAATTTTGGTGATCACGCGATTTCGGTATTTTGATGTGCTAGGACGATGCAACTTGGAAGGCATGCTAGGGACCGAAACAGACTGCCTTGAGAATAGTCGTTTCACCGATCCGACCATCATGGAGGAAGTGAAGGGATGGGGAATCCGGAACCTAGTGGCATGCTTAACTTTTGAACGGGTAATCGGAACTGAATGAAACTTGGCAAGTGGAAAGAGCTATCGCCTCAGATGTTCCATGTCAAGTCCTGATCAGATACTTGTGGGGGATGGAGGATTCGAGGGGGGCACCGGAAGTCTCGTGAAACGCTTGGAATCCACAGATTCGGATGGAACTTGGTGGGAAAAACAAGCATTAGCCCTAGATACGTTATTGACAGAACCAGATCGTACCGGGGCTCTGTGGGGGTGTTCCTCGGAATTCAGGTGATCGTCAGTTAGGATAGTTCCAGAATTTCTAAGGACGATGAAACTTTGCAGGCATCTTACTGACTTATGGACCCGACACACTGCCCTAGGAAAACTTGTGTTCCTGGATCCGACCATCTTCGGGGGAGTTGAGGTAAGGGGAATCCGGAAATCACTTTACTTCCGTAAGTTATGAAAGTGTGGTCTGTTCGAGTGAAACTTTATGGGTGATAAGAACTGATGGCCTAGACAAGCAAAACATGCGTCCGAGCCACATGCGGCTACGGTTTGCCGATAGGCTATGCTCCGACTCCAGTCAAACTGTTTATGTTTCCGCGTATTCAGCCACAGTGGAGGGGGGGGGGGGAGTTGGGAGGGGAGTCCCGGAAATGTTGTGGCAAACGAGTGGAGTGATTTGAATGATACTTGGAATATAGAGAGATCATGTGCTCTAGATGTCATATTTTAGGGTTCGAACCGGATCCGACTACGGTGGGTTGGGGGGAGAGTTACCGGAGGTCGCCCAAAAATGCTCAAATTCGAGTGAAACTTGACAGGTGGTACGAGAAAATGCTTCAGATGATACATTTACGAGTCCGAACCAGGTCCGGCCGTGGTAGGGGGAGTTGGAGGGGGTGGGGAGGGGGAGTACCGAAAATCGTGTGGCGCGTCTAGATACCAATCGAATGGATCTACTGGACTGAAACTTGGAAGGTAGAAAATTCATTTGCCCTAGATGATCCGAAGCGATGCCGGAAATGCTCAGACCTGAGTGAAACTAGATATCCTAGTTCTAGGTTCGAACCGCATTGTTGGATGGCGTTTTTTGTAACTTTCTCAATTAGTTTTTTATACCACCTACTCATGCGAAGTGCCATTTCAGCTCGTAGCTCTTGTTTGGAATATACCTTAGATTTGGAGGGACAAACAGCTGCGCTCATGGGAGGACTGACGGTCATCACGGCACAGGAGATACGGGGAAATTAAGACACTTAGCTTTAAAATATTAAAGTAAACTTTTCTTCTCGGTGCTGCTGCTTCGTCGAAAAAACAAGAGCTGTAAGCTCATATGGCACTTGCATGTGTCAAGATGATTTGATTGATCAAAAGTAAGTTTCGACTTTGCGGTTGAGATGCGCGCTATAAGGGAGCTGGAACTTCATTTGTAAGCAAAACCCTTGAGGCAAAACTGCTAATGGGCTGATGGGCATCACGAAAATGCATATATTGCTTAAAAGTATTTTTTTTACTTTGCGCTCAAGATTGGTACTTTAAGGAATAATCGGATTTGGGAAGTAGCAATTTCTAAGCAAATGTTGTTGAGTCTCCAATATTCCAGCGAAGTTTCATCGTCCTAGCACATCTGGAAGTACCTTAACGCGCGATCACCGGAATCCCAGACCCCCCTCCCCCTCCTCCAACTCCACCCACAATAACCGGAGCCAATCCTGTTCTGTAAATGATTAATCCAGAGCATCTGTTTGTCATTCCCACGAAGTTCGATCCAGATCACACCAGTCTAAGCGGGTCAAGTATTTTCCGCCCTCCCCCCGATAATTGCCGGATTCGGTCCGGAAATGAAAAAGGTCACAAGAGAAAAATGTCCTCTGTTTAATTATTGAATTTCACTCGAATCCGATCACCCGTTCCAAAGTTACGCATGACTCAATATTCCGGATTCCCCTCCCTCAACTCCCCCCCCCCCCCAAGATTATCATATCGAGGATTTTTTTTTTTATTCCAAGTCAGTTTGACCGGGTCCCTGATATGCCTTCCAAGTTTCGTCGTGAAAATCCCCCAAAAAACGGAATTCCGGGATACCCCTCCTCCCCCCCTCCCCCTCAAGTGTCCGGATCCAGTCAAATTATGTAAAAGATTTACATGGACCAGATGTTTGTTCTTCCCAGCAAGTTTCACTCCGATACCATCATTCTAACCGTTTCTCGAGATTTCCGGTCCACCCCCCACCCCCCACCCCACCCAGCTCCCCCGCGGTGCACGTAGCCAATCCGATTCAGCAAATGACTTACCTAGAGCATCTGTTTGTTCTTCCCACAAAGTTCCATCCCGATCCCTCCATTCTAAACGGGGCACGTATTTTCCGCCCCCCCCCCCAATAGTTGCCGGATCCGGTCCGGATATGAAAAAAATCATCGGAGAAATGTCCTCTGTTGAATTCTTAAATTTCACTCGAATCCGATCACCCATTCCAAAATTACGCATGACTGAAAATTTCGGATTCCCCTCCCTCCACTCCCCCCACCATTATCTGATCGACAAAATTTTTATTTTGAAGTCAGTTTGATTGGGTCCCTGATATGCCTGCCAAGTTTCATCGTGAAAATCCCCAAAACCACCATCACCGGAATTCCGGGACCCCCCCCCCCCCCCATAAGTGTCCGGATCAAGTACAATGGTCTAAAGGACTTATCTAGAGCAGATGCTTGTTCTTCCCAGCAAGTTTCACTCCGATCCCTCCATTCTAACCGTTTCTTGAAATTTACGGTCTCCCCCCCCAACTCCCCCCTGGCTACCGAATCCGGTCAAGACTTTAAAGGGGACATTACAGATATATATTCTGTTCAGTTATGAAGTTTCATTACAATCCGATCATCCGTTCGAAAGTTACACACTTCTCAATTTCCCGGATTCCCCTGCGGATTCCCCTCCCTCCACTCCCCCACCATTATCTGATCGACAATATTTTTATTTTGAAGTCAGTTTGATTGGGTCCCTGATATGCCTGCCAAGTTTAATCGTGAAAATCCAAAAAACCACCATCACCGGAATTCCGGGACCCCCCCCATAAGTGTCCGGATCCATTGCAATGGTCTAAAGGACTTATCTAGAGCAGACGCTTGTTCTTCCCAGCAAGTTTCACTCCGATCCCTCCATTCTAACCGTTTCTTGAAATTTCCGGTCTCCCCCCCCAACTCCCCCCTGGCTACCGAATCCGGTCAAGACTTTAAACGGGACATTACAGATATATATTCTCTTCAGTTATGAAGTTTCATTACAATCCGATCATCCGTTCGAAAGTTACACACTTCTCAGTTTCCCGGATTCCCCTTGCCCTCCACCCCCCCCCCCCCAAAAATGGTCGGATCAGAAAACTGATTATTCCTAATTTTGTTTGGTCGGGTCTCTGATATGCCTGCCAAGTTTCATGGTCCTAGCACAACTGGAAGTACCCTAACTCGAAAAAGTGTGACAAAATGCCCTAAATTTTCAAGTTTCCAGCGCCCCGCACTCCCCCCCATATGGTCGGATCGGGAAACTGATTATTTCCAGGTTAGTTTGGTCGGGTCCCTGATATGCCTGCCAAGTTTCATTGTCCTAGCACATCTGGAAGTACCCTAACTCGGATATGTGGGACAAAAAAACTCGGACCGACCGACAGACCGACAGACGGAATTGTGATCGGTATATGGCACTTGAGCCAGAGGCTGCAAGTGCCATAAAAACGAGGTAAGGATCCCGAAAACGGCAAGGACGTGTGGCTGATTACCGTTTCGTGCACAATTAGCAAAAATTTTCATATGTATACTGTTATTATGAGATCGATTTTTTGGGGGAATACAGCTTGGATTTGGAGCAAAGAACGGCTGCCCTCATGGTAGGATTGAGGACCATCACGACACGACACAATTTTAAAGTAAACTGCTGCTGCTTCGGCAAAAAAAAAAAAAAAACGAGGCAAGGATCCTGAAAATGGGCAAGGACGTGTCGCTGATTACCGTGTCGTGAACAACTAACAAACTTTTCAAATATATACTGTTATAATGAGATATACGATGTTTTGGGAATAAATCCGATGAAAAATGTGTAGCCTGCGTAGTTGTACGAAAAAGTTCCATGTAATACTATGTAGTAGCAAAGAATACTATCATTTAATGTGCCTCAGACTAGTCCAATCTTATGTAGTCGTATCTAGTAGCATCCTGTCTTGCCATAGTAGCATCCAGTCTTGCTAATAGTAGCATGCAGTAACACGGTAGCCTTGAAGTAGAAGCATGTAGTAGCATCAGTTAGTACTGCATGCTACTTTTTCATCCAACTTCGTACTAGTATTCTGAGATAAATTTTTCATCGGGCAGCTCGGATCTGGGGAGCGGAGACGGGCTTCGCTAACGGTCAGGACTGACGACCGGCACGACACTGGCGAACCGGGAAATTAAACAGTTATCTTTACTCCAATGATACAAACTCCACCTTCTAGCACACCTTCTAGCACACGGCCAATTTAAGATCCTTCACTGGTTGTACTTGAGTTGGTGATGGTCTGCTCTTCCCTGGTATCTTAAAGTTTAACTGAAAAACCAACTTATTTTTGTATCATTTAACTGACTACACTGCATTATTTTGATTATCTTAAGGAATTTTCTTATTTTTCACTATTTGCTCTAGTATGATGTTCATAATATCTACGGCCGTCCTCACAACGCAAAATTCTACTATGACGCGCAAAATCTGAATCTCAATACTAACGCGGCTTTTCAATGGACAGTGATCAGCTCAAGGAAAGTGGCTCACTGCGTGGACACTTATTTTTCGTAAATTATTACTGTCAAGCATACTGCACAGACACAAGCAGATAGAGGTACCACAAATCACACGGAAATTCCACTATTTGAAAATCGATTATTCGTTAAGAGTTGAAGAACGAAGTAACGCATTTTCATCGGGCATTCAAGCCTCTTAAGGGACTAAGACATGGGTAGGCCTACATAGATGTTCCTATCACATCCCTTTTCGGTTAAACTTTAAAGTCGATCAATAAAATTATAATTCGCAAAGTCTTGGTTCTTTCGGGGGGGGGGGGGGGGGTTGCCTGCGGGTCGAACAAAAAAGTACAAAAAAGACATAGATCAGAGGGAAAAGCCTATAAAAATGATTTCTTTTTGTATGTTTCGGGGGGGGGGGGGGTCAAGCCCCTAACCCCCCCTCCCCCCCCCCCCCCAGATGTATTTTGTTGTTGTTTTCAAGTGTTGTATGTATAATGGCTCTAGAAGCCGTAGTCAAAGTGAAATAAATAAATAATTGCAATGAAGAAAAGAAAACAGTTTGTGTTTTTGGGATCCCAAAACTGAATCGTGAAGACATGACTCAATAAAGTTTGAATCAAATGTTAGATTTTTGGGATCAGATCGAAACCTTTGGTCTTGTTAAATTAGTTGTCTGAATTTTTGTTGGCGCCTCAGGCATCTGATGTATGGCCGTATCTGTTTTTTTTCAATAATTTTTTATTATTAATGTAAGGCAATGCAGATTGGACGGGTGTGACCTATATAATACAAACGTTAGAATTCTTCCCATTTAACTCCTTCAGGGTCTGATTACGTTCAACTTTTAATCAAGGAAGTAGACAAGTAGAACAATAAAAGAAAATTCACGATTTCACTATCAAAGAAAATACGCCTCGACTGAGAAGAAAGCGAATTATTAACAACCAAATAAACAGATCGGCAGTTCACATGTTTAAATCTCAAAAGAAATACTGTAAACAATATAATTTTCAAACTTTCCCGCGCAATCAATGTCAGAAATTTCTCTGGAAGTCCAGTTAGCTTACCACGAGTTCCTTGAGAACTGATGACGTAAGCAGTAGAGGCAGAGGTAACCGAAGAGATAGAAGAAGTTGAGAGAAAGATGAAGGGAGGCAAGCGTATAAACATCTACAAACGGAATAACTTTTCTTGAACTGGTATGTAATGTATATCCATCCTATGACAAACTGTCAGTTATATTACCATAACCGCCCCACAGAAAGTTAGCGGTAGATATGACATGATTGATATAATAATACTATATTTTTGACCCGCTACAAAAAATCAAAGCGGAGTAGTAAAAAAGAAACAAAACAAACACTTCACAAAACAAAACGAATAAGCAATTGAAGCAAACGAGAAAGGCCACTGTGGGAGGGCAGATACTTATACTTATAAGTTGACTTGGGTGATTTCCCAGCAAGCTCCATATGAAGTCGTAGGCTATCTACTTCCAGAAAGGTTGACATGGTAATTTTCACCCCTCACTTTCTGTGTGACGATTACCATAATATAACTTGTGGGTCGGGCGATCATTTTTGGGATCCCAAAACGTAAGTTTAGGGATACCTATGACATCGCAAAAAATGTCCGTCTGACTGTGAGCACGATAACTCTCGAAGTAAATGAGATATTTTGATGAAACTTGGTGTGAGGATTCTTTGGGCCAAGGGTAAGGTCAAGTTCATAGATGGGCTCTGCAGCCCTACATTTAGGGGTGGGGGAGAGGGTTTCAAATTAAGGGTAAATTTTTTTTTTTTTTAAAAGCTAGTGAGGTAGTTGATTTAGGGGTAAGGAGACATGCTGAATCCGAATACAAAATTATTTTCTTGCCGGACAAGTAGTTCGACCGGAATCCGGCGAAAACCGGACACAGAAATTTGTCGACCAACTTTCGGCTATAGCAGTCCCTACCCCTTTATTCCCAAACTAGTATAGCTCTGCGCGTGGATGCCGACATGCATTTGTTTATTCTGTGTGACGTCAGAGAGATCTCGTGTAATCGAAGGTCGAAGGGGTTGATATATAATGTTCAAGCGAGGATGTTGTTCAATGAGGATTCACTGGTAAAGTACAGGTCAAGTTCGTAGATTTTTTAGTCCTATCTTTAAAGTCCTTTAGCCCTATCTTTAAAGGCAGAGGAGGGTTCGAATTTACGGTAAAAACATGTATATTTGATGGTGGAAAACGGATACGTCAGCTGAATTTTATTGGAGCTATATTTCGGCCCTTTTTGGCAAGGGTCCTCTTCAGGCTCAAAACCGCTCAAGTTGGAAAGACCCCAAGATCCTCTCTACAACAAAACGAAATTCAACCCAAATGCAGAAAAATCTCTACCCGACCTACGACCCAGTCGAGCAGCAAAAACAGCAGCCGTGTCCAAAATGAAATCACAGCAACCTTTTTAACTCCAAGCAAGACTCACGAAAGAATTTACGAAGTTAAATATTTAACGCTAGGCTAAAATCTTTAGTTTTGTATTTCCCACAAGTTCGTCTTTCCAACTTGAGCGGTTTTGAGCTTGAAGAGGACCCTTGCCAAGAAGGGCCGAAATATAGCTCCAATAAAATTCAGCTGACGTATCCGTTTTCCACCATCAAATATGATTCGCAGTCAGCTTGGGCTGAAGGAATAAAAACATGTATGTTTTATAAGCTAATAAAATATTCATTGAGGAGGTAAGCAGGTCCGCTGAATCCATATGTGAACTTAGTTTTCTTGCTGGACAAATGGTTCGTCACGAATTCGGCTGAAACTGGAAATTTGGTTGAAGCTCAAAGTTGTTTCTGAAATCGATTAGAGATTCGGTATCGAGGCAAGGAGACATGCTGAATCCATTTTAATAGTAAAAATATCCAAGGAATCTGACGAACACTGAGTGGCGAAGACATGACCCAATTGTTTCAATCAAGTGTTACATTTTTGGGATCCCATCGAAACCTTTGGTCTTGTTACTTTTAGAGGGACAATTTTGAAAAGAAAAGAGATGCGTGTCATTTTCACGTCAAAATTCCTTCGCTGCAAAGCACCGTAGCTGACATATCCGTTTTATGCATTACTAGAATATATGTTTCAAAGTCAGCTTGGGCTCATGGAATATTTAAAATTCCTTGTCATTGTGTCAACGAAACTTGTTAAAAGAGACGTATAAATGCTTCGTTGTTTCATTCCGCTCAATCTGTTAAAGTTCCTTTTTCAATCTTTTGTTGACCCGCTGCACTCAAAGCACTTTGTAAACAAATAATTATTACTGAACTTTTCGATCATCCATCAAGTAAATAAAAGTAAAAAGAAGTTAAATGAGAAGACGGGGGGGGGGGGCAGGGGTATAGTCGACTTGGGAGCACGTGCATCTCGTTCAAGGGCGCGAAAACGTGCATCGGAGCGCCAACCCGATATGATTATTCCATATCTTAAAATGGGGTAAATCGGAAGAATTCTAGCACTTACACTGGACAGACCCCCCCCCCCCACCCCACTTAGCTAATGTCTGGTATATAGATGGAAAAATGCAGTAAAATATGGGCGCAGTATGACGGTTCATTCACTCACCACGGAGCAGGTTCATCTCGTTCAAGGGCGCGAAAACGTGCATAGGAGCGCCAACCCGATATGATTATTCCATATCTTAAAATGGGTTAAATCGGAAGAATTCTAGCACTTACAATGGACAGACCCCCCCCCCCCCCACCCACACTTAGTTAATGTCTGGTATATAGATGGGAAAAATGCAGTAAAATATGGGCGCAGTATGACGGTTCATTCACTTGGTATAGTTCTTTATCATGATCTTCATTTTGGTCTTAGTTTCGCTCCTTTTTTCTGTTTTCCATACTTCGCCAAGTTTAGTGTAGTGGTTTAATAAACTGCATTAATTCAACCACTTTAAGGGCGAAACCATAACATCGTGGAACATCTACGCACCAATTTTTACGTCATACTAAACAACGAAATGGCCCCATAACCTCACATTCAACATTCGACTTCAAAACAAATAACTAAAGTTAACCTTCAAATTTACCCCAGACCGTCACGTTCTCAAAAATTCAATTAAAAACCTAGTTTTACGACATACGAAAGGACTAGTGACCTTAAGAAACTTCCGCTGAAACCTGAGAAGGATCAAATATTTACCGACCCAATGGTATATTCACCTTCTGTGTACTTATTAGCACGGCGGCAAAAAATAAAAGCTAAATACGTATCGTTGACAGTTCCGGGTTATGCAAAAGTCTACAGCCGGTACGCACCATTCTGGGATTGCTTAAAGTTTAACTGAAAAGACAGCTTATTTTAAAATCTGTTATCAATCAATCAATCGTTCATTAATACCAAATTATCCCCTGGATAGCATAGGCTGACGACAAAGTAGTCGTACACTAAAAGACAAAGGAAACAATTAGAATAGTTATATACAATTGGTTTGTCAAATTAACTGAAATATTATGCTAGATATACGATAAAACACTAAAATACATTGTCGAATTTTTATAATATCGTCTGTAGGCCTATCTTTTATTTCTATTTGAATATACTGAAATATTTTAACCCAAATAAATGATTTTGTATTATTCCAACCGTGCCTCCATCACAACCCCAAATTCGACCAGATGCGGAGAATTTTAATTTGAACAAATGCGTGCATTTCCTTGTGTCACGGACGCAACACTCCGAAAAGTCACGGCTCAAGAAAATAAGAAAGCGACGATAAGATGTCTTTTTCTTACAATAATGTATTTATATTTTGGTGATGGCTTACCTTTTTAGTTGCTAAATATTCCAAACATATAAGAGGTACCACAAATCCGAAGGAACAAGTTCATTTGATGAAACCCATTATTTCTGGATAGCGGAAAAACCAAGAAACGCATTTTTACCGGGTTACAGGCCTATTAAGTAAATATTCCTTCAGCCCAAGCTGACTGCGAATCATATTTCATAGTGCAAAACGGATAGGTCAGCTGAGTTTTGAGCCTGAAGAGGACCCTTGGCAAGAAGGGCCGAAATATAGCTCTAATGAGGTTCAGCTGACGTATCCGTTTTGCACTATCAAACCCAATTTTTTTTTTTATTACTATAAACCCACTATACAACAACAAAGTGGAAAACGAAGGGAAAAAGAAAATATAGATAACATATCAACGAACTAGAAGAAGCAAGCATCTTGACTTCGATGTATGCGACCGTCTACACGCTCGCCGCTCAATATCTAGTAAATAATTTCTATTTTAAATTTCTAAGTAAATAAGTCAAGTGTAACTAGGCTGTCGAATCTCAGCCCTATTCAGTTAAACTTTAAATTACGTATTGTCACTTGACAGGTTACATATATGTAACGCATTAAATCTAAAAATTAAAACAATAACGAAGATAAACTTTTGCTTTGGTAAAGCAGTTACGATTTTCACTGCGTAGAATCAAGCGTGGCATGCGATAAGGATGGGTTTCAGCTGAGGCCAATTTGAGACGGCAAAGTCATTCTTGACTCTGTCACGCATGAAGAATGAGTTTGCCATATACTGATAAGGATCCGGATGAAAATCGGAAATTCCATTTTGCTAAAAATTTCTTAATTGAGTCGTGTATAGTATCACTAGCAAGAAGACGACATTCAACTTTTCCAATCACTTTCCTCCCAGACCGACAGGTCGACTGAAATCAGGGGAAAGCAGGTCAGTCGGTGGATTCAAAAATATAATTATCGTGTTCTCCGACTGTCCAGATCAACAAGTCAAATATTTATTCCGGTTTGAGATCCTGTCGTAATCTTTGTCCTTGACGCATATAATATATCTCACTACTAGTCTGCATAGGCATGCATAGGAACAGCGAATAAATCGGGCTGGAGAAAACCACCAGACAACAATAGAAAAAAAAGTACCTTTAATTTTTTCTTCTGCCTTTCTTGAGATAGATGTCTCCTCTCTAGCTCGTCTTTCCTCTGTCTCAAGGCGTAGACTTCAGCACTCTCCCCGGAAGAAAAGGGGAGTGCAGGGGGAGGCTGGTTCAGGAACGAGAGATTGTTTTTTTCCATGTCGTCGTCAGAGTAACTCTCGACTGAGACGTCCTGTAAAGCGAAAGCGAAATGCATTCACTTTGTTAAAGTTTAGAAAAGTCAGTGTGACCAAATAAATACGTTAAATCACCGAATTTACGTAGAGACGTACCGAATGCGGTGGAATCGACTCGGACTGAACAAAAGTTGGATTAATTACCAAATTCGATAAAGAATGGGAACCGTTAAACATGTTAAATCGCCTAGTTTGGAAATGTGGGTTCTAAAGATTTTGTAAAACAGCCTCAAGGCGTTAAATCTAAATTAAATCCTATTCACTTTGTTAAAGTTTAACTGAAAAGCCAACTTATTTCTGTCCCGATGAAAAATTTGTAGCCTGCGTAGTTGTGTGGTAGTTGTACGAAAAAGTTGCATGTAATACTTATTTATTTATTCATTTATTTCCCTCAGAACTGAGGAGTACAAAATAATGTATAAAAACAGAACTATGCCTAAACCATCTGGTCAATTCATTAACACATAAATACTATAAACAAGAGCTGTAAGCTCATATGGCACTTGCATGTGTCAAGACGATTTGATTGATCAAGAGTAAGTTTCGACTTTGCGGTTGAGATGCGCGCTATAAGGGAGCTGGAACTTCATTTGTAAGCAAAACCCTTGAGGCAAAACTGCTAATGGGCTGATGGGCATCACGAAAATGCATATATTGCTTAAAAGTATTTTTTTTACTTTGCGGTCAAGATTGGTACTTTAAGGAATAATCGGATTTGGGAAGTAGCAATTTCTAAGCAAATGTTGTTGAGTCTCCAATATTCCAGCGAAGTTTCATCGTCCTAGCACATCAGGAAGTACCTTAACGCGCGATCACCGGAATCCCAGACCCCCCTCCCCCTCCTCCAACTCCACCCACAATAACCGGAGCCAATCCTGTTCTGTAAATGATTAATCAAGAGCATCTGTTTGTCATTCCCACGAAGTTCGATCCAGATCACACCAGTCTAAGCGGGTCAAGTATTTTCCGCCCTCCCCCCGATAATTGCCGGATTCGGTCCGGAAATGAAAAAGGTCACAAGAGAAAAATGTCCTCTGTTTAATTATTAAATTTCACTCGAATCCGATCACCCGTTCCAAAGTTACGCATGACTCAATATTCCGGATTCCCCTCCCTCAACTCCCCTCCCCCCCCCCCAAGATTATCATATCGAGGATTTTTTTTTTATTCCAAGTCAGTTTGACCGGGTCCCTGATATGCCTTCCAAGTTTCGTCGTGAAAATCCCCCAAAAACGGAATTCCGGGAGACCCCTCCCCCCCCCCCCCCTCAAGTGTCCGGATCCAGTCAAATTATGTAAAAGATTTATATGAACCAGATGTTTGTTCTTCCCAGCAAGTTTCACTCCGATACCATCATTCTAACCGTTTCTCGAGATTTCCGGTCCACCCCCCCCCCCACCCCACCCAGCTCCCCCGCGGTGCACGTAGCCAATCCGATTCAGCAAATGACTTACCTAGAGGATCTGTTTGTTCTTCCCACAAAGTTCCATCCCGATCCCTCCATTCTAAACGGGGCACGTATTTCCCCCCCCCCCCCAATAGTTGCCGGATCCGGTCCGGATATGAAAAAAATCATCGGAGAAATGTCCTCTGTTGAATTCTTAAATTTCACTCGAATCCGATCAACCATTCCAAAATTACGCATGACTGAAAATTTCGGATTCCCCTCCCTCCACTCCCCCCACCATTATCTGATCGACAAAATTTTTATTTTGAAGTCAGTTTGATTGGGTCCCTGATATGCCTGCCAAGTTTCATCGTGAAAATCCCCAAAACCACCATCACCGGAATTCCGGGACCCCTCCCCCCCCCATAAGTGTCCGGATCAAGTACAATGGCCTAAAGGACTTATCTAGAGCAGATGCTTGTTCTTCCCAGCAAGTTTCACTCCGATCCCTCCATTCTAACCGTTTCTTGAAATTTCCGGTCTCCCCCCCCCCCCCAACTCCCCCCTGGCTACCGAATCCGGTCAAGACTGTAAACGGGACATTACAGATATATATTCTGTTCAGTTATGAAGTTTCATTACAATCCGATCATCCGTTCGAAAGTTACACACTTCTCAATTTCCCGGATTCCCCTGCGGATTCCCCTCCCTCCACTCCCCCACCATTATCTGATCGACAATATTTTTATTTTGAAGTCAGTTTGATTGGGTCCCTGATATGCCTGCCAAGTTTCATCGTGAAAATCCAAAAAACCACCATCACCGGAATTCCGCCCCCCCCCCCCCCATAAGTGTCCGGATCCAGTACAATGGTCTAAAGGACTTATCTAGAGCAGATGCTTGTTCTTCCCAGCAAGTTTCACTCCGATCCCTCCATTCTAACCGTTTCTTGAAATTTCCGGTCTCCCCCCCCAACTCCCCCCTGGCTACCGAATCCGGTCAAGACTTTAAACGGGACATTACAGATATATATTCTCTTCAGTTATGAAGTTTCAGTACAATCCGATCATCCGTTCGAAAGTTACACACTTCTCAGTTTCCCGGATTCCCCTGCCCTCCACCCCCCCCCCCCCAAAATGGTCGGATCAGAAAACTGATTATTCCTAATTTTGTTTGGTCGGGTCTCTGATATGCCTGCCAAGTTTCATGGTCCTAGCACAACTGGAAGTACCCTAACTCGAAAAAGTGTGACAAAATGCCCTAAATTTTCAAGTTTCCAGCGCCCCGCACTCCCCCCCATATGGTCGGATCGGGAAACTGATTATTTCCAGGTTAGTTTGGTCGGGTCCGTGATATTCCTGCCAAGTTTCATTGTCCTAGCTCATCTGGAAGTACCCTCACTCGAAAAAGTGTGACAAAATGCCCTAAATTTTCAAGTTTCCAGCGCCCCAGCTCCCCCGCATATGGTCGGATCAGGAAACTTATTATTTCCAGGTTACTTTGGTCAGGTCCCTGATATTCCTGCCAAGTTTCATTGTCCTAGCTCATCTGGAAGTACCCTAACTCGAAAAAGTGTGACAAAATGCCCTAAATTTTCAAGTTTCGAGCGCCCCCACTCCCCCGCATATGGTCGGATCGAGAAACTGATTATTTCCAGGTTCGTTTGGTCGGGTCCCTGATATTCCTGCCAAGTTTCATTGTCCTAGCTCATCTGGAAGTACCCTAACTCAGAAAAAAAGTGACAAAATGCCCTAAATTTGCAAGTTTCCAGCGCCCCGCACTCCCCCCCATATGGTCGGATCGGGAAACTGATTATTTCCAGGTTAGTTTGGTCGGGTCCCTGATATGCCTGCCAAGTTTCATTGTCCTAGCACATCTGGAAGTACCCTAACTCGGATATGTGGGACAAAAAAACTCGGACCGACCGACAGACCGACAGACCGACAGACGGAATTGTGATCGGTATATGGCACTTGAGCCAGAGGCTGCAAGTGCCATAAAAATACACACGATTTTGACAACTAACTTACGCACTATATTATTCACTTGTTAAAAAATGGGTACAGGTTGTGGGTTTGGAGGGCTACCGAAGCTTTTTTAAAAAAGTTGGTCATCTTTTTCCTCAGAATTAAAACTGGGTCTTTTATTAAAATTGGAAACCAACTGCGAATTACTGAAAGATATGGGGAACCCAAGGAGAAATTTGGAAAATTTGAAATATGAAATTTTAATAGCAGATATGTCGCAAATTCGAAAATTTTCTACGATTGGTGCAGCAAAAAGAACATGAGGTAAAGCAACAGCGGTGAACAATGACCCGAGGATGTCTTTCCTGTATCGCCTACGAAAACGAATTAAGAGGCCAAATGACTTGCGAATTCTTTCTTGTATATGATTGACAATTATAGACTGAGAAACCTTAGCTGAAGATGCATATGGGACCCCTAAGTACGTCACTATATCCCATGCTGACTTACTATGTAATAGTAAATTGTAATTGCTATTACATATTGCTATGTAATAGCAACGAATACTATCATTTAATGTGCCTCAGAGTGGTCCAATCTTATGTAGTAGTATTCAGTAGCATCCTGTCTTGCCATAGTAGCATCCAGTCTTGCTAATAGTAGCATGCAGTAGTATGCAGTAACACGGTAGCCTTGAAGTAGAAGCATGTAGTAGCATCAGTTAGTACTGCATGCTAATTTCGTACAATTTCGTACTACTATTTTGAGATAAATTTTTCATCGGGGTGTCGTTTAACTAAATACACTGAACAATTTGGGTTCTGCTAAGGGATTTTTTCTTTTCCACTATCTGCTCTAGTTATGACGTTCAGAATATCTGCGACTGTCCCCACAACTTAAATTCTACTATGACGCGGGAAATTTTATTCTCAACACAAACGCGGCCTTTCAGTGGGCAGTGGTGAGCTTGGTGAAGAGTGCTTAGTACCTGAACAAAAAAAAATCATAAATCTTTCTGGTTAGTGCATACAACACAGATACAAGCGCATAGAGGTACCAAAAATCACACGGAAATTCCACTGTAAGAACATCGATTATTCGTGAATAGCAGAGCAACGAAGTAAATCATTTTCAGCGGGTCTTCAAGCCAATTTAAGTGAATAAGTGATGGGTAGCTAGATTGTCCTATCTCAGCCCTTTCCAGTTAAACTTTAAAGCACATTTGAAGCCGTACAATAATCCATTGTAAAGCGAAAGAGAAAATTAAGCCCAATTCACTTCATTAAAGCACATTTGAAGCCGTACAATATTCAATTTTGTTTCATTTGAAGCCTTATTCCATTTATTTTCTAAACCCGTAGGCTTTCGTCGGCCCACCAAGCCCCAGAAAGAATGAAAATGAACCTAATCACATATTCACATCGAGTCTGAAGAGGACCCTTGCCAACTAGGGCTGAAATATCGCTAGAATAAAATCAGCTGACGCATCCGTTTTGCGCTTGAACTGGGAGTGACAAACATAGGATGGGACAGCGGTTGCACATGCGCCGTGGTAGGTAAAGGATGAATCTCAGTAATCTGAAGTGGATCTGAAGTACGTGGAGCGTATGAGTCAGATATCCCTTTTCCTAATGCCCCGTTCACAAGCGTGACTAGCCAAGCGCAGATGTCTAGGCACGTGCCTGACGTGCTGGCTGTGAATCACAAATGTGAATATGAATATATTGCCCAAAAAACATACGGACCACGGCCACAATAAAACAACAACACTAGTACAAAAAAAAAAATATAGAACGGATAAGTCACCCCTTAGCTAAGAAACCATTTTTCAGTCAGTTATTTCTCAGATAAGAAATTCTGGCTGACTCATCCAATTAGCGTAATTTTTTTGGCATTTAATAGTATTTATTTGTAATTTTGCTGCATTACTTTTTGCACATTAAACTCTGTTCTATTCTCGATTTCCATTTACAAAGCCACTGTGGTTAGAATTGTGACCACAATCAGGATTCTTTTGTCTTAAAAGTGGCCGTTAATGATAAATTGTTTGTTTGGTTTATATGTTTTTGATGAAATTAAAAAATGTCAAAGTCTATGTCTATGTCTAAAAAAAAAAAAACTATCGTGCATTCTCTCTAGTCTGAATCCAACTCTAGTCTTCCCATGGTGAAACTATTCACACGGCCGTCCCAATGTTTCTTTCTGGTATTTACCCTATTTTTCATAAACAAGAGCTGTAAGCTCATATGGCACTTGCATGTGTCAAGATGATCTGATTGATCAAAAGTAAGTTTCGACTTTGCGGTTGAGATGCGCGCTCTAAGGGAGCTGGAACTTCATTTGTAAGCAAAACCCTTGAGGCAAAACTGCTAATGGGCTGATGGGCATCACGAAAATGCATATATTGCTTAAAAGTATTTTTTTTACTTTGCGGTCAAGATTGGTACTTTAAAGAATAATCGGATTTGGGAAGTAGCAATTTCTAAGCAAATGTTGTTGAGTCTCCAATATTCCAGCGAAGTTTCATCGTCCTAGCACATCTGGAAGTACCTTAACGCGCGATCACCGGAATCCCAGACCCCCCTCCCTCCAACTCCACCCACAATAACCGGAGCCAATCCGGTTCTGTAAATGATTAATCCAGAGCATCTGTTTGTCATTCCCACGAAGTTCGATCCAGATCACACCAGTCTAAGCGGGTCAAGTATTTTCCGCCCTCCCCCCAATAATTGCCGGATTCGGTCCGGAAATGAAAAAGGTCACAAGAGAAAAATGTCCTCTGTTTAATTATTAAATTTCACTCGAATCCGATCACCCGTTCCAAAGTTACGCATGACTCAATATTCCGGATTCCCCTCCCTCAACTCCCCCCCCCAAGATTATCATATCGAGGATTTTTTTTTTATTCCAAGTCAGTTTGACCGGGTCCCTGATATGCCTTACAAGTTTCGTCGTGAAAATCCCCCAAAACACGGAATTCCGGGATACCCCCTCCTCCCCCCCCCTCAAGTGTCCGGATCCAGTCAAATTATGTAAAAGATTTACATGGACCAGATGTTTGTTCTTCCCAGCAAGTTTCACTCCGATACCATCATTCTAACCGTTTCTCGAGATTTCCGGTCCACCCCCCCCCACCCCCCCAGCTCCCCCGCGGTGCACGTAGCCAATCCGATTCAGCAAATGACTTACCTAGAGCATCTGTTTGTTCTTCCCAGAAAGTTCCATCCCGATCCCTCCATTCTAAACGGGTCACGTATTTTCCGCCCCCCCCCCCCAATAGTTGCCGGATCCGGTCTGGATATGAAAAAAATCATCGGAGAAATGTCCTCTGTTGAATTCTTAAATTTCACTCGAATCCGATCACCCATTCCAAAATTATGCATGACTGAAAATTTCGGATTCCCCTCCCTCCACTCCCCTCACCATTATCTGATCGACAAAATTTTTATTTTGAAGTCAGTTTGATTGGGTCCCTGATATGCCTGCCAAGTTTCATCGTGAAAATCCCCAAAACCACCATCACCGGAATTCCGGGACCCCCCCCCCCCAATAAGTGTCCGGATCCAGTACAATGGTCTAAAGGACTTATCTAGAGCAGATGCTTGTTCTTCCCAGCAAGTTTCACTCCGATCCCTCCATTCGAACCGTTTCTTGAAATTTCCGGTCTCCCCCCCCCCCAACTCCCCCCTGGCTACCGAATCCGGTCAAGACTTTAAACGGGACATTACAGATACATATTCTATTCAGTTATGAAGTTTCATTACAATCCGACCATCCGTCCGAAAGTTACACACTTCTCAGTTTCCCGGATTCCCTTGCCCTCCACCCCCCCCCCCAAAATGGTCGGATCAGAAAACTGATTATTCCTAATTTTGTTTGGTCGGGTCTCTGATATGCCTGCCAAGTTTCATGGTCCTAGCACAACTGGAAATCCCCTCACTCGAAAAAGTGTGACAAAATGCCCTAAATTTTCAAGTTTCCAGCGCCCCCACTTCCCCGCATATGGTCGGATCGGGAAACAGATTATTTCCAGGTTAGTTTGGTCGGGTCCCTGATATTCCTGCCAAGTTTCATTGTCCTAGCTCATCTGGAAGTACCCTCACTCGAAAAAGTGTGACAAAATGCCCTAAATTTTCAAGTTTCCAGCGCCCCAACTCCCCCGCATATGGTCGGATCGGGAAACTTATTATTTCCAGGTTACTTTGGTCAGGTCCCTGATATTCCTGCCAAGTTTCATTGTCCTAGCTCTTCTGGAAGTACCCTAACTCGAAAAAGTATGACAAAATGCCCTAAATTTTCAAGTTTCGAGCGCCCCCACTCCCCCGCATATGGTCGGATCGGGAAACTGATTATTTCCAGGTTTGTTTGGTCGGGTCCCTGATATTCCTGCCAAGTTTCATTGTCCTAGCTCATCTAGAAGTACCCTAACTCGGAAAAAAGTGACAAAATGCCCTAAATTTTCAAGTTTCCAGCGCCCCGCACTCCCCCCCCCCATATGGTCGGATCGGGAAACTGATTATTTCCAGGTTAGTTAGGTCGGCTCCCTGATATGCTTGCCAAGTTTCATTGTCCTAGCACATCTGGAAGTACCCTAACTCGGATATGTGGGACAAAAAACTCGGACCGACCGACAGACCGACAGACGGAATTGTGATCGGTATATGGCACTTGAGCCAGAGGCTGCAAGTGCCATAAAAAGATATCACTTCAGTTTGTTCTTATTATTTCCAGTTTTCCCGCTTTCTATTGTATCTGCCTCCATGGCACAGAAATCGGAACCTCATATCCGTTTACAGTTTCCCGGATATCGGGTCGAAACTTATGGAGCTTGCTGGGAAACTACCCCAGTCAACTTATAAGTATAAGTATCTGCCCGCCCACAGTGGCCTTTCTCGTTTGCTTTAATTTCTTGTTCTTTTTGTTTTGTGAAGTGTTTGTTTTGTTTCCTTTATTGCTACTCCACTTTGATTTTTTGTGCGGGTCCAATATGAATGAATGAATGATTTATTTGCACATTAAAGCCATCCGGCCATCATGCAACAAAACGAAACAAAAAGTGAACAGTCTTACATGCGCATATCCACACTAACACACTCTTAATATTTTTAATTTACACTGAATAATTTATTAACACTAAAAACACAACTTCCCCATCAGAAGAAATCTTTCCGGTGTTTAAAAGCTAACCTGAGGAACTTCCCAATATTTCTTATTTCTTTATATTTATTCTTTGAGCCCAAGCTGACTTTGAAACATATATTCAAATAATATAATATTTTAAAAACCCTTTCCTGTCATCGCCCCAATCGTGCAGCAAAAATAGCAGCGGTGTCAAAAATTAAATCTCAGGAATAGTTTTTTTCCTTACAGTGGTATTTGAAAGTAATTTGCCCTAATAAGATATTTATAGTCGGTAGAAGCTTCAGTTATTTATTACAGGTTTGTTTCCTTCCCCGTCTTTGACCCAGAAGATTGACAGCCTGACGAGGACCCTTGCCAAGAAGGGCCGAAATATCGCTGATGAAGAATCGTAGCTGAGGTGTCCGTTGTATACATTATTTGAATAAAAATATATTGTTATAACATGACAGAACAAACGTATTTTTTCTCAGCCAAAGCTCCGGCTGCCTACCCTTCTTCCTAATCTTCTTAGGCTAATGACCTCTATTCACGAGCAAACATCAATTTTGAATTTCACGGATTCACTATATTTCCTGGTTTGGTATGACTAACATACTCTACGCTTGAAGCAAATGTAAATAGATTTTTCTTTGAGCGGTTACGCCGAATGTCAGCTATAAAAGAGGATGATATCAACGATGTGAGTGACTTCACCGCAATACATGATGATAGCACTATGATGATGGGCAAAGATGGAGACATTATATCTCTCCTAAGGCTTCATGTCGTCGTCGCTAAAACATGCACAACGTCTGGATAGTCGAATCTTCGACGATAAGAATCGGTCATACACAAATCCTCACATTTGGGGCATGGTGCTCATATGTTGGGGCACCATGCTCCGCCGCAAGGGCATGGTACCGCAATAAAAATTTGTTGAACTGAGAATCTGAAACGGAAATTTTCTATTCAGTCAGATTTTAACGGGTGTGCCATGCCCTTGCTGCAGGTCATGATGACACAGTGAATGAATGAAGGAATTTATTACATGCAGCCTAGTAATAAGGCATTTGTACAGTACATACAGAAAAAAAGGTAAATGAACGCTTAACAAGAAATACAACGACAGCAAAAGATAAATATACGCAAAACAAGAAATACACACCGATACACGAAAAGAACAATAAATTTACTGCATTAGCTGGCGCATTGGGCAATGGGCCGGAAAGCGGTTGAATGATGGCAGAATGCCCATATGTTGGAGGATGCCCAGACGTCGGTGCACAATGCTCAAAAACTGAGGATTTGTGTATGACTGCTAAGAATGTCTCGAATTATCGACGATACGGTTATCGAATCAATGTTAGGCGGAAAACTTCGAGGGCACGGTATCTGAAGGCACGGTATTGCCGCCGTCGGCTGGTTGTTGGATTCCTTTGTCAGTTCGGCACTACGAGTCTAGACGGCCCTATGCGCCTGTACAAGTCCAGGCCAGAACTTTCAGAAGGACCTAGACGAGGGATAGTTGTGAACTGTCCCGGAGAAAAAACGTCCCTAGCGAAACACCCCGTGGCAGAACGTCCCCCGTGGCGCTTTACTATTTACTACTGCTTTACTATTTAATATTTTTAGAAATTTTAGGATGTTTCGGTTAAAGCACAACTCTTATTAGAAATTCACGATGAAATGGCTCAGAAATATCTTTTTTCGAAATACCATCAGTTTCCACGTGAATTGAGGAATTTTCTTATTAGCGCTTGTCAGCTCTACCCGGCGGCTGGAAACAAAATATTTGAGTACTTAACGCGCCGTAGTTAAGAACTGAGAAAACAAGCAAAACAAAAGAACGACTAGGCCCAAATAGCGCTAAAAAATCGAATTTACAAAACGAAACAATGGCAAAAGAACGGGATTTCAGAATTTTATAATCACATAAGGGAGCTAGGGATAATATGAAAGGCAGAATAAGCAAGCGGAGTCCTATAAAGCACAACTCTTACTAGAAACGATCTTTTCAATATCGAACGGATTAGAAAAAAACGTTTCTCGAAAATACAATTACTTTCTATCTGAATCTAGCCATTTTGTTGTTAGCGCTTGTCGATTCTAGCCAGCCTTCCTGCTCTCCGACGCGGCGGCTGGGCGCAAAACTTTTGAAAACTGAATGCGGCGTGATTAAAAGTAGGAAAACTAAGCAAATAAAAGAAGCCAAAGACAGAAGATTATCATATCTTTGTGTGTGAAAGAGTTGTCAGCGGACATTGAAGATTCTGGCAAACGTGTTGCGTAACGGGCAAAACTCGGCACGGACGAAAAAGCCTTAAAAATTCGCAGGCACAAAACGGAACAATGGAGAAAGGTGGGGATTTTAGAAGCTTATAATCCCATAAAGGATCTAGGTATATTATAAAAGGCAGAAAAAGCAAGAGGGGTCCTTTAAGGAAGTTTTGTTTGGGACGTCTTATCTTTGGGAGGTTAGTCATTGGATCTGTATGTCAAGAACGTTCTGCTAGGGGACATTTTGAGAGTACACGTTATGCTGCACAACCACAGACGAGTGTAGCGACCTGGGACAAAACCAGCAGGTGGTGACAGGTCTACCTTCCTCGCCCAGGGCTGCTGGACCCACAGGAAAATACGCAAACCAGGGAAAACCTCGACCCACAATTTCCATCCATACTCTTTACGAAGTAGTTAATGTTTTCTTCAATTTCATATCAGCAAAATTCAATCAGTACTAGATCAATTACGTCAGGTCATTGCCGTTCTAATGCCTTAGCCGCAAAAAACTAATCACCATTTAGTTTTTTTGTAACCTAGTTCCCGGGGTGCATGAAACTGCATTTTAAACAATTATACTTTGGCGACACGAAGGGGTGTCCAAATCGTCGCGACGGGTTGCCTTTGATAAATCATCTATTGTCATGCTGACGACTAAATAATCAGCGATCTTAGAAGCTCCGTTAGAAGACGGCACCAAGCGACTGACCAATTATCGAAAATAGATAATTTATACACTGAAAGAGCTTACGCAATATGTGCAGGGTTGGTGGTTCAAATAATGTGGCCGAAAGTCTTTGGGGAAAAATAGGGATTAGGGAGGTTGCTCAAGACAGCTACGGAGCATTGAGATATAATTTGGACGCGTTTCAGTGTATTAGCATGGGGTATATTTTTGTTCCGCTATGGCCCAATGGTCTTTATTCTCGAATCATTTATCATAGCATATTATAAAAACCATGTCGCGGTATTTATATAACGTTTATTTATATTTTATTTTTGTATTTTATTTGTTTTATAGTTATAGACGGAAATGAAAAATATTGTAATAAATGCCACTGCAAAAGGGATTCCCTATGACGGAAGGGCATCCTTTGACGCAGGAAGTGCGAAGGGGTAAAACAAAATTTGTGTTGTTAATGTCTCCAGGACAAAACCCCCTTTTTGGTTTGGCTGCAAAAAAAAATAATGAGGGATTATATCTTTATAAATAATAACTTTCAAATGAAAGAAAATTTTAAGGAAAGTAGATATTAAGGAAGGAAAAAGTAAAGAAAATTGTAAGGTTTTAACGATGTGATGAAAATGTTAAAATGAGAAATAAGGGTTAAAAGAGGAAATAAGAAAGAATGTAAACAAATTAAACGTAGAGATAGAGGAAAGTGTTGGTGACACTAAATATATAGGTCGGTCATCGAAAAAAAATAAAAAAATAAATAATAGATCTTAGGACCGTTGGCGTCAACGAGGGAAAGTGGAAGCGTAGTCACAAGGCCAAATCAATTTGGACAGGAAGAACGGAAAAGATACTACGCGGCAATTAAAAAAACAAAACAAAAAAACATGTCGTAGTTTCTGCACGAATCGACGGCCGATTTTTTCTCTTTTTTTATGTATTGGTATTTTGATACCTGGGTCTGGTACAGCCAGACTTAAAATTGAAGTTCGTTTATCATTGTTTAGTTTGCGAACTAGCTGATGCTTTCACGTTCGGCTTGTTTACTACCAGTGTAAGTCCCTGGTTGGGCCTAGTATCTTCGAGTGTTCCTCTCTATAGGCCTAGCCAACTATGTATCGATTTAGTACACCAATAAAACAAACTCGAACATGAACTTGACGCGTTTTTTGCTTTCCCTGTTTTCGTCGTCGCGTTTTTTTCCCAATGACCGTTTTAGCATGGCGCAGGTTTTCCGTATTGCCTTTTACGGTTTTTATCCTGTCCCTGTTTTTGCATGATACGTATTATTGCTGCATTCGTTTTTGACCTGTTTGTTTGCTATATTGTCTTTTTCCCTGTCGCTTTTATTCTATCATATCACGGAAGAATATCCTAGCCGAATTAACCGTTTTGATTTATTTTTGTATGCATTTAGACTTGTATGCGATTTCGGCATCACACACGTCCGTCACACCAGTACGACATGGGTGCCCAAACAGACGGGTAGTTCTCACCTTTGGTTCCCCGATTTTTGGGATCCCAAAACGTCAGTGGAGGGACCTATGACATCGCAAAAGTTGCCCGTCTGTAAACACGATAACTCTCGAAGGGAATGAGATATTTTGATGAAACTTGGTGTGAGGATTCTTTGGGTTAAGTGTAAGGTCAAGTTCGTAGATTGGCTCTGTAGCCCTACATTTAGGGGTGGGGGAGGGGATTCAAATTAAGGGGCAAAAAACATATTTTGAAATAGCCGGACAAGTAGTTCGTCCGGAATCCGACAAAAACCGGAAAGTTTGTTCAAACTAAAAGTTTTATTTGATGTTGATTAGATAGGGGTAAGAAGACATGCTGAAACTTATGTGAAAGTCCTTTTCTACCCGGACAAGTAGTTCGTCCGGAATCCGGCCAAAACCGGAAAATTTGTTAAAAGTAAAAGTTTTATTTATATTTGTAGTTGATTAGATATGCAATTTAGGGGGTAAGAGGAGATGCCGAATCCGTAGATGACAATCATTTTTTTACCCGGACATATAGTTCGCCCGGAATCCGGCTGGAACCGGAAAATTTGTTACAAGTTCATTTTTATTTGAAGTTGATTAGATGTTCGATTTTGGGGAAAGAAGATGCCCTGAATTCGTATTTTAGCTTTCTTCTTTCGCCGGACAAGTAGTGCTGGAATTCGGCCGAAACCGGAGCCGGAAGTTTTCGTCAAAACAGGTATGACATCATCATATAGATGATAACACACATGCTGAATCCATATCGGAACTTAATTTTCTCAGATGATTAGCTATTTTGCCATAATCTGTTTCTGAATTTTGATACTGAAAATGTTCAAGGAGTCTGGCGAAGACTGGACCTGGCGAAGACAACACCCAATTGTCTGGATCAAATATTGAATTTTTGGGATCTCATCGAAACCTTTGGTATTGTTGAAATTTGTTTTCCCGCCGGGCTCATAGTTCACACGAAAATTAGTAAAAGTGAAAGTTTCATATGAAGTTGATCAGAGGTTCGATGTAGCGGTCAGGTGACACGATGGATTTTTGAACTTTTGTTCTTGCCGGACAAGTAGATCACCTGGAATTTAGCCAAAACTGGAAAGTTAGTAAGAGTCGATTAGTGATTCAAAATATAAGAAAGTTATACGCTGAATCAACATCTAAAAATATTTTCGCTTCGGACAGGAATCCGACAAAACCGGAAATTTGTTAAAGTTAAAGCTTCGTCTGAACTCATTTCGAGTGTCGAAATAGGGGTAAGAAAACACGCTGGATCAGTATACTCTACTTGCTTTTCTGGCCTGACTGATATTCGTCCGGAATCCGACAAACCCCCTATTTTTGGGATTGTACGACTTGCATTAAATCTGGAAATAGAACTTTCCAGATACACCGTGGATGAAACGCCCCCGAATCAGACAGAAGTTATGTCATAACCATACATTGACGGAGAAATTCAAAATTCAGGACGCATGTGTTACCCTTTTGGATGTTTCGTCATCACTTTCAAAACTCATGGACAACAAGGCCCAACCAGCACACGATGTCGTCCACTGTTTCCTGACCGAAGATTAAAAATTAAGTGTCTTTTTCTGTGTGTATATATGTGTTTTGTTTATTTTCTTTATTTTCATCATTTACTCCGCCTTTTCAAAATGGCGGGTCATAAATAAATTACTTGCTTATTACAGACTTCAGTTCAGTTGAACTATTTTTGGGTTTTTACGACTTGTATTACATTCGGAAATAAAATTCTAACAATATAAGGTTGATTCCATGGTTTAAAATAGGTAAATTTTACCCACGTAGCAAACATTCCAGACGTGGGCGAAATAAAATGATGATGAAATTTATTGTAAGTAAGTGTCTTCAAAGTCTGAAGAGTCTGGTAAGGTTTCTAAAGAAGATTTTCTTTAGTTTAGTTCTATTATTTCGTTTAAGTGTTTTCTTTTTTGTTACCATTTTTGCCATGGCCCCAGGCTTTTTGTGAAATAAATTCTATTCTAAATTCTATAAGGTTGATTCCACGGTTGAAAATAGTGTAAATTTCACCCACGTAGCAAACATTCAAGATGTCGGCGCAGACGAACTATTTGGGGGGGGGGGGAGGTTACAATCTTGTATCAAATTCGGAAATATAATTTTCAAGCTCTAAGGTTACGCCCTTGGATGAAAAGAGTGTGAAGTCCCTTGCTCACGTAACGGACATTTCGACGGTACAGTTCTATAAATTTCGGTTACAAGATCTGGTATACAAAAAGGCGTGGCCGGATACGTGTAGTGGGAGTCGCAAAACGCGAGTCATGTTTACAATATCACGGAAGTTCCACTGACATACTAGCAAGATACTAGGAACGTCTTTTCTTTGCTCCCAACCAGGTGTTGTTTGGATTTTCTTTATTTGAAAACGTGGCCTTCTGCCGACCAGACCGATGCCGTTATATTTATCCGAAATAGAATATTTTTGAAGTCTATTCTGAGGAAGAAGAATACTCTATATGACTAAGTACAAAACAAGCCAGTGATCCTCAGGAAGAACGAGTAAACGTCTCGCTAACGACTCAAACTCGAATACTCAGATCCTCTGTCAACCAATCACGGCGATCTATGGGAGCAGATACCGCTTCCGTCTCTTCCGCTAGGAGAGTTAGTCTCATCAAGAGTTTTAAACTGTAAAAGACTTCAAAAATTGAAATCGGCAACAGTTTCTGAGGTGGAGGACTTGAATCACTCCTACGTAAATTCGGACAACAAATGGTTTGGAAGCTCATACTTATCATTTTTGATAATTTTAAGTCTCAGATAAGAAAATGAAACTGAAGAACATCTAGCTAGAACAGAAGACGTCACTGAAGTGAAGATTTTAAAGTAAACATAGGCCAATGGTATTCATCGACTTTTGCCGGTGGTCACACTCTCACAGTCCCGCTGACAGACGGACAGACGGACATTTTTGCGATGTCATAGGTATCCCTCCACTTACGTTTTGGGATAACAAAAAATACACTGAACGTATCATGTAGTAAATGCACAAGATAAAAAAATAAACATTACAAAAAAAGAAAGAAAAGGGACTAATCAGGTCTAAAAAATCTTCTTCCTAGATGGAATGCGGAGAAATGGCCCCGGGCAGAAACGTGAAGGTCACTCTGCACAAGGGTCAGAGGGCAAAAAAGTTGCAGTTCTACGGGAATTTAAGTTCACTCCTTATAAATGTATCATCATCATCATCATCAGAGAAAGCTGGCACCTATTCGTGGATGCCTCTGGAGGAGAGAGGAGGATCTAAGGTTT
Organism: Branchinecta sandiegonensis; assembly: GCA_030848855.1. Lineage (NCBI taxonomy): Eukaryota > Metazoa > Arthropoda > Branchiopoda > Anostraca > Branchinectidae > Branchinecta > Branchinecta sandiegonensis. The sequence goes on along the minus strand of JAUPMV010000021.1, from coordinate 12,000,871 downwards.
ATGAAAGGGAACGAAAAAGGAGACCACACGGGATCGCAACAATTTAAAGAAGAAATTTAAGCTTACCGACAAGTTACCATCGTCAACAGCATCAGACATCGGACTATCGTCGCGGCCAACGGCAGACAAGTAGAGACACTCAACGGAGGAAGTTCTTACTAACTTGAAAACAGGCGGATCGAGGCCACATAGGAAATCACAGCAAACGTACAAAATACGCTGCACTCGAATGCAATAGATGGCGACATCCTAAAATAAGGTTCAAGGTTTTAATTACGCTTCTGTATAAAATGATAATAGAAAGAGGGTCAAGCTGGGGACAAAAGGTCGATTGACAAAAACCCGGTACAATATAAAACAAACCTATTTGACATATAAGTAATTATGTACTAATTATAAAACGTATAGACTAAAATATCTGACAATCGAATGCCATTTTCCAATAAGCCAAAGATCGATATTTTCAGATCGCCTTATTCCGGTTTTCGAAGTCGGATGCGGACTTCCTCCTTCGTTCCAAATTTTGTTTTTGACGCGAAATACGCATGCTAAATCTCATTGGGCCGTGTGTACATACAACTTAGAGCAGTCAGCAATTACCCATAATCAACATCAGATCGTGAGGAGAAGTTCTGTCTTAAGGCCCGTACCTACATCCAGCAGGCTGCATATGCACTTGTGAGGGTTTTTTAAAAACCTAAAAAAAACTTTGAGGCAAAAATGATCACGGGCCCTTCGGGATCATGAATATATATGTTTGGTCAAAAGTATTTTTTTGACTTGTCGGTTAAGATACGGACTTTAAAGGTGCTAAAATTAAATTTTGAGCAAAACTCTTCAGGCAAAAATGATCATGGGCTCACGGGGATGATACAAAAATATATATTGCTTAAAAGTATTTTTTGTACTTTGCGGTTAGTATTAGTACTTTAAGGGATGGTCGGATCTGTCAAAAAACCCTTTCCTGTCATCGCCCCAATCGTCCAGCAAAAACAGCGTCCGTGTCAAAAATAAAATCTCAGGACTAGTTTTTTCATTATAGTAGTATTTGAAGATAACTTACTTTAATAAGATATTTATAGTCGGTAGAAGCTTCAGTTATTTATTACAGGTTTGTTTCCTTCCCCGAAGTTGAACCAGAAGATTGACAGCCTGACGAGGACCCTTGCCAAAAAGGGCCGAAATATCGCTGATGAAGAATCGTAGCTGACGTACCCGTTGTAAACATTGTTTGAATAAATCTGTCAAGTCTCTAATGTTCAAGCCAAGATCCATCGTCCTAGCTCATATGGAAGTACCTTGACTCGCGATAACCGGAATTCCACCCCCCCCCTCTAACTCCCCCCACAGTGCCCAAATCCGATCCGGTTCTATCACTGATGTCTCTAGTTCTTGTGCTTGTTCTTCCCACCAAGTTTCATCCCAATCGCTCCACTCTAAGATTGTCACAAGATTTCCGGCCCCCACCCACCCCACATTCGTCGGATCCGGTCCGGACTTAAAATGGGAGATCTGAGACACGAAGTCTTTCCAAATATCAAGTTTCGTTCAGATCCCATCACCCGTTCCAAAGTTATACATTCCTCAAGATTTCGGATTCCTCTCCCCTCCTCTCCCCCCCTCCCAAGGTGGTCGGATCGGGGAAGTGACTATTTCCAAGTTAGTTTGGTTGGGTTCCCGATATGCCTGCCAAGTTTCATCGTCTTAGCCCTTCTGGAAGTACCCTAAACTCGAGAACAGTGGACCGACAGACCGACCGAAAAGTGCGGTAGGTGGCACTTGCAAGTGCCTTAAAAACAGAAACTGACCATGTTGTTTCGATTTGACCGCGTCATTTGCTGGAATGAAGTTCGGCCGCTCTATACGAACTACTATGTAACGCGGAGTTTGTTCAGGGAAGATCCGTAACTTTGGTACCAAAGCCATTTTTTATAGCACTTGCCTTCCGGCCAAGTGCCATATACCGATCACTTTTCCGTCGGTCTGTCGGCCGGTCGGTCGGTCGGTCCGGTGATCGCGAGTTATGGTACTTCCAGATGTGCTAGGATGATGAAACTTGGCAGGCGTATGAGGGACCCGACCAAACTAACTTGGAAATAGTCACTTGCCCGATCCGACCATCATGGGGGGAGGGGGAGATCGCGGAATCCAGAAAATAGGGGCATGCATAACTTTCGAATGGGTGATCGGATCTTAATGAAACTTGATACCTGGAAAGACCTCGTGTCTCAGATGTCTCGTCTCAAGTCCTGACCGGATCCGATGGATCTGGGGGGGGGGGGGGGGAGTCGGAGGGGGGACTGGAAATCGTGAGGAACTCTCAGGGTCGAGCGATCGGGATGAAACTTGGCGGGAAGAACAACCACAAGCTCTAGATCAATAACTGAGAGAACTGGATCGGATTCGGACACCGTGGGGGGGAGTTGGAGGGGGGTTCCGAAATTCTGGCGATCCGTAGATGATGTACTTCCAGGTGGACTAGGACGATAAAGCTTGGCAGGCATATCAGGGACCCGACCAGATTAACTTGGAAACAGTCACTCGCCCGATCCAACCATCGTGGGGGGAGAGGAAGACGGCGGAAGCCGGAAATTAGTGGCATGCATAATTTTCGAACGAGTTATCGGATATTAATGAAACTTGATATCTTGAAAGACCCCATGTCTCAGATGTCCCATTTCAAGTCCGGACCGAATCCGATGAACTGGAGGAGGGGGGGGGGTTGGAGGGGAGAACCGGAAATCTTATGACACGCATAGAGTGGAGCGATCAGGATGAAACTTGGTGGGAAGTACAGGCACAAGTCCTAGGTGCATCAGTGACAGAATCGGACCGGATTCGGTTACCAAGGGGGGGGGGGGGCTGTAGGGGGTGTCCGGAATTCCGGCGATCGTGAGTTAAAGTACTCCCATATGAGCTAGGACGATAAAACTTTGCTGGAGCATTAGAAACTTGACATCATTGGGTTAGACATCGTTACTTCTTCGATCCGACCATTCGTTAAAGAACTTTCTTAACCGCAAAATACAAAAAATACTTCTAAGCAAAATTTACTTTTTCAAGATCGCCATGAGAACATAATTCTTTTTGCCTTAGAGTTTTGCTTAGAATTTAATTTTTAGCACACTTAAAGTGTGCATCTTAACGGAAAAGTGAAAAAAAAACTTTTGACCATCACTTCCATCCTCTGACCCAGCCTTGCAAGTTTGGCGCATCATAACCGAAAAAGTTAAACAAAATATTTGACCATTACTTCCATCTGACCCAGCCTAGCCAGTTTTTGTTTTCCTTCTTGTTTTCTTTTGCTTTCTCTCTCCTATTTTTATATTTATAGTGAAACCATAGGTTAAATTTTCAGCCCCCTTCATTTTTTCTTGGTGCTGTATTACTTACTAGATCTGCTTGCAAGTGCCATATGAGCTTACAGCTCTTGTTTTTTAAATCTTTTCTTTTTGTAATTTAATTCTTCAAGCAAACAATAGTAGTTTTTATGGGACTTGCAGCCTGTGGCTCAAGTACCATATACCGACCGCAATTCCGTCTGCCGGTCTGTCGGTCGGATCGCTTTTTTGTCACACTTTTTCGAGTTAGGGTACTTAAAGGTGTGCTAGACTTGGCAGGCGTATCAGGGACCCAACCAAACTAACCTGGAAATAATCAGTTTCCCGATCCGATCATCTGGAGGGGGGAGTGCAGGGCAGGGGAATCTGGAAATTTGAGTAGTGTGTAACTTTCGAACGGGTGATCGGATTGGAATGAAACCTGATAACTGAATAAAGGAAATATCTCTGATGTCCCATTTGAAGTCCAGACCTGATTCGATAGCTATGGGGAGTTGGGAGCTAAGGGGGGGGGGGGAGCGGAAATTTCGAGAAACGGTTAGAATGGAGGGATCTAAGTGGAACTTGCTGGGAAGAACAAGCATCTACTCCAGATAAATCGTTTACACAACTGGACTGGATCCGGACACTTGGGGGGTTGGGGGGTGGAGGAGAGTTTCCCAGAATTCCGGTGAAGTCAGTTTTGGGGATTTTCGCGACGAAACTTGGGAGGCATATCAGGGATCCGGAAAAACTGACTTGTAAATAAAAATTTACTTGATTCGATAGTTGTTGGGGAGTGGAGGGAGGGGAAATCTGGAATATTGAGTCATGCGTAACTTTGGAACGGGTGATCGGATTTGAGTGAAATTTAATAACTGAACAGAAGACATGACTCTGGTGATCTTTTCCATGTCCGGAACGGATCCGACAACAACTGGGGAGGGGGGAGACCGGAAAATACGTGACCGGCTTATACTGGAGAGATCCGGATGGAACTTTGTGGGAATAAAAAACAGATGCTCTGGATAAATCATTTACAGAACCAGATTAGTCCCAGCAACTGTGGGGGGAGTTTGAGGGGGGGGGGGGGGGGGGAGTTTGAGGGGGGGGGGGGGGTCCGTATTTCCGGTGATCACGAGTTAAGGTACTTCCAGATGTGCTAGGACGATGCAACTTGGCTGGAATATTAGAGATGCGACAAGATTGGATTAGAAATCGCCACTTTCCAAATCGGACTACTCCTTTAAAAAACCATAATCATTTCTGCCTCCAAATAGAGCCCTTACCTGCTACATACAGTTGCAAGTGTCATATGAGCTTACAGCTCTTGTTAAATATATTTTTGTTTTAATTTACTTCCAAATTTAAAGTGCTTTTTCATATGTGCCCATTTTGCGTGCACAAAATCGCCATCGTCTTCGATATATCATAATGAGCGGACGCTCGCATCCGGTAGCCTGTTAAAACCCAGTAGCGAGTATGCAAACAAAACATTTTTATTACTCATTATTTTTGACCCGAGAAGACACCAGGCAATGCAAATATTATTGAGGGTGGAGTGACAAAAATCAAAACAAAACCAAACAATAAAAAATTAAATAAAAGAAAAAATACGAGAAAATCAACCGAGAATTTGAGAAAAGCTAAATGGCGCTTAACAATGATAAGCACTTACCATATCACTATCCGGCCGGATATAGAGGGGGTCCTGAGCGGCCAAAAGTAGGGGCGGGAACCCAACCAAGAATGTATCTTCGGGTGGGGTTACAGGTACACAGCCTGAAATGATCGAAAATTAACCAAACTTAACGTTTCCAAGTAGCTGCAGCCGCACTCTCAGACAAAACTTATCACTCCATAGCAATAAAACTTCCTATAATATTGAAATTCGGTTTTATAAGTACTTGCTACGCCTCCCCCCCCCCCGGACAAGAAACAACCATCTCATTTAAAAGTTTCGTATGATCCGTTCCAGCAAGGAGCGGCTGTCCGTTCTGATATCGCAAAACGAAGCAAAATTGTTGTTATCCTTGGAGTTCCATGATCTTTCGGTTTAGTGAAGTTTAATTTTTGTTGTTGTTGCTGTAGTGATGTTTCTACCAGACACCGTCTGCACCCTGACGGAGTTCTAACTAAAATTTAATTTAATTTAATATTCTAGCATATTTCTGCGCATCGAGGACTGTATTAAAGGACCTGTCTTACCTATAATGCTAACGCAACCTACTCCCATAATCATTCCATATATTTCTAAACCCGGAAACCCCAATTTCGTACAGTAGGTTCTAACCCCGCCAACAAAAGCACGCTGATTTTCTCACTTGCCGTGTTTTGCTACCTTCGATGTGTATCACGCTTTCGACGGCTGTCTGCAAGAAGGTTTTCCATAAAAAAAACCTGTAACTTGTTTCCCTGTTTTCGCTCCAAGTCAACGGGTATCGGAAAAAGCTTAAAACAGCCAAACCGTGGGTTATTTGTTGAAAGCACAGCCTGGTTTTAAAGTATTCAAATATTTTAAAATACTGTAAGTTAAAGAGTAAATAGTGCGAGGGGTCCTTTAAATGTTACAAGATTACAAGAATGTTACTAGATTTGTCACGGAAAGTACGATAACGTGCCTGCTTGAGATAATTCTCAACTTCATAAAAAAGCTCAAGCTGAGTGGAGAAATACTGAAAAAACGTCCTACATTCTAGCGCCTTTCACTGGGAAAAATTTTGATTTCTGGTAACTTGGTTTTAAAGACGTTAATGAGGATTAGCCTACATAATTAAAAAAAAAACGAAAACAAACGCTAGGAACAATGAAGAATTATGGAAGACGGGAAAATTCTACTAAAAAGGAGTAGGCCTTGACATTAAAACAAAAAAAAGTGGAAGAGGAACAAAAACGAGGAAGTAAAGAAAATTCCGATCTCTGGTAACTTGGCATTAAAACGTTATCGAGGAGTAAATATAAACAAAAACAACAATACAAAACGTTAGGAACAAAACAAAATTATTCGTCAGAGCGTTCCGATTTCTGGTAGTTCTTCTAATTCTGGCCGAGGGGTTACGCTCTTGTTGGAGACCACTGTACACGCTCCGTGGGTACCGACTGGGCACCGGCCACTTATTGTTTCAGATCTTCGTGCGGAAATTTTTGGTGTTAGTTATTGGGGGGGAGGATTGGTTGGTAAAAGTAATGGGAAGTAAATTATTTGGTGATATTGAAAAGTTGGGAAGATTCTTTTCGGTTTCGATGAACCACAGAGAAAGGTTCCTGTAAAGGAATATGTAAAATAGTTATCATTTGTTTGGTTTTTTGTCTTTGATTTTTGTTGTGTTTATTTTTTCCCATGGCCTTTGTGCTTTTAGTGGAATAAATCTTATCTTATCTTATACATCCACTTTGGAATTCAGTAACCCATCGGTCCTAGCCACAACGCGTCAAAGGTCAGGAAGCCTATTCCGGTTTATTACCCAACTAAATTTTTCAATTATTTTTTTTTCCGCTTACTGTGTATAACACCCTTTCACCACATTCCGTCATTGGGCATGCAACGGTTTTTTCAACGTACCCAGGGGTCTCGTGTAGGTGACACACGTGCGCAGACGCAAATCAGGGAATAGAAGGATACTGGTTTGTACTAAGGTAACACTAGAAAATCATACAGCAAAGTACAGCAGGGGTACCTGACCTCGTTTCTACACTACCTCTATTTTTGCCGCAAAAGTGTTAAGCTGAAATGTACACGCTGTCCTGAAAATATGCTGCAAAATATGACTTTCTTCAAAGTAATGTTTGCAAAAATGTTCAAATTCTGTGATTTTCTTTGTTTTGAAGCTGCTTTGAAAAGGGATTTTCTGGCTATTGACTTTGCTAACTCCACCTTTTTCATCATTTTGTAAGGCAATCGAGGTAAGGTTAGAATGGACGGATCTTGCTTGTTTGAAAAGAAAAATATGTTAAACTAGAAATACTGATGTAATATTTGTTTATCCAGTATGTAAACCATTCAATTAGCTCTAATCTAGTATGTTTGTCATATTTGTTGGTTCCTTTTTAAGCCAGATAGATTATTCAAAAGGAAAGACTTCTCTGGAAATTTGAAATCTTGTCAGAGGTTGGATACCCCCTCCTGTAATTGACACGGCTTGCGTGTTCTCTTTTACCAACTAAGAATTTTCTTACTTTTCCTCAGCCCTACCCTACAACTTTCTTCACCTACTGTTCATTTGAATTTTCTTCGTTAAAGTTTTAATTTCATAAGAAGGGAACTGAAAGACAAAAGCGATACTCAGGAGCAGGACCTGAACCCACGAACTTCGGCTTACAAGGCAACTGCTCTTGCCTCTGAGCTACAGAGGAGCTTGTGAACATTGTTCACAAACCCCTACTCTAGTCAGATAGAAGCGGGCTCTAGGGACACTCATCCCTTCGAAGGCAAATTCGTCGAACCAGTTCGCGTCCACATGTCATGAGATTGGACAATATTGCGTAAAGATGTTGCACAATGATTTTTACTGTGACACTGGTCTATTGGTCACGATAAAAATACCTTTCACAGCTTTCCTTCTTTACATGATATTATAATCATTTCCAGTTGTAGATAAAATGTAAAAAAACGACGAAAAATTATAAACCTGAGAAAAGACTGATGCAAAGAATTTGATATCGTTGTTAAATCATCAAAAACAAAAACAACGACATCCAGCACCGCAAAAGAAAAACAGTGCCCTTCTGAAACAGGGATAGGGCAAAAAAAGTAAAAAAAAAGTAAAAAACTGCAAAATTTTCCCGGCTAGGCTAATAGCAACGCGTCTGACCTAGCATTCACTATAAATGATAATTCCATGGACCCGGGTGAGCGGCTCTACGAGATCAGATTCCAACCTGAAGATTCTCCTGGTCTGAATATTCTTTTCATTCCTAAGGTAACTGTCCTGCGCAACCTTTGAGAACATTTGCGGCCCCCTTACCGGCTCTTTTGATACATCAGCGGTCAAGTTATTTCCTTATTTTATTGTTCTTTCCATAGTTTATTGTAATAGTGAAGAGACTCGTTTATTTGTTGAATACTTTGGTATTAACCCCTAAGTAACGGGCCATTGAGCTTTGTAGTGATGGAAACTTGTTTTGTTCATTTATTTTGAATTTAATAAAACTGAACTGAACTGAAGTCTGCAAAGCGATTTGACACTCATCAAGAAGAAATAAGGATCGTAATCAATCAATCAAGTTTATTATCCGAATAGCTTACAGCTAGAAGTGGAATACGTTATTTACGAGATACACTGACCCGAAACAAATTAACTAATACATTTACAAGATATGACCGGAAATAAATGATGGGATGAAACTACGTAAAATGGGCAGAAGAATTAGCAGGATATGGAGAAAACTGATTGCCAATATTCCTCTCGGACCGACGCACGGAAGACGGGAGGGGAGCTAGGTGGATATAAATAGGCCATCTGGGGACAACACATTATCTTTGCTCCAAAAATTTTTGAAAGAATATTTCTGCGGTCACTTAATTTCGGAACGTCCAGTTTAATGAGAACCTCTTCAATGTACTAAAGTAATATAGTAAAGTAATGGTCGGGACAAGCACCGGGTAGGCTCTACCCCCGGGAAATTAGAATCGGGAAAAAATATGCTTCGCTTGATTCCAGTTATGTCTGTTCTATCCTTTTTTTTGCCCTCATTAGTGTCAATAACTCAACTTGAGCACTCGAGCAACGGCGGTCTATGACACAATACAAGTCAAACACCTACAATGCTCTGGTCACCTTTGATAACCCCTACTTCTATCCAAGAGTGATAAGATTCATATGTTTATTACCTTTATAACCGCACTATAACCGAGATTCCCGGAATTCCGGTGGAGGGAGTCTTTGAGAGCTCGGGTGTTCCCGACCCTGGGAAGTTTTCAAAATTTGCACAGGCCTGACACTGAGTTTCGATAAGATGCAATCTTAATCAGGAGCCCGACCCCCCTCAAAGAGCACTCCTCCAGACACGGCAAATCCAGACAAAGTGTCAAGAATGACATGGGGACTTAAAAAAATTCGTAAATGAAAAAGGATGGTACAATAAGGGATGTGGAGTTAATCAATAGTATAAGTACGACGGGTCCTTTAAAGTACGTATGGCACCTGACAGGTTGCATAGGTAATTCCTTAAAGGACCCCTCTTGCTTATTTTGCCTTTTATAGTGTCCCTCCCTTATGGAATTGCAAGCTTCTAAAATCCCCACCTTTCTCCACTGTTTCGTTTTATGTCGACGAATTTTTAGCGCTTTTCGGCCGTGCCGAATTTTGCCCGTGACACAACAAAAAGTTTGTCGGAATCTTCAACCTCCGCTGACAACTCTTTCACACATAAGGATTTGAGAATCTTCTGTTTTAGACTTTTTTTATTTGCTTGGTTTTCCCACTTTTTAACCACGGCGCGTTCAGTTCTCAAATGTTTTGCGTCCAGCCGCCGCGTCGGAGAGCAGGAAAGTTGGGTCGAGTCGACAGGCGCTAACAAGAAAATCTCTAAATCCAGGTGGAAAGTAATGGTATTTTTAGAAACGTATTTTCTGACCCATTTCATAGTGAAAAGATCATTTCTAGTAAGAGTTGCGCTTTAAATCTAGAAATTAAAATAATAAACGATGAGAAACTTCTAAAAACTTTGCTTCGGATGACAGTTATGACTTTTCAGTACGTAGAGTTTAGCGTGCCATGCGATAAGGCTACGATTCATTTGAGGCGAATTGGGCGGCAAATATATTCTTCACACGGGACAAAGTCAAGAGTCACTTGGGCACGCTCAACTCTACGCAGTGAAACGTCGTAGCTACTACAGCCTATCAAACGAAAATTATAAAAAGTATCTCCCTGATATTATTTTTAATTTCTAGATTCAAGGGATTATATATGCAACCTGTCAGGTGCCAATACATATTTTTCCGACCGATGCGGACAAAACCAAAATTCGATATGGATCTGCGCGAAGTCAATTATTCCAGTCAACGCGGACGGGTTCTGTCCGCGACTTACGGAATCACCCAGACTTGTCTCGTCGACGAACAATACTGTAAGAAAAAAACTCTCCGTTTTCAGATAGCTTAGGCTATTCTGCAGTATCTTGCACTCTAACGTTTTAATCCTCCGTCGGATTTTAACCCCCCGAAATCGGGAAAAAAAACGAATTCGGTGATTCACAATTACCAAAGTCCGATACAGGAGAGAGTTTTTTTAGAGAAGGCTCCTCGACGACTTGAACTCTGATCTCAAGCCTGTCACAGTTCAAAGTCCAACGCTTCAACTTCTATACTAAGGAGTAATAGTGCAGACAGCACTGTAAGAAGTTTGATAACGGAGAACAGACGTTTGCGCATCCTTGTGCTAAAAATTATGATAACATATCTGTTATGACCCTTTCAAGAGTATGTCTGGAGACAAAACCTATGTTATGACCCTTTTATGTGTTCTATTTTGCAAAAAAGTAACACTGAAAAAGTTATGTCTCATAACACTTAACACAAGGATGCGCAAACATGTGTTATCTGTTATCAAACTTCTGACAGTAAGACGACCAGGAATGAGGATTACAAACCGCAATTCCTGTTAGGACATCATCCTCTTTTCCCTACCGAAAAGCTGAAAGTTGTTTCGGCCGGAATTGGCGAAACCTCTATGATCCTTTTATGTGTTCTATTTTGCTCAAAAGTAACATTGAAAAGTTTAAGTCTCATAACACTTAACACAAGGATGCGCAAGCATGTGTTATCTGTTATCAAACTTCTGACAGTAAGACGGAAAGGAATGAGGATTGCAAATTGGAATTCCTGTCAGGACACCATCCTCACTTCCCTACCGAAAATCTGAAATTTGTTCCTGCCGGAATGGGCGAAACCTGTTATGACCCTTTTATGTGTTCTATTTTGCTAAAAAATAACATTGAAAAGTTTAAGTCTTATAACACCTAACACAAGGATGCGCAAACATGTGATATCTGTTATCAAATTAGACTGTAAGACGACCAGGAATGAGGATTGCAAACCGGAATCTGTCAGGACACAATGCTCACTTTCCTACTGAAAAGCTGAAAGTTGTTCTGGCCGGAATGGGCGAAACAGAAAAATCGCAGGGGGAGTCTGATCGTCTGTCCAGGACCATATTCATTCATTCATTATTCATACTACACAAAATAAATATAAGGAAAGAAACAAGACCCCCTGAAGCTATCTTGTTGGGGATAATATAATATATAATCTATCTTGTTGGGGATAATATAATATGATATAATATGGGGATTACATAAGGGTCAATGAAATGCCTCACCTGGAAACGCTTGTGGGAAAAGCTGCACACTCTTCGCAGTGACATCTGCGTCCAAAATGGTAACTAACTTGGCAAGAAGACTCCAGACATCCCGGGACCTACGGAAGAAATGTGACTTGGTTAACACACCTATATTAATACAAAAAAGTAAGCTACGGTAAGCTAGAATTTGCTGAGAGACTGAAGAAATGGCAGGCAAGTTATATCAGTACTTGCCATCTCACTGTTTCACAAGGGGCGGATTCCGATTTCGCAATTTTGACCCTAGCGGTTTCTGTTCTGTCAGTGTTTTTGCGTCCGCGGTTTTCGCCTCGCTGCTTTTGATGGATGTCTTACGGTTATTTAGATGTTTTACTGTTATTTAAGGCGTATTCTCGCCGTTCCCCGAGGACTCCACTTGAGGAGTCCCCGCGTTTTTGTTTGTCCCGGGGACTCACTCCCTCTATTCTCGTGAGTCCCCACGAACAGGGAATGCTCCGATTATCATCAACATCACCAAAATGGACTCCCTTTCAGATTCGAAGGGGAATCAAATTTTTACTGGTGTTGGTGCAATGTAAAATAATCGAAATAAACAAAACCAAAAATAAAGTGGACCCAGACTAATTTCGCCAACTGTATTTATTTTTTTTTAACAAAATCCATTTTGGAAGATTCCTCGTGTTCTCACTGTTTCTGTGCGCGGAGTGACTCCCTCTATGCTCACCGTTCCCTTCCATTCCCCGAGGAGTCCTCGGGGAACGGCAAGAATACGCCTTTAGTCCTTTAAAGGTTAGCCCTCTGGCCAGAGCCATATCCAGGGGGTAGAGGGTCCAACCCCCCCTTAACATTGAAAACAATCGTTTTTGATAGGCTTCAACCTCTGCTCTATGCCTCTGCGGTCCGACCCGTAGGTACCCCCCCCCCCCCCCCCCCCCCCAAAATAAATTCCTGGATACGGACCTGCCTCTGGCAAAGAGAAATGTTTTGTTGGAATAAACCCATTTATTATCCTATTCTCTAGCTATTGTTGACTGTCACTGTTTCTGCTTTCGCGGTTTCGACCGGACATCCTTACAAGTAATGGTAGAGTAAAGAACCAATCGAGAATTATCTGTAAGTCACGATCCCGAGTTCAAGCGGGATTCCACGCAAATGACGTAACATTTCCGGATTAACGTATCATCCTCAACACCTGCAACGCGAAAAATGATTATCATCCACTGAAGTCATGGCTTCCTCGCAAGAGAACTTCCTCGTTTAATACCATTTTTTCTCAAAAAGAAGTCTAGAAATGTCTGAGCAGTTAAATAACCGTGTAACGCAAAAAGCAATGAACATACGAAAATGGCAGTCTTCAGTTTATATACTAACTATTTTGCACCGAAGCAAATGACACAAATCGATTCTGTCGAGACATCGAGTGTTTTTACGTAACCGGAAGCATGATACTCATGTCAGCAAAAGGATTTAGTGTATTTTCTCTTGTTCAATATAATATCTCAATCGTAGCCGAAGGGTTGTCCACTCCCTGACACACGTTGTGCAAAAACGACTTTAGACCGCTGTATCAGATACCATGGTATCTGCAAAAACGTAACTAATGGCGAGTTCCATTTGGTTGAGGAAGTTTGGAAGAAGGATCAGATCAGGACGTTCCATTGATCTGAAGGTTCCATCTAGTTAGGGAAGTGTGGAAGGATCTTAGGATCAGATCAGTCCGGCTTCAGAAACATCATTGAAAGTGTGCCAGAAGTGTAGTTAAGGGGCGCAAGCCCGCGCGAATAAGGACGAAGGGTAGGAGCCCTGTTCTAATGCAATCCTTTTTGTCTTCCTTTTCAAATTTAAAAATTTTCGAACTTTACTCTGCCCACTGATAGTCACTTTATGGATATGGATATGTGGAGATAGAAATGAGGATTTACTGCATTTTCTGTGTTTTTGTAAAGAGTTAAAAGAGTTGAGGCAGGAAATAGACATCGGCTACGTCAGCTACAATTCTTCATCAGCGATATTTCCGCCCTTCTTGGCAAGGGTCCTCGTCAGGCTGTCAATCCTCTGGGTCAACGTCGGGGAAGGAAACAAACCTGTAATCTGTAATGTTTGTTTCCTTCCCCGACGTTGACCGAGAGGATTGACAGCTTGACAAGGACCCTTGCAAGAAGGGCAGAAATATCGCTGATGAAGAATCGTAGCTGACCTATCCGTTGTTAACATTGTTTGAATAAATGAGGCAGGAAATATATCCGGGGAGTTTTGAAAGGGAGGAATGGGTGGAGATTATTTTGAAGGATAGAAATTTTGTGGGGATGAAGAATTTGGGAAGGTTGGTTAGTTTGGGCATGGCACATAGAGAACATTTTTTGTAAGGTGAGTTAGGAAGAAAGGGATGTGTATTGGACTATATTATGTGAAATTTATTTGTTGGATTAATTTGGAAATTTTGTCATTGAAGTTAGTTTTTCTTTTTTTTTTCTTTGGATTTGTATTAACCATGGCCCTTTAGGGCTTTCAGTGTTAATGAATATCTATCTATCTATGCGTAGCTAGGTTTATGTTTCGTATGTTTTTTTTTAAGGGTTTTGACATGCAAACAATCGAATATCACCTATTTACTGACTAACTAGAGCACCAATTAATCTTTAGTCATCTTCAAAATATAGTCCACGTGTGGAGGCCGCGCGAATTTCAAAGAAAACGCAAGTTACACCCACGAACTTCCGAACCGGCTAAAAACTAACCCGGAGAAAAATCCAACGGTACTTGTTCACATTTCCTGTCTCTTGACCACATAGTGAATCCTGTCCTAAATTTTCAACGATCAAAAAACAATCGGTTCTTTAAAAAGACAATCAATAGCTGACCGTTAGGAGATGTCGATTGCGGCAACTTTTAAGACAATCAGAAAATTGTGTCCTGATTGAAAGTTATGCGTGTCTCCAGTCGCGCCGAATGACTGGACAAAATCTATCAATTTATGACAGGGGTTAATGGGTTAAAAGACCGGTGAATGAACTCCAATAAAAACACATTCAGACAGCCGTGGAAGAAACGAAAGGATAAAAAGAGCATGTGCGGATTTCAACAGACATAGACGAATGACGTAGCTAGGTAGTTTGCTTACACTAAAGCCATGGTAAATTCGCAAAAAAACACAAAAATAAAATTCGCATATTATCGAAAAGACACAAAACAAAATGAAACTGAAACTGAAACCCCGGCAAGCCAAAGACGGAACCGCGTGCGTAGACGTCGGGTTTGTTAAAATTCGACTGTAACCAAAACAGGACTCCTGCCTCAGAACAGAGACCCTGACTTAAGGAGGAAGAAGAAGAAAACCAAAAAACAGGGGTCCTGACTTCGTCTTTTTTCGACGCGCACATTCCCAAACAGATACACCTTCCTGGATTAATTACCGATTTGGCCTAATTATTCGTTATTTGCTCTGTTTCTTCTGTGAGAGCGTTGCCCATTTAAGTCCCAGTAGAGGGGTAGCTCACTCCAAAAATAGGTGTACAGTAAGTGCCCAGTTCCCAGCCGGTGACTACGGGAGCATAATGTACAGTGGTGCGCACCAAGTGAACTACCCCTCGGTTCTAGGTCGCGCGAAGACAGCGCCTTCTGTCTTTGACTAAGTCCCAGGATACTCAATATGAGCAAGTCCGAAACACGTCAGTGAACCTCAGGAAGAACGAGAAACGTCATTCAAACGAATACTCAAAACTGATTCAAATCCTTTGTAAACCAATCAGCAGCGTTTGTTTGGTCAGGTTGTGGTGACATTTCTGGCTCTTCAATTCAATTCAATTCAATTTCAATTTATTTTAAAAATTCCTTCACGGGCAAGCCGAAAATTGGATTTGTCGTCGTAAATATAATAACATCAACATCTTTGTCATAACTTTGTCATAAATAATAAACTTATATACAATTCGAATCACTGTGCGTGATCATTTACAATTACTCTTATATCAGAACTAAAAATCAAATAACTATAACATAAAAAAAAGTTACGACGAATTATGCATTTCGACGAATGACGTCACCTTACCCGTATATCAAACTAGGCACACGGCACTCTTCACTAGGCAGACGGCGATTCTTCGTCGGCGCGAAGAGTTAGTCATTCAGATATTTAGTAGTGTTTAATGAGCCAGACAGCGACACAATGTATTCAAAAAATAAATTATGTCCGACTAAGCATGATGATAAATATGAATTCATATCTTCAGTGTACTCCCGATGAAAAATTTGTAGCCTGCGTAGTAGTATGCTAGTAGTACGAAAACGCTGCATGTAATACTATGTAATTGCAAAGAATACTATCATTTAATGTGCATCAGACTGGTCCAATCTTATGTAGTAGTATCCAGTAGCATCCTGTCTTGCCATAGTAGCATCCAGTCTTGCTAATAGTAGCATATAGTAGTATGCAGTAACACGGTAGCCTTGAAGTAAAAGCATGTAGTAGCATCGTTAGTACTGCATGCAACTTTTTCTTACTACTTCATAGTATTATTTTGAGATAAATTTTTCATCGGGCTTTGCAAAGCACTAGACCTCGTAGATCGTAGCATCTCAAGTGACAAGTGGAATGAAATTTGTAGCGTAACAAAAGATACAGTTAATAGTAAAAAACATGAACCTCACGCAATACAAAGACATGATGTCACTGCACGGAGGTCAACAGCAGATCGTCGATGACATAGTAGAGGTAAAACCAGAGGATCGGAAGATTGCGTCATTAACTTTTGCAAGTAGAAATAGCTGTACAATCATGATCCAATAACATACAAATTAGTAACTACGTTGCAGATGCAATGGCGGAGTTGATGCATTGCTTTCCCGACTTGGTATTGTGCCAGATAGTTATAAGGCGTATTCTGGCCGTTCCCCGAGGACTCCTCGGGGAATCGAAGGTAACGGCGAGAATAGAGGGGGTCACTCCACGCGGACTCCGCGTACAGAAACAGCGAGAACACGGGGAATGCTTCCAAAATTGATTTTGTTCGAAAAAAAAAAGTATGTAGTTGACGACATTAGTCTGGATCCACTTTATTTTTGGTTTTGTTTATCCTGATTGATTTTAACTAATTTACATTGCACCAACACCAGAAAATATTGACTGCCCTCCGAATCTGAGAGGGAGTCCTTTTTGATGATGGCGATGATAATCGGAGCATTCCACGTCCGTGGGGACTCGCGAGAATACGGGGAGTGAGTCCCCGGGACAAACAAAAACCCATTCCAGCATTGACAACGTATAGATCACTGTGACAACTTTTGTCAAGGGGCAAATTGTCTCCCTCGAAGTCTACGATAAGCAATATTCAATCAATTAATGGTTATATAGCCTCGCCTGAGGCGAGTTATCAATGAGCATAATTGCGCGCGCGGTTTAGGTGAGGCTGGCACGTAATAAATATGATGCAAACGTGATTAATAGAACTGAAGAAAGATGATTTACAAAAAGAAACAGAAGAACAACCACAATCACCACCACACTCAACAATCACCCTCACACCCAATCACAATCATCATCCAAGTCGCCAGTTCAACCCCAAAGTAGGTACGACCGGGGGGTCATCTTGTGACGCGATCCCGAAGCGTCGAAGCAAGCTCAAAATAGACTTAAAGGACCCCTCTGGCTTTTTCTGCCTTTTATCTTATCCCTATTCCCTTAAAGGACCCCTCTTGCTTATTCTGCCTTTTATCTTATCCCTATTCCCTTGAAGGACGCCTCTTGCTTATTCTGCCTTTTATCTTATCCCTATTCCGAATTTAGAACTAACAACAACTACCACGCTCGGGAGTGCAGTTGGCGTGGTAGCTACGATCTCTGTGACCTGATTGGCACGATGAGCCAGCGGCACGATGAGCCAGCGGCACGATTATGAACATAGAAAAATGCATTCCAGTCTTGGCGCCAAGATGCCAGGATTCTGCAGGCCAATTAAGTATTTTTTTTTACAATTGACCTCGGGCTTCTGTGTCAACATTCATTTCTTCATCTCTGTGATATGACTATGAAAAGTGACGAGATAAACAGGTGAAAAAGATTCCACTACTCTTTTTACAAGACGATTCGCAATATTACAAAAAGCCAAGGGGACCGGTAGGGTCGTTGACTGCTATGATACGCATACGTGTACTTTTCTCTGGCATTAATCCGTCGCCTCTCACTAACCTGACAAAAAACACTCGTTTGGTTTACGAACGAAATGTAATTTGCTTTAAAGTTTAACCGAAAAGGGCCGACAGTCTAGTTACACAATCACGTATTCACTTAAATGGGTCTGAAAACCCGATAAAATGCGTTGCTCCGTTTGTCCGCTGTCCATCTTTAGGATTTGTGGTACGCTACCTATGCGCCAGTACATCTATATGCTTGAAATATTTGGCAACTATAAAGATAAGCCATTGCCGAGAAATAAACCGGCACTAATCGGCATTAATCCTACAAATGCAAGCTTGTTTTCAAATTCAAAACCTCCATGTCTTGACGAATTTTGGGTTGTCGTGCAAGCAGCGAACATTCTGAACGTCACTGGAGCGTCGGTGAAAAGATGCCAAATTCTTGACGAAGTCTTGACGAATTTTGGGTTGTCGTGCAAGCAGCGAACATTCTGAACGTCATTGGAGCGTCGGTGAAAAGATGCCAAATTCCTTCGATGGGTCAAAATATTTCCGAAGTGTTCAAATATCAGATGTATATGCTGCATTTTCAGTTAGGCTATAATGTGAACTCTGATGACGATGAAATTTTATTTACGTACTTAAGAAGCGAAAACAGTGCAGTATAGACAAAGAAAAGGAAAAAAATACATTCAGCTTTCAATAATGTAGTAAATGCACGAGATAAAAAAATAAACATTTAAAGGACCGATCTTGCTTATTCTACCTTTTATAATATACCAAGCTCTCATACAGAATTATAAGCTTCTAAAATCCCGACCTTTGTCCATTATTTCGTTTTGTGCCTACGAACTTTTAGCACTTTTTGGCCTCGCCGAGTTTTGCCCGGAACACAACGAAACGTTTGCCGGGATCTTCAACGTCTGCTGACAACTCTTTCACACATCAGGATCTGAGAAGCTTTTGTTTATTACTTCTATTATTTGCTTAGTTTGCACAATTTTTAACCACGGCGCGATCAGTTTTCAAATGTTTTGCGCCCAGCCGCCGCGTCGGAGAGCAGGAAGGCTGGACACAGTCGACAAGCGCAAACAATAAAATAGCTGATGCCATATGGAAAGTAACGGTATTTTCGAAAATGTTTTTTTCTGGTCCACTCAATAGGGAAAAAATTATTTTTAGTAAGAGTTGTGCTTTTAAAAAAGAAAGAAAAGGGACTAATCGGGTCTAAAAAATCTTCTTCCTAGATGGTATGCGGAGAAGTGGCCAAGGGCAGAAACGTGAAGATCCTGGGCAAATGAAGATAACTTTGCACAAGGGTCAGAGGGAAAAAACGTTGCAGTTATACAGGAATTCCTATAACGTCGAGGAAGGTACACGAGAAATTTACAATATTTGATATAATAAGTCCTGATACATTTTAAATCTTTTCGTCTCAGAATACCAAAAATTCCGGAAAGGTTGCAGACAGAGGGAGAACAAAAACTATTATATAAACTACCAAGGGCTTTTCTGTTATACCTTCCTCTATTTGGAACTATTTTTCCATACCCGACACGAATGGAATCGTGAACAGCCGAAACAGTGTTATCGCAGATTTAGCTCTTAGAGCTAATCATATCAACAAACACAACAAAAGCAAAAAATGAAGTGACCGCTACCAATAAAACAAATAAAATATTGCATCTCTCTAGTCTAATGGTTTGGTATGTTTGATTAACAAAAACCCAAAGCCCCCCCCCCAAGCATATAGCATGAAAATTTGTCTCGTGATTCATCTCTATGGTATATAAAAAGATGTATCCGGTCAATTCGTCACAGGACAATTCGTCATACGGACAATTCGTCATTAGGACAATTTGTCATACGGACATTTCGTCACAAAGAGCCTGATTTCAAGTTTGGATTTCGTTTTTAAGCTATATGTTATTAAATACTCAGTTACATGAAAATAGTATGGCTATATAATATATTAAAACATGTACTTATGAGCAATATACCGCATATATTCGAGTACGGCAGTTTGACTTTACCAGTATCTCCCTACTTTGGTTTTCAGTCGTAGGTTAGTCTTCGTACTTCCACTTCTCGGGGTTTTTCGGGCACCCAGCAATAAATTCGTCAATATTCATTTCTGTTAGGCCCTGCTCCGACAACAGAAATGAAATGAATTTTCAAAGGTTTGGAAGACCTGCTCCAACACGTTTGTTGTGAGCCCGCCTTGTGGGGCCTGGTGCGTCTACGTTGCTCCGGCAATTGAGTCCTAGACTTATAAATTATATTAAAAAAAACAGTTTCTGGTTTATTGGTCACGGTATAAGTCCCTGTGCAAAGTGCCATCTATGTATTATTATTAATTTCCGTGAAATGGGGATGTGAACTGGTTTGATGAATTTGCCTTCGGGCGGAATCACTGTTCCTATGGCCGGCTTCTAAAAGACAATTATAGTGGTCTGTGAACTCTGTTCACAAGCCCCTCGGTAGCTAAAATGGTAAGAGTGCCTGCCATGTAAGCAGAGGGTCCTGGGTTTAAATCCCGGCTGAGGAGCATTTTTGTCTTTCAGTTCACTACTTATAAAACGTTTGTTGAATGCTGAATGAAATCCTTCAACATTGTTGTTAGTCCTAGGAAGGTCTTCTGAGACGCGCTGAAAGACGTTCCAGACAGGGTTATAAAAGAGTGCATCTCTGCTTGCCCTGGTGGCCTGTGACATTCTTCCTATTTAAGTGTCTTCAAAGTAGTCGAGGATTGGATATACTTCAGATGGACAGATTTGAACATAGCTATCGAACACTGCTTGTATATCCGAAATAAAATCACTGCAAGACGGATACTTCTGGTGGCCTGTGGTGTTCTTCCTATTTAAGTGTCTTCAAAGTAGTCGAGGTTTGGATATACTTCAGATGCACGGATTTGAACATAGCTATCGAACAATGCTGGTATATCCGACATAAAATCGCTGCAAGGTGGATACTTCTCCAGAACATCGCTGTTTGCTTGAACTGAAATTGAATTGTATTTGCCCTCTCTCAGTCTTTGCTAGCTCCATTTTTAGCTAATAACACCTTGACTCTCATCGAGACAATACACCAATAAGACTGAGGATTAAATATCGGAGATTAGTGCAGGGATTATGATAACGATTCAAATATGGATTCAAACAACCTCTTGTGAAGGGGTGGCATTTTTTAATTCAGTCAAACTACCTTTCTAATAGCAAATTTTTCAAAATATGACGAACTGTCTTACACTGTCAGAAGTTTCATAACAGATTGCGCATAACACTTTCAAGAATAACACCTTTTCACTTAGAAATAAAGTGTTATGACCGATTAAGTTTATACTATTTCGTGCCTAGATCTCCATCAATAGGTAAAAATACTACACTGTCAGAAGTTACATAACGACAACAGAAGGATGCGCGGTTTCAACAGATAACACTTTGGGATGTTATCTGTTATGTTTATTTCGTTCCCGTTAGTATTTTTACCAATTGAAGGTGTTGTTGGAGATCTAGGCACGAAATAGTGTAAACTTAATTGGTCATAACACTTTATTTCTAAGTGAAAGGGTGTTATTCTTGAAAGTGTTATGCGCTATCTGTTATGAAACTTCTGAGAGTATAGTGTAGAATTGTCCTTGTGACGAATTGTCCTGTCCCGAATAGTCCGTGTAACCAATTGTCATGTGACGAATTGTCCATGTGACAAATTGTCCGTGTGAAAAATTACCTGTGAAAAACTGTCCTGTGACGAATTGTCTTGTACCCATTGTCCTAGAATCATACAAAGATGAAAAAAAGCTTCCATTGTCGACGACAGAAACGATTCAAAAAGTCTGCTGATACAAAAAAAAATAAGTGGAAATGCCGTTGATGCGTAGACTCATCATCCCCATATAGCCTTAAAATGGTATAAGTATAGCCTACAAAGATGGGACAAAGCTTCCATTGCTCTTTATAAGAACAAATACCGAATCAAAATGTCCAATTTGTACACAAAAACAAGAAGAAATGTAGGTTCATCGACTGAGCTGATGAGCTGAGCTGATGCTATGGTATAACTATTAAAAGACGGGAAAAAACTTCCATTGCTCATTACAAGAAGAACGATTCAAAATGTATAATTAGTACAAAAAATGAAGGGGAACTTTAGGTTCGTTGACTGCGTTGATACACAAGACACATTTCGCCGCTTATTCTGGCATCAATCCATCGTCTTCTTTGACCAACACGACACAAATTAATCGTTTGGTTTACCGACGACAAAAATAATTTACTGCAATAACGTTTTTAATCTGAAGTTTCAGTTACGTAAAGTGGCACCTATGTAACACCTGAGGTAATGGCACCGTTATATATGTAGACAAAAAGTCGAAACGAGTTCTAGAATGGACACTGAAGAAGAACATTTTGAATGTTGTACTGTGTCAGTGAACATTCTTCTGTTTAAGACGTATTGCATACAACCTTATTGTCTACAACAATATTTTACAATACTTTTACAATATTTTGAGACAGCGATACGTAAACTTGGTATGTTTTAATAATGTGTTTCGTCAAGAACAAATAAGCCAACAGAGGTTGGTCCCATGCAGCGACTATAGAAACCCCGAAAAAAAACGAGCTGGGCTAGAGATATTTGCTGAGTTCTGAGTTGGTGCCCGTCTACCCGATGAAAATTTATCTCAAAATAGTCGTATGAAGTTATACGAAAAAAGCAGAATGCAGTACGAACTGATGCTACTACATGCTTCTATGTCAAGGCTACCGTGTTACTGCATTTTACTGCATGCTACTATTAGCAAGACTGGATGTTACTGTAGCAAGACAGATGCTATGGATACTACTCCTTAAGATTGGCCCAGCCTGAGGCACAATGAATGATAGTATTCTTTACTATTACATATCAATACATGCAACTTTTTCGCACAACTATCATACAACTACAGAGGCTACAAATTTTTCATCGGATACTTCCCTCTTCTCCGTTGCGCATGTCAGAGGAATAGCACAGGAGGCACACTGACCCGCTCAGCAGCGCGTCCAGAGTCCAGGCAACCAATCGGCTTTTACTTTGGAAATTTCTTCTTCGGGGCTTCACAGCGATATAGCTGTTTGTAGTGGTAACAAATTGTGATGTGCCGCGTAGCTCCTATCCTCCGCTCGTTTGCATCGGACAGGGTACAAGGATTTATTCGACATCGCATGGTCGTATTACAGAGATAGGGAGACGGAGTTTCTGGTGCTTTTGTTTAGTTGTCTATTTCCATATAATCGGCGTTTCTCTGCTAGTCGGAGGTTTTTAGAAAATAATAGTGGCGTTTTTGATCGCCGATTAGTTCGGCGATAGCGTAGTCGTCTGACTTTTTGTCGTTTTTGATTCATGAAGTCCAATGTGAGTAGACATATCCAGTGTGTAGTTTATGTTATAACAGAAGTACACTGCCAGCAAAACAAAATCCCGTTTTTGCGCACCCAAAGACAGCGGCGAACGCCAAAGGCTATCGGCTATCGAAAACAGTAAATAAGCACGAATCGGCAAACTCGCTTTGTCTACTGGTGAAATTTCATCGGCGATCAAAAACGCCACTAATTTGGAATCTTAACTGTT
Organism: Branchinecta sandiegonensis; assembly: GCA_030848855.1. Lineage (NCBI taxonomy): Eukaryota > Metazoa > Arthropoda > Branchiopoda > Anostraca > Branchinectidae > Branchinecta > Branchinecta sandiegonensis. The sequence goes on along the minus strand of JAUPMV010000021.1, from coordinate 11,977,503 downwards.
TCTCAAAGCTTCGCTGTGGCGCCATTTGTTGTTTTCTTTATTTGTTTGAAGGGCACGTCATTTACGTGGATTTATTGACATGCTTAAGATCTGAGAAACATTTACTAGAATCTTATAGGAAATACCTGAATTTTGGCAGAAAAAAAGCCGAATTTAAAAATTTTGCCGGAGGCGATGGCTTTAACATAGTCTTTGAAAGCTACTGCCAGAACGTCGCTCTCTTCGGTTCGAAATTTGATGAGACGCAAGGCAATTTTTAATTCTCTCACGAGTGCAGAACGCTCCAAAAATCCGCTTTTAAGGCTATACAGCGAAATGCAGAACGTCGCTCCGTCCATTTTATCGCCTTTACCGTCGACTGTGCTATTGTTCCGAGCCACCGAAGGGCTGAAATAATTGTATATTTATTATAGACATGTCTCAGTCTTGTCATAGTCTCGCGTTAGTGTATTTTGTTGTAGTCTGTAAGTAGTGCGTATGCTGAACTAGTGGGAAGGCGTTGCTGTACTCTCCGGGAAATAAGTCGGAAGGCTCGGTCGAGCTTCTTCCTGCGAATCCAGAAATCAGAGAATAGCCTTGTTAGACTGGCAGCTGATCCATTGTTCACGTCACTACCAGTAGTTGCTAGTCCTATGGATTAGTTAAAGCGGGCCACAAAAAATGGTCTTTCTACCACACACACAATGCTAACCATCCCTACTGTCACTATGAATGTCCAAAACCACTAAAACACCGTAAAACAATGAGCAAAAAAAAAAAAACACCAAATTTCCTAGGTTTAAAATAACTCTGTCTGGACTAAATCTCAGCCGATTATCCCGGACAGCTGTTATGGCACGTAGGGAGCCAAGGGTCAAAATAATAATTTCTATCTAATGCTCCAACTTTTTATTACAAATACAAATAAATTATAAAACCAAGACCAGTGTGGTACCTCTGAAGACATACAAAAATTATCTGTTAGGTTTTATAATTCTTTGCTAATCAATCCTGGATAATTCCGCCATCTAGAAAAGAAGACGTTGTGCGTGGGTTTTTTCTCGAGCCAAAACAGCAGCTCGGCAATCGAGTTCAAATCTAAACAAACCCATGGCATGCGATCACTAAGAAAAGGTAAACAGAATGTTTGGATTAGGTCTTTAAACATTAGGGTCGTCTGTGTGTTGTTTTGTTTGATTAGAGTAGTATGTGGTTGTTTTTGTTTATGGCGTAAGCTGAAATGAAATTGATTGATTGATTTGTTTATTTAACAGTTTATGTGATGTGTAAACATCACGACGTAATTTATTGATTGATTGATTACTGATCAGCTAAAAAGAAGATAGTGTCAATCACAACTGCCACATCTAGGCCTACAAGCAAAACCACATTACGGAGCATTCCACAGCCATAGAGCTTGTCAGACAGAGGAGTATTTCAACTTCAACAAATTTATGAAATAAAATATATTTTGAGCCTGAAAAGCGATGAATGAATATGTTTCTTGACCTCCTTTACGGGCAAGATCAATGGAGATAAAAGCCCGTATCAAAATTTGGACATACTACTCCTTATCCAATTTTAAACTTGTGCGTGCCAAAAACATTCCCTTTCCCGTGAGTAACCATGAATAGGCTACTCAACCGTGGCCTTCCAGTGACTTATTACAAGTTATGATGATAAGAGGACGGGCGAGTGCCGTATTGTAATACTTATATTGCTCTCTGGTACGAAAACAATAACAACGCGGATATACTGAGAGTTCCTGCAGAACCGATAGTTATTATATGATGCTCGGGACCATCATAAGTAAATTGTAACGATCGTAACAGTCGTGGAACGAAAATAATTAGAGGGAGGAGCTAACTTGCTTATTACGGCGGTCTCCGGAACGGCAATAGTAACAAAATAGTAAATCGTAAGTATTAATAAGTCGCTGGAACGCTACCAATCTGACTAAGTCCGAAACAGGCCAGTGAACCCCGAGAAGAACGAGAAACGTCATCCAAACGAAGTCTCAAAACTGACTCGAACCCTCTGTAAACGCCCATTCACAACGGGTTTTAGCCAATACTCGGTACCAGCCAGTTCCGGAAGTTCTCGCCAGTTCTCCAGTTCAAGCCAGTTCTCTGATACCGAGAATTTGTTTCCGCTGTTCGCAATTGATATTGGTGCCAGTTTCGGGTATCGCCTAGTATCGGACCCAAGTTGAAATCGGTTCAACTTTAGAGGGTACTAGCCAATCAGATTACGTAGGGGATGAGGAATATTTCGATTGGCTAATACTGAACCACGTTAGACCAAATACACTGACCTAAATTCAATTTCGGTTTTCAAGACAGCAAGGAGTGGGTGTGATTTTATCTATTGGGCTTGGTTCGAAACTAGCCAATCAGAGTATTCCTCAATAATCCCCAAAATAATCTGATTGGCTAGTACCCTCAAAAGCTGAACTGATTTCAACTTGGGTGCGAGACTAGCTGGTACCCGGAACTGGCACCCGTATCCATTGTGAACGGCAGAAACTTGGCTAAGCTTCGGCCTCGGGAGCGATTTTCAGAACTAGCTGGTGCCGATTATTAGCTAAAACCCGTTGTGAATAGGCCTTTAACCAATGAAAAACGTGTGTTGCTGAGGTGGCGTTTCTGGCTCTTCGCGAGGCACACGGCGATTCTTCATTGGCACGAGAGTTAGTCATCAAGAGTATACCAAGCCAAGATTTCAGGCATGAACTATTCTTGTCCCACGGAAACCACTTTCGAGCAAGAACAGAGATATTACAGAAATATCAGTAATATTACATAGCTGATTAGATAGATAGATACAGAAAATTTATTGCAAAAATCGAATATCGTGGTTATAAACCAAATTTGCGATTATTGTCAAACAAACAGAGTAAATTACAATATATGTGTCTAATGTCGGTACGCTTAAAAAAATCACGCTTCGTTAAAATATTTCACGAACTCAGGAATAAAACTTTTGTTTAAAGGACCCCTCTTGCTTATTCTGCCTTTCATATTATCTCTAGCTCACTTCCGAAATTATAAGCTTCTGAAATCCCTGCGTTCCGCCATTGTTTCGTTTTGTATCCACGACTTTTTAGCAATTTTTCGGCCTAGCCGAGTTTTGTCAGTCATTCAACAAAAACCTGCAGCTAGCTTGAAGGTCCGCCGACAACTCTTTCACACATAAAGACATGAGAAGCTTCAAAGTATTGTTTTCAGTTCTGGATGGCATGGTAGACCATCTGGTCTATTTTCTGTTTTGGACTTCTTTCGTTTCGCTTAGTATTCCCATTTCTTAACCACCGTGGCGTGTTCAGTTTTCAAATATTTTGCGTCCAGCCGCCACGTCCGAGAGCAGGAAGGCTGAATAAAGTGGACAAGCTTTAACAAAAAAATCGTTAATTTCTTGTGGGTAAAAGTAATGGTACTATCGAACAACGGTATTTCTGAGCCATCTCGGCATAAAAAAATCATTTGTAGTACGAGAAGTGCTATAATGAATAGCACATTTCTTGGCGTTCAGCCGAAGGAGGCATATGCTTACCATGAGATTCAGCACACAAATACTACCATCATTTACATAGAGACACTTTGCCCGAATTCTCAAAAAAAGCAAATGCCAAACTATGGCGGAAAACCTCCTAGTTAATTGTCCCTTTATTTTAAAACTAATTTTAAAGTAATCCGTCCTCCAATACATTCATCCGAGCGCTACCTTGAGTCTTTTGCCCTGTTTATTCTTATAATATTTAATTGTTCTTAACTAAGAGTTCTGACCAGTCTTCGTTGTTATTTTATTTATGAACTGAGTGGTGAAGAGATTGACACATCAAAAGCTATTTCTATATATTTTAAAGATATTCTGTATTAAATAATAATTATTGTTTATCAATGAGAAATCTATGTAACGTGTAAGATGTACGAAATATGTAAAGCTATCTAATTTACAAGTCTATCAAACCCATGAGAAACAAGAAGAGAAAGAACAAGAACACTTGGATCAACCTAACAACTACAAGAACTAATGTGGTCAACTTAGATTTCCGATTTTATAGGTGTAGAAAAGGGGAAGAGGGCCCTTACTATTGTTTCATGTGAAGTAGTAGTGGCAAGAGTATGGTTCCTTTAGTGTGTTCCTGAACGGGGAAGTGCGGGGAGCGCAGTGGTTAGAGAGGAAAGGTGTGTGGTGTACTCGGTGAAAGACTAATGACAACCATTGCGCGATGAACGTTCTCTGACCATGAAATATTCGAGTCTCCTTTACGTGCTCCGGTATAGCATTAAACATACACTGAATGTGAAATAGTGAGTACCCCATCTTTGTCTACTTTTCTTTCTCTTCTTTATATAGTTCTTTATTTACAATCAACTGTGACCTTTGCCTCTACCTTGCTCACGAAAAATTTATGATTATTTGAACGGGCCTGATTCGTTATGTTGTAGTTATTTTTTCGTAAGTTTTCAAATAAAACTTTAAGCCTGAATATGTATTACTTTTAAATAAATTGTATTTTAACACTAGACGTTAGAACCCCGTTAAAGGTGTTAGAAGTTATCAATCACTGGACTCGTTACTGGACGTAAACGTTTTGTATGCAAAGATTTTCTTTCAGAATTCTTTAAATTATTGATTGCATGCAGGTCCGTATCCAGGAATTTGTTTCGGGGGGGGGGGGGGGGGGTTGCCCGCGGGACGGACCAAAAAGTACAAAAAAGACATAGATCAGAGATTAACGCCTACAAAAAAACGATTATTTTTGTATGTTCTTGGGGGGGGGGGGAGGTCAAAAAACCCTACCCCCTTGGATACATACGGCCGTGATTTTATGCATATATATGTACATATATATTCAATGACCGGTTGTGTCCAGCTTCGGTATTAAAATGAATCATTGATTAACTGGTGAATAATTTTCTTTAGTTTCTTATTTATTTACTGTTGTAGCCAAGTCCCGCGGGCTTTCCGTGCACTGCTAACTAATCGATCCCAATAGACTACGATAATTCTAGAGGACACCTGCAAATGTTTATTTGGGAAAGATCAACACATATAGGTTGAGGTCGTTACCACACATTGTCACCAACTTAAATAACTATTTTACTAGCTGTTGTCAGTCGTCACATATAGTTAAAGCGTGTCCACTTTTTCGGAGCCTGGGGTTACGTGCTCACCTCTTCAAAGGCAATTAGCTCTTGGGCTCAAGGACACCACAAGGACGTGAGCTTGAGGACATAACGGTGCTTTATGAGCCCACAGAGCTTGTTCGTTAGAGTGAGGATCCCTAGTTTCAGCTAAAAGAAGACCAAAGGTTTCGTTGGCCCGATGGGATCCCAAAAATCTGATATTTGATCCAGACAATTGGGTTTTGTATTCGCCAGGCTAATCATCAGAGAAAACCAAGTTCAGATATACCTCTATAAGCCATATCTATTCTGACGGTACTGACCGAAACTTCCTGCTTTACTTCTGCCAAATTTTCGGTTTCGCCCGAATTCCGAGCGAACTACTAGTCCAGCAAAAAAAAAAAGAAGAAAATTCAGAAAAGATCCAGCGGATCTTTTGATCTCTATAAAGAACATCTAATCAACTTTAAATAAAACTTTGACTTAAAACAAAATTGCGGTTACAACCGGATTCAGGACTAATTATATGTCCGGGTAAAAACTATTGTCATATAAAGACTCTTACCCCTAAATCTGTCATCTAATCAACTTCAGATAAAACTTTCGCTTTTAACAATCTTTCCGGTTTTGGCCGGATTCCTAGCGAACTAGTTGCCCGGTGAGAAAGTGGTTTTCACCATCGCGTTCAGCATGTCTTCTTACCCTTAAATCGAACATTTAATTAGCTTCAAATGAAACTTTTACTTTTAACCAACTTTCCGGTTTTTGCCGGATTCCGGACGAACTCCTAGTCTGGCAAGAAAAAGGTTTTCACCGTCGTGTTCACCATGTCCTTATCCCTAAATCGAACCATTAATCAACTCAAATGAAAATTTTACTTTTACAAAACTTTCCGTTTTTTGCCGGATTCCGGACGAACTACTTGTCCGACAAGTAAATGGATTTCACCATCGTATCCAGCATGTCTTCTTACCCCATAATCGACTATCACATTAGCTGTTTAAAAATATTTTGTTTGTCCCTTAATTTGAAACCCCTCCTCCACCCTCAAATATAGGGCTACACAGCCCATCTTCGAACTGGACCTGTACTTTGACCCAAAAAATCCTCCCACCAAGTTTCATCAAAATATCTCAATCCCCTCGAGAGTTATCGTGCGGACAGACGGACAACTTTTACGATGTCATAGATATCCCTCCACTTACGTTTTGGGTTCCCAAAAATCCGTGGCAGAAGAAATAAAATTGAGCACAAGGAACGTATACAAGGTACTACAAGGTACCCGAGATACCGAAACACTTTACTTCCCTCACTCGTAAGTTAAATTTATTTATAATTATTACGTCGTTAATTGTCTCAAGAAAAAGAACCAAATTAAGTGTTTGCGCCAAGATTTTTTAGGCCGGACTGGTCGTTTTTTCGTATTGCACATTTCGCCACGTCAAATCGAAAGCACAGTTTAACGGTTTTCCTTTTCTTTGTCTGGGATGTCTACAAGGGTTGTTGGCGAAACGTCCCCAGTCCAAACGTTGTCCCCATGACAAAACGTCCCCGTGGCTAAACGTTCCCAGTCAAAACGTCCCCATGGCGAAACATCCCCACGGCGAAAGACTTTTTTCCATCACTGAGCGATAGCCAAGTGATAACTGAAATCAGTTAGAAAAAAATATGTTCTTGGTGTCTAACATTTTTGAAAACTACGACGGGTTGACAACTTGAGCATTTAACCGACACCGAAGGAACAAACAAGAGTCTTGCTCCCGGCTATATCCATTTCTTGAAAGAAAGCGCAAAGATTTAGTAGTTTGTAAGTTTTTCGTTTTGTGCTATATATTTAACTGGTTTGTTTGTGTGTTAGTTTATGTAATATAACTCGCTGATCTCGCTTTCGTTCGATGTTTAATTGTGATTTTAATTTCCTCGCTTCCCATGCCATTTTTATACACCACTACGCTTATTTTTTTATTCTCTTTTTTATTCTCTTTATAGGCTTCACCTTGCCTCTTAGGAGCTTATAGGTAAAAATGCCGACTGTGCATGTTGCTTCAAACGACCTAAAACTGATTAGTTACGAGCAAGGCACATTACACTACATATATTAATTGGAAACTATTCATTTATTAAGCAACTGGTCCAATATCTCATCTTTCCTGCCTATGAGGAATGTTCCCATATCTGCAATGCACGCTCATTTCAATTTCAATTTATTTTCAAAACCGATGCAACGGTCGAGCCGATTTGGTGGTTCCCGTCCATATTAACACTAATTATATACAAAAAATAATTCTACACTAGTTTGGATATAACCAAGACTTGTCAAACATAACACAAAATATTCGAATCTATATACGATTAATGATGTGAGTTAAAAAGGTTGACGAAAGCGGGAACAAAACTTCTTAGGTAACGAGTCGTTGTGTGTTTAATTGGCTGCAATTTGGATATTGGCTGGGCTACCACAATCTCAGGCCTTACTCTTGCCGCTGAAAAATCTGGGGGGAGGATATCACGAAGTGCTGGTGTATTCAAGATTTTAGTTCCAAACACTAACGAAAGTTGCCTCATGAAGTTGTTTTACCTCCTTCATGCGCCTGTAGACCGAGGCGAACTTTAAAATCTATACTTGGGGACGTTTCAGTGGGGACGTTTCGTCGGTAAATAGTCTACGAAATCTGCCCAATTGAAATGTCCCCATTTTCATCCTTGTCATCCTTTTTTTATCATCCTTGGCCGACTCATCAGAAACGGTCTTAAACAGTAATTCTACATAACAGTTAAATAAATATTCCTTGAGCCCAAGATGGCCTTCGGCCCTTCTTGGCAAGGGTCCTCGTCAGGCTGTCAATCTTCAGGTCCAACGTCGGGGAAGGAAACAAACCTGTAAAGGGCCGAAATATCCCTGATGAAGCATCGTAGCTGACGTATCCGTTGTATACATTATTTGAACAAACAGTTGAATGTTGAGTTTATTGGTCCGTTCAGGGACCCATAAATTTCCTGTAATGACTCGCCATTCAGGGGGCTTGTCATTTCCTATGCTTCTATGTTGCTATGTTGCCCGAGCCTCGCCTAGTTTCCAAAAATTCCGATTGGGTCGAATCGGCGTTCTTGCTCAGATAAACAAAATTTGTTGGGACTATTCAGCATGCCACCAGGTATCTAAGCTAGGACAAAAGATCCAGGATACTCTTCCATTACAGAGAAATATTCCTAGTTCAGCACAACAGCTGCGAAAATTTTTGTCTATCTGGATAGTCGGGTATTTTATCCCGTGGGTATTTCTCGAACTATTTGACGCTCGGTCAAGAGCGCATCAGAAATCTCCTGAATGGCGAGTCATTACAGGAAATTTATGGGTCCCTGGTCCGTTGTATATATTCGGGATAAACTCTATTTTCCTGCGGTTTTTTACTTTTTGTTTCTTATTTTCTTATACTCTATATCAGTCCCCTATTTTACTTCGTACAGTTTTGGCAGGTAACAAATTACCATATCATATCGCTACACCTATTCTTCTTAAATTTTATACAGGTCTACACATACCCTGGGGTCTGTTCTTTGTTCAAGGCCGGTACAAGGACGTCGGCCGCGATGAAGTAACGGTACTTCCAAAACAAAAAAGCGCTGGGAAAACACAAACGAGTTTTGAGCAGAAAATGACAAACCACAGGCATTTTCTGAACGATTAATCGATTTAAGGAAGCATGCAAAATGGCACAAGCAACCTAAATGAGGTTTTGTTTGGACAACATGGGCAAGTGACCGCAAACACTACGCTAGCACAAAAAAGGTTGGCCTTTTAAAGCAGCTCTTCAAATACGCAGTTGGTTCGAACCGACTTGGTGTTACTAGTCGGAGCCATATTTGTCAATGAGGAGAACGTTGCTAGAACAGGGTTAGGGCGTAGGGCGATATTCGATATCGATCTATCGGACCAAATAGCGATCGTTCTTTTTGTCTTCTTTTTTCCCTGTTTTGTTTGTTTTTGTTTGTGATATGGTAATTTTTTACTGGAGTAAAACTGATTGATTGATTGATATCGAATATCGAAAGGTAAATATGGATGTCGAAAAAAGATGTTTGTACATTTATAATTATAATAAATAATCCAAAATACACTGTAAAAAGTCCCTCCGTATAAAGATTAAAGTTAACTGCAGTATTTGCTACTCAGGTTCATCTTATCTCTATTTGGTATTAATCTTATCTGTGTAGAGATAAGAGTTATCCGACTAGCAAATACTGAAGTTAACTTTAATCTTTATACGGAAAAACTTTTTACAGTGTATGTTACATTTATCTATCCCAAACTGGAGCACTATGTTTTTCGTAATTCAGTTGTTACTTATTCGAAACGTGAGGTAATGCAAGATGCTTTTTGTTCCTACATTTTGTTCACACAATTTTGTTCTTACATTTTGGCGAAACGAGACGTATATTATAGCGAAAAATGGTACCGAAATATCGATATTGATATATCGATCATTGAACATCGAAAGTGAAAATATCGATGTATCGAAAAATCCAATATCGCCCAACGCTGAACTGGGCTACTTCCCTCTCAATGTCAACCATCCTGCCTTTCAATCAGAACAGGGCTCCTGCCTTAAAGAAAACCAGAAGAACAGGGCTCCTGCCTTAAAGAAAACCAGAAGAACTGGGGTCCTGCCCTTCCCCGTTTTTCACCGACTTGGTGCACACCACGTCCTCATCCGACTATTTCATTGAGTGTTTTTCAGTTGTAATTTATTTGTGTTTAGTAATTTCTCTAGTTTCTCAATTTCCTCAATTAGTACAATGTTTCATACATAAATTATTATTGTTGCTTTTATATACGCAGTTTGTATTTTTAGACCAATGTCAGTATCTCGTGTCATAAGTGGAATGTGTCGGATTAAACCACCAGGAGGCTTCATTCAGATCTGATCCCTCGTTCGAAATTTATCCACGCCTCAAGATTCCGGATTCCCCTCCCTCCACTCCTCCCTGAATGGTCAGATCAGGAAAGTTACAATTTGCAAGTCAATCTGGCCTGGGCCCTAATACGCCTGACAAGTTTCATCGTCCTGGCCAATCTGGAAGTACCCAAACTCGCGATCCTCAAACCGACAGACAGACCGATGAAAAGGCGATCGGTGTATGCCACCTGAGGCGACGGCTGTGAGTGCCAAGAGAAAACCCACCAACCAGAAAACCAACAAACAAGAGCTAGAAGCTCATATGGCACTTGCAAGGCTAGGTCAGTGGATGAAAGTAGGAATTTGCCTATTCGTGGGTTTATCCTGATCATTTGTAAGCAAAACCCTGGATATAAGAATGATCATGGGCCTTTGGAAATCACGAGAATGTAGCCTATCGTTTGGTACAAATTAATTTATTTTTGCAGTAGGCTGTGATGATGCGCACTTCAAGGGCACTAGAAATCATCTGTAAGCGAAACCCCTCATAATATAATGATGACGGGTTCCTTGGAATCATGAATATATATTGTTTGGTCAAAGGTATTTTTTTTCAATTTTCGGTTATTCGGCTTTAAGGGTGCTAGAAATTAATTTTTAAGCCAAACCCTTGCGGCACAAATGGTCATGGACCCTAGGGGATGATGAAATGTATAGTTTGGTCAAAAGTAATTTTTCACTTTGCAGTTAAGGTGCGCGCTTTAAGAGAGCTCGAATTCGAACACCCTAGAGGCAAAAGTGGATGACAAAAAAAATGCCTTAGTAGAGTCACAATAATTCAAGGTATTTCAAATCCAATACATAAAAGTAAGCTGGCTTTTCCAGTCAGAGGCGTCACTAGCCAAAATGTTTTTTTTGGGGGGACGAGGCATTTACCGACTGGCTGGTAATTTTTGCCGACTGTTTCTGCAGAAAAAATAACTGTTTTTAAAAACAAAAAATTACAGTTTTGAAAAAAATCGACTGATTTTCAGGAAAGTCTACTGATTTTCAGGAAAGTTTACTGATTTTCAGAAAAACCGACTGTTTTGACGAAAAATCGACCAATTTTCAGAAAAACCGACTGTTTTCATGAAAAAATCAACTGTTTTGACGAAAAATCGCGGCGCTTCGCGCCGCCTCGGTTATTTTTTACCAACTGGCTGACAGCATTGGGGGGGGGGGGGGCGTCCTTCCCCTCCCCCCCAGTCGTGACGCCCCTGTTTCCATTAAGCTTTAACGGACCTTACTAACTCCGAAGTGCAAATTACGGCAATGTCTTAGTTTTTATAATGCCCTCACAGGCCCATTCGGGGCTTTCGAGGGGGGGGGGGGCAATTCGGGGGCCCAATTCAAAAGCCCATTCGGGCTTTCCTGCAGTCAGAAGTATCGGCTACATGTAAAAAGGATGTTAAGAGGGTTGCGAAAGGTGTGTTCATGTAGTTAGCATGTAAAAGTTGGTTTGTATAATAAAGAGTATTAAACTTAAAAAAAAAAAAAATATATTTACGATAAGAACTACTACTACAAATAACTCAAGACAATGGTGAGATGCCACTAGTGCATAACCAGTCCTTGGGAGTTGTGAGCATATCAGTCAGATGGGTTTAATCTCACCGACAGTAAAAAGTGACAAAGGTTCAAAATACACGCTTGACTTGTCGGGAAGAATTCAGAAGATGAGCCTTTCGGCCAAGAAAAAACACTCAGCCATCACTAAAAAGTTGCGCCTGTTCATACGAACATGTACATTAATGATATTCAGCCTGTCTCCATTGACTTAACTTGTACTGAGACGCCAAAATGTAATGTCACAATAAATCATTCCGCTATCATATCGCAGGCCATCGACCGAAAAACACAAGTCTGTGCGTCATAGGGTTATATAGCTGCTTAAAGTCCGTACAAAAACATGGACTGTCCGCAAAGTGAAAAAACTTTTGACCAGACGGTACATTTCGTGATCGCCAGAGCCCATGATCTCTGTGCCAAAAGGGCTTTGCTTAAGAATTAATTTCTACAGCACCCAAAAAGTGCGCAACTTAACCGAAAAGTAAAAAAATACTTTTTACCAAAAGATGAATATTCAGGATCCCAAGGTCCCATGATTTGCATCAAGGGTTTTGTTTATATGTGAATTCCTTATGCATCAAGGGTTTTGTTTATATGTGAATTCCTTAAAGTACAAACAATACTTTAGAGCAAAATATAAATTTTCATGATCTCGATGACCCTATCATGGTTAGCCTACACTTTAAGTGCGCATCATCACAGCCAAGTGCAAAAATAAAATACTTTTTACCAAACGATACATTCTCGTGATTTCCAAGTGCCATGGTCATTCTTGTCTCAAGGGTTTTGCTTACAAATGATGACAACAAACCTAAACATTGGCAAAGTCCTACTTTCATCATTTGAACTAGCCTTGCAAGCGCCATATGACCTTTAGCTCGTGTTTAAAAATAAGTATTCATTTATAAATTTTCCGGTTTCGGACGGATTCCGGGCGAACTACTTGCCCGACAAGAAAATGATCGAATCAACTTGACCTTTACTTTTAACAAACTTTCGGATTTTGGCCCTAAATCGACTATCTCATTAGCTGTTTAAAAAAAAATTATTTGCCCCTTAATTTGAAACCCCTCCTCCGCCCCTAAATGTTGAGCTACAGAGCCAACCTACGAACTTGACCTCTTCCTTCACTGTAAAAAGTTTCTCCGAATAAGGATGTCTTAGCTCTATTGGGATAAGATTAATCCGAATTAGGGGTAATCTTATCTCAATAAAGATAAGATTAATCCCAGTAGGAAATACTGCAAGATTTTTGTTTACAGTGTTGACCCAAAGAGTCCTCACACCAAGTTTCACCAAAATATCTCGTTCCCTTCGAGAGTTATCGTGCTTACAGACGGACAACTTTTGCGATGTCATGGGTATCCCTCCATTTACGTTTTGGGATCCAATAAAATCCAATAAATTGCCCAATATTTGATTCGGCAATTTTCTTAATCTGCACATGTTTTGCAAAAAAAAATATCTGTATAGCCTACTTGACAAAAATCAGCATTCTTTTTCCTGCCGCATTCCTCATGTTGGAAACATTCATTGCTGACTTCTGATCGTCAGAGGCGTTACTAGCCAAAAAAAATTTTTTTTGGGGGGAGGGGGGCAAGGTGTTTACCGACAGACTGGTCATTTTTACCGATTTTTTTTGCAGAAAAAACGACTGATTTTAAGAAAAAACGACTGTTTTGACGAAACATCGACGGTTTTTACGAAAAACCGACTGTTTTGATGAAAGCTCGACTGTTTCCAAGAAAAAACCGCGGCGCGTCGCGCCAAATCGGCTATTTTTTACCGACTGGCCAACAACATGGGGGGGGGGGCGTCCCCCCATACGTGACGCCACTGCTGATCGTTTCCGAGAGATTGCGAAATCACTTTTTGGATTCGATTCGGTTATGGAGCGGAACCTGTGTTCACTTTGTTGATGAAAGTGCAGAGATATAGGGCTAGGTTCTCGTTGGAATCCCACCGAAAATTTGGTCATGTTTTTGTCGGGGTTCTAAACAGCTGCCTCTGGGTTACAGCAACCAAAAACCTAATTTGGTCGATTATTAAGTGAAAATAGACAAAAGAGCAAAGTTGGAACACGCAAATTGAGGTATGACGACGCACTGGCGCCAGATGACATGCTTCTTGCTAAATTGATTTAGTGTCAGTAACTTATTAATCCGAACTAAGGCATCACGAAGTCCAGTTTGTTGGTATAAGTTAACTTCATTACGTTCCATTTGCTGATGTACCTAAACCAGGATAAAACAGTTTGGATATCCTGTCCATAAAAAAGAGCAGGAGAAGAAGGAGAAAGAATATCCTAATTTTCCTAGTGCATTACGGAACTGCTATAATATGTACTGGTACTGATTGAATGTCAGTAATTTATTAATCCAATCTGAGGGTTCATCTTTGTTTCATTTGTTGGTGTAATGGGCAATTGTATCGCCCTGTGCATACAAAGTAAACACGGAGCATGATATTAGATACCACGTTAACTGCAAAAACGAATAATTGCAGATCCAGTTACCGTGGTAACAGATACCATAGTATCTGTCAAACCGCAAATAATACCTTTATGATTCCATCCGTGACAATATGAAACATTTGAAACATGCAAACCAACGTTTCTTAAAGACCTAATCCAAACATTCTGTTTACCTTCTCTTAGTGATCGCATGCCACGGGTTTGTTTACATTTGAACTCGATTGCCGAGTTGCTGTTTTGGCTCGAGAAAAAACCCACGCACGACGTCTTCTTTTCTAGATGGCGGAATTTTCCAGGATTGATTAGCAAAGAATTATAAGACCTAACTGATAATTTTTGTGTGTCTTCAGAGGTACCACACTGGTGTTGGTTTTATAATTTATTTCTATTTGTAATAAACAGTTGGAGCATTAGATGGAAATTATTATTTTGACCCATGGCTCCCTACGTATCATAACAGCTGTCCGGGATAATCGGCTGAGATTTAGTCCGGACAGAGTTATTTCTAACCTAGGAAATTTGGTGGGTTTTCTTAATTTGCTCATTGTTTTACGGTATTTTTAGTGGTTTTGAACATTCATAGTGACAGTAAGGATGGTTAGCATTGTGTGTGTGGTATAAAGGCCATTTTTTGTGGCCCACTTTAATTTAGACTTGTCATTTTAAGAAAGAGTTATAGCTGCTGTACAACATTTCTGTAAGGATGATGTAGATCCGTAGACAAGGGTTAGCGGTACTCCGAGGATCGCGACTTGTTAAAGTTTAACCGAAAAGGGCCGGGATATGACATTCTAGTTACCCATCACTTATTCGCTTAAGTTGGCTTGAAGAGCCGCTGAAAATGCGTTACTTCGTTGTTCCGCTATCCACGAATAACCGATTTTCAAATAGTGGAACTTCCCTGTAATTTGCGGTACCTCTATGCGCTTGTATTTTGTTGTACGCCTTACGAGAAAGATTTATGACTTTCTTTTTGTTCAGGCACTAAGCAATCTTCACCAATCTCACCACTGCCAACTGAAAAGCCGCGTATGTGTTGATATTAAAATTTCCCGAGACTTTTTCGTTGTGGGGACCGCCGTAGATATTCTGAAGGGCTTAAATCGAGCAGATAGTGGAAAATAAAAAAAATCCCTATGAAGAATCCAAATAATTCAGCGTGTTCAATTAAATGACACATAAATAAGTTGGCTTTTCAGTTAAACTTTAATTTCTCTAGAAGCTAAATCATCGCACTAAACTGATCGTATGGATAAGTCTGAGGACTCATCGACCTTAAAGGACCCATCTTGCTTATTCTGCCTTTTATAATATACCTAGCTCCCTTACGGAATTATAAGCTTCTGAAATCCCCATCATTCTCCATTGTTTCGTTTTCTGCCTACGAATTTTTAGTGCTTTCTCGGCCGTGCCGAGTTTTGCCCATTACACAACGCAAAGTTTGTCAGAATCTTCAACGTCCGCTGACAACTCTTTCACACACAAGGATAGGAGAATCTTCTGTTTTTGACTAATTTTAATTGCTCAGTTTTCGTACTTAACATCCACGGCGCGTTCAGTTTTCAAATGATTTGCGCCCAGCCGCCGCGTCGAGAGCAGGAAGGCTGTGCAGAGTCGTCTAGCTCTAACAAGAAAATCGCTAAATTCAGATGGAAAGTAATGGTACCTTCGAATTTTTTTTTTTCTGATCCATTTCATAGTGAAAAGATCCATTTCTAGTAGTAGTTGTGGTCGGCCTCAAAATATACTGTTTCTACTTGCAACTAACTGTGCGCTCTGTTTCCTAAAACATACAAGTTGTTTCCGAGGGGTTACCCACTCCCCGGCACCTTCTGTGTACCCTTTCCCGATACACTGTAAAAAGTCACTCCTACATCGGACTTCCGTGGTTGCACATCACCGAATTCGGTGATTTTTGTTCCAAATTCGGAGGGTTAAAATCCAAATTGGAGAGTTCAAATCCGATACAGGATTAAAACGCTAGAATGCAAAATACTACAGATCGGGATAACTTAATCTGCAGTATTTTGCATTCTAGCGTTTTAATCCTGTATCGGATTTACACACTCCGAATTCGGATTTGAACTCTCCGAATTCGGTGATAAAGTCCGATGTAGGAGCGACTTTTTACAGTGTACCGGCCGAGACCAGCGGTGCCGGCTATAAGTTAGGCGATTCCTCTTCTAAACATGCTGATTTCAATGTTCTAGCACGTGGCCGGGCACTTGCTGCACACTAAAATCGAGAGAGGGCAACCCCTCAGCCATTTTCAGTAACACAATAGTTGCGTTTTAGCAGATACCACGGTATCTGATACCACGGTCTAAATTCGTTTTTGCAGTTATCGTGGTATCTGATACCACGGTCAAAAGGCGTTTTTGCAGTTATCGTGGTTTTTGGCCAATTATCGTGGTATCTGACATTCAGATACTACGGTCCGACCGTGGTAACTGATCGTGGTATCTGAAAAGTGATCTGACTTTCATCAAATTTCGTCAAATTGGTGTGAAAGAAGTTTAGCACTTAGTGTGTAACTGGATATCAGTTTTTCTTTTGGGATGACTTCGAAAAGTGCAATTTGGGCAATAGTCGTTTTTGCAGAGCAACCGTGTATCAGATACCACGGTTAATGCAAAAACGACTAATTGCAGACTCAGTTACCGTGGTAACAGATACCATGGTATCTGCAAAAACGCAACTAATGGCGCAACGACGCAACGGCGCAAAGTCGCAAGCCTCTTCGCTCGCTTGTTAATCATTTCTGCATTTTTGCATTTTCCCACGAGAAGACTGAATCGTCACTGAATAATTAGCAATGGCACGTCCGCGATTTTTAGACATCAATCTGCAAATATTTCATCCGTACGAATATTCCGAACGTCTTCTTTCAATTTTATTATCTTTCTTGCTCGAAAGAAAGAGCAAAGAGCCCCTCTGCTAGTCGCGTGTCACTCTTTTCTGCACTTCCACCTCGCGCTAACGCTCAAATTCCTTCCATGACCATAATGAATCGTCACTGAATGAAGCAATGGCACGTGATTTTTAGACGTCAATCTGTAAATACTTCATCCATACGAATATTTCGAATGTCTTCCTTCATTTCTATTATCTTTCTTGCTCTAAAGAAAGAGTTGAGTCCTCTGCTCATTGTATTTCTAGGCCTATTGTGCATTTTCGCCACGCACTAACGCTCAAATTCCTTCCCATGACCATAATGAATCGTCACTGAGTAACTAGCATTGGTATGTTCGCGATTTTTAGACACCAATCTGTAAATACCTCATCCGTACGAACACCTGTACGTCTGCTTTTATTTGTATTATCTTTCACGCTGAAAGAAAACGAGCAAATAGCCCCTCTGCCTGTCCACGAATTACGAACTCCTCGAAAATCAGTGAAAACCGAATACCGAAAACAAGCCAGAGTGGCAGCAAAAGCGGATTGTTCGCAAACGAATACCTCACTAAAACCCATCCCTCCATTCAGGTCCCTACTAATGGTGGGTTTACACACTGCGTAAAATCCGAGCGTATTTTACGCAAGTATATGAGCTTGAAAAGATTTCTAGCAATACGGACCTAGTTAGATACAAAACGGACCGATTTCTCAAATACGTCCGTACTGCTAGAGATCTTTTCAAGCCCAAATACGTGCGTAAAATACGCTCGGATTCCGAATACGCTCGGATTTTACGCAGTATGTAAATGCACCATAACCACGTAAATAAAATTGAACCTTCCCCCCAAAACCCTCCCTATTATCAAGATCAAGTCAAGGGTTCGCTCCAGGTACTCTACTAGTCGTTTCAAACAAATCGTGGTCTATATTAAAAAAAATTATAAAACCAAGCTCATACTAACTGTGGATAACCCAGGCAAATTAATTAAACTGCTAGACCTGACTTTCAAGTTTATAAAAACCCTCTTTCTCACGAAGAAAACAGGAAACAGAGACGGACTATTATGGTGTTTAGATTGCAGTAGTCTTATTACATTTATCTCTGAGTTTTAACAGCAGTTCTTTTTTTATACCCTAACGGTGCACTTCCTAATAACTGGTTACGAGACTCGAGGTATAATTCAAACGTTACCGTGTAATATAACTACGGGATTTTGCGCTTTTAGAATGAACTTTAACCTGTAATTGGTCTCCGTGGCATTCTTCGTACTGTGCGTGTTTCTGAAATAGCACATAGCGATGAAGGTTTTCCAAGAAAAAAGTGCGTCAGAACGACGCAGGTCTGTGTATTTCCGAAGAACTCGACAAATAAGAACTACTGGTTTCTTACCGTGAATTCAATAACTTTATCAACCCATATAAAAATGGCACAAGGCGAAGCAAGAAAAATATCAGACATTACTATATAACGAAAGAACTAAATAAACGCAGTATAGGTAGTTTAGGCGGCCCCGGTCTAGAGAAGAAACAATAACTCGGCAAGGCATTGGTCAAAGCCACAAATGGATCAATAAAATTACTAGTTTTTGCCATGAATTCAATTATTTTATTAAACCATTCAAAAATGGCACGAGAAGTGCCCATATGGAGTACTCGAAAAACAGTAAAAGACAAAGAAAAAATATCAGACAAAAACAACGAAAGAACTACATAAACGCAGTATAGGTAGTTTAGGTGGCCCCGGTCTAGAGAAGAAACAAACTCGGCAAGGCATTGGTCAACAGCTCCAAAAGGATCAATAAAGTTACTAGTTTTTACCATGAATTCAATAATTTTATTAAACCCTTAAAAAATGGCACAAGGAGTGCCCATATGGAGTAATCGAAAAACAATAAAAGGCGAAGAAAGAAAAATATCAGACTTTACTAAATAACGAAATAACTAAATAACCGCAGTATAGTATAGGTGGCCCCGGTCTAGAGAAGAAACAAAATCGGCAAGGCATTGGTCGACAGCTACAAAAGGATCATTAAAATTACTAGTTTTTACCATGAATTCAATAATTTTATTAAACCATTCAAAAATGGCACAAGCAGTCAGGGGCGTCACGGCCGGGGGGAGGGGGGGACGGCCCCCCAATGTTGTCGGCCAGTCGGTAAAAAATAACCGAGTCGGCGCGAAGCGCCACGATTTTTCGCCAAAACAGTTGATTTTTTTCATTAAAACAGTCGATTTTTCTGAAAATCAGTCAACTTTTCGTCAAAACATTCGTTTTTTTCTGAAAATCCGTCGATTTCTCGATAATGTCATTTTTTTCTTGAAAACAGTCGGTAAAAACATTCAGCCAGTCGGTAAATTCCTTGCCCCCCCCCCCCAAAAAAAAAAACATTTTGGCTAGTAACGCCTCTGCAAGAAGTACCCATATGGAGTACTAAAAAAATAGTAAAAGGCGAAGAAAGAAAAATACCAGACAAAACTAAATAACGAAAGAACTAAATAAACGCAGTATAATATGGGTGGCTCCGGTCTAGAGAAGAAACAAACTCCGCACGGCGTTGGTCCACAGACATAGATGGATCAGTACCACCGAACATTCGGTTATGAGCCCATGGCGGGGGGGGGGGGCGTAGTAGGTACTTGACATACTTATAAAACAGTTCACGGATTGTCCTTAAGTCAGGCATGCTAAATAGGTTCCGGAAAGGAGAAAGGGCTGATTCATATAAACACAGTATAATATGGGTGGCTCCGGTCTAGAGAAGAATCGGTTGTTCAAGAAGTTTATAAGTCAATCCGTAGCGCCTATGGGCTTATCGTCCCCAATCGGGGGCGCTATAATCGTAAGGCTTTGGGAAATTTGTACAGCACCTTCTGCGCTCCTTCTAAACTATTTCGTTCTGGCGTCACTCATGTTCTGCGAAAGAAGGAGATTAAAAAGATGAGATCATGTTATTTTAAATATGCAAAGCACCTGCTCCACTTGCCAAAATTATGTCATAACCATACATTGACGGAGAAATTCAAAATTCAATTCCCTTTTGGATGTTTCCTCATCGCTTTCAAAAATCATGGACAACAAGGCCCAACCAGCGCACGACGTCGTCCACTGCTTCCTGACCGAAGATTAAAAATTAAGTGTCTTTTCTGTGTGTTTATGTGTTTTGTTTATTTTCTTCGTTTTATTCCGCCTTTTCAAAATGGCGGGTCATAAATAAATTACTTACTTATACTAAATGTTCGAGAATGTTGAAAAAACTATCCTGGTGCAAGGTGAACACAGCGTGAAACTCTATGCCACTCGGACATTTACCTTTCTGAACTTCACCCGTTGAAGAAAAAGGCAGCTGCTATTCCAATTTCATATTTGGACACTGTAAATTCCTCCTCTACTTACTATTTGGTAAAAACCGAAAAGAGATCAATAAATTTTCGGTCACAAATATCCGAATCCGAAAAATAGCAGGACAAGACAGGAAAACAAACTAGTGCCTGTCAGAGGACGAACTTCAAGGTTCATGAACTCGTTTGTGCCCTTTTTTACAGAGATTTTCAACAACGTGAATAAGTAGTGTAATATATTTTTATTTTATATGTATGACTAGCGTAATTTAGCATCTTCTGATGAAGAAAGCTACGAAGTTGTTTTTTCAATAAACGATTTGATTGATATATCCGGTAAATTTGACGAGCTGCATAGAAAGCTGTCGGTTACAGAATTTTCTCCGCTCCACGGTCTTGTCCGTTTGCTTGAAATGTAAATGTGTATTGTGTATTCTAATTTATGTTGTGTCCTTTTTTTCTCTACGTACACCACTCTTTCTATTTTGTAGAAGTGTTATAACCCTTGTGCAGCGTATCCATGTGTTTATACGACTTCTCATGTTTTTTCAAAGGGGATACAATAGGCGGTCGCATGCTTTGTTTAAATTACCCCTCTTGCTTATTCTGCCTTTTATAATATACCTAGCTCCCTTGTGGAATTATAGGCTATTGAAATCCCCATCTTTCTCCACTGTTTCGTTTCTTGCCTAAGATTTTTAGTGCCTTTTCGGCCGTGCCGAGTCTTGCCCGTTACAGAACGCAAAGTTTCTCAGAGTCCGCTGACAACTCACACACAAGGATAAGAGAATCTTCGGTTTGTGACTAATTTTATTTGCTCTTTTTCGTACTTTTTATCCAAGGCGTGTTCAGTTTTCAAATGTTTTGCGCCGAGCAGCCGCGTACGAGAGTAGGAAGGCTGTGCAGAATCGTCAAGCGCTAACAAGAAAATCGCTAAATCCAGATGGAAAGTAATGGTATTTTCGAGAAAGTTTTTTTCTGACCCATTTCATGGTGAAAAGATCATTTCTAGTAGGAGTTGTGCTTTAAAGAACTTGGCAATTTTTTTTGTAACAGCAACGATCTGATGTCTAACTGATCCTGTTGCGCGTAGACTTGTGTCGATGTTATGACATTTCTGAAAGTGTAGCAGACATCTTACACTGTCAGAAGTGTCATAACAGATAACACAAGGATGCGCGGTTTCAACAGATAATGCGTAACATATAACACTTCGGATGTTATCTGTTGTGTTTGAAAACGTTATGCATGAAATGTTATGCATAACAAGCTTAGTTAGGAAGAGCCAAAAAAGCATCTACTGGCTTTATTCCTTATCGTCATGCTGTGGAGAAAATCAGCATATACTTTTTGGCGTTGTTTCGGTTCTTCCTGATGGTAACGATTAGTATACATAACATTTTGAAAACACAACAGATAACATCCGAAGTGTTATCTGTTACGCATTATTTGTTGAAACCGCACATCCTCTTGTTATATGTTATGAAAATTCTGACAGAGTATACAACATATAGAACAAAACCTGTCCAGTATCAGTCGTTGTTAATTTAATGAAAGCATGACCGACTAACCGTCGTCAAGCTTCCCTGTAACATAAAAAAGATGCTCGCCTAATCTGCCCTTTTGAATAATAAGCCGGTTCCCGTTAGTATCCTTTCCTGCACCAGTTTTTGTCAGAAAAAGCTAACGAGTAAAAAATCTGGAACTCCTAATCTGGGAAAGGGTGTATTAAACACGATACTACCGTTGTAACACGGTCAACATGATCATGAGCTGTAAGAATTTAGTAATGTGTCACCTCTATTCGGGCGGTGACAATTCAGATATTTTATGTGTGTCAATGAGTTTGCTCAGTTGTAATCTGACAAAATATTTACAAATCCGAGTTGTTCAGCGGCGCTTAGAGCGAACACCACTCGGCCAAGCCAAGCCGAATCAATAGGCGAGTCTGGGCGAGTCCGTCTCACTCCTAGTCATAGCGGTACTAGAAGGCCCGTATCCAGGAATTTATTTCGGGGGGCGGGGGTGGTGCCCGCGAGTCGGGCAAAAATGAAATAGATCGGAGGGAAAAGCCTATAAAAAAAATGATTATTTTTGTACGTTTCGGGGGGTTTAAAAATAAGTATTCTGACGACAAAGAGCCAAGGGGTTGCCAACTCTTGACTGTGGTGCAGGCTACGCCAAGTGCCCAGAGCTGCGCCATAAACCGAATTGTGAATAATCTATCCGGCAAAAATGGAGCCAAAGACCAACATCATAAAAAGCCTCAAGTAAAAAAGCCGCGCGTCTCCCACGGTTTCAACATAAGAAGGACCACCGCCTTCGTACGCCTCGTCAATATCAATCTTCAGCTGTTTTCTTTTACAATTCGTTCTAGGTTCAACGACCGAGTAAGAAACGGAAGCAGTCTCATCAGCAGGGGCGTCACGACTAGGGGGGGGGGGGGAGGGAGGACGCCCCCCCCCCCTCCGAATGTTGTCGGCCAGTCGGTAAAAAATAGCCGAGTCGGCACGAAGTGTCGCGATTTTTCGTAAAAACAGTCGATTTTTTTTCTTAGAAACAGTTGCCCGACCCCCTAAACATTTTGGCTAGTAACTCATCAGAACATCCGTACGACCTCCGACCAACGTTTTTGATTTCCACGTTCTCCAAAACAAGAGTAAATAAAACGCCCAAAGAAGCGCTTTGCATTGCACGTGTTCTAGTTTTCGTCAGAAACAACCAACGTCTCTGCCAGTCACCCAAAACACCAATCATGTACCACGCAAAAATGAAGCCAGAGACCAACAAAAAGTGCAGCGCGTCTCCCACGGAATCGAAGTAACCGGAATTCACACAGAAGGCGTATAATATCCTGCTCTACGACGCGGCTGCTGGGCGCAAAACGTTTGAAAACTGAACGCACCGTGGTTAAAAATTAGGAAAATTAAGCAAATTCAGTTCAATTCAATTCAATTCATTTATTTGTATCCGCCAAAGCTGGCGAGTAAAAAAAATATAATAAAATTCACACAATTGGTCTACAAACTAATAACTAGACCATATACTTTCATACAAACTCTACTTCATTTAAAAAAAAGAAAAAGAAAAAAAAACAATTAGCCTACGCTATCCTCAATGAAGTCTACCTAAACTTTAACCAAAATACAATCAACGCAACGCATCGGTCAAAGTGTGCTTTATGGAATAAACTTTTGAAAAAAATGTTTCCCGTTTCTTTTTCAGAATATCAGTGGGGTTTTTTAAACCATAATTTTCCATCATAAAAGAACTGGATTGGTATTTCGAAAACCGGCATAAAAATTTCAAAATAAAATAAGTCAAAAACAGAAGATTCTCATATCCTTGTGTGTGAAAGATTGACAGCGGACATCGATGACCTGGCAAACGTTGCGTTCGTAGGCACAAAACGGACCAATGGAGAAAGGTGGGGATTTTAGAAGCGTATAATCCCATAAGGGAGCTAGGTATCTTATAAAAGCCATCCCCTCACCTGGCGCGGAAGCCGCCCCTGTGTCTATATATATTTCCTTCTTGTGAATGAAAAGAGTTCAGTTGAATAAAGCCATTCGTATGTTAAACATCGCCTCTTGCGAGGTCACACTAGATCAGGCAGAAAAACCAAGAGGGGTCCTTTAAGAAGAATCAGCGTCATCGTCCGCCTCGTCAATTTTCGAGTCGAGGTTTATTTTAAGGCTGGGATTAAGTGGGTGGATCTAAGAATTTTAATTAGTTGCTGGGCTGATTTTTTGCCATTGGGAAAACGGACAAAATATTTGGGGAATAAATTAGGACGTACTGGTCCCTATTTTTGCCCGATGTGTGGTAGTGAGAATCAGAGTTTGTTACATCTGATGTATTAATGCCAGATCGCTGACCTGCGGGTTGAGATTTTTGGGAATGTAATTACAATAAATGAGGAAGTATGGATAATGAACGTTACTGGAAGTAAATGTTTTCAAGATTTGAAGAAGCTGGTAAGGTTCCTAAAGGTAGCTCTAGCCCACAGAGAGAATTTCCTTTAGTTTAGTTCTACTTTTCCGTTAGTGCTCTTTTTTTGTTAACATTTTTGCTATGGCCTCAGGCTTTTTGTGCAATAAATTCTATTCTATTCTATCAATTTTCAGCTAATTATGGTTCAATTCGTGCTAGGTTCAACGACCGAGGGGATACTCACTCTCTGGCACCCGGTGAACACTAGGCTACATTACAGTAATGTCACTGCTTTGCGCTTTGCCTTTTGAAACCTTATAAGGAGTTAAAAAAAAAGAGTACCAAGGTGGTAGATTCTGTCTCTCTCAGAAGTCTATGGAGGGCATGGCCGCCACTGTGGGTGAACACTCATTCCCGGCACCGGTGTGCACAGGTTTTGGGAATGAGCATCCCCTCGGGTTCAACGACCGAGGGGATACTCACTCTCCGGCACCCAATGAACACTCATTCCCGGCAACAGTGTGCGCAGGTTTGGGGAATGAGCATCCCCTCGGGTTCAACGACCAGTCGCGAAACGGAAGCAGTATCATCAGAACATCCGTACGACCTCCGACCCATGTTTCGCACGCCACAACTCGCAGGCGCAAATTAGGAATTGATTTTCGAATTCCTCCGTGGGAATTAAAATCCCACGCAATTTGTTCATTTTATGAGTTCAGCATGAACTTCAAATGGTTGATCACATCAATCGGACAAAAAAAACGTATAAATAAAGTAACGGAACAACTTTTTACCGGAACGATAGGCGGGCCAGTAAGGAAGCATGCGTGAATGACGGTAGTTCCAATGGTTTTGGTAAGAAAAAAAAAGAAAAAATGAAAACACGATTTCAAGACCATGTGCTATTTTTAATTTTCATTCAAATTCATTTTTTCCATTCTAACTCACTTTTTAACAGATAGACTGTCCTGCCAACTTAGAAGAAGGATGCGCGAATGAACCCCGATGGATTCCCTGTTCCATTTCTAGTACAGACAGGATGGAAGGAGGGGGTAACCAGGCCGTACGAGAAAATTTCCAAACATCAAACAGCTGGAACCATCCCTTCTCATTTTCACCCCCCCCCCCCGCCAACTATCCAACGACGACGGGAAGAAAAGCTTCAATGGAATCCGAGTTAACCCGAAGGAACTAAGCCATCAGAGATACCGCTACAGATAGCCGGTCAGCCGGTACGACACAGAAATCACCACTATTTATATTATTTCGTTTAGTCTGGTTTCTCTCTTTTGCTTCATTTTTTACCTTTTGTTATGTCTTTTTTCCAAAGAGTGGCACGTGCCATTTTCTATCTGGGTTCTTGACGATTAACTGAATGTGTCAGAAAGCAGAACAAACACTTGAAAACATACTGCCCCTTGGTGCCTCAAGATGGCACAAGAGGACCTAAGGTCTAAGGTAGGTCAGGATAATATTTTCACCTTAAACTGCAACTACCAGAAACAATAAGAGCTGGAAGCTGATATGGCACTTGCAAGGCTTGGTGAAAGGACGAAAGTAGGAATTTGTCGGTAGAAGCTTCAGTTATTTATTGCAGGTTCGTTTCTCCACCAACGTTGTCCCTGAAGTTCGACGGCCTGACGAGGACCGTTGCCAAGAAGGGCCGAAATGTCGCTGCCAAAGCATCGTAGCTGACGTATCCGTTGTATGCATTATTTGAATATGCACTTAATTACAATATACCTTCCCGATGAAAAATTTATCTCAAAATAGTACTATGAAGTAGTACGAAAAAGTTGCATGCAGTACTAACGATGCTACTACATGATTCTACTTCAAGGCTACCGTGTTACTGCATACTACTATATGCTACTATTAGCAAGACTGGATGCTTCTATGGCAAGACAGGATGATTCTGGCTACTACTACATAAGATTGGACCAGTCCGAGGCACATTAAATGATAGTATTCTTTGCTATTACGTAGTATTACATGCAACGTTTTCGTACTACTACCATACTACTACGCAGGCTACAAATTTTTCATCGGGTTAGTGACAAGTCTGAACGAGTTATCAATTTTGGTGATGATAATGGTGATGAAAAATAAACAAAATAACGCAAAAATATTAAAAATATGACGCAAAAGGGATTAGTCAGCTAAGATCTTCGTGAGCTATAGTTCAACCCTTCTTGGGAAGCGTCTTCGTCAGGCTACAGCATGAAGAAACGAACGTGCAATCCGGTCCACGATTAGCTTGGCGTAAAGGAGTTCTACAAATAAATATATGAAGATGATACAATATATAAAAATAACAGATAGCCCTTTATGTAATGAAGGGAATGATGACTTGGAGCACTTTTTGCTGAAGTGTCATGAGCTTTCTGATTTAAGGGTGTCTTTGCTTGGGGGGATTTTGCGGCTTCCAGACATCTTGGATTGTACATCGGCACAGATAATATGCAAAGTGTGTAGATTTATTGATGAAGGAGTGAAGTTTCGTGACAATAGAAGTTGAATTTTTGTTATATTTTGTTTAATTTTGTTGCTTAATCAGTGTATAACCTGTTCATGTATATGGCCTCTGGCCTTAAATACAGATTATTATTATTATTATTATAATAAAAATAACAAATAATAAATGATAACAATAACAGGTATTTGCCTACATAGATGGTGCTTTTCACAAGCGACTTCGCTAGCTTTATACAAGAGACCTCGGTAGCTGAAATGTAAGAGCGGTCGTCTTGTAAACGGTGGGTCCAGGGTTCAAATCTCGGCTGAGGAGCATTTTTGTAGCTATAATGTAGCTACAAATAATAATAATAATAACAAATAACGATATAAATAATATATAGATATATAACGATACTGTGCCTCTTGGTACATTCTAAGTCGGCAAGTGTGTATCCCCTTGTTCGGCTTGGCAGGAAGAGTTGTCTACCCATCGCCTACATGTCAATAAACCATGAAAGTAGTGATGAGATGAGTCAAAATAACTGACAGACTAATCCGATTTCAATGGGTGTTTACCGTACCTGAAATAAGTCGCGGTAACTACAGTTGATTTTCATCTCTAATTAGCCAGAACGGGCATAGATGGTTAACTACTTTTTAGGTATATTGGGGCAGCCTCACATATGCTTGGGGTCGGCTAATTATGAGCTGTTAGCGAACAGACGCAGAAGTCACAAAAAAGTGACGGTATCAATTAACATAACTCGAAGAGACGAGTTTGTTAAAAAAGAACAAGTAAGTTTATTTGGAAATGACAGAGCTAACTTTTAGCGAAGGAACAACACAAAGGGTAAATGTAGGTGAGTTGGAAATACATTTGGGTGGTTTCTTATGATCGAACCGAATATAGAAACGCAAATATCGATACCGAAAACGATATTTCGACATTTTGGTTTATTCCCTAATTATTATACATAATCAAATAATTAACTGCCATATATCCGAAGCTAAAGCAATATGTTTTTCGTCATTTGATGTACTATTATTCGAAGGTTTAAACAAAAGATGATGCGAAATGTTTTTGGACTAAAATTTGTCGAAATTTATGTTCTCAAATTTTAGTGAAACGAGATGTATCTGAAGCGAAAATGTTACCAAAATTTCGATATCGATATATCGGCATGGGGCCGAGCTAACGAGCTTGTGTCTCTGCCGTCCCCCTTGATTGATTTATATTGTATCAGTTACTTTAGTTCAAAGAACCTGAATCTGAACCGGATATCGAAAATGAAAATACAGAAATGCCTAATCAACTGCCCCCTATTCAACTGAGGAGCGAATTTCGAGAGATCTTCAGACATTAGTTTGCTCGAAGTGCAAATGAAGGTGAGGAGGGTAAAGATCTTTGTCAACCCATAGACACCAACTTTCTACTATGTTTGGTAACAAAACTACTGGAAGTCCTCATCCATCGTCACATACTTCCCCCTCACCACATTCCCGAGACGGCACACTGGATGACTTGGTGGCATAAGTTTCTTCAACAGAAATGGACTTGGCGATCCCTTCGAACGGTCTGCCGCTGATCATATCACCTTCCGCGACAGCTACTGTCACTGTCGGAACGTCACCATTAACATCAAGTCTTGAGTTTTCCTTCGGGCTATCGTCAACCATCAGACGAGCAGAGACTTCATCAACCCGGACATCGACACCTTTCAAACTTGCTACAGAAGACCCAGATGTATCCGTACTTGATCCAAGCCCATCGTCAAAGTCAATCCTCGGAGAATCTGATGTCGGCTTGACATGGTCATCGATAACTGCAGATGGTTCGCCAGGTTCTGAACTGATTCGGTGTCAGCTAAGACGTTTCGGATGTCTTTTGGGACTTTCGCAATCTCACTTTCTTGACCTTCGGTTCCACGGCTTCCTGAACCTGAGGGTCTGTTTCGACTGCCTTCGGTGTCGTCTCCTGGGGGGTAGGAGGTTCTTCCGTTAAGAACCAGGGACAGCGCGTGCAAATGAAGGTAGAGATCCTTGTCAACGCATAGATACCAACTTTCTACTATGTTTGGTAACAAACTACTGGAAGTCGTCATCCATCGTCACATACTTCCACCTCCCCACATTCCCGACCGTATAAAACCAGAGACTGGCCAACAGAGACAGCGAACCAGAGACAGCGCAACCGGTTGGCCAACAGAGACAGCGAACCGGAGACAGAACCAGAGACAACGCAACCAGAGACAGCGAACCAGAGACAGCGCAACCGGTTCCTAAGATCCAACCGATACGGGCCACTCATGCGCGGGAAGGAAGAAGTTTCGCCTCCTCCTTTGTGAGTTCTTTCAAAAAAATTTAAAGGAACCCTCGCACTATTTACTCTTCTACTTACAGTATTTTAAAATATTTGAATACTTTAAAACTATGCCGTGCCTTCAATATATAGCCCACGGGTTTGGCTGTTTAAGCCTTTTCCAAGACCCGTTGACTTGTAGCGAAAACGGGGAAACTGTTTACATAACCAGTTTTTCTGACGACAAAACTCCTCGCAGAGAACCGTCGACAGCGTGATACACATCGAAGGTAGCAAAACACGGCAAGTGAGAAAATCAGCGTGGTTTTGTTAGAGGGGTTAGAATGTACCGTACGAAATTGGGGTCTCCGGGTTTAGAAATATATGGAGTGATTATGGAAGTAGGTTGAGTTAGTACACTGTCGAAGTTTCATAACAGATTGCGCATAACACTTTCAAGAATAACACCTTTTCACTTAGAAAAAAAGTTTTATGACCAATTAAGTTTATACTATTTCGTGCCCAGATCTCCAACAACACCTTCAATAGATAAAAATACTACACTGTCAGAAGTTACATACGAGGGGTTGCTCACTCGCTGGGCACCACTGTACACCCACGCTGGGCACCGGCTGGGCACCGGCACCGCTGGGCACCGGCTGGGCACCACTGTACAACCACTTTGGGAGTGAGCAACCCCTCGGTTACATAACGACAACAGCAGGATGCGCGGTTTCAACAGATAACACTTTGGGATGTTATATGTTATGTTTCTTTCGTTCCCGTTAGTATTTTTACCAATTGAAGGTGTTGTTGGAGATCTAGGCAAGAAATAGTGTAAACTTAACTGGTCATAACACTTTATTTCTAAGTGAAAAGGTGTTATTCTTGAAAGTGTTATGCGCAATCTGTTATGAAACTTCTGACAGTGTATGATAGGTAAAACAGATGCTTTAAGTAAAACCATTTCGCTGTTATTGTTATTCTTGAAGTTCAGTATTTTGTGTAATTGATGAATACTTGTCTATGTAAAAGCGAAATTGTATATAGTTAGTCTATGTTTGACGAGAAAACACATTCGGTTTTTTAGTAATACCGTACGAAATGTTTTGAACAATAAAGATTGATTGATTGAAGTAAATAAGTAATACTAATAATTCTTATTTATGTATATGCTTGTGTCAGTCCCCCACCAGAGGAAAAGATGAAATCAGAACTTACCCCACACTGTAGTCAGAGGCCGGAGGAGGGTTGAAAATCACACTGTGGCATAGTAACCAATCACACCAGATCTGAAAGGTAAGTTATGGTAAGGCACCGTTGCGGTGATGCCATAGCATCAGTGTGAGTCAAACCAACAAATGCCTACGTGCGCTCACATTTCGATAACTACCATTTCGAAGGAGGAAATTCGCATCCGAATGCGCATTTTGGACTGACTGAGAATGTTAACTAAGTAATACCGTACATTTTGATAAAGTTTCGCATGCAAAATTCGCGTCACTGTGGCGAAACCTGCATGCGATTCGCATTGAAGGAGGAAATTCGAATCCGAATGCGAAGTTGGGACTGACTATTAATGTTATTTAAGTAATACCGTACATTTCGATAAAGTTTCGTATGCAAATTCACACGCGGAATTCGCGTCACTGTGGCAAAACCTGCATGCGATTCGCATTGAAGGAGGAAATTCGCATGAATGCGAATTTTGGACTGACTGTGAACGTTAACTAAGTACACCGTACATTTCGATAAGTTTCGCATGCAAAATTCGCAAGCGAAATTCGCGTCACTATGGCAAAACTTGCATGCGATTCGCATTGAAGGAGGAAATTCGCATCCGAATGCGAATTTTGGACTGACTGTGAACGTTAACTAAGTAACACCATACATTTCGACAAGTTCGCATGCAAAATTCGCACGCAAAATTCGAATACGTATACGTAATACGAATACGTATACGTAAAAATACGAATGCGAATTTTGGACTGACTGAATGTTAATTAAGTAATACCGTACATTTCGATATAGTTTCGCATGCAAATTCACACGCGGAATTCGCGTAACTGTGGCAAACCTGCATGCGATTCGCACTGAAGGAGGAAATTCGCATCCGAATGCGAATTTTGGACTGACTGTGAACGTTAACTAAGTAACACCATACATTTCGATAGTTTCGCATGAAATATTCGCAAGCGAAATTCGCGTCACTGTGGCGAAACCTGCATGCGATTCGCATCGAAGGAGGAAATTCGCATCCCCATGCGAATCTTGGACTGACTGTGAATGTTAATTAAGTAATACCGTACATTTCGATACAGTTTCGCATGGAAAACTCTTACGCGAAATTCGCGTCACTGTGGCGAAACCTGATGCGATTCGCATCGAAGGAGGAAATTCGCATCCGAATGCGCATTTCGGACTGTCTGTGAATGTTAATTGAAGCACACTTGGTATTACATAATGTTTCTACTAGATGTTCTGAGATAAATATTCCTCAATTATACATCGATGGCACATTACACCAAGGACTTGTACCGTGACCATAAACCAGAAAAAGTTTTTTTCGAATACAGTTTAGAAGTCTAGGACTCCACTGTCGAAGCCACGTAGACAAACCAGGACCCACAAGGCGGGGTCACATGGTGAAAACCAAATAAAACCAAATTTATAATTTTAATGGGGAGACGCCCTTGAGATGGAAACATTTTATAAGTACACTATCAGAAGTTTCATAACAGATTGCGCATAACACTTTCAAGAATAACACCTTTTCACTTAGAAATAAAGTGTTATGACCAATTCAGTTTACACTATTTTGTGCCTAGATCTCCAACAACACCTTCAATTGGTAAAAATACTAACGGGAACGAAAGAAACATAACATATAACATCCCAAAGTGTTATCTGTTGAAACCGCGCATCCTGCTGTTGTCGTAATGTAACTTCTGACAGCGTAGTATTTTTACCTATTGAAGGTGTTGTTGGAGATCTGGGCACGAAATAGTATAAAGTTAATTGGTCATAACACTTTTTTTCTATGTGAAAAGGTGTTATTCTTGAAAGTGTTATGCGCAATCTGTTATGAAACTTCTGACAGTGTAGTGAACTGAAAGACAAAAATGCTCCTCAGCCGGGATCTGAACCTGGACCTTTTGCTTACAAGACAGTCACTCTTCCCATTTACCTCTGTTCACAAGTCCTTCGGTAGCTCAAATGGTAAGAGCGCCTGCCTTGTAAGCAGAGGGTCCTGGGTTCAAATCTCTGGCTGAGGAGCTTTTTCGTCTTTAGTTCACTACTTGTAAAATATTCCTCAAGTCCAAGCTGACTGCGAATCATATTTGCAGTCAGTATTAGGGGTCGGCACCGTTTCTGTTTTTGGCTAAAACAGAAACGGTAAAAAACGGCAAATAAAAAACGGAACAGATACAGAAACGGTGATAAAAAAACGGAAAACCGTTTCTGTTTTTCCGTTTTTTTCCGGAAAAACAGAAACGGACCGTTTTGACAAAAAAACGGCCGTTTTAACAGGTATTTCTGTTTTTTTTCCTACTTCTTTAGGTTTATAAGATAAGATTAACAGTAAGGCGATCATTTGGAACGGTAAAGCGGCTGTTGGAAAGTGAATAGCGTGAGGAGGGGACTCAGGGAGGGTCTGACAGGAGAAGGTTGTGAGAGAAGGTCGGGTATAACTGTATAAGGTAAAAAAAAGGACTCTGCACCTGTCTAGTAAACTAAGCCCTTTTTTTATATCCATGGTCAAAAGCTGGGGTATGCTGGCAGGGGTGAGTATGGAAGTTATACGTATGTGTACCCCTTATTCCCTAGAAGGGTACCAGTTCCCTTTAAAAGCAAAAAATTTCAAGGTAAAAAATTAAATACCAAATTGTTTTAGTTCCCAGAGTACTGTATACTGATACCCCTATTTGGAAGAAGGGGCACAACTACGTGTGAGAACCATGGTCACCCCTGTCAGCATGCCCCAGCGTTTGAGCATGGGCTTCACTCAAGTGCCATATACCGATCACTTTTCGGTCGGTCGGTCGGTCCACTGTTCTCGAGTTAGGGTATTTCCAGATGTGCTAGGACGATGAAACTTGGCAGGCATATCAGGGATCTGACAAACTACCCTGGAAATAGTCACTTCGACGATCCGACCACCGTAGGGGGGAGTGGAGTGAGGGGGAATCCGAAATATTGACGCATGTATATGTAAAACTCTGGAACGGGTGATCGGATCTTAATGAAACTTGATATTTCGAACGACCTCGTGTCTCAGACTTTCCATTTCAAGTCCAGTTCGGATCCGATGAATGTGGGGGGGGGGAGGAGTCGGAAGGGGGAGACCGGAAATCTTGTGACACGCTTTAAGTTGAGCGATCAGGATTAAACTTGGTGGGAAGAACAAGCACAAGCCCTTGGTACATCATAGACAGAACTGGACCGGATTTGGGCACTGTGCGGGAAGTTGGGGGGGGGGGGGGGGGGGTCCCGGTGATCCGGAGTTAAGGTACTCCCAGGTGGGCTAGGACGATGAAACTTGGCAGGCATATCAGAGACCCGACCAAATTAACTTGGACATAGTCAGTTCCCCGATCCAACCATCGTGGGGGAGTGGAGGGAGAAGGAATCCGGAATCTTGAGGTATATATAACTTTCGAACCTGTGATCGGATCTTAATGAACCTTCATATTTGGATAGACCTCGTTTCTCGGGTGTCCCATTTCAAGTCCGGGCCGGATTCGATGACTGTGGGGGTTGTGAGGTAGAGGGGAGTACTGGAAATCTTGTGTCACGCTTAGAGTGGACCGATCGGGAAGAAACTTGGTGGGAAGAACAAGCACAAGAACTAGGTACACCCGTGACAGAACGGACCGGATCCGTGCACTGTGGGGAGAGTTGGAGGGGGTCCGGAATTTCGGTGGTCGCGAGTTAAGGTACTTCCAGATGTGCTACAACGATGAAACTTGGCTGGAACATTAGAGACTCTACAAGATTGGCTCACAAATTGTCACTTTCCAGATCCGACCATCCCTTAAAGTACAGAAATGAACTGCCAGCTCCCTCGAAGTGCGCACATTAATCGCAAAGTGAAAAATCACTTTTGACCAAACTATACATTTCATGATCCACCGAGGGTCCATGATCATTTGTGCCACAAGGGTTTTGCTTAAAACTGAATTTCTAGCACCCATAAAGTGCACATCTTTACCGAGAAGCGAAAAAAAAACTTTTGAACATTGGAATTGTTCGCTGGCTCAATCTTAGTTGTATAATTAGCCTACAGCTTTGTAGAAAAGTTTCATCAGGAATGGGAGCTTGAAGGCTTCAAACTTTCAGTACAAAACGATTCGTGCTCCTATTGGTTGGATTTAAAAAAAATGCGTCTTAACCGACCAATGGGATGCGAGACTCCGTTTCGCAAAAGTATTATTATACCAACAAGAAATAGCCAGATTAACGTTTTCCAGCAAAAGTGTTATTACACCAGCAAGAAATAGCCAGACTAACGTTTCCAGCAATTCACTCGCTCAGAATGGTTATCAAAGGCCGATAATTTAGTCTGTAAATCGAAAGTCCTATACCTCCTTCCTAATGTTAATTTTGTTGTTATGCTTCCTCTAATGATGGTGTAATATCTGTTTTGTCGGGTAGGGTGCATTCTCTATATTCTGACTCACAAATTTTTCCTTCCGAAAAGCAGAAAATGTCGGTAGATGGCATAATCGGCCGGGAGAATAAAAAACACTAAATTGCGCCGGGACGCCACGCGTATAAGTCGTAACAAAAAACGGAAATTTGGAAAAAACAGGTAGAATAAAAACAGAAACGGCTAAAACGGTCAAATAAAAAACGAAACAGAAACAGAAACGGCATTAAAAAAACGGCTACCTGTTTTCTGTTTTTCTGTTATTTAAAAAAAAAACAGAACAGAAAACGGTAGTAAAAAACAGAAACAGAAACAGAAACGGTGCCGACCCCTAGTCAGTATATGATGCAGTCATAAATAAAGCGAAGTTTTGGCTTCGAATTTGGGTTTCGTTGGGCAGACCAGTTTCGGGAAAGGTGTTTGGTATTAAGCAGTCAACAAGAATTGCTGACAAAAAGCATCTCAGGAAAAACCGTCTTCGTGGGGAAAAGTTTCCAAAGAATAGAAAAGATTGGAAAAACGTTTCAAATAGTTCAAAGTCTGATGAGGATAATATTTCTTCGTCTCGATGGCTGTCACACCACTACCAAATTTTCTCGAAATTTAATCATTCTGTGCATTCGATGTATAGTAAGTTTTTGAACAATTGTTTACCTCGTAACCTGTCACATCGCCATGTTTTATCTGTTTCGTATCTCCTTATCATTAAGTCAGTGAAGCGGCTCAAATTACATATATTTGAACCTCAATGAAAATGCGGCGTTTGAGTGGCCAGTGGCCAGCTTGAAGAAGGTAGCTCACTGCGTAAATATGTATTTTTCGAAAATCGTTATCAAGCATACAACACAGGTACAAGCACATAAGATTCCTACCACAAATACGACAGGGAAATTTCATTAGATGTAAGTCGATTATTCTTGAATAGCGGAGCAATGAAGAAAAGCATTTTCATCGGGTCTTTAAGCATTTTTAAGTGAATAGGTGATGGGTAATTAGATTGTCATATCTCAGCCCTTTTCGGTTGAGCTTTAAGTGTCAGGCCTCTGTTGCCAACTTTGCGGTTGATTCACTTGTTAAAGTTTAACTGAAAAGTCTGTTGGTGAAGACTCCTCCCTCCTGTACCATCAGTGCCTTAAAGTTTAACTGAAAAGCCAGCTTATTTGTTAAATTATTAAACTGAATAAACTGCATCAATTGGATTGTGTCAAGGGCTTTCTTTTGTTCACGATTTGTTCTAGAATGAGTTTCAGAATATCTACGGCCGTCCTCACGGCGGCAAAATTCTACTATGACGCAGAAATTTGAATTTCAGTGCAAAGGCGGCTTTTCAGTGGCCAGTGATCAGTTGAAGGGAAGGTAGCTCACTGCGTGAACGCTTATTTTTCAAAAAACATTTTAGTCAAGCATATAACACAGGTACAAGCAGCACCGCAAATCCGACAGGGAAATTCCAGTATATGAAAACTGATTATTCGTGAATAGCGGAGCAATGAATTAATGCATTTTCATCGGGTATTCAAGCCTCTTTAAGTGAATTAGTGATGGGTAACTAGATTGTCCTGTCTCAGCCCTTTTCAGTTAAACTTTAAGTAGTTACTTATTGTACTTGTTAAGTAATTATTAAAAGGAGCTTATTAATTTACGTGATAACTGTTTCCCAACCAACGTGCAATTGCAGAGCCCTTGGGATTTTTTTTTAAGTAAGTAGATTTTGTGTATGTTAGAATTTTAATTATATTCATATATTATGTGATGAAAGCAATAATAAAAATTAACTGAACTATTCAGCAATCGTGTCATCACCCAAGCGCTGTGCAGCTCTCTCGATTTACTTACCTTAATCGCGGACAGAAGAACTCCTTCGTCCGAACATTGAGTTTGCGTCTTTTCTTTCGCCTGAAGTAGCTGAAGACATCTATCGACCAAAATACGAAACATTTCAAGAGCGACAACCAATGCATTCTCCTGTAGAGCCGATCTGTACTCGGACTGCTTATCAACTCCTATGGGAAAAGAATAACCAGTAAGCACAATAACATTATTTGAAACATATTTGATAGTGCATAACGGATACTTCAGCTGAATTTTACTAGAGCTAGGGCAAGGGTCCTCTTCAGGCACAAAGCTGCTCAAGTTGGACAAACGAACTTGTTGGAAAACAAGTTGGTCAAGTTCTGTTTTTCCCACAAGTTCGTCTTTTCAACTTGAGCGGCTTTGAGCCTGAAGAGGACCCTTGCCAAGAAGGGTCGAAATGTAGCTCTAATAATTTTCAGCTGACGAATCCGTTTTGCAATATCAAATATGATTCGCAGTCAGCTTGGGCTGAAGAAATATTTATTATATGAAACGTTTTGAAAATCAATCGATCAATCAATAATTTTGTTAGCCCATACAGAAATGGCACAAAATGTGCCCATACGGAGTATATGAAAAACAATAAAGAAAGAAAAGACAAAGAAAAGAAAAAATCCAACTAGACTAAATGACGCACTATAATACAGATGACACCGGTCTAGAGAAGAGTCAAACTCGGCACGGCGTTGAGCCACAGCCACAAAGGGATCGGTAATACCGTAAAGTCGCGTAACTTTGTGGTTACGAGCCCGTGGGGGAAGGCCGAGTAGGTACTTAGCATACTTACAGAACAGTTTTTAAATCAGTTATGCTAAATAACTTCCAAAAAGGAGATAGGGCTAGAATGTGGGGGATTGTGTAAGCGTTGTAAAGCCTAGCCAAAATATGTGTACTATAACGGGTTTTAGCACTAACTAATAGACCGTAAGCTGCTCTAGACTTCGCGCCGAAATGTCCGAGTAGTACAGCACAGGTACTTTTCAGGTTGGTACCAAGTGGTAGACAGAGATAAGTTAGGGACGACCAAAGCTGGATACTGGACTAACCTAAAGAAATTGTAGCGCTATCGGAGATCGGAGCCTGGTCGATTGCAACTAAACGTGATGCATCACTCTTACTCGGATTAGATTTTAAACCGATATCCTTGTACTCCCCACTTAAAGACCTAATCCAAACATTCGGTTTACCTTCTCTTAGTGATCGCATGCCACGGGTTTGTTTAGATTTGAACTAGATTGCCGAGTTGCTGTTTTGGCTCGAGAAAAAACCCACGCACAACGTCATCTTTTCTAGATGGCGGAATTTTCCAGGATTGATTAGCAAAGAATTATAAGACCTAACTGAAAATTTTTGTATGTCTTGAGAGGAACCACACTGGTCTTGGTTTTATAATTTATTTGTATTTGGAATAAACAGTTGGAGCATTAGATGGAAATTATTATTTTGACCCTTGGCTCCCTACGTGCCATAACAGCTGTCCGGGATAATCGGCTGAGATTTAGTCTAGACCGAGTTATTTCAAACCTAGGAAATTTGGTGTTTTTTTTTTATTTGCTCGTTGTTTTACGGTGTTTTTAGTGGTTTTGAACATTCATAGTGACAGTAGGGATGGTTAGCATTGTGTGTGTGGTAGAAAGACCATTTTTTGTGGCCCACTTTAAACTAGCGAAATTCTTCTCTGTCGAAGCCAGAGTTTTACTCCGGTAAGAATATCATCAGCATAATTTCGTAGCGACAGGTCCAGACCTTGAAAAATAAAACTCGTTTCAACTTTCTTCTGGGAATCGATCACACTATTGCTAAATAGCGGGGGTGAAGTTATAGCACCTTGCTGAATACCTTTATTTACTGGGATGAACCTGTCGATTAAATCAGAGGCATTTCCAGAAAGGAACTTAACCTTTACATCTAATCTACAATACATATCACGGAGGGTAGCTATTACTGAAGCATCCAGGATTCCAGAGTCAAAAGCTCTGCTGACATCGTGTCCAGCAAGAAACAACGAACGAATGAATGAATGAAGGATTTTTGACGAACTGCCCAAGGGCGTAAGTGCAGTAGAAAAGGACAAGGAAATATAAAAGAATCGTGAAACATTCAAAAAATATTTTCCATAAAGGTTCACTAGTTTAGAATCACACGATGGGATGGACCAATAGACACTCGGATGAAGCGGTTTCAAGATGTTCGCAAGTATGGTGTGGACGTGTTCATGGCTAAGACCCTTTTTAAAACCGAACTGGTTTTCTGGATGGGAGCAGGTCTGATTAACATATCGATCACAAGAGATTCCATTAGCTTGCGGAGAAACAGTTATTGGGCGGTAATACTGACAGTCAGGACCATGTTTATCCTTTTTACGCACACGTGGAACGATCCCCGTACAAAAAGTATCCGGAACTACTCACAATTAAAAATCATCTGATAAAGTACTCCTAAGTGGCTTATAAGGGATGAAGACCCGTGAACAAGGTGGGTCCCGCATAGCTGATCACCGCCACTTGAATGTTTCTTCGTCATTCTCATTACCGCGTCGTCATAAATTTCAAGATCCACAATTTACACTTGATATACAATTTACTTGTTAATTACCGCATAGAACTGAAGTTCTATGGTACCTGCCAAAGGACTATAGGTGCCTGTCAGTTGAATGTGTGTTTGGGCGAATAAATTTCGTACAGTTTATAGTTGCTGCTTTGTTCGTCAATATCCAACACGGTAAATACTCCTTGAGCCCGAACTGACTGGGAAACATATATTGAAACAATGTATAAAACGGATACGTCAGCTACGATGCTTTGTCAGCGATATTTCGGCCCTTCTTGGCAACAACCTGCAATAAATAACTGCTCTACCTACTATAAATATCCTATTCCAGGAAATTACTTTTAAATACCACTGTTCCTTCCCCAACGCTGTCCCTGAAGTTCGCGATGTTGACTAAACTTTAGCCGACTATCTACGGATCGTGACATCACGCGAAAATTCTATATTTCCATTTCCTAACGGAACTGATTGTCCCAAGAATGGTTTATGAGTGTAAACGCGTCCGGCACCTCGCTGGCCGCTCGGCTCTATATACAAATATATAGTCTGCAACATTAATTTTTCTATTTCTTTCATGACGTCATGAAAACTTCACGGGCCGTAAAAAATCGGCTGAAGTTTAGTCAATACCAAGTTCGCCATGCCTGACGAGGACCCTTGCCAAGAAGGGCCGAAATACTGCTGCCAAAGCATCGTAGCTGACGTATCCGTTTCATGCATTGTTTGAATATATCCAACACCGGTTGAATATGCGTGTGTGTTGGTGGTGGCGGGGGAGGGGAGGGGGGGGGGGGGGGGTCGTAGTTGTGTCGGTTCCTTCCCCAACGTTGTCCCTGAAGTTCGCCAGCCTGACGAGGACCCTTGCCAAGAAGGGCCAACACGGGTTGAATATGCGTTTGTGTTGGTGGTGGTGACGGGGGGGGGGGAGGGGTCGTAGTTGTGTCGGTTCCTTCCCCAACGTTGTCCCTGAAGTTCGCCAGCCTGACGAGGACCCTTGCCAAGAAGGGCCGAGATACCTCTGCCAAAGCATCGTAGCTGACGTATCCGTTTCATGCGTTGTTTGAATATATCCAACACCGGTTGAATATGCGTTTGTGTTGGTGGTGGCGGGGGAGGGGAGGGGGGGGGTCGTAGTTGTGTCGGTTCCTTCCCCAACGTTGTCCCTGAAGTTCGCCAGCCTGACGAGGACCCTTGCCAAGAAGGGCCGAGATACCTCTGCCAAAGCATCGTAGCTGACGTATCCGTTTCATGCATTGTTTGAATATATCCAACACCGGTTGAATATGCGTTTGTGTTGGTGGTGGCGGGGGAGGAGAGGGGGGGGGGGGGTCGTAGTTGTGTCGGTTCCTTCCCCAACTGTCCCTGAAGTTCGCCAGCCTGGCGAGGACCCTTGCCAAGAAGGGCCAAAATACCGCTCCAAAGCAACGTAGCTGACGTATCCGTTTCATGCATTGTTTGAATGTATCCAACACCGGTTAAATATGCGTGTGTGTTGGTGGTGGCGGGGGAGGGGAGGGGGGGGGGGTCGTAGTTGTGTCGGTTCCTTTCCCAACGTTGTCCCTGAAGTTCGCCAGCCTGACGAGGACCCTTGCCAAGAAGGGCCGAGATACCTCTGCCAAAGCATCGTAGCTGACGTATCCGTTTCATGCATTGTTTGAATATATCCAACACCGGTTGAATATGCGTGTGTGTTGGTGGTGGCGGGGGAGGGGAGGGGGTGGGGGGGGGGGCGTAATTGTGTCGGTTCCTTCCCCAACGTTGTCCCTGGAGTCCACCAGCCTGGCGAGGACCCTTGCCAAGAAGGGCCGAAATAACACTCCAAAGCATCGTAACTGACGTATCCATGTCATGCATTGTCTGAACATATCCAACACGGGTTGAATATGCGTTTGTGTTGGTGGTGGTGACGGGGGGGGAGGGGTCGTAGTTGTGTCGGTGATGCTACCCACTTCCCTTACCTTTTAGTTGCGTGTTGTCAATTGAAAACATATTCAGAGCCAACATCTGGAGAAGTCTCTGGGGAGTTAAGGACAATGGGGAGCTTCCGACGACAGTTCTAAATTCCTTCAACATAAGGGCAGAAGATTCTTGAAAGGTCTCCATCCTGAAAAAAAAAGAAGAGAAGAAACTAAAATTAATCTGAGTTTTGAATTTTTGCTACAAAAAAAAAACAAGGACCACGTGGACGACGACTGACACCACTAATATACACCCCTATCCCCACTAATAATCTAATATACTTCACTGTAAAAAAAATCTTGCATAATTTGCTACTGGGATTAATCTTGTCTCTACTGAGATAATCTTATCTCTAAATCGTATTAATCTTATCTACTGAGAAAATCTTATCTCTAAATCGTATTAATCTTATCTCAGTACAGATAAGATTAATCCCAGTAGCCAATACTGCAGTTAACTTTAATCCTTAATCGGAAAACTTTTACAGTGTTGTTTTGATATGCTCAAATATTGCACACATCACTGAACTACTTATAAAGATTCCTTGAGCCCAAGATGACTTTGAAAGATCGCTGCTAAAGCATCGTAGCGTATCCGTTTTATGCGTTTTTTTAATAAAGTGAACTACTTTCCTGGCGAATCTCCGTTTTTTTGTGATTTTATTCTGATCTCCAACTTGGCCACCTCACATTTGACGGTGCAAAACGGATACGTCAGCAGAATTTTATTAGAGCTATATTACGGCCCTTCTTGGCAACGGTTCCTCTTCAGGCCCAAGCCGCTCAAGCTGGAAATGAACTCGTGAAAAACGTCTGTTTTTTCGTCACTGGTTTTTCCACAAGTTCATCTTCTATATATATACATACCCCCCCCCCCCCTAGTCGTGATGCCCCTGCTCATGGGTACCTATCATTCTACTATGGATGAGGAAATACTCACCCAATTTTCGTATAGAGCTTGGCCTGGAAGTTGACAAAACTTGTCATGAGACGTCGGTTGACCTGAAAAGAATTCGGAACTGGTTGATGGCGTTAACCGGATAAGTCAGCTGAGATTTATTTAAGCAAAAGCCGCGTTCGTTTTCGTCGTTGTTGGTACGAAAAACCGAATACATACCGACCGTAAACCACATTTGATAGTGCAAAACGGATACGTCAGCTGAATTTTATTAGAGCTATTTCGGCTAAGTCAGCTACATTTTATTAGAGCTATATTTCGGCCCTTGTTGTGAGCCTGCTCAGGCCGCGGCTTGAGCCTGAAGAGGACCCTTGCCAAGAAGGGCCGAAATATAGCTCTAATAAAATGTAGCTGACTTATCCGTTTTGCACCGTCAAATATGATTCGTAGTCAGCTTGGGCTGAAGGAACAGCTATTTCGGCCCTTCTTGGCGAGGGTCCTCTTCAGGCTTTTCCCATTTTTCGTTTTCCCACAAGTTCATTTTTCCAACTTGAGCGGTTTTGAGCCTGAAGAGTTGCCAAGAAGGGCCGAAATATAGCTCTAATAAAATTGAGCTGACGTATCAGTTTTTCACTATCAAACATGATTCATGTCAGCTTGGGCTGAAGGAATATTTAACGACCGTAAACCCTTATTCTAGGGTTTTCGTCGTTTCAAGAACTAACTGGATACGAAAACGTTAAAAGTCGAACTAATTTAATATTTGCAACAGCAGCAGCAGCAAAGTACAAAAATGGATTTTATCATAACAGACTATTTTAAAATTTTAAAATTTGGTTTACTGCTGAAAACTGGCTTTCCGCCTCCGCCTCCGTCCGTCGTTTCAGGAACGACGACCGAAACGACGGTTCAACCGAACAACGAAAACGCCTTATTCTCGGCAGTTCAACACCGTTCACGAACGGCGTTTTAAAGAAAACGCTTACAGTAAAACGACGGTTGGGCGGCGGACCCAACGACAAAAACGAACGCCTTTCTAGGCAAGAGTCCGCGTTACAGATTTAACCATCGGTCAAAACGGAGAAGTCAGCTACAAAAATCAAATCATGATATGGCTTAAAAATCAGAGGTAACAAAAAGCACTGATAACTAAGTTATCAGATAACGTGATAGATTACTGAGGATGGATGGTGGTGATTGCCTAAGCACATTGTGTCGGATTTCGGTCGAAATTTCGGTATAAAATCCTTTGTCCCCAAATTTCCAAATTTGGTGATTAACGTGTTTATTGGTTCCCATTCTTTATCGAACTTGGTAATACATCCAACTTCTTGCTCAGTCCGCATCGATTTCACCACATTCGGTCCGTCCCTTCGTAAATTCGGCGTTGGACTGCCTAAAGCACACTGTATAAAAATTGGGAAAACGGAAACTGGAAGGATGAAGTCTAGGAATTTCAGCAGATTCGTAAGATTGAGGGTTTGGATTCCGAGTCCAAATCCAGCCTGACGAGCAGAAGATTCGAATCCGGCCAAAAGGACGAACCCTGGATTCGAATTCGCAAATCTCTGAGCAATAGTAATGGGGAGTTTTCGCCTTAAGGAGTTCATTATTTTCTGGGAATGGTGGGCAGCTTCTTGGTATCTTACGCTGAACGTCACCAAGAATGATTGTTTCTTTTGATAATTTTATGCAAAAAGCAATCGAGTTGAGAAGTACTGTTTCTTAGTTTGTTATTTTGTTTTGTTTCCTTCGAGTTGTTTGTTTGTCCTGTATATGGCCTTTGGCTGTTTTAATACAGATATACATATATATATAGAGGTAAGACGGGTCCGTCAACCCAAGCAAACCATAACCCATGACGTAAGTACGGGTACCTACCTCTACTATTGCCAAGCTTTTCAATTCCTCCAGGATAGGGTCAGTCGGTTCTTGATCATGACTGGCTGTAGCGGCACGGTGGACCCGCCTACCGCCCATTGGGTGGACCCAAACCTCCTTTTTGACCTCGCTTTCTTTTCTCTGGCGGACTGGAGTTCTTGGCGCTTGGGCGGGAAGATTTGAATTACGCTCTTCCCGCTTCTTCCGCTCCTGAGCTTCGTACTAGGTTAAAATATAAGAGTAATTAAGAGCGTGTTCCATCCTACTTACCGTAGTTACTACGCATGACGTCACAAATTCTGGCTTTTTGAAGTCAAGGCTGGAACGATTTTTCTATTTTCCAGCGGAATATCATGCCACGGGTGAATCCGACCAATCACGTGACAGAGATTCGTGGTTACTACGCTTACCACGCTCCCGAGCGTGGTAAGCAAATAGTTACTATTAGTTACTATTTCGAGAAGGCTGGAACGGTCAGCGTAGTAACTTTCCGTGAGGTTGGAACGGATTTAGTAACTAATAGTTACTATTGGTACGAGGGTGGAACACGCTCTAAGCTCAGGGGTCAAGGCATCAACAAGATATCTCCACTCATTTGTACCTTATTTAACTCAACACTATAACGACGCTACAAAAACATAAAGAAATAACCGATAGGCCTACAGACAATATTATTAAAATTCGACAATGTATTTTAGTGTTTTACCGTATATCTAGTGTTGTATTTTAATTAATTTGACAAACCAATTGTATATAAATATTCAAATTGTCTCTTTTGTCGTCTAGTGTACGATTACTTTGTCGTCGGCCTATGCTATCCAATGGATATTTTGGTGCTAATAAATGATTGATTGGTAGTCAGTTTTTGGAATCTTCAATTCGACGAGTTACTAAAACTGAAGTTGACTAGAGTCTAAAGATGGGTGCACACAGAACGCGATTTTTTCCCGCCAACGAATTTTGTATTTTCGCGCCCCTCATTGCAGCAAATACTCTTAATGACTATCTCCCCGTGCCGATGCAAAATCTCCCCGTACTCGCGGAAGAACGCAAGAAGCGGT
Source organism: Branchinecta sandiegonensis (assembly GCA_030848855.1). Taxonomy (NCBI): domain Eukaryota; kingdom Metazoa; phylum Arthropoda; class Branchiopoda; order Anostraca; family Branchinectidae; genus Branchinecta; species Branchinecta sandiegonensis. Next base: position 11,932,632 of record JAUPMV010000021.1, on the reverse strand, counting down.
GTCACAGCTTCTCCCAAAGATCGCCGTGATTGTTTGACACAGGATTTGAGTCGTTGAGTTTGAGTCGTTACGGAGACGCTTACTCCTTCTTCCTGCGGATCACCGGCGTGTTTTTGACTCATATAGAGTATTCGTTTCGTAGACCCCACTGGCAGCGAGTACGCGAACGAATTCGCCAGGACTAGATACTTATCCGTGGATACGATACATATGACTCGAGGAACGAAAATAGGGGGGAAAGTCAACTTTATGTTCATATACTCCATATCTGGCTATATACCTTACTTATCCGTGGATACTATACGTAAGACTCGAACGAAAATAGGGGGAACAGTCAACTTTATGCTTATACTCCATATCTGGTTATATACCCTACTTAGGACAGGTAGGTTGTTGATTTCCTAAATTTCCTCAGTGCGAAATGAGGCGACGCGAAAATAATTCGACTTGGAGCTGAAACGCCGCAGCGCGAATTTTGTACCTAGCGAAGCGAATTTTTTCCGCTTGCGACGTCAAATTCGCCTAGGCGAACGCGAATTCGCGTTCTGTGGGCACCTATCTTAAAGAACATAGCGTGATGTTTGTTCGGCCTTTGGCGTTTTTGCTTTATGTTATAGTATTAGTATTTCAATGCAAGATAGACAGTTAGGCTTTCGTCCCTATGTAGGCTACCACAGACAGTTCAAACTGAAGAAACATTTCTTGACAGACCACCGTTGAGAAATATTTTATTTATTTGTTTTATTGATTATGAAACGGCGGCATGGTTATTCATTTTTCCTTCTATATACTTTTGACAGACCACCGTTGAGAAATATTTTATTTATTTGTTTTATTGATTATGAAACGGCGGCATGGTTATTCATTTTTCCTTCTATATACTTTTCTTTTTTTTCTTCCTTTTCTTATCTTTATTTATTTATTTATTTAAGTTTGACTACGGCTTCTAGAGCCATTATACATACAACACTTGAAAACAACAACAAAATACATTTTAAGATTGCGAGCCTTCTACGCAGCACGCGTAAAGTTCGCGGTTCCAAACTAACCACACAGGCAACGTCAGTCTCATATATGGACTCGAAAGAATCACGAGCATGGGGTTGCGAGAGCAAAGAATTCGGGTTTGGAGAGAAAAGATGGACCGACGCCGAAGTTCCCCGAAAGAAGGAACGCCCTCACCCACAAACATGCTAGACGCACTACAATTCCATGCAAGTCCGTGTAGCCACCGGAACGAGTTGTTATTTAGAACACGAAATGTATCTAGACACTTAACTCTCGTGTTACACACCAGTGGCAAACAGTACAGCGGAGTACAGAAAGCTCTGAAAAGAAAGGTCTTAACAGAAGCCTCGCATCTACCAAACCTCTGAATTAATATTTCCGAATTAATATATCTTTCAGTGTTCTTTCCTTTTTTGCAAAAGTATACAGATTATGGATGAATTTAAAGTGAAGATTTAGTGTGACTGCCCCACAAATCCGCCTGTAAACTCCTGCGCCTGCCGGAGGACAGCCAGTCCCAAGCCTGAATAGAGCGAGGAGGGTTAGGCTGTGGGTTTGCACCCCACACCTGGGACCCAGAGGGGAAACTCTCTGGGGGGGGGGGGGGAAAGAAGGCAACTGAAACATCAAAAAAAAAAAACCGGACTGATCTCGATAACGACCCCTGCATTCCCTTCCTGGACATGATTTTTGGACGCGAAAACGCCACTGAGGATATGGTTTTGGAATGTGCGCACAATGGCCCAACTGTCATTCAACGCGTCTACCCAGCCGGAATGGGAAGATGTATGGGCAGCGGCCCTTATGAGAGACGACTGGCGACTCTTCTTGGATGCCCTAAGCGCCTCTTGAGGTGCAGGAGGAACTGTCTAAGGTAAGGCCCCACAGGCCCAATCGGGCTTTGCTTTCATACAGTCAACGTACCGACTACAGGACACAACAGTGTGTTAAAATGTTTGTTTATGTATTCTATATTAAAATAGTTGGTTCAAATAATACAAATTATTAAACTTTAACTTGAAAGTTCGTTCATTGCTTCCATACAGTCAACGTACCGATTACAGGACACAACAGTGAGTTAAAATGTGTGTTTATGTATTCTATATTAAAATAGTTAGTCCAAATAATACAAATTATTAAACTTTAACTTGAAAGTTCGTTCGTTGCTTCCATACAGTCAACGTACCGATTACAGGACACAACAGTGAGTTAAAATGTGTGTTTATGTATTCTATATTACATTAGTTCGTTCAAATAATACAAATTATTAAACTTGAACTTGAAAGTTCGTTGTTCGGTCTGTCGGGGATCTGTCCCCCCGATGAAAAATTTGTAGCCTGCGTAGTTGTATGATAGCTGTACGAAAAATTTGCATGTATGTTCATATATGAAGTTATCAGAAGTAGAATAGAATAGAATACAATAAAACTTTAATTCAAAAATATGGCTTATCATAGCAAACTGCCAAATTTGATATTTTTTCGTCAGGTGAATAGTATCGCGTCGTCAGTGAATAGAATTTCGTCAGTGAATAGAATCGGTGCTAGTATCGCTGCTACTTGAGTGTGTGTCAATTTTGCCAAGTCTTAGGTGCTACTCCCTAGTCTTTTTTTGCTCTGGCCTCGCCATAAACATGGTCACTCGTCCGCAAGCTGGTCACTAGCACTACGTCACACTCTACCAAAAGTCAGCGGAAACTGATCCGCTGATTGAAAAATCCTCATTTAAAATAGGCTCATGGAACTTACTGTTGCAAATGCGAATGATTATCGATAATACCACAATTTTACTCTTAGCCTTGGCTACTATTTTTTTTATTAAATGGAAAAATGAACTACCTCGAATTCTTTTACACTTCTCCTTGATTGCTTAGTACCATCAAGGACAGATAATGATAAGAACTTCTGTCTTTTAGCCCCGCCGAAGAAGAAAAAATACTGCAAGCACATATGGCAATAACCTACTCTTGATGACTATCTCTCCTTGCCGATGCAAAATCTCCGGCCTCTCCGGGTACCTAGCGGAAGAAAGGCAGAAGTGGTGTCACATCTGCTTCCAAGATCGCCATGATTGGCTGACACAGGATTTGAGTCGTTACGGAGACGCTTATTCCTTGTTCCTGAGGATCACTGGCGTGTTTTGGACTTAGTCATAAAGAGTGTTGCAAGGCAGTTAGCATGTACATCAGCTAAGGTCCGCGCTGTCAATGTCGCATCGCTGTGTTCAAACCCTTTCAAGCTCCCTCGAAGTCAGAACTGAATCCGCAAGTTTGTCTCGCTTTGAATGTCCTGAGCGTAGTGGGCGGTACTACGAGTAAGGCACGTTTCCGTGTTGAAAGCATAGGTCTTGGCATTACTCCCTAGTGGTATTTTGCTCTTCTCGAAGCATATGATAGTCCTGTTTTTTGTTTGTTTTTTTCGGGTTCAGATTCATTTATTTATTCAAACAATGTTTACAACGGATACGTCAGCTACGATTCTTCATCAGCGATATTTCAGAGGTTATTAATAAATAATATTTAAGTTTTCAGCCCCTTATTAATAACAAAACCGAAGTTGATCAAAATGCAGAAAAAACCCTTTCCTGTCATCGCCCCAATCGCGCAGCAAAAACAGCGTTCGTGTCAAAAATTAAACCTCAGGACTAGTTTTTTCAATAAAGTGGTATTTGAAGGTAATTTATTTTAATAAGATATTTATAGACGGTAGAAGCTTCAGTTATTTATTACAGGTTTGTTTCCTTCCCCGACGTTGACCAAGAGGATTGACAGCCTGACGAGGACCGTTGCCAAGAAGGGCCGAAATATCGCTGATGAAGAATCGTAGCTGACGTATCCGTTGTAAACATTGTTTGAATAAATGTTTCAAAGTCAGCTTGGGCTCAAAGAATATTTAGATTCATTTATTCTTTTCACTAATTGTGCACACATAAATTGCTTAGCCTACTTTTAGGGGGTATAATTTTTGTTTGTTCCTGTTTATTTTCCAATAGTTGCCATGGCCTTTGGCTCTCAGCGGAAATAATTTCTCAAATCATATGTTATCGTATTCAGGAGTTCGGCCATTCATCGTTTTGAGGCCTAGGCCAAACGATCAGGATGAGCGAAGCTTATGATTCCCGAACGTATTCTACAAGCAACCGGAAAGTTCCCCATCGGAGACCGAAGAACACATCTCAGCACTCCAGTGTTTCCATTTTCCAGGATCTATCCTGAAATACAGGATTTTTGGATCCCGGCAGGATTTGTTTCAGGATTTTTTAATATCCGGGATTTAGCAGGATTTCCGAACTTTTTCAGAATTTTCCAGGAATTTTCTGATATTACAGACTGCAAGAATTAGGGATTTTGTTTCCAAAAAATTTTGCATGCGGCGCATTTTGCAGTGATATTCCCTATTTGAAGAAGGGCGCGTCACTTAGTTGGCACTGACTGCTTGGAATTTTTGAGGGTTTAAACAACACTGAAAGCTAGAATGTAAGTTAAGTTTTGCCAGAAAAAGGCGTATTTAAAAAATTTTGCCTGCGGCGCTTAGTAGCCTACGATGTGTTTTGGGTGCGTCGATGCCACTGTGTTTTTGTCGGTATCTTTTAAGCCCCGTCTACTGACGGCCTGTTTAATGGTAGTCTTCCCGATGACAAATTTGTAGCCTGCGTAGTAGTATGGTAGTAACACGAAAACGTAGCATGTAATACTATGTAATAGCAAATAATACTATCATTTAATGTGCCTCAGACTGGTCCAATCTTATGTAGTAGTATCCAGTAGCATCCTGTCTTGCCGTAGTAAAATGCAGTCTCGCTAATAGTACCATATAGTAGTACGCAGTAACACGGTAGCCTTGAAGTAGAAGCATGTAGTAGCATCGTTAGTACTGCATGCAACTTTTTCATACTACTTCATAGTACTATTTTGAGATAAATTTTTCATCGGGTTGGTATTACGACATATGGTTCTTTAATATTCGTTTAGTATTCTTACGGCAAAAACGTCCTTGTCCTCTCAAACTACAGAGACGATATATTCAGCTGAGTTTGTTCAAATCCTCCAGCTGTAGTCTAAAAGACCATCTTTTCAACCAGTATTTAAATGTTTTTTGTTTTTTTTTGGTAGGATTTCTTGGCAGGCTTTTTGGACTTTCCGAGAAGGATTTTTCAGGCTTTCTAGGGTTCCCGGCAGGATTTTCGAAGAGGAGCAAGTGGAAGCCCTACAGCACTCGTCAGTCCGAGCCGCCGCAACATCTACCCGTCCGTCCGGTCTGCACTGTAAAAAAAATCTTGCAGTATTCGCTACTGGGATTACTCTTGTCTTCACTGAGATAAGATTATCCCTAATTCGGATTAATTTTATCCCAATAGAGATAAGATTAATCCCAGTGGCAAATACTGTATCCTTATTCGGAGAAATTTTTTACAGCGTGGTCTGAATACTCTATAGTCTCTATCTGACCGAAAGTCCGAAACACGCCAGTGAACATCGGGAAGAACAAGAAACGTCACGCGTATCATACCGTCAAAACTGATTAAGATCCTGTGTAAACCATTCAAACAACGTTCGATGTCCTGATGTTTCTGGCTCTTCGATGAATATATGGCGATTCTTCGTTGGCACGAAGAGTTAGTCATCAAGACTATAGCAAGGCGTTTGGAAAGCTGTCCACCTGAGAGACGACTGTGGAACCTTCATGGACCTATGCGCCCCTAGTGGCTCAGGAACACCTTAGACCTTCAAGCGCCATCTAGGATATGTGCAGCACGAAAGTAAAACAGACCTTCCTTCCTTACAGGTGCAGGAGCAAGCAAGCAGGGGCGTCACAACTAGGGGGGAGACGCCCCCCCCCCCCCGAATGTTGTCGGCCAGTTGGTAGAAAATAGCCGAGTTCGCGCCGCGATTTTTCGTAAAAACAGTCGATTTTTTCTTGGAAATTTTTTTCTCGTCAAAATAGTCGAATTTTTCTTGAAAATAGTAGTTTTTCTTAAAATCAGCTAGTTTTTCGTCAATACAGTCGTTTTTTCTCAATATTAGTCGTTGTCATCTGCAAAAACAGTCGGTAAAAATGACCAGCCAGTCGGTAAATACCTTGCCCCCCCCCCCCCCAAACATTTTGGCTAGTAACGCCTCTGCAAGCAAGTCTTCCCATTTTAGTGGTGGCTTCGGCAAGCACAACCCTGTTGGTAAGCGTCGTGCTTGGGTCGTTTTCTGAGGTAGTCCTGTAGCTGTAGGCTCCTTGTTCGGCATCCGCCTTTAAAAAATACCAGGACGCTGGTTGTGTGTCCGACGCCATCTAAGATGTAAGCTTTAAGATGTAGTAAGATGTAAGTTTTTTTCACAGGATAACCACGCGCAGATATTCACAATATCTAACGCCGCGTTCACAAGCATGTTTAACCAACTATAGTTGCCTCGGCACATGCCCAAGCTTAGCCAGGCACCGAGTTATGGAGCCTGGAACTCCATGCCTGACCCAAAATCTGTGCCTACGCATGGGTGTGAGTGGTGATGCTAGGTACGTGCCTAGACATTTGTGCCTGGTTACGCATGCTTGTGAAAGGGGCTTAATGGAAGCGTGGGTCTAGTCCAGTTTTGCTCTGGCTTCAGGTAACTGAAGCGTTTAAGAAGGTAAAAAAAAACAAAGATACATACCCGTTTTCTGTTTTCTTCAAATAGAGATACAAGGGTATCCTTTGCTGATTCCACTGGGTTTGAACCCATGAGACTTCGAGTGTAATAGTAAACGGCATCCACTTTACGTTTCTGTGAAAATAACAGCTGCTGCCTTAAATCACCCTTGACAACAGTAGCGTTTTACTAAAGTTTCATGGGGTTAAGCTATACAGAGGTGTGCTTTTTAGAACAATTATCTGAACGTTCCACTACCTTAGTTTTGTTTATTGCTACAAACAGCCAAACGGAAAGTAATATATAACCAACTTGATATCAGCTAACATCGAACCGTTTCAGCTTTCTTCCGGCACTAGCAGTAAGTTGCAATCCTATTTTTTTTTTATTTTTTTTTTTACTATATTTCTATTTAGTTTGAACGCCATCTTCTTGACAAATGCGCCCCTTCCATCTCCGCAATAGATGCACAATTTGAAAGATTAATCGGAAGAAAATGAAGAGCTAATCAGGTGACAAATGATAAAGCCGAAATTAAATTAACGTATTCGGCAATTATTTCGAGGCAAAATTTACCTGGTATGGACTTTATTGTTTTCTTCTCTTACCGTTCAAATTTAGGCGACGTTCAAATAACATATCCCTACTGTACAGCAACATACTTCGTAGGACAAATTCATGCTCATGGCACGCTAAGTGCCATGAGGGTCGATGATGGACTGGATCGAAAAGCACTTCTGTGGAAAGTCGTCCTTATCGTGCGATACGGAGTATATAAAAAGAGATTAGCAAGCAGCAGTAGCAGACAAGCAAGTGAGAGTTCGTAACTCCAGAGATTAAAAGAACGCACGTTGGAACATTGTTCCTGCCCCTCCCAGTCTGAAGCTTGAAGGGGTCCTTTTAATTTTCCTGCCTCTGTTTAGTACACGTGCCTCCTACACTATATCGTGCCGTGCCTCTTTTTAACTCGATCCCGTTCGCGGGAGGCTAAGGTTGCGCTCCAGGAGCGTACGAGTAGGTGGGCGGAGCTTAAATTTCGAAATCAGAAACCTGGAACGCAAAAAGTCAACAACTGTTGACAATTTGTTAAAGGACACCTGAACAATGGAACCATACTTGAACACACCATGGAGAATGCATTTACAGACATGGCCACGGAGAGCATTCTTCTCCTGAGCGTGACGTTTTCAAAATAGGGATGTTCGTTTCTGGAGGTTTGCACATGCAGACTCCCAGACAAAAAGCGCAATTCATTCAAATCTTGTACAGCGCTGGCCGGATCGTATTGGAATTTCTTCTAGAAATACGTTTTGGCTTAACTGGCTAAAAAATATTCCAGAAGAAGGGTTAATTGGAGACATTTGTTCATTTCTAAAATGGCTCGGTACTGAAATAAGGACAGATGCAAAATGGAGCAAAAATCATAGCTTGGAAACACTATTTCGTGTTTGGATTGGGTTTTCTGCAGGCAATGTTAACGGAAGTCATATGGATAGGGATGATACTTGGTACTCTTCATTCAGTTGTCCTTTAACAATCGTTAAGTTCTGGAACGCAACTACGAAGCCCTTCGGTGGAAAGTCGTTCCTTATCTTGCGATTACCTACTGATACACCCTTAAAAATTACTCGCTCTCCTTCTTTACAGGCACTAGGTAGGGCTCTCCAGGAGTCTTACGTTACAGGTCTGGGACATAACACCGGGTCCACAGTTTAATTTACGCTGAATGAATTTAATTTCTATGAATAGTGATTTGACTTAAGCTGCTTGGACGACAAACCAAAATTCACCGAGACGCGGAGAATTTGAATTTCAACACAAGCCTGCATTTCCATGTGTTACGGACACTAAGCTAGGCAATTCACGGTTGAAAAAAAGTAGGAAAGGGATGATAAGATATACCCTTTTGCTTTATGACTGTTATTTTTCGGCAATGGCTTAACTTTGTGCTGAATATTTCAATCATAGAGGGACAAGCACATAGAGGTACCACTAATCCGAAAGAATAAATTCATTCGATAAAATCGATTATCTGTAGATAGCGGATAAACGAAGTAACGCGTTTTAACAGGTTTCAGACCTATTTAAGTAAATAAGTGAAGTGTAACTAGACTGCATCGAATCGAACGTGATACTGAATAGTTGCGACCCTGCAGGTTGACCACTAAACGTAGGAACGCTCGAAATAGCTGGATGATGATTCACCGAACAGTTGGGCGTACAGTATTAGATTTAAAACTCGAGAAGCCAGCATTTTCGTACGCGGAGGACTATCAGACGTATGTGACGCAGTGATCTCAGCCCTATTCAGTTAAACTTTAAGGAAATTCAGGAAAGCCGGCATGACTCACCGATAGCATAGCGATCAGGGCAAGTTGACTATAGGGTTTCCCGTTCTTAGGATTGACAAGCTGAGCCTTCGAGTACCACCTTGAAGATAAAAAACGAAATTTATTCTCCAATATCGGTTACAAAACTACAAAACTATTTTGTATCAATCTCTTACGAATTAGACTAGGAACACCGAGCTCTTCCAATACACTAATAGACCAAAAGAGATTCTTAAGCCTGGAAACCAGACTGAGCATCCACACTTTCATATTGGACGAAGATGGTGTAGACGCATCTGATTTCCAGTGTGATAATTAACCCTTCACATAATATTCAACTTTCATAAACGTAACGGTTCGTATGGGAGTGGTGACCGCATCTTTATACGAATCTTGGGGCTGCTTTGCATACTACAATTCTTGAACTGTATGATGGTGGGTTTACACACTGCGTAAAATTCCAAATCTCAGCGTATTTTATGCACGTATTTGAGCTTGAAAAGATTTCTAGCAATACGGACGTATGTATATACAAAACGGACCGATTTCTCAAATATATCCGTATTGCTAGAGATCTTTTCAAGCCCAATTACGTGCGTAAAATACGCTCGTATTTCAAAATACGCTCGGATTTACGCAGTCTATAAACGTAGCTTGAGTCATGGAAACTGTAACAATTCTTACACCAATCGGTGATGAGGTCACCTTGCTTATTCTCACAGTATGGTAGAAGTGGGTTACGTGAGAAGTTTATTCAACTACAACAAACTTTTGGAGGGAGTAAACCTGGGTTCCCACAGACTATGTCAATGGCGTCCTTGTCTCAAATGCAAAACTTGAAGTTTAACTGAAAAGCCAACTTATTATAGTATCTTGTCTCCGAATACACTGAACTATCTCGACCCTGTTAGGGCTCTTTTTTTTCATAACAGGGTTCTCGTAGTGACGCTGCGAATATTGACGGCGTCCCAAGCAAACGAAAATCACAGAAATCCTTCGCATTTTAAATTTATTCAAATAATGTATACAACTGATACGTCAGCTACGATGCTTCAATTTCGGCCCTTCTTGGCAAGGGTCCTCGTCAGGCTGTCAATCTTCAGGTCCAACGTCGGGAACCTGTAATAATGTTTCCTTCCCGACGTTGGACCTGAAGATGGACAGCCTGACGAGGATCCTTACCAAGAAGGGACGAAATATCGCTGATGAAGCATCGTAGCTGACGTATCCGTTGTATAGCCTACATTATTTGAATAAATTTTCAAAGTCAGTCCGGACTCAAGGAATATTTAGCATTTTAAATATAATCAAGGACGTGCTTTTTTTATTCGGTAAAATAACCAGAGACAGAAAATAAAGCTGCTGCTGCGACTCTGGCTGCAGAATAGGTTTACACTGGCCTGGGTTACTTGATAGCCTGGTTTGGGCCAAAGTTTTGTTTTGGACAATCTGATGTCATGTTGTTGCTAGTATCTGAAATAAGACGGATCGAAGTTTATTATGAATAGTTTAGATGAAGGCTGACAGAAATTCAACATCGGATTAGTCTTAGTTTTTTTTCGTCTTTTTTCTTTAAATGTCATCTTCTGTTTTGTTGTGAACGTTTAGTTTAGTTGTGTATTCTAGTTTTAGGTTGTAGCTGTGAAATGCCGTGCACTGGTTTACTCACAAATAAAGTACCTACCTATAGCTACCAAAGTCTCAAATATCTCTCGCACAGATGCAAAATTTCTTATTCGCGAATGCTAGACTGTAGCATTTTCGTCGCGTTTTCAGGCATGATTAAGTGAAGACGTGATTTGTAACTACACTGTCAAAAGTTTCATAACAGATAACACAAGGATGCGCGGTTTCAACAGGCAACACTTTCGATGTATTCTGTTGTCGCAACAAACGTTATGCATGCAGTGTTATGCATTGCCAGGAAGAGCCAAAAAACGGCAAAAAAGCATCTGCTGACTTTTTCTTTGTCGTTATGACATCGGAAAATTCAGCAGACGCTTTTTTGTCGTTTTTTCGGCTCTTCCTGGCAATGCATCTCATGGATAACATTTCATGCATAACGTTTGTCGCGACAACAGGTTACATCGCAAATGTTGTCTGTTGCAACCGCGCATCCTTGTGTTATCTGTAAGCAACTTCTGACAGTGCAGTCAAGAATCACAAGCAGGCTTGAAAACCAGATGAAACTGTGTTAATAGTTGCGTTTTTGATCGAAGTTTGAAGTTACCTTCAAACTCAGAGGTCTCGATTTAAATACCGTTTTTGGTCGACGGTCACAGTTCCTTTGTCCTTCAAAGTCTGACTGTCGAACTTCGTGAGCTAGCAAGTCCGAAGTTTGCTTGAATCGTAGAAGAAACATCGACCGAGCAAGGATCGCCAGAGTCGTAAAAACACTAATTAAGCAAACGGTCAACTTCGACGGCGTTCGAAAACGGAAATTAAGCAACCGGATAAGCGAACGGCGAACAAAACTTCAATCAAAAACGCAACTAATCATTGCTCTGCCCCGCTTAATTAACGATTTTGTATTTGTGTGCAAGGTCTTTCAAACTTCAAATATTCAGGATCAACAACAGACCCGCCAACCCCGCCAATGTAACCCGCCAAATACACAAGGTGGTAGCGGAGTAAGGAGTTACAGAAGGAGAACGCATGTCCTCGTAGAAATTCAAATTGCGCGGTCTTACTGTGAAAATGGTCATGTCGTAGTGACGTTGAGAATATGGAGGGCGCCATATTTCAAATGCAAGATACAAAAATATGGTGGCATTTCAGTTAAACTTTAAAAATTTTCAACACAAATCAATAGTGTCGACACGCAAATACCAGCGACTTCGATTTTCTGTCGTCTCCTATGTTACAGAGGGAGAACCCATGCCCTCGTAGAAATTCAAACTGCGCGGTCTTACTGTGAAATTGATCGTGTCGTAGTGACGTAAATGTAAAAAATCCCTCAATACAGACTAATTTAGTGTTTTCAACTACAAGATACAAAACAATGGTGGCATTTCAGTTAAACTTTAAAATTTTCGACACAAATTAACAGCGTCGACAGGCAAGGTGTTGATACAGATGCTCAAGCGATTGTTCCAAATTGGCACTGTTCCAAATTTGTGTGACCAGGTTAACTCTGAGTAGCGTTTCCAATAGTAATTTTTATCCGCCAGGGGTGTTGAACTTAATATGGCAAACTACCGCTTAATTAACATGAACAACACTAACATCCTATTTATAACACCAATATAATTTTTCTTTCTCTGTCGGATTTGTACCCCCCCCCCCCCCCCTCCTCCCCCTACATTCAGTAAATATTCCTTGAGCCCAAGCTGACTTTGAAACATTTATTCAAATAATGCATACAGCGCATACATCAGCTACGATTCTTCATCAGCGATATTTCGGCCCTTCTTGGCAAGGGTCCTCGTCAGGCTGTCAATCTTCAGGGTCAATGTCGGGGAAGGAAACAAACCTGTAATAAATCTTCTAATGTTTCCTTTCCCGACGTTGACTTTGAAGATTCACAGCCTGACGAGGACCCTTGCCAAGAAGGGCCGAAATATCGCTGATGAAGCATCGTACTGACGTATCCGTTGTATGCATTATTTGAATATATGTTTCAAAGTCAGCTTGGGCTCAAGGAATATTTATTTAGGAAAGAAAATGTGATCTCCGAAATAATCCTGGCATTAGTCCGAAACAGTTGTGCCACCACCTAGTCCAGGTCTGGGTCAACAACAGATATCCCACGGTTATATTTATGGAATGGAACACACCCAGAGCAAATCAAAAGTTGCATTTTTTTTTTGTCAAAAGAGATCAAAGGCCTCTCTCCCAAGTCCTCTCTAACTGAACCGTTTTCTGGTAAGGGGAGCCTGGTGCCGTTCGCTGAGCCGATTGGTCAACTCACCTCGGAGTTGACCAATCTCCTTTCTCCGCAGGCCTGAGCAGAAAGGACAAAAGCCTTGGTCCAAAAACGGTCAAAGGAGCAGTGACGAGTAAGCGCTTGGTGGGAAAACGGGCAAACGAACCAAGACCTTGGTAGACAGGTGACAAAAAATGCGACTGAAGTATCAAAAATTAGAAGCTCTGTGCCAAAAACACTATATGGCGCAGGCGCATTTATCCTATCTGCAGCTGTATCAACAATGACTATCATTCGACTTACAAACTTAAGCCTCCCTCCATCTCGCCATCAGTATCATTTATCACAGAAAATAACTCTAAATCATGTCCTTTCTAAGCATTTCGATTCGCTGACGGATTCACTCATTCGCCCTTCTTTACAGAAACAACCTAGATCAGACACTCAAGAAATATTACATAACATGCAGTAAAGGAATGATTCTTTGAACATTGGTTAACTTTGAACAGTGCAGTTTGGGGCTAAATGGTAATATGAAGACCCATGGTGTCCTGGAACCCTTAATTAGCACTTTTACTGACTGCTGGTTAACTTGTGGCAAATTATGCTACAACCACACCTAACGGATAAGTTTCAAGTTTAGAATGCAAGTATTACCCTTTCCAAAGTCCCTCTTCTCTACCGAAAATCATCTACAACTGAACCCAATCAGCGCATGACCTATTGTCCTGTGTCCTGGCCGAAGATTAAATTTCTTTTTATCTTGTGGGCTTTGTTTTTGTTTATATTTCTTTCTTTCATTTTATTTATTCTCCGCTTTCCAAAATGGCGGGTAACAAATAAATTACTTACTTACTATATTCAAATAATGTATACAACGTATACGACAGCTACGATCCTTCATCAGCAATATTTCGGCCCTTCTTGGCAAGGGTCCTCGTCAGGCTGTCAATCTTCAGGGTCAACGTCGGAGAAGGAATTTGCCCGAATAAGATATTTATAGTCGGTAGAAGCTTCAGTTACTTATTACACGTTTGTTTCCTTCCCCGACGTTGACCCTGAAGATTTACAGCATGGCGAGGACCCTTGCCAAGAAGGACCGAAATATCGCTGATGAAGGATCGTAGCTGAGATATCCGTTGTACGCATTATTTGAATATATGTTTCAAAGTCAGCTTTGGCTCAAGGAGTATTTACTTACTTACTTTACTTTTGTGAACGAAAATGGCACTGCTCAAATTAACTAACGTTCATAGAATCATACCTCTACTGTAATTAGGAAACATGCTTTTGGGGAAAATTAGTATAAATGGTTCAAAAACGTTCTAAAGTCTGTACTGCTGACTTTGGAAGTGTGTTGTATCTAGGTAGTGACTGGAAAAGAGGTGAACGCGCGTAATCTCATCTATTCACGTGTTGGCGATTCAAAAGTTCTGCGCAAGAAGCAACATGGCGCGCATGCGCGGCACTATCCTCTCCACCCAGGCACGTTCTTTGGGGCGCATCCACCGGTTATAGCCTACTACTTCAAAGTTGAAATTTAACAGCACACCAGCAACTGATAAAGCGATTAAGAGAAAAGCATGTGAGAGCGATTCGAAGAGATCGACCTCGGCAGTTTCGGCAGTTGCATCGAGCAGCTTTATGAAGCTCCTGCGAAAAACACCGGATATTAGACTACGATACCCTGATTACCTACTAAAAAGCCAGGCGTATACGATCGTATTATTTTAAAAAATGACAGATGGAAGGGACAGTCGTGGACTCAAGCCCCCTCCCCCCCCCCCCACTGCAGACACTCCACATACATACTCGAACCATAACCGAAAAAAAAAATCGTTTCCGGTCCGGTTGGACATGCCGACTATTTCCCGGCCCAAAAAGACACAGTACTAAAGGCAGTAATGGTAAGGCATTGAGATATTGTCGTACCGTTACCACGGTTGGTTTGCCAAAAAAGTTGTTATTATTTTCTGATTTTCAGGTTTTAAAAAATACCAGAAAGAATCTAAATTCTCAAAAAATCAAGATTTCAAAAAATTTCCCCGTGGTTTTCGTGGTTTTTGTTTACAGAATGGTTGATTTATTGTTGTCTGGCGTGACAACACTGGCCGCAATGGGAGGGGTTGGCAATTCCGGAGTTCTGTCAATCGACCTTGTGTCTCTTTTTGGCGGGTAAGGACCAGTCTTCGGAAGAAGAGACCGCGAAATAAAGGCCATAAAGGAACGGCTACGAGCATTACAAAATTTTATCCAAAACTGATATTTCCGCATCACCAAAGCAACTCACTAATTTGACCTAGCCGCCACCTTACTTAAGGCTGCTCTGCTCATCTAAAATTGCCACAGCCCCCGTTTCCTTATCTACGACTTATTTATCAAGCCCTGACCCGATGAAAATGCGTTGCTTCGTTTCTCCGCTATTTACAAATAACCGATTTCACATAGTGGAATTTCCCTGTCGTATTTCTAGTACGTCTATGCGCTTGTACCTGTGTTGTATGCTTGACGAAAACGATTTACGAAAAGTAAGTGGTAACGCAGTGGGCTACCTTCCGCAAGATGATCACTGCCCACTGAAAAGCCGCGTCAGTATTGAGATTCAAATTTTCCGCGTCATAGTAGAATTTTGCGTGGTGAGGACGGTCGTAGATATCCTGAACGTCGTACTAGAGCACATAGTGACAAAAAAAATGTTCTCGGTTGTACGTGTAATGTAGCGTCCACCGTTGCCAGTTTTTATGGCACTTGCAGCTCCGCTCAAGTGCCATATACCGATCACTTTTCGGTCGGTCGGTCGTTCGGTCTGTCCAATCATCTCGAGTTAGGGCACTTCCAGATGTGCTAGGAGGATGAAACTTGGTAGGCATATTAGGAACCCCACCAAACTGACTTGGAAATTATCGTTTCCCTGATCCGACCACTGTGGGGGGAGTGGAGGGAGGGGGAATCCGGAATATTGGCGCATGTTTAACTATTGAACGGGGAATCGAATCTTAATGAAACTTGATTTTGGAAAGATCTCCTGTCTCAAATGTCACAGTTCGAAGTCCGGAATGGATCCGGTTACTTTGGGGGGAGTTGGAGGGGGGAACCGGAAATCAAGTGACATGTTCAGAATGCACGGATCGGGATGAAACTTGGTGGGAAAAACAAGCACAAGCCCTAGATACCGAGTTGAAAAGACCGGACCGGATCCGAGCACTGTGGGGGGATTTGGAGGGAGGGTTCCGGAATTCCGGTGATCCCGAGTTAAGATGCTTACACATGTGCTAGGACGATGAAACTTAGCAGGCATATCAGGGACCCGACTAAAATAACTTGGAAATAGTCACTTGTCCCATCCTACCACCGCAGGGGGAGTGGAGGGAGGGGGAATCCGGAATACTGACGTATTTATAACTTTTGAACGGGGAATCGGATGTTAATGAAACTTGATATTTGGAAAGAACTCGTGTCTCAGATATCACACTTCAAGTCTGGAATGGATCCGGTGACTCTGGGGAGAGTTGGAGGGGGGAACCGGAAATCGTGTGACTTGTTCAGAGTGGACGGATCGGGATGAAACTTGGTGGGAAGAACAAGCACAAGCCCTAAATACATAGTTGACAAGACTGGACCGGATCCGAGCACTGTGGGGGAGTTAGGGGGGGGGGGGAATTCCGATGATTCCGAGCTAAGATGCTTACACATGTGCTAGGACGATGAAACTTGGCAGGCGTATCAAGGAATCGACAATTTTAGCTCAAGAACAGTCGTTTCTCAGACTTGACTTTCGTGGGGGGAGTGGAGGGGGGGGGGGGTAATCCGGAATCTTGAGAAATGTCCAACTTTAGAACGGGTGATCGGACCTTAATGAAACTTGATATTCGAAAAGAACTCATGTCTCAGCTGTTGCATTTCAAGTGCGGACAGGATCCGATCAATGTGGGGGAGTCAGGGGGGGGGGGGGGGTCGGTAATCTTGTGACACGCTTAGATTGTAGCGATTGGGATGACACTTGGAAGGAAGAAGAAGCATAGCCTAACATTAGAGACTTGACAAGATTGGCTTATCAATCGTCACTTCCCAGATCCGACCATCCCTTAAAGTACAAAAAATACTTTTAAGCAAAATCTGCATTTTCATGATCACCATGAGCCCATGTTCATGTTTGCCTCAAGGCCTTTCTAGCACCCTCAAAGTGCGCATCTTAAGCGAAAAATTAAAACAAGAGCTGTAAGCTCATATGGCACTTGCATGTGTCAAGATGATTTGATTGATCAAAAGTAAGTTTCGACTTTGCGGTTGAGATGCGCGCTATAAGGGAGCTGGAACTTCATTTGTCAGCAAAACCCTTAAGGCAAAACTGCTAATGGGCTGATGGGCATCACGAAAATGCATATATTGCTTAAAAGTATTTTTTTTACTTTGCGGTCAAGATTGGTACTTTAAGGAATAATCGGATTTGGGAAGTAGCAATTTCTAAGCAAATGTTGTTGAGTCTCCAATATTCCAGCGAAGTTTCATCGTCCTAGCACATCTGGAAGTACCTTAACGCGCGATCACCGGAATCCCAGACCCCCCTCCCCCTCCTCCAACTCCACCCACAATAACCGGAGCCAATCCGGTTCTGTAAATGATTAATCCAGAGCATCTGTTTGTCATTCCCACGAAGTTCGATCCAGATCACACCAGTCTAAGCGGGTCAAGTATTTTCCGCCCTCCCCCCGATAATTGCCGGATTCGGTCCGGAAATGAAAAAGGTCACAAGAGAAAAATGTCCTCTGTTTAATTATTAAATTTCACTCGAATCCGATCACCCGTTCCAAAGTTACGCATGACTCAATATTCCGGATTCCCCTCCCTCAACTCCCCCCCCCCCCAAGATTATCATATCGAGGATTTTTTTTTTTATTAGTCAGTTTGACCGGGTCCCTGATATGCCTTCCAAGTTTCGTCGTGAAAATCCCCCCATAAACGGAATTCCGGGATACCCCTCCTCCCCCCCCCCCTCAAGTGTCCGGATCCAGTCAAATTATGTAAAAGATTTACACGGACCAGATGTTTGTTCTTCCCAGCAAGTTTCACTCCGATACCATCATTCTAACCGTTTCTCGAGATTTCCGGTCCCCCCCCCCCCCCACCCCACCCAGCTCCCCCGCGGTGCACGTAGCCAATCCGATTCAGCAAATGACTTACCTAGAGCATCTGTTTGTTCTTCCCACAAAGTTCCATCCCGATCCCTCCATTCTAAACGGGGCACGTATCCCCCCCCCCCCCAATAGTTGCCGGATCCGGTCCGGATATGAAAAAAATCATCGGAGAAATGTCCTCTGTTGAATTCTTAAATTTCACTCGAATCCGATCACCCATTCCAAAATTACGCATGACTGAAAATTTCGGATTCCCCTCCCTCCACTCCCCCCACCATTATCTGATCGACAAAATTTTTATTTTGAAGTCAGTTTGATTGGGTCCCTGATATGCCTGCCAAGTTTCATCGTGAAAATCCCCAAAACCACCATCACCGGAATTCCGGGACCCCCCCCCCCCCCCCATAAGTGTCCGGATCAAGTACAATGGTCTAAAGGACTTATCTAGAGCAGATGCTTGTTCTTCCCAGCAAGTTTCACTCCGATCCCTCCATTCTAACCGTTTCTTGAAATTTCCGGTCTCCCCCCCCAAACTCCCCCCTGCCTACCGAATCCGGTCAAGACTTTAAACGGGACATTACAGATATATATTCTGTTCAGTTATGAAGTTTCATTAAAATTCGATCATCCGTTCGAAAGTTACACACTTCTCAATTTCCCGGATTCCCCTGCGGATTCCCCTCCCTCCACTCCTCCACCATTATCTGATCGACAATATTTTTATTTTGAAGTCAGTTTGATTGGGTCCCTGATATGCCTGCCAAGTTTCATCGTGAAAATCCAAAAAACCACCATCACCGGAATTCCGGGACCCCCCCCCCCCCCCATAAGTGTCCGGATCCAGTACAATGGTCTAAAGGACTTATCTAGAGCAGATGCTTGTTCTTCCCAGCAAGTTTCACTCCGATCCCTCCATTCTAACCGTTTCTTGAAATTTCCGGTCTCCCCCCCCCCAACTCCCCCCTGGCTACCGAATCCGGTCAAGACTTTAAACGGGACATTACAGATATATATTCTCTTCAGTTATGAAGTTTCATTACAATCCGATCATCCGTTCGAAAGTTACACACTTCTCAGTTTCCCGGATTCCCCTGCCCTCCACCCCACCCCCCCCAAAATGGTCGGATCAGAAAAATGATTATTCCTAATTTTGTTTGGTCGGGTCTGTGTTATGCCTGCCAAGTTTCATGGTCCTAGCACAACTGGAAGTACCCTAACTCGAAAAAGTGTGACAAAATGCCCTAAATTTTCAAGTTTCCAGCGCCCCCACTTCCCCGCACATGGTCGGATCGGGAAACTGATTATATCCAGGTTAGTTTGGTCGGGTCCCTGATATTCCTGCCAAGTTTCATGGTCCTAGCTCATCTGGAAGTACCCTCACTCGAAAAAGTGTGACAAAATGCCCTAAATTTTCAAGTTTCCAGCGCCCCAACTCCCCCGCATATGGTCGGATCGGGAAACTTATTATTTCCAGGTTACTTTGTTCAGGTCCCTGATATTCCTGCCAAGTTTCATTGTCCTAGCTCATCTGGAAGTACCCTAACTCTTAAAAGTGTGACAAAATGCCCTAAATTTTCAAGTTTCGAGCGCCCCCACTCCCCCGCATATGGTCGGATCGGGAAACTGATTATTTCCAGGTTCGTTTGGTTGGGTCCCTGATATTCCTGCCAAGTTTCATTGTCCTAGCTCATCTAGAAGTACCCTAACTCAGAAAAAAGTGACAAAAATGCCCTAAATTTGCAAGTTTCCAGCGCCCCGCACTCCCCCCCCCCCATATGGTCGGATCGGGAAACTGATTATTTCCAGGTTAGTTTGGTCGGGTCCCTGATATGCCTGCCAAGTTTCATTGTCCTAGCACATCTGGAAGTACCCTAACTCGGATATGTGGGACAAAAAACTCGGACCGACCGACAGACCGACAGACGGAATTGTGATCGGAGGCTGCAAGTGCCATAAAAATACTTTTGACAAAACCATTTATATTCATGATCCTAAAGGGCCCAGGACCGTCTTTGCCTCAAGGTTTTTGAATACGGGAATTTCTAGCGCCCTTAAAGTGCGCATCATCACAGCCAAGTGCAAATTTTTTTATTTTTTTTTTAACAAACGCGACATTCTCGTGATTCCCAAGGATCCATTGTCATTTTTGTCAGAAGCTTTCAAATGATCACAACAAACGCAGGAATTGGCAAATTCCTACTTTCATCCTTTTACGAAGCCTTGCAAGGGCCATATGGGCTTATAGCTCTTGTTTAATTAAACTGAATTAAATTAAATAGTATGTCTTAAGTGCATTGGCTTCATGGCTGACATTCGCAAACTGAGAACAGCTTATATCCGACTTTTGCCGCCGAATGCTTGTGTTGTACTGCTGGCTCGTTTTTATTTGATGAGATCAAACCAAATAGTGTGTCTTAAGCGCGTTGACTTCGTGGCTCCCCGGATTCCCTTAGCATAGAACAGGCACTATCCGGATCTTGCCGACTTAAGCTTTCTGTCAGAAAACAAACTTTTTTTTAGGACTGTAAAAGGATCAAGGTAATTCGGAGGAGGTTCAGGTGGTTAGAAGTGCCATCATGGGACAAAGTATGATATTTCACTCGATATAACTATCATTAAGGTTACTCCAAAACCAAGAAGTTTTCTATGTTTTCTACGCAGCTGAGCTAGAACTAAACCATCCACCAAACTAAGAAAAGCTTCCCAGCCAAGCCCCATGGCTGCTCGCAGCATTCAACATTTCAAAGTCTCATTTGTTTGTACTACACTTGAGGTATTCTTAAAGGACCCCTCGCACCATTTACGATTCAACTTACAGTATTTCAAAATATTTGAATACTATAAAACAAGGCTGTGCTTTCAACAAATAACCCACGGTTGCGGCTATTTTAAGCCTTTTTCCGAGACCCGTTGACTTCCAGCGAAAACAGGGAAACAATTTACATAACCGTTTTTTCTGATGGAAAAACTTGTCGCAGACAACCGTCGACAGCGTGATATACATCGAAGGTAGCAAAACACGGCAAGTGAGAAAATCAGCGTGATTTTGTTAGAGGGGTTAGAATGTACCATACGAAACTGGGGTCACCGGGTTTAGAAATGAGTGATTATGGAAGTAGGTTGCGTTAGTATTATAGGTAAGACAGGTCCTTTAAGGTTTTTAGGCATGAGAAAGGTTTGTTGATACCATACAATTCGTGGTCATGGAAATTACTTTAAAAAATACTAAACAGACCTTAAAAATTATTAGTGTCACATCAACAGCCCATGACTATCTGATCATCAATCGCAACTTCTAAAGGGCGTCCTACTGCACTGATTCTCTCATTCGTTTGTACTACACTTGAGGTATCCTCAAGGTTTTAGGCATGAGAAAGGTTGGTTGATACCCTACAATTCGCGGTTTGGCTGTAAATTAATTAAAAAAATAGTAAATATACCTTAAAGTTATTAGTGTCACATAAAGGCCCAAGGCTATCTGATCGTCAATCGCGACTATCAATGGCATCCTACTTCACTGATTCTCTCATTCGTTTGTACTACACTTGAGGTATCCTCAAGGTTTTAGGCATGAGAAAGGTTGGTTGATACCCTACAATTCGCGGTTTGGCTGTAAATTAATTAAAAAAAATAGTAAATATACCTTAAAGTTATTAGTGTCACATAAAGGCCCAAGGCTATCTGATCGTCAATCGCGACTCTCAATGGCATCCTACTTCACTGATTCTCTCATTCGTTTGTACTACACTTGAGGTATCCTCAAGGTTTTAGGCATGAGAAAGGTTGGTTGATACCCTACAATTCGCGGTTTGGCTGTAAATTAATTAAAAAAATAGTAAATATACCTTAAAGTTATTAGTGTCACATAAAGGCCCAAGGCTATCTGATCGTCAATCGCGACTCTCAAGGGCATCAAACTGCACTGATTTCTCGGCAAGTTTTTCTGATATGTTTCTTTTGTCCACATCAAGACGGAATATTGGCAACTGGACCGGGTGACCCGACCTGATGATACTATTAACTTTCGACCACCATCACTATTAAATTAAATTAAATTAAATTTTATTTGTAACCCGTCTAGGTAAAGACGGAGTATGGTAAAAAATAAAAAAGAGAGAAACAACATAGCATCAACAACAAGCAAAATAATTAAAATTCAGTAAACCGGAACATCATGGAGCTCCTATGGCCACCGGATATTCCGCCAAACCGAAAATTTTACCACCCGTCGGTAGGACTAACGGGTTCAACCACCTATCAATCCGACCCCCCAAGATCCGACAGATCAACCATGGTAATCCGAAAAGTTCGGCCACCCAACATTTATACCACACCAGACCGTCCAACCACCAAAATCCAGGTGAGCTTCCTGCGAAACCGGCCAGGTGCGCTACGAAATTGCATTATCATCCATTCGCTAACGAAGCGTTTAAAATAATAACTTACTCTTTTGCCATCGCATAGTTGGCATTCGTTCCCTCCATACTCTGCTCCTTATACCGGGCCAAGTCACCCAAGGCAATATAAACTTTCTGGCCTGCCACTAGGGCCAAACCGGCCATACCCATACCATGATGTTTCTTTTGAGGTGTTTTAATGAATTCTTCGAAGTTCAAGCTGTAGGTGTTCTCGAGTGTGAGGATGACGTGCTGGTAGAACTGAGTTCCCTGGAAAAGAAAGACAGACTCGGCAAATGATCAATACACATTAGCATTGGGCCCGTAATAGGTTTCTTGGCCAAAGAGTCTACGAAAAAAGAGCTATGAGCTAATATGGCACTTCTTACGAGTAGGTAAAGTAGAATGCGGTTCGGACCTATATCTAGTTTCACTCAAGTCTGAGGATTTCCGGCATCGCATCGGATCATCTAGGGCAAACGAATGTTCTAAACGTGCCGCACGACTTCCGTACCACCCTCCAACCCCCCTACCGCGGCCAAATCTGGTTCGGACTCATAAACGATCATCTAAAGCATCTTCTCTTACTACCTATGAAGTTTCAATCGAATCTGAGCATTTTTGGAAAGTTCCGGACCCCCCCCCCCCCCCACCGTGGTCGAATCCGGTTCAAACCCTAAAATATGTTACCAAGGGCATATTTTGCTCTCTACACATTCCAAGTTTCATTTAAATCGCTGCACTTGTTCGACCCCTATGCGAGCCACAACATTTCCGGGACTCCCCCTCCAACTGTATTGTATATCGAAACTGCGCATCCTTGTGTTACCTGTTATGAAACTTCTGACAGTGCACGCAGTGTTAATGTTTTACGTTGAGGATTCGCAGTTAGCAATTTGTAAATGGCTATTTATTGAGTATAATTAAGTTGCATCGCGATCATTTTATGTTTTTTTGGCGTTTTATGTTTTTTGCTTTTTTTTTACTCTGTAAAGCGTGGCCGGCTATTGAACTGCATTCATTCATTTTGTTGTTGCTTTCTACTTCCAATTCGAGCAGGCGATATCCGTTGATTTTATGAATGAATGAATGTGGGCCATGGCGGGACAAACATAAAAATAAATAAGCAACTCGACTCAAAATTCTAATAACTAATTAGACTCTCTAATTAACTAATAACTATCCTTGTGTCCCAACGTCAGCCTACAATACAACGTTTGCGGTGCTCCATGGCAACCTTCAGGAACCTATCCAACAGACGCAAATGATTGAACATTTAACTACCCATCAAATCTTTAAGAGCCCTACCTTGAATAGGCTTGAAGCCCTCTTCTCTAAACTGTGTTCTCCGATCGGAAACTTACCTGTCTACGATACCATCAATGTGATTCTAAATTAGTGAATTTTATGGAAAATATTTTTTAGAGTGTTTTACGATAATTTATATTTCTTTGTCCTTTTTTACTGCACTTACGCCCTTGGGCAGTGCGTGATAAATCCTTCATTCAATAACCTCCTTACCACAAACTTCTCTCCTTAAAACCAGGGTTGCCACATCAAAAATAGTTAGAGAGTGACTTTTGGCCCAAAACAGAGAGTGAATTGGGAGTGAAATCTATTTTCATGAAATGTTCACTTTTGGTCGGAATCGCCTTGTAAAAATGACACATCTTAATTTTACTTTCATGAACAAAACTTGAAATAGTTACTTATGGTCGGAATCCCTGCTGCAAAAATGACACATTTGGTTATTTTCTGAAATAGAGTGACTTTTACCCGATGAAAAATTTATCTCAAAATGGTATTATGAAGTAGTACGAAAACGTCGCATGCAGTACTAACGATGCTACTATATGCTTCTACTTCAAGGCTACCGTGTTACTGCATACTACTATATGCTACTATTAGCAAGACTGGATGCTACTATGGCAAGACAGGATGCTACTGGATACTACTACATAAGATTGGACCAGTCTGAGGCACATTAAATGATAGTATTCTTTGCTAATACATAGTATTACATGCAACGTTTTCGTACTACTACCATACTACTACGCAGGCTACAAATTTTTCATCGGGTATGTCCTGCGTAGGACAAGAGTGACAAAAACAAAATAGAGCGACTATTCACACTATCGTGCGACGTGTGACAACCCTGCTTAAAACCCTCAACTCACTACAGTGACACCTACAGTGTACTAACATCATACAGGAAACCCTTACGCCCTTGAGCAGTGCGTGATAAATCCTTCATTCATTCATTCAATAACCTCCATACCACAAACTTCTCTCCTTAAAACCCCCAACTCAGTAAAGTTACACCTACAATGTACTAACATCCTACAGGAAACCCTCACCTCTCTGACTATTTGATCAAGCACATCATCGTACTCTTTCACTTTCTCCAGCTCTTCCATCTTCTTTCGTCTGATCGCCTCGATAACGTTATAAAAAGCCAGCTTCCAAATATGAGCATCGACATTTTCAGTCTGACAGAACTTCAGGTCGTCCACAATTATTTGAAGGAGGGCGTTCATAAAGAAATGCTGAAGTTCCCGGATTCGGGGAGCGAGAGGTCCGGTGGTCTTGAGGAGAGATGTCAGTTCATCGTCATAACGGACGATATCCATCAGTGTGTAGGGATTGCAACGAGACTCCCGCATGCTATAACAGGAAAAAAAAAGGTTATTTTAGTTTTTATCTTCTTCTTCTTTAAATAGTTTTGCGTCAGAAACCGATTGGTACAATACTTGAATCATCCCAGAAAGTGTCGTAAATGCAGAAAATATTAATCAGTTTAAAGCAGGTGTAAACAGTCACTTCACTGACATTTCTCCTTAACACTTCCACGGTTCAAGGTATACTTTTTACTTTTTATGGCACTTGCAGCCTGTGGCTCAAGTGCTATATACCGATCGCACGGTCCGTTTTTCTGCCACAGTTTTTCGAGTTAGGGCACTTCGTGATGTGCTACGACGACGAAACTTGGCAGGCGTATCAGGGACCCGACCAAACTAACCTGGAAATAACCAGTTTCCCGATCCGATCATCTGCGGGGGGAGTGGAAGGCGGAAGAATCTGGAAAATTGAGGGTAGTTTTTCACACATTTTTTTAATCAGGGTACTTCCAGATGTGCTAGGACGATGAAACTTGGCAGGCATATCAGGGACCCAACAAACTAACTTGGAAATAATCAGTTTCCCCGATCCGACCATCTGGGGGGGGGGGGGGGGGGGTGGAGGGCGGGGGAATCCGGAAAATTGAGTAGTGTGTTACTTTCGAACAGGTTTCGGATTGGAATGAAACTTAATAACTGAATTAATCTCTGATACCCATTTGAACTCCGGACGGGATTCGGATCGGACCGGGAGCTTCCTGGAATTCCGGCGATGGTGGTTTTGGGGATTTTCACGACAAGACAGTATTAAAAAAAAATGTAAAGCGATCAAAATTAAAAAAATTACTGATCGATTAAAAATAGAAAACAATAATACGTGCCCCCGAAGAACAAGACCAAACGTTTCGATAGGATCCCAAAATGCAATATTTGATCGAGACAATCGGGTCTTATAGAGGTCCAGTCTCCGCCACGCTCCTTGAGCACTTTACTAATAAAATATAGAAACAGATTAAGGCAAATATAATTATCTGAGAAGACCAAGTTCAAATATGGATTCAGCATGTGTATTTACCCCTATAGCCTGCGTCATATCTACTTTGACGAAGTTCCTGCCTTACTTCTGCCAAATTTAGGGTTTCAGCCGGATTCCGGGCGAACTCTTGCAAAAAATTGAAGTTCAACTATGGAACTACGTGTCCAGGTAAAAAAAATTGTCGTACACGAATTCAGCATGTCTTCTTAACCGTCACTCGAACACCTAATGAAATTCATATAAAACTTTTACTATTAACAAACCATAAATCGAACCCTAATCAACTTCAAATTAATATTTTATTTTTGACAAATTTTCCAGTTTTGGCCGTATTTCGGGCGATCTACTTGTCCGACAAGAAAATCCTTTTCATATTCGGATTCAGCATGTCCCCTTACGCCTAAATCGGACATCTAATCAACTTCAGACAAAGCTTTTATTTTTAACAAACTTTCCGGTTTTGGCCGGATTCCAGGTGAACTACTTGTCCAGCGAGAAAATGGTTTTCATATTCGTGTTCAGCATGTCGTCTTACCCCTTAATCGACTATGTCATTAGCTTTTAAAAAACATTTTTTTTCGCCCCTTAATCTGAAACCCCTCCCCCTCCTCGAAGAATTCTCACACCATACGAACTCGATCTTTCCCTTGACTCGAAGAATCCTCACACCAAGCTTCATCAAAATATCTCATTCCCTTCGAGGGTTATCGTGCTTACAGACGGACGGACAGATGGACAACTTTTGCGATGTCATAGGTATCCCTCCACTTACGTTTTGGGATCCAAAAAAGCACGGACCCGAAAGTAGCTGGCGTATCATCCAATATTGGTTTGTGGAGAAAGACGGGTTGCCGTCTTGTAGGTTCTATGCAATGATCAAAGAGATTTTTTTTAAAGAGGTTCTGATACAGAGATGGGCGAATCGGATCATAAAAGGATTCGAATCCGAATCCAGGGCTAGGTATGAATCCGATTCCGAATCCGAATCCACCATTTCATGCCGAGGATGCGAATCCGGAATCGAATCTGGATTCGATTCTGACCTTAAAGGACCCCTCGCACTATTTACTCTTCAACTTACAGTATTTTAAAATATTTGAATACTTAAAAACTATGCTGTGCTTTCAACAAATAACCCACGGTTCTGGCTTTTTTAAGCCTTTTCCGAGACCCGTTGACTTGTAGCAAAAAGAGGGAAACAATTTACATAACCGGTTTTTCTTATGGAAAAACTTCTCGCAGACAACCGTCGATAGCGTGATACGCATCGAAGGTAGCAAAACACGGCAAGGGAGAGTCTCCGGGTTTAGAAAAGATGGAGTAATTATGGCAGTAGATTGAATTAGTATAATAGCTAAGACAGGTCCTTTAACAAAAATCGAATGATGTACATAGCCATTGCCGGTCTGACAAAAAGCACCAATATCTAAGGTAATCGGATAATGTGACACATTACTGAGGGTGGTTGGTGGTGGAGGCCGAAAAGTTGGATTGCCTAAGCACACTGTAAAAACTGGGAAAACGGACACTGGAAGGAACTAGATATTTGAGCGGATTCGTTCAGTTCAGTTCAGTTTATTCATAAAAATAAAAAACACCATTAACTGTTTATGGCCCCACCAAAAGGCCTAACATAAGGCCTGGCAATGGGCGGGGCTTATTCTTTATTCATATAGTCTTAAGGGAAACAAACCAAAGAGATCAAGAAAGAAAGAGAAAGGAGAGAAAAAAAGAAGAAGATTGAGGGTTTGGAATCGTAAGATTGGGTTTGGAATCGTAAGATTGAGGGTTTGGAATTTTTTTTGGAAGCCTGACAAGCAGAAAATTCGAATCCGGTGAAAACGACGAATCCTGGATTCAAATCCAAATCCGGATTCGGATTTGCCCTTCGTATTCGCCCATCTCTGGTCTGATAAGGGAAAAAAGAAGGAATTTGATTGATTGTGGGGCAGACATACTTTCACTGGTAGAAGAAGGCGGTGTACCAACTTGGGAGGACTAAGGGCCGGTCTGGTCCTTACTCACGCCCGAATTTTTGGTATTATGGATGAGAACTTAAAGAATTGATGTGAAAGTTAAAGTGAGCTTAGTTATGAATATTTGGAGTAAACAGAAGGGGGGGGGGGTGAATGAACAATAGATATGCAGCGTCAGACATTGTATCTTTCATTGATAATCAAATTTCCATAAGCTCAGGTGTTTCAAATGATTTTCTTCTTGTTATAATGATTAGAACCCGGATGTCTTCGAGAGTAAAACTGGAGGGATTATCCTAGGCGGGAACTTTTGGGGGTGGGATGGTGGGTCCTGGATTCGGGTTTTGAATTTTCACAACTACCACAGGGGTCAGAGAAGGGCATGGAATGGAACTTGCCTCTTTGAATATGGGCTGTACCAAGCGGGCTTCCCGAGCGCTAAGAGAGCTTCCACGGTCTGAGCACCAGGAATTGCACCTGGCGCGTTGGGTCTGGCAACGTTCGGCGGTGGCTCACTAGTATTCCTGGAAAATAAAATAGATCAGACGCTCTACTTGATTTAGCTTAAAGTTTAAAATAAGTTTGTGAAAAAAAAAAAAAATTGTAAATAAATAATTATTAAAGATTTTAAAATTTGTAAATATAATTTTGATACTTTTTATGTCTCATAATATTTGAGCAGTTAAAAGGGATTATGGTTAAATAAATGTGAAAAAGTGGGGAATAAAATCCTCTATCTACGTATGATTTATGGTGTTTTGTTATATAGTTGTGTTGATTTTTTGTTGAGATAGAGTATTTTATTTTAAGGTCTTTTATTGGGGGGTTTGGGAGGTTGGAATGAGGTTTTAGTAAAGTGGTTAAGAGCCGTAAGAGGATTTTTATTTTATTTTATTTTTGGTAATTTTGGTCACGGTGGAAGGGGTTCCCTATGCTGGAAGGGCACCCTGTGATACCGGCTGAGCCACTTTTTTTTATGTGAATGTTATAGATTGATTGTAGGATACGGCTCTGTTTGTGTTTTTTTGGTTTAACTGCTCAAATAAAATTAAAAGATTGATAATTAATTAAAGTAAGAAATAAGTATTTAAAAAAAGAAAAGAAAAAAAAAAAGAGCACTACGCCAAGCGTTATATGCAAAATTTGCAGATTTGTTGATGGTGTGGTGAAATTTCGAGAGAGGGATGGGGAAGTTTAGTTTGGTTCATGTAAAGCTATTTTGTTGTGTTGTTTTATATGTATTTTCTTGTATATGGCCTTTGGCTTTGAATACAATTACTATTATTATTATATAGTGGATTTTCCTGTCAGAGTGTAGTATCTCTACGCGCTTTTACCTGAGTTGTATGCTTGTTGAAAACATAAATATTCCTTCAGCCAAAGCTGACTGCGAATCATATTTGATGGTGGAAAACGGATACGTCAGCTGAATTTTATTGGAGCTATATTTCGGCCCGTCTTGGCAAGGGTCCTCTTCAGGCTCAAAACCGCTCAAGTTGGAAAGACGAACTTGTGGGAAACACTTGTGGGAACTTGTGTTTCCCACAAGTTCGTCTTTCCAACTTGAGCGTTTTGAGCCTGAAGAGGACCCTTGCCAAGAAGGGCCGAAATATAGCTCCAATAAAATTCAGCTGACGTATCCGTTTTCCACCATCAAATATTGTTGAAAACAGTTTACGAAAAATGAGTATTCACGCAGCTACCTTCCGCCAGCTGATCACTGGCCACTGAAAAGCTGTGTTTGAAATGAGATTCAAATTTTCCGTGTCATAGTAGAATTTTCCGTCCTGAGGACGGCCGTAGATATTCTGGACATCATACTAGAGTTATTAGTGAAAAAATAAAAAATCCTAAACACAATTTGAATAATGCAGTGTGTTCAGTTAAATAATACAGCAATAAGTTTGCTTTTCAGTTAAACTTTAAACAGTAATTCAGCTCAAAGGCTCCGGCAATGCTCCAAGCAAAGGGGAACACTTAAAGTCGAGTAGGGTAGAGTGGAATGAACTGAATTCCAAAAATAAAGTCCACAGCATAAACGCCGAAGATCAGACACGCGCATATTTAGCTCAAACACTAATTCAGCTGAACGGGTCCAGGCCAAACTATATCCGATGTGAACACTAAGAGCTGACTACCCGATGAAAAATTTGTAGCCTGCGTAGCAGTATGGTAGTAGTACGAAAACGTTGCATGTAATACTATGTAATAGCAAAGAATACTATCATTTAATGTGCCTTAGACCGGTCCAATCTTATGTAGTAGTATCCAGTAGCATCTTGTCTTGCCATGGTAACATCCAGTCTTGCTAATAGTACCATATAGTAGTATGCAGTAACACGGTAGCCTTGAAGTAGAAGCATGTAGCAGCATAGTTAGTACTGTATGCAACTTTTTCGTACTACTTCATAGTACTATTTTGAGATAAATTTTTCATCGGGTAGAGTAGAGTGGTGACGAACAATTCGGAAAGTGTTTTTACATTGACAACGCCGACTTTGACTTTATCGTCAAAAAAAAGTGTAGAGAAAAATAATGTTCAAGAAAATTCGTTAATCATAACATTTCGTCACAACTAAAATTTTAAGGAAGAAACAGTGTCACAAAAAACGCCTTATATCAGTAAGTTTTCTTAGTCCCATGCTGACTGCAAATCATGCCTGATGGTGCTAGCGATGTAAAACTACTGTGATACAAAAATTCGGCAAGGAAAACGTCTCAAGTTTTCTCAAGTTTTTCTTCAAAACCTTCCATTTTCCACTGAAAAGTCTGATGTGTACGCACCGGTGCAACGCAAGAATTGAACCAAGCGCGACGCAGAGGTTGCGTAGTTCAGTGTGAAAGGTTCAACGCGTCAATGTGAAAGGCGCCATCAAAGTATTATTGAGGCGTGTTGAATAGTTTTCAATCAGCTCACATGTTCTGCATTACAACTTTTTTATTAAAATTATTTATATGGAGTTACAATGCACCCATGTAAGAAACAGTAACAGCTTTTTCCCGGCATTTGTTAAACTGTTCGCTTCATCCACCATTAAAGAGCCCAGATGATTTATGATGGTTTTCAAGCACATATGTTTTACCGTTTAGTACAGTGTTTTTCTTTCTTTCTTTTTCTCTGTTGTTTCGATGCAAACCGAAATAGCAGTTGACTCGGCAGTTATGCTTGCCTTTTTTTGTTTATATATATAAATACATATGTGTATTTATATGTTGACGTTGGAATCAGTTAGTCGGCACACGCCGTGTGCAAGATTCTGAGTGAATAAAGGATTTGAACATTTTGAAACACGTTTTTTCTTACATAGTAGATTATTTAAAATATGTCACACGTCTTTGTTTGAAAATGTTAGTTACAAATAGTGTTGTTTTGAAAGGGAAAACGTCTCGGAAAAACGTTAATGTAACAAAAAGTGTTGTTTTTGAATGGAAAATGTCTCGAAAAACGTTAATGTAACAAAAAGTGTTGTAGCCAGGAGATCAAGATCTTGACCGAAGTTCACCATCCTAATAAAACAACCGAGAATCTTCCTGTCTATAGGTTTTAAAGCATTCACTTACTCAAGAGCTTGAAAAAAGCTAAGAAAAATAAAATTGAGAATCGTCATATAAAAGTCGCAAGAAGAAAATTCGAATAATCATGTCAAAAGGTAACAGCGTTAATAGATCCTTGCTTCTCTAGCTGCACACTAAGTTCGAAACAAATCTGACAGAATATGCCGCAGTTAATAAGCAAAAGGAGACGTTTTTGTTATGAAAAAATGTCCCAAAAACAAAAATATGTTGTATACCTGCTGACTGTGATACAAATTTTCCATATACCTGCTAAAAAAAAACATTTTGTAAAATCCATAGTCAAACTATGATCCCAGTCTCCTCATGACGGGTGCTTCATAACCGCACCACTACCTGACCCAGCGGTCGGATCGATTCGTGGCTTCACCTTGGGTCTTGGGTGGGTGGGGAGGGGGGGGGGGGGGGGGTCTAGACGCTGAAACTGCTAGAATGCTTACGACGAAACTCCTTTAAGCCAAATGTAATAATAAATAAATAAACAAGCCACATCACCAGCCCGTTTATCCTCGATTTTCCTGCCCCAGTTGTTTTCATGCTTTTGCTCTCTTGCCGAATCTAATCTTAGCAAGGAGTCTCTTCATAACTAGGCCCCGCCTCTCAAGTCATTTGCGACTGGTTCGGAGGTACGGAATTGCAAACCAATCGGAGACAAAAGTTGCGTTTTTGATCCGAATTCTCCTTGTGATTCTCCTCGCAATTCTCCTATTTCGCGTTTTTGGACTATTCAGATGAAGCGAATTCTCCTTTTCTTGCGTTTTTGTCAGAATCGAGAACGGGGAAAGCTCGCGATTCTGCAGAATCGAGAAGTTGCTCCGATGGTGAATTCTCGACTCTCCTCTCTCCGTTCTCCTCCCTGATTGGTCAACGGAGCGCGGGTGTTTAATATGCATAAACACACGTATACCGGGTTGCGGACGAGCTGCCAAATTAGTGTTTTTGTCAAAAGCGACAATAGAGAAGCCAGAGGATCAAAAACGGTAATTTGTGCGAGAATCGAGAATTCAGAACGGAGAATTCGGATCAAAAACGCAACTAATGTTTGTGGCAATGTCAGTCAAGATTGAGCGGAATAGGTGGTGTGCTTTTACAGTTAACAAATATATGAGAGTTAATGCACAGAAGCTCATATGTTTTCTTCTCAGGAATTTGAAATGGACTGTAGCAACTGTATGCCGTGGTGGGAAAATGGAACGATAACCCATTTAGTCCGTCTGTTCCAATAAGTTTTTGTTTTGGTTACTTGAAGTGTAATTGTTTTCTTTGTTTACTCCACCAGTGTCACAACTTGTTCGTGTTGCGAGTAACAAATAAATGATAATAATAATAATTAAAATATTCTTCAGCCCAAGCTGACTGCGAAATAATTAATGATAATTAGTTACCTATTTTGATTGTTTAATTATAAAGAACGTAATACTGTCATAGCGAAGATGTCATAGAGGCCACAAAAAATGGTCTTGCTACCACACATGCAATCATACTCCCTGCTGCCACTATGAATGTTGAAAACCACAAAAAAACACCGTCAAACAATGAGCAAATTAAAAAAAAAATCCTAGGTTTGAAATAATTCGGTATGGACTAAATCTCAGCCGATTATCCGGGACAGCCGTTATGGCACATAGGGAGCCAAAGATCAAAATAATAATCCCATCTAATGCTCTAACTGTTTATTACAAATATAAATAAATTAAAAAACCAAGACCAGTGGTACTCCTGAAGACATAGAAAAAATAATCAACTGAGTCTTATACTTCTTTGCTAATCAAACGCGGCAAATTTCGTCATCTGGAAAAGAAGACGTTCTGCATGGGTTTTTTCTCGAGCCAAAACAGCAACCCGGCAATCAAGTTCAAATCTAAATAAACGGGTGGCTTACGTCAGTAAGAGAAGGTAAACAGAATGTTTGGATAAGGTCTTTAATTATTTAATTTAATTTAATTTAATTTCAAAATAAATGCGGCACAACATTTCATGCGCGAGCAAATTAGTTGGCACTTGTCATTATTTAATTGGCACTTGTCATTAGATGATGTCAAAGATGATGATGAAGTTAATTCATTTACGCACTGAACAAGAAGAGGGAAATAGTGCAGTAAGAGAAAGAAAAGGAAAAAATTACACTGCGCTTTCACTAACGGATTAAATACTTAGAAAGAGTGTAATACTTACAGCGAAGTTCCCTGAGAAGGGTCATAGAGAGCTCTATCATGAGTCGGTTGTCTGCTGTTGCCATCTTTTGGGCCTAGTCGTCCCGAGTCATCCTTATTCTGGGTCTGAGGTAGAACGATGATCCCACGCTTTTGTTCCACAGGGGAGGGAGTCTTCTTTTTGCTAAAAACAAGAGAATTTATTAAAATAGTAAAGTGAACGAAGTATTTAGTCGATCTGAAAGCTATATTGATTGGAAAGGTCTATTTTCCTGCTGTTTTTATCTTCTTCCTTTTTGAAAGGTTTGGCGTCAGAAACCGGATAGTTCATTAATGATGATGATGATGATTTAATTATTACCCGTGCTTCGGTGTATTCCAAGCTGACTGTGAATAATATTTGACGGTGCAAAACTGAAAAGTCAGCTATATTTTATTAGAGCTATATTTCGGCCCTTCTTGGCAAGGGTCCTCTTCAGGCTCAAGCTGGAAAATGAACTTGAAGAAGATAATTTCGTAAACCACATTGGCCTGACATATCACAAACAATCAACGAAGAAACCAACGAAAATGGGGTTTGTAAAGGCCAACGAATATACTGAAAAAAAAAAGTTTATCTTCATCCTCGTTTTGGCATTTTTCCTCGAAATTTTCTCTCTGCGCTGAAGAAGGAGGCGGTTGTCCTCCCGAAATATGCGCCTTTTATTTCAGTATACTCGTTGGCCGTTGACCTTTACGAACCCCATTTTCGTTGGTTTCTTCGTTGATTGTTTGTGAACTTGAAGAAGGGGCGGAAATATAGCTCTTATAACAAATAGCTGACTTATCCGTTTTGCACCGTCAACTATAACATTTATTACCCATTTGGAATCATCTCCAGAAAGTGTCGTAAATACAGAAATTATTAATTAGTTTAAAGCAGGTTTGCACCATCACCTGGCTGACAGTCAATTTAGTGAGGAATAAAATAATAAAACTGAATTTATATATATAAAATAATAAATAAATTTTCATGAGAAATTTATAGAGGCGAATCAGGAAAAGACTTGACTTTAACTTCCTTAATTTCACTTTAATTACCCTCTTTTAAATGGGAGTGTCTTCTTTTTGCTAGAAATAGGGGACACAAACTACTAAGGCGACATCTTTCCTCT
Organism: Branchinecta sandiegonensis; assembly: GCA_030848855.1. NCBI lineage: Eukaryota > Metazoa > Arthropoda > Branchiopoda > Anostraca > Branchinectidae > Branchinecta > Branchinecta sandiegonensis. The sequence continues at coordinate 11,897,770 of JAUPMV010000021.1, read as the reverse complement.
AAGGTCATTTTTCTCCAAACGGTTTTCTAATATTGAAATATTGCTCGAATAAAATGTAGCTGACTTATCCGTTTTGCACCGTCAAATATGGTTTTCTCTCATGCTTGGAGGAGGGGGGGGGGGGAGGGGAGGAGCGTCCCAACATACTCATGATTTTCTTGAGACTCCCACAGTGAAGACGGACTGGTCAAACTTGGTCTATCTAATCTCTCTGATAGACGACACAAACGACAATGGACTTCGGAGTTAAATGTCTGACCTCAGACCTTAACAGAACTATCTTACAGGACTACATAGAATATCGAATATTACTGTAACAGAAACAAATTGTATATACTGTTAGTAATACTTTATTATGGAACAAATTAAGAAACCAAAATTGTATATTGCATGAATATATGTAAAGTAATAGCATACTATGTAATTTTTATTGACATTTTCCTATGCTATTTTTCGCAATGAAGAATTCTTGGAAGAACAAAGTGAATTTGAAAAAAAGTACCAAACACAACTTAACCGAACACCAGGTAAAAATCGGCAATCGCAAATTGTACGAAAAATTCGCAAATCACAAATTCAACCGACAGGTAGCTCAAGTTCTTCGTACCCTACTTTGTACATCACTTCAATTCTCTGCTGTAATTAATATGGTAAATTGTAAATATATTAATTGTGCATTGTGGATCTACTACAATGGCTAGGGGGCTAGGAATTCTAAGACGGGTAAGAAAAACATTTCCATTTCAGATTTAAAAAAATTATTTTTTTTCCCTTGTTCATCCTTACATTGATTACGGTTGTGTTCATTGGGCTAGCAATTTTTTTTCTAATTATAAAAGGATCCAGATTTTGCAAAATAAAAGCATTCGTTTGGTTGCGGACATAAAAAAGGAGGTTTAATCTAAAACCATTGCCAGCTTTTCACGGTGTAATGTTCTGAACGTTGGTCAGATTCGTGATTACCAGGCATCAATTTTTGTGTTTCAAAGCATGAACCATATATGCCCTAATTATTTCCATGATTATTTTTCTATGAATCAGGAGCACCACAATTATGACACTAGAAATGCACAGCCTTTAATTAATGAAAAAAGAAAAACAGTTAGATCATCTTATATGATTCATAATCTGGGGCCTTCTGTTTGGAATAATCTGCCGGCTAGCATCAGGGAGTCTGCCACTTTATACGTGTTTAAAAAGAAACTGAAAACTTTCCACTTAATTAATACGTGTTGAAGGGTATGTGGTCTTTTTCTTCTTCTTTTTCTTTCTTTTTTTTCACAGTTGTTCGGGTGGGGCTGAAACTGGTAATGAGGAAATATTAAGGATTCTTGTTGTGTATAGTGTTCACGTTTAATTGTTTGTTTGTTTAAGTCATAGGCTAGGTGGGTAATAAGTTGTTGTGTCTAGTTATTTATTTATTAGATACAAGTAGTATTATTAAATTGCAGCACAAGTCCTCAGGAATTTCTTTTTGCTGCAACGGATATTAGTAATGTTGATAAATAGTCCTTCAGCCCGAGCTGACTGCGAATCATATTTGATGGTGGAAAACGTATACGTCAGCTGAATTCAGCTGACGTATCCGTTTTCCACCATCAAATATAGTAATGTTGTTTTATTTTATTTTCAATGTTTTGGTTAAAAATAAAAACCTACCTACAGATTTAAAATTATTTTATATAATGTTATTATACGTACTAGTTGTTAACTGTATGGCGATCCAGTGCCAGCGAGTGTGTTGTACAAGCTCTTAAAGGACCTGCCTTACCATAATACTAATGCAACCCATTTCCATAACCACTCAATATATTTCTAAGCCCGGAGACTACAATTTCGTACGGTACATACTAACCCCTCTAACAAAACCATGCTGATTTTCTCACTTGCCGTGTTTTGCTACCTCCGATATGTATCACGCTGTCGACGGTTTTCTGCGAGAAGTTTTTCCATCAGAAAAAACCGTTATGTAAATTGTTTCCCTGTTTTCACTACATGTCAACGGGTCTCGGAAAAGGCTTAAAACAGCCAAAACCGTGGGTTATTTGTTGAAGCACATCACAGTTTTAAAGTATTAAAGTATTTAAAAATACTGTAAGTTGAAGAGTAAATAGTGCGAGATTTAAGATAAATAAAGGTAATTAATATGCCCACGCTCAGAATACTCACGATTCAAAATGCTGAATGCACAGACACTTTGCGGGTTTTTTTTCCAAGTGCCCATTTGTTCTTATTTAGTTTTTATCTTGCGCATAAACTTACTGTATTTTTGTTTTTCTTTTTTCCTTACTGCACTATTTCCTTTCGTTGTTTCAATGCGTGGCAAAATCCATCATGACCATCATTAGCGCTTTAGCTCTAGCACTTATTTCTATTTTTCGAACGTTTTCTGTTGGGTCGACGATCTAATACCTATTAAAAGATCTTGATAGACATCATGCCCAGCATTAACCTAGAAATTATGTAAATTTACCCCAGCTTTCTTAATCAACAAATCCGCTCCCAATCTGTAATGACCGTATTCGCATCCCGAAGCACTTAATTTGGGAAACAAATTAATCAGATGATTCAAATAATTAAATTTGTTAAGGAGAAACCTGCTTGGATATTTCGTATAAAAACTCCGAGACGGTCGAAAAAAGACATCAGTTCACTTCAGAATTCTAAGTTCAAACCAAGTGAAGAAAATAATATAAAAAGATCAACAATGGCTTCTGTCAAGGTAGATTTTTTATGACTTTCCTCTTATTGGATATGTCTCGTGACAGACGTTAGCGTTCGGTACTTACGAGCTTTCCACCCCCACGCCCTAGCAGTTAAAAATTAAGTCTGTTATTCAGTTTGTGCAAATCTTTCGATTTAATTTTTAAATTCCTGAAAAAAAAATTACAAGCAAACCCCCAAAAAATTCCACGGCGAAAAACGAGAAAGGGCAGGAACCATGTTCTGATTTTCTTTTCAAGCAGAAACAGGGAAAACTTTACATAACCGTTTTTTCCCACGAGCAAACTTCTTCTAAACAGTCGTCGGGAGCGTGTTACGAATAAAAAATATCGAAACAAGACATGTGTGAACAGATGCGTTATTAGCCAAAATGTTTTTTTGTTTGTTTTCTTTTTTTTGGGGGGGGCAAGGTTTTTACCGACAGGCTGGTCATTTTTTACCGACCGTTATTGCAGAAAAATCGACTGTTTTTGTAGAAAAAACTAAGGTTTTGTCAGAAAAGACGACTGTTTTTGCTGAATAAGGACTATTTTCAAGAAAAAAACACTGTTTCTACGAAAATTCGACTGATTTTCAAAAGACCGACTGTTTTAAAGAAAAAATCGATTATTTTTAGGAAAAACCCTAAACCCACTGTAAAGACTGTTTCCAAGAAAAAATCGATGTTCTTACGAAGAATCGCGGCGCTTCGCGCCGACTCGGCTACTTTTACCGAATAGCCGACAGCATTGGGGGGGGGGGGGAGTCCCCCCTACATACGTGACGCCGCTGAGTGTGAAAATCACTGAGTAGTCGTTGGGGGGAGGGCTAAAATACACCGTATTAAATTCAAATCTCCTGATTTAAGTATGACAGAGCAATTACGGAAGCAGGTTGCATAGGCATAATCGGTACGACGGTTCCTTTAAGATCAGTCTTTGTCATTGCAGCATACACTCCACTTTTTACGTTTTACTTTTTTTTTACTTTTTCACTAATTTCTTTTCTTTCTTGTTTCATGTATTTTAATTTTCTGTATAATATTATTGTTGTCACTGGTATGTAGTCTGTTGTGGTTTTGAAAACGTTATGCATTAAATGTTATGTATAACAAGCATTATCAGGAAGAGCCGAAAAACCTCCGAAAAAGCATCTGATGTCTTTTTTGTTTGTCATCAGGATATCAGAAAAGTCAGCAGATGCTTCTTCGGCGGGGTTTTATTATTACTAATAACAATAATAATAATAATATAACTCCAGCAAAAAGACTTTCGCCACTATTAATTTCTCGAGACACTTTGTCCACTAAATTAAATTTCAGCCAGGTAAAGATCCACACCTGCTTTAAACTGATTGATATTTTCGGCATTTACGACAGTTTCAGGGAGATTATTCCAGTATTCAACTAACCGGTTTTTTTAAGCTCATTTCCAATGTCTTTTCGTTTTACTGCATAACGTTTTCCAAATCACAACAGATTTCATCCCAAAATGTTGTCGGTTGAAACCGCGCATCCTTGTGTTTTCTGTTATGAAACTTCTGACAGTGTAGAAACAATTCCCACGTAAACAGAGCACTGTCCGTAGCATATTCATTCATATACTAAACAGAAAATAAAGATAGATGAAACAAGAAAGAAAAAAATTAAGTGAAAAAGTAAAGACTGAGTACTAGTAAGTAAGTAAGTAATTTATTTATAACCCACTATTTTGAAAAAGCGGAGTAAATGAAAGAAAATAAATAAAACACATAAAGACACAGAAAAAGGCACTTAATTTTCAATCTTCGGCCAGGAAGCAGCGGATAACGTCGTGCGCTGGTTGGGCTCTGTTGTCCATGGTATTATACAGAAAATTGCCTATCAGTACATAGAAAACTTATATTTTTAAAAGGAAAAAATGGAGAACCGAGTTTAGCGACACCCTGCCCTCTATGTAATGAAGGGAATGATGACTTGGAGCACTTTTTGCTGAAGTGTCATGAGCTTTCTGATTTAAGGGTGTCTTTGCTTGGGGGGATTTTGCGGCTTCCAGACATCTTGGATTGTACATCGGCACAGATAATATGCAAAGTGTGTAGATTTAAAGTGAAGATTCGTGACAATAGAAGTTGAATTTTTGTTATATTTTGTTTAATTTTGTTGCTTAATCAGTGTATAACCTGTTCATGTATATGGCCTCTGGCTTTAAATACAGATTATTATTATTATTATTATTATAAATAAGAAAATTATTTGTACTGTACACACATTTGTTTGAATTTAAATAAATTAATCTAATCTTAGTTACAGGTCCTTGCTTGCGCAGTCCTAGTTCTTGCCTTGGCCACAACCTTCACTTCAGGAGGTATGATCAAAGCCGGTTTCAAAAGTGTCGGGGCCCGACGATTCGGTGCCGTACACCCCGTGGCAGCTGTACCTGTCGCGTTTGCGCCAGTCCCGGTTGCTCCCGTGTTCGTCGCCCAACCCGCGGTAGCCTTCGCCCCCAGACCAGCCGTAGCAGTCAAGAAAGCCGGATTTGCTGTCATTGGTTGAAAAAGAACGAATGGGAAGAAGGCGGCGAAAGCATTGTACATACAGAGTTTAATATATTATTTTAACAGAGATTTATTAATAAATATTTTTCGTATTCAAAAGTGCGTTGTTCAAGACGCGGGAAGCCGTTCTGTTACCTGATGAAGACTGTCGCTACAGTTTGAATGGTGCAGAAAGGTTTCGCCAAAACCAGAATTGTCAAACCCTCGAATCGAGCACTACTCTGCTAGTGGTCCTGTCCGGTCCCCGCAAATGTGTCTCTCTCTGCCGGTGCGGCGAGATTGGAGGGAATTACCCCGACTAAAAATTTATCTCAAAATAGTACTATGAAGTAGTACGAAAAAGTTGAATGCAGTATGTCTGATGCTTTTGAGAAACTCCAGGTTTATTCATATTTGCTATTAAAATTGTACCTTACCTTACCTTACCTTACTAACGATGCTACTACATGCTTCTACTTCAAGACTACCGTGTTACTGCATACTACTATATGGTACTATTAGCGAGACTGGATGTTACTATGGTAAGACAGGATGCTACTTGATACTGCTGCATAAGATTGGACCAGTCTGAGGCACATTAAATGATAGTATTCTTTGCTATTACATAGTATTACATGCAACGTTTTCGTACTACTACCATACTACTACGCAGGCTACAAATTTTTCATCGGGACTGTATTGTGGGGTCGACCCAACGGGGTCAATCCGAGGCGGTAATTGTGCCTCCAAAGCACACCTCGCACTACTTACTCTTTATGTTCCAATATTCAAACTATATGAATACTGTAAACCTAAGCTCTGCCTTTAACAAATTATCCACGGCTTTGGCTGTTTTAAGTCTTTCCTCAGACCAAGAACAAATAAAGAGATAGAACTGCTACCTCCCTATCTCGGTCATACAAACATGCTGAGTCGAGTAAAATACGGCCGACTCCCGACACAAACGACCGGAGGTTAATAGCTTCGCGCCACATCACAATTCGTTACCTCTATAAATAGCTATATCGCTGTTAAGTCGCTAAAGAGGAAATCTAGCAGTCAAAGCTGATTGGTTCTATGGGCGGCCCCAGCGCGGGTCGGCGCGCGGGGTACGCCTCGTTCAATATTTCTTGTGCGATAAGCAACGGTGAAGACGGAAGAAGAGTAAACGGGTATCAACATCAGCTCAAAGCTAGAGTAAATACCTCTAGGTCCGCTCAATTTTGTCGGGGTTTTCATAGTCGCCGCATGCGAATAAAAACATAAGTTCTATCTGATTATTTGTTCTTGCTCAGACCCATTGACTTCTAGCAAAAACTTGGCAAAATTCAGAAAATCCGTTATACGCAATAACAGCATGATATACAACTCGAACACTGGTCGGGAGCATAGTGCGCATGGAAACTAGTGAATCGGGGCAAGTGCAAAGATTATTGAAGTGTCTTTATCAGCGGGTTCAGACTGCAACATACGAAATTTGGGTCTCCGGGTTAAGAATTAATGAATGCAGTTACGGAAGTAAGCAGTATTGGCATTATAGGTACCACGGGTCCTTTAATGTTGACGGATGCGCTGCTGTCCATTCGCCGACCCTTGCCAATTTGATTGAATTGAACTGAATAAGAAGAATCATATACTGGACGCACACACTTCTTTCATTCAAAACAAGTCATGAGAGATAAAACTTGAACATTTTGGAATCATACTTGACGATGCAAAACGGATAAGTCAGCAACATTTTATTAGAGCTATATTTCGGCCCTTCTTGGCAAGGGTCCTCTTCAGGCTCAAGCTGGAAAATTAACATTTTGGGATTATTTTCTTTCATATTTCGACTGCCATCTAGTGCAGCTGTCCGAATGTCTCTCAGTAGCTAGCAAACACTTAAAAGGATCATACCAGAAATATTATCGGGAGGCGTCATAATTCAATTATTCATATAGCCACTGGTTTCGGTTAGCACACTGCATTGTAAAAAAAAATCCTGCAGTATTTGCTACTGGGATTAATCTTTCTCTAAAAATATAATCTCATCTCTAATTCGGATTAATCTTATCTCAGTAGAGATAAGGTTAATCCCAGTAGCAAATACTGCAGTTAACTTTAATCCTTACTCGGAGAAACTATTTACAGTGTGGTTTCCACTAGTAGAATTTGTTACAATCAGTGGTTATTCTTTTCTCTTTTTCTCCTATTTTCAATTTTCGTGTGACGGGTTCACAGCCAATAATGTACATACATGCATGCATCCAGAGGTGCTGCGAGTCCAGCAAATCCGAGTCCGAGACAAGTCCGAGTCCTTGAAAAAGGCGTCTAGAGACCGTCTCGAGACGAGTCCATAGTCCGATTCCACACCATACAGGTGTAAAAGTATGGAATTCATTGCCTGAAACTGTTAAGAGTGTCCGAAGATAGGAAAGTTTTTAAAAGAGCTCTAAGTAAGTAAGTAAGGTAAGGTACAATTTAATAGCAAATATGAATAAACCTGGAGTTTCTCAAAAGCATCAGACATGCCAGTGGCATAAAAAACGACGCTTCACTAATTCTGATGGGTTTGTAAAAACTATCAATACAATTCTAGCCTAAGGCATTGTAAAGAAAAAACAAACAAACAACTTTCACACATCAACACTAAAATTTAAGGACAACACGAGAATTTACGACAACAGACATATGACTAAAGAAAAATGAAAAATAAAAAAGGTTTGCGACATGGGTCAGATCTTCCTCCGAGCACAAACGAAAATGAATCAATTAAATCAGACAGAAGAAATATAATTGTAATTGCTAGATGACATCTGAAAATTTCTGAAAATTCAAAGATTCATGTTATCTAGCAATTACATTTCTTCTGTCTGATTTAATTGATTCATTTTCGTTTGTGCTCGGAGGAAGATCAGACCCATGTCGCAAACCTTTTTTATTTTTCATTTTTTCTTTAGTCATATGTCTGTTGTCGTAAATTCTCGTGTTGTCCTTAAATTTTAGTGTTGATGTGTGATAGTTGTGTGTTTGTTTTTTCTTTACATTGCCTTAGGCTGGAATTGTATTAATAATTCTTACAAACCCATCAGAATTAGTGAAGCGTCGATTATTATGCCACTGGCATTTCTGATGCTTTTGAGAAACTCCAGGTTTATTCATATTTGCCATTAAAATTGTACCTTACCCTACCTTACCTTACAACTCTCGCGGACGGACAGCTCAATAAAACTCACGCGAAAGATGAGTCCGAGACGATTCCGAGTCCTTGAAAAAGGCGTCTCGAGACGAGTCCAGAGTCCGAGTCCACCACCTCTGCATGCATCAATACAAGTATGCGCATCCATGTGTTAATTGTTAAATATTATCAAACTTCTGACATGATTTGCGTTTTCGCAGATACCATGGTATCTGACAGCACGGTCAAAAGGCGTTTTTGCAGTTACCGTGGTATCTGGCCATTTAGCGTGGTATTGGTGATGCGATGTAGGAGAGATTTTTTACAGTAGTTGCGTTTTTGCTGATACCATGATATCTGTTACCACGGTGCAGTTAAGGTGGTATCTGATACACGGTGCTCTGCAAAAACGACAATTGCCGAAATTGAACTTTTTGAAGTCATCCCAAAAGAAAAACAGATATCCAGTTACATCACTAAGTGCTTAACTTCTTTCTCACCAATCTGACAAAATTTGATGAAAGTGAGATGACTTTTCACATACCACGACCAGTTACCACGGTCGGACCGTAGTATCTGAATATCTGATACCACGATAACTGGCCAGATACCACGATAACTGCAAAAACGCCTTTTGACCGTGGTATCAGATACCACGATAACTGCAAAAACGACTTTAGACCGTGGTAACAGATACTATGGTGTCAGCGAAAACGCAACTAGTGTATCAGCTTTCTATAGTCGCTATTTAAGGTCTCCTCAAAACACCTGAATGGATGTTTTGTGTGATCATATTTGCCATTTAGCAAAAAGTACACTGTTCTAAATTAACTAACGTTGAAAGAATCATAACGTTGCGTTTTTGCAGATACCATGGTATCTGATACCACGGTCTCTGCAGTTATCGTTGTATCTGATACCACGGTCAAAAGGCGTTTTTGCAGTTATCGTGGTATCTGGCCATTTAGCGTGGTATCTGATATTCAGATACTACGGTCCGACCGTCGTAACTGGTCGTGGTATCTGAAAAGTCATCTCACTTTCATCACATTTTGTCAGATTGGTGAGAAAGAAGTTTACCACTTAGTGACGTGACTGAATATCTGTTTTTCTTTTGGGATGACTTCGAAAAGCGCAGTTTCGGCAATTGTCGTTTTTGCAGAGCAACTGTATATCAGATCCCACGGTTACTGCAAAAACGACTATTTGCAGATCCAGCTATCGTGGTAACAGATACAATGGTATCTGCAAAAACGCAACTATTGCAGCAGTCAGTTTGGCCTCGACAATATTTAGCAAACTTGAAACTAAACTCACGCATATCTGATATCTTCGTATAGAAAAACGAAGTCCTTGGTTTGCGCTGGTTCAGGGGCGGGCGGGTCCGGAGATTTGTCTTTTGAGATTTTTCTGTCCAGCGTCCTCGAGTTTTCTTCGCGTTCACTCCTCTCTACATCGTCATTCCATGACTTAAAAAAGAAAGATAGTTAGTTAGTTTTATGGATCCAACTTGTACTTCGTTGTTCCGCTATTCAGAAACAATCGAGTTTGAAATAGTGGGATTTCCATGTGATTTGTGGTACCTCTACGCGCTTTAGTATGTCTTACGAAAAAGATCATAGTTGCGTTTTTGCTGATACCATGGTATCTGTTACCACGGTAACTAGATCTTCAATTAGTCGTTTTTGCAGTTATCGTGGTATCTGATATACGGTGCTCTGCAAAAACGACTATTGCCGAAATTGCACTTTTTGTAGTCATACCAAAAGAAAAACAGATATTCAGTTACATGACTAAGTACTAAACTTCTTTCTCACCAATCTGACAAAATTTGATGAAAGTCAGATCACTTTTCAGATACCACGATCAGTTAACACGGTCGGACCGTAGTACCTGAATGTCAGATACTACGATAACTGGCCAGAAACCACGATAACTGCAAAAACGCCTTTTGACCGTGGTATCAGATACTACGATAACTGCAAAAACGACTTTAAACCGTGGTATCAGATACCATGGTATCTGCAAAAACGCAACTTATGATTCTTTGTCCAGGCACTAAGCAATCTTCACCAATCTCACCACTGCCCACTCAAAAGCCACGCTTGTGTTGAGATTAAAATTTCCCGCGTCATAGTAGAATTTACGCTGTGGGGAGGGCCGTAGATATTCTGAACGTTATACTAGAGCAGATAGTGGAAAATAAAAAAATCCCTTTGCAGAATCCAAATCATTCGGTGTATCGTACTCAACAAATGACACAAAAATAAGTTGGCTTTTCAGTTAAACTTTAAAATGATATTTAGATACAAAATAACAATTAAGTTATCAACAATTACCATTGCTCCTTAGTCGCAATATATTATTACTTTAATAATAATGTACTTTATTTCCTTAATAGCCTATATTACACACGCTAGCACTGGATCGTCATTCACGCAAATAACACATGACAGTTACATAAGCAGACATTGCATGTATACGTACAACTTAAAAATATAATTTGACTTAACTAGAATTAAAATATTGGGTGAAATAAGGTACAAAGGATTTCATGTAACGATCAGTCGAGTTTATGGGTGGTCTTTCTAGTCAATTCAATTCAATTCAATTCAGTTTTATTTCAACACCAATTACGGACTAGCCGAATAGCAGGTGGTAAAGTCAACATACATTAAAAACTAACCAAAATTGTCAACATATACTAGAAAGTGGTCGAATTTCATATAAAATACTGAGAACAAACAATATAAAAACTAACGATTGGGGAAATAGACAACGAGGGGTAAAATAATAACCTATTAATTTCTGTTACGTAGGGAAACAAAGGAGGGGACAAAGCTATTCTTGTATCTCACGTGTCGGCAAAACACTGGTTGAAGGGTAGGGACTGGTTCGGAAGCTTGTCTTTGAGGCCTCTCCCTTCTGTTGTAAAGTTGGGGGGCAGGATGTCGCGAAGGACTGGGTTAAGGAGAGTCTGCCCTCAGTAGAGTCTCTGGGAAGCAGCGTGTCCCTGTCTTCGTCTCGTAATGGGCCTGCTATTTGCTACGGTCTCAAAGTCAGGTAGAATGGAATGATGCGCATGTGATATTTAAACAAATCTTTAAACAAATCTTACCCCAATTGCAGCTAGTTCAGAACTGATTCGTCTGGACGGAGTTTCTTCCGTACTTATTCTTCTTAATATGGCTCCTTCGCTGCTTTCTTGGCGGTTCAACTGAGTCGGAGGGGGACCACTAAAAAAAAAATACCTCTTATCACAAATCAGAAATCGTTTATTGACAAACCAACTTCGTGGCTCTCTTCAGCAGACGATGCTAAATTATGCTGGTCATTTAGATGAATGAAATAATACGCTAACTGTTCACTTCGTTAAACATATCTGGTAAAAAGGGAACAAACGAGTTCATGAACCTCGAGGTTCGTCCTTTGACAGGCACTACTTTATTTTATTAGTAGTGAACTGAAAGACAAAAATGCTCCTTAGCCGGGATTTGAACCCAGGACCCTCTGCTTACAAGGCAGGCGCTTTGACCATACCTACCGAGGGGCTTGTGAACAGAGTTCGCAAACCACTACAATAGTCTGGTAGAAGCCGGCCATAGGAACAGTGATCCCGCCCGAAGGCAAATTCATCTAACCAGTTCACATCCCCATGTCGCGAATCTCAAGGGCGTCTTCCTCATTAAAATTTTTTATATTCGGTTTTATTTGTTTTCACCATGAGAACCCGCCTTGTGGCTCCTGGTATGTCTACGTGGCTCCGACGATTGAGTCCTGCCTTCTAAATTGTACCGTGTTCTTAAAAACTGTGGTAACTACATTTTCATAATTTTTGGGCCCAGTTTTGTGTATGCCATCTGCATGAAGAAAGTAGGAACTCAGAAAGTTAAAACTAATCTACCTGTTAGATGGTGCTCATGTCGTCATCTAACACTTAGCACAATTTAAGAGAATACCAAATCAGCTATGTTCTTTCCAATGGTATAGTTAACTCAGTTTTCAACTGTTTTTCAGTTAGCACGGTTTTGAAGAACACGGTACAATTATATTCGGAAAAAAAAACTGTTTCTGGTTTATTGGTCACGGTACAAGTGCCTTGTGTAAAGTGCCATTTATGTATTACTAATTTATTTTGCCGTCTTGTCCTGCTGTTTTTCGGGGCATCAGGGGGAGCAAGAATCGTTATTTCTCATTTGCTAACAGCTTTTTGCCGAAGTTTAACATCAGTTCTTCTCTTACAGAGTAGAGACTTGGGATTCTCAACACTGGCAGTGCCTGATCCTATCATTTTTCGATTGATAAATATTCCTTGAGCCCAAGCTGACTTATATTTATTTATTTCAAAATATAGCCAACTGGGGGTGCTACACAACGACTCATTTTATCTACACTGAAATGACAAAAAGACAAAAAAAAATAAAATATGCTGAAGGCACGAAGCCTCCAACAAACAAAGTACTCAAAACTCAATCAGGATGGGTTGAAACCACAGTAAATTTCTTTCCCCAAAGCCTGCCACAGAGACAGGCGCATTTGCGGACCACACAGAATCACCAGCACAGGATTGCTCGACGCCAGAATTCGAGACTTTGAAACAGATATTTAGATAATGTATACAACGGATACGTTAGCTACGATGCTTAATTTAATTTTTTTTTAATTTCAAAATAAATGCGGCACAACATTTCATGCGCGAGCAAATTAATTGGCACTTGTCATTAACCTACAACTAAAACATATATACAATTGTCATAAAATAAATACAGTAATTCAAGTAAGGTTGTTATGATACAAGGTAAACTGAGGCACAAAACTATTACGGTACCTTTCAGTTTTACAAGCGACAGGTGTGAGTTTTGGTACTTTCATAGCTGCTTCTCTTGGAGGTCTGTTTCTTTCCGGTTTAAAGGGTGGAGGAAGCATATTTCGGTAGAAAGGGTGGGATAACAGATTTGTTCCGAAACGTCATTTGTTCGTCAGCGATATTCGGCCCTTGTTGGAAAGGGTCCTGGTCAGCCTAACGTATCCGTTGTAAACATTATTTGAATATCTTTCGACTGCTCGACTGTTGGTTTCGCTGGACGCGTCCCCGGGTGGTGTCGTGGACCGGATGCTTAACGGAGAACACGCTTATTTCCATTAGTATGAATGGCATGTACTGAATTACAAATCCTGTATTTGGAAGAAGTCTTTCCATCCCGTGCACAACGAATTTGTCTCCTCAGCCGGGCTTTGGACCTTTTGTTATTTAGTTTATTATTAAAAGAACCTGAACCTGAAGCACTGTCAAGCAACAAAGCATGGTCTCATTGGTTTTCGGAATTCGATACAGGATTGGGTTTTGTCTTTGCCAGATCCAGTCTTAGTCAGACTCCTTTAAAATTTTTACTATTAAAATTTAGAAACAGATTAAGGCCAAATAGCTAATCATCTGAGAAATCCAAGTTCAGATATGGATTCAGCATGTGTGGTTACGCCTATAAGACATATCTATTTTGACGAAACTGATCGAAACTTCCTGCATTACTTCTGCCAAATTTCCGTTTTCGGCCTAATTTCGGGCGAACTGCTTGTCCGGCAAAAACATAAAGCTCAGAAACGAATTCAGCGTAACTACTTACCCCTATATCCAACATCTAATCAACTTCAAATAAAACTTTACTTTATAACAAATTTTCCGGTTTCAGCCGGATTCCGGTCGAACTATGTCTTCGGGTAAAAAATTATTGTCATATACAGATTCAGCATCTTTTCTTACCAATAAATCGGACATCTAATCAACTTCAAATGAAACTTTTATTTTTAACAAATTTTCCGATTTTGGCCGGATTCCCGACGAACTACTCGTCCGGGTAGAAAATGATTTACATATAAGTGTTCAACATGTCTTCTTACCCCTAAATCGAACATCTAATCAACATCAAATAAAACTTTTACTTTTAACAAACTTTCCGGGTTTTGCCGGTTTCCGGACGAACTACTTGTCCGGCGAGAAAACTGCTGTCATCATCGTGTTCAGCATGTCTTCTTACCCCATAATCGACTATCACATTAGCTGTTTAAAAGTATTTTATTTGCCCCTTAATCTGAACCCCCTCCCCAACCCCTAAATGTAGGGCTACTGACCCCATCTACGAACTTGACCTTAAACTTTACCCAAAGAATCCTCACACCAAGTTTCATCAAAATATCCGATTGCCTTCGAGATTTATCTTGCTCATAGACGGACGGACAGACGGACGGACGGACAACTTTTGCGATGTCACAGGTATCCCTCCACTTACGTTTGAGATCCCAAAAAGAAGACAAACAAGCAAGAACAATAGAACAAAGAACTGTAAGAGGAAATCCGTACAAAGTATTCAATTAAAGTAAGGATATAGGTACGGGTTGGGTTCAGTACTTACTACTGGCTCGAATGTCCTTTCGGATTCTCTCTCTCGCTCGACAGTCGCCCTCTACTTGTGGGTGGCATCTGGTGAAACCCACCACTCTGATCCCACTGTGGTTCGATAGAATTGCGGTGGGCAGAGGGTGGTCTTTGTTGCTGCACAGCCGAGGTGCGATACTGCTGCTGTGCTGAATTGGGGCGATAGGGCTGCGCGGAGGGTACTCGCTGTTGCACGGACGGCGGCCGCTGCGGATGTTGCTCTCGCTGATATTGCGGCGCAACATTTTCAAACCTCTCATGGCTCGCAGGTCTCGGCGGGTACATCTGTACATGTTGCTGTGCAACAGGGTCAAGGCTTCGGGGTTGCGAAGTCTCGCGGTGGGCCGAGGGTGGTCTATGCTGAAAAGGTAAGCGCTGCTGCGAAGCGTACTCGTCAGCCGGATAAACTGTAACCAACCCCTGTGGTGTCTGGATAAACTGCTGCTCAGTCGAAGACTGCCTCTGAACAGGGACACCCTGTGAAAACTGCTGCTGCATTCCCATCGGGAACTGTTGCATACCGATAGACATTTGCTGAACGGGCATCGAAGCCGACTGCATCTGCATCCCAAACTGAGGGTAAGCAGCGATGGGACTGGTGTAAGGCATAGGAACCCGGTAAGTTTGGGGAGGCTGCCCTCCCTGTTGCATAAAGCGTTGGTCAGGCTGTTGCGGCGCAACGCCGTGTAGGGGAGACATTACGCTAGCCATGGGAATGAAGCGCTGAGGATCCTGGGGAAAGACGTGGCCGGCTTGCGGGGAAAACATCGGGTTGGGAACGACCATCGGTTGCGGAATGTTGGAACGGAATGGAGACATGCTGTCTTGTTGGAGGGGCACAACCTGTAAAATATTACTTGATTCAATATCAACTGAAATGATGCTCAGTCCCGTTGTATGGCACACGGGACTTCGATTAAAGTAAGCGTACGTTTTTTTCACAAAGTAGACACTTTCTTGGCGCACTTCAAGGGCGCTAGAAATTCATTTGCAAGCAAAACATTGAGGCAAAAATGATCATGGGCCCCTGGGGATCACGAAAACGTACAGTACTTGCAGATGTAGTTCGCGATGAGGAAGTCTGGTATTCAGTGAAGAAAATTAAACGTGCTTCCGCACCTACTGTGGACGGTGTTCCAGCAGTAATATACGATACGATACGAATTTATTAGGTCAAATAACATAATAGTTAAATAAGACCCTATCAATAAATTATAAAACATACTGTCACTTACTCATTAAAATGCTTTACAAAATACTGACGAAAAGAAGATCTATACCGATTAGAAGCTGACGGTTTGCAGGGCTCTAATTTATTTTGATGCCTCGTGTTATATCCGGTTGGTGCCGGTTCCGGTAGCAAATCACGAAGCTTACTTGATTCCAACAAAAAATGGGGAAGGAAATGGGGAAGAGTACATTTGCTTCCATTGTTGGCACTATGATGATGATGATGATGAAATTTTATTTACGCACTTTAGAAGAGGAAAATAGTGCAGTACAGATAAATAAAAGGAAAAAATACACTGAGTATAATAATGTAGTCAATGCACAAGATCAAAAAATAAACATTACAAAAAAAAGAAAAGGGACTAATCGGGTCTAAAAAATCTTGTAAAATCTTGTAAATAATGTAGTCAATGCACAAGATCAAAAAATAAGCATTACAAAAAAAAAGAAAAGGGACTAATCGGGTCTAAAAAATCTTCTTCCTAGATGGAACGCGGAGAAATGGCCAAGGGCAGAAACGTGAAGGTCTCCGTGAAACTATTGTTTTCACGTATTGTTGAGAAAGCAAGATGGCCCGAGCAGTCAAATGTTTCAATGGTTGTACCAGTTTTCAAAAAAGGAGAAAGGTATAAGCACGAGAATTATAGGGGGATTAGCCCAGTCTACCACAAACCCCTGATTTTTGGATACCCTATGCCAAACGCTGGGTATATCTAGCATTTGGCATAGCCTATGCCTAACGCTGGATACGTGTTGGTAACCTAGCCTTGACCTACCTCAATATAAAAGAGTTCTGATTGGCGGATTATTTAGCTTCACTCAAATCATCAATATCTTACTGGGTTACAGTATCCAGCACCCTGCCAGCACCTGGCATAGTATAGCCAGCGTTAGGCATAGGGTATGACAAATGCTAGACATATCCAGCGTTTGGCATAGGGTATCCAAGAATCAGGGGTTTGTGGTTGACTGGATTAGCCTAGGTAATTTCCTAAGTAAAATTTTATGTAAGGTAGTAGATGATAGGCTTAAGAAACGGTTAGATAAAAATCAAATATTAAACTCTGTTTAGGCAGGATTAAGGAAGGATACAGTGCGTTAGACCAGATTTTCGCGTTACATGTTCTAATCAGAAAATATACTAGACGAAGAGGAAAGAAACTGTATGTAGCTTTTTGTGGATATGAGGGGCCTTCTGATAATGTACATAGAAAGTTGTTGATGAAGACATTACTAGAAATTGGTCTGCCAAAACTGTTTGTATTGTTGATTGTGGAGATGTACGTAAAGACGAGGGTGGTGGTGGGAGTACTTAGTAAATTATCAAGAGAGATTAAAGTTTAACTCAAAAGCCAACTTATTTTTGCGTCATTTAACTGAATACACTATAGTTGCGTTTTTGCAGATACCATGGTATCTGATACCACGGTCTAAAGTCGTTTTTGCAGTTATCGTGGTATCTGATACCACGGTCAAAAGGATTTTTGCAGTTATCGTGGTATCTGGCCAGTTATCGTGATATCTGATATTCAGATACTATGGTCCGACCGTGGTAACTGGCCGCGGTATCTGAAAAGTCATCTCATTTTCATCAAATTTTGTCAGATTGGTGAGAAAGAAGTTTAGCACTTAGTGATGTAACTGAATATCAGTTTTTCTTTTGGGATGACTTCAAAAAGTGCAATTTCGGCAATAGTCGTTTTTGCAGAGCGACCCCCTGGCAACCGTATATCAGATACCACGATAACTGCAAAAACGCAACTTACATAATTTGGATTCTGCTAAGGTATTTTTTTTATTTTCTACTATCTGCTCTTGTTATGACGTTCAGAATATCTGCGGCCGTTCCCACAACGTAAATTCTACTATGACGCGGGAAATTCTAATCTTAAGACAAACGCGGCTTTTCAGTGGCAGTGGTGAGCTTCGTGACGACTGCTTAGTGTCAGAACAAAAAAACAAAAATCATAAATCTTTCTGGTAAGTCATACAACACAGATAAAAGCATATAGAGGTAGAGGAAATCACACGGAAATTCCACTATTTGAAAATCGATTATTCATGAATAGCGGAACAACGAAGTAACACATTTTCAGCGGGTCTTAGAGCCAATTTAAGTGAATAAATGATGGGTAACTAGATTGTCTTTTTCCAGCCCTTTTCATTTAAACTTTAAGTCTGTTGCAGGTGTCAAGCAAGGTTGCACGCTTTCCCCCAAGTTGTTTTCTATTTTTATTAATGATACTGGAAAGTTTATGGTACACAATAATTCCCCTTCGGTAACACTGGAAGTGGTCTCTCTTTGTATGCTGCTTTTCGCAGACGATTTAACCCTGGTGGCAGAATCTCATGCCAAATTGCAGGAACTGCTGAATATTTTGGAGTCGTACCTTGAAAAGAACGAGCTCGAGCTGAATGTTAAGAAAACGGTGGTAGTGGTATTTAGAAAGGGTGGAAGCGGAAAGGAGAGATATTCAAGGATGGCGTAGCTGTGTTGGAGGTGAAGCATGAATGTGTTTATTTGAGATGTAAGTATAAAGCAGTTGGGGGAATGTTTGGTAAGTAGGTGGAACAGAACGCGAGAAAGGGTGTGGTAAACGATGTGGTAATCTGATTTTAAGAAGTAGTTTAAAGGAGGTAACGAGTCTGAAGCTGCATAAAGAAATATTTTCAACTAAGTAGTAACGATTATGCATTATGCTTCAGAGATCTGGGAATTTAGTAAGGGAGAAAAACTAGAACGAGTACAGCTAGGATATTTTAAGAGTTTAGTAGGGTTGAGTACTTGGATTAATGGATTAGTGGTCAGGGGAAGTCTAGTCTCGTTAAGAAATAGAAGGTTAGTTAATATGGTGAGTTTTGGGGGGAAAACTGTTAATATACCGCGAGTACAAGTGCTTAAAGCAGCATATTTGGAATCTTTACGGGATGAATCAGGTGATTCTTGGGCGTCCCAGATACAATAAATTTTGGACCAGTGTGGGGTTACACTATACAAAAAAAATCTTGCAGTATTTGCTACTGGGCTTAATCTTGTCTCTAAAAAGATAATCATATCTCTAATTCGGATTAATCTTATCTCGGTAGAGATAAATACTGCAGTTAACTTTAATCCTTATTCGGAGAAACTTTTTACAGTGTAGTTCATTTTGGAATAACGGGGAGGGGCAGGGCGATTCAATAGGAGAGGTCCCAGGTGTTGTAAAAAAAAGGTCTTGATGGAGCAGGAGATACAGCTTTGGCACTGCGATTTTGGTAAGTCTAGTTCGTTGAAGTTCTACAGAGGTGCTAAAGAGAAATGGGGAGAGTATTTACTTTAAAGGAGGGTTGAATAGGGAGTTAGCTTGGATTGGTCCTTACTACAGCCCCATGTGTGGGGATATGAGTGAGAATGGGGTGCACCTGATGTGTGAATGTAATGAATGGGATGTTTAAGGGAACAAGAGTTTGGAAAAGGAGTGTATGATGAGGAGTTGAATGTTAAAGTAATGAAAGATGAATGTTTTACGGGAGTTCGCCAGTTGGGACGCTTTCGACGAAGCATCGAGAAAGGTTTATTTAGCTGGAATTTGGTGAAAATATATATTATTACTATTATTCATTTGAATCCTTCAAAACTGAAGAGTAGTGTATAAAAAGGAACAACAACATGTCAATCAAACTCACACACACTTACATACTAAAAAACAGCTGACCGTTAAAGACAAATAAGCCTACTAAATCTACAACGAAATACAACAGAAAAAACAAAGTTCAAAATAAACAAACTAATCCGGGCGCTTTTTTGTGAAAAAGGGAAAAAGGTTGTGATGAAGAAGAATGTTGTCAGCCTTTTTCTGAAATTTCTGGAATTCACTATTTAAAGGTTCCAAAGGATTCTTCAATGTACTTTTTTTGTTCTGTTTTTCTTGCAATGGCCCTCGGTCCTTTTGTACAAATATTTCATCATTTGCTCAAAAGTATTTTTGTACTTTTTGGTTAAGATGAGCACTTTAAGTAATCCATTTGTAGGCAAAACCCTTGAGGCACAAATGAGGGGGATCACGAAAATGTACCGTTTGATCAAAGAATTTTAAGCATTTTGCGCGCACTTTAAGCGGTGTTCAAGTTCCGTCAGAATAAGATCACTCATTCCAGAGTCAAGCATGTGACAAGATTTACAGCCCCCCCCCCCCAAATCCCATTCTCTGTATACTAAACAATTAAATTCAATACACAAAAGGAACCAGAATTGTTCATCAGTCATTTGGTTCTTTAAGTTTAGTCAATTTATTGCACCAAAGCTTGCAAGCGGAGCAACGGTCTTCTATTTGACGGTGCAAAACGGATAAGTCAGCTTCATTTTATTAGAGCTCTATTTCGGCCCTTCTTGGCAAGGGTCCTCTTCAGGCTCAAGCCGCTCAAGCTGGAAAATGAACTTGTGGAATAAAAATTAAAGATTCTTCTCTGAAAATTGGTTGGAGTTAAAGCTGCTGATGTAATTTAATTCTAGACACGGTTGCTGTTATTGCTGTTCGATCAGAGAAGAAGTTTATAAAATCAGATATTTAAGGAAGAATCTTTAATTGTTTTTCCACAAGCTCATATTCCAGCTTGAGCGACTTGAGCCTGAAAAGGACCCTTGCCAAGAAGGGCCGAAATATAGCTCTAATCAAATCTAGCTGACTTATCCGTTTTGCACCGTCAAATATGATCCGCAGTCAGTTTGGGCTGAAGGACTATCTACGTAATGGTCTTATTTTAAAATATTTTTATAGTGGTACTATTTTTCAGAGCTGCTGCGAGTCCAGCGAATCTGAGTCCTTGAAAAAGGCGTCTCGCGACGACTCCCGAGTCCGAGTCCACAGCTCTGGCGGATGGACAGCTCCGTGAAAGACGAGTCCGAGTCCTTGCAAAAGGCGTCTCGCGACGACTCCAGAGTCCGAGTCCACAGCTCTGGCGGATGGACAGCTCCGTGAAAGACGAGTCTGAGTCCTTGAAAAAGGCGTCTCGAGACGAGTCCACCAGCTCTACTATTTTTATAGCCTACTACCAAACATGGTTTGGTGTTCAAGCTTTAACATGCCTACCTGAATTGGACCTTGCTGCCCCTGTCTTCCCCCAGACGGCTGCGTCGAAGTCGACCCAAACATCAACGTCCTTCCATCCCACTGCTCCTCCGTCCCACTTCCCGCCAGGGGACTCGGCTCTGGGGCTAAAACTTGCCCCAGGGTATAATTCCCTGGATACCCGATACCACCCTGGCTTTGCGGCACCACATCCGGTACAGCTTGATAGCCTCTATCGAGAGACATCTGTCGGATTCCACGATCAAGGCTGTATAAGCCGTCAGATGGCAGGGCGGGTTGGTACGGGTTGTAGGACCGGCTGGGGGTGCGGGAGGGTGGGTCCCTGAGGAGTAAGGAGGGGGAGGGGCTACGAGAGAGGATTTGGCGGCGATTGGGCGTACCACTTTGGATCAGCTCCGTGGGCGACATGACGCGCTCGATACTGTCCTGCTGAAAGAGAAGAGATCACAGATATAATATTAGCTAAAAGGAGTAAAAGCTTAGCAAGCTTGTGACTACCTTAAAGGAGTTAGATCATAAGCATTCTAGCACTTGCAATGTCTAGAACCCTCCCACCCAAGACCCAAGACGAAGCCACGACTCGATCCGACCGCTGGGTCATCTAGCGGTGCGGGTCGGAAGCGCCCGACATGGGGAGGATGGAATATTAGTTTGACTTTGGATCTAACAATATGTTTTTGGGATCCCAAAACGTAAGTTGAGGGATCCCTAAGACATCGCAAAAGTTGTCCGTCTGTCTGTCCGCACGATAACTCTCGAGGGGATTGAGATATTTTGATGAAACTTGGTGGGAGGATCCTTTGGGTCAAAGTACAGGTCAAGTTCGAAGATGGGCTCTGTAGCCCTATATTTGAGGGTGGGGGAGGGGTTTCAAATTAAGGGAGGAGGGGTTTCAAATTAAGGGACAAACAAAATATTTTTAACCAGCTAATGTGATAGTCCATTATGGGGTAAGGAGACATTCTGAGTACAATGGTGAAAACCATTTTTTTATCGGACAATTAGTTCGTCCGGAATCCGGCAAAAACCGGAAAGTTTGGCAAAAGTAAAAGTTTCATTTGAAGTTGATTAAATGTTCGATTTAGGGGTAAGGAGACATGCTGAACACGATGGTGACGTCCATTTTCTTGTCGGACAAGTAGTTCGTTCGGAATCCGGCAAAAACCGGAAAGTTGGTTAAAAGTAAAAGTTTCATCTGAAGTTGATTAAATGTTCGATTTAAGGCATGCTGAACACGATGGTGAAAACCATTTTCTCACCGGACAACTAGTTCGCCAGGAATCCGGCCAAAACCGGAAAGTTTGTTAAAAGCGAAAGTTTGTTAAAAGCGAATGATAGATGACAGATTTAGGGGTAAGAAGAGACGCTGAGTCTGTATACGACAATCATTTTTTACCCGGACATATAATTAGTCCGGAATCCGATTTTAACCGGATTTTTTTTAAGTCAAAATTTTATTTAAAGTTGATTAGATGTCTTTTATAGGGATGAAGAGATCCATTGGATTCGTTTCTGAATTTTCTTCTTTTTTTGCTGGACTAGTAGTTCGCTCGGAATTCGGGCGAAACTGGAAATTTGGCAGAAGTAAAGCAGGAAGTTTCGGTCAGTATCTTCAAAATAGATATGACTTATAAAGGTATATCTGAACTTGGTTTTCTCTCGTGATTAGCCTGGCGAAGACTGGATCTGGCGAAGACAAGACCCAATTGTCTGGATCAAATATTAGATTTTTAGGGATCCCACCGAAACCTTTGGTCTTGTTATTGTAGCAGGCATATGGAATATGTGTAGAAAAAACAGACTAATTATTTGCATTATCGATTTCTTTAAGTATTTTGTTTTCTGTTTTTTCTTGTTAATAATAAGTCCGAAGAATTAAGGATGTAAACCAGATCACAATAAACAAACGCCGTAAATTATACTCAATTCTTTATAGTGATTTCTTGGAGATTTTGAAATTGAGCTAAATAATATTCAGTTTCCGAGACCAAAAAATGTCAAACTGGCCGATGATTGCTTCTTCCGACATATCTAAACGTCCACATGGTGATATACTTAGTTGTTTTAATCCTCTTACACGCCACTCGATTTTCTCGAAGGTTCTAGTAATTTTTTGACCAGCGCCAGGAGATCAATGAACAGTTAATTTGCAATGGCGGATTGGCGTTCAGGAGTGAATTGTGTTCAAGTAATCTGTGGATAACTCTGGCTACCATGAGGATTTGGGGGGAAAATGTTCGTAAAAATCCGACCCATCGAAAAATGATGGTGTCTCCCACCTTCTCGGCCCACATGAATCAAAGACTTTAAATTGCCTTAAATTACAATTGCTAGCGACAAAAGATGTGTTGCCTTGTGCTCGAAAATAAAATAACAACCATACTTTCCGTTTGATTCATCTTGGTGCTCTGTTCAAATTTTTATTTATGACAAATAGTCGGTTTTATCTGAAAATCAGTAGAGTTTTCGTCAAAACAGTCGGTCTATCCTGCAAAACAACCAGCAAACCAAAAATCACCAGCCAGTCGGTAAATACCTTACCCTCCCCCCCCCCCCCAAGGGTTTTGGCTAGTAACGCCTGTGAATATGGATACCTGTTAAAAAGACTTCTGACAAGCCTCTTGATGACTAACTCTTTTGCCCATGCAAAATCATCCTGTACCTTGCGGAAGAGCCGGAAGCGGTATCACAGCTGCTCCCGAAAATCGCAGTGATTGGTTAACACATGATTGAGTTGCTGAGTTTGAGTCGTTAGTGCTACGTTTTCTCGTTCTTCCAGAGAATCAGTGGCGTGTTTTGGACTTCATATAGAGTATAGGCGAGAGAACGCCACGGTAATCGGTTGAATTGGTGATACGAATTAAACGGGACAAGAATCGAGTCAGAATTTGAATGAACGGATTAATGATTTTGCTTCGCGCAACCGGTTCGCAACCTTTGGTCGAAGCATCATTCTGTAAGTGATCTGCAGGCGCCCGCCCACGGTAATGCCCCTGCAAGCGTTTTAAAGGTTAGCCTAGTTGTTTCATACATCGACTGATTTTCAATAAAAGTTTATGCTCACGCAAATAGCTTATAAATCCGGCTTTCATTGATTACTGGGATCTAAGGAACAATCTTTTGCTATATGGTAACGTCCTGGATGATTGTGGATGGACCAAGGTTGGATGACCAAGTTTGCTAAAATCCTGTCTCCATCATTACCAGTGTTAGGACTGGGATTTGAGAAACATTAAAAGCTAGAAGCTGCATGGAAATAGTTAAATTTAGCAGGAAAGAGCTAACTTAAAAATTTATTTTTAAGTTTCATCTAGCCTACTGTATCCTACTGTAGTAAAAAGATTTGCGCAAAGTCAATTTTCTTGACGGCGGAGTTAGATAATGCAACCAAACTGCTACCGTGCGATGGTTTCCATGTTGTCCATTAGGCGTAAGAATGTTCGATCTGTTGCTACTTATCTTCACATTCTTTCTTATGTTGTCCGGACGAAAATTAGGTAATTCCAGACACCTGGGAGTGTCCGGAGTATGAAGTTGCGTTTTCAGCAATTAGTGTTTTGAACTCGAATCCTGCTGTCACCCGTTTTCAGCGCCCGTGTTTTGCATCAGCGAACCCGGCACAGAGTTGCGTTTTCAGCAATTAGTGTGTTGAAATCGAATCCTAACTCGTTGCGCTGTCACCCGTTTTCAGCGCCCGTGTTTTGCATCAGCGAACCCGGCACAGAGTTGCGTTTTCAGCAATTAGTGTGTTGAAATCGAATCCTAACTCGTTGCGCTGTCACCCGTTTTCAGCGCCCGTGTTTTGCATAAGAGAACCCGGCACAGGATTTGATACTATACCGAGTCCGGTCGTGTTTGTGTTGTTTGTTGGTGTTCCCGATGAAAAATTTATCTCAAAATAGTACTATGAAGTAGTACGAAAAAGTTGCATGCAGTCCTAACGATGCTACTACATGCTTCTACTTCAAGGCTACCGTGTTACTGCATACTACTATGGTACTATTAGCAAGACTGGATGTTACTATGGCAAGACAGGATGCTACTGGATACTATTACATAAGATTGGATTAGTCCGAGGCACATTAAATGATAGTATTCTTTGCTATTACAGAGTATTACATGCAACGTTTTCGTACTACTACCCTAGGCCTACTACTACGCAGGCTACAAATTTTTCATCGATTGAACTCGAAAGAAACACGGGAGCTAAAAAAGCTTGAAGCCACAGAACACGGAACCCGTGTTAGGATGCGCACTGGATGCGCTCCGTAAAAACAACTTGTGACGAACACGGGTTGAGAATCGCAAGCCTAAAAACGCCACTCAGGATTTGTTACTCTACCGAGTCCGTTTGTGTTTGGATTCGGTGTTGAACTCGAAAGAAACACGGGAGCTAAAAACGCTTGAAGCCACAGAACACGGAAACCCGTGTTAGGATGCGCACTGGACGCGCTCCGTAAAAACAACTTGTGACGAACACGGGTTGAGAATCGCAAGCCTGAAAACGCCACTCAGGATTTTTTACTCTACCGAGTCCGTTTGTGTTTGGATTCGGTGTTGAACTCGAAAGAAACACGGGAGCTAAAAAAGCTTGAAGCCACAGAACACGGAAACCCGTGTTAGGATGCGCACTGGACGCGCTCCGTAAAAACAACTTGTGACGAACACGGGTTGATAATCGCAAGCCTGAAAACGCCACACAGGATTTGTTACTCTACCGAGTCCGTTTGTGTTTGGATTCGGTGTTGAACTCGAAAGAAACACGGGAGCTAAAAACGCTTGAAGCCACAAAACACGGAAACCGCGCACTAGAAAAAAGATGAAAAAACATCTTCTTGGTTCTTGCACTGTCAGAAGTTTCACAACAGATTGCGCATAACACTTTCAAAAATAACACCTTTTCACTTAGAAAAAAAGTGGTATGACCAATTAAGTTTATACTATTTCGTGCCCAGATCTCCAACAACACCTTCAATAGGTAAAAATACTACACTGTCAGAAGTTACATAACGACAACAGCAGGATGCGCGGTTTCAACAGATAACACTTTGGGATGTTATATGTTATGTTTCTTTCGTTCCCGTTAGTATTTTTACCAACTGAAGGTGTTGTTAGAGATCTAGGCACGAAATAGTGTAAACTTAATTGGTCATAACACTTTATTTCTAAGTGAAAAGGTGTTATTCTTGAAAGTGTTATGCGCAATTTGTTATGAAACTTCTGACAGTGTGAAAGTTAGTGTTATTTATTTTGTTTTCTTGTTCTCTTTTTAATATGGATTTGTTGTCGCGTCTGACGCGGATAGGGTTGTCACAACTCATAAGTGATTTTCGTAAGAGATGAAATTTGTCTTCTTTGGAGGTGTTAATTCGTTTGAATTCCTGAACTGGCCGTGTAGAGCCTTTGGCATGTTGGCAGTTCCGGGATTCGTCTGCTGATTTTTTTTCCATTACAAATAAAGCAAAGCAAAGCAAAAGCAAAGGATGCGCTCCGTAAAAACGACTTGTGAACAACACGGGTTGAGAACTGCGAGCCTGAAAACGCAACTTAAGCCTGACGCCCATTAGAGTCTCGAACTCTCCATGTTTAGATTTCCAAAGTGGTAGCTGAGAAAGCCAGATACGTCATGACGACCAAATTGTGTAGCTCACTGCAATACCTTTAAAGGGTAATTTTTTTAAAGAAGAAATTCGTCGGAAGTGTCCGGAATTGGCCATACTCCCGTTCAGCGCTTCCAAGCGGACTAGTTTCTGTTAATCCTCCTATGCCTCAACGTCAGCACTTGGATCAGACATGGTGAAGCTTTTGCACTTTCCCAGACGGATGGTAAATTGTAAATATATACAGAATTCAGAATTGTAAATAATCACAGATTTGTACATATACACTTTGAACAAGCACATTTTATCTTTCGTTATTTTACTTTTATCTGCATGTCGTTCAGTCCGCATCGTTCTTCTGGTTTTTAGTTACATGTCATCTTATTGTTTGTTGGTTCCGCATCGTTTTCCTGTTGTTATTGTGGTGGATTTTATGATTTAATTTTGTTTCTTTCACTGAGGACGGTTTTGCCGGAAGTGCAACCGAAATATCCGAAATTGTATTTATCCCTCGCACATCATCTTGGAGGGGTAACTAGCTAATCAAGAAAAAAACCGAAAATCTCGTTTTTCTATTTTTATTTGAAATGAATGGTCAGCTTGGCTTCAAACCTTATATAAAATAGATCCACAGGTTAGTGAGTGGAAAACCTGTCATCTGTGTCCCAGGTAATGGAGGTTTTGCATACCTCTCAGCAACAGTGAAAGTGACCCATTACCCTATGGATCCGACTTTTTACTATGTCTACACAAGTGTTGGTTATGAGGCAATGGAGGAAACAGAAACTAGTCCACTTGGAGCGCTGAACTGTAATGAGGCCAATTACCCCCCCCCCCCCCCCGTTCACCCTATGGCAAAAATTGGCTCATACTGCACTTTTCACGAGTAGGTGGTACAAGAAAGTAAACGACGGCGTCACAGATTTCCGCCCTTTAGACTCCCCAACATCACCGGACGCGGTTCAAACCTAGAAATGTGACACTGACCAAGTTTCACTCGAATCTGAGTATTTCGGAAGATGTCCTGCCGTCCCACCCCAACTCCCCCTACCGACGTCGGATCCGGCCTTGACCCCAAAATGAATAATTTACGGCTATATAATTTTCATCCAAATCGCTCTATTTCATTTGGTCTTCAGGCGCTGCCACATCATGTGCAGGAACCCCCTCCAACTTCTCCATTGTGTCCGGATTCTTTTTCGGACACATATATCTTTTCATACAACCCATGAAGTTTAAACGTGGATCTCGAATCTGACAATTTCCGGGAAATTTCCGGTACACCACCCACCCAGTGCTTCCACTTACTTTTTCTGAAAATCAGTAACCGCTCCGAAAAAATCGGGAGATTATCGGGAGACATTTTCAAAAACATTGGTTATGTCTTAAAAAGCAATTTTGTAGTTAGCTTTGTTACAAAAGAGGCAATGAGTAACTGCATTCAACTTGTTAGCACGTAAAAATACTCATTTTATTCGTCATACTTATGATTTCGATGCGCAAATGCTACACATATAACCGGTTTGATAGCAAGGCTGATATTTCCGTTTGCACCTCTAAATTTAAAGGACACTTAAAAGGTTCCTCGGTGCTTTGAGGTCTACTTAAATTTCTCTTTGCGTTTACAGAAGAGCTGGGGCCCCAAACATTGCAAATTTGAGAAACAGCGTGGCTTTCTCGACTAAAATTAGTCGAATTTTCGCGTAGGCTTATGAAATGGGTACGTTCGTCGGTGAGGAAACTGAAAATATTTAGTAACCCGACCGTTTACACCCTGGGGACAGTCAACAGACTGAAATTAGAGGACTTATCCAGCAATTTAATTTAAATTGTGTCGAACCGATAGAAACTCTTCAAGCTTTCCCGGGCTTCTGATAAAGACCTTTGAGGCCTTAGGTGTCAAATGTATCCATCAGACATCTTTGTCATCAGGGGCGTCGCAAGTTCATTTTCCTTTTGGGGAGGGGAGAGCCAACATAATATCTCGAATCTGCCAGAAATTCTATCGAATCCTTGAAACTTACAATTTGAATTATTTCAACTCTTTTATCCAAAAATGAAGCGACTAAATGGACTATGTATTACTCGACACCATTCCAGCAGCAGCTTCTGACTTCTGTGCACACGACGAGAATAAACTGAGAGTTCCATGCAAAATTCTTGAAGTTCACATTTCGCACAACTGCTTCCCATGCAAATTCTGGGTTTTAACGTTGATCAAACCCTAAGATCCCGAGGATTTCCAAAAATATTTCAAACCGAAGAGTGCGAGGTTCAGGGCAGCAGTTTCCACAGTCTATGTTAAAGCCATCGCCTCCGGCAAAATTTTACATTCGGCTTTTTCTGCCTAGTTTACAATGTTCTCAGCCTAAAACTGTCGAAAACCCCACCTAGATGACGTGCCCTTCCAATAAACGAAGACAACTATGAAAGGCGCCGCAGGCGAAGTTTTGGGAAAAATTTACGATCGCTCATCTTTTGGGATACATAATAAAATGGCAGTGACCAGAATTTTACTCGACCATCTTCTCTCAATGCTTACAAGGAAGGTTTATGTCGGATTGTTTTTAAATCAATTTACTTTTCTGAAGAAAAAACGCAGGGCAAATAATGTTGCTACCATGCGCCGCAGGCAAAAATTTCGCAACTCGGCCATTTCTCCGCTGAAATAAAGAGATTTTGGTATAAACCCGACTGTGAAATCCAAGAACTGTGACCTTGTTGTAATTTTGGCAAGATTACGAAAATCGGGAGATTATCGGGAGAAACTTTTTGTCGGGAGATGTCCAAAAAACTCGGGAGACCTCTCGAGAAATCGGGAGGAGTGGAAGCACTGCACCCACCCCTCCAACTCCCTCTACCGAGGTCGAATTCGGCCGCAACCCAAAAACGGACAGTCTAGGGCATATGAGCTTAATGCCTTTCAAGTTTCATCCCAATTGCTCCACTCGTTTAATCCCTGGGTAAGGCACTTCTCCGCTCCCACCATGGCCAAATGCAGTTAACACACATAAACGGAATCATCTAAGCCATCCCTATGGCATATATTAGAAATAGCTCATACAGCTCCACTCGTTTAATCCCTAGGCAAGGCACCCCCGCCCCCTCCCACCATGGACAAATGAAGTTCACACACATTAATGCAATCATCTAGATTCTAGGTCACCCCTATGGATTCTAGGTCACCCCATACTGCTCCACTCGTTTAATCGCTGGGCCATCACCCATCACACTTCCTGGCTGAGGGTAGAGAATCAGAGATCAGCACCACCAACTCGGCCTGTATTGGCTGGTGCTGATACCATTATCTGGAAGCAACCGTAGTAGCAAAAGTTGGACCGAGAGAGAGGCACTGCGATCGCTATAAGGCATTTGAGCCGAAGGCTGCAGGTACCGTAAAAACTACTCTACGCAACCAACATCAGAACGAAAATTAGGCGGCAGATATATTTCCAATTACTGATACATTTTCAATTCTTTCTTTTTTTTTCTTCTTCTTTATTTAATTACTCCCGTCCTTTTGTACGTTTGTGCATCATGATGTGATACCATTATCTGGAAGCAACCGTAGTAGCAAAAGTTGGACCGAGAGAGAGGCACTGCGATCGCTATAAGGCATTTGAGCCGAAGGCTGCAGGTACCGTAAAAACTACTCTACGCAACCAACATCAGAACGAAAATTAGGCGGCAGATATATTTCCAATTACTGATACATTTTCAATTCTTTCTTTTTTTTTCTTCTTCTTTATTTAATTACTCCCGTCCTTTTGTACGTTTGTGCATCATGATGGGCAATATATCTATTACTATTATTATTATATTTTATGAATCAAAGCAAATGCGAGTAGGCGCATTCACGAGACCAAACCATGACAACTAACCTGATTGGGTTTCGTCCCTCCTCTAGACGGTGGAAGCGGCGGTCTCCCTGAGCTTATCAACTGCGTCGGGGAAACAGAGCGATCCTCACTCTCCTGTTTACTCAGCCTTCTCTGGCTATACCTCGGAACATTCCGAGTATCCTTCAGTGGCTGTTTCTCCTCATTCGGTCTTCTGAGGGGCGGGACACTCTCAGCTTTGACGAATTTCGACACAGCAGCTATCGCAGCCTGTCTTTCTTCCTGAGCCAACTTCATGGCATTTACAGGGCTCATGACTCTCGACAGGGGGCGACTCGGGGGCCTATCACGCTCAGGGGTCATTGAGCGGCGGCCGCGACCGACTGTCCTGGGGGGTCTTTTGTACGTTCCGGGGCTAGTGACCTGAGGGTAACGAGGCTCAGGGCTTTTGATCGAAGGGTAGTTGCGGCTCAGAGGTCTGTTTTGGTCAAACGAATCAGGCCGGTTCTTTCTTGGATGTTCTGAAGTGTCAGGTCTGAGAGGGGTCTTTTGGGGCTGACCTCTTGCGTGCACGTCCTTCCTCTCCTCACTAACTCTGGCAACTTCTTTGGGTCGTTCAACAGATTTCCTAAGCCTTTCACCGAGTTCAATCTTCTTTGTATCAACTTTTGCTTTTGGGCTTTTATCCTTCACTTCTACTTCATTCTCCCAGGATTCTTCTTTCTCCTTTTTCGGAGTTTCATCGTTTTTTGGCTTTCCCCCACTTTCTTCTGTCTGAGCTTTGCCGATTTGTAATTTAGGTTTGGGGACATATCTGGCAAGTTCTGGGCGCTTCTGTTTTCTCTGCTTGTCTGTTGCCTCAGCATCACCAGATGGTGTCTCTGCTTTCAATCGGGTTTGGCCAGGTTTGTACCGCTCCATCTCTGGACGTTTGGTCTTTTCTGTTGTACTCATCTGGAAAGATTAAAATTTAACTGTGAGTTCATTTGAATGGTATTCAAGTTGTACGTACAGTAAAGATGAAAGGTCTATTTATACAATTGTGTCATTGTGTTATCTGCGTGAATAACGAACCAATGCTGGCATGTAGAATCAAGCGACATTAAGAAAATAAAGTACATTATTATTAAATGGATTTATAGAGATTTATAAAGTGATTTATAGATCAATTCCACTAATACCTATGAGATAAGCACTCCTAAAGCCCAAGCTGACTCCGAATCATATTTGATGATGCTGAACAGATAGTCATCTAAGAGAAAGAATAGATTATAAAGATCGTAAAAGCCTCCATATGGGTTGTTCACCAGAAGATCACAAATAAAATAGTCCCGTACCCAATTTAGGGGAAAGTAAACCTCATGCGCATTTTGACATGATATAAATTAATTGTGTTATTTTATGTATTTCATGACGAGTACAAATTGTTGACCTCCCAGGTTATTTTTCCCTTGTGTAAAAATATTGGGCAAATAAAAATGATTCTGATGGGTTGCATCGTTGGATACAATGTGTCATGCTGGTGGCTGGCTAGTATCTTCCACCCTCCACACATTCTTGGTAACGTTCTGTAAGGGCTCGAGCTTTATTGTATGCCCTTAAAACACCAAATAAAAGACATCCAGCACTTGAAGAGTCGAAGGCCCATGTAATCAGAGGACTAAAAGCTTCTGGGTCCTCTTTCGGGACTAATCCCAGCAGTAGGACACACCTATTCCATGGCAACTTGTCCTAACCAACTATTCGAGCTCGTCCTAGATTCCTAGAAGACCACCTAGGCATCCTCATGACAACCAAATGAAACCAGTGGCACCATTTCAGTAAGCGGGAAGGGGCAAATATCAATTCTGAACCCAATTCCCAAGTTTATTACAACGACTAATTATTCTTGTACTATTAATTTTATTACCCATCATAATGTATAAATACAGAAAACATGGAGTAGGAAAAATAAGGAAAAGCTAACAATACACAATTATAGATGTTCCTACGGCCCAAGCTGACTGCGAATCATATTTGACGGTGCAAAACGGATAAGTCAGCTACATTTTATTCGAGCAATATTTCGGCCCTTCTTGGCAAGGGTCCTCTTCAGGCTCAAGCCGCTCAAGCTGGAAAATAAACTTGTGGAAAAACAATTTAAGATTCTTCCTTAAATATCTGCTTTTGAGAACTTCTTCTCTGAAAGTTGGTTGGGGTTAAAGCTGGTGCTGTGATTTTATTCTGGACTCGGCGACTGTTTTTGTTGTTCGATTGGGTCGTCGAAAGGGTAGAGATTCTTCTGCATTTTGGTTTTAGAGTCACCTGTCTCTTCTTCTTCTTTCCAGCTAAGATGGATACTTGTTGGAAGAAGGGCCGAAATATTGCTCGAATAAAATGTAGCTGACTTATCCGTTTTGCACCGTCAAATATGATTCGCAGTCAGCTTGGGCCGTAGGAACATCTATCACCGAAGTACGGAACTAATCGCCCATACATGCCGCCAACAAGTATCCATCTTAGCTGGAAAGAAGAAGAAGAGACAGGTGACTCTAAAACCAAAATGCAGAAGAATCTCTACCCTTTCGACGACCCAATCGAACAACAAAAACAGTCGCCGAGTCCAGAATAAAATCACAGCACCAGCTTTAACCCCAACCAACTTTCAGAGAAGAAGTTCTCAAAAGCAGATATTTAAGGAAGAATCTTAAATTGTTTTTCCACAAGTTTATTTTCCAGCTTGAGCGGCTTGAGCCTGAAGAGGACCCTTGCCAAGAAGGGCCGAAATATTGCTCGAATAAAATGTAGCTGACTTATCCGTTTTGCACCGTCAAATATAATACACAATTACGTAATCAACAACAGATTATCAACTATTTCAGAAGTCTATATATATCGCTTGTCGGACAAGATCTTGCCTTTACCGCAGTAAACGTTTCTGCACAGCAATTACGGGCTGGGCTACTCAATACTTCCTTGATATGCTGCTGTGGCCTAGCTTTGTGGGTAAAGTTTTGAGGTAGTTTTATAATGTGACATAAGGTGGAGTCATTTTGCCTTCTGAAACCAACTAAGAGGCCAAAAGTATCACCAAAGTGGGATATTTTGAAATATAGGACGAAGCATGTCCCGCTCCCCCCCCCCCCCCCCAGTGGCATCCCTGAATGAAATTTGCAACATTTGCAACAACAAATCCCGAAAAGGTCATACAAAGAAGAGACTGAAACAGAAGAGGTTGCCAGCATTTAGTTGCGTTTTTGCAGATACCATGGTATCTGTTACCACGGTAACTGGATCTGCAATTAGTCGTTTTTGCAGTAACCTTGTTATCCGATATAAGGTTACTCTGCAAAAACGGCAATTGCCGAAATTGTGCTTTTCGAAGTCATCCCAAAAGAAAAACTGACATTCAGTCTACATCACTAAGTGCCAAACTTCTTTCCCACCAATTTGACAAAAACTGATGAAAGTGAGGTGACTTTTTAGATACCACGATCAGTTACCACGGTCGGACCGTGGTATCTGCATATCAGATACCATGATAACTGGCCAGATACCACGATGATTGCAAAAACGCCTTTTCACCGTGGTATCAGATACCGCGATAACTGCAGAAACGACTTTAGACCGTGGTATCAGATACCATGGTATCTGCAAAAACGCAACTTCTGTAACAGAGACAGAGCAACCGTTTGACCTCGAAATGAGTCTGAAGCTTTCCTCCAGTTCCCCACAGTCTACAATAGAAACCATTCAAAATTCAAAACTGGAGTTGACTGAGACCAATCATGTCAACCCAAAACCATGGAAAGAACAACACCATGAGATTTAAAGGACCCCTCTTGCTTGTTCTGCCTTTTATAATATACTTAGCTCCCATATGGAATTATAAGCTTCTTAAATCCCCACCATTCTCGATTGTTTCGTTTCGTAACTACAAATTTTTAGCGCTTTTTCGGCCTTGCCGAGTTTTCCCGTCACCCAACGAAAAGTTTGCCGGAATCTTCAACGACCACTGACAACTCTTTCACACATAAGGATGTGATAATCTTCTAGTTTATTCCTTCTTTTATTTGGTTAGTTTCCCCACTTTTTAACCAAGGCACATTCAGTTTTCAAACGTTTTGCGCCCAGCAGCCGCGTCGGAGAGTAGGAAGGCTGGATATAGTCGACAAGCGCTAACAAGGGAATCGCTAGTTCCAGGTGGAAAGTAATGTATTTTCGAAAACGTTTTTCCTAATCCCTTTCATAGGAAAAGATATTTCGTAGTAAGAGTTGTGCTTTAAACATTTTTCAGGTGACAAGTTGAATCCGACAACTTTACCGGCGCCTGGTTTCTCTGTATGGGATCGCAGATCCGATCAAAGTCATCGCGGAACGGAGATTGCGGTTTGAGAAGTCGTTAGATTCGACGAATAGCTTGTTCAGCGCCTTTCTGTAAATTGTTACCTGAAGTTGTGAAGTGTGTTTCTTCTTTTTTTTTTGCAGTTGTTGTGATGAGAAGGTGTTTTGTCTATGTTTGTATCTGCTTTTTCTTCTTTTTTTTCTCTTTATATTTACTCCGTGTTTACACCATGTGTGTATTTCGGGTAAGAAATTTATTGATTGATTGATTGGTTAACACAGTCCAAGTCCACAGCGCAATTCTATTTCATGCTAAACTCCAGATTTTCCTATTTTTCAGTATGGGGTTTCTTTTCCAAGCTCGTCGAAGTTACATTTATAATGCAAGTACTACCGTGGTGGGGTGGCGGAAGTTTCGACATCACTTCTGAAAATGACCAACAACTTGGCACAAGTTTCAGAGCTACAAAGGCTTAAAAAGTCCATTTCAACAGCTACACCAAATCATAACATGTTTGATTGGATGCAAAAACCAAATAAAAACAAAAAGATTATTTAAAACAGAGAATAGAGTAGGGTCTGTAAACCAGTAGCCCAGGCTGATTTAAAGTATGTGTCGTTGCCTGGCAGTTTGCATTTACATTCCCTTCATTGTAAAATTAAACATTTTGGTGGTCTATGCTGTGAAATCACATAACAAAAAAATCACAATAAAACAAACTGATATGTCTCTGCTAACTTATGCTGACGACGAACTTAACGTAAGTACATTAACTTTAAATACTGAAAGAAATTTCAGTACTTTAGAGGCCCAGTAAAGCTTGATCAGACCAGGGACCCATAAATTTCCTGTAATGACTCGCCATTCAGGGGGCTTGTCATTTCCTATGCTTCTATGTTGCTATGTTGCCCGAGCCCCACCTAGTTTCCAAAAATTCCGCTTGGGTCGAATCGGCGTTCTTGCTCAGATAGACAAAATTTGTTGGGACTGTTCAGCATGCCACCAGGTACCTAAGCTAGGACAAAAGATCCAGGATACTCTTCCATTACAGAGAAATATTCCTAGTTCAGCACAACAGCTGCGAAAAATTTTGTCTATCTGGATAGTCGGGTATTTTATCCCCGTGGGTATTTCTCGAACTATCTGACGCTCGGTCAAGAGCGCATCAGAAATCTCTTATTGACAAGCCCCCTGAATGGCGAGTCATTACAGGAAATTTATGGGTCCCTGATCAGACTCAGGTTCAATACCTCAAAGCCGGACATACTATTCTTTAGTGATCGAGAAAAAATTTGCATACCTGTCCAACTTGGTACTTTATGCTAAGTCCGACAGAATCGATCACAGACCTTTTTGTCCCCATAGGAAGAACCCTAAAGAGACTCGGTCCCTACTTTCACCAAATGTGCAGAAGAAACTTTGAATCCCTTACTCTTCCATCTTGAGAAATAAGTTCCACTTTTCACGTAGTCTACTAGCCAAACTCTACAACACTGTGGCGTTACCTCACATCTTATATCTGGCTCCATTCTGACAATGGCCCCCTGAATGGCGAGTCATTACAGGAAATTTATGGGTCCCTGATCAGACTCAGGTTCAATGCCTCAAAGCCGGACATACTATTCTTT
Organism: Branchinecta sandiegonensis; assembly: GCA_030848855.1. Classification (NCBI taxonomy): domain Eukaryota; kingdom Metazoa; phylum Arthropoda; class Branchiopoda; order Anostraca; family Branchinectidae; genus Branchinecta; species Branchinecta sandiegonensis. The sequence continues at coordinate 11,861,270 of JAUPMV010000021.1, read as the reverse complement.
AGTGATCGAGAAAAAATTTGCATACCTGTCCAACTTGGTACTTTATGCTAAGTCCGACAGAATCGATCACAGACCTTTTTGTCCCCATAGGAAGAACCCTAAAGAGACTCGGTCCCTACTTTCACCAAATGTGCAGAAGAAACTTTGAATCCCTTACTCTTCCATCTTGAGAAACAAGTTCCACTTTTCACGTAGTCTACTAGCCAAACTCTACAACACTGTGGCGTTACCTCACATCTTATATCTGGCTCCATTCTGACAATTATTCAAAACTACCAAGCAGTCTCTAGTCTGGTAGCTTTATTTTTCTTACCTACAATACTTACAAAAATGCCACCCTGTAACAGGTACCTAGTAACAAAATTCAGCCTGGTAGAACCTAACAAGGCTGTAGGCAAGCTAGTTCAGAAAGTTCATGGAATGGCCGCACACCCTTGGTTACTAACACTTTGTGACCAATGGATGACCACTGATTAACTCGCCCTCTGTGTTTTTCTTCATTTGTAGTGCTGTACATATTTTGACATTGATTGCTAATTGATTTTTCTCTCTATTATTCATAATTTTCTCTTCGTATTAAGTAATAAGTAAGTAATTTATTTATGACCCACCATTTTCAAAAAGTGGAGTAAATGAAGAAAATAAATAATACACATAAACACACACAAAAAGACACTTAATTTTCAATCGTCAGCCAGGAAGCAGTGGATAACGTTGTACCCTGTTGTCCATGATTTTTTAAAGCGATGGAAACATCCAAAAGGGTGACACTTGCATCTTGAATCTTGAACTTCTCTGTCGATGTATGGGTATGGGTATGACATAATTTCGACAAGTGGAGCAGGTGCTTTGCATATTTAAAATAACATGATCTCATCTTTTTAATCTTCTTCTTTTGCAGAACATGGGTGACAACAGAACGCAATAGCATAGAAGGAGCGCAGAAGGTGCTGTACAAATTTCCCAAAGCTCTATTGTATGCTAATATTGCTAACACAAGCAAATATTGTATTGCTCCATTCTTGTTCAGTTTCAATGTAACAGGTTATAAAGAATATAAATACATACTTGTCAATAAGTTCTTCAGCATGACAAATGATTTCCAGACGAACTGAGTGCAGTGAAGGTATGCTTTTTAAAACACTTCTCTAAATTTTAAATAATCTTGGTTTTGCTTTTCCCCTTCAAAACAGTCAAACTAGAATGATAAATTAAGAACTTAATGACTGCTGATAGCAGACTCAGCAGACATTAAGCTCAAGCTTCTTTGACATAAAGAATTAAACCAGCTTTGTTTCTTTTAATTTCATCTGCTAATCATCTGAGAAAACCAAGTTCAGATATGGATTCAGCATGTGTGTTTACCCGTATAAGTCATATCTGTTTTGACGAAAAGTTCCTGCCACTTCTGCCAATTTCCCGGTTTCGGCCGAACTCTAGAACTACTTGTCCAGCGAAAAAAGAAAGCTCAAAAACGAACTCAGGGTATCTTCTTTCCCCAATAATGAACATCTAATCAACTTCAAATAAAAATTTAACTTATAACAAATTTTCCGACTCCAGCCGGATTCCGGTCGAACTATATGTCCGAGTAAAATATGATTGTCACACACGGATTCAGCGTCTCTTCTTACCCCTAAATCGGTTATCTAGTCAGCTAGAAATAAAACTTTAACTTCTAACAATTTTCCGGTTTTGGCCGGATTCTGGGCGAACTACATGTCCGGGAAGAAAATCGTTTTCACATAAAAGTTTAGCATATCTTCTTGCCCTAAATCCGACATCTGATCAACTCCAAATAAAACTTTTAATTTTAACAAACTTTCTGGTTTGGGCCGGATTCCGGGCGAACTACTTGTCCGTCGAGAAAATGGTTTTGACCATCGTCTTCAGCATGTCTTCCTACCTCTAAATCAAACATCTAATCAACTTCAAATAAAACTTTTACTTTTAACAAACTTTCCGGTTTTGGCCGGATTCCGGGCGAACTACTTGTCCGATTACAAAATGGTTTTCACCATCGTGTTCAGCATGTCTTGTTACCCCATAATCGACTATCACATTAGCTGTTTCAAAATATTTTGTTTGCCCCTTAATTTGAAACCCCTCCCCCACCCCTAAATGTAGGGCTACAAAGCCCATTTACGAACTCGACTGGTCCGCCGACCCAACGAATCCTCACACCAAGTTTCATCAAAATATCTCATTCCCTTCGAGAGTTATCGTGCTTACAGATGGACGGACAGACGGACGGACGGACAGACGGACGGACGGACAGACGGACGGACGGACAGACGGACAACTTTTGCGAAGTCATAGGTATCCCTCAACTTACGTTTTGGGATCCCAAAAACTAAAACCCAAACCATGCATTTTTACTATGAATACTAGTAATAAGAACTCAAGCTTTGTCACTTTTTGAATATTTTGCTAATTCACGGCTGAATGTGACTAAACTGACATTTTTATAATTTGAAAAGTCTGCCACGAAGAATGCACCTTCATTGGAGAAGATGGCGGTCCAAACCTGCAGATGTCTTCAAAAGAAGAAGGACCTTTTTGGTAAATTCAAAATCAAAGAAAGTTAACTGAATTTCCACTTCAAGTTTATGCCAGGATAACCCTGAAATAGTTGGCTGTTAGCTGATATCAAGTTTGTTACCGAATTTTTCTTTTCCATTTTACGTTTTTATATGCACGTAACCAAGACAAGGTAGTGGAACAGTTAAAAAGTGTTCAAATCAGCATACCTCTACTGTACTTCCCATGGCATATTTTTGTTGTTTAACGGTGCAAAAGCAACCTCACTACAGTAACTAGCTGGAAGAGATCAATGCTATGCTACTTTGCAACTCCTGATTCACAATCATTACAATAAAAAGCTAACATAAAAAAGCTAACAAAATAGCTACTAGAGCCTATACTATTTCTGTTGTTCTCTATTTCCGTATGCAGCCTACGGAATTAGTTTTCTAGCATAGATGTGCCTTGAATGCACCACACCTGTATAAACTAGTTAAACCTGTTGAAAACTAGTGAAAACCTGTGTCTTAAATCATTTTCGCTGATAAATCTTTCTTAATTCAGAAATTTTGGCACTGTTGTGATGGAAATTAAGTCACAGCATCCCACATTACTACGGTACAAGAGTCAATGTTGATGCATGATAGCCAAAAAGAAAAAGATTGTCTCTGTTTAAAACACTAAATGTTTTTCTTATACTGAATTCATGTTTGTTTCTAACAATTATGCAATTTGCTTCCATATTTTTTCAAGTACCGGTATCTATGGTTAAACAATGATGAAATGAGAAAATTTGTGGATCCTCACAGAAATTCATGTACTAGCAATGCAGCATGTCCGCTTGTATTTTGGAAGAAAACTGACAATGAATAAGACGAATCCACGAAGCTGGCTTTCTTTTGAGATACTGTTTACCTTTTTTTGATGTTTCAGTGGTGAGATACAGACAACCAAAGCTGAGCAATGGAATCAGCAAATTAAATCATAACAGAAATAGTAATAGGCTCCAGTATGGAACAAACAGCCTGTACTGTAGCAACTGCTGCAGAACTGGTGCCACAGGTCATAGAGTGTTTCTCCCCCCATGGATAGAACGAACACTATCAGGCGGAGATTCGCAACTTAGGATCAAGAAGCCCGAGACAATATCTCCAGCTGGAATCCAATCACAAATCAGTAAAATATCTCTTACATTTGAATCTTCTATCTGTCCATTTGAAATTCCGTCTTCGCTTTCTTCTAGGAACGAGCAAAGCGATACCAAAGAACAAAGGCAAGGCGCGTTCGCACCTAAAGGCGTATTCTCGCCGTTCCCCGAGGACTCCACTTGAGGAGTCCCCGCGTTTTTGTTTGTCCCGGGGACTCACTCCCCGTATTCTCGCGAGTCCCCACGGACGGGGAATGCTCAGATTATCATCACCATCATCAAAAAGGACTCCCTTTCAAATTCGGTGGGGAATCAATTTTTGCTGTTGTAGGTGCTATGTAAAATTAATTAAAAAGAATCAGAATAAAGAAAACCAAGAATGAAGTGGATCTAGACTAATTTTTTCAGCTGCATATTCATTTTTCGAACAAAATCAATTTTAGAAGCATTCCCCATATTCTCGCTGTTTCTGTACGCGGAGTCCGCGTGGAGTGACTCCATCTATTCTCGCCGTTCCCTTCGATTCCCCGAGGAGTCCTCGGAGAACGGCGAGAATACGCCTTTGGTTTTCTTTATTCTGATTCTTTTTAATTAATTTTACATAGCACCTACAACAGCAAAAATTGATTCCCCACCGAATTTGAAAGGGAGTCCTTTTTGATGATGGTGATGATAATCTGAGCATTCCCCGTCCGTGGGGACTCGCAAGAATACGGGGAGTGAGTCCCTAGAACAAACAAAAACGCGGGGACTCCTCAAGTGGAGTCCTCGGGGAACGGCGAGAATACGCCTCAAGAATGAAGTGGATCTAGACTAATTTTTTCAGCTGCATATTCATTTTTCGAACAAAATCTATTTTAGAAGCATTCCCCGTATTCTCGCTGTTTCTGTACGCGGAGTCCGCGTGGAGTGACTCCATCTATTCTCGCCGTTCCCTTCGATTCCCCGAGGAGTCCTCGGGGAACGGCGAGAATACGCCTTAAGATGCAGGAGTCCACACAAACACATCGGGAAATGAGCGTTTTTTACCGACTAGACTAGCTACGAAAGCTGGCGACAGTTTGAACATTTGTCAGAAGATTTCAAGGAAATACTGAAAAAACCTTTGAAAATCATATACTCGAAAGAAAATCGCGGTTAAACAAAGTCTCAGAGGTTGGTTTCGGGCTGGTTTCGGGAAGGTTATTGTTCTGGGAAAAGAAATCGGAAAGGTGTTCAAATGGTCAGCCCTTCTATAACCACAACTGCACACGACGCCTGTTGACGGGAATGGAAGTAAACGTTGCACCCAGAACGTTAAGATGACAACACCTTTAGTATGAAGCTTTGTACACACGCAACACTTTGCCGTGCATGGCTAAAAACTAATTACAACTTCTCCGTTTGTATTCAATCATTTTCTGATACAATGTCAACTACACACCTTGCACTTTGGAGAACCAGGATGACACGGCATATTTTGCGTCGGTGGGCTACTAAGCGATTGTTTTTATTTTTCAGAGGATGGATTCTTTGAAACTTTACGCTTCCTATATTCATCGAAATTTCTTTGAATTTTACAATGTTGGTGCGTGCTTTTGGGGGGGGGGTTTGTACATAGAAATTAGTGTACAGGTACAGAGACTGTCACTGATCTAAAATTTTACAGTATCTGGAACGAATTGCGTGAACAACTCAGTTTCAGGAAAATGTCGCTATTATATTGTGGTGAAATCAAATTAATATCAGCAATGGTTTATGATTATTTGATCACGACCTAGCTCATACTATGAAATATGCTATTCGCCATATCCCAATTCAGCGCTTCCAGGATGATTGTTTTTGTTTTTACAAATCCCCTGTGTCTCGTTATTAGAACGTGCCCATCCACAGATATGATAAAAAAAAGGTAAATAGATCCACAAGTTGATGCGTACAAAATCTGCAAGCTGCTTCCTGATCAATTCAAGTTTTGCATTGTCTTTGGAGTAGAAGGTGGAAACTTTATTTTCTACTTCTTCCCTTGTGTTACCGTTAGCTCACTAGCTCGTTTTCCCCTTCACAAGCGTTGATAATGAGACAATAGAGAATTTGAGATACTAGTCCGCTTGGAGCGCCGAATTGGGATATGGCGAATTACTGTGAACAGGCAAATCGTGGGCCGTTGTACTGTACCAGCCAACAAGGATGTGGATGGTAGCAAGTACCCATCATAATTTTCTCGTAAGTTAGCTCTTTGCCACGAAACATACAGTGACTAAGTAAATCATCGGCTCTTGATACTAGGCTCAAGTATGACTTATCACGTTATTCTTGTATTAGACATCGCCACGAATATCTTGGTCCAGTCACATAAACTAAATAGTTTGGTGCACCTATTGCTTTGGATTACGACTAGTTTGACTTTGGACGAGACTGATCTTCACGTTCTGGCGGTTAGTTTAACCAACTGACCTGTCGGTCGGAACAACAGCATCAATACTGTTTTAGAATTTCTGAGATTTTACTTGATTTTGCTAGCTAACAGTTTCTGACTATAAAAAAATTCCATTTAGCATAGAGCCGCTTCAACATGATTGCACGGAAGAACGCCGCCGATAGACAGAGCCCGCCCACAAGACTGCTAAATTTCTAAAGCCACTTCGTGTTAACAGCGCTTTACAGTCGACTCTCGCCTCTGATCTCATAGAAGAAAAGTACCAGTGTTTTGTTTTTGTTTTGTCTCGTTGGTTCATGATGTGTTCAGTGATCTGATTCAAATTTCATCTGGGATTAAGTCTATAACTTGGATATTTTGAATAAAGTAAAGGATTAGCAGCTATCGAGGCTTATCCAAGTTGTAAAGGTAAGCTTAGACCTAGCATGTGTAAAATGTTGTGTCTAGTGAGGCAAGTCTACCTCTGTTTTTTAATGTTGACAGTGGTATTTTCATGCACTTGCTGTGTCTAAAGCTAGCTACCAGTTAGCCAAAATAGGTAGTTAAAGGCATCTGAAATCACCTGAATAGGTATTTTGGATCTCCATTCCACCATTTAGCCCAGCCCAAAACTGCACTGTTCACATTAAAGTAGGCTAACTGTTCACAGAAACGTAGCCTACCTCTACTCTACTGTATGTTTATGTCAACAGTTATTTTAATGTGAACAGTGCAGTTGTAGGCCAAATGGTAGAATGGAGATTCAAAATACCTATTGAAGTGTTTTCAGATGCCCTTAATTACCTATTTAGCTAACTGGTAGTTAGCTTTAGACACAGCAAGTGCATGAAAATTTCAAAATCCAATGTCAAATGTTTACAGAAGCATACCTCTACTGTATCGGTACAGTATATCATATGTCGGATAAATACACAGAGGTTTTCCACAGAAGTACGTATTTCCAACTTGTTTTCCCACATTCTCCTGTTTCCAACTTGAGTGGCTGTGAGCCTGAAGAGGACCCTTGTCAAGAAGGGCTGAAATATAGCTCTAATAAAATTCAGCTGATGTATCCATTTTGCACTATCAAATATATATCTTATGTCATTGTGTGTATGTAGTTGAACTGTTGTTATTCAATAACTTATTTTAAAATCACTTACCTTTAAATTACCTTAAATCGCACTTGTCAGCAAAAGGTAATCCTGTCGTGCGCTGGCTCAGTGATGGATGGAGAGGGCCGCATCTTGGGAATCCCATGCAGTTTTCTAAGGCTTCCGAGTCCAGTCTTTGTCAACCGATGACTTGAAGGCTTCCACACTATCTGCCACGACAGTGTTCTGACTGAGGGAATTCCATAGTGGTACCACTCGATTAGTAAAGAATTGGTTTTGCTTCTTGGTTGTAGCTCTCTTCCGGAAAAACTTCTTGGAGTGTCCTCGGGTTCGGGTGTTCTGTTCTAGCTGGAACAGGTTGGTGTCTGTCTCCAAGAGTTTGTATGCCATAATGACGTCACCACGTCTGCGACGGTAGCAAAGGGTTGGCAGGTTCAACTTCGTTAATCTTGTTTGGTAGTCCAGGGTGCTATATCTTTTGATGCATTTAGTGGCTCTTCTTTGTACAGACTCTTGCTGCCTGATCCCCCTTGTTTATTGGTGTTGCTACGCACATCCCAAATTTGACTTTTGGTTGTACCAGGTCTTTGTATAGCTTTGTTATTACTTGTGGGGATCGGGAGCTAAATGTCCTTTTGATCAGGCCAAGGGTCTGGAAGGACTTTGCAACTACTGCTTGGGTGTGTTGGCTGAACTTGAGGTCTTCATCTACCAGAATGCCCAGGTCTTTCTCTTGTCTTGTGGAGATTATTTCCTGTCTAGTGCCATTTTTGCTGGTCATGGAGTATGTGTGTCTTGGGTTTTTTTTTCCCGAAGTGTAATGATCTGCACTTTTGGATGTTGAACTCTAGTCGCCAGGTTGTTGCCCATTCTGAGAAGTTGTCCAGGTCACACTGAAGGCTGGTGATATTGGTGAGGCTATCTACAGGACCTATGATTTTTGAATCATTGGCATATAGGCTGGTCTTGTTTCTGATAACTCTAGGGGGGGGGCATCGTTAATAAAGATATTAAAGAGTGTTGGGCCTTGGGACTTATAACAATAACTTATTGCCAGTAATAGTAACTGAATAGTAATGACAGCTACTGTAGAATATGAATAAGTCCAGACAAGAGGAATTTTGTAAGTTACTCATATCTTTGAATGTTATATTGTGAAAACTGTTTCTAATTGTGTCTTGCATTGTCATTTCATGTTTTCTTATCTTTTGGCCCAGATTAGGTGTATTTTGCTTTTCTGAACAGTTACGAAGCTGGTTGAAAGGTGCTAATACAATGCTTTGGTAATCAAACAAACCAGGATCTGACTTTGAAAGTGTTGCATACTGGTAGGGAGGAAGGTAGGCGTTAAGGCAGTAAGAGAGACGTATCGATTGTACACAAATCCTCAGTTTTTGGGCATGGTTCCCTAAAGTCAGTGTTAGTCAGTGTTGAGTATCCTAACTTAGTAATATTGATGATTTGAATGAAGTTCTGAAATCAACCGACCACAATGCTTTTACAGTGAAGTAGGTCAGGGTTAGGGTAGCTAAATACCCAGTGTTTGGCCCAAGATATCCAGCATTAGGCATAACATATGCTAAACACTAGATATACCAAGAGTTTGGCATAGGGCATCCCGAAACCAGTGGTTTGTGGTAGACTGGTACACTTAGGTATAAATACTGTATTCACTCCTGTCAACACTCCCTAGCATTTAAGCATGTTTATCCAGAAAGCCCCAAGTGTAGGTCACTGCAAGCATGTTCCAGTGAACTACTAGCTTTGGGTCCAAGTTAACATGTTTTTTGCTTGTTTGAAGAGCATACAGCACGTGACCTTCCCTAAAAAAAATTGAATCCGCTATGTTTTTTTTTAGGTCAAAAGCAATTCAAAGGATCTGGCAACTCATTTGTTACTCCTGTTAGAGGAGGGGGGAATATTTGGGCACATGTAGCCTAGTCGAATGAATTGCAACCAATCTTTTTTTAGTTGGATAGGTAGCTTTCGAAAGGGCCTAGGCATGACTGAGACTTGCACCAACTGCTAGGCAACTGCATATAGCATCAGTCAACCACATACCCCTGATTTTTGGATACACTATGCCAAACGCTGGATATGTCTAACGTTTGGCATACCCTATGCCTAATGCTGGATACACTATGCCAGGTGCTGGATACTGTAACCCAGTAAAATATTAATGATTTGAGTGAAGCTAAAAAGCCAACCAGTCATAACTCCTTTATATTGAGGTAGGTCAGGGGTAGGTTACCAACAGGTATCCAGTGTTTTGCAAAGGGTATCCAGCGTTAGGCATAGACTATGCCAAATGCTAGAAATACCCAAAGTTTGGCATAGGATATCCAAAAATCAGGGATTTGTGTTAGACTGTATAGCATGAATTTGTAATTATAATAACATTACTCTTTTTGCAGTCACTCTGCATTTTCGTTTTCGTTTGAAGTAGTCCATTTTTTCTTAGAGAACGTATGGACACAGATTTCGGATTAACCCCATTGTGTGGTCCTTTTCGCAAGATCTGTTTTTACTTTTTGGGTCATTTCCAATATGCAAAGGAAAAGTCAAGGTTTAGTTGTCTATTCATAATGGTTAAAACACGTTTTGTGAAAACATGATTTATGGCCACGTGGCCATAAATTATGCTTTCAGTTGATTTCAGACGAGTTGATTTAGACATTGGGGGGTTGATATTCTGAATAGAAACAAAGTAAGTAAAAGTAAAAGTAAGTAAATGAAAGAAAATAAATTAAACACATAAACACACAGAAAAAGACACTTAAATTGCAATGGTAAGGATTAATTTAGTAAAATGGGAAAATCAGGATTGGGTGGTAGGAATCAGACATGTGAGGTTGCAGGATTATTAACTAGAGAGTAAAATTGGTGGTACAAAATTAAGAGTGTTCTAATTAAAATAGTTGAGTGGAAACTGACAGCTTCCTATCCCTTTCTTGGAATATGAAGATGCTCATATCTTGTTCATTCTTTGCCAACATGTTCATTTCAGTGTACGTTGGGTAAGGTGAAATGAAGTAAACATACCTTCTTTTGTAAGCCTAATGCATGCATTCTTTGATGAAAATTGGTCTGCTCGCTCTGAATTATCAGAATGTTCAATATACTTGAGATGCTAATGTTTTCAGCAGCCTTTACCAACAGTTTCTCAGCTTGATTTGGGACCATGCTACATTTGCTTCTCCAACATCCTGCCCTAACAGCCCACAACATTTAAAGTATTTTTTTTTGGTCTAGAATCGTTTAGTCAAATACGTATCTTGTCAAAATTTTGAGTCACCCTATTTACAGTGTATTTAAAGAATGTAAACACGATTAAGTATTCTGTTATGTTTTTTTAGTGTTTTCATTCATGACTTCTTTTTTTCTTCACTTTCATCATTCATTTGAAAAATCTCAACTTTTTCGTATGGAGTTGATGATGAGGCCCAAAATCCTGCCAGGAATTTTAGACCGGGACCGCCCGATCCTATTCGTCTGTTCGCATTATGGTTGACGGAAATCTTGTCCGTGGGGACAGGCATAGGCCTTGAAGACCAGACCATGTGGCTTTAAGCTACAGCAAAAAGGTATCATCTGGGCGTAAGACGTGTTGGAGTAAAAGCTGCCACAAGAACAAAAGTGATCAAGCAAAGCTTTGACATAATTTTGTTTCTTTCTTGTATTTGACTTTTATCATTATTATTATTATTATTATTATTTATTTCAATCCTTCAAAACTGAAGAGTAGTGTATAAAAAATGTCAATCAAACTCACACACACTTACATACTAATAAACAACTGATCGTTAAAGATAAATTAGCCTACTAAATCTACAATGAAATACAATGGAAAAACTATGTTCAAAATAAACAAACTAATCGGGGCGTTTTTTTGTGAAAAAAGGAAAAAGGTTAGTACACGAGAAACCCATAGTTCCCATAGCCTGTCAAAAATACGTTAACTAGAAAACCATCTTATTTTGTATCTTGAGTTTGAATACAATGGATTATTGAATCTGTTGAAGGATTTAAAAAAAAAAAATTCACAATAGGCTGCCGTAGTTGACGCTGAGAATACGGACGGCGTCTCTAAAATACCAAATTCGCAATGAATGAAAGAATGAAGGATTTATGATGCAATGTCCAAGGGCGTAAGTGCAGTAGAAAAGGACAAAGAAATATAAAGTAATCACAAAACACTCAATAAAGGTTCACTAATTTAGAATCACGTTGATGGGATCGTGGACAGGTAAGTTTCCAATCGGAGACACAAATTAGACACACAGTTAGACAGCTCAATTTCAGTGTCATAGAGGAAATGGTATTTCCTTCCGGAAAATAGAGAACTACAAAAAATCAAAGACACTTCCACGGGCTCGTATCCAGGAATTTATTTCGGGGGGGGGGGGGGGTCGCCTTTCGGGGGGAGGGTTTTGCCTGCGGGTCGGACAAAAAAGTACAAAAAAGACATAGATCAGAGGGAAAAGCCTGTAAAAATGATGATTTTTGTATGTTTCGGGGGGGGGGGGGGGGGGGTCATCCCCCTCCCCCCCCCCCCCCCCCCCGAAACGGCCTTGCACTTCCATGTGTCTGGAGACCCCAAGAACTTGCAATCCAACAAGTTTGTGTATTGACAGCTGCCTTCTGTTGCTGATCCTATATATTCGAAATTTAATTGAGCTAGCATAAGTGATAAAGATCTTTCCCAAGAATAAAATTTTTTATTTGAGCCCAAGAGCTTGCAGTCTAGCAAGTTTGTATAATAATAATAATAATAATTTATTGGAAAAAGCCTAATACGGCCATACAACAGATTCCTGAAGCGCCAACAACAATTTATAACACTGAAAATGAAAACACAAACTATTTTCTTCTTTTCATTGCATTCAAAACGAAAGAAACTACCTCACGGATTGCACATTTATTTGTCGACTTTAAGATACCAGGGAAGAGAACACCAACAACCATCCCAACTAGACCCAATGAAGGAAGCTCTTGGCACTGTCCTAGTCCTAGAAGGTGACAGCTGACTTCTCTTGATCCTAAATATTTGGAATGTAATAGAGCTACGAGCTAGCATAAGTGATAAAGATCTTTCACAGAAATAAAAAAATGTTAATTGGTCTAGGGACCAACGCATTTTTATCGGGTTTTCCTCTCGTTTAATCAATCAATCAATTGATTTATTTAATTCGTGGTATTACACATCACATATTAAAATTACACGAACACAGGACTATTCTTTACTAAATATATATAATCGTTTCGTCCGTTCGGTGGCTCGGGGCAATATCACAGTCGACGGAAAAGGCGGTAGAAATGGCCAGAACGGCAGTCTGCATTCTCACGAATTGTGTTTGAGTAAATAAACGCTTCAAAACTAGATTTCTGTATGTCACCCCTGTTTGATGTGTCTCTATGGAAGATATACCTTTTTAGTCTAACAAAACAGATTTTGTAAACAACCCAAAACATTGGCCTTTCCATCTGGACAGATGATACATTTCAGACGCTACTTAATTCCACTAAGTGTCAACTCGAAATTTGTCCCTGCCTCAACGTTGATGGACGGGATAATAAAGATAAGTAGGCTGTGGCTATTGTGCTCTCTATTGGGTCTGGGACACTTTGAGTCCGATTGAGATCGGTTTGCCCTGCGACGGGTGTGGCCTCTAACACCTTTATACCCTTTTAGGAGGCCAGCTACCGACATTTGCGCCGGTAATCCCCTCGAAGAAAAATGTCACAGAGTGGATTGAATTCAGTTCAAGAGGAACTTGAGCGAAAAAAGGTGGCGAGGACCCCTTATGATGTGCAAAGGATGAAGTTGGATAAATTGATGAGCAATCCCGTAAGTCTTAACACCTTGTTGATGATATGTTTCTGGTTTATTTCTCAAGCTTTGAGCCGTCTTAACGAGGTTGGTATTAAACTGCCGGGTACCCTGTTGGCAGAACAGTGAAAATTTTATTTTCTTCTCCCTCTATTTGCAACTGTCTACTCTTGGCATTAGTTGCGTTTTTACAGATACCATGGTATCTGATACCACGGTCTGAAGTCGTTTTTGCAGTTATCGTGGCATCTGGCCAGTTATCGTGGTATCTGAAAAAGTCATCTCACTTTCATAAATTTTTTTTCAAATTGGTGAGAAAGAAGTTTGGCACTTAGTGATGTGACTGAATATCAGTTTTTCTTTTGGGATGACTTCGAAAAGCGCAGTTTCGGCAATTGTCGTTTTTGCAGAGCAACCGTATATCAGATACCACGGTTACTGCAAAAACGGCTAATTGCAGATCCAATTACCGTGGTAACAGATACCATGGTATCTGCAAAAACGCAACTATTGTACCAATTTGTAAGATTGAAACTGGATGATTAATCAGTCGTAACAATAGGACCAGCCGGTTTGGGGCAAAATTTGTTTTCATATTTCAGATTCTTAGTTACAAGCCATTTGTCAAGCCCTCAATATCCCAGAAACAGCATCGAGCATGCCAATTTAAAGCAAAGGTCAGTGTTGAATGTACAGTTTATTGTAAATATTCCTTGAGCCCAAGCTGACTTTTGACGAGGACCCTTGCCAGATCCGTATCCAGGAATTTATTTCGGGGGGGGGGGGGGGGGTGCGGGTCGGACAAAAAAGACATAGATCAGAGGGAAAAGCCTGTAAAAATGATTATTTTTGTATGTTTCGGGGGGGGGGTCTCAACGCCCTACCCCCCCCCCCCCTGGATACGGCCTTGACCCTTGCCATGTACTGGCGAAATATCGCTGATGAAGCATCGTAGCTGACGTATCCGTTGTATACACTATTTGAATAAATTTATTGTAGTTTACGTTATTCTATTGAATTGGGCTTATCGGCTTATAAACAGTCGGAGTTACGTGAAATACCAAGATTGAACAAAAAATACCAGTGTTTTTTCGGAACTTCGCCATTTTCATCTAAACCACTCCATTAGCTTCCGATGGAACTTCGTGAGCACCATACAAATATAGTTGTACTTTTGAATCAGTAAAGGAAACTGTCAGCTGGATTGAATACTTCGGTCGAATTCCCAGTCGTCTCTGAAGAACATTAGATGAAAACATTTTTTGCGAATTCTTGAAAAAGAATTCATAGTTTTCAAATAACATGGCGGGCACGATAATAAAACTGATAAAAATTACATTTTTACATTATATTGTGCTGGTAGCTAATTATTTTCAAATAACATGATGGGCAAAATAATAAAGGATAGAAGTACTCAGACATTAATCTGCATCGTGCTAGCAGCTACTTGTTTTCAAATAACATGCCGGGCAGATAATAAAAGTGATAAAAGTACCGATACATCAATTTACATCATGCTGCTATGGGGTTGGCACCGTGTTTGTTTTTTAGATGCTGATTATCTTTCCACCACAAAAGATAAATTTGAGAGAGTAGCTCATCTAATAGTTTTGAACATGCTATGCTTTATGAGGACCCAGTTACCGTTTGTGGACTTTGTTTAAAATGTAGCAAATTGAAGAATCGTTACTGGGTCGGATGTGCGAAGTAGCTTTTCCAAGGATTCCGCATTAAAGGACCCCTCTTGCTTATTCTGCCTTTTATAATATACTTAGCTCCCATATGGAATTATAAGCTTCTAAAATCCCCACCTTCCTCCATTGTTCGTTTCATAACTACGAATTTTTTGCGCTTTTTCGGCCTTGCCGAGTTTTCCCGTCCCCCTATAAAAAGTTTGCCGGAATCTTCATTGTTCGCTAAAAACTCTTTCACACATGAGGATGTGATAATCTTCTGTTTATTACTTCTTTTATTTGCTTAATTTTCCCACTTTTTAACCAAGGCACGTTCAGTTTTCGAATCTTTTGCGCCCAGATGCCGCCTCCGAGAGCAGGAAGGCTGGATATAATCGACAAGCGCTAACAAGAGAATCGCTAGTTTCTGGTGGAAAGTAGTGGTATTTTCGAAAACCTTTTTTCTGGTCCATTTTATAGGGAAAAGATTATTTCTAGTAAGAGTTGTGCTTTAAGCTTTTGCATATACCACGCCATTCCAAGATTAGTGTGATTTTCGTTTTCCAATTTCTTTCATTACTGCACTTTTCCGAATAAGTGCATAATACATTCACTAATTATTTGTATTTTAACTTTTTCACTAATTTCAGTAACTAAGAAGCCTCGTTATCGAGCATAGTAACTTTTTTGAAGATTTTGACAAGTGACCGTTTACCGTTTTTGGACAAATTGAAACGACTCAGATGCGCTAAATAACTTTTTTGACGATCTTGACAACCGGCTAATACTCGTTACTCGGTGATTCTTTTCAGAGTTGCTCTTAGATTTTTAGACGGTAATTTTCTTCCTGCTTAGTCGAATTGTAATCTTATCAAAGTATACCATCAAGACATTAAGGTAAGTTAGGAGTTAATGTCATCGAGGGAGGAGATGTAGCATTAAGTTGGTGTCAAATCTAGTTCAAAAAGTGAAAATACTGCTACGCGGGTAAAAAATGTGTAGATTATGAAAGCATTGCGAAAGGGGCAACAGCCGAGCCTTCTCGTATGGTGACTAGTTGTGTGTTGACTGTTGTTTTTCGTTGTTCTCTTTACTCCGCTACCACCTTGTGTATTTGGCGGGTTAAATTAAAATATTAATATAAAATAAAATATATAAGGCTTTTTCCAATAAATTGTTATTATTATTATACTAATCGCTTTAAAAATGTATAATTCAAAAGACGAATATAATATAAACAAAATAGTATATGAATTAATAGCATATGAAAATAGTAATAAATGTTCTTTCAGTCCAAGCTGGCTGCGAATCATAATGTGACAGTGCTTAATGGATACGTCAAAAATGCAAGGCGTGCCAAAATGAAATCACAGCACCAACTTTAACTCCAAGCAAGGGGGGGGGGGGGGGTTCATCCCGCGGGTCGGACAAAAAAGATATAAACAGAGGGGAAAGCCTATAAAAATGCTTATTTTTGTATGTTTCGGGGGGGGGGGGGGGGGTTGAACCCCCTAACCCCCCCCTGGATACGGCCCTGGCTTCAATTTTTAGTTGTACTAGTTCATTTTCCAGCTTAAGCCGGAAAATGGCCCCTTGCCAAGAAGGTCCCCAATATCGCTCCAATAATTTTGAGCTGACGTACCCGTTTAGCACTGTCTGTTACTAAAATAGTATTATGAGTAGGCATACGTAGCCTATTGTTTGTATTTATACGTATATTACTTTTTGAAATTTCTCTTTGGGATGAAAATCTATGTATTGTACAAGGAAAAATATGTATTGATCATTTGATGGTGTGTTAAACGTACAAGATAAGTAAAACAAAACAAAAACCTGAAAAAAAGTGTTGGGCCTTCAAAACCGCCTTCCTAAATAACTGAGTAGTGAGCAATGTCTACAGAAATTCGGGTTTCGAGTTGACAGAAATTGTCCGAGTCAGCGGGAAATATTTGCGTGAAAGTTAAAGGACCTGTCTTAACTATAATAATAACGCAACGTACTTCCATAATCACTCCATATATTTCAAAACCCGTAGACCCCAATTTCGTACGGTACATTCTAATCCCTCTAACAGAACCACTCTGATTTTCTCACTTGCCGTGTTTTGCTACCTTCGATGTGTATCACGCTGTCGATGGTTGTCTGCGAGAAGTTTTTCCATCAGAAAAACCGATTATGTAAATTGTTTCCCTGTTTTCGCTATAAGTTAACGGGTCTCGGAAATTTCTTAAAACAGCCAAAACCGTGGGTTATTTGTTGAAAGCACAGCCTAGTTTTAAGGTATTCAAACATTTTAAAATACTGCAAGTTGAAGAGTAAATAGTGCGAGGGGTCCTTTAAGAAAAGTCGAGTGCCGTACGAATAATGCTGTTAAAGGTTACCTCTGCGCTGAACTCAGTTTGTTGAGTTGAGCAGTTTGTTGCACTTAGGCTATGTTTAAATTGGTACATAGACTTTGAACATTAGCCTACTTTTCAGCAGTGGGTTACTTAAAATACACCACCCAGATGAGTTCGTGGTTCTTGCTTTCACTGGGGTTCTGTTGGCCTTTGAGTACGACATGTCGGACTAGGTTTGTTCAGTGTGTCATATTACCCCTTGTCATGATCAGTTCAGTGGTCCCAATCAGTCCAGTTTCTGAAAGTCCTCCGTTGTCTCATTATCAACACACAACACTGATATAGTAAAATAGATCCACCAGTTGATAAGAAGAAAATCTGCAATCTGCTTCCCGAGCAGTGTTTGATTTGCATTATCTTTGGAGTAGAAAGTGAATTCTATTAGGTTCCACACAGTCCTTATGGATCCATATTTTTCTATCTCTGTCGCAAGTGCTCATAATGAGACAGTGAGAGATTTTTATGGACTAGTTCGCTTGGAGCTAGGGCCGTATCCAGCGGGGGGGGGGGGTCGAACCCCCTCGAAACATACAAAAATATCCGGTCGACTTTTACTTGGTCTATTTCTTTTTGTACTTTTTGGTCAGACCCATGGGCAACTCCCCCCGAATTAAATTCCTGGATACGGACCTGCTTAAAGCGCCGAACTGGAATAAACTGAATTCCCGAACTTAAAACTAAAGCCTCAAATGAGGAAGTTCCAGACCAGTTCGGGGTGTGAGTTCGCTCCTTCTTTCGTGGTCGGGAGTCGATCATGGCAGGGAAACAAATTGACGACTCGTGACCCATTGAAGCGCGGATGGAAATGGAATGATTGTTTAAAGGACACCTGAATGAAGAGTACCAAGTATCATCTGTATGACTTCCGTTAACATTGCCTGCAGAAAACCCGACCCAGATACGAAATAGTGTTTCCAAGCTATGATTTTTGCTCCATTTTGCATCTGTCCTTATTTCAGTTCCGGACAATTTTAGAAATGAACAAATGCCTCCAATCAACCTTTCTTCTGGAATATTTTTTAACCAGTTAAGCCCAAACGTATATCTCGAAAAAATTCCAATACGATCCGGCCAGCGCTGTACAAGATTTGAATGAATTGCGCTTTTTGTCTTGGAGTCTGCATGTGCAAACCTCCAGAAACGAACATCCCTAGCTCAGGAGAAGAATGCTCTCCGTGGCCATGTCTGTAAATGCATTCTCCATGGTGTGTTCATGTATGGTTTCATTGTTCAGGTGTCCTTTAACACTGTAGAACACTTCAGTAATTCTGTTACTTCCCTATAGAAGATAGGAAGAAGCCAATGTCCAATCCTGCCGAGTGTGACCTGCACTTTCCCTTTAATCTTTTGCACGCTTGACTTCTCTCCCTTTCGCCGCTAGGGTCGCTTTATTTAGCGTGTCTTGGTCGTGCGTCGGGCATTTTTTGGTTGAATGGTTTTCTACAGGATGTAGTAGGAAATGGAAGGCCGCGCAAGCTGTCATCGGTGTTTTTAATAGCAGAGGTGATATAGGCTAATGAAGAGATGGAACTCCATCTTGCCTCAGACTCGAATAGCCTGTACATGGGAGCCAATGAGGGGGAATTGTGAAGGTATATACTATAACCGTAACCTAAAAACAAAAGGTCAACTTTTTGTGTGAGAGCTTGTTCACACTTGGCTCATTTCTTGGCTTTTCGGGTTGCAAAAGTAGAAAAAAGAACAAAATACAACTAATTCTGAATGTTGTCGTTTTAAATTTGAGGAGATCAACACAAAACAGCGTGCATAATTATGTTACAGGAACCCTAATTGACCCCTAATTGCAGTCTGCTCATCTGCTGAAGCTGCCACAAAGCCCATCGAATCTCACGTCCCCTAGGGATTTTCAGTTGTCTGTCGAATATGCTGGTTTTTGAGCCCAGTGTGACCAGGGACCCATAAATTTCCTGTAATGACTCGCCATTCAGGGGGCTTGTCATTTCCTATGCTTCTATGTTGTTATGTTGCCCGAGCCTCACCTAGTTTCCAAAAATTCCGCTTGGATCGAATCGGCGTTCTTGCTTAGATAGAAAAAATTTGTTGGGACTATTCAGCATGCCACCAGGTACCTAAGCTAGGACAAAAGATCCAGGATACTCTTCCATTACAGAGAAATATTCGTAGTTCAGCACAACAGCTGCGAAAAATTTTGTCTATGGATAGTCGGGTATTTTATCCCCGTGGGTATTTCTCGAACTATCTGACGCTCGGTCAAGAGCGCATGAGAAATCTCTTATTGACAAGCCCCTTGAGTGGCGAGTCACTACAGGAAATTTATGGGTCCCTGGTGTGACCAAGCTCTGAATGCGATCCTTATAGGACACACCTGCGGAACGGAAAGTTGCTGAGCGTTTAGTATTTGTATTTTAAGAGCAACCCGTTTTTGCTTGGGTTTGAGCCGCGTTCACAGCTTCGCCTCACTTTTTCTGAAGTTTATCTTGTATAGACACTAGAGGTATGCTTCTTTGAACACTTCGGTGCTTGTATTTTTCGCCGCTAAATAGTCAAAAGGGTAGTAATAAATTAATAACTTAGTATGAGCTGAGAGCAATGTGTTTCAGCTTTCATTTGACATGAATAGTGAAATGAAACCAACTTAACGTGACCGCAAGAGGGTGCTTAATATTTATGACCCGCCATTGTGAAAAAGCGGAGTAAATGAAGAAAATAAATAAAACACATAAACACACAGAAAAAGACACTTAATTTTCAATCTTCGGCCAGGAAGTAGTGAATAACGTAGTGCGCTGGTTGGGCCCTGTTGTCCGTGATTTTTGAAAGCGATGAGGAAACATCCAAAAGGGTAACACTTGCATCTTGAATTTTGAACTTCTCCGTCAATGTACGGTTATGACATAATTTCGACAAGTGGAGCAGTCTGTGGCTTTGACTTCCTTTATTTTACATCAGTTATTGTTTTTGCCAGTACTGTATATAAACATTTGCTTAAGTTAGGCGACGTCGGAACAACTTAAAGCACAACTCGCACTATTTACTGTTTATGTTCCAATTGTCAAAACTGTTTGAATACTAAGACTAGGCTCTGCTTTTAGCAAATTATCCACGGCTTTGGCTGTTTAAGCCTTTCCCCAGGTCCATTTATTTCAAGCAAAAACGTGGCAAATTTCAAATAACCGGTTTTACGCATCAACAGCATGATACGCGAACACTCTTCGGGAGCATAGTGCGCATGGAAAATAGTGAATGAATGAAGAAAATTTATTTCCCATTTTTAAGACTAAAGTCACAAACGGAGTATGAAAGAAAAGAAAGAAAAGACAAGAACACACGACATGTAACACATAGATTTTGATACTCTGATTTACACATGGGGCAACATAGCCCTATACAAAGTGTGCCTAGCATCAAGCGATACTGCAATAAATGGATCGGTGACATTATACTTTGCCGACAATCTAGAATTACGGGCACAGAGATAATCCCAGAAGATATTTGCAATACCTATAAAATTTGGAACGAATGCATTTTTTTATCTTTCGCTGTCAGTAGTGACCAGAATGATAGTGAATCATGGCAAGCGCAAAGATTAGTGAGGTATCGTTAGCGAGCTTAGAATGTAAGATGCGAAATTTGGGTCTCAGGGCTTAATAATTAATGAATGCAATTATGAAAGTACGCAACATTGACATTATTCTTATTGACCTTTAAGTTAAGCGACGATGGAACTAACTGAACTCAGTCCGTTGGGTTCGTTCCCTCATACGAATGTAAAGCTTAGTGGTGATTCACATATCGGTACAGGCCCGTATCCAGGAATTTATTTCGGGGGGGGGGGGGGGGGGTTGCCTGCGGGTCGGACAAAAAAGACATAGATCAGAGGGAAAGCCTATATTTTTTTTTATGTTGGGGGGGGGGTCGACCCACTACCCCCCCCCCCCCCCTGGATACGGCCCTGTATAGGTAGCTTGCCTGGTGGATGCGCGATCACGCTGTAGAGCAAGAACTCGTTCTCAGTCCGTTTCGTGATTTAGCCTTTTTGCAAATACTTCTTGCGCATTAGTCTATATTTAAAATTGCTGGTTGTTCAACGTTTTGCGCATTGGGTGAAAATCTAAACGCTGGAATCACGATCGGAAAATAATCCTAAAGTCTCGCTTTTGAAAGTGTCCGGGCGAAACTTCTGTGTCATTAGTCAGACACAGATCATTTCCTTGGTTGAACTCGTGCGCGAAAAGGAGTTGCTGCGCGTCAGCACTTCATCTATCTTAAACCTACTATCTTTTTATACTTCATCAATTCTAAATTTAACTTCTCTTTTCAAACTTTTGATTTTTATGCTAAGCGTTCTCATAAAAACTTAAAAAAAACCTTCCTCCAAAAAAGGGCGGCTTTGCGAGTCTGTCACCGGACCGACATTAGTCGCGTCCGTCGTCTTTACTCACTAGTGTCTGGTGTTTCCTTCGTAAGGATATTCCTATGGTTTCTCTCTGACAATTTCATTAGAACTTACCTCCTGACCAGGTTGAACGGATACTTTTAAACCGCTAGGTTAAAAGAAATACCTTTAAACCGTGCATGGTTCAAATTTGGGGGGGGGGGGTCAGAGTTCCTCTGATGCTCTTGGTTTCTCATCCCCTTCATAATAATATCGTACAAAAGCTTTTTAGGCGTGTATCTTCGTTTTGTATACGGGCAATTTTATCAGTAAAAACTGGTGAAAAATCCTTTTCGCATCATTTAGTTGCGACTATTTTCACGTTATGCTCGAATTCTATCTATCTTAAAGTTCAACCAAAAAGGCCGAGATATGATAGTCTAGCCCCTCACTTATTCGCATAAGGAGGCTTGAAGATCCGATGAAAATGCGATACTTCGTTGCTCCGGTATCCACGAATAACCAGTTTTCAAATAGTGTAATTTTCCTGTCGGATTTGTGGTATCTCTGTGCGTTTGTATCTGTGTTGTACGCTTGACAAAAACGATTTACGAAAAATAAGTGTTCACGTAGTGAGCTATCGTCCGCAAGCTGATCACTGTTCACTAAAAAGCCGCATTTGCACTGAGATATTTTCCACGTCATAGTAGAATTTTGCGCTGTGAGGACGGCCGTAGATATTCTGACCGTCATACTAGAGCAAATAGTGAAAATAAAAAAAATCACTTAACACAATCCAAATAATGCAGCGTATCCAGTCAAATGACACACAAATACGTAGGCCTTTCAGTTAAACTTCTCTGGAATCTGATGATACGGATAAAACAGTGGCGTATCTCGAATTTGGGTGAACGGTGACATTTGCAGACGTTTCATCCCCCGTTGGACCTGTTTCATTATAATGACGTGTCGCCGATACACAAAAAATACATTTCAGTCGCATTTTCTCACGTCAGTCACCCACTTGTGACAAATTGATGTGTTGACCAAGCTTGTGAATTGTGATAATAGTACTATGTATCTGTAATACAATTTATTTAAATCCGCCTTTAAATGTATTTAACTGACAAGAAAACAAATCTTAGCGTGTTGCCGCTTTGGTGCTATTTTCGAAGATTTAATTTCAGCGCAAAAAATCGGCAATTGGCTTCTGCAAGTGTGTCTACAGGTTTGTTCTCAAAATGTGGAGAGCGCTATTTTCTAGCCAGTAACGCTTTCTTGTAACGTCTTCTCGGAAACCATCTTCTGAGAATCTTCATTCTGCATGCCATTGACATCCCTATTTGTATCTAGCATACATATCACAGAAATGCCTTTTGACCCCCCCCCCCCCCACGGAGGCTTAAAACACTTTTAAACATAAATACAGTAACACAGTGTTTGACTCCTGCAATTGAAAACGCTTTTTGCTAAACTTAGGGAAAACACAAGTGTCTGAAAACGCAACTTTGTAGTTTTAGTCAAGTTTAACTAGCTCAAGCTTCGCGCCAGTTAGTGAAATTTTGAATCCGAAATCTCCCAGAAACCAGAAACTTTATCGGGGGTATGAAATCGTGTCCTCTACTTTTCAGTCACCAGATTCATTTTGTATTTACTAAAATGTAATATCTTGCAGGTTGCATTCGGAGGGATTGGACATTGACTTCCTGCCAGGATAGTATGTTAAATCGTTGTGTTGATTCAGTGCTGTAAGTGTGAAAATTGTGCGGGGTTGGTCCACTTCATTATCAAACACTTGTGAAAAGTGCGCCACTAGTGCCCAACGCCCTTTTCTAACACCCTTGTGTAAAGTGATGGAAAACTCTAAAGAGCTATTGCTCAAATCAACAGGGATGAATGAACAACGAGGGGCGGCGCCCGTTCACAGAGGGGTGTCACCCCCTTTTAGAAAGATAATCACCTTTGTGATGATGTGCTTACTGTGCAGACTTTGCGACGCGTGTTCGAGTCGATCCTCGCCCAAGCTGCGGACTCCCCCGCCTGCACCGCCGATACCCCTCGGCCCGACGAATAGGCCGAATATAACATTTGAGACCTACGCTTGCCCCCCTCAATATGCCACGTGGTATTGCCTCAACGGCGCGACTTGTTTCACCCTGAAGATCGGTGAGGCTGTGTTGTACAATTGTGAATGTGCCGATGGGTACCTGGGGGAGCGGTGCGAGTTCAAAGACCTTGATGGTTCCTATCTCCCCTCGAGGGAGAAAGTGCTTTTAGAGACTGCGTCCATCGCGGGTGGCGCTGTCGTTGCAATATTCTTAGTTGTAATTATCTGCGTTTGTTTTTCTACTTATCAGAAACAGAAGCGGAAAGAGAAGCAGTTACTGGGTGTGGAGGAGCCGAGATATAGGCCATTCCATAGGTCTGTTTCGCATCAGAGTGACTTTAGCGGACGGATCTACTCCAGCCGGATTGATAGGGAAAGGAGGAACAGTGTCGACGCAATCCATGCACTTTGAAGTGAACTGGCTTGACCGGAGGAGTTGAAAGCTCAGCAATGCGCTTGATATGGAACGCTTGGTGATGGGAAGCTAGGCGTTGTTACGACCAAACCGTGTGCCCTCGGAGCGCCTTGACCTACGAACCAGCGCACCAATAGGCGCTAGGTACGCGATGGTTAGTGAAGGGGGAGCGAGACGCTAACAGGGTCAAACCATGATCAAATAGTCCCATGGCGCGCTCTGACCTACCAACCATCACACCGCGGCGCGGCAATAGGTGCTCAGTATGGAACGCTTAGTTGCTGACAAAGCCAGACCAGCTGAGATTTGCGCTATGGCGCTCTGTGACCTACGAAGCAGGCCATAAGTGCACCATGAGAATGTTCCAGGCTCTCTGAAGCCCGTCGAGAGGCTCGAATTGTGATTTATAACAGCCTACTACGTGTGTAGGTTTAGCCCTGTTTTCTGGGCAGCGTGTATAGGATATCTTGTAAATTATGCAATCTACTTACGGTGGTTTCACAGTTAACCTTTTCGGATAAACGATGGTGGTGGTGGGCAGGTGCTGGCAGAATTCCAATTTCCTGTAAGGCTTCCGTCAGGGGTGGAAAATGTGTTGGACGTCTGGCCGGCTGGCGCGGAAGTTTGTTCGCAGCGCGGTTTTTGAAAGTCGGTCCTCGTGTATTTTGACACCTGGGGAAAGAGTGCAATCATGAAGACCATCAGTGACATCTGCGGGACTAAAGTAGATGAGGTGGCGAAAGTATGTCCCCTGTGCCCGAGTAATTGGAATGGTTGAAAATGTATGATGTTTTAGGCCTTCGCACAGTTTTGGAAGCAATTCTTTCAACAGTTGTAGCAGCAATCCAAAACAATTACACAAGCTTTTGTTCATCAAGAAACATACTTTTGTTTACGAGAAGCAATGACCATAAAGCGTAGTAATATATTTTCATTGAATATAAGTTCAAATATTGAATCATAGAAATCAAATCATAGTTATGAAGAATTAACACAGGCACAGGGTTGTAACTTTGCCCACCCATCGTGTAGTCTACTGTAGGACTGATATGTTCTGATTCCAAAACAACGCCCATCGGACAAAGATATCAACACCACAACAACCAATTTGATGTCAACAAATTATCTCGATGTTCATAGCTATCTTCACGAAACTTTCGAATCCCCTTATTTCCCCCAAAACTTCAGTCCCGTTATTTGAACCACTCAATCCTCCCCATACTCCACCCTAATAAACTCTTACTTCCACCATCTTCTGGTCGCATATGTTGTAATCGACCATTTGTAATTGGCTCGTCAGTGGTTCCTTGCCATGGTCGGTGCCTTAACATATATGGATGCAAGCTCATCACGTTTGTCATCCCTGTTTGACTTTTACCTTCGGTTTAGGCCGTTTTTCTTTCGCTGTTTACGTAAAAAATCCTATTGCACTGTACCGACTTCTTAAAATTTCAAAATAAAATAAAAAAATTTTCAAATAAAATAAAATTTCGACATATTGAAATTTCCCCGCTCAAAAGCAAAAGCAAAAACATGCTTTGAGCGTGTTCCACCGTAGTTACCGCGCATGACGTCACGAATCCTGGCTTTTTGCCGTCAAGGCTGGAACGATTTTTCTATTTTCCAGCAGAATATCATGCCACGGGCGAATCCGACCAATCACGTTACAGAGATGCGTAGTTACTACGTTTACTACGCTCCCGAGCATGGTAAGCAGATAGTTACTATTTCGAAAAGGTTGGAACGGTCAGCCTAGTAACTTTTCGTGTGGTTGGAACGAAAATAGTAACTAATAGTTATTATTGTTAGAAGGTTGGAACACGCTCTTTTGAGTCGTCGAATAACATAATCGGTATGCGCAAACGTGTTATCTGTTCTAAAACTTCTGACAGTGTGGTAATAACTTTCTGGGATATTTGAAACACCTAACTTCCAAACAATAATTCGGATTCGATAACCGAACGAATTGCTGAAATTTGTGGATGCCTTTGCATTGCTCGATGCAAAAGTAGTCTTGGGACTACCGACTTTCGCGAGAGAATGCGAAGGGTCATCTTTTTTATGAAATTCAGCTTGGCAAAGCCCAGAGTTGCAGAATTACATCCTTAGTCTTTCTGACTTCTGGGACAATAATTTTGAAATCTCACACCTGAAAAGTCCAATCCAAGTCATATGACCCCCTCAGAAGAAAATACTGCCAGCACCGACACCAGAACACGACATGACTTGAGTGGGTACTCCACTGGCAACGTAAAGCTGTTGTAACTGTGCTCGTCCAGACCCGGCGTGCTCTAATTGGCTGAAAATCACCTTAAATTGCCGCTACACCTTACGATCGCCAGTGGAGAACCCATCCCCCCCTTTACTCTAATAAGTGGAGTCTCTTCTTCCTACAATAAACTTGCATCGCAACAACAACATTTCGAAAAGTTTGCTTGTGAAGGAAGAAAAGATCCGTTTCAAAATGCTAAACGGATTAGCTTAAATTTTGTTCTAAGATATTTTGGCCCTTCTTGGGATGGACTCCTCTTCAGGCCATAGGTGGACTATCTGAATACTCCTTCAGCCTAAGCTGACTGGGAATCATATTTTAAAAACGGCTCAGAACAGAAAAATTAGCTTTTCAGTTATATTTCTGAGAACCCTTGCCAAGAAAGGATGAAATATCTATTCAAATAATGCATACACCGAAATACGTCAGCTACTATAGCAGCTACACTGTAAAAAGTTTCTCCGAATAAGGATGCAGTATTTGCTACTGGGATTAATCTTATCTCTATTGGGATAAAATTAATCGGAATTAGGGGTAATCTTATCTGTGTAAAGACGAGAGTAATCCCAGTAGCAAATACTGCAAGATTTTTTTTACAGTTTACAGTTTTTTACAGCTGACGTATTTCGTTTTATGCATTATTTGAATATATGTTTCCCAGTCAATTTCAATTTCAGTTTATTTTCAAAATTCCTTACGGGCAAGCCGAACATTGGATTTTTCGTCATAAATATAGTAACATCAAAATCTTTGTCATAATTTTTTCGTAAATAATAAACTTAGATACAATTCGAATCACTGTAAGTGATCATTTGCAATTACACTTATATCAGAACTGAAAATCAAATAACTATAAAAGAAACAAGAGTTACGACGAATTATGCATTTCGACGAATGACGTCACATTATACGTATGTCAGTTTGGGCTCAAGGAGCATTTATCTACGAAGGACGAAATGTCGATAAGAATGAAGTATCTGATTATTGAGTCAGTATTATATATGATTCTCAACTTGCAATCGTAGGAAGGACCGAATTATCGCCGAATGAAAATGTCAGTCCACCATTCCATTTACAGAAGATGTTTGCTTCTTTGAACGTTGTTTAACTTTGAACAGTGCAGTTTTAGGCTAAAGGTAAAATGAAGACCCGAAAAACCTGTTTAGGTGTTCTTAGGACCCCCTAATTAGCTACTTTAACTGGTAGTTGACTTTTGCCATATGAGATGGATGTATGGCACTGTTCTAGCGTTCAAAAAGCCTGCCTTTAATGTAGCTGATCCAATCAGGATCCGCAGTCAGCTGGGGCTGATAGAATTTCCAGATGGGTCGGGAGAAAGTCATGTTGTGTGCTCCAGCCATTCTTCTTCTTGTTTGAACCTGTCCTGCCATCCTGTTTTAGTAAAAGTGCAATTATATATATACATGTTGATTTCCATCGGGTTATTTAAATGGACATACGGCAATCCGTCTTATATTGTTTGTTTTCGGGAGCTGTTGGAATTTTTGAGAAAAAAGTTTCTTCGATTTTGTTTGTGAATAGTTCAAAAATGACACGAAATTGTTTATAATACCGATGAATTTTGGAACGGTAAATATGAATGGTGCCAATTTTTAAGAATATATGGTCAAAACTTGCTAAGTTTTCGTAATGTCTTTTGAGTACGAGCAAGAACAAATAAGCCCATAGCCTCCCTCTTTGGTCCCATGCACCGGATAGCCCGACAAAACTGAGCAGAGATAGAGGTACTTCTGAGCTTTGAGTTGACGCCCGCCTACTTCCCTCTTAGCCGCTGCGCGTTGAGAGGAAAAGACCGTGGCATAGTAGTGACGTCACAATGTCAAAGAACCAAAAGTCGCTTACTCTCGACTGTTCTTCTCCGGGGCTTTACTGCAATTAACTGTTTGATAACGAATTGTGATGTTCCGTGTAGTTCCTAACCTCGGCTCGTTTTCATCGGGAATCTATTCGTCTCTGCATGGTCGCAGTACAGAGATCGGGAGGCGGAGGTTCTTTGCTTATTTGTTCTTGGTATGAGTGAATAGTGTAGCTTTGTCAGCTGGTAGTCCCCAAATGACCCATGTGTATCGAAGGCTACAGGCCGAGTGATGCCGTGCTAACATTTTTACCTAACCGTTACACCCACATGAGATGCAACTGAAATGTATCAGAACCTAGACTTCTTGATCGGTGTCGCATTTTCGTCCCATACCAACCCACCCTCTGTTTGGTTCGTGGTCACGACAAGACTAAATCAAGGTTCCAGTCATCTTCCCATTTTAAAAAGCAACTATTTCCGAGCAAGAAAGATCATAAAAATTAAAGAAGACTTGGAAGGATGTTGAGAACTCTAGCCTCGTGGAGCTGCGGAATAGAATGACGAGCGTTGAGCAAAGGGGTTAGAGACTCTGCAATTAAGAACCCGAAGGAAGTGAATGCATGTGCTGTTGCCGAATTGTTTATGACACTTTGCTGGAAGAAAAAGCTTTTACGTATCCACAGGTTTTACAAATTATTTCAGGACTTCTAAAATTATGATTAAGTAAACGAATTTTTATATAACTTCAGTACGAGGTATAGGAGATTTCTATAAAATCAAAACAATTTATTGCCTACCGATTCTAAAAAAAACACCTGAGACTAAGAACGGATAAATTACGAGAAATGTACACACCTGTTTTGTCCATAAATGAGAAGGAAGTCCATGCATAACATTGACATTGAACAAAACGTTAATTTTAATTAAAGTTTCACAACATTTACACAAGGATGCGCAATTTCAGCGCATATAAAATAACACACTATCTGTTAACGTTACAGAAAACTTCTGTTATGCGCCTTTAAGGTTACATTTCTA
This sequence comes from Branchinecta sandiegonensis, assembly GCA_030848855.1. Classification (NCBI taxonomy): domain Eukaryota; kingdom Metazoa; phylum Arthropoda; class Branchiopoda; order Anostraca; family Branchinectidae; genus Branchinecta; species Branchinecta sandiegonensis. The sequence continues at coordinate 11,832,180 of JAUPMV010000021.1, read as the reverse complement.
TATAATGGTGGAAAACGGATACGTCAGCTGAATTTTATTGGAGCTATATTTCGGCCCTTCTTGGCAAGGGTCCTCTTCAGGCTCAAAACCGCTCAAGTTGGAAGACGAACTTGTGGGAAACACACAATACATTTAGTTTTTCAGTTACATTTCTGTAAAGCATAATACTAAACATGGTTTGCAACTTTGCTTTTACCCAAACAAAATAATTCTTAAACGTCACTACACTTCAAAAAAAAAAATCATCGCTTTCAGATAACTGAATCTGCTGTATGTTGCGTTCTAGCGTTGTAATCCTCCATCGGGTTTTAACGCGCCGAAATCGGGATAAAAACCTCCGAATTCGGTGATAAGACTTTAATGTAGGAGAGACTTTTTAAAATGTAAGTAGCCCAAATATTCTGTAACGGCAGTAGATATTGTGTTATCTCCCTACCTGTTTAAATACCACACCTTCTGTAACTAGGAAGAAAATTCAGCAGTGTTATGCTCCAGTAACTTGACCCCCCCCCCCCCCCCCCCATCTCTTCCCAGTTCTAAAGGTGCGAACGGAAAGAGAGAAGAAGATGTCAATCAAGCCAAAAACATGGTGCTGCTACGCAATACAAATACTAGACGAACAGACAACAGTAGAATTTTCTGAGGAACGGTAGACGGTAAAAATGTACACCTTCGAATAGTCTTCACATCTACTTTAAGCAGACATTTAGTACCGCAGGTGGAACTTAGAAGCGTAAATTCGCTTTCGACAAGTATAAACTATTCACTTCAACAAGCCAGACTTTAGTTATTATACCGTTGCTTGTCGGAACCTCCAGGCACTGTAGTTTTGGTGTAAAAATCTACCATGCGTATCGCACAATACATCAAGTTTTGTTGGTTCAGTACCCACGCTAACACCATTGCCACTTGCGCACAGCCACAGTCGGCTAGACATACTTTTCCCACTTTCAGTACAAGAGGAAGCGACCTCTGTGTTTATCATAATAATACTGCGGACAGACCATCAAGCTCAAGTGCCCGCGAGCTGGAATTCCTGCCAGAATTTTCGTTTTCAGATTTTAATTTCTGTTCAGCTTTATGAAGAAAATGCAGAAATCCGGCCGGATTTCTGGACATACGATCGAGGTCGAGCAACCCTGGACTGTAATTCCTGCCGAAATTATCGGCACCATCATCAATCCCAGACGGAAGATTTTTAGATTTTTTTTTGTTCAGCTTTTCATTTCTGTACATACGATAGGGTTCGAGCACCCCCGGACTGAAATTCCTGCCAGAGCTTAGATTGTTTCAACTTTGTGATGAAATTGCAGAAAATCCGGCTGGATTTCCGGACACGATCAGGGTCAGTGAAATTGATGAATCAATCAGTAATTTTATCAACCCATATGAGAAATGCCATAAGGCATGGAATATCTAAAAAATACATTTTGAAATGCTGATTGTGTATCCCCAGCGCAAAATTGTGTAACTCCCCGTTTATTATATTCATCGGGATCGTTGTCAAATTCTAAACAAATGAACGCGGTGACGACGAAACATTAAATTATATCATGTGATGTTTGATTTTGTTTATTTTGAATTTGAAGTAATCTATAAGATCATCCAGAACCATACGATTAATACGGGGAAATGGATAGGTTTTGTAAGAAGGGGATCTTCTTTTGGATTTGGATTGGGGATCCTACTTAAACCAACTTTTATAATTTTTCCACGCCGAAGGTTACTTTCCGAAACTTTCTCTAGAATGGCTTTGCTTCGGAATATCGTCTGCGGAAGATTTCTTTGCATGTCCAAAAAGGCATTTTTGTCAATCGACCTCGTGTCCCCGGCTTGACCCTCAATTTATTGTCATTTTATACAGAAGTGTAATTAAAACCTTGTCCTAAGGGATTAAACCACATAATCCCACACCCTCCCCCAGGGAAAAAATGCGTCCCAATGGCAAGTTACTCTGCCTAGCGGGTCGCCCAGACCCACCTCAAGAAAGTTCCGCTACTTAAAGTTTAACTGAAAAGGGCTTCGATAGAACAATCTAGTTACCCATCACTTATTTACTTAAAGCACAACTCTTACTAGAAATGATCTTTTCCCTATAAAATGGATCCGAAAAAAAGTTTTCGAAAATACCATTACTTTCCACCTGAAACTAGCGAATCTCTTGTTAGCGCTTGTCGGTTATATCCAGCCTTTCTGCTATCCGAGGCGGCGGCTGGGCGCAAAAGTTTTGAAAACTGAACGTGCTTTGGTTAAAAAGTGGGAAAACTTATAAAATAAAAGAAGTAATAAACATAAGATTATCACATCCTTATGTGTGAAAGAGTTGTCAGCGAACAATGAAGATTCCAGTAAACTTTTCGTTGGGTGACAGGCAAACACGGCAAGGCCGAAAAAGCATTAAAAATTCTTAGTTACGAAACGAAAGGATGGAGAAAGGTAGGGATTTTAGAAGCTTATATTTCCATATGGGAGCTAAGTATATTATAAAAGGCAGAATAAGCAAGAGGGGTCCTTTAAAGAAGCTTGAAAACCCGGCGAAAATGCGTTACATCGTTGCTCCGCTATTCACGAATAGTCGATTTTCAGATAGTGGAATTTCCTTGTCTGTTTTGTGTGCTCTATGCGCTTGTATCTGTGTTGTATGCTCGACGAAAGCGATTTATGAAAAATATGTGTTCGCGCAGTTAGCTACCTTCCGTAAGCTGATCACTGGCCACTGAAACGCCGCGTATGTATTGAGATTAAATTTTTCTGCGTCGTAGTAGAAATTTGCGTTGTGAGGACAAGCGTAGATATTCTGAACGTCATTCTAGAGCAAATAGTGAAAAAAAGAAATCCCTTAACGCAATCTAAAAAATGCAGTGTATTCAGTTAAATGATACAATAATAAGTTGGCTTTTCAGTTAAGCTTTAAAACGGCCGAAAAATATGCTTTTTTGCTTTAAACCAACTCGATTGAAAACGAAACGAAGAAACTCGAACAAAAATGAAAGAAGACCCGCTTCGAGAAAGTTCCTCTACTTAAAACGGGCCAAAAATACGCTTTTTTTTGCTTTAAACCAACTCGATTAAAAATGAAACGAAGAAACTCGAACAAAAATGAAAGAAGACCCACTTCAAGAAAGTTTCTCTACATAAAACGGGCCAAAAATGTGCTGTTTTTGCTTTAAACCAACTCGATTAAAATGAAACGAAGAAACTCGAACAAAAATGAAAGAAGACCCACTTCAAGAAAGTTCCTCTACTTAAAACGGGCCAAAAATATGCTGTTTTTGCTTTAAATCAACTCGATTAAAAACGAAAGGAAGAAACTCGATCAAAAATGAAAGAAGACATCCAGAATTTTGCAAGGATTAATTGTTAAATGCTCATATAGAACAAATCATAAGTATGTCTGTGCTAACTATTTACAGATATTCTTGCTCATGGAGGGAACTTAGGAATCCCGACATCGCCCATTCATTCGAAATGAATGAAAAGCGACTAGCAAGGGGTTAGAGACTCTGCAGTTAACAACTGAAGGACGTGAATGTACTTGGAGATTTGTCACAATGTTCTGACTCTTTGCTGGAAGGAAAAGTTACACGTGTCAGGAAGTGGAGAGTAAAGTCGGTTTCAAGCAGAATCAGCTTGTTTGGAGACCGTCTTTAATGATTAATCAGTGGATCAATTTACGACTACCTTAAGAGCACTGGTATAGCAATGAGCGAAAAATAGGTAGCCAATAAAAAAAAACTGGTCGAAACTTGCTATAGCTACTGCATGCTACTATTACATCATATTACTATGATATGTTATATATTATACGTATTCACTGTAAATACTACATTCTGTATTAAAAACATAGCCTATACTTTCTGTAAAAATCCCAGCACCAGCTTTGACTCCCAGCAGTTCGTTACGAAGTAAATAACCCTAAATAGGATATATATAGTTGATACATTCTTCATTTATTATATCACAGGTTCGTTTTTCTAGCGCGAAGAGGACCCTTGCCAAGAAGGGCCGAGATGTCGCTAAGTAAGTCTCGGTTGACTTATTAGCACAGTCAAATATAATAAACTATCTTAAAGGACCTGTCTTACCTATAATACTAACGGAACCTACTTCCATAATCACTCCGTGTATTTCTAAACCCTAAGACCCCAATTTGGTACGGTACATTCTAAACCCTCTAACAAAACCACGCTGATTTTCTCACTTGCCTTGTTTTGCTACCTTCAATGTCTGTCACGCGACGTTTGTCTGCTAGATGTTTTTCCATCAGAAAAAACGGTTATGTAAATTGTTTCCCTGTTTTCGCCACAAGTCAACGGGTCTCGGAAAAGGCTGGAAACAGCCAAAACCGTGAATTATTCGTTGAAAGCAGAGCCTAGTTTTAAAGTATTCAAATATTTTAAAATACTGTAAGTAAGAGTAAATAGTGCGAGGGGTTCTTTAATGGCACTTGCAAGCAATAATGAATAGAGAGTAGCTTGCGTTGGTGATGACGGTTACTTTCGGGTTGCCAACTCAGGGGCACACGAGTCGTACTCTAGAACTGTGTGCGCTTCTTAATGGATTCGGATGTTCCGCTGGTGACGGTGTCTTCCGACAAAGTATTCATTTCATTTTCATTCATTTATTTGTTCATACTACACAAACTACATAACGTAAGTACAAGGCAAGAGACAAGGTTATTAGAAGAACTGCTCTCTGACCCAAGTTCAGCAAAACTTCCACTGTAGTTTTCGACAACAAGAAGAATGGTAACCGAGTGGCTTCCTCTAATCACCAAAATTTGGAATCTCTTGCTGCCGCCGTCCCGCCAATCCTACAAGTTCGCTTGTCGCCGCGTCCTTTTTTATGGTTATTTGTTTTGTGCATGAGATGATTTCTTGTTAAAATTGTTTGCAAAATACTTCTCGAGAAGTTTAGGCTTGAATAGTCTTCAAAATTGATAACGATCCGCCAACCAAATGCTATGTGACCGACACAACTAGATCTACGTTACCTCAGCACCGTGAAGCGTTGCAGCAGCTTTTGATCGGCTTCTCCGACGAAAGTGTTGCGGAGCAACACTTCGGCACTGTTGGTGTTTGCTGTAGTTGTCAAAGCCCTCGAAACTTGTAAAATTATATATCATAATAATTTTAAAATGATTTACATTCCTTGATCAGAAGAACATCGGAAGAAAAGATTTTAAAAATATGGTGACTGTAACTTTTCCTTTCCTTCCTATCCTTTTCTTCCTATCCTTTTCAATCTTGGATGCGTGACAAATAAAAAGTTGTAACCTAATCTTATAGACCCCAGTACTATAAATCTATCCGTGAGTCCTCAAAACCATACTACCAAAGATAAAACTCCACTAAGAATTGCGAAACTACGTCGTTGTGTTGCATTCTTATTTTTAATCGTTGCGTTAACGCGTGATCCTAGATGACAGTCATATACTACGGAGACGAATTTTCTTACCCTCAAATGTATCAGAAACAAATACCAGTTAGCCCCAAGTACCAGTTAGCATAAGTTTCTAACACCTCTCCCTTGAAGATGACCGTGGTCTAACAACCGATACATACTTCCATCACTTATCCGTGACCCGCGTTACCGTCAAATGCATCGGAAACAAAGGATAGGTACACCAACTAGCAAACGTTGCAAACCCCTTATCGCTGAAGATGGCCATGGTCTAACAACCGATTGTTATTTAAAAACCCTTCTCTTTTCTCACAGTTTATGTCCTATTTTTTTTCAATGTGTTGAAACTGAGGGGTTGCCCACTCTTGATTTTAGTGTACAGCAAGTGCCCGGTGCTCAGCCGGTACCGGCACCGTTTGCCACGCGTTAGAACGTTAAAATCAGCATGTTTAGAAACAAAATCGCCCAATTTATGGCCGGCTCCACTGATTTTGGTCGGTGCCGGGATAGGGTGTACAGCAGGTTCCGGTGAGTGGGTAACCCCTCGGTTGAAACGCAAAAGTTTTAGTAATGGTATGAAACTTTTCGGCTCTGAAACTTTTAAAATGGTAGCCTATTTCTCGAGAAGGAATTCGTGTACACGAAAACTGATGACAAATACGTTGACCGCCACGTCAAGGGCTGTCGCTAAGCGCTGAAAAATAAATCTGTCTTGCTTAGCTCAAAACATAATTTTCGTCTTAAAAGGGGTCCTTTACCTATGTCTTACCTATGTTTCTGCCTCACTCTACGTTCCTAACCGTTCCATCGATTCTCGGTTTCGAGATTTCAAACTTCCTACGTCATTTTTGCCCACCCTTACGGCACTACGCTGATTTTTTCTTTTTTCATTTCAGTGTTTGGCTCTTTTCGTTGCCGATACAACGATTGGTCAATAATACTGTTTGTGCGAGTTTTTCTGTGTTTCTTCATGAAACCAAGGGGGCCGGGCTAGTCTGCAAACACCTGGGATAGGCTAATGATCTTTGCAAAACCTAGCTGAGTTTCAAAGAAGCCCTGTAGCCTACGTTAGAATATTGGAATGAACTGTGTCTACTGCGACACGTGTTTTAAAGCTTAATACGCTAAGTGCAGAAAGGCCGCGACGAGAAAATGTACACTGTCAGAAGTTTCATAACAGATTGTGCATAACACTTTCAAGAATAACACCTTTTCACTTAGAAAAAAGTGTTATGACCAATTAAGTTTAAACTATGTCGTGCCCAGATCTTCAACAACACCTTCAATAGGTAAAAATACTACACTGTCAGAAGTTACATAACGACAACAGCAGGATGCGCGGTTTCAACAGATAACACTTTGGGATGTTATATGTAATGTTTCTTTCGTTCCCGTTAGTATTTTTACCAATTGAAGGTGTTGTTGGAGATCTAGGCATGAAATAGTGTAAACTTAATTGGTCATAACACTTTATTTCTAAGTGAAAAGGTGTTATTCTTGAAAGTGTTATGCGCAATCTGTTATGAAACTTCTGACAGTGTAGGAGATGATGTTAAGCTATATATGTCTTGGAAGGAATCTCTCGTTTTTAGTCAATTTATGGCAATGGCTTACCTTTCTAGTTGGTAAATATTTCAAGCCTAGAGGAACTGACGCATAGAGGTATCACAAACCAGAAAGATTAAATGCACTCGATGAAATCCTTTATCTGTGGACAGAGGACAAAAGGAGTAACGCATTTTTATCGTGTTTTAGGCCTCTTCATGTCACTAGGTACGTGATAAGATAAGATTTATTCCACTAAAAGCACAAAGGCCATGGAAAAAAATAAACACAAACAAAAATCAAAAACAAAAACCAAATAAATGATAAAGTTTAACTGAAAAGCCAACATTTGTTTTCATCATCCAACTGAATACATTGACAGATTTGGATTCTGCCTAGGGATCTTTCAATTTTCCACTATCTCCTCTAGTAGTGAGAATCAGTAGCTCAGTAGTTTGAATCTCAACATAAACGCCGGTTTTCTGTGGCTGATGGTGCGCCAGGTGACAAATTACTCGTAAATCGTCAACCATATAACACATTTACAAGCGCATAGAGGTACCCCAAATCCGTCAGAGAAATTCTACTATACCAAAATCGATCATTCACGAATAGCGGAGCAACGAAGCAACGCCTGTTCATCGGGTCTTCAAGCCTCTTTAACTGAGGAAGTGATGGGATGATCCCATCTCAGCCCTTTTCAGTTAAACTTTAACCGAGAAGGGCCATCGACAGTATAGTGAGTATTGCTAAGGAGGTGGAGGTTAGGTTGCACGACCAGGAAATACAATTGTGGCAGTGTGGGGTGGCTGCATCTGATTCATTGTGGTTGTACGCGAGGGCCAAAGAGACATGGGGGGAGGAAATTTATTTCAAGGTGGGGATCCCAGCAGATCATTTGAGGTTGTTGATGAGTTTACGGGGTGATTGTCTACCTTTAGGAATGCGTAGAAGATATTTGGGTAAGGTAAGAGGGTTGTCTGGTCCTTACTTTTGCCCAATGTGCGGACAATTGGATGAAAATATTTTCCACTTAATGTGCTTACGCCCTGAGCTTTCAGATCTTCGTGGGGAAATTTTTGGTGTTCGTAATTGGGGGGGGGGGAAGGATTGGCTGGTAAAAGTAATGGGAAGTAAATTATTTGGTGATATTGAAAAGTTGGGAAGATTCCTATCGGTTTCGATGAACCACAGAGAAAGGTTCCTGTAAAGGAAATTGTAAAATAGTTATCATTTATTTGGTTTTTGTTTTTGATTTTTGTTTGTGTTTATTTTTTCTCATGGCCTTTGTGCTTTTAGTGGAATAAATCTTATCTTATCACGTACCTAGTGACATGAATAGGCCTAAAACACGATAAAAATGCGTTACTCCGTTTGTCCGCTGTCCACAGACAAAGGATTTCATCGAGTGCATTTAATTTTTCTGGTTTCTGGTACCTCTATGCATCTGTTCCTCTAGGCTTGAAATATTTACCAACTAGAAAGGTAAGCCATTGCCAAAAATTGACTAAAAACGAGAGATTCCTTGCAAGACAAACATAGCTTAACATCATCTCCTACATTTTCTCGTCGCGGCCTTTCTGCGCTTAAAAATCCAATCCAGTCCAAAACTGTAGAGCCACTGGGTCCAACGTTGTCGTCGGTCCTTTTCCGCCTTTCTTTTGGGTAGGGCCGATTATCACTGTAATCGCCTCTAGTGGTAGATTTTCTTAACGTTGACTAGAGCTTTGTAGATTTGGTACTCGGTGTGTTTTCTCACTCAGGCTTGTTTTCAAATTCAAAATCTCCGCGTCTCGGTGAATTTTGGGTAGTCATGCAAGCAGCGCTGATTCTGAACGTCATTACTAGAGCCTCTGGTGAACAAAAATCCCTAAAATGGGTCAAAATGTTTCAGTGTATTCAGATATCAGATGTAAAAACAAGCTGCCTCCTTTTAAGTCGCTTGAATAAATCAACAAGCTGCCTCCTTTTCAGTTAAACTTTAAATGAAACTGGATCGACATAGCGATCCTGGAATGTATACCGGAAATGGTAGTCGGTAGGACCGTGCTAGGTTGGTGGCAGGTCCTTTTGGGTGGCATAGAAAATAATCGTCCACTTTTAAGTCGCCTGAACGAATCGTGAATTTTAATTCATATGTTAACCTACTGGAGGTCGGAAAATCCACTGTGATTTTCCAACAGGCGATCGGTAGGTACTTTTCGGATAACATAATTGCGGCCTAAGTTCTAGTGCTGATATTGCAGGCTTCTGGATTTTCCAGCATCTTTGAACTACTTGATACTTAAAATTCCTGATGTACCTTTCGGTGTGGTTGTATGACCTTAACAACTCTACCCATTGTCTAGACCACCCCTGGTAATTTATAAGGACCCGCCAAGATCTCCAAACAAGTCGGTAAAACAAAAGGAATCTAAATGTTTTTGCACCTTGTCTAAGTGTACCCTTGAATTGTCTTGTCTATATAATTTCCTTGTAATTGAGACGTACCTGGGTATGGGATCCCCAATTTGCGCGGATTGGGTATAAAACAAACACCGAACAGCAAAAATTACAAATGCAGTGCATAGCTTGACCACCCAGAATGGTCCGAGCAAATAACAGATTCCTATGCCGAAAGGAGCCTTACACTAAATGTGCCGGTGTGGAATTATATTGTATAAATACTTTTGCCAGGCCCCGCCATTGTGTGGGGGCGGTGGGGGTCGTCGGTAGCACGCTTTGGTATACAACCGCCCCATACCGGAAAATTGTCATTTAAACCCTTTCTAGCAGAAAGGTGGGGTAAATCGAGCGGAATGTGGTCAAGCTGATTCTTGTCTGAGGGCTGGTTGGTGCGAGGCGGATAGGGGTCGCTTTGACCCTTCTGTTCTCTGGTATTTATGGTAAATTGACCGAATAATACCTAGTAACCGTCGGAACAAAACTCGAGCTACTACACTACAGACTACAACACTACTCGACACTACAAACTACTCGAGGTCTTACCCCTTTTTTTGTTTTTAATTTCTCTATTTGATCTTTAAACGGCCACAACACTGTTAAAGAAATCTTGCAGTATTTACTACTGGGATTAATCTTGTCTCTAAAAAGAAAATCTTGTCTCTAATTCGGATTAATCTTATCAATCAGTCAATCAATCATCGTATTTAATCCTGAATATCTGTTCAACATGAAAACATAGGACTGTCAACTTAAGTTGACATTCTATCTCTCAGTAGAGATAAGATTTATCCGAGTAGCAAATACTGCAGTTAACTCTAGTCCTTACTCGGAGGAATGTTTTACAGTGAAGATAAAGATTACTACCTGGATAAAAGCCAAAGGGGTTATGGTAAATTGACCGAATAATACCAAGAAACTTTCGGAACAAAAACAAACCTACTCGAGGTCTTGCCCTTTTTTTATACATTTCTTCATCTGATGTTATACAAAATTACCGCCGCAAGATAAAGATTATTACCTGGATAAAAGCCAAAGGGGTGAATATATCGCTGGTGGACAGGCAGAAACGCGTAAGTCAATTTTTTATTTTCAGGAGGCTTAAAAAACATGCGCATTTTACCGCATCGTCGGCACTAACCTGCACTTTACACTAACTGTATCTCGATCTCTAAGCATGCTAGAGATACGCTGACTAGAGCAAATGTACGCCTTGGCCTCGGATTCAATGATTTGACCATAACTCATTTTCGTGAAAAAATGAGTTTGAATAATATTAGTCGGAACAGCACTGATTTTCCAGTTGAGGGCTCCAGGCGGACTGGTTTCTGGAAGCCTCCATTGTCTCATTATCAACACCTGTGACAAAGAGCTGGTAAAATATGCTACATCTGGTAATGAGAGAAAACAATAGCTTTAACTTTATACTCTAAAGACAGTACAATGTAAAAAAAATCTTGCAGTATTTGCTTCTGGGATTAATCTTGTCTCTAAAAAGATAATCTTATCTCTAATTCGGATTAATCTCATCCCAGTTGAGATAATATTAATCCCAGTAGCAAATACGGCAGTTAACTTTAATCCTTACTCGGAGAAACTTTTACAGTGTACACAACTTCCATTGCCAGGGTTGCCAAGAGCTCGAGTCATGAAAGTGTCACAATCCCTGGCAAAAAGGTGCTTTTTGACACCCCAAAAAAAACATTTCGCGTTGCGCAACGCGCATGCTGCACATAAATTTCAGCTTGTACATGATAACAAGAGCTGTAAGCTCATATGGCACTTGCATGTGTCAAGATGATTTGATTGATCAAAAGTAAGTTTCGACTTTGCGGTTGAGATGCGCGCTATAAGGGAGCTGGAACTTCATTTGTAAGCAAAACCCTTGAGGCAAAACTGCTAATGGGCTGATGGGCATCACGAAAATGCATATATTGCTTAAAAGTATTTTTTTTACTTTGCGGTCAAGATTGGTACTTTAAGGAATAATCGGATTTGGGAAGTAGCAATTTCTAAGCAAATGTTGTTGAGTCTCCAATATTCCAGCGAGGTTTCATCGTCCTAGCACATCTGGAAGTACCTTAACGCGCGATCACCGGAATCCCAGACCCCCCTCCCCCTCCTCCAACTCCACCCACAATAACCGGAGCCAATCCTGTTCTGTAAATGATTAATCCAGAGCATCTGTTTGTCATTCCCACGAAGTTCGATCCAGATCACACCAGTCTAAGCGGGTCAAGTATTTTCCGCCCTCCCCCCGATAATTGCCGGATTCGGTCCGGAAATGAAAAAGGTCACAAGAGAAAAATGTCCTCTGTTTAATTATTAAATTTCACTCGAATCCGATCACCCGTTCCAAAGTTACGCATGACTCAATATTCCGGATTCCCCTCCCTCAACTCCCCCCCCCAAGATTATCATATCGAGGATTTTTTTTTTATTCCAAGTCAGTTTGACCGGGTCCCTGATATGCCTTCCAAGTTTCGTCGAGAAAATCCCCCAAAAAACGGAATTCCGGGATACCCCTCCTCCCCCCCCTCAAGTGTCCGGATCCAGTCAAATTATGTAAAAGATTTACATGGACCAGATGTTTGTTCTTCCCAGCAAGTTTCACTCCGATACCATCATTCTAACCGTTTCTCGAGATTTCCGGTCCACCCCCCCCCCCCCACCCAGCTCCCCCGCGGTGCACGTAGCCAATCCGATTCAGCAAATGACTTACCTAGAGCATCTGTTTGTTCTTCCCACAAAGTTCCATCCCGATCCCTCCATTCTAAACGGGGCACGTATTTTCCGCCCCCCCCCCCCAATAGTTGCCGGATCCGGTCCGGATATGAAAAAAATCATCGGAGAAATGTCCTCTGTTGAATTCTTAAATTTCACTCGAATCCGATCACCCATTCCAAAATTACGCATGACTGAAAATTTCGGATTCCCCTCCCTCCACTCCCCCCACCATTATCTGATCGACAAAATTTTTATTTTGAAGTCAGTTTGATTGGGTCCCTGATATGCCTGCCAAGTTTCATCGTGAAAATCCCCAAAACCACCATCACCGGAATTCCGGACCCCCCCCCCCCATAAGTGTCCGGATCAAGTACAATGGTCTAAAGGACTTATCTTCCCAGCAAGTTTCACTCCGATCCCTCCATTCTAACCGTTTCTTGAAATTTCCGGTCTCCCCCCCCCCAACTCCCCCCTGGCTACCGAATCCGGTCAAGACTTTAAACGGGACATTACAGATATATATTCTGTTCAGTTATGAAGTTTCATTACAATCCGATCATCCGTTCGAAAGTTACACACTTCTCAATTTCCGGGATTCCCCTGCGGATTCCCCTCCCTCCACTCCCCCACCATTATCTGATCGACAATATTTTTATTTTGAAGTCAGTTTGATTGGGTCCCTGATATGCCTACCAAGTTTCATCGTGAAAATAAAAAAAACCACCATCACCGGAATTCCGGGACCCCCCCCCCCCATAAGTGTCCGGATCCAGTGCAATGGTCTAAAGGACTTATCTAGAGCAGATGCTTGTTCTTCCCAGCAAGTTTCACTCCGATCCCTCCATTCTAACCGTTTCTTGAAATTTCCGGTCCCCCCCCCCAACTCCCCCCTGGCTACCGAATCCGGTCAAGACTTTAAACGGGACATTACAGATATATATTCTCTTCAGTTATGAAGTTTCATTACAATCCGATCATCCGTTCGAAAGTTACACACTTCTCAGTTTCCCGGATTCCCCTGCCCTCCACCCCCCCCCCAAAATGGTTGGATCAGAAAACTGATTATTCCTAATTTTGTTTGGTCGGGTCTCTGATATGCCTGCCAAGTTTCATGGTCCTAGCACAACTGGAAGTACCCTAACTCGAAAAAGTGTGACAAAATGCCCTAAATTTTCAAGTTTCCAGCGCCCCGCACTCCCCCCCATATGGTCGGATCGGGAAACTGATTATTTCCAGGTTAGTTTGGTCGGGTCCGTGATATTCCTGCCAAGTTTCATTGTCCTAGCTCATCTGGAAGTACCCTCACTCGAAAAAGTGTGACAAAATGCCCTAAATTTTCAAGTTTCCAGCGACCCAACTCCCCCGCATATGGTCGGATCGGGAAACTTATTATTTCCAGGTTACTTTGGTCAGGTCCCTGATATTCCTGCCAAGTTTCATTGTCCTAGCTCATCTGGAAGTACCCTAACTCGAAAAAGTGTGACAAAATGCCCTAAATTTTCAAGTTTCGAGCGCCCCCACTCCCCCGCATATGGTCGGATCGGGAAACTGATTATTCCCAGGTTCGTTTGGTCGGGTCCCTGATATTCCTGCCAAGTTTCATTGTCCTAGCTCATCTAGAAGTACCCTAACTCAGAAAAAAGTGACAAAATGCCCTAAATTTGCAAGTTTCCAGCGCCCCGCACTCCCCCCCATATGGTCGGATCGGGAAACTGATTATTTCCAGGTTACTTTGGTCGGGTCCCTGATACGCCTGGCAAGTTTCATTGTCCTAGCACATCTGGAAGTACCCTAACTCGGATATGTGGGACAAAAAACTCGGACCGACCGACAGACCGACAGACGGAATTGTGATCGGTATATGGCACTTGAGCCAGAGGCTGCAAGTGCCATAAAAATTAAGAGAAAAATAAAGTACCTTAAACACATTGCAAGGTATAGTTTGTATAGTTGTAAGTTTGGTATGGCACTGGTATAGTTGTAGAGACTTTTTACGAGTTACATAGATGGCGACACTATCTGTAAATCAAATTAAATGTTTTTGGGCCGGTAGTCGGTAACAGTAAATAGAAAGGTGCTTTTTTTACCTATAAAGTGTCACTTGTCAGAAAAGGTGTCACTTTCACAGAAAAAGTGTCACGGTGTCACCCAGAAGAAAAAAGTGTCACAAAGCACCAAAAGTGTCACACTTGGCAACCCTGTCCATTGCTCGAGAAGCAGAATGCAGGTTTTCTACTCATCAACTTTTGGATCCATTTTACGATATCTGTAAAGTGCAGTTAAGGCACGGTGGGATTTACAGAAACTAGTTCGCATGGAACTCGTTGAACAAGCATATTCCTACATAATTAGGTCCTAACTCTCTTAAAGGACCCCTCTTGCCTATTCTGCCTTTTATAATATACTTAGCCCCCAGATGGAATCATAAGCTTCTAAAATCCCCACCTTTCTCAATTGGTTCGTTTCGTAACTACGAATTTTCAACGCTTTTTCAGCCTTGCCGAATTTTCCCGTTACCGAACGAAAGGTTTGCCGGAATCTTCACTGTCCGCGGATAACTCTTTCACACATAAGGATGTAATAATCTTTTGTATATTACTTCTTTTATTTGCTTAGTTTCCCACTTTTTAACCAAGGCACGTTCAGTTTTCGAATCTTTTTGCGCCCAGCCGCCGCGTCGGAGAGCAGGAAGGCTGGATACAATCAACAAGCGCTAATAAGAGAATCGCTGGTTTCAGGTGGAAAGTAATGGTATTTTCGAAAAGTTTTTCCTGATCCATTTTATAGGGAAAAGATCATTTCTAGTAAGAGTTCTGCTTTAAAGAAGTCTCTTAAAAAACTCTCTAAAAACTCTCAAGAAAATACAAACTGACCAATACAAACTGACCTATAAGTTTCGCTTTGATTAAATGTTACTTGATTTGTATGACACGTAGGAATCATTCCTAGTCATTTTTATCTTAAATAAAACTCCTCTACAACCATAAGTTCATAAACTCATGGATCCTTCTATTTTTCCTTTGGTTTGCGTGCTTAATATATTTAACTGTTGTTTATCCGTTGTCCATGAGATATGGATTTTCTGACATGCCCTCCTCGAATTTGACATGAAATGAACACAAACGTGCTTTTGCCATAAAAATTAATCTGATAATATTTCTCGTCTTTTTAAACTGGTAGGGTAGTTAATGGTCGTGTTAGCAGACATTTTCGAATGAACTAAAAAGAAACGACAAGATGAAATAGTAAATATATTCATTATGTATGTAGGTGTAGGAACTAACAAACTGTATTCAGTAGGTCAGTAGTGAGCTGAAAGATAAAAAGTATTTAATATTTCGTGTGAAGAGTCTCTGATTAAACTGGACGTTCCTAAATTAACTGACCGCAGAAATACTCTTTCAGAACAATTTGGAGCAAAGATACTATGTTGTCCCCAGGGGTCGTCTATTCCCCCCTCCCTCCCGTCTTCCGTGCGTCGATCCTAGAGGAACAAAGGCAATAAGTTTTCTCCATATCCTGCTAATTCTTCTGCCCAATTCTTACATAGTTTCATCCCATCATTTATTTCTGACCATATCTTGTATTTGTTAATTTGTTTCGTGTCGGTGTATTTGGTTGTTTTATTCCTCTTCTAGCTTTAAGCTATTTGGAAAATAACTTGATTGATTGACTGAAAAGGACTTCAGCCGTATGAGCCAGGGACCTTTGGCTTTCTAGGCCAGTGCTCTGCCAGTTAGTTGATCAGGGGCTTTTAAATAAGGTTCACAAACTAGTACAATAGTCAGACAGAACCATGCCAAAGGAACAGTCATCCCGCCGAAGACCAATTCGTCTAAGTATTTCACATCCACATGTCATGAGATTATACACAGAAATTAATGGATAAATAAAATAAATAAATATGACGTGGAAGGCTACACTGTAAAAAGTCTCTCCTCTACCGGACTTTAGTAGTTGTGCGTCACCGATTTTGGACATTTGTATTCTTAATTCGGAGAATTAAAATCCGAATTCCGAGAGATGTAATCCGATTCAAGATTAAAACGCTAGATCCTAGAATCCTGCATCCAAATGTGGATTTGAATTCTCAAAATTAAGAATAAAAATGTCCGAAATCCTTGACGCACAACTACTAAAGTCCGATAAAGGAGAGACTTTTTACATACAAGGGACTTGTACTGTGACAAATGGTTCAGAAGTAAATTTTGCGTTGAATTTAGAAGTCTATGACTCCAGTTGAAAAAAAGAATTTTGAGAGAGCGGCACTACTGTTGAAAATGGTCAAGTGCCAAGGGCCATCAATTACCGGTTGCAACCTGCCTTTTAACTCCATAAACATCTAGTTTTGATAATGAACTTACGGCTGCAGAAGGTTTGTCCGAGGCGTTACTCACTCCCAAAATGGCTGTATAGTAAGTGCCGGGTGCCACGGAGGCTTGTACAGAGGTGCCCAGAAAGTGAGTAACCCCTCGATTTGTCCCAGAAAGTAAGCTAAGCCAGGATCTTTTTCTGGTTTGTTTGATTTTTTCTGATGAACAGAGAATAATAATATAATAAAGTTTGTTTGTTAAGCTAAAAGACCATACAAGATTAAATACAAGCATAACCGCGCAGATAAACTAGCTAAACTTTCTGCGTTGCATCTGAACGCTTTAACTACACATTTGCAGACTTCCACGATGAAAACGAAGCACATGAAGCAAAACAAACTAGTGCCTGTCAGAGGACGAACTTCAAGGTTCATGAACTCGTTTGTGCCCTTTTTTACAGAGATCTTTAACAAAGTGAATAGTTTGTGTAATATTTTTATTCTTGTATGACCAGCGTAATTTAGCATCTTCTGACGAAGAAAACTACGTTTGTCAATAAACGATTTGATTTGATGAATTTATGTAAATGAAAGTTTAGCTCCTCCCACTGTAAGGCAGCGGCTTTATGGTGGGCCTGGAGAACTAAGAAATAATACTGTCATTCTGTCTTTTGTGAATGCACCAAACTAAACTATTTCATTATCTGTTTATAAAAATCATAGCACTAACTAAGTGCCATTTTCGTATGACACTGCCACATCTGGCGCTTTCTTAAATTCTAGCGCCATTTCCGTTGTAATAAAGTCCTACTGTACCTTTCCTCGCTGGTATGTGCCCTAGAACTATGAGAAACCGTAAAGGACGAAAAGACAGGTTTTTACATTTTTTCGAAATGGAAATAGTATTTTTTTGCAAAAAAATACCTAAGATCTAGCCACTCTCGAGAACTATCGTCCACAAACATAAACGTCCGTTTAACGACCTTCCCAGGCATAAACGTCAGAAGGAATTCATCAATTTTTTTACCCATGACGTTTCCATTAACGCAGACCACATAAAAAGCCGGATTTTTTCCCCAAAACCTAAAGTAACTCTTAATCTCTTGGAGGCGAAAAAAGAATTCATCCTAATTCCGGATTAAGGAATTCCGTGGATAATTTGAATTTGCCGCCAGTGGGGCAGGCTGTTGTAGTACAAAGGTGGAATAACCCCTGAAACCCCGAACAATGAACAAAATCATCGTGGCAAGTCCCTTAAACGACAATAATACGGCTGGGAGCCTGGGCCTCTCTTCTTAATCCTGACTAATAGCCCAAAAGTAGGCATTACATTTAGGCCAGTTCTGGCAGGTATACCGCCAAAAGGCCCGGGCATAAATTTGTCCGAATTTTTGGGCAGATGGCTGAGCGCTGTGTCTTTGGTATGTTGATTAGTGGATGATGGGGGTTGATTTAGAAGCACTTAATAACTAGGAGCTTTAGGGGGGCCTCACGCCCAATAAACGATGGACACTGGTCGTTAAAGGAATCCACACTCTAACCTGAATGTCTGACTTCTTAAAACACAAAGGATACAAGATGGTCACTGAGAGGATCTTCACTCCAAAGCAGGTGTACAGCGAGTGCCCACTAAATGGGCAACCCCTCGGTTTCTACTCAATTGCCCTTGCCAGCATTTGATTCAAGTTCAAGTTATTCAGCTACTGCTCTCTTGTTTCGTCTTTCTCTTTTTCGCTCTGATCGTTAAAGGAATCCACACTTCTAACCTGAATGTCTGACTTCTTAAAACACAAAGGATACAAGATGGTCACTGAGAGGATCTTCACTCCAAAGCAGGTGTACAGCGAGTGCCCACTAAAGAGGCAACCGCTCGGTTTCTACTCAATTGCCCTTGCCATTTGATTCAAGTTCAAGCTATTCAACTATGTTTTTATTTTTTCTCATTTTCGCTCTGATCGTTAAGGGAATTCTACACTTCTAACCTGAATGTCTAACTTCTTAAAACACAAAGGATACAAGATCTTCACTGAGGGGATTGACACTCCCAAATAGACGTATAGTGTGTGCCCACTAAATGGGCAACCGCTCGGTTTCCACTCAATTGCCGTTGCCATCATTTGAGTCAAGTTCAAACTATTCAACTACTGCACTCTTCTTTGTATTTTCCTCTTTTTCTTTTAAATGCTTGTAGTTTGTTTTATTGGTCTGTGACAATTAAAGTGCCTTATGTGTAATTCGACCATGTTCCATTTTATGGTGGTTGTGTTCTTTAGTCTTTAATTTATGTTTGACACTACCACTTGCTATTCGGCTAGTCCGTAACTGGTGTTGCAGTAAAACCGAATTGAACTGAACTGAATATCAAGATTTGTACATCTCGTCATTTGCGTAATAGAAACAGTATATTATTCTTATTACTGCAGTATCGAAAATAACTTCAATAGGCTATACCTTTTTTCGTTTTGGGGCTGAAGGAATACATGTTTCCTGATGGGTTGCCTACTCCACGACACTTGGTGCACACCCTTTCCCGGCACCAGCTGAAATCAGCGGTACCGGCCATAAATAAGGCGATTCATCTTTCAACACGTATCAATATGCGAATTTAATAAATTTAACTCGTGGCAACCGGTGCCGGACGCCGCGGTACCGGGCACTTGGTGTACATCAAAATCGGGAGTCGCACCCCTCGATGTTTATACCACTTTGTCCCAACTTCAGAAACCCATAACCTCGTCAATTTCTTTACTGGTATTTACTGCTAATTACTGATCATGAAATCCAATTTGCTTCTTTACTGCAGCGAATGGCCATTTTATCAATGGATAAGCTTGCCCTGAATAAAGGGAGAAACACAATTTGTCAATACTGTCAATCCTCCTACAATATGTTGTATATCCGCATCCCCATTGACTGTTCTTAGCATCAGTTAATGGCAAAAATAAATATCAATGACTTGTTCTTTTCAGTGTTGCAAATTTCTTCTGGGATTGCCATGATAGTTCCGTCATTCTTTCTGTTTGAAGTCGTATTTAATTTGATCGACCTCGTGTAGTGAACTGATAAAAATCGAGGAGGCAGCACGAAGACGTGCTGCTAGAAATCGGTGCGAGCTCACACTGACCCTCCTCGTCTATGCAGATTTTCAATCAATCAGTCAATCAAATTTTCTTCCAAATAGCTGAAAGCTAGAAGAGGTGAACAAAATATTTACGAAATACACAAAAACGACAACAAAAAACACCTTCAGCACTGTACAAAAAATCTTGCAGTATTTGCTACTGGGATTAATCTTGTCTCTAAAAAGATAATCTTATCTCTAATTCGGATTAATCTTATCTCAGTAAAAATAAGATTAATCCCAGTAGCAAATACTGCAGTTAACTGTAATCCTTACTCGGCGAAACTTTTTACAGTGAAGATATGACCTGAAACAAACGTGGGAATGATACTGCGTAAAAGTTGGATAGGATGGATAGGATTGGATAGGATTGGCAGGACACGGCAAAAACTGATTTCAAGTGTTCCTCTCGAACTGACACACGGGTGACGGAAGGGGAGGGGGAATAGACAGCTGATCTTGGGATAACAATATCTTGGAATCGACTAAAAAGAGGCACAGCACGGTACGGCATGGCGCAGGAGGTACGAGTAATAAAAAGAGATTAGCAAGTAGTAGAAGTAGACCAGTAAGTGAGAGTTTGTAACATCAGATCCTTAAAGAAAGCAAGTTAGAAAATTGTTTTATTAATTTAACAATTAATTTAGGATTAGTTCGCCGTGTAGACGGCAAGAGTGGTTGTTGTGTTTTTCATTACTTTTCGCTGTTTTTTCTTTTTAATGTACTCCTCAATTTCACTTGTTGTCCACGAGCTTGAAACAAATAAAAACATAATGTTTTGAAGGATAGGTAGGGAATATAGTTGGTCAGTAGAAGGTATGGCTTAAATGGGCACGTGCTAAAAATAGAAAAAGAGTGATGAGTTGAAGGATAGGGAGGGGATAGTAGAAGAAATAATGTACAAAGTGTAGGAGAGAAGGGAAAAATCACAGAATGCCTTTGAGTAATCAAACTATGAACAGCTGACGATACAGGTCATTTGCGATGTAAAAATCTGTGATTCATTCAGGTCGAGCAACCAAACTAACCATGATATTTACGACTGAAAAACAAAGGTGGCGAAAAGCTTGAGTGCGCGATTCCGAGGACAATTGGCGCGTGCGCAGACTCCGCCATACGAAACGGGTATTATCTCGAGCATGGTTTCTAGGAATATTTCTCGAGTTTCGTCATATTTCTGTGGTTGTTGGGTTTACTTTAGGGTTTTCCAGTATTCTGCCTCGTAGATGATGCTGATGAAATTTTGTTTAAGCACTAGACATAAAAGGGAAGTAGAGCAGTACAAAGGAAGAAAAGGAAAACAAAAATCGTATTTGACAGTGTAAAATATGAGTACCTATACTGTCAAAAAAAATTCGCAGTCAGCTTGGACTGAAGGAATATTTGAAATGAAATAATATATTGGTTTCAATAAGGGAGTATGAATATTCCTTCAGCCCAAGCTGACGTCGAAGCGCATCCAGGTGGTGAGCAAAAGAGTGACACACTTGTCAGTAGCAACCTGAAGTGATTGTATGTGTTTTTTTTTGGTTCACAGCACATTCGTGGTAGGAAAAGTTATTTTATAACATACAGAGAGGAGCTGGGTATAAACAAAAAATATACATTTTGTGGCGCACCGAGCTCATGAAATTCCGCAAGATTTTTGATCACGCAGTGAACGTGAATGTTTGCTTCCACGGTTGCAAATTTCTATGCCCTGTTTCTATGCTAACCCTCTTCCTTTCTTGGAACGTCGGTGAATATTTTCTAAAGTGACTTATGGTAGCAATTTCACGGTCTAAATACCTGAATACCTGAGTAGCTCCGTTAGAAAAATACCTGCGTCCCGGTTTCTATTGTATTCTAATCAGCCGCCCTGAAGTTGTTCTCCTGTGGTCGCTAGACTATGCGGGACTCAGTTTTTTTGGAGATCAAAGAAAGGGTGAAAATGCTGCCGATAATGGGTTCTCTTGTATTTTTGTAACTGGAGGATCGAACAAGAGTTATCCATTCTTTTCATTTTTGAAGTTTTTTGAAGTTCAGTTTTGCTAAATTACCAAAAAGGGGGCCGCGACTCTGTTCAAGTTTAACTAAGTAAGTAAGTAAGTAATTTATTCATAACCCGCCGTTTTGAAAAAGCGGAGTAAAGGCAAGAAAATAATAAAACACATTAACACACAGAAAAAGACACTCAATTTTCAATATTCGGCCAGGAAGCAGTGAATAACGTCGTGCACTGGTTGGGCCCTGTTGTCCATGATTTTTGAAACTGCAAAGCCAACTAATTCTTGTATTATTTAATTGAAAATATTGAACTATTTGGACTCTGCTAAGTGATTTCTTGTTTTTCCACTATCTGCTTTAGTAATAATGTTCAGAATTTCTGCGACCGTCCCCACAACGCAAATTCTACTGTGAAGCGGAAAATTTCGCTCTCAGCACAAACGCGTCTTTTTGTCGTAAATCTTTTTCGTCAAGCATACAACAAAGGCATACAGATACAACAAATCCGACAGGGAAAAAAAGTCCACTTATCCGTGAATAGCGAATAACAGAATAACACCTTTTTACTATAATAACACCTTTTCACTTAGAAATAAAGTGTTATGACCAGTTAAGTTTACACTATTTCGTGACTAGATCTCCAACAACACCTTCAATTGGTAAAAATACTAACGGGAACGAAAGAAACATAACATATAACATCCCAAAGTGTTATCTGTTGAAACCGCGCATCCTGCTGTTGTCGTTATGTAACTTCTGACAGTGTAGTATTTTTACCTATTGAAGGTGTTGTTGGAGATCTGGGCACGAAATAGTATAAACTTAATTGGTCATAACACTTTTTTTCTAAGTGAAAAGGTGTTATTCTTGAAAGTGTTATGCGCAATCTGTTATGAAACTTCTGACAGTGAAGTAGTCAACTATTCCAGAACATCTGAGCATTAATATTCCTTCAGCCCAAGCTGACTGCGAATCATATTTGAGAGTGCAAACGGATACGTCAGCTGGACCCTTGCCAAGGGCCGAGATATAGCTCTAATAAAATTCAGCTGACGTATCCGTTTTGCACTATCAAATATCATCTGAGCATAAACACTAAGTAGTGCGAGGTTTCCTTTAAAGTCTTTGATTCGTGTGGGCCGAGAAGGTGGGAGACACCATCATTTTTCGATGGGTCGGATTTTTACGAACACAGTGTTACCCTTCTTTCCCCAAAATCCTCACAGTAGCCAACGTTATCCACAAATTACTTGAACACAATTCACTCCTGAACGCCAATCCGCCATTACTAATTAACTATTCATTGATGTCCTGCCGCTGGTTAAAAGATTACTAGAACCTTCGATAAGATCGAGTGGCGTGTAAGAGGATTAAAACAACTAAGTATATCTCCCTGTGGACTTTAAGATAGGTCGGAAGAAGAAATCATCGGTCAGTTTGACATCTTTTGGTCTAGGAAGCTGAATATTATTTAGCTCAGTTGCAGAATCTTCAAGAAATCACTATAACAAATTTAGTATAATTTACGGCGTTTGCTTATTGTGATCTAGTTTACATCTTTGATTCTTTGGACTTACGGGAATTAACAAGAAAAAAAACAGAAAACAAAATACTTAAAGAAATCGATCATACAAATAATTAAAGTTTCCATATATCTGCACAATAAAAACTTTTGTTAGATCCATAGTCAAACTATGATCTCAGCCTGCCCATGTCGGGCGCTTCCGACCCGCGCCGCTAATGACCCGCGGTCGGATCGAGTCGTGGCTTCATCTTGGGTGCGGGGGGGGGGGGGGGGGGTTCTAGACGCTGCAAGTGCTAGAATGCTTATGATATAACTCCTTTAACTGACTTGGGGCCGTGCTAAAACCTAGCAAATTCTGAACTGAACTCAATAAATTGTATCTTGACTTTCTTATTATTCGTTAAATGTTTCTGTTTATTGGTATTTTCGACATTACTTTTCCCGACACCTTCGCTGAATTCTGCCGTGGCATTGCCCCCGTGTAATTCAAGCATACGCGCGTCACATTGTCTACGTTAGAGGTTTGGAAAACATTTTAAAGTGGGGCAAGGGGTGGTACGAATTTGGTCGCATGTTGATGCTTTTGTACATCTGGAAGTCAGACCTCATCGTCTCAGCGGAGCTTTTAAATTTTAAACGGAAGGCGCAGGGTGTGAATCATTTTGGGTCGAAACTCCCGACGGAAATTGAGAAAATCAAGACAAAGGAAACGGAACCGAACTTTGGTGCTGACAGAAGATAAGGTGTCCCCATCCATATTGTCTGCATTTTTGTGATCAAGTTGAAAACTGAGCGAAGCTGCAAGTGCCATATACCGATCACTTTTCGGTCTGTCTGACAAGCCACTGTTCTCGAGTTAGGGTACGATGAAACTTGGCAGGCGATCAGGGACCCGACCAAACTATCTTGGAAATAGTCAATTCTCAGATCCGAAACCTTGTGACACGGTTAGAGTGGAGCGATAGGGTTGGAAGAACAAGCACAAGAGCTAGACAGTAGGTACACAGAACCGGACCGGATTTGGACACTGTGGGGGGAGTTGGAGGGGGGTTCCGGAATTCCGGTGATTGCGAGTTAGGTACTTCCGGGTGGGCTAGGACGATGAAACTTGGCAGGCGTATCAGAGACCCGACCAGATTAACTTGGAAATAGTCAGTCCCGGATCCGACCATGGAGGGGGGAGTAGAGGAAGGGGGAATCCGGAACTTGAGGAATGTATACGTTTTAAACGGTTGATCGGATTGTAAGAAGCGTCCTTCCTCCCCCTCTGAACACACAAGGTGAAATCGTTCCACTTAATTTATTATTTTATTTTATTAACTTGATATTTGGAAAGACCTCGTGTCTCAGATGTCCCATTTCAAGTCCGGACCGGATCCGATGAGTGTGGGTGGGGGATGGAGGGGAGAACCGAAAATCTTATGATACGCATAGAGTGGAGCGATCGGGAAGAAGCTTGGCGGGAAGAGCAAGCACAAGAACTGGGTACACCAGTGACAGAACCGGACCGGATTGGGGC
The DNA here is from genome assembly GCA_030848855.1 of Branchinecta sandiegonensis. Classification (NCBI taxonomy): domain Eukaryota; kingdom Metazoa; phylum Arthropoda; class Branchiopoda; order Anostraca; family Branchinectidae; genus Branchinecta; species Branchinecta sandiegonensis. The sequence goes on along the minus strand of JAUPMV010000021.1, from coordinate 11,807,600 downwards.
ACTGTGAGGGTAGTTGAAGCGGGGGGGGGGGCGTAATTCCGGTGATCGCAGGTTAAGCTACTTCCAGGTTGTACTAGGACGATGAAACTTGGCTGGAACATTAGAGACTCGACTAGATTGTCTTAGAAATTGGCACTTCCCAGATCCGAACATCCCTTAAAGTAGCCTACTCATGTAACAAAAATATTTTTAAGCAAAATATAAAATTTCATCATTCCCATCAGCCCATGATATTTTTGGCCTCAATGGGTTTGCTTGGAAATGAACTTCGAGCTACCTTAAAGTGCGCATCTTAACCGCAAAGTGAAAAAAACACTTTTGTCCAAATTATGCATGTCATGATCCCTGGGGCTCCATGATAATTTGTGCAACATGGTTTTTTTTTAAGAAATTAATTTCTAGCACCCTTAAAGTGCACATCTTATCCGAAAAATGAAAGAAAATACTTTTGTTGAAAAGATTTATATTCATGATTCCCAAGGGCCCATGATCATTTTTGCCTCAAGGATTTTGTTTACAAATGAATAATTCTTAAAGTACAAAAAATACTTTTGATCAAAATTTAAGTTTTCATGATCCCAGTGATTCCATCAACATTTTTGCCTCAGCGGTTTTGATTACAGATGAATTTCCAGCGCCCTTAAAGTGCGCATCATGACAGCCAACTGCAAAAATAATACTTTTTACCAAACGCCACATTCTCGTGATTTCCAAGGGCCCATGATCATTCTTATCTCAAGGGTTTTCTTACAAAAGATGAGAACAAGCCCGCCAATTGGCAAATTCCTACTTCCATCCTCTGACCCAGCCTTGAAAGTGCCAGATGAGATTCTAGCTCTTGTTTTGTAAAGGCCGGATGACGGGAGGGGGGGGGGGGGTCAAAACCTTCCGTCTTGTTGCTATTTCTTTATTGCTAAATTAATCTCAAACGAGTCCAACCAGCAAAATGCAAAGTAATGACTTCCCGGGAACATCCTGGGAGATATAATACCCCAACTTCCCCAACCCTTTCCGACCGAGATCGTCTGTTTAAACGATTACGGTGCAGGCAGACAAATGATAAAGTTTCCCCGTTCATATTTTCTTCACTTTGATTACAATGTGAGAATGTTTCAGTGAATCCTTCGAGTTTCACGACCGCCCGACCAAGTGCCATATAGCGATCGCAATTTCTGTCCGTCCGTCGGTCGGTCGGTCGGTCGGCCGGTCTTCGGTCGGTCCGGGTTTTGCTAGTTCAGGCACTTCTACATAAGCTGGGACGATGAAACTTGGCAGCCATGTCAGGGACCGCAAATGATTAAGTTGGAAATAGTCATTGGTTGTGTAGTTTAAACGATACAGTTTTCCCGGCGAATCTTCTGTATATCCATCGGTTATGATTGCTGTCAGCGTGAACGTTTTATTTGCAAACGTTCTAATTGAACGTTTATTTTTTTTTACTAAATGTTGTATAGTAGGTTGAAGATGTTACTGATAGGCAATAATTATTTTATTTGGATATTTTATTTGGATCGTTCATCGTCAAATCAACAGACTCTCTACGGTGGCTCGGCATAACATTCAAATCTTCGTTGTAAAAATTTTGCTCTTCGGTTGTTCAAGAAGTTTATAAGTCAATCCGTAGCGCCTATGGGCGCATCGTCCCCAACTGGGGGCGCTATAATCGTAAAGCTTTGGGAAATTTGTACAGCACCTTCTGCGCTCCTTCCATACTATTTCGTTCTGGAGTCACTCGTGTTCTACGAAAGAAGGAGGTTAAAAAGATGAGATCATGTTATTTAAATATGCAAAGCACCTTCTCTACTTGCCGAAATTATGTCATAACCATACATTGACGGAGAAATTCAAAATTCAAGATGCAAGTGTTACCCTTTTAGATGTTTCCTCATCGCTTTCAAAAATCATGGACAACAGGGCCTAACCAGCGCACGACGTCGTCCACTGCTTCCTGACCGAAGATTAAAAATTAAGTGTCTTTTCTGTGTGTTTATGTGTTTTGTTTATTTTCTTTGTTTTCTTCATTTACTCCGCCTTTTCAAAATGGCGGGTCATAAAAGTTATTAAACTTATTCACTCAAACCTAATACACATGTCAATACATATGAATGAATATTTATTTTGTTAGTTTAGTCTATTCACAAAGAAATGAACAAATCTTCCTCTTGGGGCTGAAGCTGAAAATACAAAACTAATAAACTAACAAGCAAAACAAGAGCTACGAACTCATATGGCACTTGATACGAGTAGGTGGTACCTAAAAAGTAGACAAGAAACCAAAATACCCCGCCATTTAAAAATGCGGTTCGGACCTAGAAATACGATATCTAGTTTCACTAGAGTCTGAGCATTTCCGTAGCCTCGGATCACCGAGGGCAAATGATTTTTCTACCTTCCAAGTTTCAACCCTGAAGATCCATTCGTTTGGTCCCTACACATGCCCCACGGTCTCCGGTACCCCCCTCCGACGTCCCCTACCGAGTCCGAATCTGGTTCGGACTTCGGACTACTAAATGGATCATCTGAAGCATTCTCTCTTACCACCTATCAAGTTTCACTCAAATCTGAGCGTTTTTTTTTCTAACTTCCCGAAATTCTCCCACCCCCCTCCACCAGCGTCGTCGGATCCAGTTCAGACCCTAAAATATGTCATCTATGGCATGTGAGCTCCCTACATTCCAAGTTTCACTAAAATCGCTCCACTTGTTTGACCCCTATGCGAGCCAAAACGTTCCCGGGAATCCCCTTCCAGCCCCCCCCCCCCCCACTGTGGCTGAATACGAATCGGTAAAATAAACGTCCCATCTCTGACATAGCCTATCCGCAAATTTCCAGTTCCCACTTCACACCCTTCCCCTACCGTGACCAGATTCGATCCACACACCAAACAACAAATCAAGGCCGCATTCTGTCCAACTTACATCCCATTCTGTACCCCCCCACCCCTCCTCCAACTCTCCTAAACGTGCCCGCATGTGGTTCGGACGCATGTTTTGCTTGTCTAGGTCATCAGTTCTTATCACCCATAAAATTTCACTCGAATCGGACCACCCGTTCGCAACTTACTGAAGCCAGTGATTTCCGGATTCCCCTTCCCTCAACTCCACAAAGATAGTCGGATCCAGGACCACAAGTTTTCCTAGGGCATTATGTCGGGTCCTTAAGTCATGAATAGGCCTGCAAAGTTTCATTGTTCTTAGAATAGCTGGAACTATCGTAACTGGCTATCACCGGAGTTCCGGGAAACACCCTCCAACTCCCCCCACAGAGCCCCGATACGATCTGGCTCTATCAATTACGTATCTAAGGCTAATGCTTGTTCTTCTCACCAACTTCCATTCCAACCCCTCAACTTCCAGCGTTTCACGAGATTTTCGGTCCACAATTCAATCCCCCCCCCCCCCACAAATATCTGATTCGACCAAGACTTGACATGGAACATCTGAGACGATAGTTCTTTCCACTAGCGAAGTTTCATTCAATTTCGATCACCCGTTCAAAAGTTTGCATGCCACCAGATTCCGGGCTCCCCATCCCTCCACTCCCCCCACAGTGGTTGGATCCAGGAAACGACTATTATCAAGTCAATCTGTTCGGGTCCCTGACATGTCTTCCAAGTTTTGTCGTCCTAGCACATCCGGAAGTACCGAACTAGCAGGATCACCGAAATCCCCCCCCCCCTCGACCCCCCATAGTGCCCGAATCTGGTCCAGTTATGTATGTCTAGGACTTGCGCTTGTTGTTCCCACCAAGTTTATATCCTGATCCCTACACTCTAAGCGTTTCCCAAGATTTCCGGTTCCTCCCCTCTAGCTCCCCCTTAAGTCGCCGGATCCGGTTCTGATTTAAGTTGGGTCGTCTGAGACACGGGGTCCTTCCAAATATCAAGTTTCATTAAGATCCGATCACCCGTTCAGAAGTTATAAATACCTCTATCTTCCAGATTCCCCCTCCCCCGACTCCCGCCAAGATGCTCGGATCGGGGAAGTGACTATTTCCAACGTAATCTTTTGGGGTCCCTGATATCCCTGCCAAGTTTCATCGTCCTAGCTTATGTGGAAGTGCCCAAACTAGAAAAACCTGGACAGACCGACCGACGGACAGAAATTGCGATCGCTATATGGCACTCGACGAATCGTGTTTGGGATGAGAAAAAAGACAGCCCTTGACTCAGGGCCTTATCCAGGGGGGGGGGGGGGCTAGGGGGTTCGACTCCCCCTGAAACCTCCAAAAATAATTGTTTTTTCTTGTAGGCTTTAATATCTGATCTGTGTCTTTTTTCTACTTTGTGGTCCGATCACCGGGCACCCCCCCCCCCCCCCCCCCCCCGAAATAAATTCCTAGATACAGACCTGCCTTGACTAGAAAGCTGATGGAGTCGGCACAAATGAAAAAAAAAAAAAAACTTTTCGTAAAATGCCACGAGCCGCTCAACAGAAAAGTCCATCAGCGTTTTGCGTTCGTCAGTCAATTAACAGTACAATGCGGAAGATCCGGAAAACCGGAAGCCGGAAGGAAGAACAAAATAAAAAATACCTGCCGCCCTTTTGTTTCGATAAAAAAGGGTGCGTTTTCTCTTTTGTTTACATTTCTGGAGTAAGCAGCGGCTACTCGGAACTGCCATCATGATAATAAATATATATAATGTTTAAAGCGGGTCTTAGACGGGACGAGTTAAAGATAATTATTGAATTGTTGGCAGATTGTCTACCAATTGGTGGTAGAAGACGTTATATTGGTAATTGTAGGCAGAAGTTCGGTCCTTCCTTACTTCTGTCCGATGTGTGGGTGCGTCGTGCGTGGATGAGAGTGTGATTCACATGCTTTGCGATTGTATTGAGCTGATTGACTGGAGAAAAGAAGAGTATGATGTGTGCGTATTTGGCGAAGAGTGGTTAAAACGAATTTTAAGGATGAGTTCTTGCTGGTACAAAGAAAATGGGGCGATTTTTGAGGCTTCGAATATGTAAAACAAATTAAACGGAAATGATCATTATCATATGTTAGTGTTTGTTTTTTTCGTTTGTTAAATTTTTGCCATGGCCCTCGGGCTGCTTATAGCGATAAACTATCCTTCAGCCCGAGCTGACTGCGAACTAGATTTAACTGCGGTAAACCGATAAGCCAGCTGATTTAAATGGTAATAATAATAATAATATTGAAGGCGCAAAAAGGACAAGTCAGCTGTTCATTTTTCGCTAAAATTATCTATAGATCGTGGATTTTCTAAGATAAGCCTGAAGAGAAGCTTCGCAGAGAAGGACCGAAATATCTGATTTTGTACATCCATTAATACCATAGAGGTTACAGATGTTCCTTCAACCCAAGCTGACTGCGAATCATGTTTGGAAGTTCAAAACAGATAAGTCAGCTACATTTTCTTAGAGCTACATTTCGGCCCTTCTTCGCAAGGGTCCTCTTCAGGCGCAAGCCGCTCAAGCTGGAAAATGAACTAGTGGAAAAACAATTAAAGATTCCTCCTTAAATATCTGATTTTGTGACCTTTCTGACCAAATATAGCTCTATAAAATGTAGCTGACTTATCCGTTTCGCACCGCCACATGGAGGTAATAATGGGAGAGGAGGTTTATTTAAGACATGGTTAAGTAGAGAAGAGTCCGGCTGTCCTCCGAGAAAACCTAGTATCCGCACCTGAGTAGCTTTTGATGAAAACGTGAAAACGTTGTTTTTGTATAAAGCTGCTTCTTTTTTCGTATACATTCAGCAAACTAATGTAGTTTTGTAAACAAAAAAGTGATGATGCTGATGATTTAATTGCTGGTGGAGCGTAGGTTTGTCAGATACTAGGTTTTTGAGAAAAAGCAAATTTGTAGTATATGCGTACTAGACAAAGCCCGAAAATAAAGTTGAGACCTCGTGTAGATACTAGGTGAGATCTAAGAAACCAAGCCGCGTAGAAAAATTCTGATTTCAGCATTGAATTCCTCGTCGTCTGATTAGGTAGGATCTACTCCTAACTAAAATTCGATTTTTTTTGTAGATACTAGGTTTTGTCGGAGGACAGCCGAGTCGGGTTTGACAATAAGTATGAGGGTGTTCGTTAGACGTCTTAGACTTTTTCATTTGCATACTAACATACTAGCCTCTACACTAAGATGTTTTATCTAAAGATTTGTGTCTTGCGACAAATAAAAAATTTAAGAAGTTAACGCATAATCATTCCAGGGGGGGGGGGGTCTACCCGCGGGTTGGACCTAGTCCATACCAAACAGTAAGACAAAAACATAAATCAGAAGTTAAAGCAAAAAAATATTCCTTGAGCCCAAGCTCTTTGAAACATTTATTCAAATAATGTATACAACGGATACGTCAGCTACGATGCTTCCTCAGCGATATTTCGGCCCTTCTTGGCAAGGGTCCTCGTCAGGCTGTCAATATTCAGGTCCAACGTCGGTGAAGGAAACAAACCTGTAATAATCTGTAATCAACTGTAATGATTATTACAGGTTTGTTTCCTTCCCCGGCGCTGGACCTGAAGATTGACAGCCTGACGAGGACCCTTGCCAAGAAGTGGCCGAAATATCCCTGATGAAGCATCGTAGCTGACGTATCCGTTGTATACATTATTTGATTATTTTTGCCTGTTTCGGGGGGGGGGGGGGGGGTTCAAACCCCCTAGCCGCCCCCTGGATACGACCCTGCCTGGATCTCATATCGGGGACTGGTCAGATTGCATCTAGAAGAAACAAACCTCAAATAAGGTAAATGGAGCGGAATGTGGACACTTTTAGAAGCAAAGTTGGACGCGTCGATATCGATCTGTAAAAAGTTTTTCCGTATAAAGATTAAAGTTAACTACAGTATTTGCTACTCAGATTATCCTTACCTCTACGCAGATAAGATTAATACCAAATAAACATAAGATGAATCCGAGTAGCTTATACTGCAGTTAACTTTAATCTTTATACGGAGAAACTTTTTACAGAGGAACGGAACGCGAACAAAAAAACGAGGAAAGACATTTCGAGATCCGGAGAATGACAGTGAGTAACTTTGGCAGCAGAACCAATTTTCTCCAAGTCATGCTTATGACGACTTTCGCGAGGTAAACAAAACGAAACGCGTCACCTTGCGGATACCACTGCTAAACTGTTATCTCTCCAAATCCGCCATAATGCGAAGTCACTGATTCAGAGACATGTTACAGATACGTCATGCTAAGAAGGTGAAGCATCTCGCAGGGACTGCCTACTCCGTGCCAGAAGTATACTCTGTCTTAACCAAATATATCTGAAAATTGACTGACTAGCCCTAAGGCGTATTCTCGCCGTTCCCCGAGGACTCCCCTGGGAATCGAAGGGAACGGCGAAAATAGAGGGAGTCACTCCACTTGGACTCCGCGTACAGAAACAGCGAGAACGTGGGGAATGCTTACAAAATGGATTTTGTTCGAAAAAAAAATATGCAGTTGACGAAATTAGTCTGGATCCACTTTATTTGGGGTTTTGTTTACTCTGATTGTTTTTAATAAATTTTACATTGCACCAACACCAGCAAAAATGGATTCCACTCCGAATCTGAAAGGGAGTCCTTTTGATGGTGGTGGTGATAATCGGAGCATTCCCCGTCCGTGGGGACTCGCGAGAATACTCGATATGACCAAGTTCAAAACACGCCAGTGATTCTCAGGAAGAAGGACTAAACGTGTCCGTAGCGACTCGAACTCAATGACACAAATCTCGAGTCGGCGCAGCTGTGACACCGTTTCTTCCTTCCTTCCGCAGGTACCCGGAGATTCTGCATCGGCAGGGATAGTCATCAAGAGTATACGGCAGTGAGTCCCCGGGACAAACAAAAACGCGGGGATTCCTCAAGTGGAGTCCTCGGGGAACGGCAAGAATACGCCTCTAATCTCGTTCGAATTCGGAAACCGAATGAGTTTGATTGATTAAGAGAGGGCCTGAAAATTTTTGCTTAAAACCAACTCTTCTCTGTATATGATATGATATATATTTACATTAAAAACCCAAGGGCCATAAAAATAGCCATATAGAACGTGTTCCACCCTACTTACCATAGTTACTACGCAGTCTACGCGTGACGTCGTGGATCCTAGCTTCTTGGCGTCAAGGCTGGAACACAGTTTTAAATTTTCGGAAAAATATCGTGACGCAGGCTGATCGGACCAATCCCGTCACAGAGATCGTAGTTACCACGCTAACTATTCGCCCAAGCGGGGTAAGCAAATTGTTACTGTTAGTTACTATTTCGCGAAGGTTCGAACGGTCAGCGTAGTAACTTTTCAAGAGGTCGGGACGGAAATAGTAATTGATAGTTACTATTGTTAGAAGGGTGGAACACGCTCATTGTAACACCGGGCCATATATTGTCACCGGCAATCTTTTTCTTTCACGGAAGTTCCATAAAATGAAAGAACCACACACACAATCACTCTATCCAGGTTGCTACTCGCAAGCAGCAACCCCCTTTGCTCACCACCTGGATGACGCCTGGAATCTTTAACTCTTTCCATTAGTGAGTCATGATTGAATAATTAGTAATGTAATATCAGTGATTTGGCATTTATTAAAGTACCTGTCTTAGCTATAATACTAATGCAACCTACTTCCATAATCACTCCATATAGTTCTAAACCCGGTGACGCTAATTTCGTGCGGTACATTCTAACCCCTCTAACAAAACCATGCTGATTTTCTCACTTGCCGGGTTTTGCTACCTTCGATGTGTATCACGCTGTCGACGGTTGTCTGCGAGAAGTTTTTCCATCAGAAAAAACGGTTATGTAAATTTTTTCCTGTTTTCGCTACAAGTCAACGGGTCTCGGAAAAGGCTTGAAACAGCCAAAACCGTGGGTTATTTGATGAAAGCACAGCATAGTTTTAAAGTTTTCAAATATTTTAAAATACTGTAAGTTGAAGAGTAAATAGTGCGAGGGGTCCTTTAAGTTCATCCTTGCGAAGATGCTCTGTGTCTCCTTTCACTGTTATTTATATGTCAGTTCGTGTTCGACATTGGTTGCTATTCAGGACAAGAATACGTCACCTTGGCTGGTATTGATAGTAACTCCCGAACGAGGATAGGTTTGTGGCAAGTAGAAAATGAAGACTGGACTAGGACTAGTATGCTCAGGGTTTGATACGGACTTTAAATCGATCAGATCTATCTAGATTGAGCCAGGTTCGCCTTTTTTCCGAAAAGTTGTGGGAATGTGAATTCTGCTTAAAAATCTACCAGCTTCGGTACAAGCACTCCACCAATTGCAACACTTCAGCTGAAGGGTACATATAAGGACGAAATCTGATCTCAAACTCTGCCATGCCAGAAAAATCACCCGTCTTTCAAACAAAAAATCACCAAAATAAGAAATCGAGGCGAAGTCGCGCGGAAATTTCGGATTTTTTGCAAATTTTGGATTTTTTCTAGTTGTTTATGTGAAAACCGCAACCCCTGTCCAGCTCTTCTAACTCTTGGTTCTAGACTGAGAAAACAAGCACCCCGTTCTTCCAACAAAAAAAAAGAAATAGAGGCGAAGACGCGCGGATTTGTGATTTTTTGGCATTTTCTTACATCGAAATAACCAAAATTTGTGGTAACCCTGTCCAAAGCGTCTAGACTGAGTTGCACATCTGTTAGAGCGAGTGAGCGACTCCTTGGGCATCCGCTCACAGTTTTGCAACCTGATGACATCAGAATGCCGACACGTTTTCAGAGTCAATTGTTTGCGCAAACGATCGCAGAACACGATTAGTCGGGGATACCCAAAATCACTGTGTGGCCGTCCACACACAGCCAAAGAAACTGGGCTAAGAATTTCTCGGTACTGATTTGATTTTTACCATTACCATTTGATACCATACCCTACCATTTGATCGAATAAGGGAAGGGTTCTAACCGTTCCGACCAGAGAGACTCTTTCGATTGATATAATGATACAAGTCTTGCCCTTTCATACGCCCCCCCCTCTCTCTAGATGCTTTAAGAATTTGAACAAATAGTATTATTTATCTGGACAATTTAGTTGTAGCTTGCAGCAAGAACCCCCCCCCCCCTCCCCCCCCCCCGCACACACCTAAGTTGATTTGTCGGTAGAATCATGATGGGTGCTGGCTACTGTGATAGATAGATAGATAGATATTTAATGCATAAAAGCCAACAAGGGCCATCGCTCCAAACCAACAAAAGAAAAAATATACAAAAACAAGATCACTATGCCAGTATTTAAAACTACAGGGATATACAATTTTTCCTGTGTGCTAACCCTATCCAGAGGAACCTTCCAAACAATTGAGTGACCTGGAAACTTTTCTCTTTCGTTCTCTCAATTATTCACTCACTCCCACACGCTCTCACACTTTTCTTTTTCATTTTCATACTCCGTCCTAATTCCATGTGAATTTTCGGGTAATAAAACTACTTACTTACTTACTTACTTACTCCAAACAACTCTTGTCTCAACCCACTGTTTTCACGATTTCGTCCACGACTTCATAATTTGTGGAAGTCTGCTCCCTTAGGCATTCATTCCAGGAAAAGTATTCCCACCCAGTCAGTCAGTTAAGTCAACTATATCAAAAAAAAGTAAGCAAATTAGTGTGCATTTATAATTCTTATCTATTAATCTTTTATAATATTCTGTTTTAATAAGCCTCTTGAATATTGTTTTATCTAATTAACATTAAATTACCAGTCGAGCGAACAAACTATTTTTGAAAAATTCCTACCAAAGTTTTGTTTGCAGTTCGGATAATCCTAATTTTTGCGTGATTCCATTTGAAATTTACCATTCTGTTCTCGAACGATTTCAGTTCATTTAATAAAGAAAAACATTAATGAAGCTGTCTCTAACACAAATAATAGTCAATTACTAGTACAGTAATCACATTAATTTTTAATCTGTCTTCCACAATTCTTTGATAATTTTAAATTTTGGGGCCAATTTCTTCCGCGATTCAGAAAATTCTGAAAGTCTGCTTCCATTGTCCTATTTTAGAAAATATGTTCTCCAGCCGAATACTCCAGGATGTTGGAAGTCTCCTCGCGTGCGCCGGGTGTTCGTCAGACCTTTGGCCCTTCGGTTTCAAATTTCCCACCATAAGGAAGTGAGGGGTGCACGAGCACGAGGGTTGAATTTAAGTGAGCAAAAAACAATATGGACATTATTGAATTTGAAACACGATATGATTGGACACTGGAAGATAAATGCGATAAGGCACAGGGCAATCCTGAACAAGTCGATGGATGAACATGACTATTTGAAATACATATCAAAATCTAAAATCGTTCAATTCAGTTCATTAATTCGTTCACAAGATCATATCTAAATCCAAAATTCCTTTATAACATTTACTTGAATACTTGATGATATGTCATTAGACTGCCAATTTCGTTTTAAGATGAAATTATTATTGTTGTCGATTTGTAAGGAAGTGAGGGATGTACGAGCACGAGGGTTGAATTTAAGTGAGCAAAAAACAATATGGACATTATTGAATTTGAAATACGATATTATTGGACACTGGAAGATAAATGCCATAAGGTACAGGGGCAATTCTGAACAAGTCAATGAATGAACATGATTATTTGAAGTAGCCACAACAACTTATCGAAATCAGAAATGCTTAAAAAATATTTCCTTGATAATAACATTTTACTTGAATGAACAGAACCACAACGCGCGAACCAGTCACAACCCGATTCTGTACAAGTTGAAGATAGACATGGCTATTTGAAAAAGGCCTAAATCTTGACAGTCCAAAGCCAAAATGTCATGTTCTGAAAAGGATTTGAAAGGTGTGATTTCTCTTACGGATTCATTGTTTTCGCTTTATCAATTCATATCCTCAAATACTAATGCGCAGATTCGCAATAAACTGATTCTATTCTTATAATGATCAAGCTCGTACTGAAATTGCTGTTTTTTTGTTGATCACCAATCACCATTACCATCATTGAAAAAAGTGTTCAATATCTGTCGGTTAATTTTTCTGTTTATTGATTTACACCCTAAATGCATTTTTAGTCCGAACAGCCCATGCAGTGGTTTTGTTCTGTAGGGATCTCGTATAATTCGCAATCAAATTGGTGAATGATCTTTTGTCAATCAGTCGAGGTCAAAATCCGGTCTAGCACCTTCGACTTAAAAAGCTGAAGTTTCGCATCGAGTACTTTTACCCGCAAAAATACACCAAATGGAACAAATTTCTTTGAATACAAAGGCAAACTAGTATTCAAGAGCTTTTACTTCCCAGAAATGAAGTTAATAAAATATTAGATTAATTGCGATATGAATTGGCTCTGCGCTGCATGTTGTCTAGACTGGTTTTGTTTAGATTGTAGAATGCGATAATTAATTCTTATTTAGATGTCAAATCGCGATTTCAAACAAAAGAAAGACGTCATAACTAGCTCTTCGGGTACTGGGTACTTCGGGTATTATGGGGTAAATTATATGAAATAATGAACTTAATGCAACTTTGTCAGAAGGTCAATGACTAGCTCGAAGGAACTGTTGATCGCACAGTAGAGGTATGCTAATGTGAACGTTTGTCACACACTGGACTGGGCGGGGTAATCTGGAAAATTGAGGGCAGTCTGTCAAACTTTTTCGATTTAGGGTACTTCCACATCTGCTGACCAAACGGTAGCCTATACGTTAATGACATATTATATTAATGATTTTTTTTCACATTGAAAACAATTTTTTCAATTGGTCTTTTTTGTCTTGTTCTGATACTGAAGAGACTCAATTCAATTCAGTTAAATTTATTTCTAAAACGGGAAGCTGACAAACCGGATATTCGTTCAGTCGTGATATATACATACATATATAAATATATATAATTTGTAGTCCGCACTTATGAACTAATGTAAAATAAATTAATCGTCTAATACATTTAATAAAGAGAATTAACCTCAGGTACACAATGACTGACCACTTATTTGACTCGTTTATTTGTTTATTATTTTTGGTATTCACCCCTGTGTAACGGGGTATGGAACTTTGTAGGGGTCGACATTTATTTTGTTCATTTGTTTATGTATTTAACAAAAATGAACTGAACTAAATTATAATTTTTACATTTACCACTTCGGCACCTGGCGAGAGGCGAGGCCCAGTCAGCTGCCTAGTTTGCCAAATTTTGGCAAATGTTCGCCGATGCTGTCGATCTTGCTTTAAACTATTTTTGTGTAAGGATTTCCTGACAGGTTGATCATGGCCGGGCATCAGGTGCAGAATCGGACCAGTTGCGGACAAGTATCGACCGAAAACGGACTGGGCACCACCGGAAAACCGACTGAACACGGATTGAAAGTCGACCGAGGACAGGGCTTATCCAGGGTGGTTGGTTACACTGTAAAAAAAAATAAATCTTGCAGTATTTGCTACTGGGATTAATCTTGTCTCTAAAAGGATATAATCTTATCTCTAATTCGGATTAATCTTATCTCAGTAGAGATAAGATTGATCCCAGTAGCAAATACTGCAGTTAACTTTAATCCTTACTTGGAGAAAATTTTTACAGTGTAGGGTCCCCCCCCCAAACATAAAAAATACACGTTTTCTGTGGGCTTTAACCTCTGATCTCTGTTCTTATTTTACTGTTCTTATCGACCTGCGGTGCGCCCGTAGGGAGACCCCCCGTCAGGGCCGTATTTAGGGGAGGGGCTAGGGGGTAAAAAAAAAACCTGAAATATACGAAAATAATCATTTTTTTTAGGCTTTTCCGTATGATCTATGTCTTTTTTGTACTTTTTCACCCCCCCCCCCCCGAAAAAAAATCCTGGATACGGGTCTGCCCCCCATATTAATTCCTGAATTCGTCCCTGATCGAGGACTTATTTTTTGTCAAGGTGTTTCAAGTAGCTTGACTCCTGACGACGCCCATACCTTGTTTGAACAAAGAGTAGCGCTTTCATAGCAGTCGAAGCAGTTTGCTCTTGAGCCGAAGCCTAATTTGATACATGCCATATATTTTCAACTTTCAGCTTGGTTTGCTTTAATCTAAAAATGACACCAAAGCATAATTAGTGTTGCTTTATTTGCCCTGCAGCCTTCATGTTACATTATCGAAGTTTGTCACCCATAGGAAGCAATTGACCCCTCCAATTTGTCCCGGCGCGTGGGTCTGCGGTCTCGCCGCGATGCCATAGACCTATAAAAGCTACCAGCTTAGAGGGAAATCCTCTGTTTGGGCGATATGTATAGGTGTATGTATCCCCGACAAGGGATACTCTTGATGACTAACTCTATGTGCCGAGGAAGAATCGCCGTGTACCTAGCGGAAGAGCCGGAAGCGTCGTCACAGACCGAACGAACGGCGTTTATTAGTCGACAGAGGAATTGAATAATCGTTCTGGTGACGTTTCTCGTTCTTCCCGAGCTTCACTGGCGTGTTTTGGACTTAGTCATATAGTATTAGCCTACAGACAGTCTTCTTAAAATCTACGTCTTTTCCAATCTATTTAAATTGATTTTCTTTCCCTAACCCTATCACCAATTTACCGTGATTAATAAGGTTGTCTTCGAAACGTTAACAAGTCTGTGCTTGGGAACGTTTCGCCATGAGGACGTTTTGACGTGGGGATGTTCCGCCGCGACGTTTTGTCGCGATGACATTTCGCAGGTAAGCCCACAAAAAAACTTATAGATTTATAAGTCCAGGAGTCCAATGTCGGGGCCTTATAGACAGTCCAAAGCCCACATGGCGGAGCCTCATGAAGAAATCACGAAAACGCAAGATTTATTTTGATGGGGAAGTCCCTCTGTAGCTCAGTGGTGGAGCAGTGGCATTGCAGGCGGAAGGTCGTGGGTTCAAATCCCGCATGAGGAGCACTTTTGTATTCCAGTTCACTACTTACAAGGCGTCAGAATTGATGTATGTCTTCTATGGGCAGAATACTACCTGCCTGTGCCTGTCTTTCTTCTTTTTGCAGTTGTTTCCTTCGCACTAGTGGCTCGGGAACTGTACAGATCGAGCCAAGTTTTGATGGGCATGTAAAATCCTCCTTCATCCTCAAACCTTACAGCACTTGATCGTCCAATCATTTTATGCAAATCTTGTTTCGCTGTTTACTCTTCACCACCATCATCAGTAACTACGTTCGTGCGATCCACGCGTTTAGTAGCCTACATCTAACTCACAAAATTAATATGTCTCTTGCGCCTCTGTGCGAGGTCAGCGGTGCTCAGTCCGTGAAAACTAACCTTCTTCCTCAAACCTCACAGCATTTCACTGTTAGAAGTTTCATAACAGATAACACGAGGATGCGCGGTTTCAACAAATATGCGTAACAGAAAACACTTCAGATGTTATCTGTTGTGTTTGAAACGTGATGCATGAAATGTTATCCATAACGAGCTTTGTTGAGAAGAGCCAAAAAAGCATCTACTGACTTATTCCTTATCGTCAAGATGTCGGAAAAATCAACAGATACTTTTTGGCGGTTTTTCGGTTCTTCCTGATGGTAACGCTTATTATACACAACATGTTGAAACACAACAGATTACTTTCGAAGTGTTATCTGTTGAAACCGCGCATCCTCGTGTTATCTGTTATTAAACTTCTGACAGTGTTCCAGTGCCACAATTTCTGTTTATCTAGCTTCGCTGTTGAATCTTCATCACCACCATCAATAACCACGTTCGTGCGATCCACGCCTTTGGTATCCCTTGTAAGGAAATGACTATCTCTTGTGCGTCTGCGCAAGGCCAGCGCTGCTCAATCCTCGGAGAGACGCTCTCTGGCTCTGGCAGCAGCCATCTGTGACGCAGGTGCGCCAGGGTAGTTGAGTGGACAACACCTGCCTCAATCGTCAGCAGATGTAACATCCACCCAAATGAGGCTCGTGCCCGACCCGGCATCTACCCCTGTTTTTGTTTTGGTTGTAAAATTTAAAGCGTGTTGAATCAGTATGGCACTGAAGCATATGCCCGTCCGGTATGTGGGTAGTCTTTTTGCGGGGGGTTGCGTCAGCTTGTACTCGCGTTGGGCTGAACCAATTTAAATTCGATTCGGAGAGTCCAATTGGCTTACAACGCTTCCGTGCTCTTCAGATGTGCTAACGAGATGACAGGAGAACACGAAATCTGAAGATGCTGGAAGCTGGCATGTCATTTCGTAAATTGGTGAGGGAGGGGCAACCTCTGTAAATAAAATGCCTTACTGCATTAAGCAAATAATAAAAGTTGATTTTAGTATTTTCACTGAGTCAGATGTTAAAGCATTATGCAAGTGCTTTTACAAGTTTGCAAAATATCTGTTGAGACTTCCGCCTTGGTCAAGTAACAGCAGCATATCCAGGAAGTACGGAGTAGCCCAGCCCGTCATTGCTGTGCAGAAACGTTTACTGCGGTATAGGGGAGACCTTGATCCGACAAGCGATATGTATAGACTCCTGAAATAGTTGATAATGTGTAGTTGATTACGCAGTGTTGTGTATTGTGTAGCTTTTCCTTATTTTTCCTACTCCATTTTTTGTGTATTTATACATTATGATGGGTAATAAAATTATTAATTAATTAATTAATTTGGCTCAAAATATGTTGTTCCTGCTTACAACAACTAATGTTTAAAATTTACATAATCAGTCTCCAGTTCAGAAGGACTAAACAAAATAATAGTAATAGTAGAATAGTTTTATTAACAAAACAATCGTAATCGAGGCTCTCATAAATACCACAGCAAAAGCACTGCTTGCGAGGATATGCTATTAAACAACACAGAATATAATAGTAGTAACTCTATATTTCCTGACACCCGTAAACTTCCCCTTTCACAGCTTGGTCACACTGGGCTCAAAAAGCCGCATATTCGACAAACAACTGAAAATCCCTAGAGGACGTGAGATTTGATGGGCTTTGTGGCAGCTTGTGGATAATGAGCAGACTGCAATTAGGGGTCAATTAGGGTTCCTGTAACATAATTATACACGCTGTTTTGCTCTAATTGATCTCCTGAATTTAAAACGACAACATTCAGAATTACTTGTGTCTAGTTATTTTTCTATTTTCTACTTTTGCAACCCAAAAAGCCAGGAAATGAGCCCAGGGTGACTAAGCTGTCAAGAAGTTCCACCATATGCATCTGTTCTGAGTACTACCGAAAACGCGATGGAGGATTTTTCACGGCGCGTGGTTTGAGCAGAGTAAACTAACTATACACCTCAGAGTAAACTGTCACTTTACTCGCAGTCCAAATGGGAATAAATACCGGAAATAACAGAATACTACACCCGATCAATTCCTTCTAAAAAAAAAAATCAGACAATCAGTGATGACAGGTCGGGATTCAGATTTTTTTTTTTTGGGGGGGGGGGGGGAGGATCTACGGGGTGGTCGGACCAAACCCATACCAAACAGTCAGACAATAACACAGATCAGAGGTTGAAGCCTTGAATGCTTCGGCGGGGGGGGGGGGGGGGGGGCACTAACCCCACCTTCCGATACGGCCTGAGTGATGACGTAAATAATTAGCAGACGCAACAAAAATTGCAACGTGCTATTCCTACTGACCATAACGCGTAGCAATCCGCTTCATGACAATGAAGCGCCGTTTTGCCCCAGTTTTACCCGAACTTACTCATCAGTACAAACCCACCTCTCCATTGTTCAAGTATCATCAACCCCCCATCATTCCCAATGCTTCGTCATGTAATGCGGGACTGACCTCATAATGAGAATAGGCTCTACTGTTTCACTGAAACAGACTATCTATTTAGTGCGATTCGATCCGGCCGTAAGTCATGGATGGATTAGGCTCGGCCAGATAATTAGATTGGCCTCCGGGGCTGAAGTCCCGTCTTAGTAGCCGAAATGATAATTAATATTTGGAGGGATATTGTTGCTTTTAATTAAGGTGCGGGGACCGAAAGCTTTCTGATTGATACCCAGTTTTGGGAATTTGTATATGTTGTTTAGGGGTCTAGGCGACCCCCCCCCCCGTACCAAGCCCCCTGGTGAAAACCCACGGGTATCCCCCCCCCCCCCGAATGCAGATACATAGGAAATATAGAAAATCTTATTGAGAACTGCAGTTTGGACCGCATCTCAAAAGCACATTTCGCACTATTTACTGCCCAGATTAAAAAATATTTGGATATTGTAGAACTAAGCTCTGCTTTTAGAAAATTGTCCTCGGCTTTGGCTTTTAAGTCTTTTCCTGGGCACACTGACTTCCAGCAAAAACTAGGCAAATTTCAGGTAGCCGGTTTTACACATCAATGATAAGCGAACAATCTTCGGTGCATAATGCGCATGGAAAATAGTGAATTGTAGCAAGCGCAAAAATTATTAAAGCGTCATTAGCGGGTTTAGAATGTAAACATATGAAATTTGGGTCTCCGGGCTTAAAGTATAACTGAAAAGCCAACTTATTTTTGTATTATCTAAATGAATACGCTGTATTATTTGGATTGTGTAAAGGGATTTTTTCAATTTTTTACTATTTGCTTCAGTATGACGTTCAGAATATCTACAGCCGTTCACAACGCAAAGTTCTACTATGACGCGGAAAATTTCTGTCTCAGCATAAACGCGGGTTTTGAATGGCCAGCGGTAAACTAGGTGCTCACTGCTCACTGCACGAACACTTCATTTCTCGTACATCTTGTGCGTCAATCATACCACAGGAGCAAGCGAATGGAGGTACCACAGATCCGACAGTGAAATTACACGTTATGAAAATCGATTATTCGCGAATAGTGAAGCAACGGAGTAACGAATTTTTATCGGGTTTTCACGCCTCTTTAAGGGAACGAGTGATGGGTAACTAGATTGTCCTTTCTCAGTCCTTTTCAGTTAAACTTTAAGAATTAATGAATGCAGTTAGAAGTAGGTTGCATTGGCAGCACAGGTACGGTGTTAAGGATTTTCCCTAAACAGGCGAGATAAATGTAAACACGTGACGGCGGCTCGCTGCCCACTCGCGTCTAAATGTACTTTTCATAAAAAAAATATATTTTATCTAATAACACTGTGTGTGCGGGGGGGGGGGGGGGGAGGGGGTTGCCAGGGGGATCTGGTACCGAGGGAAAGGTTTGTGGGGGTATGTTCGGGATGGGGGGTTAGCCGGAACCCATTGTTTAGTAGCGGAAAATTGTACTGAAAAATAAATAAGCAAAAGTACTTCATGATGTGCTATTACATTTTATAACAAAATAAACTGAAACAGTAATTGAGGATGAAATTATGTAACAAAAGAAATACCAAACCACATATTTTGTTACCTAATACATAAATGAAAATAGTAAATAATAAAGAAGGAAATCTAGGTACCAGACCCCCCCCCCCCCCCGTTCTGGGCAACTGGATCAAATTGCCCATCAGTTAAGTCTGTGACCAGTGACTGGTATCAAGTTCAAAGTTGGTATACTTGTTGATATACCGGTCTAGTTTTGCGTTTCGATGGGTTCCGGACCCGACGCTCCTCCTTCACCCCCACCCTCCCCGCTCATGTGCAACTGGGCCCAGATTGCCCATGAGTCAAGTTTGTGACCGGTGACTGGTATCAAATTCAACTTTTGTACACTTGTGGATATATCGGTCTAGACGTGCATCTCGATGGGTCCTGGCCCCTCCACGGTCCAGAGATGTGTCAAACTTTACTTTTACACTCCACGTTTGAACGTTCGCGTACTTGTTAATATTTGGAGGCACATTGTTGCTTGTAATTATTAGAGGAGTATTTCTGCTTGATCCACAGTTCTGGGAACTTTAGTCCTTCTTTTCCAATTTGTATCGGTTAAACAGACGGACTAAACTAATGTTCATATGAAGAGGCGCCCATTAAGCTAGGCCTTCCTGAATCAACTGACCGCAGAACTACCCCTTCAGAAAGATTTAAAGCAAAGATGGTGTGTTGTCCCCATACGAGCTGTATATTCCCTGTCCCCTCCAGTCGACCGTGCGTCGATCCGAGAGGAACACTGGCAATCTTTCTTTTGACGTCTCCTGCCGATTCGTCAGCCCAGTTTTTACACAGTTTAACTCCAGCATATATTTCAGGTCATCTTTCGTAATAGTGTATTAGTTAATCTGTTATAGTTTTAATGTATTTTGTAAATATTTCGCATGTTGAACTCTTCTAGCTTTAAGTTACTTGGCATTAAAGTTGATTGATTGGTTTTATGCTAGGCTATATTTTTGGACGAAGCATACCGAGCTTAGGCATTCTCTACCCTTCATCAACATTTATCAGCAGTATTTGCAAACGATATTTAATGTAACTGATACCTAATTTCGACGGAAAGACGTAAGATTATGTTAGGAAGAAATAAGAGTTGCTAGACCCTACCCGTAGTTTAGACGCATATTTCTGTAGTCGAAAACGTAGTTACAGTGTGATATTTCATTTGTTTGTGTCTTAGAATTCTTATTGTTTTTTTTTCCTTTTCTTTTTGTTGTGTTATATGCCACAGAATTTTGGGGTCATGATGGATTAATAAACACATTGTCATGTACCATGTGTAGTATGCAACCCCTTGCTTGTTTATAATTCTGCCTCCGGAACGGCTAGTGACGAACTATCAAATTACCAACCCATTTTTTCCGCTATGCCCACCACCTGAAACTGTTAGCACGAGTCCTCTCCTACCGTCCCTTTCTTGATTAGCCCGTGAAAATAATTATCGGTATTTTTTGACCGATTTATGACGGCAGTCAGTTTTGTAGCGATCCCATTTTTGTACCCGTAAAAATATTGGCACTCATTATTTGCCGCTAATGATTAAACTGATGTGTGGGATAGAATAAAGCATTTGTGTTTGGGACAAATGATCGATCACGTTTTCGCCGCCATATTGTCGGCACTTTAAAGGACCCCTCGCACTATTTACTCTTCAACGTAAAGTATTTTGAATATTTCAATACTTTAAAACTAGGCTGTGCAATTTCAACAAATAACCCACAGTTTTGGCTGTTTTAAGCCATTTCCGAGACCTGTCGACTTATAGCGAAAACAGGGAAACAATTTATAAGTGGAGGGATACCTGTTACTTCGTAAAAGTTGTCCGTCTGTCCGCCCGTCCGTCCGTCTGTGAGCACGATAACTCTCGAAGGGAATGAGATATTTTGATGAAACTTGGTGTGAGGGTGCTATGGGTCAAGGGACAGGTCGAGTTCGTAGATGGGCTCTGTAGCCCTACATTTGGTGGCGGGGTTTCAAATTAAGAGGAGAACAAAATATTTTTTAATAGCTAATGAGATAGTCGATTCAGGGGTAATGATACATGCTGAACACGAATATGAAAATCATTTTCTCGCCGGACAAGTAGTTCGCCCGGAATCCGGCCAAAACCGGAAAGTTTGATGAAAGTAAAAGTTGTACTTGAAGTAGATTAGGTTTTCGATTTCGGGGTAAGAAGACATGCTGAACATTTATGTGAAAATCATTTTCTCGTCGCAAATGTAGTTTTCCCGGAATCCGGCCAGAACCGCTAATAAGATAGTCGATATAGGGGTAATAATGAGACATGCTGAACACGAATATGAAAATCATTTTCTCGCCTGACAAGTAGTTCGCCAGGAATCCGGCCAAAACCGGAAAGTTTGATGAAAGTAAAAGTTGTACTGGAAGTTGATTAGATTTTCGATTTCGGGGTAAGAAGACATGCTGAACATTTATATGAAAATCGTTTTCTCGTCGCAAATGTAGTTCGCCCGGAATCAGGCCAGAACCGGAAAATTTGTTAAAAGTAAAAGTTATATCTGAAGTTGATTAGATGTTCGATTTAGGGGAAGAAAAAATGCTGAATTCGTACATGACAATCATTTTCTATCCGGGCATATAGTTCGCCCGGAGTCCGGCGGAAACCGGACAATTTCTTAAAAATTAAAGTTTTATCTGAAGTTGATTAGAGGTTCAATATACGGGTAAGGAGATGTGCTGAATTCGTTTTGAGCTTTTTTTTTTTTTTACCGGACAAGTAGTTCGGCCGAAATTCGGCAGAAACCGAAAATGTGGCAGAAGTGTAAGGCAGGGAAGTTCTGACGTATAGGGGTGTATAGGGGTAAATACACATGCTGAATCCATATCTGAACTTAGTTTTCTCAGATGATTAGCCGATGACCTTATTCTGTTTATAAATTTTAATAGTACAAATGTTCAAAGAGTCTGGCGAAGACCGGATATTTGCAAGACCAATTGTGTGGATCAAATATTAATCTTTTGGGATCCAATCGAAACCTTTGGTCTTGTTATGATGGAAAAACTTCTCTCAGACAACCGTCGACGGCGTGATACACATCGAAGGTAGCAAAACACGCCAAGTGAGAAAATCAGACATTTTAGACAGACATTTTTTTTTAATTTCATCAAAAAACATAAATTAAACAAACAATTTACCATTAACGGCCACTTTTAAGACAAAAGAATCCTGATTGTGGCCGCAATTCTAACCACCATGAATCCGCTATATCATTCCTTCACTACCCCCCCCCCCCCCCTTGGGGTGGGGTAAAAAAAATAAATAAATAAATAACACTAAATTCAGCGTGGTATGTTAGAATGTACCGTACGAAACTGGGATCTCCGAGTTTAGAAATATATTGAGAGATAATGGAAGTAGGTTACGTTATTATTATAGGTAAGAAAGGTCCTTTAAGGGTATTCGTTAGACTGTAGCTAGAAGAATATAACTAAGAATAAAACTATACATGCTTTCACTTTATAGAATGAAGGGCTTTGCAAAACTTTCACGAAGTTCTTTTTTCGGCTGTAGGAATATAATCAAATACAAATCCTAACAGAGGTTATAGTTAAACTTTGATGACGGTTATGATCATGAGAGTGACATACGTAAACTACGTACATGTTACTACAAATACTGTAAATACCTACTTTATTTGCCTGTGTCGTATTGAAATCGGAGAATAATCCGAAAATACAAAGCTCCCGATATAACGTCAAAAGTTCATAATAATTTATATCTGGACAAGCATATTTTGTACTCCTCAGTTCCGAGGGAAATAAATAAATAAACGGCTTACTCCATATCACGGGCTCATCCGTTTGTTCTGTTGATTTTTGTGCTTATTTTGTTGTACTAGTGTTTTTATGGCACTTGCAGCCTCTGGCTCAAGTGCCATATACCGATCACAATTCCGTCTGTCGGTCTGTCGGTCGGTCCGAGTTTTTTGTCCCACATATCCGAGTTAGGGTACTTCCAGATGTGCTAGGACAATGAAACTTGGCAGGCATATCAGGGACCCGACCAAACTAACCTGGAAATAATCAGTTTCCCGATCCGACCATATGCGGGGGAGTGCGGGGCGCTGGAAACTTGAAAATTTAGGGCATTTTGTCACTTTTTTCCGAGTTAGGGTACTTTTAGATGAGCTAGGACAATGAAACTTGGCAGGAATATCAGGGACCCGACCAAACGAACCTGGAAATAATCAGTTTACCGATCCGACCATATGCGGGGGAGTGGGGGCGCTCGAAACTTGAAAATTTAGGGCATTTTGTCACACTTTTTCGAGTTAGGGTACTTCCAGATGAGCTAGGACAATGAAACTTGGCAGAAATATCAGGGACCTGACCAAAGTAACCTGGAAATAATAAGTTTCCCGATCCGACTATATGCGGGGGAGTTGGGGCGCTGGAAACTTGAAAATTTAGGGCATTTTGTCACACTTTTTCGAGTGAGGGTACTTCCAGATGAGCTAGGACAATGAAACTTGGCAGGAATATCAGGGACCCGACCAAACTAACCTGGAAATAATCAGTTTCCCGATCCGACCATATGCGGGGAAGTGGGGGCGCTGGAAACTTGAAAATTTAGGGCATTTTGTCACACTTTTTCGAGTTAGGGTACTTCCAGTTGTGCTAGGACCATGAAACTTGGCAGGCATATCAGAGACCCGACCAAACAAACTTAGAAACAATCAGTTTTCTGATCCGACCATTTGGGGGGGGATGGTGGAGGGCAGGGGAATCCGGGAAATTGAGAAGTGTGTATCTTTCGAACGGATGATCGGATTGTAATGAAACTTCATAACTGAATAGAATATATATCTGTAGGTCCCGTTTTTTTTGGGGGGGGGGAGACCGGAAATTTCAAGAAACGGTTAGAATGGAGGGATCGGAGTGAAACTTGCTGGGAAGAACAAGCATCTGCTCTAGATAAGTCCTTTAGACCATTGTACTGGATCCGGACACTTGGGGGGGGGGGGGGGGGGGGTCCCGGAATTCCGGTGATGGTGGTTTTGGGGATTTTCACGATGAAACTTGGCAGGCATATCAGGGACCCAATCAAACTGACTTCAAAATAAAATTTTGTCGACCAGATAATGGTGGGGGGAGTGGAGGGAGGGGAATCCGAAATTTTCAGTTATGCGTAATTTTGGAATGGGTGATCGGATTCGAGTGAAATTTAAGAATTGAACAGAGAACATTTCTCCGATGATTTTTTTCATATCCGGACCGGATCCGGCAACTATTTGGGGGGGGGGGGGGGGAAATACGTGACCCGTTTAGAATGGAGGGATCGGGATGGAACTTTGTGGGAAGAACAAACAGATGCTCTAGGTAAGTCATTTGCTGAATCGGATTGGCTACGTGCACCGCGGGGGAGCTGGGGGGGGGGGGGGGGTGGACCGGAAATCTCGAGAAACGGTTAGAATGATGGTATCGGAGTGAAACTTGCTGGGAAGAACAAACATCTGGTCCATGTAAATCTTTTACATAATTTGACTGGATCCGGACACTTGAGGGGGGGGAGAAAGGGGATTCCCGGAATTCCGTTTTTTGGGGGATTTTCACGACGAAACTTGGAAGGCATATCAGGGACCCGGTCAAACTGACTTGGAATAAAAACAAATCGTCGATATGATAATCTTGGGGGGGGGGGGGAGTTGAGGGAGGGGAATCCGGAATATTGAGTCATGCGTAACTTAGGAACGGGTGATCGGATTCGAGTGAAATTTAATAATTAAAAAGAGGACATTTTTCTCTGATGACCTTTTTCATTTCCGGACCGAATCCGGCAATTATTGGGGGGAGGGCGGAAATACTTGACCCGCTTAGACTGGTGTGATCTGGATCGAACTTCGTGGGAATGACAAACAGATGCTCTGGATTAATCATTTACAGAACCGGATTGGCTCCGGTTATTGTGGGTGGAGTTGGAGGAGGGGGGGGGTCCGGGATTCCGGTGATCGCGCGTTAAGGTACTTCCAGATGTGCTAGGACGATGAAACTTCGCTGGAATATTGGAGACTCAACAACATTTGCTTAGAAATTGCTACTTCCCAAATCCGATTATTCCTTAAAGTACCAATCTTGACCGCAAAGTAAAAAAAATACTTTTAAGCAATATATTCATTTTCTTGATGCCCATGAGCTTACAGCTCTTGTTTTTAGAGTAGAGTAGAGATAAGTAGAGATACATTTATTTAAAAAACAGACACTTCGCCTTTCGCCTGCCAAGAAAGGCAATGAAGATTGGAAGGGCAAGCGAGGTTGTTCATTTACAGTTATTCACTACATTCATACCGAGCTACTCATACACTAAGAAGAGCTGGAAGCTCATATGGCACTTGCAAGGCTTAGTCAGAGGATGAAAGTAGGAGTTCGTCAATTCGTGGCTTTGCTGTGATCATTTGTAAGCAAAACCCTTCAGATAACAATGATCATGCGTCCTTGGAAATCACGAGCATGTATAGTTTTGATGCGCACTTTAAGGGCACTAGAGATCCATCTATAACGAACATTCTTGAAGCGCAAATGATGATAAGCTCATCGGATCATGAGAATGTATATTTTGCTCAAAATTATAGTTTTTAACTTGTAAGCAAAACTCTTGAGACAAATGATCATGGGCCCTTGGGGACCATGAATACATATCGTTTGGTCAAAAGTATTTTTTTCACTTTTCGGTTAAGATCCGGACTTTAAGGGTGCTAAAAATTCAATTTTGAGCGAAACCCTTACGGCAAATATAATCATCGGCTCATGGGATTATGAAAATGTATATTTTGATTAAAAGTATTTTTTGTACTTTGCGGTTAGGATTAGTACTTTAAGGGATGGTCGGATCTGACAAGTGACAATTTCTAAGCCAATCTTGTCAAGTCTCTAATCTTCAAGCCAAGTTGCATCGTCCTAGCACATCTGGAAGTTCCTTAATTCGCGACCAACGAGATTTCCGGTTCCCCCTCGAGGTCCCCTGCACCAGTTATCGGCGAGGTTATCGGATCCGGGGTCCGATTTGAAACTGAAAATCCGAGACACTTTTTCTTAACACTTGTCGCGTTTCACGCATGTCCGATTACCCGTCCCAAACTTATGTATGTTACTAGTTACTCAACTAAACTCTGGCTCATAGATCATGAGCATCCGATACTGAAATCCCAAGAAAGTCAGAAAACAATCAGATAAGAGTTTAGTAGAGTATTTGTTGCCAAAATCCTTAAACTGTATTTATGTCTGCATTTGCCTTATCATACAAGCCCCGTTGGCTGAGTGATCTAGCGCCTTGATTCCATTAGAGAGGACGTCGGACCGATACCACATTTGGACATTTTTCTTTTGCTCCCTTTTTGCTACCCTTGTTCCTAGTTTCCGGACTCCCGAATCCGGGGAAAGTCGGATCGGGGATCCGGACTTGAAGTGTGATACCTGAGACAGGAGGTCGTCCGAAATATCAGGTTTCATTAAGATCCGATTCCCCGTTCAAAAATTCAAATATGGTCAATATTCTGGACCCCCCTCCCTCCACTCCCCCCACGGGGGTCGAATCGGGGAAGTGACTATTTCCAAGTTAGTTTGGTCGGGTCCCTGATATGCCTGCCAAGTTTCATCGTCCTAGCACTTCTGGAAGTACCCTAACTCGAGATGAGTGGCCTGACAGACCGACCGACCGACCTACCGACCGAAACGTGATCGGTATATGGCACTTGAGCTGAGCTGCTAGTGCCATAAAAAGTCAACTAATGAATGATAAAGATGAAAAGACAAGAAGAAGATGAGACAACAGCAAAAAAAGAAAATCGGAGAACAATACCTTGAATAGAATGGACAACCTGGATCGGGTTTCAGTTGTTATTTGTTTCTTTCTCTTCTTTACTCCACTATCTTCACATTGTTTTTGTGCAGTGGGTTACAAATAAATTATTATTGTTATTATAATATGGGACAAATAGAAATTAAACCCACGGTGGCTCTGATGTGAATGCGGAGAATTTAACACAAATTCAGATATGAGAGAACCTTGACACATACGCGGAGCAAGACAGCTTTCCTAGAGTTATATTTTAAAGGACCTGTCTTACCTATAATTTTGATGCAACCTACTTCCATAATTACTCCATTTATTTCTAAACCCGGAGACCCCAATTTCGTACGGTACATTCTAACCCCTCTAACAAAACCGCTGATTTTCTCACTTGCTGTTCTTTGCTACCTTCGATGTGTATCACGCTGTCGACGGTTGTCTGCGAGAAGTTTTTTCATCGGAAAAAACGGTTATGTAAATTTTTTCTCTGTTTTCGCTACAAGTAAACGGGTCTCGGAAAAGGCTTAAAACCGCCAAAACCTGAGTTATTTGTTGAAAGCACAGCATAATTTTAAAGTATTCAAATATTTTAAAATACTTTAGGTAGGTAGGCAGGAAAAACTGGTTATGTAATTTTTTTCTCTGTTTTCGCTACAAGTCAACGGGTCTTGGAAAAGGCTTAAAACAGCCCAAACCGGGGGTTATTCGTTGAAGGCACAGCATAGTCTTCAAATATTTTAAAATACTGTAGGTAGGTAGGTAGGTAAATAACATGACTAATATCCTATTGCAGCAAAAAGAAAGTCCTAAGGACTTGTGCTGCAATTTATTAATACTACTTGTATCTAATAAATAAATAACTAAGCACAACAGCTTACGATTATCCACCTAGCCTATGACTTAAATAACAGACAATTAAGTTGAAGAGTAAACAGTGCGAGGGGTCCTTTAAAGTTTAACTGACAAGGGCAGAGATGGGACAGTCTTGTTATCCCTCACTTATTCACATAAAGAGGCTTGAAAATCTGATAAAAATGCGTTACTTCGTTGTCTCGCTATTCACAGATAATAAATTTTCAAATAGTGGAATTTCCCTGTCAGATTCGTGGTACTGCCTGTGTCGGACGCTTGACGAAAAGGATTTATGAAATTTTTTTTGTTCAGGCACTAAGCAGTCTTCACCAAGCTTATCACCGTCCACTGAAAAGCCGCGTTTGTGCTCAGATTCAAAGATTCTGCGTCAATGTAGAATTCGCACTGTGGGGACAGCCGTAGATATTCTGAACCTCGCTACTAGAGCAGATAGTGGAAAATAAAAAAAGATTCTTAGCAGAATCCAAATAACTCAGTGTATTCAGTTAAATGCTACAAAAATAAGTTTGCTTTTCAGTTAAACTTTAAGGACTATTTCTATCCTTCCTTCAGAGCGACATTTTCCTTTCAGGAAAAACCTGTGATCATTCCCGACCGTCCGAAAGAGAAGACCCTAGGGGGACCTGCCGATTTTGTACGCAACGTGATGGGCTCAAGCGCTGGGGCAGGAAGTGGCGAATTTCACGTCTACAGACACATCAGAAGACGAGAGAATGTTAGACAGAAGCTGATGCAAGAGAAGACCGATAAGGTAAATCAGCTTTTTTCAAACAGGAAAACTCACTGGATACCTGTGATCAGCCTCTCTTCAGGCTACGAAACATTTACTGTCTCTGCAGGTAGGGTCGTCACATGTGCATGTGCAGAGCCAACATTTTTATCGAATCTCTAAAAAATTTAACGAATCCTACACTGTCAGATGTTCCATAACATAACATGAGGATGCGCGGTTTCAACAGATGATGCGTAACAGATAACACTTCGGATGTTATCTGTTGTGTAGCAAAAAAAATGCATAATAAGCGCTAGCATCAGGAAGAACCGAAAAACCGCCAAAAAGTATCTGCTGAGTTTTCCGACATCATGACGATAAAGAACAAAGTCAGTAGACAATTTTTGGCTCTTCCTAACAAAGCTTATTACGCATAACATTTCGTGCATAACGTTTTCAATCACAACAGATAACATCCGAAATGCTATCTGTTACGCATTATCTGTTATGAAACTTCTCACAGTGTAGAAACTGAGAATTCGAGCTTTAAATTGTGGGACAGAAAGGATTACGTAAGAAGAGTAACATTAAAGGGCAGCATAAAAGACGATAGGCCAACTATTAGGCGGCGTTTTGGCGAAGCCCACTTGGAGAATATATTGCCCGGCACGATTGCAGTAACAGCTTCTATCTATTATACCCAAGATAAAATCAAATCGAGCGCCGTAGGCGAAAATTTTCAAAATCCGTTTTTATTTCCTGTAGGTTAAAATTTAAATGCTTCTCTTACAAATTCCTCATTTACCGTGGATTAAATACCGAGACTCTAAAAAGTTCCAGAAGCCGGATGGAGCGACGTTCCGGCAGCAGCAGCCACTGTAGTCTAGTCAATACTACCCATGATCACATAAAGTGAGCGCCGCAGGCGAGATTTTTCTAAAGTTAGCTTTTTCCTGCCAAATTTAACTATTTTCATCCAGGTTCTAGCTTTTGATGTTTCGAAATCCCAATCATGAAACTGGCTTAAAACCCCGGTCAAATGACGTGCCCTTCCAAAAAATACAGATTATTACGAAAAGCACCGCAGGCGGAATTTTCGAAACATTTATCATTAGATCTTCTTTTTGCGATCCAAAATACAAGTAAGAACTATCGATGGCATCATAGACCAGTCCTTTTGTCTGCGACCAGTGCTTCACTCGACCTCTTTCGAGGTTCGTGGTAACTCCCGAATCCTGGCAATTATAGCGAATAAGTTACCGAATCCCAGTCATTATACCGAATAAATCTAGACCGATAGTATGTTCGGGATTCTGTATATCTACCGTATCCCGCTTATTATACCGAATTGTTTTGGTATCGAAAGACTACCGAACAATATTCATATTCGGTATACTTTCGTCGAAACTGGAACAAAGTCAGGATTTGTGGTTAACTTCCTAATCCTGGAAATTATACTTCATAAATTACCGAATCCCAATCATGATACCGAATAATTTTCAGCCAATAGCTTATTCGGGATTCTGTGTAACTACGGAATCTCCATAAATACACCGAATATTTCCGGCATCAAAAGATTACCAAGTAAATTCTCTCACCAAATTCGTAATAACTACCGAATACTGGCAATTATACCGAATCCCGATCATTATACCGAAGAGATTCGTACAGATAGCCAATTTAGGATTCTGTATAACTACCGAATCCCCTTAAATAAATCGAACAGTTCTGCTATCGAAAAAATACCGAACAATTTTATTTAAATACCGAATCTCAAAAATGTGGGGGGATGCTGCAACCCCCTTGCGACGCCCCTGGTTGGGGCATGCCAGACATTAAGGCACCATGCCCAAAAACCGAAGATTATTGTAATACTGATCACAACCATTCTTAATAATCAAGTTCTCCAAGCTTCCCAATAAGCTAGTTTGTACAAATAGTTTCATATAGTATCGATCAATCAATCAAGCTTATCATCGAAATAGCTTACAGCTAGAAGTGGAATACAATATTTACCGAAATACACAGACACGAAACGAATTCTACTAATTTTACAAGATATGACCAGAAATAAATGATGGGATGAAACTACATAAAAATTGGGCTGACGAATTTGCAGGATATGGAGAAAACTGATTGCCAGTATTCCTCTCGGACCGACGCACAGAAGACGGGAGGGAGGGGGGAATAAATGGACCATCTGAGGACAACACATCATCTCTGCTCCAAAAATTTTTTATCAGTCGAGCCCAGACTCTCCTTGTCATAAGGCGTATTCTCGCCGTTCCCCGAGGACTCCTCGGGGAATCGAAGGGAACGGCGAGAATAGAGGGAGTCACTCCACGCGGACTCCGCGCACAGAAACAGGGAGAACACGGGGAATGCTTCCAAAACGGGTTTTGTTCAAAAAAAATATCCAGTTGACGAAATTAGTCTCGATCCACTTTATTTTTGGTTTTGTTTATTCTGAGTCTTTTTAATTAATTTTACATAGCACCTACAACAGCAAAAAATGATTCCCCTCCGAATCTGAAAGGGAGTCCTTTTTGATGATGGTGATGATAATCGGAGCATTCCCCGTCCGTGGGGACTCGCGAGAATACGGGGAGTGAGTCCCCGGGACAAACAAAAACGCGGGGACTCCTCAAGTGGAGTCCTCGGGGAACGACAAGAATACGCCTATAGCCCCTTCTCATCTGAACCCCGAGACCATAGCAAGCTTCGGTTTTAGAAAACGAAATCCTTGGAGTGTTCCTTTTCGTGTCGCCGAGGTCTGGCAAGAGTACAGAGAGCCATCTAGCGTCCTTGTGATTCAGTATCGCCATTACTTTATCTACATTTTGCGATAGATGGCAATGCAGTAGCTCTTACTTCCGACCAATGGGAACAAACCAAGTTGGTTTGAATAGGATTGGTTAATTGTTGAAAGGGTCCCAGCTTGGAACGCAAGTGCTTAAAGGACCTGTAAATACGACCTAACAACCTTGTCGCTTCGAGCTGTTCCTCCTAACCAGACCGAGAAATCTTTGTCAACTATTTTCAACCTCATGAATGAAGGAGGAGCGCGTGGCTGACGTTAAGCTGTCAGTCAGTCTTAGCTCTTGATCACACTGGGCTCATTTCCTGGCTTTTTGGGTTGCAAAAGTAGAAAAAAGAAAAAGATACAACTAATTCTGAATTTTGTCGTTTTAAATTCAGGAGATCAATTAGAGCAAAACAGCGTGTATAATTAAGTTACAGGAACCCTAATTGACCCCTAATTGCAGTCTGTTCATTATCCCCAAACTGCCACAAAGCCCATCAAATCTCACGTCCCCAAGGGATTTTCAGTTGTTTGTCGAATAGGCCGCATTTGAGCCCAGTGTCACCAGGCTCTTAAAGCACAACTCTTACTAGAAATGATCTTTTCGGTATAAAATGGATCAGAAAAAAGTTTTCGAAAATACCATTACTTTCCACCTGAAACTAGCGATTCTCTTGTTAGCGCTTGTCGATTACATCCAGCCTCCCTGCTCTCCGACGCGGCGGCTGGGCGCAAAAGATTTGAAAACTGAACGCGCCGAAAAAGGCCTAAAAAGCGCTAAAAGTTCTTAGTTACGAAACGAACCAATGGAGATAGGTGGGCATTTTAGAAGCTTATAATTCCATATGGGAGCTAAGTATGTTATAAAAGGCAGAATAAGCAAGAGGGGTCCTTTAATAAAAGTGAAGTTCCGAGGATTTTTTTCCTTGAAAAAGATATACCGGTCATGGAAAACATTGGTCTGGAATGTAGAGACAGCGTAAAGCTTCTTGGTGCGATGAGGGGATCTGGAGTGGAATTCACACGTGGAGAAGATTCTCCAGAGGGCAGCTCCATTTCTTAAAGGACCTGTCTTACCTAAAATACTGATGCAACCTACTTCCATAATCACTCCATATATTTCTAAACCCGGAGACCCCAATTTCGTACGATACATTCTAACCCCTCTGACAAAACCATGCTGGTTTTCTCACTTGCCATGTTTTGCTACCTTCGATGTGTATCACGCTGTCGACGGTAGTCTGCGAGAAGTTTTTCCATTAGAAAAACCGGTTATGTAAACTGTTCCCTGTTTTCGCTACAAGTCAGCGGGTTTTGGAAAAGGCTTAAAACAGCCAAAACCGTGGGTTATTTATTGAAAGCACAGCAGTTTTAAAGTATTCATATTTTAAAATACTGTAAGTTGAAGAGTTAATAGTGCGAGGGGTTCTTTAAGCTGTTCGCTTTCATTCGTAGGTTTGGTCTTTCACCAAGAGTTATGAGGTCTCTGTACGTCCTTGTCTACAGTTCTCTTGTGCAGTTAAAATTAACTTAAATTTTATTTGTAATCCGTCTAGGTAAAGACGGAGTATGGTAAAAAAAAGAAAGAGAGAAAAAACTTAACATCAACAACAACCAAAATAATTAAAATTCAGTAAACCGGAGCATCATGGAGCTCCAAGGGTGGCTACAGCTTTCCTTCGTCCTGTTGATGGATCTCAGGACAGCCGCAGACAGATACGGAACTTTTCGATGAGATGGCTGTTCCTTGTCCAGGTGGGGAGGCGTGGCAAATATTAGAAAACCGAAAGAAAATGGAACGAATTTGACGAATATTTTCGTTACTAAAGATGGTCCAGGAAGGGGAAAGATACAGAAGGTGTGGAAGAGCAGTGGCATTGTAGGTGTAGGCAAGAATCTTTCGGTTAAACCGCAACTTTCCAGAGACGACACGGGCATAAGCTCCACTGATGCGCTTCAGCAAATGAGCTATCAGTAGTTTCCGAGTTGAGCCTGGCATCCTTGACTTACGGACGGACATACTGGAAAGTATCCAGAAGAGAGTCGTGAAGATTAGCCTTGACCCAACCTAGACTTCTAATGAAGACGGATTGGCCAAGCTTGGTCTCTCTACTCTCTCTGATCGACGACACAAACTACTATTGACTTCGGACGCAAATGCCTGACCTCAGACATTCACTGAACTATATTACCGGACTTTGAAGTACCAAACTCAAGTTTACGTTTGGTTGTTTGAATTGACTGTGAAATGTCCAAATTAGAAGTATAAATATTCCAGTTCCGAATTACTGAGTTTCGAAGCGAAAATTTCGATCTGTCAGTTATAATTCTTGGCTGATACAGTTTATTAAAATTTCTAGTTAGATGTCCGTGAGAGCGGGAGAAGGTCTGGAACGGGTAATCGGACGTGCATGAAACTGGAGAAGGGTCAAGAACAAGTGCCTCAGACGTTCGTTTTCAAATCCGGGCCGGATACGATAACTGGGAGGCGGTCTACAGGTCTGTTTCCTTCCCCGAAGTTGAACCAGAGGATTGACAGCCTGACGAGGACCCTTGCCAAAAAGGGCCGAAATATCGCTGATGAAGAATCGTAGCTGACGTACCCGTTGTAAACACTGGGAGGGGGGCTAGAAGGGGGCCCCGGAAATCTTCTGAAAGGCTCAGAGTCGAGGGATCGGGATGGAAATTGGTGGGAAGAACAAGCTTAAACCCTAGATACATTACTGAAAAAACAGGGCTGTATTATGTCACAGTGGGGGGAGTTGGAGGGGGTTTACCGGAATTCGAGTGATCTCGAGTTAGGGGACTTTCATGTGCTAGGACCATGAAACTTGGCAGGAACTTTAGGGATTCTGCCATATTGACTTAAAAATAGTCCCTTCCTCGATCCGATCATCGTGGGAGGAGTAGGGGGATGGAATCTAGTGACATCATAAGTTTGGAACGGGTGATCGGACGTGCATGAAACTTTGTAAGTACCAAGCCAAGTATCTCGGATGTTCAGTTTCAAGTCTGGACCGGATCTGATCACTGGGGGAGGGGGGGGGGGGCTGGAGGGGGCACGGGAATCGCTTGAAATCGAGGGATCGGAGTTGGACTTAGTTGGAAGAAATTCTATGGAAGAAGGATGTTGGAAACAGGACCGGATCGTGTCACGGTGGGGGAAGCTGGAGGGGTTTCCCAGAATTCCGGAGATCTCGAGCTAGGGTGCTTCCAGATGTGCTAGGACCACGAAACTTGGCAGGCGTGGGGGGAGTAGGAATAGTCGCGGGGGGACTAGAGGGATGGGGAATCCAGAATCTGGTGATTCATAACTTAGGAACGGGTGATCGGACGTGCATGAAACTTGGCAAGTGTCAAGAACGAGTGTCTCAAATGTTCATTTCAAGTCCGGAGTGGATCTGATCACTGGGGGGGGGGGGGGGGGGCTGGAGGGGAACAAACTGACAAACGAGCTAACTGTTCCGACAAGTGCCATGTGAGCTTTCAGCTCTTGTTGAGAGGTTGTGCGATAGCCTACTTCGGCACTGGGAGAGAACGAAACCTTTCAGTTACGCGTATCTTATTTTAGGAGGTGAAGGACGAGGAATTCCAGAAAAACATTGAAGAGAAACGTCGACAGATTGAAGAAAAGACAGCCAAGAAGCGCCAAAAGCGCCAGAAAAAGAAGCAAAAGGCAAAAAATCCGAAAATAGCAAAACCAGCACAACAGGAACAAACATCAGATGAAAGCGAAAGTGATGAACAAGAAGAAGAAGCCCTAACAGAGGGAAAGAAGGATGAATGAAGTGTGTGTGCTATTTTTATATCCTTTTTGCATTTCCTTAAAGTAGATTGCCACCAGATTTTGGTATTTGCTGCGAATCTCGCGGTTTTTGTTTCCCACTTCCCATTTTTTAGTGGTTTTCCCGAACATTCTAAAATACCACACTGTCAGAAGTTTCATAAGAGATAACACAAGGATGCGCGGTTTCAACAGACAATGTGTAACAGACAACACTTGGGATGTTATCTGTTGTGTTTGAAAACCTTATGCAGAACAAGCTTTGCTAGCAAGAGCAAAAAAAAACAGCCAAAAAAGCATCTACTGACTTCATTCTTTATCGTCATGATGTCGGAAAACTCAGCAGATGCTTTTTCGCTGTTTTTCGGCTCTTCCTGATGGTAACGCTTATTATGCATAACACTTTGAAACACAACAGACAACATCCGTAGTGTTATCTGTTACGCATTATCCGCGCATCCTTGTGCTATCTGTTATGAAACTTCTGACAGTGCAGATCTTCGAAATTTTTTGACAATGCACAACGGATACGTCAGCTGAATATTATTACACTGTCAGAAGTTTCATAACAGACAACACAAGGATGCGCGGTTTCAACAGACAACACGCAACAGACAACACTTGGAATGTTATCTGTTATCGCGACAAACGTTACGCATGAAATATTAAGAATAACAAGCATTGCCAGGAAGGGCCGAAAAACGGCCAAAAAAGCTTCTGCTGTTTTTTTTTTGTCGTCATATCGGAAAAATCAAAGCTTTCTTGGCGGATTTCTGGCTCTTCCTGGCAATGCTTGTTATGCATAACATTTCATGTATAACGTATGTCACGACAACAGATAAAGTTCAGGTTCATTTAATTGTACACATTCACTAATTCTACACATTCACTAATTTACACACATAAATTATTAAATACTCCCGGCAGCGGGCAAAGCACGAGCAGATGACCTGCCATGTGTTGTCTGTTGCGTGTTGTCTGTTGAAACCGCGCATCCTTGTGTTGTGAAACTTCCGACAGTGTAGAGCTATATTTCGGCCCTTCTGTCCGTTTTGCACTGTCAAAAATGTTTCATAGTCAGCTTGGGCTGAAGGAATAGGCTACTTCGAATATTCTAAGTTTTTGGTCGTTAAAAAAATCTTGCAGTATTTGCTACTGGGATTAATCTTGTCTCTACTGTGATAAGATTATCTGTAATTTGGATTAATCTTATCCCAGTACAGATAAGATTAATCCCAGTGGCAAATACTGCAGTTAATTTTAATCCTTACTCGGAGAAATTTTTACAGTTTACGTCTGGTTTCTTTCCACCTAAGGCCTCATTTTCGAGTAATAACGAACCAGGAAAACTTCTATTCTATAACCATCTAATATTACCATGCGGCAATATGAAAATACCGGCTAGTCCGCACAGAATTCTTTAAACCCTTCGATCCGCGTAACGTAGGTACACAATGTAAGCGTATGATAGAGAGACTGCTTAGGTGAGCACCCGCTCAATATTGTCTGAAAAATTATTGGCACGCCGCACGGATTAGAGACGTCTATTTCAGTTTGCGAACTCTGTTCACAAGCCCCTCGGTAGCTCAGATGGTAGAGCGACTGCCTTGTAAGCAGAGGGTACTGGGTTCAAATCCCGGCTGAGGAGCATTTTTGTCTATCAGTTCACTACTTATAAAGCGTAACTAGCCTTTTATCCTTTAGGGGGGGGGGGGGACGGCCAGTTTGTGCCGACGGACTAGAAAATGTGCCGGCATACATTTCCTGCCAGCATAGAACAGAACCGGTGTAAAACGAATCGTAATGCAATTGCGATTATTTTTTTTAATGTAAATTAGTATTCAAATTTACATTTTCGGCTTTTCCGTTCAGCTTTCGCCCAAAAGTGACACTTTCAACGACTATACCCAGAAAAAGTTAAAGTAAGCGCCGCATGCGAAAATTTTTTGCTATACCTACCATATTAATATGTTTCTTTTAATGTGTTTCAAACCCCCAAGAACTTCAGTCCCAAAACGCTAACTAAATGAAACACCGTTCTTCCAAATAGAGAATAGGCCTACTACTAAATGCGCCGCAGGCGAAACTTTGTATAAAACTAACTGTAATGCACCAATTATTATTATTCCTTTAATACAAGTTCGTAAATTTAAATTCACATATTTGGCTTTTCGTTTCATCTTTCGCTAAAAAGTGACGCTTCCAGCGACTGTAGCCTATCCAGATTGAGGTAAACTAAGCGCCGCAGGCGAAATTTTTAAATCTGCCTATCTCCGGAAAAAAAAAACTGAAAAAAAACCTTTCGGTTAAATTAGCAGAAATTAGCTTTTAATGAATTTATTTATTTAATAAATTTAAGATTAGCTCTTTACTGAATTTAAGCTTGATTTTAAATCAGTGGAATTGTCATTAAGTAAGGAGTGTTAATGTTCTGATAATAGTTTTTAACGTCACTGATTGCAGGTGGAGACGCAGCCACTCGCATTACTTCAATCCGTTGTGAGGTGCACCCCCCCCCCCCACCCCTCCTTCCACGACGGTGTAATCCGATGGCTAACCTTGGGTCTCCTCAAGACTGCTGTGGCAGTCCGGAATCAGGAATCCGAATTGTCTACAGTTCGAAATCGGACCACGCTTTTTTTTCCTGAAACCATAGAGACTGAAAAAATAACTGGGATAGGGAATGGAACTACTATAAGTGACCTACCTTAGTATCTGACCTTCGGACGCAATGCTGGACACTTTTCTGAGGCTGCGTTATACATCTAACTGAAGAACTGCTATTCTAAACACCAGTTGCAGGGGAGATAGCTGGGGGAAAATAAAACAATAAATGAAACATAAAAAACATAAAGTAAATAATGTTAACCACAATAAAAGATAAAAAAACACAATAAAAATAGTGATTCCACACTGTCAGAAGCTTCATAACAGATAATACAAGGATGCGCGGTTTCAACAGACAATGTGTGACAAATAACACTTGGAATTTTATCTTTTGTGTTTGAAAACGTTATGCATGAAATGTTACACATAACAAGCTACGAAGAGCCAAAAAACAGCCCAAAAAGCATCTACTGACTTTATTCTTTATCGTCATCATGTCGGAAAACTCAGCAGATGCATTTTGGCGGTTTTTCCGATCTTCCTGATGGTAACGCTTATTATGCGTAACATTTTGAAACACCACAGACAACATCCGAATTGTTATCCATTACGCATTATCTGTTGAAACCGCGCATCCTTGTGTTATCTATTATGAAACTTCTGACAGTGCACCAATTATCGTAACGAATATTAAAAAAATAGAAGTAAAGCAGATAAAATAAAAAAAACAAGATACCTGGGGATGAATGAAACAATAATTATGTTTTTGATTTGTATCGTGTTCTCAGTTCTCGATTCTCGTACAAGTTACCATTTTTGCTCTTCTCGCTTCTCCATTCTCGCTTTTAACAGAAACATAGCATCCACCCTTTGCAGACCAATCAGAAAAGGAGTCCACCCTTTGTTGACCAATCAGAAAGGAGAACCGGAGAAGGAGAATCGAGAACTAACCATCGATGCAACTTCTCGATTCTGCAGAATCACGCAGCTTTCCCCGTTCTCGGCTCTAACGAAAACGCAAAAAAAAGAGGATTGACTTCATCGAAATAGTCATAAAAGTGGCAGAAACATAGCATCCACCCTTTGTTGACCAATCAGAGAAGGAGTTCACCCCTTTGTTGACCAATCATAAAGGAGAACGGAGAAGAGAATCGAGCATTGACTATCGAAGTAACTTCTCGATCATGCAGAATCACGAAGCTTTCCCCGTTCTCGGTTCTAACGAAAACGCGAAAGAAGGAGAATTGG
This sequence comes from Branchinecta sandiegonensis, assembly GCA_030848855.1. Classification (NCBI taxonomy): domain Eukaryota; kingdom Metazoa; phylum Arthropoda; class Branchiopoda; order Anostraca; family Branchinectidae; genus Branchinecta; species Branchinecta sandiegonensis. The sequence continues at coordinate 11,768,603 of JAUPMV010000021.1, read as the reverse complement.
CTTCATCTCAATAGTCATAAAAGTGGCAGAAACATAGCATCCACCCTTTGTTGACCAATCAGAGAAGGAGTTCACCCCTTTGTTGACCAATCATAAAGGAGAACGGAGAAGAGAATCGAGCATTGACTATCGAAGTAACTTCTCGATCATGCAGAATCACGAAGCTTTCCCCGTTCTCGGTTCTAACGAAAACGCGAAAGAAGGAGAATTGGCTTCATCTCAATAGTCATAAAAGTGGCAGAAACATAGCATCCACCCTTTGTTGACCAATCAGAGAAGGAGTTCACCCCTTTGTTGACCAATCATAAAGGAGAACGGAGAAGAGAATCGAGCATTGACTATCGAAGTAACTTCTCGATCATGCAGAATCACGAAGCTTTCCCCGTTCTCGGTTCTAACGAAAACGCGAAAGAAGGAGAATTGGCTTCATCTCAATAGTCATAAAAGTGGCAAGTTTTAATGACTTAACCACTTTTGGTGATAATAAATAAATCAATATTTGATTGTGCAAAACGGGTATATCAGCTGAATTTTATTAGAGCTATATTTCGGTCTTTTTTGGCAAAGGTCCTCTTCAGGCTCAAAGCCGCTCTAATTGGAAATACGAACTTGTGGGAAACCTTCGTATTTCGTAAACCGTTTTCGTATACAACAGGTACAAGCCATAGAAATACGAACTTGTGGGAAAACATTCGTATTTCCAACTTGAGCGGCTTTTGAGCCTGAAGAGGACCCATCCCAAGAAGGGCCGAAATATAGCTTAAATATAGCTTTCGAAATTCAGCTGTCGTATCCGTTTTGCACTATCAAATATGATTCGCAGTCAGCTTGGGCTGAAGGAATATTTAATAAATAAATAAATAGTCATAACACGCAAAATAGGAGAACTGAGAGGAAAATCTCGAAGAGAACTGAGATAAAAGCGCAACTAATAAACTAAACAGAAGTAGGTAACATAAAATAAATAATATTAATGATGTATATACAAAAATTCGAAATATAACAAAATGTAAAAAAAAAATACTCCTTCATCCCAAGCTGTCTGGGAATCATATGTAAAAATGACTAAAAACCGAGACGATAGCTAGGATATTCGTCATCGATAATTCGCCCCTTCTTTGCGAGGGTCCTCTTCAGGCTAAAGCTGGACTTAGTACAGGTTCACTTCTTCCAGAGCAAAATAACACTAGGGAGTAACGCCAAGACTTGCAAAAAAAGTGACACATACTGGAATAGCAGCGACATTCGTCATCGATACGTAACTAGCGATAGAGAACGTCCCTACTGAAACTCAATCAGTCGTGCACATGCCCGTATCCAGGAATTTATTTCGGGGGGGGGATGCCTGCGGGTCGGACAAAAAAGTTCAAAAAGACACAGATCAGAGGGAAAAGCCTATAAAAACGGTTATTTTTGTATGTTTCAGGGGGGGGGGGGGATACGGCCTTGGTCGTGCACCAGCACTGGCTAAAATAACATCATATTCTGAACACAGCAAAAAAAAAAAGACACAACCTCCCCTTAGGTTCCTCGTTTGATTTCCAGTAGGTCTTCGTTCTCAATTATTTATAGAGCGTCTAAGCTTTGGAATAAGCTTAGTAGAAGCTTAAAGGAATCAGATAATTTTGATCAATTTAAATCAGAGCTACGTATGGAGTTGCTTGGTAGGTACACTTGGAAATGGATTAAGGAAAGTTCTTTACAATTTTTTTCTTTTTTGTTTTTTGTTGCCTTGGGATTAGAAAACAGAATGTTTTTTTTTGTAGTGTAAATAATTGTGTGGAGTGTTTTGGTACATGGTTTCACCCTCTTACATTTTTATCCCAAAGTGTTATGTGTTGAAACTGCGCATCCTGCTGTTGCCGTTATGTAACTTCTGACAGTTGTAGTATTTTTAAGTTCTTTACATTTTTTTTCTTTCTCTTTTTTGTTGCCTTGGGATTAGAAAACGTTATGTTTTTTTGTAGTGCAAATAATTGTGTGGAGTTTGGTACATGGTTTCACCCTCTTATCCCTTAATTCAGTAGTATTTTTTTTTCTTGCTGTTTTGTTTAATAGCACATCCTCGCAAGCAGTGCTTTTGCTGTGCTATTTATGGATCTCCTATTGTCTTGTTAATAACTATTCTACTACTACTACTACTACTACCCGTTTCCACGATCTGTGCAGAGCGCATCTTAGCTTTACCAAATTTTTTAAACCCGCTAGTTTGTCTCGCTTTAAATGCCGCAAGCGGAATGGGCGGCGCTACGACTGTAACCCCTTTGCAAAGCTTGGAAAGGATAGGTCTTGCCGCTAGTCTCTGGTGTTATTTTGCTCTGATTTCTTTCAGCGATATCGTGAATGGGGACCCTTGCCAAGAAGGGCCAACATATCGATGAACTAGTTGTCTTTTCATTTTTAGCCACTTTTAACAAGCAATGATAAATGCGAGTGACCCAGGTTCCACTTGGAGCTCGTTTGACTTGATTGTTTTAGTTTAGTGTACTTTTTCTTTTGAGTGTCTTAGTTTTGTTTTTTTATGGTTTTCAAAAACCGTCAAATAAAGGAAATTGAAATTGAAAATCTAAACTAAGAATTTGGCCATACCAACCAACCGTGAAATGAACTTAACAAATAGAAGTAAAGTAGAAAACAAGTTAAGGGAAATGAAAAAGAAATTGCTTGCAACACAGATACTGCCCAATTTGCACACTGAAATTTGGTTGAAAATAAAGTTCTTTATTACGATTCGAATAAATATATTTAGACAGAACAACACGAATATTTTTGTCAAATAGTCAACCGAATTCAACGATCTTCACAATCTATCACTAAATTATACAAACAAATCCACGTTACTCAACTCCAGCCAGCTTCCCTCACAAACTAAAGTAAATATAGCCGTGATTTTCTGCACCAGGTTTGAGCTTGTTTTTTCGTGATTTGCTTGAAACGAAAGCAGCTCAACTGTTGCCAAACTTCTGACGGTGTGGTCGCCTGCGAGGAGCGATGCGGTATTACCCTTCTACTAGTACGACAAGTCCTGGGTATCAAATGAGCTCAAAGGAAGGTTCGCTTTGAATTCATAACCACCCGACGAGGCGGTCCGCGAGCTTCAAAATATCGTAGTTTACCCACAAAAATCTGTCTGTACGCCAGCTTTTTCTGTCGGTCCTTGTCACTAGGTCAATCCGTCAGTTGAACCACCCATCACTTCATTCACTCGTAAGTTCGTCCAATCCAATTTGAACCAACAGTTCATCCACCCATCAGTTCGCACTGTCAATTTGCAGACGTCAGTTCGCCCACCATCGCTATCCCAGCAATACCCCTATCACTAGGCCAATCGATCAGCTGAACCGTCCGCCCACCCGTCAGTTCATCCAACAATCAGTTCGACCACCCGTCGGTTTGTCAACTCGCCAGTTCGTCCACCCATCAGTTCATCCAATGGTCAGTTCGTCCGCTCGTCAAAACCGTCAATTCAACCCGGGCTCACTTTTCGAGGAAGTCCAGAATATGTGACAAATATCCGAATTCTGCAACCACTGGCAACACTGTCATCGTAAAGCACGTTTTCGCCTGATTTCAAATTTCTTGAGCGAAGCAATCTAATCTTCTGCGAAGCTGTCGCTATCAAATATACTAAACGCGTGTGAACATACTAAAAGCACAGTCGGAATGTATTTACACCTTGGTCACACTAGGCTCAAAAACGGCACAGATTTGAGGAACAGAGTCGACTGTTTTGCGCAGATTCGTGAAATGTTGTGCTGTTACCCGTGAGGATTTGAAACACTAATATTCAGAATCTGATGAATTTTCTTGATTTTTTTTTTAGCAACCTCGAAAAACTCTTTTTTCTTGGATCTAGTCGTTGACAGATACTTAGGTGCCGAATTATGCAAAGAAAAAAGCCTAGTGTAGTTTGACCAAGCTCTTAGGGAGTACTTCATCAGTTAAAATAGAAAAAAACATGACTTACTGTTATAAAGCAAAATTATAAAGCAGATTGTAACTGTCGATACCTGTTCGAAAAAGTTATAATAGTTAACATACGTCCATCTCGGTTGATATCGGAAGAACAGTCTGCCATTTAAAAATATCAACTTCGCTGCGCTCGGCTGATATTTTTCATAACCTGCCTCGCCTTCGGCTCGAACAGGTTATTTTCAATGGCCGTCTCGTTGTTATTTTCCGATATCAACCTCGACGTCTGAAGTTGACCTTTAATATCTGTTCTGACCCTTCTAAGAGTTATGTTTCGAGCCAAAACTTCTGTGATGACTCTTTGAAGTGGCATGTTTCCCGAAAAGATAGCATAAAAGGGCCATAACAGATACATTATCATAACACATGGATGTGCAAACATGTATTATCTGTTATTTTCCGTCCATGCCACCAATACCCTGATTTAAAAGACGAGCATGTGGTATTTATAACACTAGTACTACACTGTGAAAAAAATCTTGCAGTATTTGCAACTGGGATTAATCTTGTCTCTCAAAAGATAATCTTATCTCTAATTCGGATCCCAGTAGCAAATACTGCAGTTAACTTTAATCCTCACTCTGAAAAACTTTTTACAGTGTAGTATCACTAGTACTTGTAACACTAACACTAGTAACTATTCCCGTAATCACTACTTATGTCCATCATAGAATGCTTTCATTCTTACGAATACTTTCATTCTTACGAATGCTTTCATTCTTACGAATACTTTCATTCTTACGAATACTTTCAATATATTCTTTCATTTGTATTTCCATTCTTGCCTGAAACCTGTTGCTACATAGGAGAAGAATGTTTCATGCCTGAGGTCATGGCAGGTCTCGACAAGGACCAAGAAGCTCTTTGTCAAGAAGAAGTTAAAGACCAGAGTAGGATTAATACCTCCAAGTTTTGACACAGACGTAAGATAAATACCATACGTGACTAAGGCTTAAGTTTGTCAAGTAATGTCGGTGGTGTCCCAGCTAAAAAAAAAAAATCCAAACTGATAATGTCCAGTCACCTTTCCGTCGCCAAACACTGAAATCTGGATCTCAACGTCCAACTCCGATGGATTACTTTTCCAGCAAAACTTTCTGGATGTTAGTCACGATCCCTCGACTCTTGCACAATACAGAAGATGCGTCGTGTTTCTCTGCCATTTCTAAAAAAAAAAAATGTTTTATAGTGACAATACTACGGCTCAACTTGCGTTGTTCAGCTATCATTCACTGCGCGAATTGCATACGAAATGAGTCCGTAGCCTGGCATAGTTTCACCTTTGGTCCGAGCAGGACCCCCATTCCACTTCAACTTTATGGGAAGAGCATTGATTTTTTTTTTTTAATCAGGGCTAAAGCTAAGTGAACACACAGTCCGGTAAGATTCCGCACGCGAAAACGCGCATACGAAATTCGCGTCACGATGCCCGACAGGTTTTCAGATAAAACGAAATTCAGACGTGAAACTTGGCCCCAGGTTTGAAAAATCCACTGCTTAGCCTACAGTCAGATGATGCTGATTGATTGCCGAATGAATGAATGTAGCTGACATTAAATAGGTCGTATAAACAGTTGAAATTTCAAACACAGCTTCTAATTTTTCAATTCTCAGGGCACAATTTCGCATGCGTTTAAAATTCGCTCCGGTAAAAGTAGAATATTGTCTACTCAAATCGGAACGAAATTATCGGACCGAATCCGCATGCGATGCGTCAAAATTCCGGAGCGGAGAAGGAAATTCGCACCGGACTGCGAAATTCGGACTGTGTGTGCACGCTACTTAAGTGTAGTGTTGGGCGATATTTGGATTTTTCGATATATCGATATTTTCACTTCCGATATTGGATATCGATATTTCTTTACCATATTTCGCTATAGGATGCGTCTCGTTTCGCCAAAATTTAAGAACAAAAGTGTCGTGAAATAACATATTACAACATCTCAAACTCCGAATAAATAAGAACTGAATTATGGAAAACGTATTGCTCCAGTTTCGGACATATGAATGTAGGTTATGTTGGATTCTTTACAACAATTATGAACGAACAAATATCGTTTTCGATATCGATATTTACGTTTCGATATTCGATATCGATATTTGGTCCGATATATCGATACATCGTTATCGATATCGAATATCGCCGAACACTAGCTAAGTCTTAAACCCTAAAGTTAAACCGAACAAGGCTGAAAACCCGGTAAAAATGAGTTACTTCTTTTCAGATCATGGATTTCGTCAAATGAACTTATTCTTTCGGATTTGTGGTACCTCTATGTGCTTGAATGCATTTTCTATGATCATTTTTGCAGAAACCATGGTATCTGTTACCACGGCAACTGGATCTGCACTTAGTCTTTTTTGCAGTTACCGCGGTATCTGATACTACGGTTGCTCTGCGAAAACGACAATTGCCGAAACTGCACTTTTGGAAGTCATCCAAATGAACAAGAGCTACGAGCTCATATGTCACTTGTTACGAGTAGGGGTTGCAAGGAAGTAGATGAGAACGTCACAAAATACCCCCTTCAACCCCCTAGGATCGGGCCTAGAAATAGGATATCTAGTTTCACTCGAGGATGAGCATTCCCGGCATCGCCTCCGATCATCTAGAGCAAATTTCAGGGCACACTTTTTTCCGGTACTCGTCCCCCTCAACCTCCCCCTACCACGGCCGAATTTGGTCAAGACACATAAACTGATATTCTAAAGCATCTTCTCTTACCGGCTATCAAGTTTCGCTTGAGTCTGAGCATTTTTCGCGAAACTACAGTACACCCCCCCCCCCTCCCCGTGTTCAGATCCGGTCCGGACCCTAAACTATGTCATTTAGGGAACGTCGTATATCTACTCTTCAAGTTTCATTCAAATCCCTACACTCGTTTGACCCCTATGCGAGCCACACAATTTCCGGGACTCCCCCTCCAACTCCCCACGCTGCGGCCAAATACGACTAGGAAACATAGACGTCGTATCTCTGACTTCTCCTCTTCTCGTCCTTCAAGTTTGAGTCCAGTCGAAGCATATCTGCAAATTTCCAGTTTCCGTTTCATCCTCCTCCTACCCTGGCCGGATCCGGTCTGAACTGTAAAAAACAAACTAGGTCGCGTAAAATCGGTACTGTCAAAGTTGCATCCCATTCGGTACATTCGTTTGATTTTTGTGCATCTCACAAAGTTTCCAGACCCCCCCCCCCCCCCAACTTCTCCAGCCATTGCCGCGTGTAGTTCGGAGACATGTCTTGCCTGTCTATGTCATTAGTTCTTATCACCAGAAAAATTTTAATCGAATCGGACAACCCGTTCGCAACCTACACAAATCAGTAATTTCCGGATTCCCCTTCCCTTAACTCCACCGAAAATTGTCGGATCAAGAAACGGAAGTTTTCCTAGGGCATTGTGTCAGGTCCTTCAGTCTATTTGGATGGTTCGCTAATATGCCTGCCAAGTTTCATCGTCCTTACCACATCTGGAAGTGTCCTTACTCGCGATCACCGGAATTCTGGGAAACCCTCTCCACCCCCCCCCCCCTCCAAAGAGCCCCGATATGGTCTAGTTCTGTCAAGAACGTATCTAGGGCTTCCCACCAAATTCCATTCCGATCTTTTATTCAAACAATGTTTACAACGGGTACGTCAGCTACGATTCTTCATCAGCGATATTTCGGTCCTTTTTGGCAAGGGTCCTCGTCAGGCTGTCAATCCTCTGGTTCAACTTTCGGGGAAGGAAACAAATCTGTAATAAATAACTGAAGCTTCTACCGACTATAAATATCTTATTAAAGTAAAATATCTTCAAATACCACTATAATGAAAAAACTAGTCCTGAGATTTAATTTTTGACACGGACGCTGTTTTTGCTGGACGATTGGGGCGATGACAGGAAAGATTTTTTTCTCCATTTTGATCAACTTCGGTTTTGTTGTTAATAAGGGACTGAGGCTTAAATTTTCTTCCCTTAATAACCCCGTTCCACGTTTCCGGTAGGGAGTACTCGCCTGTAGCTCGGTTAATGCCTGCTCGGTTTTTCTTTATCTCAACGGCTTCTCGAATGGTTTGATGGAGTCCGGTGCACGTTGCAAGAATTTCAGCTTTTTCAAAATATACTGAATGGGATGGGTTTTCGAAAATATGTTCTGCAAGTGCAGATTTGAAAGTATAGTTATGACGGTGTCCGTTGGAGAGGGCGTGGTCAATTTCTTGCTCATGCTCTGCAAGTTGTTTTCCGAAAGTTCTCTCTGTCCTTCCTACGTAACGCTTTCCGCAATCACAAGGTATTACATAAATGCCTCTTTGGTACTGATTTGGGACTTTATCTTTTCCAGACTTTTTTTGTTTTTTTTTACGCACTCTCCAACGGACACCGTCATAACTATACTTTCAAATCTGCACTTGCAGAACATATTTTCGAAAACCCATCCCATCCAGTATATTTTGAAAAAGCTGAAATTCTTGCAACGTGCACCGGACTCCATCAAACCATTCGAGAAGCCGTTGAGATAAAGAAAAACCGAGCAGGCATCAACCGAGATACAGGCGAGTACTCCCTACCGGAAACGTGGAACGGGGTTATTAAGGGAAGAAAATTTAAGCCTCAGTCCCTTATTAACAACAAAACCGAAGTTGATCAAAATGCAGAAAAAAAATGTTTCTTGCCGTCGCCCCAATCGTGCAGCAAAAACAGCAGCCGTTCAAAAATTAAATCTCAGCACTAGTTTTTCCGTGCAGTCATTATTCAAAGTAATAGATACAGACAAGTACTCGATAATAGAAACGTAGAACGAGGTTATTAATAAAATAATATTTAAGTTTTCAGTCCCTTATTAATAAAAAAACCGAAGTTGACCAAAGTGCAGAAAAAAACTTTCCTGTCATCGCCCCAATCGTCCAGCAAAAACAGCGTCCGTGTCAAAAATTAAATCTCAGGACTAGTTTTTTCATTATAGTGGTATTTGAAGATATTTTACTTTAATAAGATATTTATAGTCGGTAGAAGCTTCAGTTATTTATTACAGGTTTGTTTCCTTCCCCGAAGTTGAACCAGAGGATTGACAGCCTGACGAGGACCCTTGCCAAAAAGGGCCGAAATATCGCTGATGAAGAATCGTAGCTGACGTACCCGTTGTAAACATTGTTTGAATAAATGTTTCAAAGTCAGCTTGGGCTCAAAGAATATTTATCCATTCCGATCCCTTGACGCTAAGCGTTCCACGAAAATTCCGGTGCCCCCTTCGACTTCCCCCACAAGTATCGGATCCGGTCCGGACTTGATATGGAACATCGGAGACGACACTTCTTCCCATTTGTGAAGTTTCATTCAAATCGGATCGCCCGTTCCAAAGTTATGAATGCTACTAGATTCCAGATTACCCATCCCTCCACTCCCCCCACGATGGTCTGATCATGCAAACGTCTATTCTCAAGTCAGTTTCTTCGAGTCCTTGATACGCCAGCCCAGTTTCATCGTCTTAGTACATCAGGAAGTACCACACTCGTGGGATCACCAGAATTCCGGACCCCCCCCCCCCCCCAACTCCCCCACAGTGCCCGAATCCGGTTCGGTTATGTCAATGATGTATCTACTGTTTGCTTGGTGTCTTCCACCAAGTTTCATCTCGATCCCTCCACTCATAGCGTTTCCCAAGATTTCCGGTTGCCCCCTCCAGCTCCCCCCAAAAGTCACCGGATCCGGTCCGGATTTTAAGTTGGTCGTCCGAGGCACGAGATCTTTCCAAATATCAAGTTTCGTTAAGATCCGATCACCTGTTCAAAAGTTATAAATACATCAAGATTCCGGATTCCCCTCCTTCTACTCCCCCACGATGTTCGGATCGGGGAAGTGACTGTTTCCAACTTAATCGTTTGGGGTCTCTTGTGTGTCTGCCAAGTTTCATCGTCCTAGCTTATGTGGAAGTGCCCGAACTAGCAAAACCTGGACAGATCGACGGACGGACAGAAATTGCGATCGCTATATGGCACTTGGCCGAAGGGCAAGTGCCATAAAAACTGATATCCAGTCACATCACTAAGTTCCAAACTTCTTTCCGACCAATAGGACAAAATCAGATATTTAAAGGAACCCTCTTGCTTATTCTGCCTTTTAAAATATACTTAGCTCCCATATGGAATTATAAGCTTCTAAAGTCCCCACCTTCCTCCATCCTTTCGTTTCGTAACTACGAATTTTTAGCGCTTTTTCGGACTTTTTTCCCGTCACCCAACGAAAAGTTTGCCGGAATTTTCATTGTCCGCTGACAACTTTTTCACACATAAGGATGTGATAATCTTCTGTTTATTACTTCTTTTATTTGCTTAGTTTTCCAACTTTTTTACCAAGGCACGTTCAGCTTTCAAATCTTTTGCGCCCAGCCGCCGCGTCGGAGAGCAGGAAGGCTGGATATAATCGACAAGCGCTAACAAGAGAATCGCTACTCTCAGCAGGGACCCATAAATTTCCTGTAATGCCTCGCCATTCAGGGGGCTTGTCATTTCCTATGCTTCTATGTTGCTATGTTGCCCGAGCCTCACCTAGTTTCCAAAAATTCCGCTTGGGTCGAATCGGTCTTCTTGCTCAGATAGACAAAATTTGTTGAGACTGTTCAGCATGCCACCAGGTACCTAAGCTAGAACAAAAGATCCAGGATACTCTTCCTTTGCAGAGAAATATTCCTAGTTCAGCACAACAGCTGCGGAAAGTTTCGTCTATCTGGATAGTCGGGTATTTTATCTCCGTGGGTATTTCTCGAACTATCTGACGCTCGGTCAAGAGCGCATCAGAAATCTCTTATTGCAAAGCCCCCTGAATGGCGAGTTATTACAGGAAATTTATGGGTCCCTGCTTTCAGGTGGAAAGTAATGGTATTTTCGAAAACGTTTTTTTCTGATCCGTTTTATAGGGAAAATATCATTTCTGGTAAGAGTTTTGCTTTAAGGAAGAATCTTTAATCGTTTTTCCACAAGTTCATTTTCCAGCTTGAGCCTGAAGAGGACCCTTGCCAAGAAGGGCCGAAATATAGCTCTAATAAAATGTCCGTAACGCAAGGAAATGCAGGCTTTTGTTGAAAACCAAATTCTCCGCGTCTGGATGAATTTTGACCTGTCGTGCAAGCAGTGCACACTCTGAACATCATTACTAGAGCCCCGGGTGGAAAAAACAAAACAAAATTCCTTAAATGGGTCAAAATAATTCAGTGTATTCAAATACTACATGTAGAAATAAGCTGCCTTTTCAGATAAACTTTAAATAAGGCGACGTTCCTCCCATGCAGCCTTATCAGCAAATAAACGTGGCGTTTCTTCGTGAGCAGAAGACACGATTCCAGCCTAGCGAAGAAAGCTCTAGAGCGTGTTCCATCCTACTTACCGTAGTTACTACGCACGACGTCACGAATTCTGGCTTTTTGCAGTCAAGGCTGGAACGATTTTTGTATTTTCCAGCGAAATGTATGTATGTATGTATTTATTTATAACCCATCTACAACAGCTACAAAAGCATGAGACGGAGTACAGAAAAAGAAAAGAAAAAAAGAAGGAACTAATAAACTCATACCCAAATACAAACAACAACAAATTCGATAAATACTAAAATAGAATGCCGCTCCAGGGGTGGTGAGACGGCTTGTCAGCAGTCATCCGCTTGAATTGTTCGGCCATTTCAGTTACCGGTTCCCGCAGACCGTATTTTCGAACTAGAGGTCTATTTCTTGACCAAGACGGGATTCCAAGGAGATATTTCCCATATTTAAAATAAATTTTACGGAGTTCAGCTTTATCACTGTCACTTAATATGTCCCAGAAGGGAACGATATACAGAAAATGGCCCATGACTGAGCTGTTGAATATTCGAGTAAGTAGTTTCCTACCCAAATTTAGCTGGGATACAACTACTGAAACGTAAGAATTTCGCACTTTATTCTCAGTGTGCTGTACCAGAAGCTTCCGCGTAGCAGCAATAGTCCGACCGATTGGGATACCCAAGTACATGAAGTGATCGACTGGAGTAGCAACAGTATCTCCCAAATTAACCGGAGCTTCAATAGGATCTTTGCAATTAAACAAAAGCACTTGGGATTTATCTGGATTCAAAGACATACCAATCTTATCATAGTTAGTACTTAGATCCCGGAAATACCGTTCAAGACCAGCAACAGTTCGACTTATGTTAAAAAGATCATCCGCATAACAAAACTTCGAAACATCTAAACCGCGGAATATACAAGACGTATCAATGTTACTCTGGGCAGGCAGAAGCGCATTGTTAAACACAATAGGAGACGTTATCGACCCTTGTTTGATACCCTTTTCTACCGGGATATCAATAGTTAGCTTTTGTGAATGAGGCAATTTAACCTGCACTTTAAGTTGACGATACATGTCGTAAAGTGGGGCTACCACATCTATTTCAACTCCCGATTTTATAAGTTCTAGCATAGCTTGGGGATGTATAATCGAGTCAAAAGCACGTTGCACATCATAAGTACCAATAGCAAGCATTTCATCGCTTTCATGTGCATCTTTCAAAACATTACATAGCGAACGGAGTAATTGTGCGCAACCTAGGCCCTTTATGAAACCAAATTGAAAACCGGGCATTTTACATTTCGCTTTTATCCTTGAAATAATAAGTAACTCAAATAACTTACACAGAACACTTGAAACTGTGATGGGTCTATACGATGAACAAAAACCGCTCGGTTTTCCCTTTTTTAAAATAGGAGAAATAATTCCAACGCAAAAAGAGTCCGGAACAAAACCGACATTGAAAATTATTTGGAAAAGAACCGATAGGTGGGACACAAGTAAGCGGCCTCCATGTTCGAGATGTTTACCACAAATGCCATCAGCACCCATAGAAAACTTTTTCTTCATGTTTTTAATCGCGTAGAGTATATCACCTTCTTTCACAGACAACTCGCACCGGTTTCCTTTTGACATTAATAATTCCAGTTCTTCAGAAAATGCATCCTCAACCGACGGGTCTGGGGAAGAGAATTCACTAGAAAAGTACGATACCCATGAATCTTGCGGAATTTCAACGGTAGGTTGGCTATTTTTTAAAGGTTTTGGGCGACACTTCCAAAGCAGATTAGTATCTGCAGCAATTTTGTCCGCGAGATCTTCCTTAATTTTCACTCTATGCTCATCTAGGGACTTGCGGAATTTACGCTTCGTATATATGCGCACCGAGTTTACGACACCACTACGGGGTTTACCGCACTGATGCCAAAGATTTAGCCAAAATTTTGAATCGTTACACACTGATTTTAAGTTCTCATTTTGAGACCAGCCAGATTTTTGGGTATCAGGGCGAACACGTCTAGAAGGCACAGCACACTTTTCGGCGCACTTTAGGGCGTGTGTTATTTCAGCGGAATAAATATTGAGTGATGCCCGAAGTTCCTGCTCTGCATAAATCTTATTTGCACTGATCTGAAGAAGATGGAATGGTACTTTAATTTTACCCAGTAGATCATCACAAACAAAAGAAAATAGATCAGTATTAATATTTTTCCAAGATTTACGGGTATGCCATTTTGGTTTACCTTGCGTATGCGGGGGAAGTTTTCCGGGGAGAAGAGACACCGAGATCGGTAGGTGATCATTATAAAACCCATCCTCTCCAACCGAAACAACAGAATCACAATCCATAGTAAACAATATATGGTCCAAGTTTGATGTCGTACTACTACACGATACAAATGAATACGGTTTATCCTTGGGCAATACCTTAAAATTTCTATTAAATGCCTTATTAATAACTGCTGCTCTTTCACACTTTTCATCCAACAGATTACAGTTAAAGTCACCAGCTATCACACAGTTTTTATATCGCTTTAAAATTCGCTTCACAGTTTTGAATAGTTTTCGGCAAGCCAGGTTAAACTTGTTTTCCGAATTTTGATCACCATAATTTGTAGGGAGGTAAACATTTATGACAGCTACATCGGCTATTGTTACAGCCATGAAATTCTCGGACTGTTCAATAATTGTAGCAGGGTGATTAGTAATTATGGCCAAGCCTCCACTAGGTCGACCGCGTTTTTGCTGGCGCGTTGCAGGCTGAATCAAAATACAATGAGTTCCAGGTATACATAGAAGGGATTTCTTATCCCCAGTTAAGAAGTGTTCTTGTAGCAGCACAATATTATATTTCGCACAAATTTCAGTAAGAATGGGCAACTTACTCACCACTCCACCGTTTATATTCCAAGACATGATGTTTAACTTATCTGCCATTAGTCTGTGCATTGACTGGTCGCTTAACCTGGCTTGCTATGATTTTTTTCACTTCAGGGCAGCTAAATGAACGGCAAGTATGTCTGTTTGACTTGCAAAGAGCACATCCTATCGGCTTGGTGCATGGAGAATCAGAATGTGTTGACCCAATTCACCACATCGAGAGCAGGTCTGGGCGTTAGGGCAGTTAGCCGCTAAGTGGCCAAAAAGTTGGCAAGAATAGCACCTTTTGGGAAGGAATACAAACTCTTCAATTTGAAAACGTTCAAGGTCAAACTTCGGGGGATTCCTTAGAGCGAAATCAAGTTTTTGGCGAGATTGGAAGAATACCTTATAAGTATGACTGCTACCGCAACGCTCTACTTTGTCACAGTCCGGTATTCGCAATTGAACTGCATCGGCATCATAGTTTGACGGGATATTCTTGACTATGCCAATAAATACGGGAGATTTGACCTTAACTTCAATTCCTTGTGAGCTTTCGTTGATCGCGGATGCAATTAGGCTTGCCTTTGCTTTTGTTTTCACAACAAGGCGCCACTCACTTTTTGAACGGCGGAGTTCTACGTCATCTCCTGCAATTTCGTCACCACAGATGCTAGCCAGATACTTTATTCTTTCCTCGGGAGTATTGGCTGAGGGTGGGGGGTTTTTCAAGACAACAGAGTAGGGAAGGGGTGCGGGGAAGGACTGAGGTTCAGATGGGATGGCCTGGGCACCAGGCCATGGCAGCGGAGACTGATCGAAGCGACTAAGAAATCCGTCAAACTTACGACTCATGCCGTTAACTGTCGATATAATGCATGCGCCGACCTCATCTTCACAAGCTGGCACCTCCTTGGGATCAAAGATCACAAACTTTGGGATGTTGACATTCCCCGATGCACATCGTACGAATAGTTTGGCTATATCTATAACATTGTCCTCGTCCTTCACGCATTTCACAAAGCGATCAGAAAAGCCGGACTTACTCAGGAGAAGTTCTTTTGCCTTCAATATCTTGTCACGCTCGAAAAATTCCGACGCACGTTTGATGAATATTTCTTTCTTTATTCCAGCTAGCATAGCTCGCGAAATAAAGTTAAGCACTGCATTCGTAACTATCGTCTCTGACATGGTAAACCGGTTTCTCACAAGCGGAATGAAATGCTTGCTCACTCATCGAGTGTCAGCGGATGACTATCATGCCACGGGTGAATCCGACCGATCACGTGACAGAGATTCGTGGTTACTACGAGCGTGTTCCACCCTCGTACCAATAGTAACTATTAGTTACTAAATCCGTTCCAACCTCATGAAAAGTTACTATGCTGACCGTTCCAGCCTTGTCGAAATAGTAACTAATAGTACCTATTTGCTTACTACGCTCGGGAGCGTGGTAAGCGTAGTATCCACGAATCTCTGTCACGTGATTGGTCGGATTCACCCGTGGCATGATATTCCGCTGGTAAATAGAAAAATCGTTCCAGCCTTGACGACAAAAAGGCAGAATTTGTGGCGTCTTGCGTGGTAACTACGGTAAGTAGGATGGAACACGCTCTACGCTTACCCCGCTCCCGAGCGTGGTCAGCAAATAGTTACTATTAGTTACTATTTCGAGAAGGCTGGAACGGTCACCGTAGTAACTTTTTGTGAGGTTGGAACGGATTTAGTAACTAATAGTTACTTTTGGTATGAGGGTGGAACACGCTCCTAATAGCAATCCCCATGCCCGGTTGGAAGAAACTCCGCGGAGGTCAGCGTAAAACGTGGCTGGGCACCATCAAAGAAGACCTCGCGTCCGTCGGTTTCCGCCGGAGGTACTTGGAATCCCTACTAGCTTCAAATTTCGATGCCGTTCATAGATGACCGAGATTCACGGCATGCCTTGTCTCTTCAGCTGCTGCTGTCCGAGGGCAACAGCTGTGCTGTTGCACAGCTTGCGTCCTGACACGGGTACAAGTGAGTAGTTAAGTTTTATACATTATAGGTATGCTTATGTGAACGTCTGCTAACAGCGAACGATCGCCGACGAAAAAACTAAAACCCAAACCAGGCATTTTTACTATACTGTCAGAAGTTTCATAACAGATTGCGCATAACACTTTCAAGAATAACACCTTTTCACTTAGAAATAAAGTGTTATGACCAATTAAGTTTACGCTATTTCGTGCCTAGATCTCCAACATCACCTTCAATTAGAAAGGACCTTTTTAGTAAATTCAAAATCAAAGAAAGTTAACTGAGTTTCTACTTCAAGTATGTGCCAGGGTAACCCAGAAATAGTTGGCTGTTAGTTGATACCATTTTTTAATTTTTCTTTTCCATTTTACTTTTTTATATGCAAGTAACAAAAGCCAAGGTAGTGGAATAGTTAAAAAGTGTTCAAATAAGCATACCTCTGCTTATTCCTCTACTTACCGTACTTACTATGCATGACGTCACAGATCCTAACTTCTTAGCTGGAACACATTTTCTGTAGTGCATAAAACATAGTGCCGCTGGCTGATCAAGCCAATCACGTTACGTAGTAATCGATCGTAGTTACCACGCTACGATCCGATAGTGGTGAAACAAAAGAGTCAGCAGATGTTTTTGTGTCTGTTTTACGGCTCTTTCTGGCAATGCCTGTTATGCATAGCATTTAATGCCTAATGTTTCCAAACACAACAGATAACATCCCAAGTGTTGTCTGTTACGCATTGTCTGTTGAAACCGCGCATCCTTCTGTCATCTGTTGTGAAACTTCTGAGAGTGTATTAGTTACTATTTTCGTTCCAACCTTGTAAAAAGTCACTGCGCTGACCGTTCCAACCTTTCCAAAATATCAACAAACAATAGTTGCGTTTTTGCAGATACCATGGTATCTGTTACCACGATAACTGGATCTGCAATTAGTCGTTTTTGCAATAACCGTGGTATCTGATATACAGTTGCTAAAAAAAAAATGACAATTGCCGAAACTGCGCTTTTCGAAGTCATCCCAAAAGAAAAACAGATATTCAGTCACGTCACTAAGTGGAAAACTTCTTTCTCACCAATCTGACAAAATTTGATGAAAGTGAGGTGACTTTTCAGATACCACGACCAGTTACCACGGTCGGACCGTAGTATCTGAATATCAGATACCACGCTAACTGGCCAGATACCACGATAACTGCAAAAACACCTTTTGACCGTGGTATCAGATACCACAATAACTGCAAAAACGACTTTAGACCGTGGTATCAGATACCATGGTATCTGCGAAAACGCAACTAATAACTATCGGCTGACGCGCTCGGGAGCGTAGTGAGCGTGGTAACTACGATCTCTGTGGCGCTGTAAGCGCGTGGTGCTACACTGTCAGAAGCTTCGTAACAGATAACACATGGATGCGCAGTTTCAACAGAAACACTTGGGATGTAATCCGTTCCTATTTTGAAAACTTTGTGTATTAAACGTTATGCAGAACAAGCATTGCCAGGAAGAGACGAAAAACGCCGAAAAAAACATCTGCTCACTTTTTTGTTTGTCGTCATGATATCGGAAAATTCTGCAGATGCTTTGTCGGGTCTTCCCGGCAAGGCTTGTTATACGTACGTAACAGATTACATCCCAAGTGACGTCTGTCGAGACTGCGCATCCTCGTGTTGTCTGTCAGGAAACTTTTGACAGTGTATACGCGCGTGTCGCGATATTTTGCCGAATGTGTAGAAATACATTCCAGTCTTGACGCCAAGAGGCCAGAATCCGTGACGTCATGCGTTTCTACTACGGTCAGTAAGTTGGAACACTATACCTTAGTCAAAGACCAGAAACTCCAAGGAGTGCGTCGGACGTGACTACGGTACTACAGCCGCTTCCTGAACAACCTCGTTTCTTACCGTTAAAGAACTTGATAAGATCCGTGAAATCCATCGCTTGTGCCAGAATAATGTGCTGGTATGACTGGAGAAGAGCCAGAGCAACGAACAAATGGAAATTCTCAGTTGCAACGTGGGGCGCCGCCCACAGCACCTCCCATATCAAAAAGATATCTTCGTATTTGAATTCTGCAAAACAAAACAAGAGCTGTAAGCTCATATGGCACTTGCATGTGTCAAGATGATTTGATTGATCAAAAGTAAGTTTCGACTTTGCGGTTGAGATGCGCGCTATAAGGGAGCTGGAACTTCATTTGTAAGCAAAACCCCTGAGGCAAAACTGCTAATGGGCTGATGGGCATCACGAAAATGCATATATTGCTTAAAAGTATTTTTTTTACTTTGCGGTCAAGATTGGTACGTTAAGGAATAATCGGATTTTAGAAGTAGCAATTTCTAAGCAAATGTTGTTGAGTCTCCAATATTCCAGGGAAGTTTCATCGTCCTAGCACATCTGGAAGTACCTTAACGCGCGATCACCGGAATCCCAGACCCCCCCCCCCCCCTCCTCCAACTCCACCCACAATAACCGGAGCCAATCCGGTTCTGTAAATGATTAATCCAGAGCATCTGTTTGTCATTCCCACTAAGTTCGATCCAGATAACACCAGTGTAAGCGGGTCAAGTATTTTCCGCCCTCCCCCCGATAATTGCCGGATTCGGTCCGGAAATGAAAAAGGTCACAAGAGAAAAATGTCCTCTGTTTAATTATTAAATTTCACTCGAATCCAATCACCCGTTCCAAAGCTACGCATGACCCCCCCCCCCCCCAAGATTATCATATCGAGGATTTTTTTTTTATTCCAAGTCAGTTTGATCGGGTCCCTGATATGCCTTCCAAGTTTCGTCGTGAAAATCCCCCAAAAATGGAATTCCGGGATACCCCTCCTCCCCCCCCCCCCCTCAAGTGTCCGGATCCAGTCAAATTATGTAAAAGATTTATATGGACCAGATGTTTGTTCTTCCCAGCAAGTTTCACTCCGATACCATCATTCTAACCGTTTCTCGAGATTTCCGGTCCACCCCCCCACCCCCCACCCCACTCAGCTCCCCCGCGGTGCACGTAGCCAATCCGATTCAGCAAATGACTTACCTAGAGCATCTGTTTGTTCTTCCCACAAAGTTCCATCCCGATCCCTCCATTCTAAACGGGGCACGTATTTCCCCCCCCCCCCCCCCCAATAGTTGCCGGATCCGGTCCGGATATGAAAAAAATCATCGGAGAAATGTCCTCTGTTGAATTCTTAAATTTCACTCGAATCCGATCACCCATTCCAAAATTACGCATGACTGAAAATTTCGGATTCCCCTCCCTCCACTCCCCCCACCATTATCTGATCGACAAAATTTTTATTTCGAAGTCAGTTTGATTGGGTCCCTGATATGCCTGCCAAGTTTCTTCGTGAAAATCCCCAAAACCACCATCACCGGAATTCCGGGACCCCCCCCCCCCCCATAAGTGTCCGGATCAAGTACAATGGCCTAAAGGACTTATCTAGAGCAGATGCTTGTTCTTCCCAGCAAGTTTCACTCCGATCCCTCCATTCTAACCGTTTCTTGAAATTTCCGGTCTCCCCCCCCCAACTCCCCCCTGGCTACCGAATCCGGCAAGACTTTAAACGGGACATTACAGATATATATTATGTTCAGTTATGAAGTTTCATTACAATCCGATCATCCGTTCGAAAGTTACACACTTCTCAATTTCCCGGATTCCCCTGCGGATTCCCCTCCCTCCACTCCCCCACCATTATCTGATCGACAATATTTTTATTTTGAAGTCAGTTTGATTGGGTCCCTGATATGCCTGCCAAGTTTTATCGTGAAAATCCAAAAAACCACCATCACCGGAATTCCGGCCCCCCCCCATAAGTGTCCGGATCCAGTACAAAGGTCTAAAGGACTTGTCTAGAGCAGATGCTTGTTCTTCCCAGCAAGTTTCACTCCGATCCCTCCATTCTAACCGTTTCTTGAAATTTCCGGTCTCCCCCCCCCTACTCCCCCCTGGCTACCGAATCCGGTCAAGACTTTAAACGGGACATTACAGATATATATTCTCTTCAGTTATGAAGTTTCATTACAATCCGATCATCCGTTCAAAAGTTACACACTTCTCAGTTTCCCGGATTCCCCTGCCCTCCACCCCCCCCCCCAAAATGGTCGGATCAGAAAACTGATTATTCCTAATTATGTTTGGTCGGGTCTCTGATATGCCTGCCAAGTTTCATGGTCCTAGCACAACTGGAAGTACCCTAACTCGAAAAAGTGTGACAAAATGCCCTAAATTTTCAAGTTTCCAGCGCCCCGCACTCCCCCCCCATATGGTCGGATCGGGAAACTGATTATTTCCAGGTTAGTTTGGTCGGGTCCGTGATATTCCTGCCAAGTTTCATTGTCCTAGCTCATCTGGAAGTACCCTCACTCGAAAAAGTGTGACAAAATGCCCTAAATTTTCAAGTTTCCAGCGCCCCAACTCCCCCGCATATGGTCGGATCGGGAAACTTATTATTTCCAGGTTACTTTGGTCAGGTCCCTGATATTCCTGCCAACTTTCATTGTCCTAGCTCATCTGGAAGTACCCTAACTCGAAAAAGTGTGACAAAATGCCCTAAATTTTCAAGTTTCGAGCGCCCCCACTCCCCCGCATATGGTCGGATCGGGAAACTGATTATTTCCAGGTTCGTTTGGTCGGGTCCCTGATATTCCTGCCAAGTTTCATTGTCCTAGCTCATCTAGAAGTACCCTAACTCAGAAAAAAGTGACAAAATGCCCTAAATTTGCAAGTTTCCAGCGCCCCGCACTCCCCCCCATATGGTCGGATCGGGAAACTGATTATTTCCAGGTTAGTTTGGTCGGGTCCCTGATATGCCTGCCAAGTTTCATTGTCCTAGCACATCTGGAAGTACCCTAACTCGGATATGTGGGACAAAAAAACTCGGACCGACCGACAGACCGACAGACTGACAGACCGACAGACCGACAGACCGACAGACCGACAGACCGACAGACGGAATTGTGATCGGTATATGGCACTTGAGCCAGAGGCTGCAAGTGCCATAAAAATTAAAGTCGATGTTTCTTTTTCCATTTCCAACTTTTCCTGTATAGATGTATGTATTGGACATGGAAAGCCCAAAATTTATCCAGACGCGGAGAATTTGGTTTTCAACAAAAGCCTGCATTTCCTTGCGTTACGGACATTTTATTAGAGCTATATTTCGGCCCTTCTTGGCAAGAGTCCTCTTCAGGCTCAAGCTGGAAACTGAACTTGTGGACAAACAATTAAAGATTCTTCCTTAAATATCTGATTTTGTCCAATTGGTGGGAAAGAAGTTTGGAACTTAGTGATGTGACTGGATATCAGTTTTTATGGTACTTGCCCTTCGGCCAAGTGCCATATGTATGTATGTATGTATTGTACATGGAATGCCCAACGGGCCATGGTACAAAAATATTATGCAAATCAAATACTAACTACATATTCAACACGCTTTCTGAAGACAAAACAAAAGAAAACTGACTACATAATTAAAACACTTTAAAACAACAAAGACCTGTGTCTCAGTCCCACCTGGACAAACACTGCCAGGTTTTTAATAGTAGTAAAAGATCGACCACATATCAGACCATTTAGCCTCTCATCATCGCCTGTCTGTCTCTGGAGCAGCTCCAACCTTAAAGGACCCCTCTTGCTTATTCTGCCTTTTATAACATACCTAGCTCCCTTATGGAATTATAAGCTTTTGAAATCCCCATCTTTCTCCATTGTTTCGTTTTGTGCCTACGAATTTTTAGTTCCTTTTCGGCCGTGCCGAGTTATGCCCGTTACACAACGCAAGATTTGCCATAATCTTCAACGTCAACGGAAAACTCTTTCACACACAGGGATATGAGAATCTTCTGTTTTTGACTGATTTTACTTGCTTAGTTTTTGTACTTTTTATTCATGGCGCGTTTAGTTTCAAATGTTTTGCGCCCAGCCGCCGCGTCGGAGAGCAGGAAGGCTGCGCAGAGTCGTCAAGCGCTAAAAGAAAATCGCAAAATCCAGTTGGAAAGTAATGGTATTTTCGAGAAAGTTTTTTTCTGATCCATTTCATAGTGAAAAGATCATTTCTAGTAGGAGTTGTGCTTTAGAGCAAATCTGGTCACCTGACGCGTTGCCTATGCATTGACTTGGACTGGGTAAATAAAGTAACATGCCGAAGAGAAATTTCAAAGAAGTTCTTCGGTATAGTGGTTACGAGTTCTCACTGCATAGAGTGGAGCGTGGCGTAGCAAACTACCTCGCGCTAACCTCCCGCTCTTTGGCAAAGTATTCTTCATGTGTATTCTGACATGTGGTGAAATTTCCAGGGAAATGGTCGCAGGAGGCTCAATCAGCGACATAGTTTAGCTGCAGAGAGTCAGTTGACGCCAGGCTTCACCTTTTATAGATAACGTTTATTTGCTGTATATTATCTTCACAGATAGATGCACAGCTATAAATAAATAAATAAATAAATATACAACTTTTATTACATAGTCATATTAATTGGCGATTTCATTGCGATTTGTAACTCTGTGGTTTATGCCTACATGTTCATATAATGTACAAAATACTGCCTGAACGAGCGCCTGTATCGCGAAGACGCAGACGCTTTGCAAGGCACAAACTTGTTATAAATACATCAAGATTCCGGATTCCCTCTGCGGCGCCTCAGGTGGTAGAAGGTTTCGGTGCTTCCCCGACATAAATACTTGTTTACTAAAACTCATGGTTAAGTCGGTTAAGTCTTCCAAGTCTTCCAGACTTCCAAATATATGGGGCATCTCCAAAGTCAAACGAACCCTTCGATTTTAATGATGATGATGATACGTCATTTTTCTATTCTTCAACATTCCTACATGCCCCAATTAAAAAAAAGAAAGAAAATAACACTGTTTCATACAGGGCACGATGTGGATTCTCATCACGAGGTCGTCGACCTTCGAACGAAAACGAAATTAATAGGGGGGGGGGGGGGGGGGGGGGCGAGTGGAAACCAAGAAGGATACGGGATATGGCACAGGTTTTCCCACTTACCTCTTTTAAAGTCAAGAAGGAACCACCGGTAGCAGAAATAAAGGTGATTGCTATCCCCTTTCTGAATTGTTTCGCATAGTTCTGGCTCCAGGATTTCGATCAGAGTGCTGGAAAATGATTGTAATTAGGCCAAGTACCTTCTAGTGAGGGGCTTGTGCTACAAGGTTCATGGGAAAGGCAAGAGATGATCCCATGAATACCCTTCGACCCTTCGTACCTATATTAATGATTAACCATACATCCTAATCGTTTCAATCCATTCTGATTCCCGAGATTTTGAACTTCCTACTTCCCACGTTCCTCGCCGTTCCCCGAGGACTCTACTTGAGGAGTCCCTGCGTTTTTGTTTGTCCCGGGGACACACTCCCCGTATTCTCGCGAGTTCCCATAGGCGGGGAATGCTCCAATTATCATCACCATCCTCAAAAAGGACTCCCTTTCATATTCGGAGGGGAATCAATTTTTGCTGGTGTTGGTGGAATGTAAAATTAATTAAAAAGAATCAGAATAAACAAAACCAAAAATAAAGTGGATCCAGACTAATTTCGTCAACTGCATATTTTTTTTCCAACAAAATCCATTTTGGAAGCATTCCCTGTTCTCGCTGGTTCTATACGCGGAGTCCGCTTGGAGTTACTCCCTCTATTCTCGCCGTTCCCTCCGATTCCCCGAGGAGTCCTCGGGGAACGGCGAGAATATGCCTGTAATGTTTTCTACCTGGCGCGTAAGAATGTTTCTTGTGTCTGCCGTGTTTGGCGCTATTTAGACGCGGATCTGACTCTCGCTTATAGCTTGCGAGTAGCTCATTGGTCAGAAAGACCGGTGATGCGATGTTCGCCACTTAAATGATTTTTTCCCGTGTCGCTCATCGCAGCCAAGGGGGTTACGCGGTGCTGAAAACAGCCGAGACGGGTTTTAAGCACTGAGAAACCCCGCAGAGTTTCGGTTCGTTAGAACAGTGGGAAATAAACTGTATCTACTGTGTATCGGGCTTCAATAGAATGCTTTCGGCTTTTATGATCCAAAGTAACCTACAACTACTTGATTTTATCTGTCCTGTCAGAAAGGTATGGCTGTCGAAAGTGGCTGTTAAATTTTTAATCAGACTTTCCGTGACGATTCATTGGTCAGATACATTCCAGGTTCGTCGATGGGCCCCGTAATTTTGGGATTGATAAGTGGGTCTTTATCTACATAAGGATAAAAAGTCATATTCTTTTTCACGGGATCAACATTTCGACCGGAATCCTGCGAAAACAAGAAATTTAGGAAGAGCAAATTTCTTAAGAGTTTTGGGATCTGAAGACACAGGGAACAGATATATCCGTCACATAATAATAATTTGTTTTCTTCCGACCGGATTTCAGCTGAGATCCGGCCAAAAGGGTAGAGGCAACTCCGTATGCGGTCAATTCTGGGCGAAACCTTTTTTGATTCGACCAAGGAAGTCGAAAGGAAGACATGGGGTGAGAGCATAATGTTTAAACCGAGTCTTAAACGGGAGGAATTAAAGATATTGGCATGTTGGCGGATACTCTTCCCGATGAAACATTTATCTCAAAACAGTAGTATGAGCTTGTACGAAAAAGTAGCATGTAGTACGAACTGATGCTACTACATGCTTCTATGTCAAGGCTACCGTGTAACTGCATTCTACTGCATGCTACTACTAGCAAGATTGGATGCTTCTATAGCAAGACAGTATGATACTGGATACTATTGCTTAAGACTGGCACAGTCTGGGGCACATTCAATGATAGTATTCTTTACTATTACATATCAATACATGCAACTTTTTCGTACAACTACACAGGCTACAAAATTTTCATCAGGTTATCAGTTGGGGCTAGACGATATACGTCCTTCAAAAATCCGATGAAGAATTGCCGCCAGACGCGCTAGAGGAACAATAACAATCACACGTGAGATCGGGGGATAAGTTATCTGACGGGTGAATAAGTGATTAGGCTCTCGCTTCATACCGAGTCGCACATTAGCCCCGTCGAAAAGTCAGTCAGCACTCTGCACTGAAGTCGGAAACAAACTAGCTTCCAGAAGCGAACTTGAAGACGCTTGACAGAACAGAGTTGGGTAAAGCAAAAAGAGGGGAAGAGGCATTTGAAACAGTTTTAAACATGGTTAGACCTAAGAGGAATTGAAAATAGCAAAACAAACCTGGATAAACGTACACTAAGAAGTAACGTGTCATTGTTTTCTTTGCGATAGCGCACCTAGCGGCCAAAAAAGAACTAATCTGAGAGGAATTTTATGAGAGGCGTATTGGTAATTTCAGGCAGAAACCTTGTCCTTACTTCTGCGCGATGTGCGGGTGTCAGGATGAGAGTTTGGTTCACGTGGTCGGCGAGTGTCTGGAGCAGAGTGAACGGAGGAAAGAACAGTGACGAAGACTCGAAGAGTGGTTAATCGAGTTGCTAAGAATGAGTGTTTTGCTACGATTAAGAGGTTGGGGAGATTCCTGAGGATAGCGATTTTAAGAGTAGATTTTTTGGAATAAGGAAATATACTAAACGTGTAATTAGTGTACAGAAAGATTACGGAGGAGTTTTCTGTTTTCGTACGTTTCCTTTTTGTGTTTGAGGTTTTTTGGGGGATTAATGGTTGCCATGTCCCTTTGGGCTGCTGAGCAATTAACAAATCCATCTCTCTGATCACATCACAATTGTTTATTCAATTGCAACCTTAGTCTTTAGGGTTTGGGCGTGGGCCTGCCTGCGCGGTCGGTGGCCCAGGCCTTGATGGTAACACTGTCAGAAGTTTCATAACAGATAACACTTCTAATGTTATCTGTTGTGGAGACATAACTAGGATAACTAGTCCCCCTAGTTATTCCCTCCCTCTATCACCTACTTTCTATATATCTCTTCGGTTCTCACCACCATCATTTATTTCCCGGCATCGTAACAATAGGTCACTCGGTCTTTATCCCCAAGCTCCAGTTAGCTGCTGTGCTAATCCAAGGTCAGGCTTTGATCCTTTTTCATTCAAGGTATTTTGGCTACGGAATGATTCGGTAGCCAAAAGAGTTCTCTTTCATCCTGAGTCCGAGCAGGACCTCTCTGTTATAGTAGTATTTATGGTAAGGATCAATTTATATATTTAGTTAGGGACTCAGTGTTTGCTTTTTTGCTTGCTTATATATTATGTGTCACACTCTTGTTCATGTAATACGAGTAAATTAACTATTGTCGTTATGGTCCATCTCGGCTAGTAGGCCTCGGGCTTGACTGGATATGTGAATTCCAGCTTCGCTAGGATGTGTGAACCAGCTTGATTAGGGATTTCTGGATTGACTGCGGCTGAGCTATAGAGTTCCCCGAGGCTTTTCCTTTGCCTTTTATGATATGTCCGGTTTCCTGACTGGTCCTGGGGCTAGTGGGCACCTACGGTGTCAGAATGTCTTCAGCCCACATCCCAGGAGCCTTATCTTCATTAAACCTTGCCTACCACTCGTCCATCCTTACAACAATGGTGTGAGAAGTGGGATACTGGATTTTTTCCCCACTCCATTCTTACAACATATCTGTTGTGTTTCAAAATATTATCCATAATAAGAGTTACCATCAGGAAGAACCGAAAAACCGGCATAAAGTATCTGCTGATTTTTCCGACATCATGACGATAAAGAATAAAGTCAGTAGATGCTTTTTTGGCTGTTTTTTGGCTCTTCATAGCAAAGCTTGTTATTCATAACATTTCATGCATAACGTTTTCAAACACAACAGATAAAACTCCAAGTGTTATCTGTTACACATTGTATGTCGAAACTGCGCATCCTTGTGCAATCTGTTATGAAAGCTCTGACAGTGTGGTATGTTGAATTCGACCAAGGTTATAAAAATGGTGGAGACTACGTGAGGGGAATTTATATAGGAGGTAGTTATTACTAAAAGCCAAAAAGTATCTGCTGAGTTTTCCGACATCATGACGATAAGGAATAAATTCCGTAGATGCTTTTTTGGCTCTTCCTAACAAAGCTTGTTTTGCATAACATTTCATGCATACCGTTTTCAAACACAACAGATAACATCCGAAGTGTTATCTGTTACGCATTATCTATTGAAACCGCTCATACTCGTAATATCTGTTATGAAACTTTTGACAGTGTAGTAGCAACTACTCAAGAGGGATCCTTGAGGCCTGATATGACAGCGGAGTAGGGTGGTCCATGTGATCAAGTGGTAAGTTGGTCGTAAGCCGAATCTCAAAGGGGCCCATCACAAGGACTCCTGAAGGGGCGAAGCTTTGCAAGCTTGTGGATAGGCGAAAGAGAATCCTATTCTCATGAAACTGTCCAACCTTGGGAAGGGGGCTTGTAAGACAGAAATAAACTAGGAGCGTCTTCCACCCTACTACTAACAATAGTAACTATTAGTGACGATTTTCGTTCCAGCATCGTTAAAGGACCTGTCTTACCTATAATACTAATGCAACCTACTTCCATAATAACTCCATATGTCTAAGCCTGGAGAACTCGATTTCGTACGGTACATTCTAACCCCTCTAACAAAACCACGCTGATTTTCTCACTTGCCCCTACCTTCGATGTGTATCACGATGGCGACGTTTATCTGCGAGAGGTTTTTCCATCAGAAAAAACGTTTATGTAAATTGTTTCCCTGTTTTCGCTACAAGTCAATGGATCTCGGAAAAGGCTTAAAACAGCCAAAACTGTGGGTTATTTGTTGAAAGCTCAGCCTAGTTTTAAAGTATTCAAATTTAAAATACTGTGAGCTGAAGAGTAAAGAGCGCGAGGGGTCCTTTAAGAGTTACTACGCTGACCGTCACCTCCTTCTTGAATTAGCAACTAATAGTAACTGTTTGCTTACCACGCTCGGGAGCGTAGTGAGCGTGGTAACTACGAACCTGTGTGACGTGAATGGGCCGATTAGCCCGTGGCACGATATTTTGCTGAAAATACACAAATGCGTTCCAGCCTCGACGCCAAGAAGCCAGAATCCGTGACGTCATGCCTAGTAACTACGGTAAGTAGGGTGGAACACAGCTCTAGCTCACGTGGAACTTACGTCATATTCGCAAAATGCTTGTCCATCATGCCACCGTGGGGAAAATTTGCACAGAGCCTCTCCATCATTTTGCAAAAACAGGAATACGTCAAAGCTTCGTCGTCAAGAACTACTAGCAGGGGGGCCAACAGGTCGCACATCCCCTGCATGTAACCGACTTCTAAATGCTCCCAAACATACCTAGAAAATTAACTTTAATTAAGACAAATGCGATGGAAGTTAAAATGGCACTCTCATGTTGACCAGATCATTTACAGGTGTTCTTTACTCCTTCGTTCGTTTTCAGTTCTCCGCCGGTTTGCGTTGCCTAAAAAAATAATGAGGTCTATTTATTGTACTTATATCAGACCTAGTGCAGAATACGCATGTCCAGTTTGGAATCCCGACTATCAGCATCGCAATCTGATAAGTTGGAAGTGATCCAGAAAAGGGCTATTCGAATTATCCTTGGGAGTTGCTATACGTCTTATGAAGAAGGCCTAAGGACTTCATCTCTGACGACCCTGAAGGAGCGAAGGCATAAGGTGACCATGGATTTTGGTTTGAAATGCCTCTGCTCAGAAAAACATCGGGATATTTTACCGGAGTTCGAAAATGGGAAGTGTGTGCGACCCGGTACAAGAGGGCAGACAAAGTCCTTGGGCCTTCAAAAACTTAAGCCCCCGCCAACGAAATCATCCGAGAGGTACCTGAATTCATTTGTCCCTTATTTTATTAAGCATTTTAACTCGACAAATCTTTGAATGTATTGTATTATGATTGTAATCCGCTGTAATGTTGACAATCCGAGGATAGCTGTATGCTATTGTGGAGAATTAAAACGATTCTATTCTATAATAGTTGCGCTTTTGCAGTTACTATGGTATCTGTTACCACGGTTACTGGATCCACAGTTAGTCGTTTTTGCAGTAACCGTGGTATCTGATATACGGTTGCTCTGCAAAAACGGCAGTTGCCGAAGTTGCGCTTTTCGAAGTCATCCCAATAGAAAAACTGATATTCAGTCACATCACTAAGTGCCAAACTTCTTTCCCACCAATTTGACTAAAATTGATGAAAGCGAAATGACATTTCAGATACCACGACCAGTTACCACGGTCGGACCGTGGTATCTGGATATCTGATACCACGATGACTGGCCAGATACCACGATAACTGCAAAAACACCTTTTAACCGTGCTATCAGATACCACGATAACTGCAAATACGACTTTAGACCGTGCTATCAGATACATGGTATCTGCAAAAACACAACTAATGCCTTCAGTAGTTAAATGTTCCCAGTCAACATCAAAATCAAATGTTTTCCGAGGCGTCTAAGGTATCCAAAGCATCTGTGATGGTGCCACTAATTTGTTCTTACAATAGTTGCGTTTTTCCAGATACCATGGTTTCTGATACCACGGTCTTAAAGTCGTTTCGGAGTTACCGTGGTATCTAAGATACCACGGTCAAAAGGCGTTTTTGCAGTTATCGTGGTATCTGGCAAGGTACCGTGGTGTCTGATATCCAGACACCACGGTAACTGCGAAAACGACTTTAGACTGTAGTATCAGATACCACGGTAACTGCAAAAACGACTGCTTACAGATCCAGTTACCGTGGTAAGATATACCATGGTATCTGCCAAAACACGATCAATGTTCTTTGTTTTCAAAAGCTCTTAAATTCCTCTTGGCCTAAGCTGACTATAGAAAACATTTATTCAAACAATAGTTGCGTTTTTGCAGATACCATGGTAACTGGATCTGCAATTAGTCATTTTTGCAGTTACCGTGGTATCTGATACTACGGTTGCTCTGTAAACACGACAATTGCCGGATATACGCTTCTAGAAATCATCCAAAAAGAAATACTGATATCTGCTGACATGTAGAGTGACATAACTTCTTTCCCACTAATTTGACAAACAAGAGCTGTAAGCTCATATGGCACTTGCATGGGTCAAGATGATTTGATTGATCAAAAGTAAGTTTCGACTTTGCGGTTGAGATGCGCGCTCTAAGGGAGCTGGAACTTCATTTGTAAGCAAAACCCTTGAGGCAAAACTGCTAATGGGCTGATGGGCATCACGAAAATGCATATATTGCTTAAAAGTATTTTTTTTACTTTGCGGTCAAGATTGGTACTTTAAGGAATAATCGGATTTGGGACGTAGCAATTTCTAAGCAAATCTTGTTGAGTCTCCAATATTCCAGCGAAGTTTCATCGTCCTAGCACATCTGGAAGTACCTTAACGCGCGATCACCGGAATCCCAGACCCCCCCCCCCCCTCCTCCAACCACCCACAATAACCGGAGCCAATCCGGTTCTGTAAATGATTAATCCAGAGCATCTGTTTGTCATTCCCACGAAGTTCGATCCAGATCACACCAGTCTAAGCGGGTCAAGTATTTTCCGCCCTCCCCCCAATTATTACCGGATTCGGTCCGGAAATGAAAAAGGTCATAAGAGAAAAATGTCCTCTGTTTAATTATTAAATTTCACTCGAATCCGATCAACCGTTCCAAAGTTACGCATGACTCAATATTCCGGATTCCCCTCCCTCAACTTCCCCCCCCCAAAATTATCATATCGAGGATTTGTTTTTATTCCAAGTCAGTTTGACCGGATCCCTGATATGCCTTCCAAGTTTCGTCGTGAAAATCCCCCAAAAAACGGAATTCAGGGAAACCCCCTTCCTCCCCCCCCCCTCAAGTTTCCGGATCCAGTCAAATTATGTAAAAGTTTTACATGGACCAGATGTTTGTTCTTCCCAGCAAGTTTCACTCCGATACCATCATTCTAACCGTTTCCCGAGATTTCCGGTCCACCCCCCCCCCCCCCAGCTCCCCCGCGGTGCACGTAGCCAATTCGATTCAGCAAATGACTTACCTAGAGCATCTGTTTGTTCTTCCCACAAAGTTCCATCCCGGTCCCTCCATTCTAAACGGGTCATGTATTCCCCCCCCCCCCCAGTAGTTGCCGGATCCGGTCCGGATATGAAAAATATCATCGGAGAAATGTCCTCTGTTCAATTCTTAAATTTCACTCGAATCCGATCACCCATTCCAAAATTACGCATGACTGAAAATTTCGGATTCCCCTCCCTCCACTCCCCCCACCATTATCTGATCGACAAAATTTTTATTTTGAAGTCAGTTTGATTGGGTCCCTGATATGCCTGCCAAGTTTCATCGTGAAAATCCCCAAAACCACCATCACCGGAATTCCGGGACCCCCCCCCCCCCCCCATAAGTGTCCGGATCCAGTACAATGGTCTAAAGGACTTATCTAGAGCAGATGCTTGTTCTTCCCAGGAAGTTTCACTCCGATCCCTCCATTCTAACCGTTTTTTGAAATTTCCGGTCTCCCCCCCAACTCCCCCCTGGCTACCGAATCCGGTCAAGACTTTAAACGGGACATTACAGATATATATTCTATTCAGTTATGAAGTTTCATTACAATCCGATCATCCGTTCGAAAGTTACACACTTCTCAATTTCCCGGATTCCCCTGCGGATTCCCCTCCCTCCACTCCCCCCACCATTATCTGATCGACAAAATTTTTATTTTGAAGTCAGTTTGATTGGGTCCCTGATATGCCTGCCAAGTTTCATCGTGAAAATCCCCAAAACCACCATCACCGGAATTCCGGGACCCCCCCCCCCATAAGTGTCCGGATCCAGTACAATGGTCTAAAGGACTTATCTAGAGCAGATGCTTGTTCTTCCCAGCAAGTTTCACTCCAATCCCTCCATTCCAACCGTTTCTTGAAATTTCCGGTCTCCCCCCCCAACTCCCCCCTGGCTACCGAATCCGGTCAAGACTTTAAACGGGACATTACAAATATATATTCTATTCAGTTATGAAGTTTCATTACAATCAGATCATCCGTTCGAAAGTTACAAACTTCTCAATTTCCCGGATTCCCCTCCCTCCACTCCCCCCACCATTATCCGATCGACAAAATTTTTATTTTGAAGTCAGTTTGATTGGGTCCCTGATATGCCTGTCAAGTTTCATCGTGAAAATCCCCAAAACCACCATCACCGGAATTCCGGGACCCCCCCCCCCCCCCCCCATAAGTGTCCGGATCCAGTACAATGGTCTAAAGGACTTATCTAGAGCAGATGCTTGTTCTTCCCAGCAAGTTTCACTCCGATCCCTCCATTTTAACCGTTTCTTGAAATTTCCGGTCTCCCCCCCCCCCCAACTCCCCCCTGGCTACCGAATCCGGTCAAGACTTTAAACGGGACGTTACAGATATATATTCTATTCAGTTATGATGTTTCATTACAATCCGATCATCCGTTCGAAAGTTACACACTTCTCAATTTCCCGGATTCCCCTGCCCTTCACCCCCCCCCCCCAAATGGTCGGATCAGGAAACTGATTATTTATAAGTTTGTTTGGTCGGGTTTCTGATACGCCTGCCAAGTTTGATGGTCCTAGCACAACTGGAAGTACCCTAACTCGAAAAAGTGTGACAAAATGCCCTAAATTTTCAAGTTTCCAGCGCCCCCACTTCCCCGCATATGGTCGGATCGGGAAACTGATTATTTCCAGGTTAGTTTGGTCGGGTCCCTGATATTCCTGCCAAGTTTCATTGTCCTAGCTCACCTGGAAGTACCCTCACTCGAAAAAGTGTGACAAAATGCCCTAAATTTTCAAGTTTCCAGCGCCCCAACTCCTCCGCATATGGTCGGACCGGGAAACTTATTATTTCCAGGTTACTTTGGTCAGATCCCTGATATTCCTGCCAAGTTTCATTGTCCTAGCTCATCTGGAAGTACCCTAACTCGAAAAAGTGTGACAAAATGCCCTAAATTTTAAAGTTTCGAGCGCCCCCACTCCCCCGCATATGGTCGAATCGGGAAACTGATTATTTCCAGGTTCGTTTGGTTGGGTCCCTGATATTCCTGCCAAGTTTCATTGTCCTAGCTCATCTAGAAGTACCCTAACTCGGAAAAAAGTGACAAAATGCCCTAAATTTCTCAAGTTTCCAGCGCCCCGCACTCCCCCGCATATGGTCGGACCGGGAAACTGATTATTTCCAGGTTAGTTTGGTCGGGTCCCTGATATTCCTGCCAAGTTTCATTGTCCTAGCTCATCTGGAAGTACCCTAACTCGAAAAAGTGTGACAAAATGCCCTAAATTTTAAAGTTTCGAGCGCCCCCACTCCCCCGCATATGGTCGAATCGGGAAACTTATTATTTCCAGGTTACTTTGGTCAGGTCCCTGATATTCCTGCCAAGTTTCATTGTCCTAGCTCATCTGGAAGTACCCTAACTCGAAAAAGTGTGACAAAATGCCCTAAATTTTAAAGTTTCGAGCGCCCCCACTCCCCCGCATATGGTCGAATCGGGAAACTGATTATTTCCAGGTTCGTTTGGTTGGGTCCCTGATATTCCTGCCAAGTTTCATTGTCCTAGCTCATCTAGAAGTACCCTAACTCGGAAAAAAGTGACAAAATGCCCTAAATTTCTCAAGTTTCCAGCGCCCCGCACTCCCCCGCATATGGTCGGACCGGGAAACTGATTATTTCCAGGTTAGTTTGGTCGGGTCCCTGATATTCCTGCCAAGTTTCATTGTCCTAGCTCATCTGGAAGTACCCTAACTCGAAAAAGTGTGACAAAATGCCCTAAATTTTAAAGTTTCGAGCGCCCCCACTCCCCCGCATATGGTCGAATCGGGAAACTTATTATTTCCAGGTTACTTTGGTCAGGTCCCTGATATTCCTGCCAAGTTTCATTGTCCTAGCTCATCTGGAAGTACCCTAACTCGAAAAAGTGTGACAAAATGCCCTAAATTTTAAAGTTTCGAGCGCCCCCACTCCCCCGCATATGGTCGAATCGGGAAACTGATTATTTCCAGGTTCGTTTGGTTGGGTCCCTGATATTCCTGCCAAGTTTCATTGTCCCAGCTCATCTAGAAGTACCCTAACTCGGAAAAAAGTGACAAAATGCCCTAAATTTCTCAAGTTTCCAGCGCCCCGCACTCCCCCGCATATGGTCGGACCGGGAAACTGATTATTTCCAGGTTAGTTTGGTCGGGTCCCTGATATGCCTGCCAAGTTTCATTGTCCTAGCACATCTGGAAGTACCCTAACTCGGATATGTGGGACAAAAAACTCGGTCCGACCGACAGACCGCCAGACGGAATTGTGATCGGTATATGGCACTTGAGCCAGAGGCTACAAGTGCCATACTGTTGCCAGACTGTTGAGATGAATTTTTCAGATTCTAAGGCCACGGTCCGACAGTGGTATCTGAACATCAGTTACCAGGGTGACTGGCCAGATACCACGATAAATGCAAAAACGCCCTTTTGACCGTGGTATCAGATATATCCGTAATGATTTGTCCGGACTTTTGTAGCCGGGTTCGATGGTTGGGAGCGGCTGTTTCCGGTAACAGTGAACAGTGGTTCGTACTGGCAGGGACAGATTTGCCAAACTGCAATATCGGGTGTTGAAACCGAACTTTAAGCGGTGGTACATTCAGTTTCGCAAGAGCTAATCTTTTCTGGACTGACAAGATGTCCTGTAAAAGGTACGCTGTGTGGATTGCAGATGGACCCCACACTGGGCACGCGTACTCGAGCAACGGGCGGACCTAACACAGGTAGGCATGGAGAAGACTTTCAGTATCACACCCAAATCGCCTCATTTTGGTAAATGTCAGAATTAGTGTGGGCACTGAAACTACAGTCACTCGTGAAAGTCACTCCTAAATCTTTTACCTTGTTCAAAGTGTAATGGCATTCACTTTATCCTGTTTCTTTCCTGTCCGTTAATCTGTTTTCTCCTCTTGATATGTCACACTGGGGTGCAGCATTCGTATGCGTATGCTGGGAAATAGGAACGATCAGGTCTTCAGGGAACCTTTAAGGATTCAGTTTGTAGCCTTGGCTTACGCTAGGCTCTACTTACGTGCACATGATATTCCTCAGCTTGTCCAGATTTGCAGAGCTGAAGTACCAGTAGTTTCTGTCACACCGTTGAACGTCTTTGTCAATTCTGTGAATGTTCAGACCAAACTGCTCAAGGAGTTCCAGCTGTAAGTAAATCCAGAAGTTAACATACGCTTCCCACCTCAGGTTGTAAGCCATTACAACCAGAATTTTTATTGAAAACGGACGGAGAAAGTGGCACATTTTACACACTTTTCGTCAAATCATCAGAATCAATACGCTACCCGATGAAAAATTTATCTTAAAATAGTAGTATGAAGTTGTATGAAACAACAGCATGCAGTACGAACTGATGCTACTACATGCGTCTATGTCAAGGCTAACGTGTTACTGCATTACACTGCATGCTACTATTAACAAGACCGGATGCTACTATAGCAAGACACGATGCTACTTGATACTACTGCTTAAGATTGGCCAAGTCTGAGGCACATTCAATGATAGCATTCTTTACTATTACATATCAATACATGCAACTTTTTCGTACAACTATCATACAATTCCGCAGGCTACAAATTTTTCATCGGGTAGGCCACTCGCTAGCAACTCAACTTAGCCGAGAGAAATGGTATAACAGTTCTGTACTTCTCTTGTGTTTAGAAAAAAAGGTTTTTGAGAGAAAGAGTGTTATGGCCTCAAGCCCACTTAACATATTTTTATCATTTCCAAGCAAAGGTGAAAACACACTTGCCATCTGGGTAGTGATATTTTGTATTGCCGGTAGATGGTGTGGCTGTTAGTGATTTTGATTGGTTGACGCTGACAAGTCGACAGCGTCAACAGATCGTTTAGGGCAAAGACGATAATAGCGGGAAAGACCGGTGACTTCGCTCAAATTGGGTCTCTGAAAATCGTTCGGAACGCCGCCTAGCGTTTGGACTTTGTTCAATTTCGAGCGGTAGATGATTAATATAATCAAAGCAAGAGGGCGTGAGTAGGCAATGTCTGTCAACATTAATTGATTCGAAATCGTGAATTCAACATTATTTTCCATAAAAAAGCGATTTATTCTTTTCCTACTTGTTTTTCGTTCCAATTAAAGAGGAAATCTGAATGGAGAGAGGATGCTCATCATAAAACGAACTGAAAAAAATCAACAAAACGTGCTTTGATGATGATTCTGCGGAAAGCGATGGAAGAAAATGTCAACAGAGCGATTTTTTAACGAAAGAGCATCCGCTAAACGGCTCTGATTGTTGGGATCTCATGGGGCTTACGGGAGTTTCCGGTATTTCCCACTTTTACTGTCTTTGGTTTTGGGAACGTTAATCTTTTTTTGTCCTTATCTTGGAGCTAATTATTTTATACCACTGATAAGGTATTATATTTGGTTATTTTGAGAGAGAAGAGCACGGTGCGTTTCAGCCATAGGCTACCTAGGACATCCGTCCCCACCCCTTCAATTTGTTACTTGGTTTTGAGAGTGGAACTTAAGGTAGGCCCGCCGGTTTCCAGAGGATTTCCACGTTATCCACCAGGTCCCAGTGACCCTATTCAAGACCTAGCCTTATCAACCACCCTTGAAACACACATCAAAGAGGAACAGAGATGCTTTAACTAGGGATAATTACAGATGCCCGGTTTGATGCCCCAGCGACAGTGCTGTTCGTCCTGGCCGAATGGTTAGCACGCCTAAATCCCAGCCTAAGGGTCTCTGGTTCGAGTCTCGGTTGTGCCTATAGTTTGGTCTGGGGCGGAGGTTTGTGGCGTAACCCTGTAAGACAAACTAAAGTCCACCAAGCTTCAAATGAGTACATGCAGAAGTCTGTGGAAGGTGACAGGAAAGGTGTGCGAAAGCACCAGGACGGCTAACCCCCAGCCGCCCATTCCACTTTCTGGCTGAGGGCTGAGAATTTTCCCTTTTAGTGCAGCCCAGCCCACCTCGTAAGGCAGTGCCAGGAGTTCCTTACCAGGTCAGTCTGGGCACGGGGAGCTCTTCCCTGCACTGTCAGAAGTTTCATAACAGATAACACAAGGATGCGCGGTTTCAACAGATAATGCGTAACAGATAACACTTCGGATGTTGTCTCTTGTGTTTCATAATAATGTTATGCATAATAAGGGTTAGCAGAAAGAGTGCCAAAAAGCATCTGCTGATTTTTCCGACATCATGACGATAAAGAATAAAGTCAGTAGATGCTTTTTTTGGCTGTTTTTGGGCTCTTCATAGCAAAGCTTGTTATGTATAACATTTCATGCATAACGTTGTCAAACACAACAGATAAAATCCCAAGTGTTATCTGTTACACATTGTCTGTTGAAACGGCGCATCCTTGTGTAATCTGTTATGAAAGTTGTGACAGTGTGGTATGTTGACGTCGACCAAAGTTATAAAAATGGTGGAGACTACGTGAGGGGAACTTATATAGGAGGTCGTTATTACTAAATGTGAAATTCTGTGCATGGCCCGCTTGTGGCTGAATAAACACTACACTGTCAGAAGTTTCATAACAGATAACACATGGATGCGCGGTTTCAACAGATAATGCGTAACAGATAACACTTCGGATATTGCCTGTTGTGTTTCAAAATGTTATGCATAATAAGCGTTAACCATCAGGAAGAGCCAAAAAGGCGCCAAAAAGCATCTGCTGATTTTTCCGACAGATAGATAGATAAATCTTCTTATTCGCCAAAAACTGATCATGGCTCACGCCAAATTTGTTCGGTATAGTCATGTATATAAATGAACACACACATAATAGGACATCATGACGATAAAGAATAAAGTCAGTAGATGCTTTCTTGGCTGTTTTTGGCTCTTCATAGCAAAGCTTGTTATGCATAACATTTCATGCATAACGTTTTCAAACACAGCAGTTAAAATCCCAAGTGTTATCTGTTAGTTCAGTTTAGTTCAGTTTATTCATAAAAATAAAAAACACCATTAACTGTTTATGGCCCCACCATAAGGCCTAACATAAGGCCTGGCAATGGGCGGGGCTTATTCTTTATTCAAAAACAACCACAGCAAACCAAAGAAACCACCACAAACCAAAGAAACCAAAGAAATAACAAACCAAAGAAATAAAAAAAGAAAGACAAAGCAGAGAAAAAAGAAGAAGAAAAGAAGAATGAAGACATAACAAACTGATAAGAAATATCCACTAATTTGCTTTTGCTGTCTATCAGGTCTCATTCCTGGCGACCAACCTTTCAAGAGTCAGAAGTGCCGCAAGGCTAGGGTGTACTCCTCCCACCCGGATCTGAAATTCCCATGCACTGCCGGAAGTCGAAGAAAACACCACGCTCCACCCACATCCACCTGGTAGTAGGCTTGTAATACCAAAACAAATATTCCTGAATGGGTGAGTCCTCCACGGGTGGGCGTTGCCCGTATAGCAGTTACGAGTTTTCGATGCGTAGAGTCGAGCGTACCATGCGATAAGGCTGCTTATCATTTGAGGCAGAT
The DNA here is from genome assembly GCA_030848855.1 of Branchinecta sandiegonensis. NCBI lineage: Eukaryota > Metazoa > Arthropoda > Branchiopoda > Anostraca > Branchinectidae > Branchinecta > Branchinecta sandiegonensis. Next base: position 11,730,040 of record JAUPMV010000021.1, on the reverse strand, counting down.
TTGAGGCGGCAAAGTTATTCTTCAGCGTGACAAAGTCAAATGACTTTGCCGCCTCAGATCTGTCTCAGATCAGAAGTGGAGCCTTATGGCATGGCGTCCTAGCTTTATGGTATGGCACGATCCAATTTAAGCAGTGAAAATTCATCGTTACTATACCGACGCAAAATTTTAGAAATTTCTCTTTGTTATATTATTTTCTGCTTACATTTGCAAACTGCCAGGTGGCAAAACATACTTTGTACTTGAGCCAGAGGCTGCAAGTGCCATACAAATACATCGAGTCTCCCCGCAAGTCTCGATGCCGTGTACAAACTTACGGAATATACACCACCATGGGACGAGCTGGCGGGCGAGATACAGCTGGACCTCGATTCAATGCTGAAGACATCTTGAACGTCATCTACAGTCAGCTTGTCATGCGGGTCGTCAACTTGGTCTTTTTCATCATCTGATTGAAAGATGTGGCGCTCGCTCGCTTTCCGCTCCAGATGGATGGGAATGGCAGAGGATGAAGATTCTAAAAGTAAGAAACAAATAAAATCATCAGTTACAGAAGTAAATAAAGCAAATTTAGAAAGGGCCTTTTATTATATCTACTGTCATGCCTAAGGCTTTGACGCAGCTTTTCGACACTTCCTTTTAACTAACTGTTTCTTCCTATTCGCAGTCAGCTTGGGCTGAAGAACTGTCACCGAATTACGGAACTACAAATCGCCGATACATTCCGCCGACAAGTACCAATCTTAGCTGGGAAGAAGAAGAAGAGACAGGTGGCTCCTAAACCAAAATGCAGAAGAATATCTACCCTTTTGACGACCCAATCAAACAGCAGCCATCTCCAGAACGAAATCACAGGACCAGCTTTAACTCCAACCAATTTTCAAAGAAGAAGTTCACAAAATCGGATATTTAAGGAAGAATCTTTAATTATTTTGCACAAGTTGACTTTCCAGCTTGAACGGCTTGAGCCTGAAGATGACCCTTGCCAAGAAGGGCCGAAATTTAGCTTTGATAAAATGTAGCTGACTGATCCGTTTTGCACCGTCAAATATGATTCGCAGTCACCTTGGGCTGAAGGAACATCTGTATCTTTCTACGTAGATGAACAAGATAGCGGAGGATGCAGTAGGTTGGTTGCCTTGTCTCGGATAAGAGTTTTGGAATAGTTTGAGATGCAGTGTTGTCAAACAACTGCAAGATCGAATTTCAGCTGGGACTTTCGTCGAAATCTTTTCCTTTGTTGTCACTTCAGCACCACAACGGCAACACATAGCAAATCGTGTTGGAACAGGCAAGGCGTGATGTCCAAATGGGTAAAGGATCTGACGGGTAACTTTTAGGACAATTTTCAACCTCAATGCTGCTGTTGAATGCAGAAAATGATACATGATGAAAAGATTAAAGCGGTGTAAAGGCCGAAAGTGGGTCTCATTTAATTCAGTGTGGAATTCCATACAAGCGTGACGGTACAACTATTTAATCTCTTTAACTTGAAAAATTGTATATATTGTTATGGAGACATCCCATAGCACTTTGCTCTGCAATAGTCCTCCTAGTTATTTCCTCCCTCTATCACCTGCTTTTCTATATATCTCTTCGGTTTTTATCACCATCATTAATTTCCCGGCATCGTGACAATAAGTCACTCGGTCTTTATACTCTAGCTGCAGTTAGCTGCTGTGCTAATCCAAGGTAAGGCTTTTATCTGTTTCATTCAAGGTATTTTGACTACGGAAGGAGTCCGTAGCTAAAACAGTTCTCTTTCATACACATGGTTCATGCAGGAGTTGTTTATATATTTAGTAAGGGACCCATTAGTGTTTTATCTTACACCTATATGATGTACACTCCTGTTAATGATTGGTCTTACAGGTAAATTGATATACGTTATGGTCCATCTCGGCTAGTAGGCCTCGGGCTTGATTGGATATGTGAACTCCAGCTCCAGCTCCAGGATGTGTGAACAGCTTGATTAGGGATTTCTGGATTGACTGCGGCTGAGCTATAGAATTCCCGGAGGCTTTCCCTTGTCTCTTATGGCCGGTTTCCTGACTGGTCCTGGGGCTAGTGGGCACCTACGGTGTCAGAATGTCTTCAGCCCACATGCCGAGGTTAAAAAGTTGGAGAACTAAGCAAATAAAAGAGGTTGAATACAGAAGATTCTCGTATCCTTATGTGTTAATGAGTTGTCAGCGGACATTGAATTTTTCGGCAAACTTTGCGTTATGTCAGGGGCAAGGCTCGTCAAGGCCGAAAAAGCGCTAAAATTCATGGGTAGAAAAAATGGAAATGGAAAAAGGTTGGGATTTTAGAAGCTTATAATTCCACACGAGAGCTAGGTACCTTATTAAAGGCAGAATAAGCAAGAGGGATCCTTTAAACTTAAAGACTGGACGTCGGTAATGAATAAATAAACTGTATTTGCGCGATCACAAAGACACAAGACGGAATAGGTACTAGGAAAAAGAAAAAAGGAAAAATAACAAACAACAGAGGTAGAAACTCATATGCCACTTGCAAAGTTGGGTCAGAGGGTGACTGTGGGAATTTGTCAACTCGCGGGTTTACTGTAATCCATTGTAAGCAACACTCACGAAAACTCACGGCACGAATGTTCATAAGCCCTTGGAGATCATGAAAATGTATTGTTTAGTCGTAAGTTTCTTTTGCACTTTGCGGTGATGGTGCACACTTTAAAGTTTAACTGAAAAGGGCAGTCTTGTTACCCCTCACTTATTCACTTAAAGAGGCTTGAAGACCCGATGAAAATGCGTTACTTCGTTGCTTGGCTATACACGAATAATCAGTTTTCAAATAGTGGAATTTCCCTGTCAGATTCGTGGTACTGCCTGTGCCGTATGGTTGACGAAAAAGATTTATGATTTTTTTTTGTTCAGGCACTTAGCAGTCTTCACCAAGCTTATCACCGCCCATTGAAAAGCCACATTTGTGTTCAGATTCAAATATTCTGCGTTATAGTAGAATTTGCTCTGTGGGGACAGCGGTAGATATTCTGAACCTCACTATTAGAGCAGATAGTGGAAAATAGAAAAAAATCTCTTATAATGCGAATAACTCATTGTGATCAGTTAAATGATACAAAATAAGTTTGCTATTCAGTTAAACTTTAAGGGGATTAGGAATTCATTTCTAAGCAATCATTAAGGCAGAAACGATCATGGGCCCTTGGAGATCATCAACAGTTATCGTTTGCTCAAAAGTAAAATTTGTGCTTTTCGGTTAAGATGAGTACTTCAAGGAAATCATTCCTAATCAATACCCTTGAGGCAAAAATGACCTTGGGGAGCATGGAAATCTATCGTTTAGTCAATCGTATTTTTTGCACTTTGCAGTTATGCTGTACACGGAACTAAATCGTAAGCAAAACCCTTGATGAAAAAATGAATATGAACCCTTGGGAATCATGAATACACTGTCAGAAGTTTCATAACAGATTGCGCATAACACTTTCAAGAATAACACCTTTTCACTGAGAAATAAAGTGTTATGACCAATTAAGTTTACACTACTTCGTGCCTAGATCTCCAACAACACCTTCAATTGGTAAAAATACTAACGGGAACGAAAGAAACATAACATATAACATCCCAAAGTGTTATCTGTTGAAACCGCGCATCCTGCTGTTGTCGTTATGTAACTTCTGACAGTGTAGTATTTTTACCTATTGAAGGTGTTGCTGGAGATCTGGGCACGAAATAGTATAAACTTAATTGGTCATAACACTTTTTTTCTAAGTGAAAAGGTGTTATTCTTGAAAGTGTTATGCGCAATCTGTTATGAAACTTCTGACAGTGTATGTATCAACTGCTCGAAAATATTTCTGTTTTGTCGGTCCTCCCTCCACTCCCCCACGACGGTCGGACCCGGGAAGTGACTATTTCTACGTTAGTTTGGTTGGGTCGCTAATATACCTACCAAGTTTCATCGTCCCAGCCCATCTGGAAGTACCCTAACTCGCGACCACCGGACTGACCGACAGAACAAAAATACTTTTGTTTTTTTTGCGGTTAACATGAGTACTTTAAGGAACCCCTTTGTGAGCAAAAGCAATGACGCAAAGATGATTATGGACACTATGGGCCCATGATGGATCATGAAGATACATATTTTGGAAAAAAGGGTCGCCGTCACTACCCCCACCCGTCGATTCACCCACCCGTCAATACACCCAATCAAAAAATCCAACTCCCCCCAAAGTCATCCGATCTATCACAGACTTGAACTGTGACATCTAAGACACGAGGTCTCTCCAAGTATAAAAGCTTCATTAAGATCCGATTCCCCGTTCAAAATTTGTAAATACGTCAATATTCCGGATTTCCCCCCCCCCCCCCTCCACTCCCCCCACGGAGGTCGGATCTTCCGACCACCGGGTCGGATTTCCAGGTTAGTTTGGTCGGGTCTTTAATATGCCTGCCAAGTTTCATCGTCCTAGCACATGTGTAAGCGCCTTAAGTCGGGATCACCGGAATTCTGGAACCCGCCCTTCAACTCCCCCCACAGTGCTCGGATCCGGTTCGATCTTGTCAACTATGTATCTAGGGCTTGTGCTTGTACTTCCCACCAAGTTCATCCCGATCCGTCCACTATGAACATGTCACAAGATTTCCGGTTCCACCCTCCAACTCCCCCCCCCCCCCCCAAAGTCACCGGATCCATTCCGGACTTGAAGGGAGACATCTGAGACAAGAGGTCTTTCCAAATATCAAGTTTCATTAAGATCCGATCACCTGTTCGAAACTTATGCATGCTGCTAAATTCCGTATTCCGCAGTCTCCCCTCCCCCCCTTCCATGGTCGGATCGGGCAGATGACTATTCTCAATTTGGTTTGGTCGGGTCCCTGATATACCTGCCAAGTTTCATCATCCTAGCATGTCTGGAAGTACCCTAACTTGAGGACAGTGGCATGACAGACAGACCGAAAAGTGATCGGTAAATGGCACTTGAGCGAAGCTAAAAGTGCCATAAAAACGGTAGCTCTTTTTTCTGCTGTTTTACTCTTGCATTCATCCTCTTTTTGATGCTTCTGATCAATCTTCCCCAAGCTATATTTATTAGTTTTCACCCTTATTTACATGGGACGGTCTCGTAACCTTCTTAATTACTCCCCTGCGACTCAGTCGCTTTCTGATACCGCGTTCAATGATAAAGGCCGCGCCAGGTCAGAGGTTGATTTTATAAATTGGGCGAATCGACGGATATTTTGGGTCTTGTGACGGGTAGGCGAACTTTCGGAAAAAGTGGGGTTTGTGACGGATTTTTTGGGCGAATCGACGGATTTTTTGGGTCTTGTGACGGGTAGATTAACTGTCGGAAAAAGTGGGGGTTGTGACGGATTTTTTGGGTCTTATGACGGGTGGGCGAATCGACGGGTGGGCGAATCGACGGATTTAGAAGTGGGTGAATCGACGCTTCGCGAAACCGAGGTTGGGCGAATCGACGGTATGCGAATCGACGGGTGGGTGAATCGACGGGTGGGTGAATCGACGGGTGGGTGAATCGACGGGTAGGTGAATCGACGGGTGGATGAATCAGCGGGTGGGCGAATCAGCGGGTGGACGAATCGACGTATATTTTGGGTCTTGTGACGGTTAGGCGAACTGTCGGAAAAAGTGGGGGATGTGACGTATTTTTTGGGTCTAATGACGGTTGGGCGAATCGACGGGTGGGCGAATAGACGGGTCCCCTCTCCCCAGTTATCAAGTTTCAAAAAGATCTGATGAACTGATCACCGGTTAGAAAAAGGTTTGGTGAAGAGTTGAGTAGCATCGATTTTCGTGAGATTATGGACATGAAAGATGACGCTTCTGGTGCATTTGATCGCATGATGGGGATCGTACAGCCAATTTATGATAAGACTTGCCCAGTGAAATTCTTGAAACCAGATAAGGGTGAGCCCAGGAAACCCTGGATAACTACGGAAATTCTTGAAGCGTCAGATTTAAGAAATCAAGTTTATGTGGGTTATTTAAATAGTTAGTGTGCTAAGAAACTGGAAGAATTCAAAACAATACGCAATAAATTGAAATCGAAAGTTGTGCATGTCTCAAGTTCACGGATTTTCTCTCCCTCCATTCTTCCCCTTCCAGGATGGTAGATCTGGAAAGTGACTGATTCCAAGTCAATCTTATCGGGTCATCGTCCTAGCACATATCGAAATGCCTTAACTCGCCATCACCGGAGTTCTGTTGCTATTATGGCGTAGATTACTCCAAGTGTCCGAATGCTTCCTTTTACCTGTTTCCTGACTAATAATATGTGAAATTATACCAAATCTATGACCTCCCTCCAACTCCCCCCACAGTGCCCGGATCCAATCCGGATCCGATCACCCATTCGAAACATACATCAAGATTCCAAATTCCCCCTCCCTCTACTCCCCCCACAATGGCTGGATCGGGAAAACAAGTGTTCTTAAGTAAATTTGGTCGAGTCTCTGAAAAGCTTGCCAATTTTCATCGTCCTAGCACATCTCGATGTACCTTAACTCCAGATCACCGGAACTCCGACCCACCCTCCAACTCCCCTCATAGTGTACGGATCCTGTAAGGTCTTGTCAACTAAGCCTCTAGGGCCTAAGGATTTACGCCCCCCCTCCTAACCCCCCCCCCCCCCCCTGAAAGTCACCGGATCCGGTCCGGACTTGAAATGTGACATTTGAGACACAAAGCCTTGCCAAAGATCAAGTTTCATTAAGATCCGATCCCGCCTTCAGATGTTGCACATACCTCAAGATTCCGGATCCCCCCTCCCTCCACTCCCCCACGATGGTCGAATCGGGGAAGTGACTATTTCTAAGTTACTTTTGTCAGGTCGCTAATATACCTACCAAGTTTTATCGTTCTAGCACATCTGGAAGAAACTCGCGAAACACAACGTAAATGACAATACTTAAAAAAATTTACAGGTGTTCTCTGTAGTTGGTACAGTGGAGGTGTGCTTGCTTGAAAAGTTACTTAAATTTGGATAGTGTAGTTTTGGGCTAAATGATAGAATAAAGGTCCAAAATACCTATTTAGGGTGTTTTCATTGGCCCTTAATTATCTACTTTCGCTAACTGGTAGCTGACTTTAGTCACAGCAAGTGCATGAAAATTGCACTGTCCAAAGTCGACAAACGTTCAAATAAGCATACCTCTACTATAGTCGTGTGAGCACTTATAATTTTGTTTTCCATGATATTAGTTGTATTGACCAAGTGTGGTTGTGGTAATGAGAGTTTGAGCCATTTTATGGCGGAGTGCAGAGCAGGGAATTACAGATATTAAATCACTTGGAAGGTTCCTCCGGATAGGTATGGCCCACAGAGAAATTTATTCGTCTCTTCAGGTGGGGTTCTTTGTTTTTTCCGTATTGCGATGGCCCTAGTTGGCTTTTTTATGCAATCTATCTATCTATCTATATATAATACTGTACTAGTTCTTTCTAATGTTTGTTATTACCATTGTGTAACACCTTTTTCTTACGGTTTAAATGTTGTATTTAAAGATCGCAATGGGCCAAGATATGGAACTGTTTGTTTACTTATCGCGCCAATACATGTCCAAGTAGACAACCAATCAAGAAATTGACAAGACACCTCTCAATGCACAACCTCTGTACCTTAAATGACTTTGAGAAAACCCAACAAGATAACATGAGATTAAAGTATGATTGTTGACGATCTTAATTAGTCTTCGTCAAGATGTCGCTGACAGTGCTACTAATAATCGCCGGTTTCGCCGGGGGGATCGCTGCCCAGAATTGCGACCTCGCATTGGTGGAGGAGGTTCGAAGCTACCGATCAATCGCTGAACTTTTCTTAGAAACAGCAACCAATGGCGGCTTTAAGGGAAAGACCTTCGAAAGAACGGCGGAATTTGTGGACAAATTCCAGCACCGGCTGCTCGGGTCAAAAAATCTGGAGGACTCTATTGACTGGTTGGTGAATGACTTTCAGTCAAACTACCCGTTTAATGTGGTAACGAAAGAGGAAGTACCAGATATCCCTCAATGGGTAAGGTAAGATATTTTCCTTTTGCTAACCACAGTAACAGTTACCCCCCCCCCCCCCCACGATGGTCGAATCGTGAAAGTGACTATTTCCAAGTTAATCTGGTCGAGTCCCTGCTACAAATTTCATCGTCCTAGCACATCTGGAAGTAACCTAACTCGTAACGGTGGGACCGAACATCTGACAGAAAGACCAACGCACTTGGCCGGAAAAGCTGCGTCGATTGAAATTGCGCTAAATTTCCATCTAAATTCCGAAAGAGAGACCGACGGAATTGCGATGGGAATATGGCACTTGGCCCGAAAAGCTGGCCCGATTGAAAGTGCGCTAAATTTCCATCTACCCCCATTCAACTCCCCACGCCTCGCAATCCTGGGACCGAACGTCCGACATAGAGACCAACCAAATTGCGATCGGTATATGGCACTTGGCCAAAAAAGCTGCAACAACTGAAAATGCGCCAAATTACGATCTACCGCCATTCAACTCCTCCCGCCAAGGTCGGACTCGATCAAGACATTCAACATTCCACAACAAGTTTAGTCCAACATTTTGAATGTGCAAAAGCCAGGCTTCACTTTCCAAGGTACCAGATAACGGGGTATTCTGCACAGTCACGCCGACGTTTTCGAACACCATTTAATTTCACCGCTGTCAGAGATGGGCTTATCCGATCCCGAAAGGATTCGAATCCCGATCCTGGGCTAGATACGATCCGATTCTGAATCCGAATCCACCTTTTCATCCTGAAGATTCGAATCTAGAGTCGAATCCGACCTTAACAAAAATCAAATCATGTAGGCTACATACGTTTAAAATCAGAGGTGACAAAAAACACTTTTATCTAATTTAATCAGATAACGTGGTAGATTACTGAGGATGGTAGGCGGTGGAGATAAAAAGGTTGATTGCCTAAGCCCACTGTGTCAGAATCGGGAAAACGGAAACTTGAAGGATGTAGACTAGGAATTTTATCGGATCCGTAGAACTTAGGGTTTGGAATCCAAGACATAATCCGAATCCAGCCTGAGAAGCAGAAGATTCAAATCCGGCCAAAAGGACAAATCCTGGATTCGAATCCGAATCCGATCCGCCCATCTCTGGCCGTTGTACAATATTTCTTAGATGCCCTTTTGTAACTCTTTTGCCGCCCAATCCCAGGTGCCAACCTCCCTACCTCCCCCACTTGCGTAGGGCTTGTGTCTCTCGAAGCTGTTACTTCTACGGAACCTCTACAGATCAAGATCTCGGTATCCGAGGGGTCCAGAAGTACAGACTTCAAGGCGTTTAGGTCTGGCTTTCGGATAAATTTCAATAAGAACGGAATGTAGATTCCGGATGGAAATTCAAGTTTGGCCTAAATCTGACGGTCCGTCCGAGCGACTAGTACGCCCACCTCCTAAACTGACGAATCAAAATTACAGGGGCGAAGAGTCAGCGACAGTACTCCAGCCTATCACGAAGAAGATGTCAATCCTAGCTCTTGGGACTAGCGTTGGCACACCCCTGCCAGATGGCATCACCGCCGAGGCCGTCGTTGTAACCAGCTTTGATGAGCTGAGAGCACTAGGAGAGGAGAAGGTTGGTCGAGTTATCCTTTCTGCATTTCTTGGGTCGTTTTGGTAATAATAATACTATAATTGCACCAAAAAGGTTTTCGCTTCTATAACAAATCAAACTTATAACAAATAAAATCTAAGAAAATAAAACCTCTATAACAAATCAATAGTAGTCCTGAATCCGCGTAGCTCTTTTAACCCGAAAAATGGGGGGATTTTATCTGTTCGCCTCAAAGATCCTCCCACACTCCAGCTTAAACCATTGCCGTTAAAAAAAAAAATTGTCTTCAGCCAGATTCCATTTTTTTCTGTCATGTAAATTTCGAGAGTAAGTCCTGGAACTTGGCTTCAGATTTGGACTCTTTCCTCATTATCAATATCTTTTCCCTTTGCCAGCATATCTTGTGCCTCAAAAAGTTTAATAAAGAACTGACAGCCACAAATTTATTCCCTTGCTCTAGTCGGGATCGATTAAAAAGAGGCACGGTACGGAACGGCATGGCGCAGGAGGCACGCGTAACAAAAAGAGATTTGCAAGTAGTAGAAATAGACAAGTCAGTGAGATTTCGTAACTCCAGAGCTTAAAAGAAGTCACGTTAGAACATTGTTCCTGCCCCTCAATCTGAAGCCTGAAAGGGCCCTTTTAGTTTTCGTGCCTCTTTTTAGTACTCATGCCTCCTACACTATATAGTGACGTGCCGTGCCTCTTTTTAGACGATCCCGCTCTAGTCCACCAAACCAGTTGCACAAAAAGTGTTGTTCCCGTCCTCACTACACTGTCAGAAGTTTCATAACAGATTGCGCATGACACTTTCAAGAATAACACCTTTTCAATTAGAAAAAAAGTGTTATGACCAATTAAGTTTAAACTATTTCGTGCCCAGATCTCCAACAACACCTTCAATAGGTAAAAATACTACACTGTCAGAAGTTACATGACGACAATAGCAGGATGCGCGGTTTCAACAGATAACACTTTGGGATGTTATATGTTATGCTTCTTTCGTTCCCGTTAGTATGAAGGTGTTAGTAAAAGGTGTTATTCTTGAAAGTATTATGCGCAATCTGTTATGAAACTTCTGACAGTGTAGTTGCATACCGTTGTCTTTTAACTTTGATCCCAAAATTAGTTCCCTGATCCAATTAGTTTCCTTCCATTACTTAAATCAAGAACTAATAATAGTACTATGTAGTAGAACATCCGTCTCCCCCTTCTCGAAATTCAACGTGGCTCCTATTATGAAATTCACGACCCGTATGAGGTCTACCACTGTCCCTGAAACTTCTGCGTTCTCACGTCTCTGCAGCGTTTTGCAGAGCACCCACTCAGTATTTACGGAACTCGATCGCAGATTTTTACTATCGGCATTCATATCATTTATCAATTCTTCTTTACATCAAGATTTCCCGAAATGTCGTTCCTTTGAAACACCAGTGTCTCCCCTTGGTGACATGCGAAAAAAAAATAGGCGACCCCCCCCCCCCGGTACAAAAAAAAACTGACGCCCCCCCCTCCCCGCCTATGCAAATATATAGGAAATTATACAATCTTCTTAAAAATGCAGTTTTGACCGCAAGCACTTACGGATCCTCTGTAGACACGAGAGTTAAATGTAAGCGCATGCCGGCGGCTCGCTAGCCACTCCCCTCTGTAGGCTACATACTTTTCATTCAAATATATTGCATTTCATTAACACTATGTGTAGGTGGTGCTGGTGGTCGGGTAGTGGTGGTACCAGGGTTTTTTCTCCGGTGGGTCGCCGGGTGGGATGGGGGGTAGCCGGAATCCCTCCCCTTGTTTTAAGGTCGAGGAATAATTTACTTGTGTCACCTAACATTTTTTCTAATCCGAATGACCTCAAACTACCTCAAAGAAAAGGTGGGTTTTAGAAACAAAAACTAAAGGTTGGCCTGGGGAACTGGTATTTTCGAGGCGGTCCAAAATCTTTCTTTTTCTAAATGAAAATTGTCACAAGTTCAATACGCGAACTATCATTTTATATTGTATTAATGTTATTTTCGTTTACAAACAGATATGACAGACTCAGTAAAAAATTGGATCGCCTTGTATAATAAGTGATCGACTAAATAGAGGCACCGCACGGCACAGGAGGCACGAGTAATAAAAGGAGATTAGCAAGTGGTAGAAAAGTAAGTGAGAGTTCGTACCTCCAGAGCCTAAAAGAAGGCACGTTAGAACATTTTTCATGCCGTCATCCTGAAGCCTAAAAGGGCCCTTTTAGTTTGAGTGCCTCTTTTTGGGATCGACTAAAACCAGGAAGGGAAGGGAACGCGAGAAAAGCAGGAAGGCATACTAAAACCGGGAAGGGCATACTAAAACGAGGAAGGGCATACTAAAAACGAGGAAGGAATTCAAGGCTGCGAAAAAATGGAACGCTGCACCGTTCCCTTCCTCTGTTTAGTATTCTTCGAGGGGTTGGCAACTTTTCAAGCTCAAAATTCACCATCCCTTCCTCGTTTTAGTATCCTGACTTGGGTTCAGTGAGGGGTCAGCAACTATCAAAATTGTAATTCACCTTTTCATTTCTAGTTCAGGCGGATACAAAAACGAAGGATACTACAGGATATTAATACGAGGAAGGGATGGTGAACTTTGAATTTGGAAAGTTGCCGACCCATCAAAGAATACAGAACAGAGGAAGGGAACGGTGCGGCTTTCCAGTTTTGAATTCTGGCGACAGCCTTCCCTTCCTGGTTTTAGTCGATCCCCCTCTTTTTAGTATTCTTGCCTCCTACAATATGTCGTGCCGTGCCGTGCCTCTTTTTAGTCGATCCCGTATAATAATTGAAAACACCAGCGTTCATCTCCTTCCAGGTTAGGGGCAAGATCGTCGTCTACAACCAGGGATTCACCAGCTATGGTGAAATGGGCAAGTACCGTCGTTCAGGAGCTTCTGAGGCATCCCGTCTTGGAGCAGTAGCAGCCATGGTTGAGTCTCTCGCCTCTTTCTCCCTCAACACTCCCCACACTGGACATCAGATTTACGACGCTGACGTGCTCCCAATTCCGGCGATTTCGATCACTAGAGAAGATGCGGAAATGCTGAGGAGGATAGCCTTGAGGGGTAAGGCCAAGAATTATCCCTTCTAGTCTATTCCTATTCCTTATAGTTGTTCCATTATTCAAGCTTCAAGCTCCTTTCAGTAAATATACAGCTTAAGCAAATAACTTAAGCTCCCTGCCAAGCTCCATCCCCGATGAAAAATTTATCTCAAAATAGTACTATGAAGTAGTACGAAAAAGTTGCATGCAGTACTAACGATGCTACTACATGCTTCTACTTCAAGACTACCGTGTTACTGCATACTACTATATGGTACTATTAGCAAGACTGGATGTTACTATGGCAAGACAGGATGCTACTGGATACTACTACATAAGATTGGACCAGTCTCAGGCACATTAAATGATAGTATTCTTTGCTATTATGCTACTGGATACTACTACATAAGATTGGACCAGTCTCAGGCACATTAAATGATTGTATTCTTTGCTATTACATGGTATTACATGCAACGTTTTCGCACTACTACCATACTACTACGCAGGCTACAAATTTTTCATCGGGTCACTCTTCGTGGATTCATGCTTCGCGGTAGCTGTCCTGTGCAGCTGCCTCCGTCAGATATAGCCATTGGTGTCCCATCGTCTCCCATACTCCATAAAGCCTCCGGTTTGTTGGAAGTCTGCCTTGACCGTCAGAAGTCTTCAGCGAATTCTCAGTTCCGTTTCGTCTTAGGGCACTTTCGACAGCGGTTTCCATAATTTAACTGCGTGTTGATAATTCTGGACGAATACAAAAGACTTTGTCTGCTGCTCTTTGGAGAAGCACTATAAAGCATGAAAACTAGTTCGATCGGCTCTTTCCACTTGGAGATAGGGACAAATCTTAAAATGCATCAACCTTGAAGAAATATTTCTACACTGTCAGAAGTTTCATAACAGATAACACGAGGATGCGAGGTTTCAACAGATATGCGTTTATCTGTTGTGTTCGAAAACGTTATGCATGAAACGTTATGCATAACAAGCTTTGTTAGGAAGAGCCAAAAAAGTATCTACTGACTTTATTTTGAAAAATTCATGGAAATTTATTCTTTATACTGGAAATTTATTCTGACTTTATGTCGGAAAACTCAGCAGATAATTTGTGGCGGTTTTTCGGTTCTTCCTGATGGTAACGCTATGCATAACATTTTGAAACACAGTAGATAACATACGAAGTGTTATCTGTTACGCACTATCTGCTGAAACCACCCATCCTCGTGTTATCTGTTATGAAACTTCTGACAGTGCACTAATGTTTTTTTAGCGAGTTAGGATAAATCCTTCGAACTTCAGTTGGGATAAGATCACCTTTGATTAAACGCCTAACATTTCAGGAGAGTCAATCGTTATCAACATCAAATCCGAAGCCCAAAACCTTCCAAACACAGTATCAAACAACCTCATTGCGGACTACAACGGTGCCGTTTATCCTGACAAGTACGTTGTCGTCTCCGGTCATATTGACAACTGGGACGTCGGTCAAGGCGCACTTGACGACGCTGCCGGTGCCTTCATCGGTGCTGTAGCTGTCGATCTTATCAATACCTCAGACGTCCCACGACCGAAAAGGACCATCCGAAATATTTTCTGGACGGGAGAGGAGTTCGGCCTCTACGGCGTCAGGCACTACTTCGCCGAACATCAGTTCGAGCTCGAAAAGTTTACCTTCGTAATGGAGTCGGACGAAGGTACCGGAACTCCGCAGGGAATGTACTACGGTGGCGACGTCGGGATCGGAGGCTGTATTTTCCAGGAGATCGTCAACATGTTCGAATCCATCAACGCGACTTCGACATACTGGAGCGACATCATCAGTTCCGACGTTTCGGTGTTTAGCGATGCAGGAATACCGGGCGCTGGTTTGATCTCGGATGAAAGCAAATACTTTCACTATCACCACACAAATGCCGACATGATGACAGCAGAAGACACGAAAGACTTGGACAAGATCCTGGCGCTCTGGGCTACCACAGCATATATCGTCGCAGATTTGTCCATTGACTTCCCTCCTTATGTTAGATAGACCTTTGATGTCTGTTTAGTAACAAATAAAGACTTTTTACATGTAACACGAAAAGAAACTTTGACACGATACATCACCTTCTTCAAAGACAACCTTTACCTGGTCAGCCCGCCTACTAATTCCTTCCAACATTATTTAAAATCTTCCGTTCCCCTACTACGTCAAGAAGCACAAACATAAGTTTTGAATCTGTAAATTATTCCTCTTCTTCACCGTCTGATACAGCTTTTGTCGGAGATTCTGAACTAAGCCAGCGTAAAACTGTGGGATATCCAAAGAAATAATGTCAGTTAACCGTTATTCGTTATAACTTTGATTTGTTATAGAAGCGAAAGCCTTTTTGGTGCAATTATAGTATTATTATTACCAAAGCGACCCAAGAAATGCAGAAAGGATAAATCGACCAACCTTGTCCTCTCCTAGTGCTCTCAGCTCATCAAAGCTGGTTACAACGACGGCCTCGGCGGTGATGCCATCTGGCAGGGGGCTCTCAGGTATCGAAGTATCCAAATTAAGCCTGGCTCAAGGCTATAAAAAGCCTAAATATGTTTTCACAACTTATTTATTCACAAACTGGTTTGAATAAATGTGAACAACATATCACTCGCTCCAGATAATAGTAATAACAATCCATTAGAGCACTGCAAAAAAATCTTGCAGTCTTTCCTACTGGGATTAATCTTGCCTCTACTGAGATAAGATTATCTCTAGTTCAGATTAATCTTATCCCAGTAGAGATAAGCTTAATTCCAGTAGCAAATACTGCAGTTAACTTTAATCCTTACTCGAAGAAACTTTTTACAGTGGCGACACCCAGTTGCCGCCACTGCGATGTCCATACACAGCTTGGTTCAACACTAGCTCAGGATATTAATGCGATAAGTTTTATAATAATAATGCCTTATTATTAAGTTTAATAAATAATAATGTAATAATAATAATAATAATATAAGCCCAAGCTGGCAGCGAACCATATTTGATACGGCGCTAAACCGGACAAGTCTTACTTGTGTTGTAAGGATGGGCGAGTGGTAGGCGAGATTGAAGCTAAGGTTGCTCGGGTGCGGGATGAAGACATTCTGACACCGTAGGTGCCCACTAGCCCTAGGAACAGCCAGGAAACCAGAGATAAGAAAAAAGGGAAAGTCTCAGGAAATAATATTGTTCAGCCGCAGTCAATCCAGAAATCCCTAATCAAGCTGGTTCACACATCCTAGCGAAGATGGAATTCACATGTCCAGTCAAGCCGAGATGGACCATAACGTATATCAATTTTCATTTACTGTGAACATCATGCAAATGTAAGATAAAACACTGATGGATGCCCTCACTAATTATATATTATAACTCTTACCATAAATTCTAATATGACAGAGAGGTCCTGCTCGGACCAAGGATGAAAGAGAGCTGTTTTGGCTACGGACTCCTTCCGCAACCAAAATAGTTTGAATGAAATGGAACAAAGCATGACCTTGGAGTGCACAGCAGCTAACTGGAGCTGGGGGATAAAAACGTGTGACCTATATCACGATGCCGGACAATTAATGATGGTGATGAAAACCGAAGAGATATATAGAAAAGTAGGTAACAGAGGGAGGAAATAACTAGGAGGACTATTGCAGAGCAAAGTGCTATGGTATGTCTCCATATCACTTGTTCGTTTTCTTGTACAAGGATCTAAATAGCTTGGCGAATTCTCCGACAGTCCCAGTAACTTCATCTCCGCCTTCTGCGCTACGCTTATAGACAGGGGCGGTTCGAAGGGAGGGCGTGAGGGGGCGGCTAACCCCCCCCCCCCATGCTCAAGAGAATCTACTCTCAGTCGCACGCTTTGAGCTTGTCTGTATGACAGTCGTATGTTTTGAGGTTTTCAGAATGACATACAGGCAGTTACCAAATGTGAATTTCACCCACAAATCACATTTTTTAGTCGTATGGCTACGTATAAATTTCTATTCGCATGTTTTCAAATTAACAGCTGTGCGTTTTGAGTTTTCCAGAATGAAAGTCGTTTGTTTGAGCTTGTCAGAATGACATCAACCACGAATTTCGCCTGAAAAGACCCGTTTCTTGTCGAAGGGATTTCCTAGTCGTAAATTAGAGACATTCGTAAGTTTTGAGCTTGCCATATGAGGCAGTTAGATTGTATAGATATTTTCTATAAGTCATGAAGTTACCAAATATCCTGTGTTTTGATCTTGTTAGAATGACAGTCTTATGTTTCGAACTTGTCAGAGTGACATAAACACCATTACCAAATAGTGATTTTCTTTCTGTGGCGCTGATAACAGGCTGATTTTCGAAAATGTGGCCTGCGGCGCGACGTTTCAACATTGACCTATCTGGTTCGGTGCAAAAATCTTCTTCTCTTAAAAAGAAACAGGTTTATTTTTTTTAAATGGCTTGCGGAGTAAGGTTTGCACACAAATAAGCTTTCTAAGCACTGTTCGGCCTGATGATTGTACTATTTTTGTGTAGTCTAAATTCAAGTGTAAGCACTGCCACTTCCGGGAAAATATCCCTCTCCGTTGGCGAGTTATCGGTGCACAGACAAATATGTGATATCGTAGGCAGCTTTAAAATGTTTTGCAAAACTTTACCTGCTCCGTCTTTCATAGTAGCCTACTCGCTATCTGGTTGAATCGCCCTTAATTTAGGTGAGGTGTTAGGCCTAAGATTTCAGCCACCTTAAAACTAGCAATGCCAGAAAATGGTCGGATTTGTCTTGGATACATACGGTAAAAGCTGCTGCTTCGGATCTAAGCCACGTTAAAATCAAAAGTTTGTATGGGAAGTAGTCGAATATTGCCGAATTAAGGCCGATTTAACAAATTTTCCTTGCGGCTCTTTCGTGATCCTACCCTATTTCTGTTTAGTTGAAGTGTGCATCATTTATGTGCGGTTTTAAACTTGAGATTTGGGGTCTAAGCTACATTAAAAGGTAGAAGTTGTAAAGGAGTAGTTGAATTTTGCTCGGACTGAAAAAATTTCGCCATCGGCGCTTACTTTAGTTTGTCTTGAGTACACTGTCATAAGTTTCGTAACAGATAACACTTCGGATCTTTTCTTTTGGTTTTGAAAAAGTTACGCATGAAACGTTATGTATAACAAGCTTTGTTAGGAAGAGCCAAAAAGTATCTACTGACTTTATTCCTTACGGTCATGATGTCGGAAAACTCAGCAGATACTTTTTGGCGGTTTTTCGGTTCTTCCTGATAGTAACGCTTATTATAAACAACATTCTGAAACACAACACTTAACATCCGATGTGTTATCTGTTACGCATTATCTGTTGAAACCGCGCATCCTCGTGTTATCTGTTATGAAACTTCTGACAGTGTAGATATGTCAGAAGCTGGTACCGAGGATTGTCTTTTCTCCAGTGAAATTTGATAACGGCATCGTTTAATTCCTGTTACTTACTTGTTTACTATTTTATTACTGCAATCGCATTTTCCGTAACATTTAGAACTTATAACGTTAATATTTCTTGATTTATTTAGATGGTGCTGTGTTTTTAGCCAGTCGTATAACTTGAAGTCCTCCTCCCCCCCCCCCATGCCCAAGCCCTTCGAATCGCCCTGACACTGCAGAGTTAACGTCATCTCAAGAACTTATGCTCGCCTACACATAACGGGATCGACTAAAAAGAGGCACGGCATGGCGCAGGAGGCACGAGTAATAAAAAGAGATTAGCAAGTAGTAGAAGTAGGCAAGTAAGTGAGATTTCGTAACTCCAGAGCCTGAAAGAAGTAACGTTAGAACATTGTTTCTGCCCCTCACTCTGAACCCTGAAAGGGCCCTTTTAGTTTTCGTGCCTCTTTTTAGTACTCCTGCCTCCTACACTATGTCGTGCCGTGCCTCTTTTTCGTCGATCCCGAGTTTAACGTCATCTCAAGGTCTTATGCTCGCCTACAGATGGGGAGGAAGAGCGAGTTCATTGACCTTTCTCTGTCAACAAAAATGAAGCTAGTTTCCTTTTGTTTTCCCCGATGAATCTCCGTCTCGCATCTTCGGGCAAAAACCGATAAACTACGCAGAACGAGACTGACCTTGAGCTGTTTCCGACTTGATATCATCTGCGAACGCCGAACTTGTTTTCCGATCTGTTTCCGGAGTGAAGAATTCATCAGTGCCACTGAGAACTTCCGTAACATCGGTGAGCTCTCTGCCGCTGCCATAGTGATGCGGCGTTTCGTGGAAAACCTAAAAGGAAACGAGAATTAGAAAGACACCCAACACGGACCTGCTCGAGAAAGGTTTTCCGTGACGCATTCGAAAAACTTGCAAGCTGCACCGTGCTCTTCCTCTGTTTGGTATCACGTGAGGGGTCAGCAACTTACATTTGTAAGAGTTCACCAGACAGGACTGGCACCCAACACGGACCTGCTCGAGAAAGGTTTTCCGTTTCTTCTGAACCCAGTCCTTCGCGACATCCTTTACAACAGAAAGGGAGAGGCCTCAAAGACAAGCTTCTGAACCGGTCCCTACCCTTCAACTAGTGTTTTGCCGACACGTGAAATACAAGAAGCTTTGTCCCCTCCTTTGTTTCCCTACGTAACAGAAATTAGTAGGTTTTTATGGCACTTGCAGCCTCTGGCTCAAGTGCCATATACCGATCACAATTCCGTCTGTCGGTCTGTCGGTCTGTCGGTCTGTCGGTCGGTCCGAGTTTTTTTGTCCCACATATCCGAGTTAGGGTACTTCCAGATGTGCTAGGACAATGAAACTTGGCAGGCATATCAGGGACCCGACCAAACTAACCTGGAAATAATCAGTTTCCCGATCCGACCATATGGGGGGGAGTGCGGGGCGCTGGAAACTTGCAAATTTAGTGCATTTTGTCACTTTTTTTCTGAGTTAGGGTACTTCTAGATGAGCTAGGACAATGAAACTTGGCAGGAATATCAGGGACCCGACCAAACGAACCTGGATATAATCAGTTTCCCGATCCGACCATATGCGGGGGAGTGGGGGCGCTCGAAACTTGAAAATTTAGGGCATTTTGTCTCACTTTTTCGAGTTAGGGTACTTCCAGATGAGCTAGGACAATGAAACTTGGCAGGAATATCAGGGACCTGACCAAAGTAACCTGGAAATAATAAGTTTCCCGATCCGACCATATGCGGGGGAGCTGGGGCGCTGGAAACTTGAAAATTTAGGGCATTTTGTCACACTTTTTCGAGTGAGGGTACTTCCAGATGAGCTAGGACAATGAAACTTGGCAGGAATATCACGGACCCGACCAAACTAACCTGGAAATAATCAGTTTCCCGATCCGACCATATGGGGGGGAGTGCGGGGCGCTGGAAACTTGAAAATTTAGGGCATTTTGTCACACTTTTTCGAGTTAGGGTACTTCCAGTTGTGCTAGGACCATGAAACTTGGCAGGCATATCAGAGACCCGACCAAACAAAATTAGGAATAATCAGTTTTCTGATCCGACCATTTTGGGGGGGGTGGTGGAGGGCAGGGGAATCCGGGAAACTGAGAAGTGTGTAACTTTCGAACGGATGATCGGATTGTAATGAAACTTCATAACTGAAGAGAATATATATCTGTAATGTCCCGATTAAAGTCTTGACCGGATTCGGTAGCCAGGGGGGAGTTGGGGGGTGGGGAGACCGGAAATTTCAAGAAACGGTTAGAATGGAGGGATCGGAGTGAAACTTGCTGGGAAGAACAAGCATCTGCTCTAGATAAGTCCTTTAGACCATTGTACTGGATCCGGACACTTATGGGGGGGGGGGGGGCGGAATTCCGGTGATGGTGGTTTTTTGGATTTTCACGATGAAACTTGGCAGGCATATCAGGGACCCAATCAAACTGACTTCAAAATAAAAATATTGTCGATCAGATAATGGTGGGGGAGTGGAGGGAGGGGAATCCGCAGGGGAATCCGGGAAATTGAGAAGTGTGTAACTTTCGAACGGATGATCGGATTGTAATGAAACTTCATAACTGAACAGAATATATATCTGTAATGTCCCGTTTAAAGTCTTGACCGGATTCGGTAGCCAGGGGGGAGTTGGGGGGGGGGGAGACCGGAAATTTCAAGAAACGGTTAGAATGGAGGGATCGGAGTGAAACTTGCTGGGAAGAACAAGCATCTGCTCTAGATAAGTCCTTTAGGCCATTGTACTCAATCCGGACACTTATGGGGGGGGGGTCCCGGAATTCCGGTGATGGTGGTTTTGGGGATTTTCACGATGAAACTTGGCAGGCATATCAGGGACCCAATCAAACTGACTTCAAAATAAAAATTTTGTCGATCAGATAATGGTGGGGGGAGTGGAGGGAGGGGAATCCGAAATTTTCAGTCATGCGTAATTTTGGAATGGTTGATCGGATTCGAGTGAAATTTAAGAATTCAACAGAGGACATTTCTCCGATGATTTTTTATGGCACTTGCAGCCTCTGGCTCAAGTGCCATATACCGATCACAATTCCGTCTGTCGGTCTGTCGGTCTGTCGGTCTGTCGGTCGGTCCGAGTTTTTTTGTCCCACATATCCGAGTTAGGGTACTTCCAGATGTGCTAGGACAATGAAACTTGGCAGGCATATCAGGGACCCGACCAAACTAACCTGGAAATAATCAGTTTCCCGATCCGACCATATGGGGGGGAGTGCGGGGCGCTGGAAACTTGCAAATTTAGGGCATTTTGTCACTTTTTTTCTGAGTTGGGGTATTTCTAGATGAGCTAGGACAATGAAACTTGGCAGGAATATCAGGGACCCGACCAAACGAACCCGGAAATAATCAGTTTCCCGATCCGACCATATGCGGGGGAGTGGGGGCGCTCGAAACTTGAAAATTTAGGCCATTTTGTCACACTTTTTCGAGTGAGGGTACTTCCAGATGAGCTAGGACAATGAAACTTGGCAGGAATATCACGGACCCGACCAAACTAACCTGGAAATAATCAGTTTCCCGATCCGACCATATGGGGGGGAGTGCGGGGCGCTGGAAACTTGAAAATTTAGGGCATTTTGTCACACTTTTTCGAGTTAGGGTACTTCCAGTTGTGCTAGGACCATGAAACTTGGCAGGCATATCAGAGACCCGACCAAACAAAATTAGGAATAATCAGTTTTCTGATCCGACCATTTTGGGGGGGGGGGGGGTGGAGGGCAGGGGAATCCGGGAAACTGAGAAGTGTGTAACTTTCGAACGGATGATCGGATTGTAATGAAACTTCATAACTGAAGAGAATATATATCTGTAATGTCCCGTTTAAAGTCTTGACCGGATTCGGTAGCCAGGGGGGAGTTGGGGGGGGGAGACCGGAAATTTCAAGAAACGGTTAGAATGGAGGGATCGGAGTGAAACTTGCTGGGAAGAACAAGCATCTGCTCTAGATAAGTCCTTTAGACCATTGTACTGGATCCGGACACTTATGGGGGGGGGGGCCGGAATTCCGGTGATGGTGGTTTTTTGGATTTTCACGATGAAACTTGGCAGGCATATCAGGGACCCAATTAAACTGACTTCAAAATAAAAATATTGTCGATCAGATAATGGTGGGGGAGTGGAGGGAGGGGAATCCGCAGGGGAATCCGGGAAATTGAGAAGTGTGTAACTTTCGAACGGATGATCGGATTGTAATGAAACTTCATAACTGAACAGAATATATATCTGTAATGTCCCGTTTAAAGTCTTGACCGGATTCGGTAGCCAGGGGGGAGTTGGGGGGGGGGGAGACCGGAAATTTCAAGAAACGGTTAGAATGGAGGGATCGGAGTGAAACTTGCTGGGAAGAACAAGCATCTGCTCTAGATAAGTTCTTTAGGCCATTGTACTTGATCCGGACACTTATGGGGGGGGGTCACGGAATTCCGGTGATTGTGGTTTTGGGGATTTTCACGATGAAACTTGGCAGGCATATCAGGGACCCAATCAAACTGACTTCAAACTAAAAATTTTGTCGATCAGATAATGGTGGGGGGAGTGGAGGGAGGGGAATCCGAAATTTTCAGTCATGCGTAATTTTGGAATGGTTGATCGGATTCGAGTGAAATTTAAGAATTCAACAGAGGACATTTCTCCGATGATTTTTTTCATATCCGGACCGGATCCGGCAACTATTGGGGGGGGGGGGAAATACGTGCCCCGTTTAGAATGGAGGGATCGGGATGGAACTTTGTGGGAAGAACAAACAGATGCTCTAGGTAAGTCATTTGCTGAATCGGATTGGCTACGTGCACCGCGGGGGAGCTGGGTGGGGTGGGGGGGGGGGGGGGGTGGACCGGAAATCTCGAGAAACGGTTAGAATGATGGTATCGGAGTGAAACTTGCTGGGAAGAACAAACATCTGGATAAATCTTTTACATAATTTGACTGGATCCGGACACTTGAAGGGGGGGGAGGGGTCTCCCGGAATTCCGTTTTTGGGGGATTTTCACGACGAAACTTGGAAGGCATATCAGGGACCCGGTCAAACTGACTTGGAATAAAAAAAAAATCCTCGATATGATAATCTTGGGGGGGGGAGCTGAGGGAGGGGAATCCGGAATATTGAGTCATGCGTAACTTTGGAACGGGTGATCGGATTCGAGTGAAATTTAATAATTAAACAGAGGACATTTTTCTCTTGTGACATTTTTCATTTCCGGACCGAATCCGGCAATTATCGGGGGGAGGGCGGAAAATACTTGACCCGCTTATACTGGTGTGATCTGGATCGAACTTCCTGGGAATGACAAACAGATGCTCTGGATTAATCATTTACAGAACAGGATTGGCTCCGGTTATTATGGGTGGAGTTGGAGGAGGGGGAGGGGGGTCTGGGATTCCGGTGATCGCGCGTTAAGGTACTTCCTGATGTGCTAGGACGATGAAACTTCGCTGGAATATTGGAGACTCAACAACATTTGCTTAGAAATTGCTACTTCCCAAATCCGATTATTCCTTAAAGTACCAATCTTGACCGCAAAGTAAAAAAAATACTTTTAAGCAATATATGATTTCGTGATGCCCATCAGCCCATTAGCAGTTTTGCCTCAAGGGTTTTGCTTACAAATGAAGTTCCAGCTCCCTTATAGCGCGCATCTCAACCGTAAAGTCGAAACTTACTCTTGATCAATCAAATCATCTTGACACATGCAAGTGCCATATGAGCTTACAGCTCTTGTTAGTAGGTTTTACCCCTCGTTGTCTATTTTCCCAATCGTTACTTTTTATGGCACTTGCAGCCTCTGGCTCAAGTGCCATATACCGATCACAATTCCGTCTGTTGGTCTGTCGGTCTGTCGGTCGGTCCGAGTTTTTTTGTCCCACATATCCGAGTTAGGGTACTTCCAGATGTGCTAGGACAATGAAACTTGGCAGGCATATCAGGGACCCGACCAAACTAGCCTGGAAATAATCAGTTTCCCGATCCGACCATATGGGGGGGAGTGCGGGGCGCTGGAAACTTGCAAATTTAGGGCATTTTGTCACTTTTTTCTGAGTTAGGGTACTTCTAGATGAGCTAGGACAATGAAACTTGGCAGGAATATCAGGGACCCGACCAAACGAACCTGGAAATAATCAGTTTCCCGATCCGACCATATGCGGGGGAGTGGGGGCGCTCGAAACTTGAAAATTTAGGGCATTTTGTCACACTTTTTCGAGTTAGGGTACTTCCAGTTGTGCTAGGACCATGAAACTTGGCAGGCATATCAGAGACCCGACCAAACAAAATTAGGAATAATCAGTTTTCTGATCCGACCATTTTGGGGGGGGGGTGGAGGGCAGGGGAATCCGGGAAACTGAGAAGTGTGTAACTTTCGAACGGATGATCGGATTGTAATGAAACTTCATAACTGAAGAGAATATATATCTGTAATGTCCCGTTTAAAGTCTTGACCGGATTCGGTAGCCAGGGGGGAGTTGGGGGGGGGGAGACCGGAAATTTCAAGAAACGGTTAGAATGGAGGGATCGGAGTGAAACTTGCTGGGAAGAACAAGCATCTGCTCTAGATAAGTCCTTTAGACCATTGTACTGGATCCGGACACTTATGGGGGGGGGGGGCGGAATTCCGGTGATGGTGTTTTTATGGCACTTGCAGCCTCTGGCTCAAGTGCCATATACCGATCACAATTCCGTCTGTCGGTCTGTCGGTCTGTCGGTCGGTCCGAGTTTTTTTGTCCCACATATCCGAGTTAGGGTACTTCCAGATGTGCTAGGACAATGAAACTTGGCAGGCATATCAGGGACCCGACCAAACTAACCTGGAAATAATCAGTTTCCCGATCCGACCATACGGGGGGGAGTGCGGGGCGCTGGAAACTTGCAAATTTAGGGCATTTTGCCACTTTTTTCTGAGTTAGGGTACTTCTAGATGAGCTAGGACAATGAAACTTGGCAGGAATATCAGGGACCCGACCAAACGAACCTGGAAATAATCAGTTTCCCGATCCGACCATATGCGGGGGAGTGCGGGCGCTCGAAACTTGAAAATTTAGGGCATTTTGTCACACTTTTTCGAGTTAGGGTACTTCCAGATGAGCTAGGACTATGAAACTTGGCAGGAATATCAGGGACCTGACCAAAGGAACCTGGAAATAATAAGTTTCCCGATCCGACCACATGCGGGGGAGTTGGGGCGCTGGAAACTTGAAAATTTAGGGCATTTTGTCACACTTTTTCGAGTGAGGGTACTTCCAGATGAGCTAGGACAATGAAACTTGGCAGGAATATCACGGACCCGACCAAACTAACCTGGAAATAATCAGTTTCCCGATCCGACCATATGGGGGGGAGTGCGGGGCGCTGGAAACTTGAAAATTTAGGGCATTTTGTCACACTTTTTCGAGTTAGGGTACTTCCAGTTGTGCTAGGACCATGAAACTTGGCAGGCATATCAGAGACCCGACCAAACAAAATTAGGAATAATCAGTTTTCTGATCCGACCATTTTGGGGGGGGGGGTGGAGGGCAGGGGAATCCGGGAAACTGAGAAGTGTGTAACTTTCGAACGGATGATCGGATTGTAATGAAACTTCATAACTGAACAGAATATATATCTGTAATGTCCCGTTTAAAGTCTTGACCGGATTCGGTAGCCAGGGGGGAGTTGGGGGGGGGGGAGACCGGAAATTTCAAGAAACGGTTAGAATGGAGGGATCGGAGTGAAACTTGCTGGGAAGAACAAGCATCTGCTCTAGATAAGTCCTTTAGGCCATTGTACTTGATCCGGACACTTATGGGGGGGGGGGGGGGGTCCCGGAATTCCGGTGATGGTGGTTTTGGGGACTTTCACGATGAAACTTGGCAGGCATATCAGGGACCCAATCAAACTGACTTCAAAATAAAAATTTTGTCGATCAGATAATGGTGGGGGGAGTGGAGGGAGGGGAATCCGAAATTTTCAGTCATGCGTAATTTTAGAATGGTTGATCGGATTCGAGTGAAATTTAAGAATTCAACAGAGGACATTTCTCCGATGATTTTTTTCATATCCGGACCGGATCCGGCAACTATTGGGGGGGGGGAGGAATACGTGCCCCGTTTAGAATGGAGGGATCGGGATGGAACTTTGTGGGAAGAACAAACAGATGCTCTAGGTAAGTCATTTGCTGAATCGGATTGGCTACGTGCACCGTGGGGGAGCTGGGTAGGGTGGGGGGGGGGGGGGGGGGTGGACCGGAAATCTCGAGAAACGGTTAGAATGATGGTATCGGAGTGAAACTTGCTGGGAAGAACAAACATCTGGTCCATATAAATCTTTTACATAATTTGACTGGATCCGGACACTTGAGGGGGGGGGGGAGGAGGGGTATCCCGGAATTCTGTTTTTGGGGGATTTTCACGACGAAACTTGGAAGGCATATCAGGGACCCGGTCAAACTGACTTGGAATAAAAAAAAATCCTCGATATGAAAATCTTGGGGGGGGAGTTGAGGGAGGGGAATCCGGAATATTGAGTCATGCGTAACTTTGGAACGGGTGATCGGATTCGAGTGAAATTTAATAATTAAACAGAGGACATTTTTCTCTTGTGACCTTTTTTCATTTCCGGACCGAATCCGGCAATTATCGGGGGGAGGGCGGAAAATACTTGACCAGCTTAGACTGGTGTGATCTGGATCGAACTTCGTGGGAATGACAAACAGATGCTCTGGATTAATCATTTACAGAACAGGATTGGCTCCGGTTATTGTGGGTGGAGTTGGAGGAGGGGGAGGGGGGTCTGGGATTCCGGTGATCGCGCCTTAAGGTACTTCCAGATGTGCTAGGACGATGAAACTTCGCTGGAATATTGGAGACTCAACAACATTTGCTTAGAAATTGCTACTTCCCAAATCCGATTATTCCTTAAAGTACCAATCTTGACCGCAAAGTAAAAAAAATACTTTTAAGCAATATATGCATTTTCGTGATGCCCATCAGCCCATTAGCAGTTTTGCCTCAAGGTTTTTGCTTACAAATGAAGTTCCAGCTCCCTTATAGCGCGCATCTCAACCGCAAAGTCGAAACTTACTTTTGATCAATCAAATCATCTTGACACATGCAAGTGCCATATGAGCTTACAGCTCTTGTTTTGGATTTTCACGATGAAACTTGGCAGGCATATCAGGGACCCAATCAAACTGACTTCAAAATAAAAATATTGTTGATCAGATAATGGTGGGGGAGTGGAGGGAGGGCAATCCGCAGGGGAATCCGGGAAATTGAGAAGTGTGTAACTTTCGAACGGATGATCGGATTGTAATGAGACTTCATAACTGAACAGAATATTTATCTGTAATGTCCCGTTTAAAGTCTTGACCGGATTCGGTAGCCAGGGGGGAGTTGGGGGGGGGGAGACCGGAAATTTCAAGAAACGGTTAGAATGGAGGGATCGGAGTGAAACTTGCTGGGAAGAACAAGCATCTGCTCTAGATAAGTCCTTTAGGCCATTGTACTTGATCCGGACACTTATGGGGGGGGGGGGGTCCCGGAATTCCGGTGATGGTGGTTTTGGGGACTTTCACGATGAAACTTGGCAGGCATATCAGGGACCCAATCAAACTGACTTCAAAATAAAAATTTTGTCGATCAGATAATGGTGGGGGGAGTGGAGGGAGGGGAATCCGAAATTTTCAGTCATGCGTAATTTTAGAATGGTTGATCGGATTCGAGTGAAATTTAAGAATTCAACAGAGGACATTTCTCCGATGATTTTTTTCATATCCGGACCGGATCCGGCAACTATTGGGGGGGGGGGGGGGGAAATACGTGCCCCGTTTAGAATGGAGGGATCGGGATGGAACTTTGTGGGAAGAACAAACAGTTGCTCTAGGTAAGTCATTTGCTGAATCGGATTGGCTACGTGCACCGCGGTGGAGCTGGGTGGGGTGGGAGGGGGGTGGACCGGAAATCTCGAGAAACGGTTAGAATGATGGTATCGGAGTGAAACTTGCTGGGAAGAACAAACATCTGGTCCATATAAATCTTTTACATAATTTGACTGGATCTGGACACTTGAGGGGGGGGGAGGAGGGGTATCCCGGAAATCCGTTTTTGGGGGATTTTCACGACGAAACTTGGAAGGCATATCAGGGACCCGGTCAAACTGACTTGGAATAAAAAAAAATCCTCGATATGATAATCTTGGGGGGGGGGGGAGTTGAGGGAGGGGAATCCGGAATATTGAGTCATGCGTAACTTTGGAACGGGTGATCGGATTCGAGTGAAATTTAATAATTAAACAGAGGACATTTTTCTTTTGTGACCTTTTTCATTTCCGGACCGAATCCGGCAATTATCGGGGGGAGGGCGGAAAATACTTGACCCGCTTAGACTGGTGTGATCTGGATCGAACTTCGTGGGAATG
This sequence comes from Branchinecta sandiegonensis, assembly GCA_030848855.1. NCBI lineage: Eukaryota > Metazoa > Arthropoda > Branchiopoda > Anostraca > Branchinectidae > Branchinecta > Branchinecta sandiegonensis. Next base: position 11,701,574 of record JAUPMV010000021.1, on the reverse strand, counting down.
ACAAACAGATGCTCTGGATTAATCATTTACAGAACAGGATTGGCTCCGGTTATTGTGGGTGGAGTTGGAGGAGGGGGAGGGGGGTCTGGGATTCCGGTGATCGCGCGTTAAGGTACTTCCAGATGTGCTAGGACGATGAAACTTCGCTGGAATATTGGAGACTCAACAACATTTGCTTAGAAATTGCTACTTCCCAAATCCGATTATTCCTTAAAGTACCAATCTTGACCGCAAAGTAAAAAAAATACTTTTAAGCAATATATGCATTTTCGTGATGCCCATCAGCCCATTAGCAGTTTTGCCTCAAGGGTTTTGCTTACAAATGAAGTTCCAGCTCCCTTATAGCGCGCATCTCAACCGCAAAGTCGAAACTTACTCTTGATCAATCAAATCATCTTGACACATGCAAGTGCCATATGAGCTTACAGCTCTTGTTATATTGTTTGTTCTCAGTATTTTATATGAAATTCGACCACTTTCTAGTATATGTTGACTATTTTGGTTAGTTTTTATGGCACTTGCAGCCTCTGGCTCAAGTGCCATATACCGATCACAATTCCGTCTGTCGGTCTGTCGGTCTGTCGGTCGGTCCGAGTTTTTTGTCCCACATATCCGAGTTAGGGTACTTCCAGATGTGCTAGGACAATGAAACTTGGCAGTCATATCAGGGACCCGACCAAACTAACCTGGAAATAATCAGTTTCCCGATCCGGCCATATGGGGGGGGGAGTGCGGGGCGCTGGAAACTTGCAAATTTAGGGCATTTTGTCACTTTTTTCTGAGTTAGGGTACTTCTAGATGAGCTAGGACAATGAAACTTGGCAGGAATATCAGGGACCCGACCAAACGAACCTGGAAATAATCAGTTTCCCGATCCGACCATATGCGGGGGAGTGGGGGCGCTCGAAACTTGAAAATTTAGGGCATTTTGTCACACTTTTTCGAGTTAGGGTACTTCCAGATGAGCTAGGACAATGAAACTTGGCAGGAATATCAGGGACCTGACCAAAGTAACCTGGAAATAATAAGTTTCCCGATCCGACCATATGCGGGGGAGTTGAGGCGCTGGAAACTTGAAAATTTAGGGCATTTTGTCACACTTTTTCGAGTGAGGGTACTTCCAGATGAGCTAGGACAATGAAACTTGGCAGGAATATCACGGACCCGACCAAACTAACCTGGAAATAATCAGTTTCCCGATCCGACCATATGGGGGGGAGTGCGGGGCGCTGGAAACTTGAAAATTTAGGGCATTTTATCACACTTTTTCGAGTTAGGGTACTTCCAGTTGTGCTAGGACCATGAAACTTGGCAGGCATATCAGAGACCCGACCAAACAAAATTAGGAATAATCAGTTTTCTGATCCGACCATTTGGGGGGGGGGTGGAGGGCAGGGGAATCCGGGAAACTGAGAAGTGTGTAACTTTCGAACGGATGATCGGATTGTAATGAAACTTCATAACTGAAGAGAATATATATCTTTAATGTCCCGTTTAAAGTCTTGACCGGATTCGGTAGCCAGGGGGGAGTTGGGGGGGGGGGAGACCGGAAATTTCAAGAAACGGTTAGAATGGAGGGATAGGAGTGAAACTTGCTGGGAAGAACAAGCATCTGCTCTAGATCAGTCCTTTAGACCATTGTACTGGATCCGGACACTTATGGGGGGGGGGGGGGTCCCGGAATTCCGGTGATGGTGGTTTTTTGGATTTTCACGATGAAACTTGGCAGGCATATCAGGGACCCAATCAAACTGACTTCAAAATAAAAATATTGTCGATCAGATATTGGTGGGGGAGTGGAGGGAGGGGAATCCGCAGGGGAATCCGGGAAATTGAGAAGTGTGTAACTTTCGAACGGATGATCGGATTGTAATGAAACTTCATAACTGAACAGAATATATATCTGTTATGTCCCGTTTAAAGTCTTGACCGGATTCGGTAGCCAGGGGGGAGTTGGGGGGGGAGACCGGAAATTTCAAGAAACGGTTAGAATGGAGGGATCGGAGTGAAACTTGCTGGGAAGAACAAACATCTGGTCCATGTAAATCTTTTACATAATTTGACTGGATCCGGACACTTGAGGGGGGGGAGGAGGGGTATCCCGGAATTCCGTTTTTTGGGGGATTTTCACGACGAAACTTGGAAGGCATATCAGGGACTCGGTCAAACTGACTTGGAATAAAAAAAAATCCTCGATATGATAATCTTGGGGGGGGGGGAGTTGAGGGAGGGGAATCCGGAATATTGAGTCATGCGTAACTTTGGAACGGGTGATCGGATTCGAGTGAAATTTAATAATTAAACAGAGGACATTTTTCTCTTGTGACCTTTTTTCATTTCCGGACCGAATCCGGCAATTATCGGGGGGAGGGCGGAAAATACTTGACCCGCTTAGACTGGTGTGATCTGGATCGAACTTCGTGGGAATGACAAACAGATGCTCTGGATTAATCATTTACAGAACAGGATTGGCTCCGGTTATTGTGGGTGGAGTTGGAGGAGGGGGAGGGGGGTCTGGGATTCCGGTGATCGCGCGTTAAGGTACTTCCAGATGTGCTAGGACGATGAAACTTCGCTGGAATATTGGAGACTCAACAACATTTGCTTAGAAATTGCTACTTCCCAAATCCGATTATTCCTTAAAGTACCAATCTTGACCGCAAAGTAAAAAAAATACTTTTAAGCAATATATGCATTTTCGTGATGCCCATCAGCCCATTAGCAGTTTTGCCTCAAGGGTTTTGCTTACAAATGAAGTTCCAGCTCCCTTAGAGCGCGCATCTCAACCGCAAAGTCGAAACTTACTTTTGATCAATCAAATCATCTTGACACATGCAAGTGCCATATGAGCTTACAGCTCTTGTTAATGTACGTTGACTTTATCACCTGCTATTCGGCTGGTCCGTAATTGGTGTTGAAATAAAACTGAATTGAATTGAATTGAACGCAGACGCTTGGTAAAGAAAGTAAAGATATCCAGTTTTATAACTGAAATCCAGCATGCTCCTGGACGTTACAAGGTGTCGAGATAGCAGATGATTAATAAATTTTGTTTATGTATATAGCAGTTAACCCGACGAAAAATCTCGAGAATTAGTCGTATGGAGTTGTGCGAAAAAGTAGCATGCAGTAGTAACTGTTGCAACTGCATGTTACTACACTATCAGAAGTTTCATAACAGATAACACAAGGATGCGCGGTTTCAACAGATATTGCGTAACAGATAACACTTCGGATGTTATCTGTTGTGTTTGAAAACGTTATGCATGAAATGTTACGCGTAACAAGCTTTGTGAGGAAGAGCCAAAAAAGCATCTACTGACTTTATTCCTTATCGTCATGATGTCGGAAAACTCAGCAGATACTTTTTGGCGGTTTTTCGGTTCTTCCTGATGGTAACGCTTATTGTGCATAACATTTTAAAACACAACAGATAACATCCGAAGTGTTATCTGTTACACATTATCTACTTGACTTATAGTGTGTTTTCTTTTTGCTGATTGTGTAATGTGTTTATTCCCTAACAAAGTATGTAACTGACGAAAAAATATCGAAATTGGCAGTTTGCTATGATAAGCCATATTTTCGAATTAAAGTTTTCTTCTATTCTATGCTATCTGTTGAAACTGCGCATCCTCGTGTTATCTGTTTTGAAACTTCTGACAGTGTAGTCGTCTGGAGTTGTACGAAACGAAAAAGTAGAATGCAGTAAGTAACTGTTGCGAGTGCATGCTACTACTACACTGTGAGAAGTTTCATAACAGATTGCGCATAACACTTTCAAGAATAACACCTTTTCACTGCCCTATTTCGTGCCTAGATCTCCAACAACACCTTCAATTGTTAAAAACACTAACGGGAAAGAAAGAAACATAACATATAACATCCCAAAGTGTTATCTGTTGAAACCGCGCATCCTGCTGTTGTCGTTATGTCACTTCTGACAGTGTAGTATTTTTACCTATTGAAGGTATTGTTGAAGATCTGGGCACGAAATAGTATAAACTTAATTGGTCATAACACTTTTTTTCTAAGTGAAAAGGTGCTATTCTTGAAAGTGTTACGTGCAATCTGTTATGAAACTTCTGACAGTGTAGCAAACTGGATGTTACCACATGAAGACTGGATGCTGGATGCTTTTGTCTTAAAATTGGCCGTTAATGGTAAATTGTTTGTTTAATTTATATGTTTTTTGATGAAATTAAATGCCTGTAAATGTCTGTATCGGATACTGCTACTTAAGATGGAGCATCTTAAGGGCGAGCGATCACTAAACAAAAGTTCTCTCGGAAGGAGACCGGACCATTGATATAGAGGTGAGGATACACGTTAATCCGATCTGAACTTAGTTTTCTCAACGGACTAGAAGTTCGCCCGGAGCCGGCAAATTTGGGAAATACAATGGAAACCGGAAATTTGGTAGTAGTAAAAGTTTATTCTGAAGTCGGTTAGAGTGTCGTCATAGAGATAAGAATACATGTTAAATCCATACATGAACCTTATTTTCTCACCGGACAAGTAGTTCGACAGGAATCCGGCCAAAACCAGAAATCTCTTAGAAGTAAAATATGTTTCGGAAGCCGATTGGAGCATCAATTTAGGGTTAAGAAGTCTAAATTCACATCTGAACTTTATGTTCTTTCTGACAAGTACTTTGACCGGAATCTGGAATCCGGGTAAAACCGGAAATTTGAAAGAAGTAAAAAAATTGAGGTGGATTAGGCCATTTCTATTGTGATAAGGATAGTTGGATCTGAATCCATATAAGTTTATTTTATAACTGGACACATTTCGCCCGGAATCCAAGCTCGGCAATTTTGCAAAAGTGAAAGTTGGGCAGTGCTTTTAGTAACAAATATATTAAAGGACCTGTCTTACCTATAATACTACTGCAACCTACTTCTATAATCATTCCAATATTTCTAAACCCAGATACCCCAATTTCGTACGGGATATTCTAACCCCTCTAACAAAACCACGCTGATTTTCTCACTTGCCGTGTTTTGCTACCTTCGATGTGTATCACGCTGTCGACGGTTGTCTGCGAGAAGGGTTTCCATCAGAAAAACGGTTATGTAAATTGTTTCCGTGTTTTCGCTACGAGTCAACGGGTCTCGGAAAAGCCTTAAAACAGCCAAAACCGTGGATTATTTGTTGAAAGCACAGCATAGTTTTATAGTATTCAAATATTTTAAAATACTGTAAGGTCAAGAGTAAATAGTGCAAGGGGTCCTTTAAATATGGCGGTAAGAGTTTCCGGGATTTGGCAAAGACCGAACCTCCGGTAGACCCGGCTGTCTTTTTATAATGATTAGCAACTATTTTTTTTAACTATTTACGCTAAAAGGCGAATTTTAATGTGTTAGCTTATTATCTTAGTTAGGCAAAGTTGCGTTGTAATATTTGGTCTGGATTTATTTATGTATTGACTCGTGTACTTATATCTATTGACATGCCTCCGCTATAGCTAACGTTATTTTGGTCAAATAAAGAATTCCTTTTTTTTTTCAAACATCAAATTAAGAATAACGGTCAAATAAAGGTCAAATAAAGAATTCATTTTTTCGCCACTTACTGCGACTACTCGGTCCTTTACCCGTCTGGACTTTACCCCCTGCTGAAGAAAAAGGATGTAGCAGCTATTCGAATAGCATACTTCCGCTACTGTAAATTCCTCCTCTACTTGCCAATTTGGCATAAAATTCGAAAAATGATAAACAAATTTCCAGTAACTAATATAACTGTTAAACTTGACGAGCTGCGTAAGAATCTGTCGGTCGCTGCGTTTTCTCCGCATCACGGTCTTGTCCGTTTGTTTGAAGTGTAAACTGTTCTAAGTGTAAATTTGTATCCTAATTTAAGTTGTGTTTCTTTCTTATTTCTATGTATTTCACTATTCCTATTTTATATAAGTTGGCTTATAAAATGACTCATCCATTCATTCTTTCATTCATTCCTCTTTGGGATCCCATTGAAACCTTTGCTCTTCTTGGCTTAGCGGTTCTGATCGGCTCCCCGAAGATACATGTCTTTACCGTACAGTAGTGGGAGGCAGGCACCTAGCAAAGACAGTTCAACAGATCGACGAATAGCACATACTTCGTGCGGCTTCCTGAATTGTTCCTCAGTACTAGTCCACCAAAGATCTTTAAAGGAACCCTCTTGCTTCTTCTTCCTTTTATTATATACCTATCTTCCTTATGGAATTATAAGCATTTGAAATCCCCATCTTTCTCCATTGTTTCGTTTTGTGCCTACGAATTTCTGGTGCCTTTTCGGCTCTGCCGAGTTTTGACCATTACCCTAGGTTCACACAGAGCTAATCGCGGCGATGAACGAGATTTTTCAATCGCAGCGACAGAAGATTTTTATCGCCTGGATGTTCACACGGAATTTTCGTCGGCAACAGAATTTAACGCGAAAAATTTGAAAACAAGAGCAGTAAGCTCATATGGCACATGCATGTGTCAAGATGATTTGATTGATCAAGAGTAAGTTTCGACTTTGCGGTTGAGATGCGCGCTATAAGGGAGCTGGAACTTCATTTGTAAGCAAAACCCTTGAGGCAAAACTGCTAATGGGCTGATGGGCATCACGAAAATGCATATATTGCTTAAAAGTATTTTTTTTACTTTGCGGTCAAGATTGGTACTTTAAGGAATAATCGGATTTGGGAAGTAGCAATTTCTACGCAAATGTTGTTGAGTCTCCAATATTCCAGCGAAGTTTCATCGTCCTAGCACATCAGGAAGTACCTTAACGCGCGATCACCGGAATCCCAGACCCCCCTCCCCCTCCTCCAACTCCACCCACAATAACCGGAGCCAATCTTGTTCTGTAAATGATTAATCCAGAGCATCTGTTTGTCATTCCCACGAAGTTCGATCCAGATCTCACCAGTCTAAGCGGGTCAAGTATTTTCCGCCCTCCCCCCGATAATTGACGGATTCGGTCCGGAAATGAAAAAGGTCACAAGAGAAAAATATCCTCTTTTTAATTATTAAATTTCACTCGAATCCGATCACCCGTTCCAAAGTTACGCATGACTCAATATTCCGGATTCCCCTCCCTCAACTCCCCCCCCCCAAGATTATCATATCGAGGATTTTTTTTTTATTCCAAGTCAGTTTGACCGGGTCCCTGATATGCCTTCCAAGTTTCGTCGTGAAAATCCCCCAAAAACGGAATTCCGGGAGACCCCTCCCCCCCCCCTCAAGTGTCCGGATCCAGTCAAATTATGTAAAAGATTTATATGGACCAGATGTTTGTTCTTCCCAGCAAGTTTCACTCCGATACCATCATTCTAACCGTTTCTCGAGATTTCCGGTCCACCCCCCCCCCCCCCCCACCCCACCCAGCTCCCCCGCGGTGCACGTAGCCAATCCGATTCAGCAAATGACTTACCTAGAGCATCTGTTTGTTCTTCCCACAAAGTTCCATCCCGATCCCTCCATTCTAAACGGGGCACGTATTTCCCCCCCCCCCCCCCAATAGTTGCCGGATCCGGTCCGGATATGAAAAAAATCATCGGAGAAATGTCCTCTGTTGAATTCTTAAATTTCACTCGAATCCGATCAACCATTCCAAAATTACGCATGACTGAAAATTTCGGATTCCCCTCCCTCCACTCCCCCCACCATTATCTGATCGACAAAATTTTTATTTTGAAGTCAGTTTGATTGGGTCCCTGATATGCCTGCCAAGTTTCATCGTGAAAATCCCCAAAACCACCATCACCGGAATTCCGGGACCCCCCCCCCCCCATAAGTGTCCGGATCAAGTACAATGGCCTAAAGGACTTATCTAGAGCAGATGCTTGTTCTTCCCAGCAAGTTTCACTCCGATCCCTCCATTCTAACCGTTTCTTGAAATTTCCGGTCTCCCCCCCCCAACTCCCCCCTGGCTACCGAATCCGGTCAAGACTTTAAACGGGACATTACAGATATATATTCTGTTCAGTTATGAAGTTTCATTACAATCCGATCATCCGTTCGAAAGTTACACACTTCTCAATTTCCCGGATTCCCCTGCGGATTCCCCTCCCTCCACTCCCCCACCATTATCTGATCGACAATATTTTTATTTTGAAGTCAGTTTGATTGGGTCCCTGATCTGCCTGCCAAGTTTCATCGTGAAAATCCAAAAAACCACCATCACCGGAATTCCGGCCCCCCCCCCCCCCCATAAGTGTCCGGATCCAGTACAATGGTCTAAAGGACTTATCTAGAGCAGATGCTTGTTCTTCCCAGCAAGTTTCACTCCGATCCCTCCATTCTAACCGTTTCTTGAAATTTCCGGTCTCCCCCTCCCCAACTCCCCCCTGGCTACCGAATCCGGTCAAGACTTTAAACGGGACATTACAGATATATATTCTCTTCAGTTATGAAGTTTCATTACAATCCGATCATCCGTTCGAAAGTTACACACTTCTCAGTTTCCCGGATTCCCCTGCCCTCCACCCCCCCCCCAAAATGGTCGGATCAGAAAACTGATTATTCCTAATTTTGTTTGGTCGGGTCTCTGATATGCCTGCCAAGTTTCATGGTCCTAGCACAACTGGAAGTACCCTAACTCGAAAAAGTGTGACAAAATGCCCTAAATTTTCAAGTTTCCAGCGCCCCGCACTCCCCCCCATATGGTCGGATCGGGAAACTGATTATTTCCAGGTTAGTTTGGTCGGGTCCGTGATATTCCTGCCAAGTTTCATTGTCCTAGCTCATCTGGAAGTACCCTCACTCGAAAAAGTGTGACAAAATGCCCTACATTTTCAAGTTTCCAGCGCCCCAGCTCCCCCGCATATGGTCGGATCGGGAAACTTATTATTTCCAGGTTACTTTGGTCAGGTCCCTGATATTCCTGCCAAGTTTCATTGTCCTAGCTCATCTGGAAGTACCCTAACTCGAAAAAGTGTGACAAAATGCCCTAAATTTTCAAGTTTCGAGCGCCCCCACTCCCCCGCATATGGTCGGATCGGGAAACTGATTATTTCCAGGTTCGTTTGGTCGGGTCCCTGATATTCCTGCCAAGTTTCATTGTCGTAGCTCATCTAGAAGTACCCTAACTCAGAAAAAAAGTGACAAAATGCCCTAAATTTGCAAGTTTCCAGCGCCCCGCACCCCCCCCCCCATATGGTCGGATGGGGAAACTGATTATTTCCAGGTTAGTTTGGTCGGGTCCCTGATATGCCTGCCAAGTTTCATTGTCCTAGCACATCTGGAAGTACCCTAACTCGGATATGTGGGACAAAAAAACTCGGACCGACCGACAGACCGACAGACCGACAGACGGAATTGTGATCGGTATATGGCACTTGAGCCAGAGGCTGCAAGTGCCATACAAATCCCTTTTCTCGCTTTTCATACAAAATGGGGTAGAACTGAACAGCAATAATTAATTTTTCTAAAAGTGAATCATAGAAAGGGTCGTCCATGTTGCTGTTGCGTGCATTAAATCGTACTGTCGCCCGATTACAGTTGAATTTTCCCAACATTGAAAATCGCCTGACGAAGCAACAGAAATCGCCGATTTTGGCGACGAAAATCTCGGCGATTGCCGATATCGCCTCAGTGTGAACGTCTGTGTGAACCTAGGGTTACACAACGCAAAGTTTGCCAGATTCTTCAACGTCCACTGACAACTCTTTCACACACAAGAATATGAGAATCTTCTGTTTTTGACTAATTTTATTTGCTTAGTTTTCGTACTTTCTATCCACGGCACGTTCAGTTTTCAAATGTTTTGCGCCCAGCCGCCGCGTCGTAGAGCAGGGAGGCTGTGCAGAGTCGTCAAGCTCTAACAAGAAAATCGCTAAACTCAGATAGAAAGTAATGGTATTTTCGAGAAAAATTTTTCTGATCCATTTCATAGTGAAAGTAGGAGTTGTGCTTTAATGCTTTAGTTTCAAAATGCATGAAAGAAAGCCAACCTACTTTAGGTATGAACTTCTCGACTCAAGTATGGCTTCCTAATCCCATTACCTCCGGAATTATTAACTTTGGCTATTTGGGAAGCTTTCCAAACAGAAAGCGAACCGAAACGAACGAAAACTTGTGTCAGAGTAAGCAGTAGAAACTAGAATGCGATATGGAAATATTCTGGAGCGAGCGGATGTTGGTTCATTAGGTAAGCTTTCGGTTCAAAGAGATTGTATACGTGACCCACTTAGACTGGAGAGGTCGGGATGGAACTTGGTGGGAATAACAAACAAATGCTCTAGATAAATCATTTACATTTCCGGATTGGATCCGGGCACTGTGGGGGTAGTTAGAGGGGGAGGGATTCGGAATTCCGGTGAGGTACTTCCAAATGTGCTGAATGAAACTGAAACTTGGCTGGAAAAATTAGAGATTCGACAAGGTTGGCTTAGAGGTCGTCACCTCTAAAATCCGACCAATCCTTAAAGTACTACTCTCCGCGAAGTAAAAAAAATACTTTCTAGCATACTATACATTTCATGACCCCACGAGGCCATGATCATTCTTGCCTCAAAGGTTTTGCTTAGAAATGAATTTCTAGCTCCCTTAAAGTGCGCATCCTAACTGGAAAGTCAAAAAGTACTTTAGATCAAACGCTGCACTTTGGCCCATGATCATTTGTGCCACATGGGTTTTGCTTAAAAAATGTATCTTTAGCACCCTTAAAGTGTGCATCTTAACCAGTGAGCATCTTAACCAGTGATCTTAAAAAGTGAAAAAAAACACTTTTGATCAAACGATATATCCCCAAGGAACAATTATCTTTTTTGTCTCAAGGGTTTTGCTTACAGATGAATTTCTAGCGCCTTAAGTGCACATCATTACAGCGAAGCCAAAAAAAATATACTTTTCACCACACGACATATTCTCCTGAATTCCAAGGGTCCATGATCAAAACAAAGTTACAAATGATCAGAACAAACCCACGAACACTGAACCAGCCTTGCAAGTGCCGTATGAGCTTCTAGATTTTTTTTTTTTTCATCACCAATTTATAGCCAATGAAAAATTAGTAAACCGCCGCATTTCGTCACGAAAAAGGCGCCGAATCAGCTAAAACGATGAAAGAAGAAAAATAGTTTGCCGGTGCGACCAACGAACTAAATTTAACATGAAAAGGCTAGTAAAATTCCCAAGCTTATGACCTACTTCGATGGTTATAGTGGATCACTGATGGTCCGGTATTGACAGGGACCGATGCACTATGAACCATATGGAAATGATCCGCTATAGACAGTTTTTGGGATCCCAAAACGTAAGTAGAGGGATACCTCTGACATCGCAAAAGTTGTCCGTCTGTCCGTCAGTCTGTGAGCGCGATAATTCTCGAAGGGAATAAGATATTTTGATGAATCTTTGTGTAAGATCCTTTGGGTCAGGGTAAGGTCAAGTTCGTAGATGGGCTTTGTAGCCCTACATTTAGGGGGGGGGGGGCAAATTAAGGGACAAACAAAACATTTTTTAACAGTTAGCGTGATAGCCGATTATGGGGTAAAAGACAAGACAAACCATTTTCTCGCCGGACAAGTAGTTCGTCCGGAATCCGGCAAAAACCGGAAATTTGGTTAAAAGTGAAAGTTTCATCTGAAGTTGATTAAATGTTAGATTTAGGAGTAAGAAGAAATGCTGAACACTTAAGTGAAAAGCATTTTCTATCTGGATAATTAGTTCACTCGGAATCCGGCCAAAACCGGAAAATTTGTTAAAAGCAAAAGTTTTATCTGAAGTTGATTAGATGTTCTTTATAGAGATAAGGATATGCGCTGATAAGGAGATACGTTCGCTCGGAATTCAGCCGAAACCGGAAATTTGGCAGAAGTAAAGCAGGAAATAACGGACAGTGTCTTCAAAACAGATATGGCTTATATCTATTTTGTATATCTGAACTTGGTTTTCTCTAATGATTAGCCTGGCGAAGACAAGACCCATTGTCTGGATCAAATATTAGATTTTTGGGATCCCATCGAAACCTTTGGTCTTGTTCTTCCAGCGGCAACACAGCTTTTGTGGTCATACTCAGTGAGTTTTATTCGCTAGTTGGAGTTCACGTAAACTAGACCAGAAAATGCATAAAAACAAACTTTCGATAAGTTTCAGCTAAAGTCTGAAAAGTATAGAGGATTGAGTATTTCAGGATCAGTGTCTATTTTGTATATCTGAACTTGGTTTAGCCTGGCGAAGACAAGACCCATTGTCTGGATCAAATATTAGATTTTTGGGATCCCATCGCCTTAGGCTAGAATTGTATTAATAATTTTTACAAACCCATTAGAATTAGTGAAGCGTCGTTTTTTATGCCACTGGCATGTCTGATGCTTTTGAAAAACACCAGGTTTATTTATATTTGCCATTAAAATTGTACCTTACCTTACCTTACCTTCTGGTTTTGGAGCATAAGCACAATGATTTTTGGTAAAACTAAAAAAATAAGATTTCAACACACCATTTAATTTAGACTACCCGAACAAAGACCAAATATGGAGCAAACTGACGCCACATGACTCCTCTGGCAGTTGGACACTGAAGTTATGGATTATTAACCAGTATCGACCACGGTCCAGTCTAGAACGGTTTCCCCTACGATGACGGATTTCACGGATCTTTTTGGGCTGAAGAGAGGGAAAAGAGAACAAACAAAAGGGATGTCCGAATACGACAAGAGGGGCATTCAAAAAAGACGAAAGGAATACTCAAGCACGGTTAATGAGCCCAATCAAGGATCTACAGGTTCAGTCTGCAGTTTTAGTGGGGAGAAAAAAAGGATAAAATTGAAGGAAAAAAGGAAAAAATTGTCGACTGAATTTCGAACGTTACTTCAATCAATCAAACAATTTTATTATAAGAGGAACTAGCAGTAACAGTTTATACGTGTATCTGGCCCACAGGCCTTTTGAAATACAATTATTATTCTGTATAACATTATTTTTTAAATGACCTCGGAACATTTTCTGCTTATATTCTGGGGTCCGGGTGCTGAATCGCTCAAGATGTGCAGATGGGGATAGTGAGCAATTTTTACTTCTAAGCTGTTTCATTTCGTTTTTCCTTCGTCTCGTAGTCCCTACCAAAACTCACGGACAACTCGGCAAAACCAGCGCATGATATTTAGCACTATCGCATGTTTGAAGACTAAAAATTCCCCCATTCCAATTTATACAATCAGCTTTTAAAGATGACTAAAAAATTCCCACATTCCCCCATTCCCATTTATATACTCAGCTTTTAAAGGACCTGCCTTACCTATAGTACTAATGCAAACTATTTCCATAATTGCTCCATATATTTCTAAACCGGGAGACCGCAATTTCGTACGGTACATTCTAACCCTTCTAGCCAAACCACGCTGATTTTCTCACTTGCCGTGTTTTATTCCCTTCGATGTGTATCACGCTGTCGACGGTTGTCTGCGAGAAGTTTTTCCATCAGAAAAACGGTTCTATAAATTGTTTCCCTGTTTTCGCTACAAGTCAACGGGTCTCGGAAAAGGCTTAAAACAGCCAAAACCGTGAGTTATTTGTTGAAAGCACAGCATAGTTTTAAAGTATTCAAATATTTTAAAATACTGTAAGTTGAAGAGTAAATAGTGCGAGGGTCCTTTAATTGACGAGTCACAACTAAAATCCTTACTTACTATTTCCCGTCTAGGAAGGCGCTTGTTCGTAAGACAAATTTCTGGGACTTACGGAAAAATCAACGAACCAAAAATTTCCCCGGCTCGACAGACCATGGACGGAGGAGGGCTAATGGACAGCAGCAATGACGAAAGGATCCATGTCGAACTATCCCAAGACAGAAAACATGTGGAGCGGTGCGTGTACACCAAAGGTAAGTGTCATGTACATAAGACAAGATCAAGGCTGTGAGTATGCGACCTGCAAGTGTTCAAGGACCACTCGCACTATTTACTCTTCAACTTACAGTATTTTCAAATACTTGAATACTTTAAAACTAGGCTGTGCTTTCAACAAATCACCCACGGTTTGGGCTGTTTTAAGCCTTTTCCGAGACCCGTTGACTTATAGCGAAAACAGGGCTGGGATAGGACAATCTAGTTACCCATCACTTATTCACTAAAATTGGCTTGAAGACCCGCTGAAAATGCAATACTCGTTGTTCCACTATTCACGAATAATCGATTTTCAGAAAGTGGAATTTCCGTGTGATTTGTGGTACCTCTATGCGCTTGTGTTTTTGTTGTATGCCTTACGACAAAGCTTTATGATTTTTATTTGTTCAGGCACTAAGCAATCTTCACCAGTCTCACCACTGCCAACTGAAAAGCCGCGTGTGTTGAGATTAAAATTTCCCGCGTTATAGTAGAATTTTCGTTGTGGGGACGGTCGCAGATATTCCGAGTGTCATAACTAGAGTAGATAGTGAAAAATAAAAAAATACTTTTGCAGAATCCAAATAATTCAGTGTATTCAATTAAATGACACAAAAATAAGTTGGCTTTCCAGTTAAACTTTAAAGGACACCTCACACTACATAGTGTGTCTGCTAAGATGTTCTGAGAGCTTTCTGATGCTTTTTTTTTCTTTATCTGAAGCTGTAACACTCAAGAAAGTTTTGTAAGCCCCCTCAATTAATTATTAATATTTTTTTAGTTTTTTTTTTTACAAATAACCAGCATGTTCACTTCTCTTACAGATACTGCAAATGCCGTATTTCCACCAATCATGGACCAGTATCAACGTGGCGTAACCAAAGAGCCTCAAGAGATGCATACGGGAGATGGAGAATCCCTAATTGCACTGAAGGTTGGTTCCCCTCTCCTCCAAACCTCCATCTTTTCATTAGCTACATACTCGTACACTGTCAGAAGTTTCAAAACCGATAACACGAGGATGCGCGGTTTCAACAGATAGTGCGTAACAGATAACACTTCAGATGTTATATGTTGTGTTTCAAAATGTTATGCCTAATAAGCGTTACCATCAGGAAGAACCGAAAAACCGCCAAAAAGTATCTGCTGAGTTTTCCGACATCACGACGATAGGGAATGAAGTCAGCAGATGCTTTTTTGGCTCTTCCTAACAAAGCTTGTTATGCAAAACATTTCATGCATAACGTTTTTAAACACAACAGATAACATCCGAAGTGTTATCTGTTACGCATTATCTGTTGAAACCGCGCATCCTCGTGTTATCTGCTATGAAACTCCTGACAGTGTAAACAGTAAATACAAATTTAAAGTACTGCTTAAGGCCTACTGATTCGCAATTTTCCTGATTATGCAAAATGAAGAAAGTCGTGCTTATTTTGTTTCTTTGCACAGGTCAAATACCTCGTTGACAAGATCAAAGAGTGGCGAGATTTCACCCTCTTCGAGCCAGCCCCATCCACCCCAACTACATCTGGAATTTCCAACACTCGAGAGGGATATTTTCCAATAACCGGCGTGACACAAGACTCGTACGACTGTTAGCTTATATTTTTACATTATATAATGTTGTTATCTAATGCGTCTATCCCAAGTGAAAGTTTGATACGTGGCTCGTGGTAAAACTTTCGAACGTCCCGCGCGAAATGTGGAGACGGGGGAATCTAAAATCGCATAACACATGACAAAATCACATCACATAATAGTTGCGTTTATCCAGATACCATGTATCTGTTACCACGGTAACTTGGATCTGCAATTAGTCGTTTTTGCAGTTATGGTGGTATCTGATATACGGTTGCTCTGCAAAAACGACGATCGCCGAAATTGTGCATTTCGAATTCATCCTAAAAGAAAAACTGATATTCAGTCACATCACTAAGTGCCAAACTTTTTTCCTACAAATTTGACAAAAACTGATGAAAGTGAGATGACCTTTTCAGATACCACGATCATTTACCACGGTCGGGACGTGGTATCTGAATATCAGAAACCACGATAACTGGCCAGATGCCACGATAACTGCAAAACGCCTTTTGACCGTGGAATCAGATACCACGATAACTGCAAAAACGACTTTGGACCGTGTTATCAGATACCATGATATCTGCAACAAGTGCGCAAGCGCTCAGACGTGGAGTGTAAAAGCAAAATGTTTATCACATTTTATATACAGACAGCTTGGGAACCAAGCATATCTCATCCCCAATAACCAAACAAGGATTGAAATAACCTAATTTGTAATCATCCCACTTTAAAAGCTTTAAATGTAAACAAACCGCCGATATAAATCCAAATAAATGTTGAAGATCTTGCACGAATAGCATTCGTTCGAACACTAAATGGTCTGCCAGCCAGTCCCACCCTTTAAACCCCTTTTCCATTAGCAAGGTAATTACAAGTGCAATAAACCAAATCTTAGCAGCCTAATGCCCCCCTTGTCACAATTCATTAAGAACGGCATCATCGATCATATGACAAAACAGTCAGGTTTCCAACTGTCCATTAATAAAGTACGTCGCGTCGTCTTATTTGTTGCTGTTACATCAAATCTTCATCCATAGATGTATCTCCCCAAATATACAAGAGTTGGACTTGAGACCTGTCACTGACGAACTTAACTCATGGGAAATCTGGGCCCAGCTGCCCATGAACGGGAGGGGGGGGGGGGGGGGTCGTACCCATCAAAATGCGCAAAATGCTCAAGTATACCAGCTTAGAGTTTGATTCCATTCATGGGTCAAAAACTTTCCATGGGCAATTTGAGCCCACTTGGGGCTCACAACGGGGAGGGTGGGGGTGGTTCAATTCTCCCCAACCCCTATGATCCAAAAGCACATAGGAATTTCATCGCCTTGTCTCTAGTTAATGTCAAGGTAAAAACATTGAAATGGGCAATCTGGGCCCAATTGCCCCTGTACCAAGTGGGGTTGGGGTTTGGGACCCGCAAAAAGTAAAAATAGACTCCAATTTTTTAGTGTTGAACTTCGAACTAGAGAGTAAAAGCCCCCTAAATCTGGACAAATTTTCTATATTCCAGCTAAGAACCACCATGCGTCTTAGTCAGAATTAGCCCCCCCCCCCAATGATCATCACCATCATCAACATTTATTTGGCAGTGCAAAACGGATACGTCAGCTGAATTTTAATAGAGCTATATTTCGGACCTTCTTGCCAAAGGTCCTCTCAAGCCCACTAAAGCTGGAAATGAACTTAAAAGGAAGTTAATTCTCCAGCTTGAGCCTGGGGAGGACCCTTCGAAGGCGGGCTGCTATAGGATATGTGTTTAATAATATTTCTTCAGCAGGGAAAAGGTACAAACCTCCATGATTTGCGCTATTTGTGTATCTATTGTACTCTCTATGTGATTAATGTTGATAATGAGGAGTGGTACGGGGAGAAACGGAGACTAAAGGTGAGGCTTAACCTTCCGGATTTTTCTTCCGGATCATTT
This sequence comes from Branchinecta sandiegonensis, assembly GCA_030848855.1. Lineage (NCBI taxonomy): Eukaryota > Metazoa > Arthropoda > Branchiopoda > Anostraca > Branchinectidae > Branchinecta > Branchinecta sandiegonensis. The sequence continues at coordinate 11,684,263 of JAUPMV010000021.1, read as the reverse complement.
TCGTCGAGACGGATCTGGAAGGTGAAGCCAGGCCAGAAACGTCTGGAAATCCGGGGTGTTGGACACCCCAGATTCCGGATGTCAGGAAGGTGCCATAGAGGCAAATGAAGGAAGAAAAGAGAAAGTGGTTGACAGCTGCGATTGGGATGCAAGAAATATTTGAAATGTAAAGGAGTCATCTAAGAAAGGTTGAAGAACAGCACATTTAGCTATCATCATTATCATGAAAATCTTGAAAGGTTCGCTTGACTATGCGGAAGCCCCGGACGTCTGGGAATCTGGAAGGTTAAGCCTGGCTTTAATGCGCTTGGAGCGCTGAACGGCCAACTCTATGATCGGCATACAGATAGGCACGGAGGGCGGTCAACACCACTGGCACAGGGAAGATGGCAGCACTGACCTTCTGAACGGACTTCTTACTGAGATGCAAGCTTTAATGCCACTAAGCTTAGGCAAAAGTTGCTAAAGTATTTGAATGAATACATAAATGCCTTCTGTAACGCACATAAGGCAGAAGTTGGGCATCAAACCATTACGCGACCTCGACTCACCTATCAAGAATAGCACACAGGAAACGCGACCTTGGGGTCATTGTCGATAACCTCCTAAATTAAGTTCCATGCGAACACCATCAAGAGCGTGTCCCAGGCCAACACCAACCTCGGTCTTATCAGGCGAACAATTAGTTTTTCTGAAACTCTACAACACTATCAGAAGTTTCATAAGAGATAACACAAGGATGCGCGGTTTAAACAGACAATGCGTAACTGATAACACTTGAGTTGTTATCTGTTGTGTTTGAAAACGTTATGCATGAAATGTTATACATAACAAACTTTGTTAGGAAGACCCAAACAAGCATCTACTGACTTTATTCTTTATCGTCATGATGTCGGAAAACTTACCAGATACTTTTTGGCGGTTTTTCGGTTCTTTCTGATGGTAACGCTTATTATGCATAACATCTTGAAACCCAGCAGATACATCCGAAGTGTTGTCTGTTACGAATTATCTGTTGAAACCGCGCATCCTTGTGTTATCTATTATGAAACTTCTGACAGTGAAGACACTAGTCAGACCCGTTTTGGATTTTGTCATGTGTGGTACTTCAGCTTTAATTTTCTCGTCCGTTCGTCTCTATGTGATCGCGACATCGCAGAGGCGGCAAAGTTTGACTGCAATTTTTTTCAAGATGGAATTATTTTGATCTATTGCCGCGAGGCCCCAAAAAGAGAGGGGCCCCTAGGCGGAAGCCTGCTACACCTCTTTCGTAACCCGGCACTGTTTAATGTCACTTTCTTCTGTGTTGTGAGGGAAGAGAATACTTAAGGTACAACTCTTACTAGAAATTATTTTTTCACGGCAAAATGGTTCGAAATATCGTTTTTCGAAAATGCCAATACTTGACCCGTGAAATTAGCGATTCTCTTGTTGGCAGTTCACTGTAAAAAAAATCTTGCAGTATTTGCTACTGGGATTAATCTTGTCTCTAGAAAGACAATCTTATCTCTAATTCGGATTAATCTTATCTTAGTAGAGATAAGGTTAATCCCGGTAGCAAATACTGCAGTTAACTTTAATCCTTACTCGGAGAAACTTTTTACAGTGTTGTTGACTCTCTCCAAACTTCCCGTTCTCCAAAGCGGAGGCACGACGCAAAATACTAAAAAATTGCGCACCGTGGTTAAAAAGTGAGAATAGACAATACAAAGAAAAGAGTCGGAAACGCAATATGGACCAGGTGGCCTACCAAGTCTTCCAAAGTGAAATGACAATTTTGAAGCTTTTCATGCCCTCCCTTTTTGACGAGCTTTTGTCGAGTTGGTTCTTGAAGCTTTTGGCGGAATCTGCGTTGCTTGTCTTGCAAACTCGGCACCGCCGAAAAAGCGCTTAGGTAAAAAAATCCAACGAAGAAGGGTGGGGATATCTGAAGTTTATAAATCCAAATGGGTGCTCATGATAATACAAAAGATAGAAATGAGTAGGGGTTCGTTCACAAGGTAAAAATGTGCATTTACAAATATTCACCGCATCTGTGACAGTCTCCGATCAAACTTCCGAAGGTGTGTCGGTTTGTTTTTATTTTGCGAGTTTGCCACCTGTGTGCGCATAGAAGCCTTGTTTCTTGGCTAGTGGAAGCTGACAAAATATCTCTTTCCCTCCGACAAAGCTAATATTTCGGTATGATTTCTGACCAACCTTATACCAGTTCAGCGCTCCAAGCGGATTAGTCTCTGTTTGCCCCCCTTGCCTGATGATCATCATCCATCACACAGAGACAGTAAAACAGATCGATAAAATCATGAACAGAAAAAATACTTTTTAAATTGAATGGTAGTACAAAACTCTCGTCTTCAAGGAGGTTCGTAGATATTTTTCTGCTGAAGGAACTGCTACGCCCTCACTATCAGAAGTTTCATAACAGATAACACGAGGATGCGCGGTTTCAACAGATAATGCGTAACAGATAACACTTCGGATGTTATCTGTTGTGTTTGAAAACGTTATGCATGAATTGTTATGCGTAATAAGCTTTGTTAGGAAGAGCCAAAAAAGCATCTACTGACTTTATTCCTTATCGTCATGATGTCGGAAAACTCAGCAGATACTTTTTGGCGTTTTTTCGGTCCTTCTTGATGGTAACGCTTTTTACGAATAACATTTTGAAACACAATAGATTACATCCGAAGTGTTATCTGTCACGCACTATCTGTTGAAACCGCGCATCCTCGTGTTATCTGTTCTGAAACTTCTGACAGTGCCCTGCTTACTCTGCAGCCCTAGCCCCCAGAACTGGGCGAAAACGAATCCGGATCGAATTCAAATCCAGGATTCGTCGTTTTGGCCGGATTCAAATCCGGATTCAAATATTCTGCTTGTCAGGCTGGATTCGGATTCGGACATGGATTCTATACCGTGAATCTTACGAATCCGCTCCAGTTACTTAAATTTTCCCAATTTTTTACACAATGTGCTTAAGGTATCGTGCTGAACGAGCCAGATTCATTCTTGGTTGCTGATAGGAAACCCATACTACAACAAGCACACCTGAGAAATATGGAAATATGGTTTACATCGTCCAATTAACCGTCTCATTTGCCTTAGGCAGTGAAGCACACCTGAGAAATATGGAAATATGGTTTACATCGTCCAATTAACCGTCTCATTTGCCTTAGGCATCACTGCTTTTTGTCACCTCTGATTTTTAGACTGTAACCTATGTCCATGATTTGATTTTATGAAGGCCGGATTTAAATGTCAAACTTGATGGACGGAAAGAGGAGATGTCAGAGATGCGAAGTGTTTCCGAGTCGTATTCAGTCCCAGTGGGGGTAATTGGGATGGGAATCCCGTAGACGATGTTGTTCGCATACCCGATGAAAAATTTGTCGCCTGCGTAGTTGTATGGTAGTTGTACGAAAAAGTTGCACGAAATACTATGTAATAGCAAAGAGTACTTTCATTTAATGTGCCTCAGACTGGTCCAGTCTTAAGTAGTAGTATCCAGTAGCATCCTGTCTTGCCATAGTAGCATCCAGTCTTGCTAATAGTAGCATGCAGTAGTATGCAGTAGCACGGTAGCCTTGAAGTAGAAGCATGTGGTAGCATCAGTTAGTACTGCATGCTACTTTTTCGTACAACTTTGTACTACTATTTTGAGATGAATTTTTAATCGGGTGGGGGTCAAACAAGTTGAACGATTTGAGTGAAACTTTTAATATAGAGAAGCTATATGCCCTAGATGACATATTCTAGGGTTCAAACCGGATCCGACAACGGTGGGGGGGGGGGGAGAGAGTCACCGGAAGTTCAAAAAAAATGCTCGGTTTCCGGATTTGATTTCGGATTCGAATCCTCAGCATGACATGGTAAATTCGGATTCGTACCTAGCCCCGGACTCTTATTTATTCTGTGGGGTAGGCCAGACACTCCAGCCGAAACTCAGGCCACAAATGGCACATTGTCTCATTCCCCCAGTTCACAGTTGATGTAAACAATACATCACTCTACAATTGATGAAAACATCACTCTATCAAAATAATTTATAAAAAAAACCATCACTCATTCTACCGCTTTTTCTCGCGTCCTTACCTTAAAACCTGTCTAGCCTCCCTGTCAACTGAAGGTACCTGGACAGTTCTTTAATCTGGCTTTTCTCACTACCTCGTGGAAATCAACATTCGGAGAGTGGAAAGCTTCCAGACGTTGCCTTGCCCATGCTGGGCACTCTCGAACAAAGTGAGCCCCGGACTCGGAATTCGGAATTCGCCCATCTCTGCTAGCCCTCCACTTACCTCATTGCTAAAACTCCTTCCGTATTTGCTGAGCTTATGTCTCTCACAGTTTGGCTCAAAGTCCTTCAGCTTATCCATCACCTCCTGGCAGTCCAAGCTATAACTCCCTGACGACAGCTTGGCAATGTTGGCTGCCGTTTGGTCCCTATCTCTTTGGCGTGTGATGGCTTCTACCGCTAGCCATTCCGACATTGTAGACTCATAGATTTGTTTGAGAGCTAAGTCCTTCTCTTGACGTTCCAGTGGGGTGCTCCCAAAGTTGTAGTGACCGAGGAGGTAGGGCCAGACCTGAAAAAGCGGGGGTGGTTACGACCTTGTTCAACATGGTAATTTTTTCTAACTACGGAGCGCATTAGGAGGTTCGTGGTACTTCGGTATCACCGCAAGAACCACTCTACCTATAGAGACCAGGGGCGTCACGTATGGGGGGAGGAGGGGTTCTCCCCCCCCCCCATGTTGTCGGCCAGTCAGTAAAAAATAACCGAGCAGGCGCTTAGCGCCGCGATTTTACGTAAAAACAGTCAATCTTTTTCTTGGAAACGGTCGATTTTTCTTAAAAACAGTCGGTTTTCGTAAAATAAGAATTTTTTTCTTAAAAACAGTCGGTTTTCTGAAAATCAGTTGATTTTTCGACAAACGGCCCTTTTTTCTTAAAAAGAGCCGTTTTTCTGCAAAAAACAGTTGGTAAAAATGACCTGTATTAGTGACATTGCACATTGCAACTGTTTTTTTTAACAGATATTTTCTTAAAAACAGTCGGTTTTTCTGAAAATGAGTAGGCTTAGATTTTCGTCAAAACGGCCCTTTTTTCTCAAAAAGAGCAATTTTTTCTGCAAAAAACAGTCGGTAAAAATGACCAGCCAGTCCAGAAAATACCTTGCCCCCCCCCCCCCCCCCCCCCAACATTAAGGCTAGTAACGCCTCTGACAGTGACATTGCACTCTACCCGACGAAAACCAACATCGAAGGGAGCATAACAAAATTATTTAATATTGCCAGATACAGGCCTTTCGATTTTGAAACAGAATTATCGGCGTTTGATAACTATTACGAGCCTGTAAATTGCTAGAAACGTTTATTTGACTCTTTCTTGTTCGTATCATCATATTTTTGGAAGACAGTTTTGCTGGAAATGGGAGTTTGAAGGCTTCAGAGTTTGAACACAAAAATTACACCTCGCATCCTTTTGGTTGGCTGTGACGCGCGATTTAAACACCGACTAGTAGGGAGCAAGATTCGTTTTTTTTTTAGCAAAAGTTTGAAGCCTTCAAGCTCTCATTTCTGAGGAAACTTTTCTAAAAAAATTTAAGTATACAGTTAGATTTTTTTTTTTTTTTTTTAGATTAGATTTTATTTTACACATGTATACAAAACATTTTACAGCACCTGCTAAGAAAGCCCCAAAGTTAAGAACGAGTCAGAATAACTGATCACCTTACAGACTGAGAACAATTCCTAAGCGCCGGCAAAACATTCTCCAAGTCGAAAGCTGGTCGAAAGTCCTATAACTCACAATGTAAAATTATTTTTTTACGCCCCTTTTCATTTTCTTCGGGTACGTTGTAATTTCTCTATGGCAACCTTCCAGTTCAGCTCGCCAAGCTTGTTCAGCCGGTAGCCCTATATAAACAATTCAGTTCCCCGTGTCAGGAGTCACTTTCGTACTAGCCTCTCAAGATCAAACATTCACCAATCACTGTCTGCTTTTATTATCAGCTTCCAGCTCCCAACTGCCAAAGATACTGAGAGCTAGGGGACGTTTTCGCGTGGATGACTCTGGTCCCGTCGAGCTCGACGGACATTTTCGCGTGGATGCCGTCGATCTTTTTGTCATTTTCGCGTGTACGGATGAACAGGTGAACGGGCTCGACGGAAAGTTCGTCCAGTTCGACGGAAGCCTCCCGTTCAACACTGCTCCGAGGGCAGCGTTGAGCTGAAAGGGGATATTGTGTGGACCTTCCCACTCATGTGCTCCCATCCAGCTGGATGGACATTTTCGCGTGGACGGAACCCATCTTCCTCAGCCGTTCAACGCCCGGTCGATTTTCTCATTTTCGCGTGGACGGGATCACCCGTTCAGCTCTACAGCCTTCCACGCGAAAACGTCCTCCTAAGGTACTAAGCTAAGATACTGAGTGCTCCTATTGACACGATCTTTGCCAACTGCCAGTCCACAGAACAAACTCAACTGTGACAAGTAGCCATCAAGTTTAGCGCTTTTTTCTTAAATACCGCGAATGGTCACGCTTGGGAAGACTATTACTAATTTATTTACTGGAAATAACGAACTTCTGTTTCTAGTCGGTAAAAGCACGTACAATCGGAATATTTTAGCATCCTCTCATCAAGCCAAAACGGCGAAATGCAAGCATTTAAGACTAGAAATACTCCAAGAACCATCGCCCATTGGTTCAGACTTTTCAACGTGAACTTCAGACTTCGAAAGTCAACGTCTTGTCGGTGTTCCTGTGTCCGCTGCAGAATGCTAGAACGTTGTATGAGACCCAGAGAAAATGAGACCAGGGAGTAGCGCCAAGACTTGAAAGAAATGACACAGATTCGAATAGCAGCGACACTAGCACCAGTAGCGATAGTGAACGTCCCTACTGAAACTCAGTCAGTCGTCCACCAGGGCCAGCTCCGGTAACGTCACATTCTGAACACAGCGAATAAAAGATACAACCTCCCCTGTTTCCTCGATGTGTGCAGACTGCACCTTAGCCTTACTAGAAATTACCAAATCCGCAAGTTTGTCTCGCTTTAAATGCCGCAAGCGTAGTGGGCCGCGCTACGAGTATGGCCCATTTGCGAATAATGGAAAGCATGGGTCTTGGCGCTACTCCCTAGTGTTCTTTTGCTCTGGTACAAGCCTCTCAAGATCAAACAATTACCTTCCGCTTTTATCATCAGCTTTCAGCTCCACAGAACAACACAGAACAAAAAAACACTAGAGAGTAGCGCAATGACCTATGCTTTCCATGCTTTGCAAACGGGCCATACTGTTAGTGCCACCCACTACACTTAAGCCAGTTAAAGCGAGACAAACTTGCGGATTTAGAAATTTCTAGCAGAGCAAAGGTGCGGTCTGCAAACACCAAGGAAACAATGGAGGCTGTATCATTTTTTTGCTATGTTTAGAATATAAAGTTATCGGAGCCAGCGCTGGTGAACGACCGATTGAGTTTCAGTAGGGATGTTCACTATTGCTAGTGGTGCTAGTGTCGCTGTTATTCGAGTGTGTGTCAATTTTTTCAAGTCTTGGCGCTACTCTCTAGTGTTATTTTGCCCTGGAACAAACTCAGCTGTGACAAGTAGCCATCAAGTTTAACGCTTATTTTCTTAAGCACCGCAAATGGTCACTCATGGGAAGATTATTGCTAATTTATTTACTGGAAATACCGAATTTCTGTTTCTCGTCGGTGAAAGCACGTCCAGTCAGAATAAACGGCGAAACGCAAACAATTAGGCCTAGAAATACTCCAAGAACCATCGCCCATATGTTCAGACTTTTCAACGTGAACTCAGACTTCTAAAGTCAACGTCTTGTCGGTGCTCCTGTGTACGCTGCAGAATGCTAGAACGTTGTACGAGACCAGAGCAAAATAACACTAGGGAGTAGCGCCAACACTTAACCAAATTGACACACACGCGAATAGCATGGACACTAGCTTCACTAGCGATATAGAACGTCCCTACTGAAACTCAATCAGTCTTTCACCAGCGCTGGATCCGATAACTCCATATTCTGAACATAGTAAAAAAAATGCTACAGCCTCCATTGCTTCCTTGGTGTGTGCAGACCTCACCTTTCCTTTACTAGAAATTTCTGAACAAAAAAATTGTCTTGCTTTAAAAGCTGCAATCGTAGTGGATGGCGCTATTATGATTATGACCCGTATGCAAAGCATGGGAAGCATTGGTACTGGCGCTACTCACTAGTGTTATTTTGCTCTGTATGAGACCCAGAGCAAAATAACACAAGGGACTAGCGCCAAGACTTGAAAGAAGTGACACGTATTCGAATAGCAGCAACACTAGCACCTCTAGCGATAGTGAATGTCCCTACTGAATGAAACTCAGTCAGTCGTGCACCAGCACTGGCTCCAAAACGTCTTATTCTGAACACAGCAAAAAAAAGATACAACCTCCCTGCTTCCCCGATGTGTGCAGATCGCATCTTAGCCTTACTAGAAATTTCTAAATCCGCAAGTTTGTCTTGGCGGCGCTATGAGTATGGCCCGTTTGCGAAGCAATGAAAGCATAGATCGTGCCGCTACTCCCTAGTGTTCTTTTACTCTGATGAGACTAGTGCAGAAACACTGTACGAAAGTACAGATTTTTTTTTTAGCGAGTTTAAGATATGCTGTTAGAAGATAATTTTTAAATCCAAAATATCAGTTAGTGTCACTGACGAGGTCGACTTAAAGAAAGCACAGCACGGCACGGTACGTTGAAGGCAGAACGATTACTAAAAATAGGGATGGATGCTAAAAAGCAGGCACGGCATAATAAAAAAAAACATCCTGCACCAGGAGGCACTCACCGTTCCTTGCCTTCTTTTAGGGCAATAGTTCCGATGACGATTGGTCAAGAAGTTCCCGATTCCTTTTTCTAGGTTCCTGAGGGTCTTTCTCATAATCACAAGACGTGATTATGAGAAAGATACAATAAAAGATGCTACGCCTATATACCCTAGCTTTGGAGAACTGTGTAGCAATCAGGGTTCATGGACCTCTCCAGTACAGGAAGTTCAGTATGCGGCTGAGTGAATAATCGCAGGTGGAATTGTTGCAGGCCTTGATCACCACTCTTTTTAAGGACATGCACCTGGAGTACACACTGTCAGTCGTTGGTTCGGTTGCTTGCCCTTACGATGCCAGTGTTTGTGCCAGGTCGTGTCGCTTGTGCATTTCTTTACATCTTAAGATCAGATCTATACTTCGGTTTAATCTATGGATTCTCTATTCGGTATTACTTTAGTATCTTTCGATATACTTTCATTAATCTTAGATCAGCACTTAAACATCCTATTTTCGTACACTGTGTTCTGTGGTTGATTCGTAATAGGGCTGTCTTGGTACGGTTTATTTATCTGTACGCGCCCCAGAAGCCCAGCTCGGCTGGTCACGCTATCTACCGGCTACGGAACGCGGTTCCCTGGCCGCTACGGGGCGCTACAACTGTGTCCAGAAATTGGGGATGTGTCACTAAGTGGAAGAGGAGGCGTATACAAGAAACAATTATGAGAAAGATAAAATAAAAGATGCTACGCTGTTCTGAAAAAAAAATCGAGGAGAAAAGTAGCAGCTTGCTCTAAGACGCATCCACACGGGCAAGTATAAGAATCATTCTAGGTGATCATAACATTTCAGATGAAGAGGCTCTCATTAAACCGGGCGTTCCTAAATAAGCTGACCGCAGAAATACCCTTTCAACAAATTTCGGAGCAAAGATACACTTTAAAAAGTTCCTCGGAGTAAGGATTAAAGTTAACTGCAGTATTTGCTACTGGGATTAATCTTATCTCTACTGAGATAAGATTAATCCTAATCAGAGGTAAGATTATCTTTTTGGAGACAAGATTGATCCCAGTAGCAAATACTGCGAGATTTTTATTTAGTGTATTGTGTTGTCCCTAGATGAGCCGTCTATCCCCCCCCCCCTCCCCTCCTGTCGTCCGTGCGACGGTCCGAGAGGAACACTGGCAATCAGTTTTTGCCAGATTCTGCCAATTCTTCAACTCAATTTTTACAAAGTTTCATTCCAACATTTATTTCAGGTCATATCTTGTAAAGTGTACTAGTTCATTGTGGTCGCTTTTGTGTATTTCATAAATATTTTATTCACCTCTCCTAGCTTTAAGCTATTTGGAAGTAAATTTGATCGATTGACAGAAGTATTCACATGGGCGACCAACAGATTCCATCCGCCGTCCAGCACTATCAACCGGATGGACGGAAGAAAAGATGAGGGAAGTCATAAATCCTATGCATGTTTTTGCAGTTACCATGGTATCCCGATGAAAAATTTGTAGCCTGCGTAGTTGTATGATAGTTGTACCAAAAAGTTGCATGTACTGATATGTCGTAGTAAAGAATACTATCATTTAATGTGCCTCAGACTGGTCAATCTTAAGCTGTAGTATCTAGTAGCATCCTGTCTTGCTAATAGTAGCATGCAGTAGAATGCAGTAACACGGTAGTCTTGACACATAAGCATGTGGTAGCATCAGTTCGTACTGCATGCTACTTTTTCGTACAACTTGATACTACTATTTTGAGATAAATTTTTCACCGGGATCTGATACTGCGGTTGCTTTCAAACAAGAAAATAGCCGAATTCGCACTTTTAGGAGTCACCCCGAAAGAAATACTTACATCCGCCGACATAACCAATGCCAAACTTCTTTCCCACCAATTTGAGAAAACCCTAGGCCTTGTGTTGGTGACGATGAAAGTGAGGAGACCTTTTCAGATACCCGGTCAATTACTACAGTCGTGACCATAGTATTTGAATGTCAGACTCCCCGGCAAATGGCAAGATGCTCAGTAACTGCCAAAACGACTTTTGACCGTGGTATCACATACCACGGTAACTACTAAAAGAACTTTAGACCGTAGTATCACATACCATGGTAAAAAGTTTCTCCGAGAAAGGATTAAAGTTAACTTCAGTACTTGCTACTGGGATTAATCTTATCTCTACTGGGATAAGATTAATCCGAATTAGAAATAATCGTATCTCAGTATCTGACCCATGTCGCAAACCTTTTTTATTTCTCATTTTTTCTTTAGTCATATGTCTGTTGTCGTAAATTCTCGTGTTGTCCTTAAATTTTAGTGTTGATGTGTGATAGTTGTTTGTTTGTTTTTTCTTTACAATGCCTTGCGCTAGAATTGTGTTAATAATTTTTACAAACCCATCAGAATTAGTGAAGCGTCGTTTTTTATGCCACTGGCATGTCTGATGCTTTTGAGAAACTCCAGGTTTATTCATATTTGCTATTAAAATTGTACCTTACCTTACCTTAGTAGAGACAATATTAATCCCAGTAGCAAATACTGCAAGATTTGTTATTACAGTGTCTGCAGATAACGCAATTAATTTGGTACTATTATCGGACGGGGCAGCTACAGAAATGTATTTGATTTCTATGTGATATCTAGGCAAAACCTGACCAATAACATCCTTAAAACTTGCTAACCTTGCTAAAAAAAAAAAAAAAGAAGTTGCTAACCCATGGTCAAGGCAGCGGGACCAGACTGCCCTAAGCAAAACTGATTGACACATTCCCATGAGGAGGGAGCTCTCGATCTCTCAAAAACCTTTCTTCTATGGACGAGTGCTTTTCCGATCTTCTTACCTCTTTACGAAGATTTGCGGCAACTCCTCCGAAATAGGTCAGCTTTAAGACTTGGTCGTAGTCCTGCAATACTCCTTGTTGACATAGAGCCTCAAAGGCTTCCGTCGTTAGCCCCGGACCTTGGACTGCAAGAAAGGAAAACAGCTGAGTAGAATAAGAAATGAATCAAATGCTAACGGCAGTGCAATTAAAAAACGGGTTATTACAGGAAAGCTGTTTAGTGTTATCCTCCTTTAGACCCTCCCCTGTTTTTCTTTTGTTTTCTTTCTTTCTCGTTCCTTATTTCCCTTATTTTTGTCTCTTTATCATTTAAAGTTGAAATCATAGTTTTTTTTTCCTCTCATCTCTTTTTCTTTACACAGAGCATTCAGTTAGTTGATTCTGTTTGTTGTTTAATTAATACCGGTTATTTCCCTGCCCTAGCCAAGCACTCCTTTTGTGCTTTCCTGGCAGGAATGTTAATTGTGTATTTTTGTGTCTTTAAATATAGTCAAATGAAACTGAACTGAAACTGAAAAACATTTTTTCGAAAACACAAATTTCGGTCGAGCTCACCTTCTAGAGTCTCTACTTTTCATTCTCTGTCGGATTCCGGCCAAACTGGATTCCGGATTGCGGCTGAGTTTGCCAATTTGGCTGTCGTGGGGTACCCTACTATATTGTGGGTTCTCTCCAGGTTGATGTGTTGAAATTTTTGTTTTATATTTATGACAGTGTTTGTTACTTATTTTGTCATTTGTTTGACCCTAGTTGGTCGTATCCTAGTTAAATAAATAAATATAAAATAACTATTCAGCAGGGAAAAAAAGTGAAGATACGAACCAGCGTGTTTTCCTACCTCTGTTTCGAGGGATCGACTAAAAAGAGGCACGACCCGACATAGTGTAGTAGGAACAAGACCAAAGTTTTCGATGGGATCCCAAAAATTCAGTATCTGATCCAGACAACTGGGTCTTGTCTTAGCCAGATCCAGTCATCGCCAGAATCCTTGAACATTCTTACAATTAAAATTCAGAAACAGATTAAGGCCAAATAGCTAATCATCTGAGAAAACCAAGTTCAGATATGTATTCAGCATGTGTGTTTACCAGTATAAGTCATATCTGTTTTGACGAAAAGTTCCTGCCACTTCTGCCAATTTCCCGGTTCCGGCCGAACTTTAGAACTACTTGTCCGGCGAAAAAAGAAAGCTCAAAAACCAATTCAGCATATCGTCTTACCCCTATACCCAACATCTAATCAACTTCAAATAAAAATTTAACTTATAACAAATTTTACGACTCCAGCCGGATTCCGGTCGATCCATGTTCGGGTAAAATATGATTGTCACACACGGACTCAGCGTCTCTTCTTATCCCTAAATCGGTTATCTAATCAGCTAGAAATAAAACTTTAACTTCTAACAGTTTTCCGGTTTTGGCCGGATTCCGGCCGAACTACATGTCCGGGTAGAAAATTGTTTTCACATAAGAGTTCAGCATGTCTTCTTGCCCTAAATCGGACATCTGATCAACTCCAAATAAACTTTTTAATTTTAACAAACTTTCCGGTTTGGGCCGGATTCCGGGCGAACTACTTGTCCGTCGAGAAAATGGTTTTCACGATCGTCTCAGCATGTCTTCGTACCTCTAAATCGAACATCTAATCAACTTCAAATAAAACTTTTACTTTGAACAAACTTTCCGGTTTTGGCCGGAATCCGGGCGAACTACTTGTCCGATTACAAAATGGTTTTCACCATCGTGTTCAGCATGTCTTCTTATCCCATAATCGACTATCACATTAGCTGTTTCAAAATATTTTGTTGGGTGTTTGGGTGTTTGGGTGTTTCCCACAAGTTCGTCTTTCCAACTTGAGCGGTTTTGAGCCTGAAGAGGACCCTTGCCAAGAAGGGCCGAAATATAGCTCCAATAAAATTCAGCTGACGTATCCGTTTTCCACCATCAAATATGATTCGCAGTCAGCTTGGGCTGAAGGAATATTTAACCCCCACCCCTAAATGTAGGGCTACAAAGCCCATTTACGAACTCGACTGGTCCGCCGACCCAACGAATCCTCACACCAAGTTTCATTAAAATATCTCATACCCTTCGAGAGTTATCGTGCAGACGGACTTACGGACAGACGGACAACTTTTGCGATGTCATAGGTATCCCTCCACTTACGTTTTGGGATCCCAAAAACTAGAAGGACCCTTTCAGGCTTCAGAGTGAGGGGCAACTTCTAACGTGCCTTCTCTTAATAATAAACTAAATAACAAAAGGCTGAGAAGACAAATTCGTTGTGCACGGGATGGAAAGACTTCTTTAAATGACCCCTCGCACTATTTACTCTTGAAATTACAGTATCTTAAAATATTTGGGTACTTTAAAACTAGGCTGTTGTTTTAAAAAATAACCCACAGTTTTGGCTGTTTTAAGCCTTTTCCGAGACCCGTTGACTTACACACTGTAATCCACGGTTTTGGATGTTTTAAGCCTTTTCCGAGACCCGTTGAGTTACACACTGTTAAAAAAAAAATGCGCAGTATTTGCTACTGGGATGAATCTTGTCTCTAAAAAAATAATCTTGTCTCTAATTAGCAAATACTGCAGTTAATTTTAATCCTTACTCGGAGAAACTTTTTACAGTGCAGTGCATACAGCGTAACAATTTACATAACCGTTTTTCTGATGGAAAAACTTCTCGCAGACAACGTCGACAGCGTGAACTACATCGAACATAACAAAACACGGCAAGTGAGAAAATCAGCGTGGTTTTGTTAGAGGGGCTAGAATGTACCGTACGAAATCCGGGTCTCTGGGTTTAGAAATATATGGAGTGATTATGGAAGTAGGTTGCGTTAGTATTATAGGTAAGACAGGTCATATAACTAAATACAACATTTATAATTCGGTACATGCCATTCATACTAATGGAAATATGAGGGGCTCTGGAGTTACGAACTCTCACTTACTTGTCTACTTCTATTACTTGCTAATCTCTTTTATTACTCGTGCCTCCTGCGCCACACCGGGCAGTGCCTCGTTTTTAGTCGATCCCCGATCCCTCTAACCGACTTCAGACACAAAATGTGACCTCTCAAGATTTTGCGGTTTTGGACAGATTCTGGTTAAACAATTTTTCCAGCATGAAAATAAAGCTCAGAAAGGGATTCAGCCTGTATTCTTACTCACAAACCAAAGCTCCAATCGACTTCGTAATAAACTTATAATAATATCAAATTTCCGGTTTCAGCTGGCTTCCGGATGAGCCAACTGTCCACCGAGAATAAAAAGTTTCAGGTAATAACTAGATAATTACTCAGAAACCGAACCTCTAATCTACTTCACAATATATTTATTTATATTTATTTAAACTAGGATACGACCAACTAGGGTCAAACAAATGACAAAATGACAAAACAACGCACAAAATGACAAATGACAAAATAAAACAAAATTTCGACACATCAACCTGGAGAGAACCCACAATAAAGTAGGCTACCCCACGACAGCCAAATTGGCAAACTCAGCCGAATATGTGAACTCGCCATCACCAGAAGGAGAGGATTCTCAACGCACAGAATTCTACTTCATAATAAACTTTATATTCTAATTCGTTTAATTCCATGTTATCTTTTTATAAAAATAGTGGTGGATCGTCATACATGGTCAAAACAATCATAAATAATCAAATACATGTTACGATTTTAAAATACTTTTAATAGTACCAAAGTTCCGGTTTCAGCTGAGTTCCGGATGAACTACCTGTCAACCGAAAAAAGTTTCAGATACGCATTCAGCATGTCTCCTTACATCTAAATCGACTGTCCAATCAGCTTAAAGGACTATTCAATTCAGTTCGCTTTATTTTTCCAAAACTCTTCGTAAAGAACAAGGCCAAAGGTCTCGATGGGATCCAAAAATATAATAGTTGATCCAGACAATTCGGTCTGTAGATATCCGGACATTTTTACTGTTAAGATTTAGAAAAAGAAGAAGGTCAATGGCTGATCATCTGAGAAAACCAAGTTCAGATATGGATTCACCATGTGTGTATTTACCCCCAGGCTATACGTCATATTTATTATGACAAAACTGATCAAATCTTCCTGTCTTACTACTGCCAAATCTCCGGTCCAAATCACCCAATTGTTTGAATTAAATGTTAGATTTTTGGGATCCCATCGACACCTTTGGTCTTGTTGTTATATGTGTTATTTTTCGGCAATGGCTTACCTTTGTATTCAAGCATAGAGGGACAAGCACACAAAAGTATCACAAATCCGCAAAAAGAAGGTGCTATCGATTATCTATGGATAGCTGATAAACGAAGTAATGCATTTTTTTTCAGATTTTAAGACCTATTTAACTAATAAGTGAAGTGTAACTATATGTCGTATCTCATACCGCGTTTACAAGTAGAGGAAAACTTGATCAGAATCCGATCTTGGTGACAATATTACGTTTACACACAGAGGGAAAAAAAAATCTTGAAACCAGAAAATCGGACAAAAATAAATTCACTAGCCAAAAAAATTGATAGCATTTATAACATCACTAACTGATGACTACTGCTCTCAAAAGCTAGCTAGACTTTTAGTCTTTTTACCAGCGCCGCCGACGAGATTCCTTTCAAGTACACCGGAATTCCTTTCATCATGAAAGGATTCACGTCCCGCTAGACTTTTTTTTCTAGTCATCATCACGAACGGAATCCTTTCGAGTCGACCGGAATTCCTTTTTACTCGACGGGATTTTATGTCCGTGTAAACCCTACATTTTAGATGAAAAGCTGTCCTTACCTGATTGTATAATGGCCTCGTCAAATTCCCGATTGATCAACGGCACCAAATGCAACTTGATATCTTTAAGTCGCTTCGTACAGGAGAACCATCCGTAGAAAGCTCGTGATATGATTTGCCTTCGCATACTCGAACACAGAACCGAGAGCGAGTCACTAAGAAATAAGCAAAATAAACTATTAAAGCACAACTCTTACTAGACATGATCTTTTCCCTATAAAATGGATCAGAAAAAACGTTTTCGAAAATACCATTACTTTCCACCTGAAACTAGCGATTCTCGTGTTAGCGCTTGTCGACTACATCCAGCCTCCCTGCTCTCCGGCGCGGCGGCTGGGCGCAAAAGATTTGAAAACTGAACGTGCCTTGGGTAAAAAGTGGGAAAACTAAGCAAATAAGAGAAGTAATAAACAAAAGATTATCACATACCTATGTGTGAAAGAGTTGTCAGCGGACAATGAAGATTCCGGTAAACTTTTCGTTGGGTAACGGGAAAACTCGGCAAGGCCGAAAAAGCGCTAAAAATTCGTAGTTACGAAACGAAACATTGGAGAAAGGTGGGGATTTTAGAAGCTTATAATTCCATATGGGAGCTAAATATATTATAAAAGGCAGAATAAGCAAGATGGGTCCTTTAAAGTTAACTGAAAAGCTAACTTTTTAGGCATCATTTAATTGAACAGACTGAATTATTTGGACTCTGCTAAGTTTTTTTTTATTTTCCACTATCTGCTCTAGTAGTGACGTTTAGAAAAACTACGGCCGTCCCCACAGCGCAAATTCTACTATGACGCGGAAAATTTGAATCTCAATAAACGCGGCGGCGCGACTCAATACAAGGGGGCTCACTGCGTGAACACTTCTTTTTCCTTAAACGGTTTCCTCAAACAAACAAAGGGATAAGCGCATAGAGGTGCCGCAAATCTGACAGAGTAAAGTCCACTATCCGAAAATCGATTACTCGTGAATAGCGGAGCTACAAAGTAACGCATTTTTATCGGGTTTTGCAGCCTATTTAAGTGAATATCTGATGTGTAACTCGACTGTCGGGTCTTAGCCCTTTTCGGTTAAACTTCAAATGGATAACTAACTAAGAGCGTGTTCCACCCTACTTACCGTAGTTACTACGCATGACGTCACGAAATTTTTGCCGTCAAGGCTGGAACGATTTTTTTATTTTCCAGCAAAATATCATGCCACAGGCGAATCCGACCAATCACGTTACAGAGATGCGTAGTTACACGCTTACTACGCTCCCGAGCATGGTAAGCAAATAGTTACTATTTCGAGAAGGTTGGAACGGTCAGCGCAGTACTTTTTACGAGGTTGGAACGAAATAGCAACTGACACTTACTACTGTTAGAAGGGTGGAACACGCTCTAAGTAAGTAAGTAACTTGTTTGTGACCCGCCATTTTCAAAAGCGGAGTTTTTGAAAAAAGGGAAGAAAAATGAAAATGTTTTTTCGGTTATTTCTTTTGAAACAAAAATTTCGGGTGGAAAAAGTCGGACACAGTAACCTGGCATGGAAACGGTACAGAAGAAACTCAGCAAAGAGCAAAAGATTCAAAAGAACAAGAGTCTGTGTGTACAGTTTCTTCTTTATTTCTACTACCACTGTTACGCCTACTGCTACTATTTGCGCTTCTCGGCACGAATATTTTCTAGGTTCGATGTTTCTCATATTCTTACGCGCCGGTCAAAGTTAGGAGACGTCCAACGTAACATACCCGATGAAAACTTTATCTCAAAATCGTAGTATGAAACTGTACGAAAAAGTAGCATGCAGTACGAACTGATGCTACTACATTCTTCTATGTCAAGGCTACCGTGCTACTGCATTCTGCTGCATGCTCCTATTAGCCAGACTGGATGCTACTATAGCAAGGCAGGATGCTACTGGATACCACTGCTTAAGATTGGCCCAGTCTGAGGCACATTAAATGATAGTATTCTTTACTATTATGTATCAAAACATGCAACTTTTTCGTACAACTGTCATACAACTATGCAGGATAAAAATTTTTCATCGGGTAGCTATACTATACCGCAAGTTTCTTTTATACCTAGCGTATCTTGGCGAAGACAAATTGCATATCCCTATAGTTATAAATATAGGCACAGTGTTCATGTTTTCTTACATTTTTTGTTTTGTTTTATTTGGTGCGATGGACCTTGTTGGCTTTTATGCATTAAATATATGCAAAGATAAATTGCATATCCATATAGTTATAAATGTAGGCACAGCGTTCATGTTTTCTTACATTTTCTTTTTGTTTTATTTGGTGCGATGGACCTTAAAAAAATTACCTTAAATCACAGCTTGGAGTGAAATAAGGACTTTTGATCCTGTTGGATCACTCCTTGTGATGACTGTTGCATCTGTGGTTGGTTACAGTCTAGTGGAAGATACTGTTGCATCCCAGTCAAATCTCCACGGTTTGTCTCTCCACTCAGCATCCAAACGGCGTTTGAATGCTTCTGTAGATTCAGCAGCAACAGTGTCCTCCTTGAGGTTGTTCCAGAGGCTCACGATCCGGTTCGAGAAGAAGTTGCATCTTGCTCCAGTCCTTACGTGAAGTTTGCGGATACGTTTTGGGTGTCCTCATGTTATGTGGGAGGGTTCAATCTCCAGGAGCTGGTTTTCTCGATTGGTTGAGAGGAGTTTGTGTGCCTGGACCTTGTTGACTTTTATGCATTAAATATATGCAAAAATAAATTCCATTTCTATAAAGTTATAAATGTAGGAACATTCATGTTTTCACATATTTTTCTTTTTGCTGTCTTTGGTGGGATGGACCTTGTTGACTTTCATGCATACAATATCTATCCCTGTTCTGGAAGAGAGGTGGTGGCGATGTCTCTCGAACCGCCTCAAAAACATCTTGTGACCATCATAGTAAAAAAAAAAACTTGCAGTATTTGCTACTGGGATTAATCTTGTCTCTACTGAGATAAGTTTATCTCTAATTCGGATTAATCTTATCCCATTAGAGATAAGATTAATCCCAGTAGCGAATACTGCAGTTAACTTGAATCCTTACTCGGAGAAACTTGTAGAGTGCTGTTGGCTTTCACGCATTGAATATCTATACCGGTTTTGCAAGAGAGGTGGTGGCGATGTCTCTCGACCCGCCTCAAAAACATCTTGTGACCATCATAGTAAAAAAAAAAACTTGCAGTATTTGCTACTGGGATTAATCTTGTCTCTACTGAGATAAGTTTATCTCTAATTCGGATTAATCTTATCCCATTAGAGATAAGATTAATCCCAGTAGCGAATACTGCAGTTAACTTGAATCCTTACTCGGAGAAACTTGTAGAGTGCTGTTGGCTTTCACGCATTGAATATCTATACCGGTTTTGCAAGAGAGGTGGTGGCGATGTCTCTCGACCCGCCTCAAAAACATCTTGTGACCTTCACAGTAAAAAATACATTGCAGTATTTGCTACTGGGATTAATCTTGTCTCTACAGAGGTAAGATTATCTCTAATTCGGATTACGCTTATCCCATTAGAGATAAGGTTAATCCCAGTAGCGAATACTGCAGTTAACTTGAATCCTTACTCGGAGAAACTTGTACAGTGCTGTTGGTTTTCACGCATTAAATATCTATACCGGTTTTGCAAGAGAGGTGGTGGCGATGTCTCTCGACCCGCCTCAAAAACATCTTGTGACCTTCACAGTAAAAAAAACATTGCAGTATTTGCTACTGGGATTAATCTTGTCTCTACAGACGTAAGATTATCTCTAATTCGGATTAATCTTATCCCATTAGAGATAAGGTTAATCCCAGTAGCGAATACTGCAGTTAACTTTAATCCTTACTAGGAGAAACTTTTTACAGTGTTGTTGGCTTTCATGCATTAAATATCTATACCTGTTTTGCAAGAGAGGAGGTGGCGATGTCTCTCGACCCGCCTCAAAAACATCTTGGGAGCTATCCTGGAGACTTAAGCTGCTTTTAGTCGACGCCGAACCCATACTTCCCGTGTCATCTGAGCGCTTCAGGGGGCGGCAGTAGCGAGTCTCTTTTGAGAGACTTCTTAGAGGCGATGGCGTCTCACGATTCACTGGAACGAAAAAAGGAGAATTAAAATAAAGAGACCGGGAGGCTGAGCCGGACTCCCTGCGAAAGCCACTGCCCTGTGTTCTTTTTATGTTTTCTCTTTCTATTCGTAGTAAAAGTTTTCTTCAATTGCCCAGGACCTTCACGTTTCTGCCCTTGGCCATTTCTCCGCATTCCATCTAGGAAGAGGATTTTTTAGACCCTATTAGTCCCTTTCCTTTTTTTAATGTTTATTTTTTTTATCTTGTGCATTGACTACATTTTGTATTTTTTCCTTTTATTTGTCTGTACTGCACTATTTTCCTCTTCTTAAGTGCGTAAATAAAATTTCATCATCATCATCGTCATCATCATAGATTTATTCATTCATTCTTTTTATGTTTTACTTTCTACTCCTAGTAAAATAGATTTATTCATTCATTCATTCACTAGAAGAGCGAGTGATATACCGTAATGACCCCACATCGATCCCGGGCTACCAGCCTCAAAGAAAACAGCCTGAAACACACAAAAGAGTTTCTGTTCTACTTCTTCTCTCTGCGAAAGCCACTGCCCTGTGTTCCTATTATGTTTTTCTTTCTACTCGTAGTAAATCAGATTTATTCATTCATTCATTCACTAGAAGAGCAGTGATATACGGTCATGCCCGAATGTCGATACCGGCCTACCAGCCATCAAAGAAAACAGCCTGAAACACACAAAACAGTTTATGTTCTACTTCTTCGGGTATGAATGGGGTAGTGTAAGGGGTCACTGCGAAAGCCACCGCCATGTGTTCTTTTTATGTTATTCTTTCTACTCCTAAAAGTTGTAAAAAGTTTTCCCATATAAAGATTAAAGTTGACTGCAGTATTTGCTACTCGGATTACTCTTATCTCCACGCAGATAAGATTAATACCAAATACAGATAAGATGAATCTGAGTAGCAAATATTAGTTAACTATAATCTTTCTACGGAGGGACTTTTTACAGTGTAGTAAAATAGATTTATTCATTCATTCATTCACTAGAAGAGCAAGTGATATACCGTAATGCCCGCCGGGCTACCAGCCACAACACAACACAGTATATGTTCTACTTCTTCGTGTAGGAATGGGGTAGTCTAAGGGGTCTAAGCGACCCCCCCCCCCCCCCGACTGCAAATACATAGGAATTAGACATTTTTATTAAAAACTGCAGTTTTTTATTATTAACAAGAGCTGGAAGCTCATATGGCACTTGCAAGACTGTGTCAGATGGAAGTGATGGTCAAATTTCTAAGCAAAACCCTTGAGGCAAAAAGGATCATGTGCTCATGGAGATCGTGAAAAAGTACATTTTGCTTAAATTATTTTTTTTTTACTTTGCGGTTAAGATGAGTTCTTTAAAGGATGGTCGGATCAGAGAGTGACGATGCCTAATAACCAATGATGTCAAGTTTCTAATGATCCAGCATAGTTTTATCGTCCTAGCACATCCGGAAATACCTTAACTCACGATCACCGGAATTCTGTACACCCCCTACAGCGCTCCCCCCCTCGGTACCCGAATCCGGTCCGATTCTATCACTGATGCACCTAGGACTTGTGCCTGTACTTCCCACCAAGTTTCATCCTGATCGCTCCACTCTATGCGAGTCACAAGATGTCCGGTTATCCCCTCCGACCCCCCCCCCCCCCAGTTCAGCGGATCCGGTCCGGACTTGAAATAGGACATGCTGAGTCATGAGGTCTTTCAAGATATCAAGTCTCGTTAAGACTTGATAAGATCCCTGATTCTGCCGTCTCTCCCCCCCCCCCACGATAGTCAGATCGGGCAAGCGACTGTTTCCAAGTTAATCTGGGAGGGTCCCTGAGGTGTCTGCCAAGTTTTTTCGTCCTAGCCCAACTGGAAGTACAATAGCTACAGATCGCTGGACTTCTGGCACCCCCCTCCGGCTTCCCCCACAGTGTCCGAATCCAGTCTAGTCCTGTCAGTGATGTATCTAGAGCATGAGCTTGTTCTTGGCACCAAGTTTCATCCCGGTCGCTTCACTCTTAAGAGTTTCACACGATTTCCGGATCTCCCCTCCGGCCCCCCCCCCCCCCCAGATCCGTTGGATCCGGTCAGAACTTGAAATGAGACATTTGAGACAAGAGATCTTTCCAGATATCAAGTTTCATTAAGATCCGGTCACCCGTTCAAAAGTTATGCATGTCCCTGTTTTCCGGTTCCGCCACCTCCCCCTTCCCCCACGATGGTCGTATAAGGCAAGTGACTATTTCCAAGTTAGTTTGTGCGGGTCCCTGATATGCCTGCCAAGTTTTATCGTCCTAGCCCACCTGGAAGTACATTAACTACGGATCGACGGAATTCCGGAACCCCCTCCAACTCCCCCCACAGTGTCAGAATCCGGTCTAGTTCGGTCAGTGATGTATCTAGAGCTTGTGCTTGTTCTCACCACCAAGTTTCATCCCGATCGCTCCACTCTGAGAGTTTCACACGATTTCCGGTTTCCCCCTCCGACTCCCCCCCAGATTCATCGGATCCGGTCCGGACTTGAAATGATACATCTGAGACACGAAATCTTTCCAGATATTAAGTTTCATTATGATCCGATCACCCGTTCGACTCCAGCATAGTTTTATCGTCCTAGCACATCTGAAAATATCTTAACTCACGATCACGATACCGGAATTCCGTACACCCCCTACAGCACTCCCCCCCCCTCGGTACCCAAATCCGGTCCGATTCTGTCACTGATGCACCTAGGACTTGTGCCTGTACTTCCCACCAAGTTTCATCCTGATCGCTCCACTCTATGCGGGTAACAAGATGTCCGGTTATCCCCTCCGCCCCCCCCCCCTCCCCCAGTTCAGCGGATCCGGTCCGGACTTGAAATAGGGCATGCTGAGACATGAGTTCTTTCAAGGTATAAAGTCTCGTTAATATCCGCGAACCCATTCTTAAGTTATGCATGCTACTAATTTCCGGATTCTGCCGTCTCCCCCTCCCCCCACGACAGTCAGATCGGGCAAGCGACTGTTTCCAAGTTAATCTGGTAGGGTCCCTGAGATGTCTGCCAAATTTTTTCGTCCTAGCCCAACTGGAAGTACAATAGCTACGGATCGCTGGACTTCTGGAACCCCCTCCACCTCCCCCCACAGTGTCCGAATCCGGTCTAGACGTGTCAGTGATATATCTAGAGCATGAGCTTGTTCTTGGCACCAAGTTTCATCCCGTACGCTTCACTCTAAGAGTTTCACACGATTTCCGGTTCTTCCCTCCGACTCCCCCCCCCCCCCCCGATCCGTTGGATCCGGTCCAAACTTGAAATGAGACATTTGAGACAAGAGATCTTTCCGGATATTAAGTTTCATTAAGATCCGCTCACCCGTTCGAAAGTTATGCATGTCCCTATTTTCCGGTTCCGCCACCTCCCCCTCCCCCCACGATGGTCGTATCGGGCAAGTGACTATTTCCAAGTTAGTTTGTTCGGGTCCCTGATATGCCTGCCAAGTTTTATCGTCCTAGCCCATCTGGAAGTACATTAACTATGGATCGCCGGAATTCCGGAACCCCCCTCCACCCCCCACAGTGTCCGAATCCGGTCCAGTTTGGTCAGTGATGTATCTAGAGCTTGTGCTTGTTCTCACCAAAGATCATGTCAGTAGGAAAGATGGGCCACTCGCCAAAAAGTGCGTCGTCGAAAATCGACTATGTCGCCGCCTAGCGACCAGCTCGTCGTGAGAGTTTTGCATGAATTTTTCGATACCAGATGGCTCTCAAAATTAGCCTTCTGATCTTGCTAAAGAATTTGACTGAGATCAATTAGTCTTGAAGCCACCATTTCCAATCTGGAGCACAGGTTTGGGTCATTGAGTCATGACTAATCAAATACACTTTTCGGCGCATACTTGGTTCAATTTTGATCTATCAAAGACTATCATGAGATGAAGAAGAAAAGGTACAAATAAAGAAGCTTTTCCTTGCCGTGGTTTACGGGCTGGTCTTATCCACTTATCAGGTCTTATCAGCTTAATTATCCTTCTTGTATTCCTGTTTTCACTTGATAATACAATACGCGAAATATCAACAAAGTCTGAGAAGTAAACAAAAAGACACGCTGAAAGTGCAGAAATCAGTGGGAGACTGTCAACAGAGCAACAATTTAACGCAAAAGCTGACCACCAGCCGGTGCCACTTTACGCGACTCATGGGGCTTATGGGAGTGGCCAATCTTCCTCGGTCTCATTATCTTTGGTTCTCACCACCAAGTTTCATCCCGATGGCTCCACTCTGAGAGTTTCATACGATTTCCGGTTCCCCCCTCCGACTCCCCCCCCCCCCAGATTCATCGGATCCGGTTCGGACTTGAAATGAGACATCTGAGACACGAGATCTTTCCAGATATTAAGTTTCATTATGATCCGATCACCCGTTCGAAAGTTATGAATGTCTCTATTTTCCGGATTCCACCACATCCCCCTCCCCCCACGATGGTCGGATCGGGCAAGTGACTATTTCCAAGCTCAATTAGTCGGGTCCCTGATATGCCTGCCAAGTTTCATCGTCCTAGCATATCTGGAAGTACCCTAACTCGCAAACTCGCAAACACCGGACTAACCGACCGACCGACCGACCGACCGACCGACCAACCGACCGACCGACAGAAATGTGATCGGTATATGGCACTTGGCCGGAAGGCAAGTGCGATAAAAACTGCATTTTTCTTAAAAACTGCAGTTTCCCTGGATACGCTAGTTAAATATAAACCTGTGACTCCGACTCGCTGGTCGCTCGCCAATCATATAACATGTAACACAATACACATGTAACATGCAACGTAATCTAATTTTAATTCCAATGTTTTATCAGCACGTGTCCAATGTCTAATAAGGGAGTCTAGGCGGGGGATTCGGGGGGGGGGGGGGGGGTAGAAATATATGGAGTGATTATGGAAGTAGGTTGCGCTAGTATTATAGGTAAGACAGGTTCTTTAAGGACCTGTCTTACCTGTCCTTTAACTAAACACAACATTTATAATTCGGTACATGGCATTCATCCTAATGGAACTGTGAGGGGCTCTGGAGTTACGAACTCTCACTTACTTGTCTACTTCTATCACTTGCTAATCTCTTTTATTACTCGTGCCTCCTGCGCCACATCGTGACGTGCCTCTGTTTTAGTCGAACCCCTATTTTACTCTAACCGACTTCAGACACAAAATGTGACGGTCTAAGATATGGCGAGTTCGGTGATACCTAGCGAGCAACCTCAGTACTAGCCGCACACGATCAAAGACAGTGGCGTGGGGACCGAAACGAAAACTTCGAAGGTCCGTAATATTCAAGCGAGACATGGATACAGAGTACAGGACTAAATAGCTGTTCCTAAATAGCTTGCTAATTTGTTGTCGTCTGAGTAATTTCTCCAGACAGCCATTTTCTAGTACCGACAAGACATAGGTCTATGTCCCACTCGTGTCTATGTTTTGGTCGGCTCCGCTCGTTCACACCCCCTGTTACCAATTACCTCAACAATCCAAATAACTTCACGTTTTTCGCAATTTATTCCGTTCATATTTGTCCATCTGGTTCCTTGTCTCATTTTTGTCTCTTATTATTAAGTTAGCGTCTGTTATTAATTTAGATGTTGTTACCTATTCTTGTGTTTATTTATTTGCTTTATGCGAGGCTTTATGTTTAGCTTTTTCATTTTTCATTCAACCTAAACCTAAGAAGAAAACAAAACTGATTAGACCATCAGGAAAAGCTGACTAGCCTGTAGGCATATGGTTACTGAAAATCTGCATGGTTGAGGAAAATAATGGACTTCAACCTGGCTTGTGATTGGCTTTCGGCAGACGCAGATCCCGCCTGCACCTCATTTCTATCAGAGCGTTCATTTACCAGCATGCGAAAGGTTGTAAAAGGATGCTCATATTCTTTGCTATATGCCCATTCGTCAACCTAAGTTTTACAGTTTTATTCCCGCGTTTGCTTCCGCTCATTTCTCTTAATTGTATTAGTTAACGCTGTTTTAATGCCTTAAATGACCTCTCGCACTATTTACTCTTCAACTTACACAGTATTTTATAATATTTGAATACTTTAAAACTAGGCTGTGCTTTCAACAAATAACCCACAGTTTTGGCTGTTTTAAGCCTTTTCCGAGACCCGTTGACCTATATCGAAAACAGGGAAACAATTGATGCATTACAATTAGTTTTACACAAAATTTCGTCTGTGGCGCATTTTATAGTTTTCTCTGTAGACTGTAGTATATAGTTTTAGTAGTTTTGTAGTATTCTCTGTAGTAGGCTATCGGTGTTTCATTTAATTGACGTTTTAGGATTGACCTTCTTGGGGTTTTGAAACACGTCAAAAGCTAGAGCTTGTATGGTAGGTGGTAGGTATAGAAAAAAAAATCGGAGAAAAGGCAGATTACAAAATTTCGCCGGCGGCGCTTATTTTAACTTGTTCTAGGTACAGTCGTTGAAAACTTCGCTTTTTAGAGAAAGCTGAGAATGAAAAGCCTAATATGTGAACTTAATTGTACCAAATTACATTAAAGGAATATAAAAAAAAAACAAAAAAAAACAAAACAACAGGGAAACAATTTACAAAACCGGTTTCTCTGATGGAGAAACTTCTTGCAGACAACCGTCGACAGAGCGATACACATCGAAGGTAGCAAAATACGGCAAGTGAGAAAATCAGCGTGGTTTTGCTAGAGGGGTTAGAATATACCAACGAAATTGGGGTCTGCGGGTTTAGAAATATTCGAAGTGATTATGGAAGTAGGTTGCGTTAGTATTACAGGTAAGACTGCTTCGACTACCTCTTCTAGCTTTTAGCTATTTGGTAATAAAGTTGATGGGTTGACAGATTGATTTGTGGTGGCTTCTTGGGGCGGCAAATCGATGCTGCATTTATCGTAGACATTTCATTTAAAGCCTATGAGGAGTGCCACATAGGCTTTAAATGAAACATCACTTTAAATGGGCGTTAGGAACTCGCTCCGCTCGGCTACTTTTTAAACTATTTGAGAGCACATATCTAAAAAAAATAATTAGGTTTATAGTCTAGGCTACTTGGCCTCAATTCATAGTTTTATTTATTTACTCATTACTTTCCCTCAAAATGGAGGAGTAACATAGTAGCCTATAGCATATAAGCAAATAACACTACAACTATGGAAAAAAGAAAAAATGCACAAGGTCTGAACAACATTTCACAAGTGTTATTAACAAATATCAACAATTACAGTTCTACCAACATTTTTACCAACTGTTTTTGCAGAAAAAATGACTGTTCAAAAAAAACCCGGCAGTTTCGAAAAAATCGACTGATTTCAGGGAAAAACGACTGTTTTAATGAAAAAAAAATCAACTGTTTTGGCGAAAAATCGCGGCGCTTCGTGCCGACTCGGATGTTTTTACCGACTGACCGACAGCATTGGGGGGCGTGGGGGGGGGGGGGGGGGGGGTCGTCCCCCCTCCCTCCGATCGTGAAGCCCCTGCAAACATGCTCATGTTCCCAATTACACCAGTATTCCTTTGTTTTTATAAAAATTGCAAGACACGAGACCATCTTTGAGTGATCAGTTGTCGCCAAGTACAGACATACATAAACACTGCCACGATACGAGTTTTATTTTCGCAAACCGTCTCGGATCTCGTCTTATTCTTCAGTTGGTAAATAAATCGAAGAATACTCTTGAGACGTAGTCTGAGGAGGCAACAATATCTGCAGGTCAAGACTTGCAACCAAAATGAAAACATGTGCCCCAGAGAAGAATCGTATGCGGGGGAGTCGCTTATTTTAACAAGAGCTGGTAACTCATATGGCACTTGCAAGGCTGGGTCAGAGGATGAAAGTAGGAATATTTTGCTCAAAATTATTGTTTGTACTTTAAGAAATTCGCTTCTTGGGTTAAAAATGATCATGGCCCTTATGAATAAGGAATATATGTTGTTTGGTTAAAGTATTTTTTTTTACTTTTCGGTTAAGTAAACGCACTTTAAGGGTGCTAAAATAAATTTTTGAGCAAAACCCTTGAGTTAAAATGTATAATCTGGTAAAAGCATTTTTCGTACTTTGTGGTTAGGATTAGTACTTTAAGGTTAGGATTAGTACTTCAAGGGATGGTCGGATCTGAGAAGTGAAAATTTCTAAGCCAATTTTGTCAAGTTTCTAAGGTTTAGGCCAAGTTTCATCGCCCTAACACGTCTGGAAGTACCTTAATTCGCGATCGCCGGAATTCCGCACCCCCCCCCCCCACTCCCCTCACAGTGCCCGAACCCGGTCCGATTTTGTCACTGATGTATCTAGTTCTTGTCCTTGTTCTTTCCACCACGTTTCATCTCAATCGCTCCACTCTAAGCGCGTCACAAGATTTCTGGTCCCCCCCCCCCCCGCCAGATTCCTCGGATCCGGCCCGGACTTAAAATGGGAGATCCGAGACACGTAGTCTTTCCAAATATCAAGTTTCTTTAAGATCCGATCACCCGTTCCAAAGTTATACATTCCTCAAGATTCCGGATTCCCCCTCCCTCCACTCCCCCACGGTGGTCGGTTTGGGAAGTTGACTATTTCCAGGTTGATCTGATCGGATCCTTGACTTACCTACCAAGTTTCATTGTCCTAGCCCACCTGGAAGTAGCTTAATACCTTATCACCGGAGTTCCGGAACCCCCCTCCAACTCCCCCAACAGCGCATGAATCCGGTCTGTTCTGTCAATGCAGTACCTAGAGCTTGTGCTTGTTCCTCCCACCAAGTTTCATCCCGATCGCTCCACTCTAAGCGTGTCTCATGATTTCCGGTTACCCCCTCCGACTCCCCCCCCCACATTCATCGGATTCGGTCCGGACTTGAAATGGGACAACTGAGACATGCCGTCTTTCCAAATATCAAGTTTCATTAAGATCCGATCACCCGTTCGAAAGTAATGCATGTCACTAAATTCCGGATTCCGGCTCCCCTCCCTCCCCCACGATGGTCGAGTCGGACAAGTGACTATTGCCAAGTTAATTTGGTCGGGTCCCTAATATGCCTGCCAAGTTTCATCGTCCTAGTACATCTGGAAGTACCCTAACTCGCGATTAACCGACCGATCGACAGACCGACCGACGGAAAAGTGATCGTTATATGGCACTTGGTCGGAAGGCAAGTGCCATAAAAACATGGGTCCCCAGTGAGTCGCAGTCTGATGGGGGAAAACAAAATTTGCAAGATAGGAAGTCACGTCACTTAAAATCATTTCGAAAACATGTGTCCCCAGAAAGAATCTTTTGCGGGGAAATGGGTTACTTTAAAGTTTAACTGCAAAGGGCTGAGACAGGACAATCTAGTTACCCATCACTCAACCATTCAAAGAGGCGTGAAAACCTGATAAAATTCGTTACTCCGTTGCTACGCCATTTACGAATACTCGGTTTTCATATAGTGGAATTTCCCTGTCGGATCTGTGGTACCTCCACTCGCTTGTTCCTGTGCTGTATGGCTGACGCAAAAGATTTACGAGAAGTAAGTGTTCGTGCAGTCAGCAGTGATCACCTAGTTCACTGCTGGCCAAGGAAAATCCGCGTTTCTGCTGAGACTGAAATTTTCCGCGTCATAGTAGACTTTTGTGTTGTGAGAACGGCTGCCGATATTCTGAACGTCGTTGTGAAGCAACTAGTGAAAAATAAGAGAATCCCTTTACGCAATCCAAATAATTCAGCGTATTCAGTTAAATGATACAAAAATAAGTTGGCTTTTCAGTTAAACTTTAAAGGACCCGTCGTGTCTACACTGTAAAAGAAAAATCTTGCAGTATTTGCTACTGTGATTAATCTTGTCTTACTGGAGATAAGATTATCCCTAATTTGGATTAATTTTATCCCAATAGAGATAAGATTAATCCCAGTAGCAAATACTACATCCTTATTCGGAGAAACTTTTTACAGTGTTTACACTAGCTACTTCGCTGCACGCAAGCTACTTCCATAATTGCATTAATTAATTCTTAAGCCCGGAAACCCAGGTGTCAAATGTTACATTCTAGGCCCTTTAACGATACCTTACTAATCTTTGCACTTGCCAGGATTTACTATTTTCCACGCGCATTATGCTCCGGACGAGTGTTCGAGTATCATACTATTGCGTAAAACCGTTTGTCTAAGTTTTGCCGTGTCTTTGCTAGAAGTCAATGGCCCTAAGAAAAGGCTTAAAACATCCAAAGCTGTGGATAACTTGTGAAAGGACCCCTCGCACTATTTACTCTTCAACTTGCAATATTTTAAAATATTTGAATACTTTAAAACTAGGCTGTGCTTTTAACAAATAACCCACGGTTTTCGGTTGTTTTAAGCCTTTTCCGAGACCCGTTGACTTGTAGCGAAAACAGGGAAACAATTTACATAACCGGTCTTTCTGATGGAAAAACTTCTCGCAGACAGCGTGATACACATCGAAGGTAGCAAAATATGGCAAGTGAGAAAATCAGCGCGGTTTTGTTAGAGGGGTTAGAATGTACCAACGAAATGGGGTCTCCGGGTTTAGAAATATATCGAGTGACCATGGAAGTACGTTGCATTTGTATTGTGTGTAAGACAGGTCCTTTAAAAGCAGAGCCTAGTTCTACAGTATTCAAATAGTTTTGCATACTGGAACATAAACGGTAAATAGTGCGAAGTGTGCTTTAAAATAAGGTTACTCAAATGATTTATTTCCGAATGATCGGTAGGGGCCCTATCGACCCCCCCCAGAGCATCCAGCAGGCTGCTCTCTACTTCTGACTAGGTCCCTGAACTCGCGGGGTGACGCCCCCTTATTTCTGTAGAATATTTTAGGTAACAGTCTGAAGTGAGGTAGGCGGTTTCCGGGGAGACAAAAATGAAAACAAACCTGAGATCCCAATGCATCTTAGGTGAAACACTGCTATGGAGGAAGTGAACATACCGATGAAGAACTTGATCCCCTTACCTGAAGATGTTATTTGTATCTCCAACCTGGAAACTTTATCCGCAAGAAACTTTAAGCGCAAATCTTACTAGCAGTGATCTTTTGCCTATGAAAGGGATCAGAAAAAAAGTTTTCCAAAAATAACATTACTTTCCACCTGAAATAAGCGATTTTCTTGTTAGCGCCTATCGACACTATCCAGCCTTCCTGCTCTCCGACGCGGCGGGTGGGGGCAAAGCGTTTGAAAACTGAACGCGCCGTGGTGAAAAAGTTGGAGCAAAGCAAATAAAAGAAGTAAAATACAAAAGATTCTCATGCACTTATGTTTGAAAGAGTTGTCATCGGAAAATGAAGACTCCGGCAAACTTTGCTTTGTGGTAGCGGGCAAAACTCGGCATGGCCGAAAAAGCGCTAAAACTGGTAGGCACAAAAGCAAACAATGGAGAAAGGTGGGGATTTTAGAAGCTGATAATTCCACAAGAGAGCTAGGTATATTATAAAAGTCAGAATAAGCAAGAGGGGTCCTTTTATGTACACGGTCCTTAAATTACGAAGTTGTTTTGAGAACTAACCATTCTTTAGGATCATTCCTCATACATGGTGGCCAACCGGGCCAAGCCAACCGGGGCTGCTACATAACAACTCATTTCATATACACTAAAAAGAGAGAAAAAAAGAAAAAATATGCGCTGAAGGCACGAAGCCTCCAACAAAAAAAAGTACACAAAACTCAATCAGGATGGGTTGAACCCACAGTAGATTTATTTTTTATTTTTTATTTTAGTTCCACGCTTGCCAAAGAGGCAGAGACAGGCGTATTTACGGACTGAAGAGAAAGAACGGAGGAACGACGGATTTATATGTAATGTATATATTCATAACGAATATGCAACAAATAGGCTCTACTAGTCCTGAGTGAGGCTTGTGTACCTCTTATAGTTGGAGGCTCTATGCCTTCCACACATTTTTCCTTTCAGTTTGTTTTTATACTGAGCTGTATTTGTAATGTTTTTATCCCACTTGCTTTCCTGCCAAGTTCCATTATACTGATCACTTTTCCGTCGGTCGGTCTGTCGGTCAGTCCGGTGATCGCGAGTAGGGTACTTCTAGATGTGCTAGGACGATAAAACCTGGCAGGCATACTAGGGACCCGACCGAACTAACTAGGAAATGGTCACTTCCCCAATCCGACCATCGTGGGGGGAGTGGAGGGAGGGGGAATCTGGAGGTATATATATAACTTCTGACGGGAGATCGGATCTTAATTAAACTTGTTAGTTGGAAAGGTCTCGTGTCTCAAATGTCCCATTTCTAGTGAGGACCGGATCCGGTTACTTTGTCCATCGGTCACTTTGGGGTGAGTTGGAGGGGGGGGGGCGGAAATCGTGTGACACGCTAAGAGTGGAGGGATTGGGATGAAACTTGGCGGGAGGAACAAGCACAAGCCCTAGATACATAGCTGACAGGACCGGACTGGACCCGTGCACTGGGGGGGGGGGATCTTGGAGGAGGGTTCCGGAATTCCGGTGATGCCGAGGTAAGGTACTTCCAGCTTCAATAGGACAATACAACTTTGCAGGCGCATCAGGGACCCGAACAGATTGACGTAAGAATCGTTTCATCGATCCGACCATCGTGGGGGAGTGGAGGGAGGAGGAATCAGGAATCTTGATGTATGTATTACTTTCGCACAGGTCCTTATGAAAATTGATATCTGGAAAGACCTCGTGTCTCACAAGCCAGATTTCAAGTCCGGGCCGAATCCTTTGACTTTGGGGGAGTTGGAGGGGGGGGGGGGTAGCCGGAAACTTGGCGGGGAGAACAAACACGAGTCATAGATACATCGTTTACAGAACCGGACCGATCCGAGCACTGTGGGAGTTGGAGGGGGGTTCAGAATTCCGGTGATCGCAGCATGCATTCATAACTTTCGGACACTTGATTATTGGGAAGAGTTCATGCCTCTGATGTTTCTCGTGTGTGCCTCGGTGGTTTTGCTTATAAATGAATTCCTAGTCCCCTTAAAGTGCGCATCTTAACCGCAAAGTACAGAAAATACTTTTCAGCAAATTATACATTTTCATGATCCCCAAGGGTCCAAAATCATTTTTGCCCCCTAGGTTTTTCTTGCAATGAATTTCTAACGTCCTCAAAGTGCGCATCTTAAGGCCCATTCACGACGGGTTTTAGCTAATACTCGGTACCAGCCAGTTCCGGAAATCGCTCTGAGACCGAGAATAAGCTGGGATTCTGCCGTTCGCAATTGATACTGGTGCCACTTTCGGATACCAGCTAGTCTCGCATCCAGTTGAAATCCGTTCAACTTTTGAGGGTACTAGCCAATCAGATTATTCTGGGGAATATTCTGATTGGCTAGTTTCGAACCAAATCACATCCTCTCTTGCTGTCTTGAAAACCGAAAGTGAATTTAGGTCATTGATATTCGGTCTGACGTCGTTCAGCATTAGCCAATCGGAACATTCCTGAATATTCTCCTAAATAATGTGATTGGCTAGTACCAGGGACCCATAAATTTCCTGTAATGACTCGCCATTCAGGGGGCTTGCCAGTTCCTATGCTTCTATGTTGCTATGTTGCCCGAGCCTCACCTAGTTTCCAAAAATTCCGCTTGGGTCGAATCGGCGTTCTTGCTCAGATAGACAAAATTTGTTGGGACTATTCAGCATGCCACCATGTACCTAAGCTATCACAAAAGATCCAGGATACTCTTCCATTACAGAGAAATATTCCTAGTTCAGCACAACGGCTGCGAAAAATTTTGTCTATCTGGATAGTCGGGTATTTTATCCCCGTGAGTATTTCTCGAACTATCTGACGCTCGGTCAAGAGCGCATCAGAAATCTCTTATTGACACGCCCCCTGAATGGCGAGTCATTACAGGAAATTTATGGGTCCCTGCTAGTACCCTGAAAAGTTGAACTGATTTCAACTTTGGTGCGAGACCAGCTCGTACCCGAAACTGGCACCAATATCAATTGCGAACGGCAGAAACCCAGCTAATTCTCGGTCTCAAGGATCATTTACACGGCAGGTATTTTTCCCCGGAGACGAAAAGGGAAAGTGTTCACACGATACTCGGGTAATTTTCAAGGGAGAGTAGGCTACTGTCCTGTGGCAATAAATTACAAGGTTTAAGGCTCAGAATATCTCTCTACAATGGATACCAACATGTGTTCATTTGGACCACTTTTTCCATGGGCAAAATCAAAATAATTCCTCAAAAATCCAATTTTATTGTTGCTGACGTCGAAGAATACCCTTCGACAAACAAATACCCAGGTAAAAAGTTCGCGAAATTGAAGTCCAAAATACCCGGGTTTTTGTTGCTGTTGCGGGGAAAAATACCCGCGGAGTACGGGTAAATACCCTCCGTGTAAACGTAGCTTCAGAGTGATTTCCGGAACTGGCTGGTACCGAGTATTAGCTAAAACCCGTTGTGAATGGGCCTGAACTGATTTCAACTCCGAGACTTAGCTGGTACCCAAAACTGGCACCTGTATTGATTAATAATTTTATTATCCATCATATGTATTAAATACGTACAAAAATGAAGTAGGAAAAATAAGGAAAAGCTACACAATACACAACACTACGTAATCAACAAGAGCTGTAAGCTCATATGGCACTTGCATGTGTCAAGATGATTTGATTGATCAAGAGTAAGTTTCGACTTTGCGGTTGAGATGCGCGCTATAAGGGAGCTGGAACTTCATTTGTAAGCAAAACCCTTGAGGCAAAACTGCTAATGGGCTGATGGGCATCACGAAAATGCATATATTGCTTAAAAGTATTTTTTTTACTTTGCGGTCAAGATTGGTACTTTAAGGAATAATCGGATTTGGGAAGTAGCAATTTCTAAGCAAATGTTGTTGAGTCTCCAATATTCCAGCGAAGTTTCATCGTCCTAGCACATCTGGAAGTACCTTAACGCGCGATCACCGGAATCCCAGACCCCCCTCCCCCTCCTCCAACTCCACCCACAATAACCGGAGCCAATCCTGTTCTGCAAATGATTAATCCAGAGCATCTGTTTGTCATTCCCACGAAGTTCGATCCAGATCACACCAGTCTAAGCGGGTCAAGTATTTTCCGCCCTCCCCCCGATAATTGCCGGATTCGGTCCGGAAATGAAAAAGGTCACAAGAGAAAAATGTCCTCTGTTTAATTATTAAATTTCACTCGAATCCGATCACCCGTTCCAAAGTTACGCATGACTCAATATTCCGGATTCCCCTCCCTCAACTCCCCCCCCCCCCCAAGATTATCATATCGAGGATTTTTTTTTTATTCCAAGTCAGTTTGACCGGGTCCCTGATATGCCTTCCAAGTTTCGTCGTGAAAATCCCCCAAAAACGGAATTCCGGGATACCCCTCCTCCCCCCCCCTCAAGTGTCCGGATCCAGTCAAATTATGTAAAAGATTTATATGGACCAGATGTTTGTTCTTCCCAGCAAGTTTCACTCCGATACCATCATTCTAACCGTTTCTCGAGATTTCCGGTCCATCCCCCCCCCCCCACCCCACCCAGCTCCCCCGCGGTGCACGTAGCCAATCCGATTCAGCAAATGACTTACCTAGAGCATCTGTTTGTTCTTCCCACAAAGTTCCATCCCGATCCCTCCATTCTAAACGGGGCACGTATTTCCCCCCCCCCCCCCCCAATAGTTGCCGGATCCGGTCCGGATATGAAAAAAATCATCGGAGAAATGTCCTCTGTTGAATTCTTTAATTTCACTCGAATCCGATCAACCATTCTAAAATTACGCATGACTGAAAATTTCGGATTCCCCTCCCTCCACTCCCCCCACCATTATCTGATCGACAAAATTTTTATTTTGAAGTCAGTTTGATTGGGTCCCTGATATGCCTGCCAAGTTTCATCGTGAAAGTCCCCAAAACCACCATCACCGGTAATTCCGGGACCCCCCACCCATAAGTGTCCGGATCAAGTACAATGGCCTAAAGGACTTATCTAGAGCAGATGCTTGTTCTTCCCAGCAAGTTTCACTCCGATCCCTCCATTCTAACCGTTTCTTGAAATTTCCGGTCTCCCCCCCCCAACTCCCCCCTGGCTACCGAATCCGGTCAAGACTTTAAACGGGACATTACAGATATATATTCTGTTCAGTTATGAAGTTTCATTACAATCCGATCATCCGTTCGAAAGTTACACACTTCTCAATTTCCCGGATTCCCCTGCGGATTCCCCTCCCTCCACTCCCCCACCATTATCTGATCAACAATATTTTTATTTTGAAGTCAGTTTGATTGGGTCCCTGATATGCCTGCTAAGTTTCATCGTGAAAATCCAAAAAACCACCATCACCGGAATTCCGGCCCCCCCCCCCCCCATAAGTGTCCGGATCCAGTACAATGGTCTAAAGGACTTATCTAGAGCAGATGCTTGTTCTTCCCAGCAAGTTTCACTCCGATCCCTCCATTCTAACCGTTTCTTGAAATTTCCGGTCTCCCCCCCCCCAACTCCCCCCTGGCTACCGAATCCGGTCAAGACTTTAAACGGGACATTACAGATATATATTCTCTTCAGTTATGAAGTTTCATTACAATCCGATCATCCGTTCGAAAGTTACACACTTCTCAGTTTCCCGGATTCCCCTGCCCTCCACCCCCCCCCCCCAAAATGGTCGGATCAGAAAACTGATTATTCCTAATTTTGTTTGGTCGGGTCTCTGATATGCCTGCCAAGTTTCATGGTCCTAGCACAACTGGAAGTACCCTAACTCGAAAAAGTGTGACAAAATGCCCTAAATTTTCAAGTTTCCAGCGCCCCGCACTCCCCCCCATATGGTCGGATCGGGAAACTGATTATTTCCAGGTTAGTTTGGTCGGGTCCGTGATATTCCTGCCAAGTTTCATTGTCCTAGCTCATCTGGAAGTACCCTCACTCGAAAAAGTGTGACAAAATGCCCTAAATTTTCAAGTTTCCAGCGCCCCAACTCCCCCGCATATGGTCGGATCGGGAAACTTATTATTTCCAGGTTACTTTGGTCAGGTCCCTGATATTCCTGCCAAGTTTCATTGTCCTAGCTCATCTGGAAGTACCCTAACTCGAAAAAGTGTGACAAAATGCCCTAAATTTTCAAGTTTCGAGCGCCCCCACTCCCCCGCATATGGTCGGATCGGGAAACTGATTATTTCCAGGTTCGTTTGGTCGGGTCCCTGATATTCCTGCCAAGTTTCATTGTCCTAGCTCATCTAGAAGTACCCTAACTCAGAAAAAAAGTGACAAAATGCCCTAAATTTGCAAGTTTCCAGCGCCCCGCACTCCCCCCCATATGGTCGGATCGGGAAACTGATTATTTCCAGGTTAGTTTGGTCGGGTCCCTGATATGCCTGCCAAGTTTCATTGTCCTAGCACATCTGGAAGTACCCTAACTCGGATATGTGGGACAAAAAAACTCGGACCGACCGACAGACCGACAGACCGACAGACGGAATTGTGATCGGTATATGGCACTTGAGCCAGAGGCTGCAAGTGCCATAAAAACACATTATCAACTATTTCTGGAGTCGATACATATCGCTTGTCGGATCAAGGTCTTCCCTATATCGCAGTAAACGTTTCTGCACAGCAATTACGGGCTGGGCTACTCCTTAATTCCTTGATATGCTGCTGTTACTTGACCAAGGCGGAAGTCTCAACAGATATTTTGCAAACTTTTAAAAGCACTTGCATAATGCTTTAATATCCGACTCAGTGAAAATACACCAAAACGGTGCTAATGCAAGGAACGCATTATACACTTTACCTAGAATGCTTCTACAAAACTTATAATTTAATGCAATAGGAAGGCCATAAGCTTTACGAGTTTTTCAGCGAAAAAACGTTTTAATAACAGACGAGTAGCACGAACACTGGGTCCAATAGGCAGCCCCAGATATGTCAGAGAATCCTTGCGCTTTAGCAACTCACCACCAATATCAATTTCGATAGGCTCTTTGGAACGAGGATTAAAAATAATTATTTTAATTTTAAATTTGTTCAGGTTCAGGTTCGTTTAATATTTCATTAATTGTACACAGGTAAATTAACAAATACTCCCGACAGAGGGCAAAGCACGAGTGGCACGGGAGTGATAAATGAAAACAATTACCTTCTTCAAAATTCAAGAAAAACAGTAGTACTCACCAGTTCAAACTCGCAATAAATAATAACAATAATCGATAATGTTAATTAATTAATAATGTTGAAAGACAAACCAACTTCTCCATACTCATCCATTGCGAACGGCAGAAACCTGGCAAAGCTTTGGCCTCGGGAGCGATTTTCAGAACTAGCTGGTACCGAGTATTAGCTAAAACCCGTTGTGAATGGGCCTTTAACCGCAAAGGGAAAACAATTATTTTTTCAAAAAGATACATTTTCATGACCCCCGTAAGGGCCCATGATCATTTGTGCCTCAAAGGTTCTGCTTACAAATGAATTTTGCTCTCGCAACACTTTACGTTACAAGTTACAGCCATTACAAACGTAACAAGTAACAAGTACTGTCAAGTGAAGTTTTTATTTGGATAATAAACACTATTGTAATCACTGTAAAAAAAATCGAGCAAGGATCAAGTAGAAATCGAGTAAGGATTAATTGTATCTCTACTGAGATAAGAGTCTTAGATTAATCCCAGCAGCAAATACTGCAGTTAACTTTAATCCTTACTCGAGGGTTTTGTTTACAGTCTTGTATTTGCCGCATGCAAGGCTTCAGTTTCGGCAAAGAAATAAAATAACGATATAAAAAAAATACCTGGGGCAGAAGGCTCGTTAACGACGCGAAATACATAATCGTATGTCGGATCCTCATTGGTCGACACTCTTCGGCGAATTTTCGGAAATATTTTACCTAGAAACATAACTTTTCTTGAGAAGCCTATTCTCGACTGACCCGTAGACCTCCCCACTCCCCACAAAAAAAACACAGTAAAGTTTAAAGAGGAGATTAGCGGAGTTAAAGATTTGCCGTTTCTTGACAATTGTAGCCTACATTGTAACTAGTATCAGGGACCCATAAATTTCCTGATAAGTTTCTTACAGGGGGCCACTCAATAAGAGATTTACCCACGGGGATAAAATACCCTACTATCCAGATAGAAAAAATTTGTCGCAGCTATTGTGCTGAACTAGGGAATATTATTTCTCTGTAATGGAATAGTGTCCTGGAACTTTTGTCCTAGCTTAGGTACCTAGTGGCATGCTGAGTAGTCCTGAGTGAAGATGGCTCATACAGAAAGGTATTATTTGTATATAATCATTTTTGTGCATGAATGAGGAGTTGTGTTGTGTCAAAGATGTAGCCATTGACAATGTATGATATGTTTTCTTGTGGTCTTTCGGCATGCATCGAGAATACCGACGCCTGACAAAACCATCGAGCATTTCATTTTTTCTACGTTTTGCTCCACTAGACTGTACAGAACTTGATTTCTTACGTGTAAAATTAAGGCCTTGGACGGATAAGACTTGAACTTCCCTGGTGGGCCCAACAAAGTTTGCAGATTAATTTCTTGCGTACCAGCTGAACCCGATGTGCTGATGAGCTGACCGATGCCCAACAAAAGCATACAAATTATTTCTTCTGGGTTACAGAGGCACGATAAAAGCATGCAGAATTTGATTTATTCATTGTTTTGACCGACAAATGCATGACTTCCTTTCTTGTGTATAAAAAGAACACAATGCGCCGACGAGTCAACCATCGCCAGACAAAACATTAAAAAATTATTTCTTCGGAATTACTGAGGCACGACAAAAGCATGCAGAATTTGATTTGTTCATTTGACCAACAAATGTTTGCAGGATTTCCTTTCTTGCGCATAAAAAGAACATGATGTGCCGACAAGTCGACCATCACCCGACAAAACATTAAAAAATTATTTCTTCGGGATTCCTGAGGCATGACAAAAGCATGCAGAATTTAGTTTATTCATTTGACCGACAAATGTTTGCAGGATTTCCTTTCTTGCGCATAAAAAGAACACGATGTGCCGACGAGTCAACCATCGCCCGACAAAACATAAAAAAAAATCTTCGGGATTACTGAGGCACGACAAAAGCATGCAGAATTTGATTTATTCATATGACCAACAAATGTTTGCAGGATTTCCTTTCTTGCGTATAAAAAGAACACTATGTGCCAACGAGTCGACCAACGCGCAACAAAAACATTAAAAAATTATTTCTTCTGGATTACTGAGGAGCAACAAAAGCATGCAGAATTTGATTTCTTCTGTGTTTTGCCCGAAAAATGTTATCAGGATTTCATTTCTTGCCTATAAAAAGAACCCGATTTGCCGATGGCTTCTGTGTTCTTTGAAACTTGTGGGAACAAATTTTTTCTATCTGAGCAAGAACGCAAATTCGACCCAAGCGGAATTTTTGGAAACTAGCTGAGGCTCGAGCAACATAGCAACATAGAAGCATAGGAAATGAGTGGCCCCCTGTAAGAAACATAACAGGAAATTTACGGGTCCCTGCTAGTATCGGTGAAGGACGAATTTATGAAAAACAGACCAAGGACATGTCCAGTACAAAAGAAGAAAAAGAATATAAAAATAATCACAAAAGACTCGAATAATTTCCAAAAGTTATTCAATAATTTAGAACCACAGTTATAGAGAATTTTATTAGAGCTATATTTCGGCCCGTCTTGGCAAGAATCCTCTTCAGGCTCAAGCTGGAAAACGAACTTGTGGAAAACAATTAGCTTAATTTTTAACAGAAAATCTAACTTAGTTTGTATCATTTAACAGATACACTGCATAATTAGGATGGTGTTAAGGATTTTTTTTATATTTTTCACTGTTTGACCTAGTATGACGTTCAGAATATCTACAGCCACCTTTACAACGCAAAATTCTACTATGACGCGGAAAATTTGAATCTCGGTACAAACGCGGCTTTTCAGTCACCAGTGACCAGCTTCCGGAAGGTGACGAGGACCCTTGCCAAGAAGGGCCGAAATATTGCTGCCAAAGCATCGTAGCTGACATTTCCGTTTTATGCATTATTTTAATATATGGCTCACTGCGTGAATACCTTTTTTCATAAATCATTCTCACAAGCTCACAACACAGGTACAATTGCCCATAGAGATACCACAAATCCGACAAGGAATTCCACTACATGAAAATCGATTATTCGAGTAACGCATTTTCATCAGGTCTTCAAGCAACTTTAAGTGAATAAGTGATGGGTAACTAGAGTGTCCTATCTTAGCCCTTTTCGGTTAAACTTTAATCGTCTGATTTGTGAATTTCTTCGTGAAAGTTGCTTGATTAATTCTTACTAGAATCAATTTCATCCCAAGGATTTCGACCTTCCGGAGGGATAGAATTCGTAGAAAGCTGAGATCAAGCCGAACTGGAAACTTACCAACATGTTCATCATGCTCTAAAGGTGGGTCTAGGTATCCGTAGGGTACCAGACCCGTCTCCAAACACGTCAAGAAAGCCAGTAGATGGCCCCCTGGTGGGAAGTGAACGGGGGAATACTGGATACCGTCTTGGCTGACTGGTATCATTACCCCGCCGTTTTCCGCTAAAAAGATAGCTGAAATAAATATCGAATAATTATAACTACCACTAGCGGTAGAGAACGTCCCTACTGAAACTCATCCAGTCGTGCACCAGCGCTGGCTCCGACAGCTTCGTATTCTGAACACATAAAAAAAAAAGATACAACCTCCCCTGTTTCCTCGATGTGTGCGGACTGCGGACCACATCTTATCTTTACTATAAATTTCTAAACCCACAAGTTTGTCTCACTTTAAATGCCGCAAGTGTAGTGGGCTGCGCTACAAGTAATGGCCCTTTGCGAAGCAAGGAAAGCATAGGTCTTGGCGCTACTCCCTAGTCTTTTTGCTCTGGTAGTTCTATTGAAGACAAAACAGTAGCCTAGAAATGTTTCGGACAAACAAACCAATAGTTATCCCATAGCTTAGCAATAACTTTTGATGATATTACAAGTAGTGAGTGAACTAAATAATTAAAGACTCCTCGGCGGGATTTGAATCAAGCAGACTTTTTTGTAACAACATATTAATTAGTATTTAACAATATTAGTTGCGTTTTCCAGATACCATGGTATTAAATCCCGCGGTAACTGGATCTGCATTTAGGTCCGGTCTTCACCTTCCGGAATCTGGGCTCCCACATTATCCGAGATTTTTTTAAATTTCTTCTGCGAAACTTAAAAAATCCGAAAATCTGGAAGTTCGAAAGCCCCTTCTTCCGGATTATTTGATATCATTTTGGACCCGATCATATTCCAGATGCAATTTACAGAAGACGTCAAAGAATAATCTGGAAGCCCAGATTCCGGAAGTTCCGGGAGGTGAAGATCGGACTTTAGTTGTTTTTGCAGTTACCATGGTATTTGATACTGCCGTTGTTTTGCAAAACCGACAATTGCTAAATTCGACCATTTAGGAAGGTGGTTCCCAAAATCACCATGGTCTTATTATCCACTCTCACAATGCTCACGCTCAGAATGACCGCGATCAATACGCCCACGGCTCAAAATGCCCGCGCTCAGAATGCCCGCGATCACCAGGCTACGCCCACGGCTCAAAATGTCCACGATCAAAATGCCCATGCTCAGAATCCCCGCGATCAATACGCCCACGGCTCAAGATGCCCACGCTCAGAATGCCCGCGATCAATACGCCCACGGCTCAAATGCCCGCGTATTCCCATTGGCCCATGATAGGTTTTGCTTACAAGCGAATTCCTTAAAGTACAAACAAAAATCTTGAGCAAAATATATATTTTCATGATACCGATCAGCTTATCATCATTTGTGCTTCAAGAGTGTTCATTACAGATGAATCTCGCATCATCACAGCCAAATGTAAAAAAAATAGTTTTTTACGAACGATACATTCTCGTGATTTCCAAGGAACCATGATCAATCTTATCTCAAAGGTTTTGCTTACAAATGGAATATTATGCATAATAAGCGTTACCATCAGGAAGAACAGAAAAACCGCCAAAAAGTATCTGCTGAGTTTTCCTACATCATGACGATAAGGGATAAAGTCAGTAGATGCTTTTTTGGCTCTTCCTAACAAAGCTTGTTCTGCATAAA
This sequence comes from Branchinecta sandiegonensis, assembly GCA_030848855.1. Taxonomy (NCBI): domain Eukaryota; kingdom Metazoa; phylum Arthropoda; class Branchiopoda; order Anostraca; family Branchinectidae; genus Branchinecta; species Branchinecta sandiegonensis. The sequence goes on along the minus strand of JAUPMV010000021.1, from coordinate 11,640,721 downwards.
CTTTCATGCATAACGTTTTCAAACACAACAGGTAACATCCGAAGTGATATCCGTTACGCATTATCGGTTGAAACTGCGCATCCTCGTGTTATCTGTATCTCACCAGTACCTCACCAGCCGCAGTACCCGATGAAAAATTTGTAGCCTGCGTATTAGTATGGTAGTAGTACGAAAACGTTGCATGTAATACTATGTAATAGCAAAGAATACTATCATTTTATGTGCCTCAGACTGGTCCAATCTTATGTAGTGGTATCCAGTAGCATCCTGTCTTGCCATAGAAGCATCCAGTCTTGCTAATAGTAGCATATAGTAGTATGCAGTAACACGGTAGACTTGAAGTAGGGGCATCTAGTAGCATCGTTAATACTGCATGCAACTTTTTCGTACTACTTCATAGTACTATTTTGAGATAAATTTTTCATCGGGTAAGCCTCAAAGAAGACCGGCAAAATGTGGAAAACAAAAAAATATGAAAATTAAAATACCTGTCTGGTGGCAGTGGAGATAGACCACGTCCGCAACGGCGACGGACATTGCATAGTCCCAAAAGTTCCTAAAATAAAGAACAATGGCATCAGGGCGATTCTTTCTGTTTTGCTTTAAGAATATGAATAATACGTAAACACGTATAATAGTTGCGTTTTTGCAGATACCATGGTATCTGATACCACGGTCTAAAGGCGTTTTTGCAGTTATCGTGGTATCTGATACCACGGTCAAAAGGCGTTTCTGAAGTTATCGTGGTATCTGGCCAGTCATCGTTGTATCTGATATTCAGACACCACGGTTGGTCCGTGATGACTGATCGTGGTATCTGAAAAAGTCATCTCACTTTCATCAATTTTTGTTAAATTGGTGGGAGAGAAGTTTGGCACTTAGTGATGTGACTGAATATCAGTTTTTCTTTTGGGATGACTTCGATACGCGCGATTTCGGCAATTGTCGTTTTTGCAGAGCAACCGTACATCAGATACCACGGTAACTGCAAAAACGACTAATTGGAGATCCAGTTACCGTGGTAACAGATACCATGGTATCTGCAAAACGCACCTAACGTTACTGGATTTGGTGTCAGAAGTTGTCTGTCCCACCTAAGAGTCTGTGAATGGTATATATATGTCAGCTAAAAATCTGCGTAATAATTCAAACACTAAAATTATTTGCAGGAACTGTTCATTTCCGGAATTTAAGTAGGATAATTAAAAGTGTGTAGTGTTAGTTTTGGGAAGGTAACTGGTTGTGTTAAAAGTTGGGTTGATTAAAAGTTCACCTGTATGCAAATGTTGTATTTTTTTTCATGGCCCAAGGGCTTAAATAAGCATCTATCTATCTACGATACTGGTGCAGCCGTCAAACAGGATTCCCTGGATAATATACGGTTCCATATTTAGGGCTTGATATTCCGTGGCTCATCCTACAGCACCCAGCAACTGATGTGCAGCTCGAACCTTGGGTGATGTTTGCTGTGTTGCAGTAATCGGAGCAGTGTAATGCGTCCCTCGTTTCCGTGGGGAATTGGTAATCTGAAACTCAATTTCGCTCGGTTGATGGGAAATCTTTACGATACAACAAACTTAGTCCCTTGGAGATCCCTTATTACATTCGTTTTTGCACTGCAGTGCTTCCGAGGGACGAGGATCACCGGAATTCCGGACCACCCTCCAACTCCCCCCCCCCCCCCCCAGAGTGCCCGAATCCGGTCCAGTTCTGTGACTGCAGCGGCAGCGCTTCTTGAGAATTGCGGACTTGCTTACCGGCCAAGTCCGTGCTTCCCTGCAAGGTGCTGTATCGACTAAGAAGAAATCGTGCGGGAAGCGAATCCAAGAACGCATCTTGTGCGGAAGGAAAGAAGCCCTATTGCAACAAAAACGAGGCTTTTGTCCCACCCGAGGCACCACAGCCAAGATATGCAACAAGGCACCAAAACAAGTTCGTGCCTTGCAAAGACCAAAGGTTTCGATGGGATCCCAAAAGTTCAATTTTTGATCCAGACAAGTGGGTCTTGTCTTCACCAGATCCAGTCTTCGCCACACTCCTTGAACATTTTTACTATTAAAATTTAGAAACAAATTAAGGCCAAATAACTAATCATCTGAGAATACCAAGTTCAGATATGGATTCAGCATGTGTGTAACCCTTTCTGGTTAGTCGCTTACCGTCAGAATGAGAAATGAAAAGGTGAATTACATTTTTTATAGTTACCGACCCCTCACTGAACTTAATGCCTACCCATGTCAGGATACTAAAACGAGGAAGGGATGGTGAACTTTGAGTTTGAAAAGTCGCCGACCCCTCAAATAATACTAAACAGATGAAGGGAACGGTGCGGCGAATTCCGGCGACAGCCTTCCTCGTTTTAGGATGCCCTTCCTCGTTTTAGTATGCCCTTCCTGGTTTTAGTATGCCCTTCCTGCTTTTCTCGCATTCCCTTCCGTTCCTGGTTTTAGTAGATCTCCTACTATTCTACTAACATCTCTCAAGTTCAGAAAGCCAAAAAGACTTCATTTATTGTCATAAATGGTAAGGGATTAATCTGTAAAAATTTACTTGAGGCTGCAAGGTTGTCAATCTCATTCTCGTCCCTAAACTGGCCAAGGGTCAGAAAGACACTCAGGGCTGTTTCTTTCAAACTTCGTAAGCCAAAACTTTAATTTCTTGACGAAAGCAGACGTTTTCGAATTCAGATATTTGGGACCTTTGCGTACCCCTTACGAGGGTCTCGCGTACCTGATCTAATCAACTACAAATACAGCTTTTGCTTTTAAAAAATGTTCCGGTTTTGGCCGTATTCAGGGCGACCTACTTGTCCGGGTAGACATTCATTTTTACATTAGTGTTCAGCATGTCTCCTTACCCCTAAATCGAACATCTAACTTCAAATAAACTTTTAATTTTAACAAACTTTCCGGTTTTGACCAGATTCCGGACGAAGTACTTGTCCGGCGAGAAAATGGTTTTCATAATCGTGTTCAGCATATCTTCTTACCCCTTAACCGACTATCTCATTAGCTGTTTAAAAACATTTTGTCTGCCCCTTAATCTGAACCCCCACCCCTAAATGTAGGACTACAGTACGAACTCGACCTTTCCCTTGACCCAAACGATCCTCACACCAAGTTTCATGAAAATATCTCATTCCCTTCGAGTGTTATCGTGCTTACAGACGGACAGACGCAAAACTTTTACGATGTCAGAAGTATCCCTCCAATTACGTTTTGGGATCCCAGAAACTGACATATAGTTACATCACTAAGTTCCAAACTTCTTTCTCACCAATTTTACAAAATCTTAGTCACTAGTACTGGTACTGATGAAAGTGAGATGACTTTTTCAGATACCACGATCAGTCATCACGGTCGGACCGTGGTATCTGAGAAGGCGGTATATTGGGAGGGCAAAGGGTCGGTCCGGTCCTTGCTCATTGTGGTAGTATGGATGAGAATTTAAAACACTTGTTGTGTGAATGCGAAAATTTGAATGAACTTAGGTTAGAAGTTTTTGGAGTAAATGAAGGAGGGGTAGATGAAGAATGGATGTGTAGGATCATGGGAAATAGTTGTTTTATGAGTATTAAACAGTTGGCCAGGTTCCTCAGGGTAGCCCTAGCCCATAGGGATAGGTGCCTATAGAAGGTATTATTTTTGTTTGTTTGAGTTTATTTTTCATGTATTTGCCATGTCCATTGGCTCTTAGTGTAAATAAATCTTATCTTATCTTATCTTATCAGATACCACGATAACTGGCCAGCTTTACCACGATAGCTGCAAAAAACCCTTTTGACCCTGGAATGAGATACCAAGGTAACTGCGAAAACAACTTTAGACCGTGGTATCAGATACCATGGGTATCTGCAAAAAACGCAACTACTGAAAAAACGATCAGACTAAATTAACAAGCGCTAGAAGCTCATATGGCACTTGCAAGGATGGGTCAGAGGATAGAAGTAAGAATTTGCAAATTCCTTTTCTTGCAATCTTTTGCAAATAAACATCTTGTGATAAGAATGATTGAGGGACCTTAGAAATAACGAGAATGTATCGTTCGGTATAAAGTATTTTATTTCTGCACTTGGCTGTAATGATGCGCACTTTAAGGGCGCTAGAAATTCATCTGTGAGCCTTGTGACCCTTGAGGAAAATGATTATGGGCTCATGGGGATCAGGAAAATGTAAATTTACTCGAAAGTATTTTTGTACTTTTAGGAATTCACTTAGATGCAAAACCCTTGAGGCAAAAATGATCGCGGGGCCTTTGGGGGTCACGAATATGTATTGTTTGATCATTTAAAGAAGATAAAAAGAAAAAAGTAGGTAGACCTACTTCGCATACTTTAAAATGGTCACGGAATAGAATTCAGATGGAATTCTATCCTTGATCCTAATTATTTTTTTCCATTTGTTACTTATTGCGGTAGTTTCAGTTAGTTGGTTTAAATTCTGTGTTGCGCAGAATAATTGCTGTGAGTGATATTACAAAGAGTCTGACGAAGAGCATGACAAGATTGTCATACAAGGCAAGGGGTATGGAAAGAGGCTGAAAACAGCCGAAACCGTGTGTAATTTCCTGTCAGAATAGCTTAGTTGTAACGTGGTCAACCGTGTCAGAACATCTGAGCGGCAACACTGTGCAGTGCGAGGTGTCCTTTAAAGTGTAACTGAAACGAACTGGGATAGGACAATCTAGTTACCTATCACTTATTCACTTAAATTGGCTCGAATACCCGCTGAAAATGCGTTACTTCGTTGTTCCGCTATTCACCAGTAATCAATTTTCAAACAGGGGACTTTCCTTGTGATTTCTGGTACCTCTTTGCGCTCGTATCTGTATTGTATGCCTTACCAGAAAGATTTATGATTTTTTTTTCCCGCACTAAGCAGTCTTCACCAAGCTCACTGCCCACTGAAAGCCGCGTTTGTGTTGAGACTAAAATTTCCTGCGTCATAGTAGAATTGATGTTGTGGGGACGGCCGTAGACAAGGCCGTATCCAGGGGGGGTTTAGGGGTTGACCCCCCCCCCCCCAAACATACAAAAATAATCATATTTATAGGCTTTTCCCTCTGATCTATGTGTTTTTAGTACTTTTTTGTCCGACCAGCAGGCAACCCCCCCCCCCCCCAAAGCAAAAAAACCCGAATTGAATTCCTGGATACGGGCCTGGCCGTAGATACTTCTGAACGTCATAACTAGAGCAGATAGTGGAAAGTAAAAAACTCCCGTAGCAGAACCCAAATTATTCAGTGATTTAATTGAATTAAATGACGCACAAATAAGTTGGCTTTTCAGTTTAAACTTTAACTTATAACTATTTATGTGCGATGGATACTGATAACGAAGCGAGGACGGACACACATAAACAAATCCGACTGGAGGGCTAAAAGTCCAATTTTCTTTCTGGCAGTTTGCAGCACCTCTTTTCCTTTACCCTTCTAATTTCCATAATCTCTGCCCGTAAAAAACAAATGCAGTACCTTTTTTGCATGTTATCGTTGCCGTCCGGAAGATCACCCTGGGAGCTCATGATTTGGTTTGGAGTCCATTTGATGAACAGATGGGGTCCATCTTCATGAAGCGATAAATAACCTTGAAGGATCTCGGAGCCATTAACCTAGGACAGGGAAAAATGGTAAGTGCTTTTGGCCCGGAAAGAGATAGGCTACGGGAACGACACTCAAATGACCACACACCACTGAAGTCGACGAGGAAGGAGGAATTTTAGAATATAACAAATAAAGGAAGAAGAATAAAAGCAAAGCTTCACCTTCCAGATTCCCAGACGTCCGGGGCTTCCGTAGTCAAGCCAACCCTTCCAGATTTTCATGATAATGATGATAGCTAAATTTGCTGTTCTTCAAAATTTCCTAGATGTCCACTTTACATTTCAAATATCTCTTGCATCTCAGTCACAACTGTCAATCACTTTCCCTTTCCTTCCTATGGTATTGATAACCATATGGAATATATTATGCTGTTTTATCCTTACGACGCAAATTCTGATTCACTTTCCAGATGAAGTCATCGCTCAACGAGCTAATTCTTTCACGTCCTGCGACGTGCAGGATCCTCCATCCTAAACCTTCAAATACGCGGAACACAGATGTAACTTTAGACAGTATAGTTCCAACTGGACCCTCTATCTCTAGAGCCCAACTGGTCTCGCCTAAAAAGGTTTATTGCCTTTTTCCCCAAACTTGGGTCGTCGTAGAGCCTACGCAGAGTAGTGTCTCGCCCAAGGGTTTATTGCCCTTAACCCCTAACTAGGGTGCGTCGAAAAGAACCAACTGGTCACCTCTTCGGAGGTTGGGTCTTAGGGACTAACACAGGGTTAACCCCCTGTACCCAACTGGGTGTGCAACTGCAAACTAAGAACCAACTGGTCACCTCTTCGGAGGTCGGGTGTAAAAGCCCGAGGGGGTGCTGCTTGCAGACCACCCTCGCCCAACTGGGCACGAGATCCAACTGGTTCTCATTAGCTTTACTTAAGAACCAACTGGTCACCTCTTCGGAGGTCGGGTGTAAAAGCCCGAGGGGGTATTGCTTGCAATCACCCTCGTCCAACTGGGCACGAGTTCCAACTGGTTCTCACTGATCTCTTTTGGGCTGAATTCTGGGAGACGGGAAACTAATCTTGAATTTACTACTAATCTTGAATTGACTACGTTTGGTATGCGGGCCAAGCATCTCGCAGAAGAAAGAAGAAACTGGCTTGGTTGAAGATCCGGAACACTAAGAATTAATAAAGTATTTTTGGTCGTAAGTTGTGTTTATAAATAAATCAATTCGTATTCCCTAGAACCATCCGAACCAAGTCTCCGAAGGTATTGTTAAGGTCGTGTTGTGTTTAGTTGTCACGGTCGGTTGCGCCACGCTACCCTAAGGGCAACGAGTGACGACTAAAAGCAACTCCATTGTAGGGAGATACCTTCTACACACAGTAGCTGGTATAGCCGTACAAAGAAGACCAGTAGTAATCATAATTCCACAACACTATATTCCCCCATTTGCATATTTGTAGCGTCTCTCGGACGGGTTGCCTCTATGGCACCTTCCAGACATCCGGAATCTGGGTGTCTAACATCCCGGACTTCCAGACGGTTTTGGCCTGGCTTCACCTTCCAGATCCGTCTCGACGAAAACGTCTGTCTGGAATCCGGAAGAAAAATCTGGAAGTTGAAGCCTGGCTTTAACATCCTTAACATCCAGACAGAAAGGACTGTTCTAAGCTGAGATTATGCTTCATTTCTTGGCAAGGGTTCTCTTCACGCCGCAACCAAAAGCATGAACATGTTACCACCCATTGCCTACCTATTAGCAATACCCTATAAATATGTTTAATTACCCATCAACAGACCGGAGCTACCCAGAGACGGGGTTTGCACATTTTTGGTTTCAAATTACACTCATTGCTCGTTTTGTCTTTTGTCTTTTGTCGCATTCGCATTTCAAAGGGCATGTCGATGTCGTACATATGATAGTAATTCATTTTACTTCAGCAGTAGTCAGGGGCGTCGCAAGGGGGGGGGGGGGTGCAGCCCCCCCCCCACCTTTTTGAGATTCGGTAAAATTTTTGGCCGGAGGCCCCAAATTTTTCTTAAATTCTTCGGTATTTTTTCGATGGCACAACTGTTCGATATATTTACAGGGATTCGGTAGTTGCACAGAATCCTAAATAGTCTATCTGTACAAATCTCTTCGGTATAATGATCGGGATTCGGTATAATTGACAGTATTCAGTAGCTATATCACGAATTTGGTGAGAGAATTTACCGAAATCATTTGGTAATTTTCGATGCCGGAGCTATTCGGTATATTTATGGAGATTCCGTAGTTACACAGATCCCGAATAAGCTATTGGTTCAAAATTATTCGGTATCATGGTTGGGATTCGGTTATATATTCAGTATAATTTCCAGGATTAGGAAGTTAACAATGAATCCTGACTTTGTTCCAGTTTCGACGGGAGTATACCGAATATGAATATTGCTAGGTAGCCTTTCGACACCAAAACAATTCGGCATAATAAGCGGGATACGGTAGATATACAGAATCCCGAACATGATATCGGTCTAGACTTATTCGGTATAATGACTTTGATTCGGTAATTTATTCGTTATAATTGCCAGGATTCGGAAGTTACCACGAACCTCGAAACTCAGTAGAGGTCGAGTGAAGCACTGGTCGCAGACAAAAGGAATGATCTATGGTATCATCGATAGTCCTTACTTTTATTTGGCAAGCCCTAGATACATCATTGACAGAACCGGAACGGATTCTTGCACACTGGGGGGAGTTGGAGGGGGGTTTCGGGGTTCCGGTGATACGGAGTTCAGTTACTTCCAGGCGGGCTAGGACAATGAAACTTGGCAGGGAAGTCAGGGGTCCGACCAAATTAAACTGGAAATAGTCAAGTTTCCGATCCGACCACCGTGGGGGGAGTGGAGGGAGGGGGAATCCGGAATCTTGATGAACGTATAACGTTGGAACGGGTGATCGGATCTTAACGAAACTTGATATTTGGAAAGACCTCGTGTCTCGGATCACACATTTAAAATTTGGACCGGATCCGATGATGTGGGGGGGGGGGTCGAGGGGACCGGAAATCTTGCGACACACTTAGAGTGGAGCGATTGGGATAAAACTTGGTGCGAAGGACAAGCACAAGAACTAAATACGTCAGTGATAGAACCTGATCGGATTTGGGCACTGTGGGGGAGTTAGAGGCGGGGAGTCCGGAATTCCTGCTATCGCGAGTTAAGGTATTTCCAGATGTGCTAGGACGATAAAACTTGGCTTGAACATTAGAGACTTGACATGATTGGCTCGCCGACCCAACCATCGTGAGGGAGGGGGAATCTGGAATCTTGAGCTATGTCTAACTTTAGAACGAGTGGTCGGATCTTAGCGAAACTTGGTATTTGGAAAGACCTCGTGTCTCGGATGTCCCGTTTCAAGGCCGGACCGGATCCGATGAATGTGGGCGGGGGGGGGGGACTGGAAATCTTGTGAAACGCTTAGAGTGGAGCGATTGGGATGAAATTTGGTGGGAAGAACACGGACAAAGATACATCAGTGAGAAAACCGGACCGGGTTCGGGCACTGTGAGGGGAGTTGGTGCGGGGGGGGAGTCCGGTCCGGTGCAAATTTCCTTCTCCGCTCCGGAATTTTGAGGCATCGCATGCGGATTTGGTCCAATAATTTCTTTCCGATTTGAGTAGAAAATATTCTACTTTTCCCGGAGCGAATTTGAAACGCATGCGAAATTGTGCTCTGAGCTGAATGACTAAGTCTGACATTGAGAATTGAAAAATGATAAGGTGTGTTTGAAATTCCAAATGTTCATACGATCTACTTAATGTCAGCTGCAAAACCATGTTTGTTAGAGAAAGATCTTGGCTGTAAGTGTCTGCTGAATGCAAGCTACCAGGTAAGCAAACTTAAATGTTTACTCGGCTATCTACAGGAGGTCTGAATATTTTTACAGTTTATCTTTTCACAGTTGAACAGCGACATTTCATACACTTTCTGCAATACAAGGAAAATGTTGGTCAATCAAAGCAGTTCTTAACTGCATCTTTCTGTTCAATTATGCATAAGCTACACCTCCTGTATTTTATATAAACAATATAAAACAGATATTTTTTAATGAACAGAGAATTTGCAAACATTCGGCAATCAATCAGCATCATCTGACTGTAGGCTAAACAGTGGATTTTCAAATCTGGGGCCACTTTCCCGTCCTGATTTCGTTTTATCTGGAAAACCTGTCGGGCATAGTGACGCGAATTTCGCATGCGCGTTTTCGCATGCGGAATCTTACCGGACTGTGTTGGCACTTAGCTTAAAGGTACTTCCAGATGTGCTAGGGCGATGAAACTTGGCTTGAACACTAGAAACTTGACAAGATCGGCTCAGCTCAAGAGTGTTCATTACAGATGAATCCCTAGCGCCCTTAAAGTGCGTATCATCACGGCCAAATGCACAAATAAAATAGTTTTTACGAACAAAAAATTCTCGTGACTTCCAAGGACCCATGACCATTCTTATCTCAAGGGTTTTGCTTACAAATGATCACTTCAAACCCATGCCATATGAGCTTCCAGCTCTTGTTTAAACATCTAATGAGATAGTCGATTTAGGGGTATGAAGGCATACTGGACATTAATATGAAAACCATTTTTATCACCGGACAAATAGTTCGCCCGGAATCCGGCCAAAACCGGAAAGTTTGTTAAAAGCAAAAGTTTTGTATAAAGTTGACTGGATGTTCGATTCAGGGTTAAGAAGACACGCTGAAGGTTTATATGGAAATCTTTTTCTTGTCTGACAAGTAGTTCGCCCGGAACCCGTCCGAAACCGGAAAATTTGTTAAAAGTCAAAGTTTTATCTGAAGTTGATTAGATGTTCGATTAAGGTGTAAGAAGACAAGCTGAATCCCCTTTTGACAATCAGTTTCTACCCGGACAAACAGTTCACCCGGAATCCGGCTGAAATCGGAATTTTTTTTAAAAGTTACAAGTTTTATCTGAAGTTGATTAGATGTTCGATATAGGGGTAAGGTGATACGCTGAATTCATTTCTGAGCTTTAGTTTTTGCCGGACAAGTACTTCGCCCGGAATCCGGTCGAAACCGGAGATTTGGCAAAAGCAAGGCAGGAAGATTTGATCAGTTTCGTCAAAGTAGATATGACGTATAGCCTAGGGGTAAATACACACATGGAGAATCCATATCTGAACTTGGTTTTCTCAGACGATTAACCATTGACTTTCTTCTGTTTCTAAATCTTAATAGTAAAAATGTTCAAGGAGTCTAAGGATCTACAAGACCAAATTGTCTGGATAAAATATCAAATTTTTGGGATCCCATCGAAACCTTTGGTCTTGTTCCCACTGCTACGGTCTTCGTTTCGGGGTGCTACACTGAAGCTTCGTCCCCCCGTCATATCCGCATGGGAAGCAAGGTCTACGAATAACTATAAATCTCAAATTTCAGCTCCGAACGTTGAAGGAAATCCCGGGAAAGGAAGCGGAAGTCGGGCAACATGTCTACGAAAACAAATTATCCAACAAACCTGGAGCGAAGTCACATCTTTCCAAGTTAGAAATTAATTTACTAGGAGATACGGGAAGCGGAAATCTCCCTGAGAGAATTTCGGATTTCCGGAGTAATCTCGTTATGACTGTCAAGGTGAATTAATTATTATCTATTGATAGAAAAAGTGGTAGGTTTTTTAGTAAAGACTAACAAGGACTGAAAAGCAGGAATCCTCCCTGACAATTTACCAGTCTCCTAGTGATCGCGTTGCGTAGGAGACTAATTACTTAAAGCTTAACCGAAAAGGGCTGAGATTTTTTTTTTTAAATGTTCATTTTTTTATCTTGTGCATTTACAACATTATCGCCTTTTCTAACTGCTTCATCTCTTTTGCTCTGGAGTTAACACTTAATACTACAAGAGGCAACACGCGGAGCTCCACCCCCGGTAAACAAGATAAGAAAAAAAAACGATCCAGCATACTGACATCGTGGTTATGCGAGTTCTTCAACTCTTCTTGCCACATCCTTTCACGACTTAACAAGACGTTGGAAAGGGCATGAGGCCCCAATGACGTCAAAAGGACCGAGATCAAAATGTATTTTGTTCCCTTCAAAGAATACCAAAACGAAAGGCGAATGATGAGAGTCTTTATGGCCAGGAGTAGTATGAGGATAGAGATACCAGTATCTGGAAATGTTTATTGAAAAGAAAAAAAATCACCTGTATACTGGATGCAAATGTTGTATTTTTTCATGGCCCAGGGGCTTCCCCGATGAAAAATTATCTCAAATAGTAGTATGAAATAGTACGAAAAAGTAGCATGCAGTAACAACCGATGCTACTACATGCTACTATACCAAGACTGGATATTACTGGACCAAGGCGGGATGCTACTGAATAGCCCGGAGATTAGCCCGGTGTGAGGCACATTAAAGACCTAATCCAAACATTCTGTTTACCTTCTCTTAGGGATCGCATGCCACGGGTTTGTTTAGATTTGAACACGATTGCCGAGTTGCTGTTTTGGCTCGAGAAAAAACCCACGCACAACGTCTTCTTTTCTAGATGGCGGAATTTTCCAGGACTGATTAGCAAAGAATTTTAAGACCTAACTGATAATTTTTGTATGTCTTCAGAGGTACCACACTGGTCTTGGTTTTATAATTTATTTGTATTTGTAATAAACAGTCGGAGCATTAGATGGAAATTATTATTTTGACCCTTGGCTCCCTACGTGCCATAACAGCTGTCCGGGATAATCGGCTGAGATTTAGTGCAGAAAGAGTTATTTCAAACCTGGGAAATTTGGTGGGTTTTTTTTTATTTGCTCATTGTTTTAAGGTGTTTTTAGTGGTTTTGAACATTCATAGTGACAGTAGGGAAGGTTAGCACTGTGTGTGTGGTAGAAAGACCATATTTTGTGGCCCGCTTTAAACTAAAGTATTCTTTACTACTGCATATCAATACATGCGACATTTTCGCACAACTACCATACAACGACACAGGCTACAAATTTTTCATCGGGTCAATAAACATCTATCTATCTACGGTACTGGTGGAGCCGCCAAACCGGATTCTCTGGGTAGTTTACGGTTACCAGATTTAGGGCTTGATATTCCGTGGCTCATCCATATTATTAGAACTATATTTCGGCCGTTCTTGGAAATGGTCCTTTTCAGGCTCAAGCTGGAGCGGCTTGAGCCAGCTTGAGCCTGAAAAGGACCCTTGCCAAGAGAGGCCGAAATACATGATTTGATGGTGGAAAACGGATACGTCAGCTGAATTTTATTGGAGCTATATTTCGGCCCTTCTTGGCAAGGGTCCTCTTCAGGCTCAAAACCGCTCAAGTTGGAAAGACGAACTTGTGGGAAACACAAAACTAAAGATTCTAGCCTAACGTTAAATATTTAACTTCGTAAATTCTTTCGTGAGTCTTGCTTGGAGTTAAAAAGGTTGCTGTGATTTCATTTTGGACACGGCTGCAGTTTTTGCTGCTCGACTGGGTCGTAGGTCGGGTAGAGATTTTTCTACATTTGGGTTGAATTTCGTTTTGTTGTAGAGAGGAGCTTGGGGTCTGAATTTTCTTTCACTGATGATGCCTTTCCATGTTTCTGGTAGTGAGTATTCACCTGTGTCTCTGTTGATCCCTGAACGGTTTTTCGTAATTTCAACGGCTTCTCTTATAGTTTGATGAAGTCCGGTGCATGTTGCAAGAATCTGGGCTTTTTCAAAATGTACAACGTGGGATGGGTTTTCGAAAACGTGTTCTGCCAGTGCTGATTTGAAGGTGTAATTTGGACGGTGTCCGTTGGAAAGGGCGTGGTCGATCTCCTGTTCATGTTCTCTGAGTCTCTTTTCGAAAGTCCTCTCTGTCCTGCCAACATAGCGCTTCTCGCAGTCGCAGGGTATCGAATAAATACCTCGTTGGTTCTGGTTTGGGACTTGATCTTTGCCGGTGTTTAGGTAGGACAGTAGAGTGTTTTGAGTCCGGTGAAATGCTTCGATGTTGTACTTTTTTAGGTTCCTGGACAGTTTTTCAGTGACTCCTTGAATGTACGGGAGGTAGACACGGGCATTCTTCTCTTCTGGTTTGTCACTACTAGGAGTGCCAGTGTTGCTTTTGGGGGCCAGATGAATCTTCAATCTTCTTTTGATGATTTTTTCGACTAGTTGGATGGGGTACTTGTTGCCGTAAAGTAGGTCTCGGATGTGGCTCAGTTCGGCGTCTAGGAGAGTTTCGTCGGAAATTTTGATGGCTCTGTCGACCAGTCGACATATTACGAAAAAAAAATATACATACGAAACATCTCCTTCAGTCTTGTTTCTTTCTTCTGAATCCAGGATATTGCCAATCTCATCCCTTATAAAATCATTGTGAAAACGCAGTTCATTTCTAAAAGCACTTTTTGATAACTTCATCGCATTGAAAAAAGGACCAGATCGTGGTTTACCTGCTATTTTCCACAAATAAAAATCATTTTTGCATTTTTATTAGCATTTAATAAACAAAGTTGATTAGGTGTTCGGTTTCGGGGTAAGAAGACATGCTGAACATTTATGTGAAAATCATTTTCTTGTCGGACAAGTAGTTCGCCCGGAATCCGGCTGCAACCGGAAAATTTGTTGAAAAAAAAGTTGTCAAAAGTTAGATGTTCGATATAGGGGTGAGGTGATACGCTGAATTCGTTTTCAGCTTTAGTTTTTGCCGGACAAGTAGTTCGCCCGGGATCCGTTTGAAACCGAAGATTTGGCAGAAGTAAGGCAGGAAGATCTGATCAGTTTCGTCAAAGTAGATATGACGTATAGCCTAGGGGTAAATACACACATGGTGCATCCATGTCTGAACTTGGTTTTTTTCAGAACTTGTTTTTTTTCAGCCATCGACCTTCTTCTGTTTCGAAATCTTAATGTGGTAAAAATGTTTAAAGAGTCTGGCGAAGACCAGATATCTACAAGACCAACTTGTCTGGATCAAATATTACTGTTTTGGGATCCCATCGAAACCTTTGGTCTTGTTGCATTTAGTGTTAGTGTTTTTTGTCTCTATTTATTTCGTTTTTCATTTAGTCTCTATGGCGCCTCCCTCTCCTTTTGTTGAGATGGGTAGTAAGTAAAGTGAATTGAACTGAACCAACTCGACAAAGGCTTAAAGGACCTGTCTTACCTATAATGCTAATGCAATTCACTTGCATAATCACTCCACATATTTCTAAACCCGGAGACTCCAATTTCGTACTGGACATTCTAACCCCTCTAAATAAACAACGCTTCTTCTCTCACTTGCCGCGTTGGCTAGTGCCACTTGTCAAAAGCCGATTGTCTCGTGAAAATTTGTCTCGTGAAATGCTCCCGCCGTGTTTGCTACCTTCGATGTGTATCACGCTGTCGACCGTTGTCTGCGATATGTTTTTCCATCAGAGCAAGACCAAAGGTGTCGATGGGATCCCAAGATTCTAATATTTGATTCAGACAATTGGGTCAACAGACGAAACAACATACGAAACATCTCCTTCAGTCTTGTTTCTTTCTTCTGAATCCAGGATTATAAACACACCATAAACAAGACCATAGGTTTCGATGGGATCCCAAAAATCTAATATTTGATCCAGACAATTGGGTCTTGTCTTCGCCAGATCCAGCCTTCGCCAGGCTAATCATCAGAGAAAACTAAGTTCAGATATACCCCTATAAGCCATGTCTATTTTGACGATACTGACCAAGACTTCCTGCTTTACTTCTGCCAAGTTTCCGGTTTCGCCCTAATTCCGAGCGAACTACTAGTCCAGCAAAAAAAGAAAAATGAGAAACGAATCCAGCATATCTCCTTATCCCTATAAAGAACATCTAATCAACTTTAAGTAAAACTTTGACTTAAAAAAAATTCCGGTTACAACCGGATTCCGGACTAATTATATGTCCGGGTAAAAAACGATTATCATATACAGACTCAGCCGATCTTCTTACCCCTTCATCTATCATCTCATCAAACTTCTGCTTTTAACAAATTTTCCGATTTTGGCCGGATTCCGGGCGAACTAGTTGTTCGGCGAGAAAATGGTTTTCACCATCGTGTTCAGCATGTCTTTTTACCCCTAAATCGAACATTTAATCAACTTCAAATGAAACTTTTACTTTTAACCAACTTTCCGGTTTTCGCCGGATTCCGGACAAACTACTTGTTCGGCGAGAAAATGGTTTTCACCATGTTGTTCAGCATGTTTTCTTACCCCTAAACCGAACATTTAATCAACTTCAAATAAAACTTTTACTTTTCACCAACTTTCCGGTTTTGCCGGATTCCGGACGAAATACTTGTCCTGCGGAGAAATGGTTTTCATATCGCGCTCAGAATGCCTTCTTACCCCATAATCGACTATCACATTAGCTGTTTAAAAATATTTTGTTTGTCCCTTAATTTGAACCCCCACCCCTAAATGTAGGGCTACAGAGCCCATCTACGAACTTGACTTACCCTTGACCCAATGAATCCTCACACCAAGTTTCACCGAAATATCTCATTCCCTTCGAGAGTTATCGTGCTTACAGACAGACGGACAGACGGACATTTTTGCGATGTCATAGGTATCCCTCCACTTACGTTTTGGGATCCCCAAAACTGGTTATGTAAATTGTTTCCCTGTTTTCGCTACAAGTCAACGGGTCTCGGGAAAGGCTTAAAACAGCCACCGTGGGTTATTTGTTGAAAGCATAGCATAGTTTTAAAGTATTCAAATATTTTAAAATACTGTAAGTTGAAGAACAGTGCGAGGGGTCCTTTAAAGAGATGTCACTCACAGAAGTTTCACCACTATCGAGCGCAACAGCCATCAGCATCATCAAATCGATTTATCCGAAAACCCTTCCCTTTTGTGCATTCCTTCCATATATTGCCAATCCTAGCTAGCTTAATTTCTAAGCCAAGCAGTAGACCACATCCTTTCACGACTTAACAAGACGTTGAAAAGGGCCTGAGGTCCCAATGACGTCAAAAGCGCCCATGGGAGCAAAATGTGTTTTGTTCCCTTCAAAGAATGCCAAAACAAAAGGCGACGGCGAAGGGGGAGAGTCTTTATGGTCGGGAGTAGTATGAGGGCAGAGGTACCAGTACCTGGAAATCTTTATTGAAAAGAAAAATTAATTTTACGGTGAAGGAGGGGAGTCCCTAGGTCAGGATTAGTGTATGAATGAATGACGGGTTTATGACGCACTGCCCAAGGACAAAGAAATATAAACTAATCGTAAAACACTCAAAAAATATTTTCCAAAAGGTTCACTAATTTAGAATCACGCTGATCGGATCGTGGACAAGTACGTTTCCGACTGGAGAACACAAATTAGGGGAGCTTAAAAAATCCAAAAAAGCATCTGCCGAATTTTCCGACAATATGACGACAAACAAAAAAGTCAGCAGATGCTTTTATTGCTGTTTTTTGGCTCTTCCTGTCAATGCTTGTTATGCATAACATCACGTCATGCACAACGTTTTCAAACACAACAGATAACATCCGAAGTGTTATCTGTTACGCATATCTGTTGAAACCGCGCATCCTCGTGTTATCTATTATGAAACTTGTGACAGTGTAGTAAATAGGACACTCTCCAAACTTTTCGAGACAGGGTCTACCTTCAATAATTGGTACACTGTCAGAAGTTTCATCACAGATAACACGAGGATGCACGGTTTCAACAGATAATGCGTAACAGATAACACTTCGGATGTTATCTATTATGTTTGAAAACGTTATGCATGAAATGTTATGCATAACAAGCTTTGTTAGGAAGAGCCAAAAAAGCATCTACTGACTTTATTCCTTATCGTTATTATGTCGGAAAACTGAGCAGATACTTTTTTAGCGGTTTTTCGGTTCTTCCTGATGGTAACGCTTATTATGCATAACATTTTGAAACACAACAGATAATACCCGAAGTGTTATCTGTTACGCATGATCTGTTGGAATCGCGCATCCTCGTGTACCTATTATGAAACTTCTGACAGTGTAGGCATGTAAGAAGGGTCCTCCCCCCCCCCCCTGAACACACAAGGTGAGATCTTTCCAGTTAATTTATTATTTTACAGTTGTCCTCCCTCTTCAAGATTCATTTTCCTGTCTTTCAAACGGATATTGCTCGACAGTTACTAATTTATTACGACTCGCACAATAAACCACCTATGTTTCAGGACATTTCACACGGTCAAAGAGGATACATAAGATCCTCGGAGGATACATAAGATCCTCGGAGGATACATAAGATCCTCGGAGGATACATAAGATCCTCGGAACAACGTCACCAGCATAATGGACAGCTAGTGGAGTTTCCATGGAACCGAACTTGGAACTAAGAATTTTTACTATGAAGTCCAAAGGTTCTCGGATCTAGCTAAAGGTGGACAAATAAGGGTCCAGAAATAAACTTGAAAAGAAAAGTTTATGAGATTAAGGGTCGGAACTCAGAAAGTCGGGCTCGAGTTCCCCGCGCTATAGAACAAGGATCGCGGTTCTGACAAGTTTTTGTTTAAAGGACCCCTCTTGCTTATTCTGCCTTTTACAATATACTTAGCTCCCATATGGAATTATAAGCTTCTAAAATCCCCACCTTTCCCCATTGTTTCGTTTCGTAACTACGAATTTTTAGCGCAATTTCGGCCTTGCCGAGTTTTCCCGTTACCCAACGAAAAGTTTACCAGAATCTTCATTGTCCGCTGACAACTCGTTCACACATAGGTATGTGATAATCTTCTGTTTATTACTTCTCTTATTTGCTTAGTTTTCCCACTTTTTACCCAAGGCACGTTCAGTTTCAAATCTTTTGCGCCCAGCCGCCACGCCGGAGAGCAGGGAGGCTGGATGTAGTCGACAAGCGCTAACAAGAGAATCGCTAGTTTCAGGTGGAAAGTAATGGTATTTTCGAAAAAGTTTTTTCTGATTCATTTTATAGGGAAAAGATCATTTCTAGTAAGAGTTGTGCTTTAAAAATAGATTGAACAATTATCTTTTTGATAGTTAGGTAAATGCGGAATATTTATATTGTATTTAAGGTGAATATTTCATTATTTTTATTAGTGAATGAGGGTTGGGGGGGGGGGGGAAGAAAAAGAAATGAGAAGGTTAAGACGAGAAATGTGTGTCATCGTTTGTAATAGGTGAGTAAAAGTTGTGCACTCCCGCACAGGACACGGTTGTGCCCTTCTTGGGAACTTAAAGAAAAATTAAAATTAATTGACCTGAGATATCCATTGACTGGGACAGCAGGGAAACAGTGATCCGTCCATCCTTTCTTTCAAAGGGCAGCTTTCCGATTGTAGCTGTCGTCCAGATTGTCAAAGCACATCTCGCACTATTTACTGTTTATGTTCCACTACTCAGAACTATTTGAATACCTTTGGCTGTCATTTCCAAAACGTATTCACTTATAGCAGAAACTTGGTAAAATCAAGATAACCGGTTTTCCGTATCAATAGCATGATACGCGAGCACTGATCGGGAGCATAACGCACGTGGCAAATAGTGAAAAGCAAGTGTAAACATAAGTGAGTTATCATTAGCGGGTTAAGAATGTAACATATGAAAGTCTCTGAGTTTAGAAATTAATAGGTTGCATTGGCATTATAGGTAAGGTTTTATCGTTTTATCTATAGCTTTTTTAAATATTTCTTTTGACGGCATCAGACTTCTTTTAGGTTGAGATGGATCAGGGGTTACTACTTATGCTCTTATTATGTTTTATTCTAATTCAAAACCTTCGGCAAGAGCTATAATTTATTATAGCGTCATTTAATGCTTTAGGCTTTTCATGTTTAATGCTTTAGGCTAGGGTTTAACTAATTTTTCTTTTAAAATCAATTATTCAATTATCAAAGCGTAATTTGTGTATGCCACTGGCATGTCCGATGATTTTATGCCCTCGAGTTTCGTTTTCATAAAACTGTAAATTCCCTTACCACGTATATGTTCTTTTTCAAATAAAATACAAATACTTACTGGTAGGACGCCAACGTTGTTTTTCCCATATAGAAGTGTGCTTTTGTTATTTTGATGAAGGGACGCAACGTAGTCTTGCGCAGACAGAGAGCTGCTGCTATTTGATTTGCCCTGAACAAAACAAAAAAATTAGTTTTTTCCACACCAATCCGACAAGATGTTCTCTAACTATTATTACTTTCTTCCTCTGTAACTCGAAACGCTGCATTCGTCAAACACTTTCTAATGTCCGTCCTCGCCGAGTGGTTGGTGGACATTTTCCGGATCTCACGGAACCACAGATTCGTGTCTCGGTGGTGTCTAGCTCTTGGTTTGGGCGATTTTTCAAAATCAGGTAGTTCAAGGCCCGGGATTGGCCGTTGGATGAGTTAGCTCCTCCTTTATCGGAGGAGTCAAGTATTGATATGTGGCCCGCCTTTGGGCAAGGGTTACTGGCATGACCCTGCAATACCCAGTTTCCAATGTGTGCCTTGACCAGGGTTGCCACATGTCGGACGATAGTGTGAATTGTCACTCTTGTTCAACGTAGGACATAAAAATCACTCTTTTTCAGAAAAGGACTGAATGTGTCATTTTTGCAGCAGGGATTCCGACCAGAAGTAACTATTTCAAGTTTTTTTCATGAAAACAAAATTAAGATGTGTAATTTTTACAGAGGCGATTCCGACCAAAAGTGAACATTTCACGAAAATAGATTTCACTCCCAATTCACTCTCTGTTTTGGGCCAAAAGTCACTCTCTAAATATTTTTGATCTGACAACCCTGGCGATAACAGTCAGAATTATGAAAGCAGATAACACATATTTGCGAATTCTTGTGTTAAGCGTTATGAGGAGATGTCTGTTATGACCGTTTTAAAAGTTATCTTTCCGAGAAACATAACAATGAAATGGGTCATAACAGAATTTTTGTCTCAAATATAACACTTAAAAAGTTCATAACAGATATATTTATCGTCGTCCTGGTCATCGAGTACACGATGTTTTTCATGAATTTTTTAGGCCCAGCTAAAAATTATGTCTAAATTTTGTGTGTTTATCCTATTTATTTATCTTGTGTTGTTTTTCGTTGTTCTCTTTACTCCGCTACCACCTTGTGTATTTGGCGGGTTCCGAATAAAATATATATAATATATACAGTAGAGGTATGCTTATGTGAACGTTTGTTGACAGTGGAGCCATTTTCATGCACTTGCTGTGTCCAAAGCTAACTACCAGTAACCCAAAGTAGGCAATTGGGGGCATCTGAAAACACCTGTACAGGTATTGAATGAATGAATGAATGACTCTATTTAAGCCATTTTTCAGGCCGTATACATACATATACAACAACAAACAACTACCAAACAAAATCATGTAACGCTCAACTTTCGAATAATAAGACCTTTCTGGACAAAATTACCAACTGCTACTATATTTACTTTCGACGTCGACTTCAAAATTCCAAGAAGGGGCTCACAACCACCATCCCCAAGAAAACTCCCTCTTACCCCGCTTAGCCCCTGGCACCTAAAAAGAAAATGGTCCAGCCCATCAAAGTCACCGCAAATAGGGCAAGTGTACCGCATTTCCGGGTAACACCTTTTTTTCCAAACACTATAAAGATTGGATCTTCATTTTACCATTTAGCCCAAATCTGGACTGTTCAGGTTGAAGTAAACTGTTCACATAAGCATACCTCTACTGAATGTTATCATAACGCTTAGCACAAGAATGCGCAAACGTGTGTTCTGAGAGTGTAGGAAATGTTGTAGAAGATGTCAGGAAGGGTGGACGAAAGCACCAGGGTGGCTTACCCGCAGCTGTTCTGATGGTCATGTATATTTTCACAAATCCAATCATTACTGAAATACCCGTTTTATGCATTATTTGAATATATGTTTCAAAGTCAGCTTGGGCCCAAGGAATATTTACCAACGCAGCTGTTCCGATGGTCATATACATTCCCACAAACGCAATCATTACTGACATATCCGTTTTATGCATTACTTGAATATATGTTTCAAAGTCAGCTTGGGCGCTAGGAATGTTTACCAATCATTACCCTTCCTGGCTGAGGCATAAAATCGGTAGTCAGCAGCAAGTAGCCGCTGTCGATACTACCTTCTTTTCTCTATCAGTGCAGAGAACGGTCATTCTAAGGTAGCGTTCCAGCGACTTATTATTAGTTACGACCGTTACTATTCTTGTTATTATTGCCGTTCCAGAGACCGCCGTAATAAGTAAATTAGCTCCTCCCTCTTATTATTTTCGTTCCACGACTGTTACGATCGTTACAATTTACTTATGATGGTCCCGAGCATCACAAGGGATAATAACTATCGGTTCTGCAGGAACTCCGGTAAGAGTGATGACGTATGTTCGCGTTGTTATTATTTTCGTTTTAGAGAGCGTTATAACTATCACAATAGTCGCGTGTTTGCAGATACTATGGTATCTCATACCGCGGTCAAAAGTCGTCTTTGCAGTTATCGTGGTATCTGATACAACGGTCAATAGGCTTTTTTGCAGTTATCGTGGTATCTGGCCAGTTATCGTGGTATCTGATATTCAGACACCATGGTCCGATCATGGTAACTGATCGTGGTATCTGAAAAAGTCATCTCACTTTCATCAATTTTTGTCAAATTACTGGGAAAGAAGTTTGGCACTTAGTGATGTGACTGAATATCAGTTTTTCTCTTGGGATGACTTCGAAATGCGCAATTTCGACAATTGTCGTTTTTGCAGAGCAGCCGTATATCAGATACCACGGTAACTACAAAAACGACTAATCGCAGATCTAGTTATAGTGGTAACAGATACCATGGTATCTGCAAAAACGCAACTAATACGGCTAATACTAATAGCACTACTCAAGTTAACGTTGTGTTAGGGTTGTACTCTCATTACTGTCGAGGTCACTTAGGAGCTCAAGGTCGCCAGTAGCAGAGCAAAGTACGTCTTCTCTTTTATTTCATCCAGCAAACGGCTCATCCTTTTGGCTATCCTCTAGACCTGGTCAATAGCTATAAAAATACGTCTTACTCAATCACTGCATACCCCTCCCCCCTTCCCCCCGACCCAAACAACCTTCGCTGTCCAATTATAAAGGGATTGCAGCTATATCCGAAAGGTCGATTCGGCTAATTTAGGAGGAGGAAATGTTCTTCAGCAAGCCGGTATTTGGAAGAGAAAGTAAACTTGAGCAAAGTTCGGGTTGCAAATTAGTATTCAAAAGAGAACGAGGAAGTAATTTGCAAAAGGTCAACGACGGAGAAACGATAGCCAGGAGCATCATGGAAAAGGCCAACAAGAAACATAGATTACGGAGACCTGTTCGTTCAGTCACGAACAAATAATCAGATAGAACCTCCGTCTTTGGTCCCATGCAGCGACTATGGATACCCCGACGAAACTGGGTGGAGATAGAGGTGTTTGCTCTAGCTTTCAGTTGATGTTGATACCCGCCCCGTCTACTCTACTTCCGTCTTCGCCGTTGCTCATCGCAGAGCAAAAATTGCAGGATGCGCGGCCCTCTAAGCGGCTTCACATCGATATAGCTATTTGTTGAGGTAACGAAACGTGATGTGTCGCGAAGATCCTAACCTCCGGTCGTTTGCATCGGGCAGGGTACGGAGAAATATTCGACTGCGCATGGTCGTACTACAGAGCTGGCGAGACGGAGGCTCTATCTAAATTATTTGTTCTTGTTCCAGCGTAGAGACTTCTTTCCGAAAACCTGGCGAAAACTCCCTCACAAGGTAGCTATTGCGGTTGAAAAGTTGCAGCCAATCGAATGTGACCACCAGAGGTTCGCAAATGAGTTATGTCCCTTTCTTTCCTAGATTTGTATAACTAAGCAGAGGTTATTGAATTTGTTAGTTAATTTCATGATGTTATTCACGATTGATGTATATACGTATTCTGGTTGTTACAAGTGTGTTCTACCCTACTTACCATACACTGTAACAAAAATTCTTGCAGTATTTGCTACTGGGATTAATCTTGTCTCTAAAAAGATAATCTTATCCCTAATTCGGATTAATCTTATGTCAGTAAAGTTTACGTTAATCTCAGTAGCAAATACTGCAGTTAACTTTAATCCTTACTCGGAGAAACTTTTTACAGTGTAGTTACTACGCATTGACTTCACGATTCTGGCTTTTTGGCGTCAAGGCTGGAACGTATTTTTTTATATTTTCAGCAAAATATTATGCCACGGGATAATCCGGCCAATCACATCACAGCCATTCGTAGTTACCACGCTTACTAACGCTCCCGAGCGTGGTATAAGCAAATGGTAACTATTAATTACTGTTTCGACAAGGTTGGAACGGTCAGCGTAGTAACTTTTCGAGAGGTTGGAACGAAAATAGTAACTAATAGTTACTATTGTTAGAAGGGTGGAACACGCTCTGTGAGTTACATGTATTCTCAGGTATTACAGTGACGTTACCAAACAAATTTGGCGTAAGACATGACAGGTTTTTTGCGAAAAAAAAAAATTTCTGTCTATCCATCTATCTTTACGAACGTTTTCTTTTTATGATTTTTCCATTGTGCATACAGCACAAAAAAAAAACTTTTACAGGCAACCACTGAAGGTTCACGTAGCGACGTTGCCGACCTCCTGACCCCTCGGCCGGAAGGGCGATGCGGGGTTGGTGGTAAATAATCCGGCGCTTCACGTGCTTCTCTCTAGATTTCTGCAGATACCAGTTAGAGACTAGGTGGACTTTTGTCCAGATTTACAGGAAAACGCCACTAACTTTGGCCCACAGCCAAACGGTAGGAACCACCGAGACCCGAACCCGCGACCATTTGCTTGTGAGTTCGGCTTGCTAATCATTAGGTCAAGACGGACATGAATGCCCACGCGAAAAAACCGCAGGACGGAAGCCGTGTTTCAGTGCACTTCTTTTCTTCCTTCAGTACGATCGTGGCAAAGTTGGTTTTACTGACTTCTGGACTAAGAAAAGTTTTGATGGGGGATTATTATGTAATTTTAATTCAATTTCAGTTTACTTCCAAACCGGGAAGCAGACAAGCCGAATATTCTTCCAGTCGTTAACACAATACGTGGTCATTACGACGACTAATATATATGTTTATAGATATATCTACATACGCAATTAATAGTCAGTACAAATGTAGGTATGTAACTTTCGGTAGTTTCGATTCACTGTATATTACAAGACTTATCCCATGTAACAGACATACGGTAGCATGCCGTTCACTCGCTCTCCGGCACGTCTCTGCTTTTTGGGATCCCAAAACTACATCGCAAAGAATGTCCGTCTGTCGGTCTGTCGGTGAGAACGATAACTCTCGAAGGGAATGAGATGTTTTGATGAAACTTGGTGCTAGGGTTCTTTGGGTCAAGGGTAAGGTCAAGTTCGTAGATGGGCATTGTAGACCTACAGTTAGGGGTGGGGGAGGGGGTTCAAATTAAGGGCTAATGTTATAGCCGATTATGGGGTAAGAAGACATGCTGAACACGATGGTGAAAACCATTTTGTCATCGGACAATTAGTTCGTCCAGAAAACCAGAAAGTTTGTTAAAAGTAAAAGTTTTGTTTGATGTTCATGCCAAGGCGCTACTGAACTTTTCGAGGTGGTCTCAGTCTCAGATTGCTGGAACAGGTGAAAGGAGAGCCACGATAGGAACAAGACCCAAAAGTTTCGATGGGTTCCCAAAAATTTCATATTTGATCTAGACAACTGGATCCTGTAGATATCCGGTGCCAGAATTCTTGACCGGATTCTTGGCCAGCTACTTGTCCGCTAAAAAAAAACACTCAAAAATGAATTCAGCATATCTCCTTACCCCTATATCGAACCTCTACCAACTTCAGATAAAACTTTAACTTTTAACGAATTTTCAGTTTTTTTACGGATTCCGGGCGAACTATTTGTCCGGCGTGAAAATAATTTACATGTATGGATTCAGCATGCCTCCTTACCGTTATATCGATCCTCTAGTCAAATTCAGATCAAACTTTTACTTATAACATTTTTTCCAGTTTCAGCCGGATTCCGGGCGAACTATATGTCCGGGTAGAAAATGATTGTCATATACTGATTCAGCATGTTACCCCTGAATCGAACATCTAATCAAGTTCAAATAAACCTTTTACTTAAACAAAATTTTCCGGTTTTTGCCCGATTCCTGGTGAACTACTTAACCGGCGAGGAAATAATTTTCATATTCGGACTAAGCATGTCTCCTTACCTCTAAATCGACTATTATTCATTAGATTTTAAAACTTTTTTTTTCCTCCCTTAATTTGAAACCCCTCCCCCACCCCTAAATATAGGGCTACAGAGCCCATCTTCGAACTTTACATGTACTTTGACCCAAAGAGTCCTTCTGCAAATCTGAACAAAATATCTCAACCCCTTCGAGAGTTATCGTGCTAACAGACGGACAACTTTTACGAAGTCATAAGTATCCCTCCACTTACGTTTTGGGATCCCAAAAATCCAATCTTTGGAGCCCAATAAGGATCCTTTAAAAAGAGCAGCAGGGCTAATACAAACTTTGGAGCCAAATAAAGACATATTCTTTGACCAAAATCCCTGGCGTCTGCCATGTAGATTGATACAACTCTTGACATGTTTATACCCGAACCCTGCAAATCCGAATTGGGTTCGGGACCGCCTCTTTCGCCGAAAATTCGAATCCGGAATAGCGACCCGGAAGCGGGGTATTTAACCCTGGCGCATAGATAGGTGGGTTGTTTGTTTTGTGAAAAGAAATCAAGCTAAATAGACTGTTGTTTTAGGGCTAGTGCTTTAGCCCCTGTGTAGAGCAGGGATAGAACTACTCGAGAAGGTTACCTCGTTATCACCTTCTATTTATTGGTTCGGTTTAGGGTTGTGTTTGTGTTTGCGACAAAAATTAGCTAACATAACCGAGGATGGGACTGAACCTCACTGCGATTCGGATTCATGCCCACCTCTTTTCTGAGTATTCAAATCAAGAACAGCTATCCGAAAGCAGAACGCCAGAGGTCGAGCATATCCGCGAACATGGAATCATTTAAATATTGTAAATTTTTGCTTGGATACCCTTTATTTGCTAGAATACACCTCTAATTAATTCCCTTTCGGTTAAAGATCCTGCCCTGGCAATTCAGCAGAAATTTGATAATTTTGTAGAAAGCTAAAATATTCTGACTCTGAAGAATCTGTTTCCGTTTTTCGATCAAAGTTAATAGTTAAGTAAGTACAGTGTGTTGTTTAAAGTACGTCAATTGTTATTTATTGTTTTGATGTGACAGTGTTTTTTAAAAAGAAAGGGGTGAAACCCGGATTTCCATCAAACATCGGATCCTGAACTCGAATCCGGACCTGCTCGTTTCTGCCTCTGCAATTATCAGAAGTACCTGGACTGAACCTCACTATGAATTCGGATTCATGCCCACCTCTTTTCTGAGTATCCAAATCAGGGACAGCTATCCGAAAGCAGAGCGCCAGAGGTCGAGCATATCCGCAAACACGGAATCGGAATATCAATCTACCCGACAAAGAAATGGGTAAAATCCGGATTTCCATCAAACATCGGATTCGGAACTGGAATCCGGACCTGCTCTTTTCTGCCTCTGCAATTATCAAAAGTACCAAAATTCCGGGTTTTGCCGGATTTCGGCCAAATACCGGTTCGGCAGGAAAAAAGCAAAGTATACCCCAGATCCACCAGAGTGAAATAGCCTACACTTCAGGTACTTTCCCCGGTGAGCGCTAGTTGACCTTATTTATTTTTTTATTTATTCTGTGGGGTAGGCCAGACGAAACTCAGACCACAAACGGCCCATTGCCTCAATAACACACATAGTTGGCCTTACACTAGCTCGGAGCTCGAAGCAAATTAGTCTTAGTTTGTCCCTCCCTAACCTCATCATCAGCACGTATCCCACAGAGATAGTACAACAGATCCGTTAGGGGAATGAAAAAGAAAGAAAAGCTTTCACTTTTTAAGTTGAAGGCAGTGCAGAACGCTCATCCCCAATGAGGTCTCAACTTTTTATACTGAAGTTATCCAATTAAACACATAACAAATAATCATTGATAATTACAGGTGTCCGCCTTGTCTTAGATGACACTGTTGCTCACCTCTTAGGGCAGGGACAGGGGTCTCCTCTACCGGGTCAGTTTGAGGGAGGGTTGCTCTTCCCTGGTATATTGACATCGACTAAAGACGACGTTATTAAACGATGAAAAATTTATCTCAAACGAGTAATACGAAGTACTACGAAAAAGTTGCATGCAGTACTAACGATGCTACTACATGCTTCTACTTCAAGGCTACCGTGTTACTGCATACTACTTACTATATGGTGCTATTAGCAAGACTGGATGTTACTATGTCAAGACAGGATGCTACTGGATACTACTACATAAGACTGGACCAGTCTGAAGCACATTAAATGATAGTATTCTTTGCTATTAGTATTACATGCAACGTTTTCGTACTACTACCATACTACTACGCAGGCTACAAATTTTTCATCGGGTAAAGGACATCTGAATGAAAAGTACCAAGTATCATCCCTATCTGTATGACTTCCGTTAACATGGCCTGCAGAAAACCCAATCCAAATACGAAATAGTGTTTCCAAGCAATGATTTTTGCTCCATTTTGCATCTGTCCTTATTTCAGTACCGGACAATTTTAGAAATGAACTAATGTCTCCAATCAACCCTTCTTCTGGAATATTTTTCAACCAGTTCAGCCCAAACGTATGTCTAGAAGACATTCCAATACGATCCGGCCATCGCTGTACAAGATCTGAATGAATTTTTGTCTTGGAGTCTGCATGTGCAAACCTCCAGAAACGAACATCCCTATTTTGAAAACGTCACGCTCAGGAGAAGAATGCTCTCCGTGGATGCATTCTCCATGGTGTGTTCAAGTATGGTTTCATTGTTCAGGTGTCCTTTAAAGCGGTGGTAGAATATATGAGTGGGAAATTAAATTGGAGATAGTTTAGATGTAGTAGGATCATTATTTTTCCATGCATTAATTTATCTGCATATCGCGTATATAAAATATGTGTAAGGCCCATTCGAGGCTAAATAAACACTATTCTATTCTGTTCTATCCCTGCAGAGTTTTAGATGGACGCTGATGATGATGATGATCACTGGGGGACTAGCAGGGACTAAATGAACTGGAATTTAAAGATTGATAAATTGTACAACTCAATAATATCGGATATTTTTTTCTTTTTTTTCTTTATATAGTTGATTATGTATAGTATTGCATTTATTTTTCTCCCTTTTCTTTTTTGTTCCCAGTATAACTATGTTAAGTGTTTAAGTTATTGAGTCCTGCCACAAAACAAATCTGCATAGATTTTCACGTGGCAGGTCTGATATTGAAATATTGTTTGTGAAATTCCAGT
This sequence comes from Branchinecta sandiegonensis, assembly GCA_030848855.1. Lineage (NCBI taxonomy): Eukaryota > Metazoa > Arthropoda > Branchiopoda > Anostraca > Branchinectidae > Branchinecta > Branchinecta sandiegonensis. The sequence continues at coordinate 11,611,816 of JAUPMV010000021.1, read as the reverse complement.
ATATATTATATTAAATTTGTCAAAAAAAAAAAAAATAACTTATGGACTAACCTGTCCGCCAAGCGTCTTGTTGATGGGAGAAGCGAATCCATTTCCGTTTGTGAAGGCAGAGCTCGAAATCCGGTGGCGTTGCACTAGTTCTTCCGCTGGGGGGTCTGACCAAAAGTGATCCTGCGTTTTCATTCTGCTGAAGTCGAGGGCACAAGGTCCAACTGGAAATATATTTTAGGCTTACTCGAAAACCATCCCCCGGCACCTCAGCCGCCCCCATGAAAAATTTATCTCAAAATAGTAGTATGAAGTTGTACGAAAAAGTAGCATGCAGTACTAACTGATGCTACTACATGATTCTACTTCAAGGCCTTCATTCTACTGCATGCTACGATTAGCCACACTGGATGCTACTATAGCAAGACAGGATGCTACTGGATACTACTGCTTAAGATTGGCCCAGTCTGAGGCATATTTAATGATAGTATTCTTTACTATTATATATCACTACGTGCAAATTTTCGTACAACTATCATACAACTACGCAGGCTATAAGTTTTTCATCGGGCGCCAAGGCTCCAGGGTCAAACAAATAAATTAATATTAATTGTACGATTCAAAATATCAGACAAGCGTGGCGGGCTCCAGCCCTCACGTTTGAATAATGCTTACAAAAACTGGAATGCAGCTGAGTGTGGGGTCTGGTTTTCGACTGAACCCAGTTTTATAAAGAACTTTCTGGATTCCTATGTCTCTTCAACTACAAGCGAAAAGTTTGGACATCATTACACTGTCAGAAGTTTCATAACAGATAACATGAGGATGCGCGGTTTCAACAGATAATGCGTAACAGATAACACTTCGGATGTTATCTGTTGTGTTTGAAAACGTTATGCATGAAATGTTATGCACAACAAGAGTTGTTAGGAAGAGCCAAAAAAGCATCTACTGGCTTTATTCCTTATCGTCATGATGTCGGAAAACTCAGCAGATACTTTTTGGCGGTTTTTCGGTTCTTCCTGATGGTAACGCTTATTATGCATAACATTTTGAAACACAACAGATAACATCCAAAGTGTTATCTGTTACGCATTATTTGTTGAAACCGCACATCCTCGTGTTATCTGCTATGAAACTTCTGACAGTGTAATGAATAGTGCTCGAACATATTCTAAGGTTTACTAATAGGAGATTATATGATGTTGTCTGATTTAGTTGAACTGGCCCTCGTGCTTTTTTAACCAATATAATCATTCCTTTGTTCACTCATGGCACTTAAAGCCGAGGACAGGGAATCGGCTGAGAGTCATAGCCAAACTACGCCTAGCCTAACGCAATATTTGAGTTTGTATCAGCAGACTTTAAAATTACTTAAAGGGCCCCGCTTGCTTATTCCTACCCATAATCAAGGTTCAAAAAGATTGCGTACCGCTGCGGATTCAAAATGAAGGTTCAAAAAGGTTGCGTACCCCTAATCAAGGTTCAAAAAGGTTCCATAACCGTTTATTTGACGAATCATTGTTTTGCTATTTTTTTAAAGCAAGATCAGAACGTCAAAAAACGATATTTAGTAAACTTTTACTTTAAACAAATCTTCGTTTTTGGCCGGATTTCGGGCGAACTAAATGTCCGGTGAGAAAATTATTATCATGTTCGGATTCAGCATGTCTGCTTGCCCCTAAATCGGCTATGTCATTAGCTTTTAAAAAAGATTTTGTTCACCCCGTTAATTTGAACCCCATCTCTTGTTTATTATCCGAAGCTCCCTTATACACAAGCAAAATAAACAAGGTGGTAGCGGAGTAAAGAGAACAACAAAAAACAACCCAAGATAAATAACAGTATAAACACCAAAAAATTAGACATAATTTCTAACTGGGCCTGAAAAATTCATGAAAAACATCATGTATTCGATGGCTAGGATGACGAGATGCACACAGTAGAGACGCTGACGTTTTCTCTAGTGAAGGAATGACATCTTGGACGCCAAACTTCTGAACTAATTTCTGGTTGCGGCAGGAACGAGGAAGGTACATAAAAAATTTACAATGGCTATAATAACAAGTCTTCAAAGCTTTAATGCCTTTTTTTCGCAGAATGTGATTATGGAGTTAAGCTTCTGAAATCCCCCCTTTTCGCCGTTCTTTCAGTTTGTATTCACGGCCTGTTAGCGCTTTTTCGACCTAGACGAGTTTTATCCGTCAAGCAACGCAAACTTCGCTGAAAGTCTGCCGATAACTCTTTCAGACCGAACATGAGAATATTCAAAGTAATGTTTTCATTTCGGAAGATATGGTAGACTATCAGGTCAGTCTTCTGTTTTCGACTTCATTTGTTTTGCTTGGTTTTCCCACTTTTAAACCGCGGCGCGTTCATTTCTCAAATATTTTGCGTCCAGCCGCTGCGTGAGAGAGCGCGAAGGCTGTACAGAGTCGAGAAGCGCTAACAAGAAAGTCTGTAATTTCCCGTGGAAAATAATAGTATGTCGAAACGATATTCCTGAGCTATTTCATCGTGAAAAAATATTTCTACTAAGCGTTGTGCTTTAAGTCTTACCGACATACCGTGAACAAACCCAGTTTCTTAGTATTTCTTAGTTTTATACCTGTTATTCCGAATTCAGGTTCTTGGACACTCTACTTGTACTCGAATTATTTTTCCTCGGGGAGATGATCCAACGAACCCTACTAAAGATGCATTCCCTTCGATCAAAATTTTGAGACCAAACCGGACAAAATTGATGGTGGAAAACGGATACGTCAGCTGAATTTTATTGGAGCTATATTTCGGCCCTTCTTGGCAAGGGTCCTCTTCAGGCTCAAAACCGCTCAAGTTGGAAAGACGAACTTGTGGGAAACACGATCCGTTATCCGTTTTCCACCATCAAATATGATTCGCAGTCAGCTTGGGCTGAAGGAATATTTATCGGACAAAATTCCTATCGCTTTGGTTTCCACACACGAAAATATTTCGACCAACCCGGAACTAATAAATTAGCTTGTATTCTTTTTCTTTTGGCACTGAAATAATTAATTTCGTGGCAATTTTGCCCGAATGCAAACATTCAGTCGAAGCAAATCAGACTAGAGGATAGCGACCCAAAACCGAGAAAAACATTTGCCTGAAATTTCTTTCCGACCAACTTTAGAGTGTCCAAGAGCCTGAATTCGAATAATACTAAGAAACACTAATAAACTGAGTTTGTTCACGGTATGTCGGTAAGACTTAAAGCACAACATTTAGTAGAAATAATCTTTTCACGATGAAACGGTCAGGAATATCGTTCAGAAAATACCATTATTTTCCACGGGAATTACAGATTTTCCCTCATTGTCAACTGAAACGGACAGGCTTACCCATAAGTGAGCTGAGAACGGGTCCATAATCCTGGTCTGCAAGAACTGACTCCTTGTCGTAGTACTTGCTGGAGAATAAAAAAATCAAATTAGAAACTACTGGAACCATAAATTGCTAAATTATGGCCTAAACCTCTCCGGCCCTACTTTTTGTAGCCTGGCCATTCGGAAAACTGCGTGTATTCGAAATATGGCCTTCCCTCCCTCCCCCTCCCCCAACAAAAAAATCTGGAATCCACACCGATGTAGGAATTAGAAGCTAAATCAAGGAATCAAGGCAAACTCAGTTTCATTTCTCGTCTTAGATTTTTTTCGGTATGGTACAGAAGAGGTATGCTGCTTCTCTGAACGTTAGCTAATTTTGTACAGGGCCATTTCCGTCCACCTATTGTGACAAAAGTCAACTACCAGTCAGTCAAAGCAGCTTATTAGGATCTTTGAAGAATAGCCGAATGTATTGCGTCTTCATTTTAACATTCAGCACAAAACTGCATACATTCATCCCCTGTGACGGAGTCAACCACAAGAATCCAGCCAATGGGAGTCCACCCCATTCATTTCAATTTTGATCCATTTCAGTTGTTGATTTTTGGTTAGTAATAAATCTGCTTTCGTAACGAATGGACATATCCTAGGCAGGCCACGACAATCAAGGTTATTACTTCCACTACAGAAATCCTACTAAAGGTATTTAATCAGAGACGCGAGAGAAATCTGAAATCATTAAAAATCGTATTTTTTCGTTCTTTGGAAACCCATCTTTTCTGAAAGGACCTGTCTTACTTATTATACTAACGCAACCTACTTCCATAATCACTCCAGATATTTGTAAACCCGGAGATCCCAATTTCGTACGGTACATTCAAAACCCCTCTAACAAAACCACGCCGATTTTCTCGCTTGCCGTGTTTTGCTCCCTTCGATGTGTATCACGCTGTCGACGGTTGTCTGCGAGAAGTTTTTCCATCAGACAAACCGGTTATGTAAATTGTTTCCCTGTTTTTGCTACAAGTCAACGGGTCTCGGAAAAGGCTTAAAACAGCCAAAACCGTGGGTTATCTGTTGAAAGCACAGCCTAGTTTTGAAGTATTCAAATATTTTAAAATACTGTCAGTTGAAATGTAAATAGTGCGAGGGGTTAGCCCAGTGCTTATCAACTGAAAATGCCAAGCCCAGTTCGGCCAAAAATTTGGGTGAAAATCTGAATTTCTGAAAAACAGGACAGTGGGAAAAGGACTACGGGGGTCACTGGGTGACCCATATATGTACATTTTGATATGAGATAACAGGTCGGTGAGGAGAATTACAATTGCCCACTTGTTGCACTGGGCAAGATACCACTGACCACCTTCTAGGACAGTGCCAAGAGCTTCCTTCATTGGATTTAGTTGAGATGGCTGGTGGTGCAGGGAATAGAAAATGTTCTATTCCCTGGTATCTTAAAGCCGACAAATATAAGTGTAATTCGTGTTTTTTTTCGTTTGAATGCAATGAAAAGCAGAAAATAGTTTGTGTTTTCATTTTCAGTGGTATAGATTGTTGTTGGCGCTTCAGGTGTCTGTTGTATGGCCGTATTAGGCTTTTTCCAGTAAATTATTATTATTATTATTAGCAATCATTGACAGTGCTCACCTGCTATTTTTGACCAAGAAATCGACAATTGAAGCAAGTTTCCGTTCGAAAAGGGCAACCCTGATCCACAGATAGCGCTGCGGTGTGGCGGCTATATTTGATATTAAGGAGGAGGAGTTACACTTCTGGAGGGCTGGCTTTGGGTTGGCCAATGAGAGCTTCGTTGTGCTATCTCCACTGCTGGAGGATCTCCTGAAAAAAAGGCTAATTTTAGGTTGCTCAGAAAACGAAATTAAAAATTCAAGAGAAAAAAAAACGAAATTTTAGTTTGTTTTCCTCCGTTCGTGGATTTAATTTGTTCTTGAGAAAGTACTTTCGTCGGGCGAAAGTTTCTAACTTTAAATGCTTCTGTTGGGCGTCGCTATTCTTGTTGGCACATCGGGTTCTTTTTACTCGTAAGAAATCTCATTCTGTAATTGTTTATCGGGCTCATCCCGAAAGTTTAAGTTTCGTCGACACATCGGCTGCTATTTACACGTAAGAAATAATGTTCTTTACAGTCTTGTCTGTAAAACCACAAACAAAATCGAATTCTGAATGCTCGAGTCGAGCGTCGGTATTCTTCTCGGCACATCGTGATCTTTATAAATTTAAGAAATCAAATTCTGCTAACATTTGTCGGGCGCACCCGAAACTTTAAATCATGTCGGTAGACGGGGATCTCATTTTCCATAATAAATAAAATTCCGTAAGCTTTCGTCGGGCCAATCCCGAAAGTTTATGTCTCCTCGGCAAATCGAAATCTTCCTACACACAGAAAATCAAATGACTGCATCGTTCTGTCGGACAAAGACGGACAATCGTCGGACATTAGTCGGGTTTTGGTTTTACACATAAGACAACGAATTCTGCAGATTTCTGGTGCCCCCCCCCCCAGGTACCGGATCCGGTTCGGACTTGACATGGGACATCTGAGACGATAGCTCTTTCCACTTGCCAAGCTTCATTTAAATCCGATCAACCGTTCAAAAGTTATGCATGCCACTAGATTCCGGATTTCCCATACCTCCACCCCCCACGATGGTCTGATCAGAGAAACGACTATTTTCAAGTCAGTCTGTTCGTGTCCCTGATATGCCTACCAAGTTTCATCGTCCTAGTACCGAATTCGCGGGATCACCAAATTCCGGATCTCCCGCCACAGCTCCCACCACAATGCCCAAATCCGGTCCGGTCAAAATCCACTATAAGTGTTTCCCAAGATTTCCGGTCTCCAGTCTTTCCGAATATCAAATTTGATTAAGATCAGATCATCCGTTAGAGAGTTATACATACCTCAACTTCCGGATTCACCCTCCCTCCACCCCCTCCCCCCCTCAGATGATCGGATCCGGGAAGTGACTATTTTCAAGTTAATTTGGCGGGTCCCTGATTCGCCTGCCAAGTTTCATCGTCATAGCTTATGTGGAAGTGCCCGAACTAGCAAAACCCGGACCGACCGACCGAAATACCGAAGGCGACGGACGGACAGAAATTGCGATCGCTATATGGCACTTGGCTGAAGGACAAGTGCCATAGCGAAGAAAAGCCTAATATTCGCTCCGTTGCTGCATCATAATTATGGGTTCACGAAATCATATTCAACTCTCACCCGCGATGATTCAACCTTATTACAACATCGTCGAATTCGTTTGCCATTTTCTGGCTGACAAAGCGATTAGCGAATTGGCGATTGAGAAACTAACATGTGCAAGGATTTGAAATATTTCTCTTCCACAAAACCAAACGCTTTCAAAGATAGGCGATGGCAAACGCCAATCAGACTCTGGGCATGATCAAGAGGTTGTTCCAGGGGCGAGCGCTTATGCGCGTGTTCCACCCTACTTCCCGTAGTTACTATAGTTATCGTAGCCAGATCTCGCGAATTCTGGCTTCTTTTTCTATTTTCAACAAAATATCACGCCACGGGCTAATCGGGGCAAGCACGCCACAGAGATTCGTCGTTAACGCGCTTACTATGCCCCCGAGCGTGGTAAGGAAATAGCTACTATTAGTTACCGTTTCGAGAAGGTTGGAACGGTGAGCGTCGCGGCTAGAACCAAAATGGTAACTAAAAGTTACTATTGTTAGAAGGGTGGTACACGCTCCAAGAGTACAATTGCATACCGAAAACCCGCCGTCAATCTCGCAGATAGGAAACAAGCGCCGACTTTGTTTCAGCCACGCATCCCGCAAACCAACTGTCATGCTGAAGCTCTACAAAGCTTTGGTCAGGACCAAACTGGAGAGCGGCAACGCCCTCGCCTCACCCTATTACAAACAAGACAAGAAACTAATCGAAGGTGTCCAGAGGCGTGCAACAAAATCCATCCTAGGCCTTAGAGCGCTACCCTATGAACAACGACTGCAGAAACTGAAGATCCCGACACTTACTTACCGGCGGAAGAGAGGGGACATGCTACTAGTCTACAGAATCCTCCACTCTAATTGTCTCCCCTCCCTCTTCGCCCCTGACAACCACTCACGGACTAGGGGCCCCTCCCGTTAACTGTCTAGAAGGTCCAACACCTCTCGTGTTCCCCAGCAATTCTTCAGTAACCGAGCTGTTCCTCTATGGAACAGCTTGTCCGAACCGACTGTCACCAGCGAAACACCCGAAGGTTTCAAAAAGCGACTCGACGAGGACTGGCGCGGACAGCCCTGGAAAAAGGACTGGTGCGCCCCGGAAGCAGCAACAAGAACATAGCATCATCGTCACCCGCAAGCTACTCATCGGGATACAACATCCTTATTACTTGCAAGTGCAATTTAAGGTAACTAGGGTAATTTAAGGTAATGGCATCTCACCCTCTCCAGTCCCAAATCCTCCCTCCCCCCTACTAAAACGTCAGAAATCGACCAGAACGAATGACAAGTTCTAGGGCCTACCTGTAAAACACGTCGGATAAATACACCAAAGGTTTTTAACGGAATATGATTGACTATCAAGTCCTGACGCAAATACTGAAAATATTTTGGTTCACAGTCATTGCAAATTCGGTTGTGTAACCACGAATGTCAATTTGTAAAATACACTTTCTATCTATCTATCTAGTGCAGCTCTACAAAGACTGGGTTAGGCCCAGGTATGAGAGCGGTAACCTTCTTGCCTTACCCTTGTCTACAGGCCAAGAAGCTAATCGAAGGCGTCCTTTATAGGCTAGGAAGCCTCGACGAAGCCTGTATGTCGGTGCGGTACGACTTTGATTCTCAGTGCAAAAAGTTCTTCAAACCTTCTGCAGCTCTTGCCCCCCCCCCCCCCCCCGGAACGATACCGCGGTCTTGATCCTCGACTAAAAGGTGAGCAACTAAATTCATTGCGGATCCCGAAACTCCCAATGCTAGCTTACCGAAGAACAAGGGTAAACTAGCGAAAAATATTATAAATAAAATTATATAAAAATAGTCCAATATTTATGCGGGTCTTGGGCAATATCTTGACTATTTTCCTTCTTGGCAAGGATCCGCTTCAGGCTCAAGCTAGACAAACGGACCTGCGAACGTTGGTTCGTTTGTCTTATAAGAGGGGACACTTATGAGAGGGGACATGCTATTAGTATTTTGAACTACTCAGCTCTTAAGCTCGTGTTCCACCCTACTTACCGTAGTAACTGCATGACTAGTAACTTTTCACGAGGTTGGAACGAAAATGCTAACTAATAGTTACGATCTTAAGAAGGGTGGAAAAAATCTATATATCTCACGAATCGATTCTTTCGACAGAACTCTTTTTTTGCACTTTTGGAGGTTCCAAATAATGGCAAATTTGCACAGATATTACTTACTTAGAGCTCCATCCGTCGACTCCAACACCGTCAGGATATCCGCCACGTGTTTTGCATCGACATCTTTTCACGAGGTTGGAACGAAAATACTAACTAATAGTTACGATCGTAAGAGGGGCGGAACACGCTCTAAATATCTCACGAACCGATTCTTTCGACAGAAATATTTTTCGCACTTTGGGGTGTTCCAAATAATGGCAAATTTGCACAGATATTACTTACTTAGCTCCATCCGTCGACTCCAACTCCATCAGGATATCCGCCACGTGTTTTTCATCGATATCTTTTCACGAGGTTGGAACGAAAATACTAACTAATAGTTACGATCGTAAGAGGGGCGGAACACGCTCTAAATATCTCACGAACCGATTCTTTCGACAGAAATATTTTTCGCACTTTTGGGGTGTTCCAAATAATGGCAAATTTGCACAGATATACTGACTTAGCTCCATCCGTCGACTCCAACTCCGTCAGGATATCCGCCATGTGTTTTGCATCGACATCTTTTCACGAGGTTGGAACGGAAATACTAGCTAATAGTTACGATCGTAAGAAGGGTGGAACACGCTCTAACATCTCAAGAACCGATTCTGTCGACAGAACTATTTTTCGCACTTTTGGGGTGTTCCAAATAACTGCAAATTTGCACAGATATTACTTACTTAGCTCCATCCGTCGACTCCAACTCCATCAGGATATCCGCCACGTGTTTTGCATCGATATTAAATTTCGCGATCTTCAGTAAAAGCGCAGTGGTGCAAGAGGATCTAAAGAGTCCAAGTGTTCGTCTGCGAAGTTCGTGAGAAAGACAGGCTTCAACAGCAGCTGCAAAGGTAAGGTAAGGTAAGGTACAATTTGATGCATACGAAGGGCAGACCAAAGATCGTGTCGGGACAGACATGCCAGTGGCATAAGAAAGCCAGGGGTATGAATAAATGAATTTTATTTATAACCCGGCACATGCACTTGGCGACAGCGGAGCAGAACAAGACCAAAGGTTTCGATGGGATCCCGAAGGGGAAGATTTCTGATCTTTCTCATACAGAAAATCGGCAGAAGCAGAATCAAAATCCCGTTAGCCATATATTAACTTTCCTCGAACAGGAATGTAATGTACATCTTCCTAGGTAGTTGTATTATGACAATGACTTTAGTCAAAGTCCATACAATACAGATGATATTGACACGATGTATATGATACGAAAGCGGAGTGGAAAACTGAAGGAAAATAACACAAAGAAAAATCAGCACATTAACAAAGACATTTTAGACAAAATTCCCAATCAAACCTCCTCTTAAAAATCTGTACGTGATGAAGGGAAGACATAACTCGACAAGTCTCTCAGCCTAGGGATCTGGTAAGCTCACACAGATCTGACAAGCTCTCCTTTGAATTTGCTCATACTCGAGTTCAAGTTATTAATTTATGACGGCGAACACCAAATACATTAGACAAGCACAGTGGAGAATAAAAATTCGTACGTGCAGTTGCTTTAATATCGCAATTATAAGGTCTGACTGTTACAATAGTGGAACCTCTCAAAGGCAACGATTATATATATTATGAGTCTAGGTTGTTTTATAAGAAAAAAAAAAAAAGATGATGATTGAGAATCGAATCGAATCGTTTAATAAACAAACTTCATAGATTTATTCCGTAAAAGATGTTAAATATTCCTTCAGCCCAAGGTGACTGCGAATCATATTGGATAGTGCAAAACGGATACGTCAGCTGAATTTTATTGGAACTATATTTCGGCCCTTCTTGGCAAGGGTCTTCTTCAGGCTCCAAACCGCTCAAGTTGGCAATATGAAATATAGCTCCAATAAAATTCAGCTGACGTATCCGTTTTGCACTATCAAACCGTAAAAGATGCTTAAGCACACTGGTCATTTCAGTTATAAAATAAAATATATTATACAAGACATAATATATCTTTGTTAGATGTACAAGGGAGAGGTATTCTGTATTTAACATCTGTCCTCGGCATGGGCGTCACGTATGGGGGGAGGGGGGGGGGGATGCTCCAGTCTAGTACACTAGCCCCTTTTCAGGCACGGTGCTCAAACGTCTAGCACCATGCCTGGGTGCTAGACGTTCAAGCACTGTACCTTGGATTTCATGTATGGTGCATGGATTTCAGTATACAGTGCATACATCAAAAACACAGTTTCTGTCATAACAACTGAGCACCAGCTCGGACAGGGCTGAAATTACTACCATGAATTAGAGAAATCAAAGACAATCCTTTATATATTTTTCACAACAAAAACAAAAGGGCTCGGCTGATGACAGATGTGAAAAACCTCATTTCCTTTTCTACATAGTCAAGGGTTTTGCATGCAAAGTGTCCTGTGCCTCAGCTTTTTCTACCTAGCAGCCAACCAGAATATTGGCTCTTGGGCAATAGAAAAGGGAAAATACATGGAAAATGGATAGGGTACTGTTAGGTTTTTCATCTCCATCATCAGTAGAGCCCTTTTGTTTTTGTTGTGAAAAATATATAAAGGATTGTCTTTGCTTTCTCTAATTCATAGTAGTAATTTCAGCCCTGTCCGAGCCGGTGCTCAGTTGTGATGACAGAAACTGTGTTTTTCCTGTATGCACTGTATACTGAAATCCATGTACCATACATGAAATCCAAGGTACAGTGCTTGAACGTCTAGCACCCAGGCATGGTGCTAGACGTTTGAGCACCGTGCCTGAAATGGGGCTAGTGTACTACACTGGGATGCTCCCCGCCCAATGCTGTCGGCCAGTTGGTTAAAAAAAAAAACAGTCGATTTTCCTAAACAGTCGTTTTTTCTGAAAACAGTCTGTAAAAATGGACAGCCAGTCGGTAAAATATAGGAGGCACGAGTACTAAAAAGAGGCACCAAAACTAAAAGGTCTCTTTCAGGCTTCAGAGTGAGGGGCAGGAACCATGTTCTAACGTACCTTCTTTCTCACTTACTTGTCTACTTCAGCTGCTTGCTAATCTCTTTTATTACTCGTGCATCCTGCGCTATGCCGTGCCGTGCCTCTTTTTAGTCGATCCCCCAACATTTTTTGTTTGGCTAGTAGCGCTTCTAGTCGACTTCATAAGTTTGGTGATGAAAGATTAATGGTTGACATGATTTATTACTGTCGTATGTTAATGTTGTTTGACGAGTACCCCCTATCTGGCGTGTCCACGATTTGGGTATAAGTAAAAGACAATTCTATTCTATTCACAGCGTAATATTGAAATCTCTATTCTATTCACAGCGTAATATTGAAACCTTTTTGTTAAATCCATGTTGGATGTCTGCGGAGGAAGTTTAGAGACTTTGCAATCGAATGGCTCTCAGTGACAAAGGGTCAGCTTTCTTGGACCAGAACAAAACAACATTAGAGAATAGCGCCAAGACCTGACAAAACTTTACACGCACTCGAACAGCAGTGACATTAGCACCACTAGCGATAGTGAGCGTCCCTATTGAAACTCAATCAGTCGTTAACCAGCACTGGCTCCAATAGCTTCATATTCTGAACACAGCAAAAAAAGTACAACCTCCCCTGTTTCCTCGATGTATGCAGATCGCATCTTAGCTTCACTAGAAATGTCTAAATCCGCAAGTTTGTGTCGCTTTAAATGCAGCAAGCTTAGTGGGCGGCGCTATGAGTATTGCCTGTTTGCGAAGCAAGGAAAGCATCGTTTCGACGCTACTCACTAGTGTTAATTTGCTCTGTCGTGGACGGACAAAAGACAAAATAATCGTGTGAGAAAGTAGACTAAAGGATTCTTTAACGGCGCAAAGTCCAAATAAAAAGGTGTGAAAAAACATTAGAGCAAAACTCTTACTAGAAATGACCCTTTCAAGATGATGGCTAAGAAATATCGTTTTCAAAAATACCATTACTTTCAACGAGAAATTAGCGATTTTGTTCTTAGCTATATACATTAGCTGATGAAGCATAAGCTGATGAAGCATCGTAGCTGACGTATCCGTTATATACATTCTTTGAATGTATGATTGAATGAATGAATGAATTTATTCCCCATAAAGCCCAAGGGCCATGGCGGGAAACGTAACACAATAACAACAACAAAATATCATACACTCCAACAACAAACCAAAAAATCAACTTCTATAAAAATAGTTCACGGTGGGCCTTAGCTAGCTTCAGGAATCTACCCAGCCTTCGGATCTCACCAAAACACTTACTTCCCATACTTGAAACCAAATCCCTTTTCTCCCAAGCCTCCCGACCAAACACTTCCTTTCTTAATTCTTTCAATTCCTCGCAATAACATGTCAAATGTACCGCATCCTCTCCTTCAGTACCACACATTGGACAAAAATAAGGACCAGTACCTTTCCTATCTCTACCAAGATAATTTCTCCGCATCCCCACCGGAAGAGCATCCGCTTGTCAGCTTGGTCTCAAGGAAAATGTTGTTAGCGCTTGTCGACTTCGTCCAGCCAAGAAGTCCAAAAACAGGGGGTAGACCTGATGGTCTACCATGCCTTCCAAAATGAAAAATAATACTGTGAAGCTTCCTATGTCATTATCTGCGAAAGAGTTGTTGACGGACCTTCAAGCTTCAAGCTACGGGAGAGGATGTGCAGAGATTTTGGTATGAAGTCCCTACAGAACCCCTCCTTCCGCTCCCTTCTGCCGCCTCTCTTCCAACCTCAACGTTTGCGTCCGCAAAGAGCGCGTGCGGAGCGAATACCCAAGCTAGAACACCGTTACTACCGTACGGAGCGGTACCGTAATAGTTTTATCCCTAAACTTGTACATATTTTCAACAATGAGGTTTAGTCATTCTTGTGTGTGTTTCACTTCTATGTTTTTGTGTTAGGCCATATTCAGTTTGAATTATTTATATTGATATTATGACAGACATTACTGATTTGCCTTCATGTATATTGACGTATTCAACACGCCATTTGGCCCCACGCCACGATATGTGTTGATATTTGAAATGAACTGAAACTGAAGCTTCGGTGAAGTTAGCCTTGATTGAATTTCAAAACTCGGCTAGGCCCAAAAAGCGCTAAAAAGTCGTAGGTACAAAACGAAACAAAGGCGAAAGGCGGGGATTTCAGAATCTTATAATCCCATAAGGGAGCTAGGATAATATAAGTAAGTAAGTAAGTAAGTAATTTATTGATGACCCGCCATTCTGTAAAAGCGGAGTAAATGAAAAAAATAAATAAAACACATAAACACACAGAAAAACACACTTAATTTTCAATCTTCGGCAAGGAAGCAGTGGGTAACGTCGTGCACTGGTTGGGCCCTGTTGTCCATGATTTTTGAAAGCGAAGATGAAACATCCAAAAGGGTAACACTTGCATCTTGAATCCGTCAATGTATGGTTATGACATAATTTCGACAAGTGGGGCAGACTGACAGGCAGAATATATCTGACAGGCAGAATATATCTGACAGGCAGAATAAACAAGAAGGGTCCTTTTAAATTAGAAAATTAAACTTACCACAAAATGAGGTCACTGTGCTGCTACTAGTGTGGATGTACTTCCGAGTCACCGCTTCCTCCATCAGCTGCTTCACCTGGAAGATTGAAGAGTGTTAGTTCTTTCCTCGACTTTAAATGACCCGTCTTGCCTTACCTATACAACTGGTGCAATTTACGTCCCTAACCGTGGTCCATCTATCTTCATTTCGAGCTTACAAACTTGCTATATCATTTTTGACAGTGCAAAACGGGTACATAAGTCAGCTGAACTTTATTAGAGCTATATTTCGGCCCTTCTTGGCAAGGGCCCTCTTCAGCAGAGCAAAATAACACTAGGGAGTAGTGTTGGGCGATATTCGATATCGATAACGATATATCGGACCAAAGATCGAGATCGATATTTACATTTATGGTTAATCTACATTTATATAACCGAAACTGGATCAATATGTTCTTCGTAATTCAGTTTTTATTTACTTGAAGTTTGAGTTCATGCAATTTGCTTTCTTACGACAATTTTGGTCTTAAATTTTGGCGAGACTATACGTATAGGCCTACTATAGCGAAATATGGTACTTAAATATCGATATCGATTATCGAATATCGAAAGTGAAAATATCGATATAGCGATATATAAAAAAAATCCAAATATCGCCCAACACTACTAGGGAGTAGCGCCAAGACTTATCAATCAATCAATCAATAAATTGAGTAACTCAGCACGAGGCCATATACGCTTGAAGCCCTTATGTTTCTGGGGCTGATTCTGCTTCGTAGGCAAGGCGTATCTCGCAGCAAGTAGCAAGCAATTTAGAAACTCAATGTAAATATCATTTAACGAACTCAAGTGTTGCGAATCCTGACAACTAGGCCTAATACATGAAAAAACTTCCGAGTTTAAATCAAAAGAGGCAAAATTTACTCTCGTACATTCACAATACGCTTGGAGCTGGTTTTCAGATGCAGATTGCCAATCAGGTGACACATCTTCAACGGATTCAGCATTTGCACGATCTTCACATGCTGTGCAAACGGGCTATATTCCTAGCGCCGCCCACAACACTTGCGGCATTTGAAGCGAGATAATTTGCGGGTTTAGAAATTTCTAGTAAAGCGAAGGTACACACACCAAGGAAACAATGGAGGCTGCATTAGTTTTTTGCTATGTTCAGAACATGATGTTATCGGAGCTAGCGCTGGTGAACGGCTGAATGAGTTTCAGTAACGTTCTCTGTCGCTAGTGGTTATTAGAGTGTGTCTGTACTTGGCGCTACTCCCTCCCTAGTGTTATTATGCTCTGCTCTTCAGGCTCAAACTGAAAATGAGCTTGTGGAAAAACTAAAAGACCTAGCTTAAGTAGCCTATGTGATTTCGTGAATTTCTTCCTGAAAACTGCTTGGAGTTAAAGGTGGTCCTGCGGTTTCATTTTGGACAGGGTTGCTGTTTTTGCTGCTCGACTGGGTCAGGGCGGAGATTTTTCCTCATTTTGGTTTGGTATCACCTGTACTTTCTTTCTGGCTAAGATTCCATCTAGGAAGAAGATTTTTTAGACCCGATTAGTCCCTTTTCTTTTTTTAATGTTCATTTTTTTTACCTTGTGCATTCACTACATTATTGAAAGCTCACCGTATTTTTTCCTTTTATTTGTCGTTACTGCGCTATTTTCCTATTCTTAAGTGGGTAAATAAATTAAATAAATATTCTTTGAGCCCAAGCTGACTTTGAAACATTTATTCAAACGATGTTTACAACGGGTACGTCAGCTATGATTCTTCATCAGCGATATTTCGGCCCTTTTGGCAAGGGTCCTCGTCAGGCTGTCAATCCTCTGGTTCAACTTCGGGGAAGGAAACAAACCTGTAATAAATAACTGAAGCTTCTACCGACTATAAATATCTTATTAAAGTAAGTTATCTTCAAATACCACTATAATGAAAAAACTAGTCCTGTGATTTAATGTTTGACACGGACGCTGTTTTTGCTGGACGATTGCCCGTCCGTGTATAGTCGGTAGAAGCTTCAGTTATTTATTACAGGTTTGTTTCCTTCCCCGAAGTTGAACCAGAGGATTGACAGCCTGACGAGGACCCTTGCCAAAAAGGGCCGAAATATCGCTGATGAAGAATCGTAGCTGACGTACCCGTTGTAAACATTGTTTGAATAAATGTAAATAAAATGTCATCATCATCATCAGATGGATACTTCTCGAACATATCTTGGTGATGTTTACAACGGGTACGTCAGCTACGATTCTTCATCAGCGATATTTCGGCCCTTTTTGGCAAGTGTCCTCGTCAGGCTGTCAATCCTCTGGTTCAACTTCGGGGAAAAAACCTGTAATAATCTATTACAGGTTTGTTTCCTTCCCCGAAGTCGAACATTGTTTGAATAAATATTTCAAAGTCAGCTTGGGCTCAAAGAATATTTATACCGTGGTGATGGAAGTTCCGTACTTCGTGAATTGATATTCCTTCACCCCAAGGCCGAACCATGATCATGTTTGACACTGCAAAACGGATACATCAGCTGAATTTTAATAGAGCTATAATTTTGGCCATTCTTGGCAAGGGTCCTCTTCAGGCTCAAGCCGCTCAAGCTCGAAAATAAACTTTTGCACTGTCAAATATTATTCGCAGTCGGCTTGGGCTGAAAGAATATTTATGCTATGCCATGTTTTTCCACCTATGCTGATTTTATCATTGTTTCCATTCCAACTTTGAGTATTTTTCGAGTATTTGTGTATTTTTTAGTTTTTTTTTTAAATATTTTTCGTCCACTCCAACTAATTGCTTCCGAGGAGCTCACTGCTCAGAAACCCAGGATATGCGAGTTTTTCGTCTTTCTCATCAAAGCCAAGAGGCCCGAGTCAAGCTGACAAAAGCCGGGATGGGTTTCCAATCTTTTAAGAAAACCGGCAGAGTTTCAAAGAAATTACGGATGTCAGATTACAGGAAGTTAAACTGCATCTACTACGACTCGTGCTTAAATACAAAATACACATTTTCTGAAACAGAAAATCCGAATTTATTGAATTTATTTGATTAATTGGTATGTACAAATCTGGCGGATAAAGCAGTATCAGAAGAGAAGATGCATCGTTATGTACAAACTCCTTAAAGTTTAACTGAAAAGCCAACATATTTTTGTGTCATTTAACTGAATACACTGAATTATATAGATTCTGCAAAGTTTTTTTTCTTCTAATATCTGCTTTAGTTATGACGTTCAGAACGTAAATTCTACTATGACGCGGGATATTTTAATCTCAACACAAACGCGGCTTTTCAGTGGGCAGTGGTGAGATTGGTATAACGATTGCTTGGTGCCTTAACAAAAAAAAATCATAAGTCTTTCTCGTAAGGCATACAAAAAAAATACAAGCGCACAGAGGTACCACAAATCCCACGGATATTCCACTCTTTGAAAATCGATTACTCGTGAATAGCGGAACAACGAAGTAACGCATTTTCAGCGGGTCTTCAAGCCTCTTTAAGTGAATGAGTGATGGGTAAGTAGATTGTCCTTTCTCAGCCCTTTTCAGTTAAAGTTTAAGTTAACAAATGGAGAACACTGTTTTCCTTATCAACTGTGTCCCTTTAAACCAAAAAGCAGCTGGAACGTATAACTTTTACTAGATGGTGCTCTAACAGTGCTTCATTTTCTTCAAAGTGCTACTTTTGCAAAGAAGTGTCTAACGTAGCACTTTCGTGCTACCAGTGGCGACCCTGCAAGGGAGTATTTTAAAAGTAGTGAACTGAAAGACAAAAATGCTCCTCAGCCGGAATTTGAACCCAGTACCCTCTGTTTACAAGGCAGGCGCTCTTACGATTTGAGCTACCGAGGGGCTTGTGAACAGAGTTCGCAAACCACCACAATAGTCTGGTAGAAGTCAGTCATAAGAACAGTGATCCCGCCCGAAGGCAAATTCATCATAACCAGTTCACATCCTACGGAGTCCTAGACTTCTAAATTATATTCGAAATAGGTCACGGTACAAGTCTCTTGCGTCAAGTGCCATCTATGTATTATTTGGTCACCTATAGCCTACTGTGCTGACTAGTTTTGGTACTTAAGTATCAAATCACATTTCAATGAATTTTTTTACAGTTTTGAAAAAAGTCTACCCATTATAAGCTTATTTTTTCGGTTTGTTCTAATTGCCGCTATGATAGAATTTGTGTTTTATTTTAGCAGTGTTATTTCTTCTGTAATTTTTCTCTTCTTCTGAAAAACAAGAGCTGAGAGCTCATATGGCACTCGTAAGGGTTGTTAGCATGTTTATCAGATAAGGTTTGCGCTGTAGAGGTTGGATTTCTATCCCGATATCCCTTTCATCTGAAGACGGGGCTAATATAGTGAGTTTGGGAAAGTTATTCCAATCGTTGACGACTGTTTCAGAATATAAGTTTTCCTGGGACAGAACATCAGAGAACGTCCTCTTGTCAATTATCAAGGTTCATTCGGATCCAATCACAAGTTAGAAAGTCATGCATGACAACATTCCGGATTCCCCTTCCCTCCAACTCCCCCCCCCCTCCAAGATAACCGGATCGGGGAAGTGACTATTTACATGTCAATCTGGTGGGGTCCCTAATACACCTGCCAAGTTTCATTGTCCTAGCGCATCTGGAAATACCCTAACTCGCGATCATCCGAGTTCCAGGAAACTCCCTCCACCTTCACCCATAATTTTGTCAGTAATTTATGTCGGGTTTACTTATTCTTCCGACTAAGTTCAATCCCGATCCCACGAATCTAAGCGTTCCATGAAATTTCCGGTTTACCCTACCCTCCAGCTCCCCCCACAGTTACAGGATCCGGTCCGAACTTGAAAATGGAACATCTGAGACCCACTCTCTTGCCAATTGTCAAGTTTCATTCCATATCCTACCCGTTCGAAAGTTACGCATGCCACAAGATTCCGGATTCCCCATCCCTCCACTCCCCCACGATGACCGAATCGGGGTAGTGACTATTTCCAAGTCAATCTGGTCAGGCCCGCTTGTACGACTGGCAAGTTTCATCGTCATATCGCATCTGGAAGCACCCCAACTCGCGATCACCGGAATCTCGGGAAACTGGGAAACTATTCACATCCGATTACCCGTTTGAAAGTTATGCAAGCCACTAGATTCCGGATCAACCATCCCTCCACTCCCCCCATGATGATTAAATCGGGGAAGTGACTATTTCCATCCCTTCACTCCCCCATGATGCTTGGATCGGGGAAGTGACTATTTCCAAGTCAATCACTTAGGTCCCTGACAAGCCTGCCAAGTTTCGTCGTCTAGCTTATATGGAAGAGCAAAAGGGGACAGACCGACAGACATTACGATCGCTATATGGCACTTGAGTATGCTCAAGTGCCATAAAAAGATAATTTGGCACTTGAGCATTTTCAATTTCCTGGTCCAACATATGTGGAATACTTACCTCTTTCTTTACAATTCGTATCAGCTTCTCCTTCTGCTCCGTAGAGTCTGAAAAAAAAAGGAAAATAATTAAGAGGGGCTGACACTGGTGCGTCCCCTACGATAATCTACAATCTTCCGATTTTATTTACAATGTCTCCCCGCCCTATCTTTTTCACATCTTGGTTCTGATTAGTGTGTGATAATGACTTTACGAAGTTTATGTCTCTAGAGTGTGTGTCTAATATCAATCAGTCCATTCATTCAACCAAATAGCTTACAGAAGAAAAAGCAGTCGAAGGCATTCGGGATGCATAGGCCTTGAACAGACGTAGGGTCGGGCTTTCGCGGACTAGAATTCCTGCCCGGATTTTCGATCTCCCCGCTCTCTCTTTTTCACATTTTGTTTATAATTGTTGTATAATTCTACGTTGTACAAACAATGACTTTATGAAGTTTATGTCTCTGGAGTGTGTATCTGACATACAATCAGTCAATTTATTCAACCAAATAGCTTACAGAAGAAGTCGCAGGCATTCGAGATGCGTCTGCCTTGGACAGACGATCCGGGTCGGATTTTCCGGACTGGAATTCCTGCCCGTATTTTTGACGAAACCATCAATCCCATATGGAAAAGTTGAGATTTTTTCAAGTTGACGATGGAAAAGTAGAAAATTTGGCTACGAAATCCTGATCGTGTGTTTGCACTATTGTTAAAATAGACCAAACAAGAGCCCCCTGTGCTTTAGTACAGAGGAAGAGGGCCATTTTCTGGTTGAATACGAGCAACTCTCAGACACCAGGAGACATTTTCTTAATGGGTATACTATCAAGTTCCCCGATGTTCTTGAAACAAAAAATAAAGCTAAGATATCCCGATGAAAAATTTGTAGCCTGCGTAGTTGTATGGTAGTTGTACGAAAAAGGCCATATAATACTATGTAGTAGCAAAGAATACTATCATTTAAGTGCCTCAGACTGGTCCAATCTTATGTAGTAGTATCCAGTAGCATCCTGTCTTGCCATAGTAGCATCCAGTCTTGCTAATAGTAGCATGCAGCCTATTTAGGATTCTGTATAACTACCGAATCCCCGTAAATATCTCGAACAGTTCTGCTATCGAAAAAATACCGAATAATTTAAATAAAATTCTGGGCCTCCGGCCCAAAATTTTATTGAATCTCAAAAAGGTGGGGGGTGGGGCTGCATTTTGAATTTTCTTTTTTGCTGGACAAGTAGCTCGCTCGGAATTCGGCCTAAGCCGGACATTAGGCAGAAGTAAAGCAGGAAGCTTCGGTCAGTATCGTCAAAATAGATATGGCTTATAGAGGTAGCCTATATCTGAACTTGGTTTTCTCTGATGTTTAGCCTGGCGAAGACTGGATCTCGCGACGACATGACCCAGTTGTCTGGATCAAATATTCGATTTTTGGGATCCCATCGAAACTTTAAGTCTTGTTTTTTAAAGTATTATGACTTTAGAAAATAGACAAGTAGACCAAGAAATAAAATAGATAAGTACCAACAATACTTTTGTATCCACCAAAGTTACCACTTCGGCACTTCCGAGTCGAGTCTTCCGAGAAACATATCGGAACCAACAAGGAACTTTCATTAGAAGTTCCGGAACATGGAAACATGAGCGCTATTCTCCAGTTACGTAACTTAAGGATTCCTAGTGCAAACCAAGCATTGCCGGAATAAATGTGTCTCATTTTAGACGAAGCGAGCGAGCAGAGCAATTCCAGCTTTAGGAAAAAAAAATATCTAACACCATGTGGAAAGCTTTGTAATCATGCATGCTTCCCATGTGGCCAAGTGTGGAACAGTCTCCCTGATTATGTCCGTATCATTTGGCACCTTTAAGACCCAGCTAAAAATATTTTTGGTTGACAAATTTAATGGGTAAGTCACTTGGGAAAAATAATATATATTTTAAATCGGTTAATTAGGTAATATGTGTATAGGTAAAGGGTAAGTCGACATTCCAGGATGCTAGACTTGATTTTCTTTAATAATTTGTTGTAATTTAGTGATTATGGGAGATCGGCGTGGACCTGGACGTGAATTTTGAGGATGAAGCGGCAAATAAAATTAAAACAAAGTTCTTCTATTGGTCTTTTGTTTTGTTTTGACACTGAAGATACTCGTTCAGTGTTGATTATTTTTGGTATTCCCCCCTATGTAAAGGGCGAGGGAGCTTTGTAGAGGGCGACACTTATTTTGTCCGTTTGTTTGTGTATTGAATAAAACTGAACTGGACTGGGCTAGTTATAGCTGCGTTCTTTGTCACGGGAGTTGTCACCGGTGGTCTCCGGTTTTTCTTATAAGCCGTTTTTGCATCAACCAGGGACTACTCACCAGTCTTATAACCCGTTTCTGAACTAACCGGCGTCCGGTTTTACCTCACCGGTGCGGTAACCAGAACCTGCTCGGGAGCACGGCTTCAGCGAGGAGTTAGCAAGTTTTCATCAACTCACCGGTGAACCACAAAACGCGTTATAAGAGAAGAACCGGACACTGGTGACAAAACACCAGAGACAGCCCGGACCAACGAACGCAGCTTATGGGAAGCTTCTCGGTATGCGTCAATTTTTCCTGGGAGAAAATTCATTTTGTAATATGGAGAGACAGAGCAGAGTCGGTCAGGCAGCTTCGGAGAAATGTCAGCTGGGAAATATCGATTTCCCCGATTAGCTGTAATTGACAATAGAATAAGGAGCTAATTGGACTCTCAATAAGTCTCTGGTTCATTAAATTTTTAGTAGGTTGTCAACAAAACTTTGTTCATTCATAAGGGAGGCGTTCTACTGGGACCGTTTGATCAAACTGGAATACGCGGATTAATTTTGTTTTTAAATCTGGAGGAAACATTAAAATTAGTCAGTTTGCAGAAAAAAGTTTGAACCAGATTCTCATACAGAAAGACCTTCTTTCTCTCCGAAAAAGTCATTTTCTACTGTAAATTTCTTCTTTACCTCCCACCTCGGCATCGGAATAGAGTAATTTTTCGTAAGTTCGGTGTTCCAGATATTTCGGAGAAATTACTAATGCTACACAAAAAGTTTTCGGGTTCAGCCTACTCTCGGTTTGCACCATACCACCCCCTTACCCACCTGTTTATGTTCCAGTGTTTTTGTATGTATAGTTATTTTAGTATTTTCTTCTTTTCTTTTTCTTTATTGTACTCCACTTGTTTTGCCTCTGGAATTTGTGGGTAAGAAATAAATTATTATTATTACAGCAATCTCGAATACGAACCTGGATTCTTTACCGTGACCTACGGCTTCGTGAAGATAGCCGATTATCACGATAACTCTCGGGGGGTGAGGGTTTCCAGTTGTATCTTGGGAGTTCAAGACATACAGAAGTTATCTATTTGATCTTCGGGATCAGTTAGGAATAAACCACAAACAATATACTTACGCGGACTGGCGAAGACCCGAAATCTACACAGGGTTGCCGAGTGTGACACTTTTGGTGCTTTTTGACACTTTTTGTCTCTGGATGACACCGTGACACTTTTTCTCTGAAAGTGACACCTTTTCTTATGAACGGCACTTTTTAGGTCAGACATGCACTTTTTCATTTACTTTACTAAAGTGACGGATTACCGCCCCCAAAACATGTACTTTACATTGACATTATACACAACAACAGTTTGAAGACTTAAATAAAGCTCATTTCCGATTGAATTTTCTTACAAAAATGTTTTGAAAAATGATGTTATAAATTCAGTTGTCACCAATTTTGCGCGTTGTGCAGCGGAATGCAAAAAAAAAAAAAATTCGAGGCGTCAAAAAGCACCTTTTTGTCAGCAATTGTGACACTTTTATGAGTCGAGCTCTTGGCAACCCTGGATTTACAAAACCAGATTGTCTGGATCCAACAAGGAGAAAATGTATTGGTAAGGCAAATGAGAGAATTGGTCCTTAATTTTGTCCTATGTGTGGTCACGAAGACGAAAACGTAGTTCATTTGATGTGTGACTGTGATGAATTGAAGGTATTTGGTGAGAGAGTGTAGGATGATGAAGGATGAATGTTTTGTTACTGTGAAAAAACTTGGACGTTACTTGAGGTTTGCGATGGAGCATAGAACGAGATTTTTAGAACAGGAGCAGTGTTAGTTGTGTAAGTTCGTGACTTTCTTATACAATTTTTGTTGCCATGGCCCACGGGCTCTTTCGGTGATTACATTCTATTTTATTCTATACCCCCTTTGGAATCTCATCGGAACCTTTGGACTTGTTTAATATAGAGAGAACGCAGAGTCGCTCAGATAGTTTGACGATGGGAGTCAGATCGGAAACTATCGATTTTCCCGAGATCCCTACGACACAATCAAGTCTGATCTATTCGCTCGTCGACAGGAGAAGAAGCTAATTATACTTCGAAGAAGCCTTGGGTCGATTAATTTTTTGATAAGCTGTAAACTTTGTTCATTCATAGGGCAGGCATTCTGCTTGAGAACGTTTGATGAAACAAGAGAGAAGGAACTGATGCATATCCCTTTGATCAGATTAGTCGGTTTTCGCCCTGACGAGATCGAAATCCAGAAGTCTAAAATGTTGCTAAAAGTGAAACGCCCAATGACGAAACGTCCCAGTGACAAAACGTCCCCATGACGAAACTCCCCCATGACTAAACGTCCCTATGACGAAAAGTCCCCATGACTAAACGTCCCCATGACGAAACGTTTCTAAGCATAGATTTAGTTGTTCGCCTTGGTCTTCAAGCGAGTGACATAGGTTAAACGGACCACAAAAATGGTCTTTCTACCACACACAGAATGATAACCATCCCGACTGCCACTATGAATGTTCAAAACCACAAAAAACACCGTGAAACAATGAGCAAATTAACAAAAAAAAAACACCAAATTTCCTAGGTTTGAAAGAATTCGGTCTGGACTAAATCTCAGACGATTATCCGGGACAGCCGTTATGGCACGTAGGGAGCCAAGGATCAAAACAGTAATTTCCATCTAATGCTCCAACTGTTTATTACAAATACAAATAAATTAAACAAGAGCTGTAAGCTCATATGGCACTTGCATGGGTTAAGATGTTTTGATTGATCAAAAGTAAGTTTCGACTTTGCGGTTGAGATGCGCACTCTAAGGGAGCTGGAACTTCATTTGTAAGGAAAACCCTTGAGTCAAGAATGATAATCGGCTGATGGGCAACAGGAAATGCATATATTGCTTAAAGGTATTTTTCTTACTTTGCGGTCAAGATTGGTACTTTAAGGAATAATCGGATTTGGGAAGTAGCAATTTCTAAGCAAATGTTGTTGAATCTCTAATATTCCAGCGAAGTTTCATCGTACTAGCACATCTGAAAGTACCTTAACTCGCGATCACCGGAATCCCAGACCCCCACCCCACCCCCTCCAACTCCACCCACAATACCCGGAGCCAATCCGTTTCTTTAAATGATTAATCCAGAGCATCTGTTTGTGATCCCCACAAAGTTCGATTCCGATCACACCAGTCTAAGCGGGTCAAGTATTTCCCCCTCCCCCCCAATATTTGTCGGATTCGGTCCGGAAATGAAAAAGATCACCAGAGAGAAATGTCCTCTGTTCAATTATTAAATTTCACTCGAATCCGATCACCCGTTCCAAAGTTACGCATGACTCAATATTCCGGATTCCCCTCCCTCAACTCCTCCCCCCAAGATTATCATATCGAGGACTTTTTTTTTATTCCAAGTCAGTTTGACCGGGTCCCTGATATGCCTGCCAAGTTTCGTCGTGAAAATCCCAAATACCGGAATTCTGCCCCCCCCCCCTCAAGTGTCCGGATCCAGTCAAATTGTGTAAAAGATTTACATGGACCAGATGTTTGTTCTTCCCAGCAAGTTTCGCTCCGATCCCTCCATTCTAACCGTTTCTTGAAATTTCCGCCCCCCCCCCCCCCCCCAACTCCCCCATGGTGGCTGTAGCCAATCCGATTCAGTAAATGATTTACCTAGAGCATCTGTTTGTTCTTCCCACAAATTTACATCCCGATCTCCCCATACTAAGCGGGTCACGTATTCCCCCCCCCCCCCAATAGTTGCCTGATCCGGTCCGGATATGAAAAAGATCACCAGAGAAATGTCCTCTGTTCAATTCTTAAATTTCGCTCGAATCCGATCACCCATTCCAAAGTTACGCGTGACTGAATATCCCGGATTCCCCTCCCTCAACTCCCCCCACCATTATCAGATCGACAAAAATTTTATTTTGAAGTCAGTTTGATCGGGTCCCTGATATGCCTCCAAGTTTCATCGTGAAAATCCCCCAAAACGCCATCACCGGAATTCCGGGAAAGCGCCTCCCCCCCCCCCATAAGTGTCAGGATCCAGTACACTTGTCTAAACGATTTATCTAGAGCAGATGCATGTTCTTCCCAGCAAGTTTCACTCCGATCCCTCCATTCTAACCGTTTCTTGAAATTTCCGGTCTCCCCCCCCCCCCAACTCCCCCCTGGCTACCGAATCCGGTCAAGACTTTAAACGGGATATCACAGATATATAATCTATTCAGTTATTCAGTTTCATTACAATCCTATCACCCATTCGAAAGTTACATTCCACTCAATATCCCCGATTCCCCTGCCCTCCCCTCCCCCCCAAAAGGTCGGATCGGAAAACTGATTATTTATAAGTTTGTTTGCTCGGGTCTCTGATATGGCTGCCAAGTTTCATGGTCCTAGCACATCTGGAAGTACCCTAACTCGAAAAAGTGTGACAAAATGCCCTAAATTTTCTAGTTCCCAGCGCCCTCCACTCCCCCGCATATGGTCGGATCGGGAAACGGATTATTTCCAGGTTAGTTTGGTCGGGTCCCCAATATGCCTGCCAAGTTTCATTGTCCTAGCACATCTGGAAGTCCCCTAACTCGAAAAAGTGTGACAAAAAACTCGGACAGACCGACAGACAGAATTGTGATCGGTACATGGCACTTGAGCCAGAGGCTGCAAGTGCCATAAAAACCAAGACCAGTGTGGTAGGTACTCCTGAAGACATGACAAAAATAATCAATTAAGTCTTATAATTCTTGCTAATCAAACGTGCAAAATTTCGTCATCTGGAAAAGAATACGTTCTGCGCTGGGTTATTTCTCGAGCCAAAACAGCAGCCCGGCAATGAAGTTCAAATCTAAATAAACTGGTGGCTTGCGATCAGTAAGAGATGGTAAACGAATTTTTGGATTAGGTCTTTAAACAGCTTCGAAGTCAGTAGGTATAGGTCGGTAGGCAGGTAGGAAGAGATATGTAACGTACCCTCCAAAGGCTTTTTTGTGAAACCTACCGCCCCTTGGTGATGTTCCCATGGCAAAAAGCAAAAAAAACCACTGCCCACTGAAAAGCCGCGTTTGTGTTGAGATTAAAATTTCCCGCGTCATAGTAGAATTTACGTTGTGGGGACGGCCGCAGATATTCTGAACGTCATAACTATAGCAGATATTGGAAAATAAGAAATCCCTTAGCAGAATCCTAATTATTCAGTGTATTCAATTAAATGACGCAAAAATAAGTTGGCTTTTCAGTTAAACTTTAAGGAGAAAAATATCATGGGCTCTTTGAGATAATGAAAATGTATCTCTAGGTCGAAATTACTTCTTTCACTTTGCGGTTAGGATGCGCCTTTGAAGGGCGCTAGAAATTTATTTGTAAGAAAAAATCCCAAGGCAGAAATGATCATGGGCCCTTGAGGATCATGAAAATGTATCGTTTCGACAAAACTTTTTTTTTCTGCTTTGTGGTTAAGATAAGAACTTTAGGGGATTTATTTATAAGCGAAACCCTTGAGGAAAAACGATCACGGGCCCTTTGAAATCATGGAAATGTATATTTTGGTCAAAATTGTTTCTCTCACTTTGCGGTTACGATGCGCACTTTAAAGGCGCTAAAAATTCGTTTGTACCAAAAACCCTTAAAGGACCCCTCGCACTATTTACTCTCCAACTTGCAGTATTTTAAAATATTTGAATACTTTAAAACTAGGATGTGCTTTCAACAAACAACCCACGGTTTTGGCTGTTTTAAGCCTTTTCGAGACCCGTTGACTTATAGATACAACAGGGAAACAATTCACATAGCTGTTTTTTCTGATGGAAAAACTTCTCTCAGACAGCCGTCGACAGCGTGATACACATCGAAGGTAGCAAAACACGGCAAGTGATAAAACCAGCGTGGTTTTGTTGGAGGGGTTAGAATGTACCGTACGAAATTGAGGTCTCCGGGTTTAGAAATGTATCGAGTGATTATGGAAATAGGCTGCGTTAGTATTATAGGTAAGACAGGTCCTCTGAGGCAGAAATGATCATAGGCCCTTGGGGATCACGAAATGTATAATTTGCTCAAAACTATTTTTTGTGGCCTTCGTGGTTATAATGTGAACTTTAAGGAGGTCAGATCGGGGACTGACTATTTCCAACTTAATCTGGTCGGGTCCCTGATACACGTGCCAAGTTTCGTCGTCCTAGCCCACCTGGAAGTACCTTAACTCCGGATCACCGAAATCCCCCCCCCCCCCTCCCCCTACAGTGCACGGACCCAGTCCGGTTCTGTCACTGATCTACCTAGGGCTTGTGCTTGTTCTTCCACTAAGTCTCATCCCGGTCGGTCCAATCTTAAGCATGTCACAAGACTTCCAGTTCCGTCTTCCACACTCCCCACATTCATCGGATCTGGTCCGGACTCGAAACGGGACATCTGACATATGAGATCTTTCCAAATGGTAAGTTCATTAAGATCCAATCACCCGTTCGAAAGCTAAACACCTCAAGATTCCGCATTCCCCCTCGCTCCACGCCCCCCACGATGATCGGATCGGGGAACTGGCTATTTCCAAGATAATCTGGTCGGCTCCCTGATATGTCTGCAGGGGTGGCCCGAAGGGGGGGGGGGGTGAGGGGGGTGTCTCACCCCCCCCTGCCTTTTGTTGAGCCGTATCAGTCGTTTATTTTGGCCTTTTGCTATGTCGTATCAGTCGTTTATTTTGGCGTCGCCGAGGTCCCGGGCATTCATTTTAATCAAAAACAATCCGAGTCGTTTAAATTTTTTTTTTAATTTTGTCTCTGCACAGCTTCAGTCCTAAGCCAGTCCCTATAGGCAAGTCGAGTCGTTTACCGACATTTCCGTCGACTGTGCTATTGCCCCGAGCCACCGAATGGTTAAAATGATTGTATATATTTAGTAAGAAAATTCATGTGTTAGTGTAATCTTATTATGTGATGTGTAATATCACGAATTAAATAAATTGATTGATTGATTGATTGATTGATTAAACCAGGTTTTGTAACCCCGATAGGTCGGAGACATGATTCATGGGGGCAGCAATGCGGCTACCTGTTCTACTCCCATGGGATTTGGATCTGCCTCTCTTAGACCTTTAGACCAAAATTACAATAGGTTAGTTGTTAAAGTGAAGTCTGACTGGGTAACACTGATATACCTTATAGACAAAAAGCGAGAGACAAGGTTATGTGCATTGATTGTTGGTCATCTTTGACTATAAGTGAAAAAAGAAGAAAAAGTGAAAAACAGAATGGAAAAGCCATCAGAAATCAAATGACAGGAGACCCGCGAAACAAGTGTGCCGAGAACAGATGGAAAAATGTCGATTACAAAGAGAGGTTGATGTGGGAACAACGCTTGAAAAGGACAGGGAAGATTTTAATATACACCCGAAGTTCGTTTCCCAGGACAGGAGGGGTTCTGCAGGCGCTGGAATAGCCATTCTAGTCGGGAGGTAAATTTTTGGCCTCTAATCATAGCACTATCAAATATGGGAGGAGAAAGGTATTTACCGACTGGCTGGCAGTTTTTACCGTTTTTTTTTTTGCGGAAAAAACGACTGTTTTGACGAAAAATCGACTGATTTAAAGAAAAACCGACTGTTTTGAAGAAAAATCGACTGTTTCCAAAAAAAACGACTGTTTTTACGAAAAATCGCGGCGCTTCGCGCCGATTCAGCTATTTTTTACTGGCTGGCCGACAACATCGGTTGAGGGGGGGGGCATCCACCCCCCATACGTGACGCCCCTGTATGCTAGTGTTAAAGCACATCTGAAAAGACTTCGTAAAATTCAGGACGCTCATACAACTCGAAAACGATCTCTCTTATGTTTAAATTATTCTAAAAGCGACCTTCTTGTCTTCATTTGCTGTGTATAGCATGTTTTGTCGCGTAGAATCAAATTCTGCAAACCGGTTTTGCGTTGCAATTCTTCAGATGTAGCTCACTGTAGGTTTACCTGCTCTAGTTTTCGACATGAAAGTACAGTGTGTCGAATGACAAATAAAAATTGGACATGGTACTTTCATAATGAAACAAAAGTACATCAAATCATCCGGGACAGAACGCAACTCAAGTCTCGTCGGCTTTTTCTATCTGTTAACTCCCGTCAGTGATCCGGATTTTTTTTTTTAGTGCACTGGCAAACCTGTTTTCCTCTTTTCGTTTCTGAGGAAGTGTGTTTTGAACGTGAAAATTATTTTTTTGCTGTTAGTTCGAAACAAATCTACTTTCTTTTCTATGGGCACTATTTTGTCACTTTTTTCGATGGACAGAGTCGTGATCATAGCTATCTATCGCAAAAAGACGCTCTGCTCCTCGGCGTTTACGTCCATAAATCCGGATTTTTTTGGCACTTGCAGCCTCTGGCTCAAGTGCCATATACCGATCACAATTCCGTCTGTCGGTCTGTCGGTCTGTCGGTCGGTCCGAGTTTTTTGTACCACATATCCGAGTTAGGGTACTTCCAGATGTGCTAGGACAATGAAACTTGGCAGGCATATCAGGGACCCGACCAAACTAACCTGGAAATAATCAGTTTCCCGATCCGACCATATGGGGGGGGGGAGTGCGGGGCGCTGGAAACTTGCAAATTTAGGGCATTTTGTCACTTTTTTCTGAGTTAGGGTACTTCTAGATGAGCTAGGACAATGAAACTTGGCAGGAATATCAGGGACCCGACCAAACGAACCTGGAAATAATCAGTTTCCCAATCCGACCATATGCGGGGGAGTGGGGGCGCTCGAAACTTGAAAATTTAGGGCATTTTGTCACACTTTTTCGAGTTAGGGTACTTCCAGATGAGCTAGGACAATGAAACTTGGCAGGAATATCAGGGACCTGACCAAAGTAACCTGGAAATAATAAGTTTCCCGATCCGACCATATGCGGGGGAGTTGGGGCGCTGGAAACTTGAAAATTTAGGGCATTTTGTCACACTTTTTCGAGTGAGGGTACTTCCAGATGAGCTAGGACAATGAAACTTGGCAGGAATATCAGGGACCTGACCAAAGTAACCTGGAAATAATAAGTTTCCCGATCCGACCATATGCGGGGGAGTTGGGGCGCTGGAAACTTGAAAATTTAGGGCATTTTGTCACACTTTTTCGAGTTAGGGTACTTCCAGTTGTGCTAGGACCATGAAACTTGGCAGGCATATCAGAGACCCGACCAAACAAAATTAGGAATAACCATTTTTCTGATCCGACCATTTTGGGGGGGGGGTGGAATGCAGGGGAATCCGGGAAACTGAGAAGTGTGTAACTTTCGAACGGATGATCGGATTGTAATGAAACTTCATAACTGAAGAGAATATATATCTGTAATGTCCCGTTTAAAGTCTTGACCGGATTCGGTAGCCAGGGGGGAGTTGGGGGGGGGAGACCGGAAATTTCAAGAAACGGTTAGAATGGAGGGATCGGAGTGAAACTTGCTGGGAAGAACAAGCATCTGCTCTAGATAAGTCCTTTAGACCATTGTACTGGATCTGGACACTTATGGGGGGGGGGGGGGGGCCGGAATTCCGGTGATGGTGGTTTTTTGGATTTTCACGGTGAAACTTGGCAGGCATATCAGGGACCCAATCAAACTGACTTCAAAATAAAAATATTGTCGATCAAATAATGGTGGGGGAGTGGAGGGAGGGGAATCCGCAGGGGAATCCGGGAAACTGAGAAGTGTGTAACTTTCGAACAGATGATCGGATTGTAATGAAACTTCATAACTGAACAGAATATATATCTGTAATGTCCCGTTTAAAGTCTTGACCGGATTCGGTAGCCAGGGGGGAGTTGGGGGGGGGAGACCGGAAATTTCAAGAAACGGTTAGAATGGAGGGATCGGAGTGAAACTTGCTGGGAAGAACAAGCATCTGCTCTAGATAAGTCCTTTAGACCATTGTACTTGATCCGGACACTTATGGGGGGGGGGGGGGTCCCGGAATTCCGGTGATGGTGGTTTTTGGGGATTTTCACGATGAAACTTGGCAGGCATATCAGGGACCCAATCAAACTGACTTCAAAATAAAAATTTTGTCGATCAGATAATGGTGGGGGGAGTGGAGGGAGGGGAATCCGAAATTTTCAGTCATGCGAAATTTTTGAATGGGTGATCGGATTCGAGTGAAATTTAAGAATTCAACAGAGGACATTTCTCCGATGATTTTTTTCATATCCGGACCGGATCCGGCAACTATTGGGGGGGGGGGGCGGAAAATACGTGGCCCGTTTAGAATGGAGGGATCGGGATGGAACTTTGTGGGAAGAACAAACATATGCTAGGTAAGTCATTTGCTGAATCGGATTGGCTACGTGCACTGCGGGGGAGCTGGGTGGGGTGGGGGGGGGGGGGACCGGAAATCTCGAGAAACGGTTAGAATGATGGTATCGGAGTGAAACTTGCTGGGAAGAACAAACATCTGGTCCATGTAAATCTTTTACATAATTTGACTGGATCCGGACACTTGAGGGGGGGGGGGAGGAGGGGTATCCCGGAATTCCGTTTTATGGGGGATTTTCACGACGAAACTTGGAAGGCATATCAGGGACCCGGTCAAACTGACTTGGAATAAAAAAAAAATCCTCGATATGATAATCTTGGGGGGGGGAGTTGAGGGAGGGGAATCCGGAATATTGAGTCATGCGTAACTTTGGAACGGGTGATCGGATTCGAGTGAAATTTAATAATTAAACAGAGGACATTTTTCTCTTGTGACCTTTTTCATTTCCGGACCGAATCCGGCAATTATCGGGGGGAGGGCGGAAAATACTTGACCCGCTTAGACTGGTGTGATCTGGATCGAACTTCGTGGGAATGACAAACAGATGCTCTGGATTAATCATTTCCAGAACCGGATTGGCTCCGGTAATTGTGGGTGGAGTTGGAGGAGGGGGAGGGGGGTCTGGGATTCCGGTGATCACTTGTTAAGGTACTTCCAGATGTGCTAGGACGATGAAACTTCGCTGGAATATTGGAGACTCAACAGCATTTGCTTAGAAATTGCTACTTCCAAAATCCGATTATTCCTTAAAATACCAATCTTGACCGCAAAGTAAAAAAAATACTTTTAAGCAATATATGCATTTTCGTGATGCCCATCAGCCCATTAGCAGTTTTGCCTCAAGGGTTTTGCTTACAAATGAAGTTCCAGCTCCCTTATAGCGCGCATCTCAACCGCAAAGTCGAAACTTACTTTTGATCAATCAAATCATCTTCACACATGCAAGTGCCATATGAGCTTACAGCTCTTGTTTTTCTATTAATGCACTGGCAAACTTCCTCGTTTTGTTTCTGAATATGCGTGTCTTTAACGTGAAAATTACTTTTTTTGCTTTGATTCGGAACAAATCTGCTTTGTGTTTACCTTGTTTTCTATGGCCATTATTTTGTCACTTTTTTCGACGGTCAGATTTGTGATTTCATAGCTATTTTTTCCTTTTCAATGGGATCACAAAAAGAAGGTCTGCTCCTCGGCGTTTCACAAAATTTCGCCTGTGTCACATTTCATAGTTATTCTCTATTTAAGGGAACGGTGTGTCATTTACTTGGCAATAGGCTTGGAACTTTTTAGATATGAAACACATTAAAGGCTGGCTAGAATCTTTCTAGACAAAGGCTGATTAAAAAAAATAGCTTGCGGCGCTTGCTTTAATTTGTCCCGGGTGCAGACGTTGAAAGCTTTCCTGTTTAGCGAAAGTTGAAATGTAAAGCTGAGGCTATGAAGGTATGTATACAAGAATTTTAATTACAAGAATACTTTCAGCTGATGCATTGCAGCTAGTTTTACACCGGCTCTATTATTTGTTGGTGGGGAATGTGCGCCATTGCCGCGTAGTCGCAACAGTTCATTTTTGTTGGTACGTGCGAGTCGTATATTCCGATCCAGGAGCCGTTGAAATGAGGGGTCTCACCCCTCCTGGCCTGAGTGCTTCGGGCCACCCCTGTGTCTGCCAAGTTTCATCGTCCTAGACAGCCTGGAATTACCTTAACTCCGGATCACCACAGTTCCGGACCCCCCCCCCCCCCCCCTAACTCCCCCACAGTGCCCGAATCCGGTCCGGCTCTGTCACTGATGTACCTAGGGCTTGTGCTTGTTCTTCCAACCAAGTTTAATCCCAATCGCTCCACTCTAAGCGCGTCACAAGATTTCCAGTTCCCCCTCCATTTCCCTCCAAATTCATCGGATCCAGTCTGGACTTGAAATGGGATACTGGAGACACAGGTCTTTCCAAATATCAAGTTTCATTAAGATGCGATCACCCGTTCGAAAGCTATACACACCTCAAGGGTCCAGATGCCTCCTCCCTCTACTCCCCAACAATCGATGACCGGATCGGGAAACTGACTATTTCCAAGAGAATCTGCCCGGGTTCATGATATGCCTGCCAAGTTTCATAGCCCATCTTTAGTACCTTAAACCCCGGATCATCGGAATTCCGGAACCCCCTCCGACTCCCCCCACAGCAATCAAATCCGGTCCAGTTATGTCAATGATGTACCTAGGGCATCTGCTTGTTCTTCCTACTCGGGTTCACCCCGATGGCTCCACTATAAGCGTGTCACAAGATTTCCAGTCCCCCTCCAACCCCCCCCCCCCCTCCCACATTCATCGGATCCCGTCCGGACTTGAAATGGGGCATCCGAGACACTAGTTCTTCCCGAATATCAAGTTTCATTAAGATCCGATCACCCGTCCAAAAGTTATGCATGAGACAAAATTCCGAGTTCCGCCTCCCCCCCCCTCCCCCACGATGGTCGGATCGGTCAAGTGACTATTTCCAAGTTAATGTGGTCGGGTCCCTGATACGTCTGCCAGATTTCATCGCCCTAGCACATCTGGAAGTACCCTAGCTCGTAGTCGTGGGACCGACAGGCCCAAAGACCGACGGAATTGCGATCGGTATAATATGGCACTTGGCCGAAGGGTAAGTGCCATAAAAATGAGAATTGCTAGCTTCAGGATTTCAGAGTAATCATCAGACCCCACATTACGGTTTGCATGGGGATGTTTTCGTTGGGGACTTTCTGCCATCTGGGCGTTTCGCCATGGGGACATTCTGCCACAGCTACGTTTTTTCATGGGGGGGACGTTTTGTGATGGAAAGTTTGGCCGGGGACGTTTCGCCAGGGGCGTTTTGTTATGAAGACGTTTCACTAGAGGACGTTTCACAGACAACCCAACCACCATACGTTAAACCGAACCATTTTTAGTCCTTACCTTTCATGCTATCTGACCTCATCAGTCCGTTGGTGACGTTTGGTAGCGTAATATTCGTCAGACTCATTACTTTCTCCATGCTCAAGTATCCAGAATCCTGTTTTACCATCTAGTAGTGGTTCGATTTTGAAACAACCTTTTCGTTAACTTCCGTTCAAACCGAACTCAACCAACTGTAGTATTTACTTTGCAGAAGTCTCGGGACTGTGAATGACGGCAATGCAGGATTGGAAAGTCCAGTTCGTCTTCTCTAAAATGAAGAGCTGCATTAGTTTCAAACTGCAGCCAGAAAGCAGTGGCGAACTATCTTTTCAAACTAGGCATCTGTTTAGGGCTTCCACCCCGGAAGGACCGGGGGCCGTTTTAAATACAAAAACTATAAGGTACAAAAAAATATAGTTGGTAGACTAGTAAGCTTAATTTTGGCCGAGGATACTAGAAATACTATACTACTACAAAACTGATCGGGATACTACATCTTTATTGCTTGCAAACGCAATTTAAGGTAAAAATACAAGGCAAGACAAACTAGAAAATATAATAACAATCCTAGCCTATCCATAATTGATCTCATTTGTATTTCCATGTTTGTCTGTGTTCAGGTTTCTCAACGTACTATTTGCAAAACTACTGAAGGCTGGCTATAGAACAACAATAATACTGAAGAAGAACTGAGAAAATAATAGTAAACATCGACTGATAAAAAAAATTGCCCTTAGCAACGCCCCTACAACCCCCAACGTACGTTCAACGTACATTTGCAAAACTACTGAAGGCTGGCTATAGAACAACAATAATACTGAAGAAGAACTGAGAAAATAATAGTAAACATCGACTGATAAAAAAAATTGTCCGTAGCAATGCCCCTACAACCCCCCAAAAAAATTCCACAACCTACTTTTCACCTCATAACAGTCTGTCCATTTCCCTTTGTACGATTCTCATTTAAATGCAGTAGTCTTTTTAATTTACCAGTAGTCTCTTTAATTCATCACCTATGTACGGACTGAAAGTATCTTAGCCTATAAAGTCAGAACTTTCCCCGGGAAAATGCGGGATCGAACTTTGCCGCGCAGGTCAGGCAACGGAAGTGCGAAGCAATAAGAGGAGAAATGTCCTTCGGGGACCTAGACCTTTACGTTTGAAACAAGATGAGGCAAGGTTCCCACGAGGTGTCCGACGAGTGACTGAAAATGGAAAGAACACGGACTTGCAGTTAAAGCACAACTCTTACTAGGAATGATATTTTCACGATGAGGTGGCTCAGAGATATCGTATTTTGAGAATACCATTACTTCCCCTGTGGAATTAGCCATTTTGTGTTAACGCTTGTCGATTCTATCCAACCTTCCCGCTCTCCGAAAGAGTGTGAAAGAGTCGTCGGTGGACCTTGAAGCTTTCAGCAAGGTTTACGTTTCGTGACTGGCAAAACTAGGCTCGGCCGAAAAAGCTCTAAAAGCTCGTAGGTAGAAAAAGGAACAATGGCGAAAGACGGGGATTACAGAAGTTTATAATTCCATAAGGGAGCTAGTGATAACACAAAAGGCACAATAGGCAAGAGGTGTCCTTTAACGAATAGGAAACTGAAACAAAAAAGACCGTCCTGTTTTCTCAAAACCTGTTCTCACTCTTCAGAAAGAATTTGAAAAAGAAAAGGTGAAGAAAAGAAAAGAAAAGGTGGTGTTTATAAATTTTTCGGATCTGGCGCACCCTGGCCTCGATCCCAAGTGTCTTTTTACAGAGCGGAAATAGTCACTAGGTAATGCAAAATGCAAGTTTGGAAGAAAATTCAACAAAAAGTTTGATTTAACTCAATTTAAAGATAGCTAAATGCAATGAATGAATGAAAAAATGTATTACCCATCAAAATTTGCGCAAGAGGACCTAGAAGGAGTATAAGAAAAACACGAAAAAAAACATAATGCGACATGAACTCTCCAAAATGTAAGAAAATACGGAACTTAACACGCAACGAGTCATATAAACAAATAACCAAAAAAAAACAAAACACGAAGCCTACTGCATTACATACACAAGGACTCAAGGAGAATAAAGCAAAAACAAGAAAAGAGAGTAGTGGTTGCAAATTGGCAAAGGCAAGAGAGGCTACGAATGAAGTACAGTTCCTAGTATAGATCCGTTAAAGTTTAACCGAAGACGGCTGAGACCGACTGTCTAGCTACACGTCACTGGTTCACTTAAATAGGCGTGAGAACTCGATGAGAATCTGTTACTTCGTTTGTCCGCTATCCACAAATATCAATTTCAGTGAATGAACTTATTCTTTCGGAGTTGCGGTACCTCGATGTGCTTATCCCTCTAAGCTTGAACAATATAGCAACAAGTAGGTAAGCATTTGCTGAAAAATAAATCATAATGACAAATTCCTTGCTATCTTAATATCATCTTCTTAATTTCTTTAGCCATGACTTTTCGGAACGGAGCTTCTTTAGACATGGAAATGCATGCTTTTGTTGAAATTCGAATCTTCCGATTCTGAGTGAATTGTGGGATTTCGTGCAGGCGGCGCACATTCTGACGTTACTACTAGAGCCCTGAAAAATAAACAATACACAAAAAATACAATTACCTGAGACGGTCATAGGCAAAAGATGAGCATGAGTCAACGACCCATTGGCGCTCAGCTACCAAAGCACAATCGTGAACCTTGAGCAAGTCTTTATACTCACTGTCTATACGAAATATTCCAAGACTACTCTCCAAACAGAGGCTGCAGGACAGTTTCTAACAGGAAGGCCTAATGCATCTTGTAATGAAGGTTACTACACCTCTTAGAAAGCAATATTGGCAAAATGGGACAAGAAAGGTATTCTCGACAAAATGATCGCAAAACGGGAGGCTGTTCGATTGAAGTTCCAGCTGGAGAACAGATGAGGAACTCGACAGGACTTCAATTTTGTTGAACATTATCGTAAAACACTGTGTAGCGAGCTCGGGAGCCAGTTCTCATTTGTGCCCTCCAGTTATATTTTCCTTTTTATGGCACTTGCCTTCCGGCCAAGTGCCATAAACCGATCACTTTTCCGTCGGTCGGTCTGTCAGTCTGTCGGTCGGTCGGTTAGTCCGGTGATCGCGAGTTAGGGTACTTCCAGATGTGCTAGGACGATGAAACTTGGCTGGCATATTAGGGACCCGACCAAATTAACTTGGAAATAGTTACTTGCCCGATCCGACCATCGTGGGGGGCGGGAGGGGGGCCGGAATCCGGAATTTAGTGACATGCATTACTTTCGAACGGGTGATCGGATCTTAATGAAACTTGATATTTGGAAAGACGGCATGTCTCAGATTTCCCATTTCAAGTCCGGACCGAATCCGATTAATATGGGGGGGGGGGAGTCGGAGGGGGTAACCGGAAATCATGTGCCACGCTTAGAGTGGAGCGATCGGGATGAAACTTGGTGGGAGGAAAAAGGACAAGCCCTAAGTACATCATTGAAAGAACGGAGGGGTGGGGGGGGGGGGGTCCGGAATTTCAATAATAAGGAGTTAAGTTACTTCCAGGTGGGCTAGGACAATGAAACTTGGTAGGCAAGTCAAGGATCCGACCAGATCAATCTGGAAATAGTCAACTTCCCGATCGGACCACCGTGTGGGAGTGGAGGGAGGGGAATCCGGAATCTTGAGGAACGTATAACTTTGGAACGGGTGATCGGATCTTAACGAAACTTGTACCACGTGTCTCAGATGTCCCATTTTAAGTCCGGACCGGATCCGATGAATGTAGGGGGGGGGGGGCGGAAATCTTGTGACGCGCTTAGAGAGGAACGATTGGGATGAAACTTGTTGGGGAGAACAAGGACAAGAACTAGATACATCAGTGACAAAACTGGACCGGGTTCAGGCACTGTGAGGGGAGCTGAGGGGGGGGGGGGGGGGATTCCGGTGATCGCGAATTAAGGTATCCTACTTCCAGATGTGCGAGGGCGACGAAACTTAGCTTGAACATTAGAAACTTGACAAGATTGGCTTAGAAATTGTCACTGCTCAGATCCGACCATCCCTTAAAGTACTAATCCTAACCACAAAGTACAAAAAATCCTTTTAAGCAAATTATACATTTTAACTCAAGGGTTTTGCTCAAAAATTAATATTAGCACCCTTAAAGTGCGTTTCTTAACCGAAAAGTACAAAAATTTACTTTAATCCAACGACATATATTCATTATTCACTAGGGCCCATGATCATTTCTGACCCAAGGGTTTTGCTTACAAGTGAATTTCTTAAGGTACAAACAATATTTGAGCAAAATATTCCTGATTTCATCCTCCGACCCAGCCTTGCAAGTGCCATATGAGCTCTCTCTCTCTCTCTCTCTCTCTCTCTCTCTCTCTCTCTCTCTCTCTCTCTCTCTCTCTCTCTCTCTCTCTCTCTCTCTCTCTCTCTCTCTCTCTCTCTCTCTCTCTCTCTCTCTTTTTCTCTCTAACTTTTGTCCGTCTGCCCCTCTGTCCCGATTTTGCTAGTCTGAGCACTTTCACATAAGCTAACACGATGAAACTTGGCATGCGCAAAAAGGACCAAACCCGAAACTCAATGAAACTTCCTTTTCCGGGATCCGATCATTCATGTGAGGGTGGTCGAGAGGGAATCTGGGATTTCGTGATCCTGGAAAGTTGCAGTTGCGAACGGGTGATCCGACCCAAATGAAACTTGATGGGTGGTAGATGCAGACGCTCGATATGTTCAGTAGATGAATCAGAACCGCACCCGATCATGGGGGGGGAGTTTGGGGGGGGGGGGGGGGGGCTCGGAAATGTTGTAAAATGCGCAGCGACCAAACTTATGGAGGGATTTCGACGAAACTAGCAGGGCGCAAGTCTATCTTATTTTTAGGTCCGAACCGGATCCGGCCTTAATCGGGAGAGCCGTGGGGGATAACGAACATTTTCTCCGCATTTATTTGTCCGAATCGCATCCGAACACGGTAGAGAAGAGTTGAAGGGGGGATTTTGAACATGCGTAAGGACCAAACGGACCGATTGACTGGAATTAAACTTTGGCCATACAAAGTTCACGTTTATACTATTTTAAGGTCTGGACCGAATCTGGCGCCGGTGAAGAGAGTTAGTGGGGGTACCGGAAATTTCCGGGAAGCGCCCCGATTCGACTGAAACTTGTTAAGTGGTAAGAACCGTCAACCGCAACTGTTATCTCTAAATTTTTTAAGGATTATGGAATGTTGTACAGAATGATTTTTTATTTGCGTTTTTGTTGTAGACCAGGAAGATCCTTCTCGACGAAAACGGCAATGTCAGTACCATTAAGATCAGATACAGAAAATCAACACATTTAATATTGCCAGGTATAGGACTTACTTTGAGACTGAACTTCTCGGTGTTAGTTATTCTGAACCTGTAAGTAGATGGAGACGTTTTTCCGACCCTTTCTTGATTGTTTAATGAAATTCTTGAAACATATTTTAATCAAAAATAAGATCATGGAAGGTTTCAAATTTTTACCCCAAAATAAGTCTCACACTGTCAGAAGTTTCATAACAGATAACACGAAGATTCGCGGTTTCAACAGATAATGCGTAACAGATAACGCTTCGGATGTTATCTGTTGTGTTTGAAACGTTATGTACGAAATGTTATGCAGAAGCTTTGTTAGGAAGAGCCAAAAAAGCATCTACTGATTTTATTCCTTATCGTCATGATGTCGAAAACTCAGCAGATACTTTTTGGCGATTTTCCGGCTCTTCCTGGTGGTAACATTTTGAAACACAAAAGAGATCATCCGAAGTGTTATCTGTTATGCATTATCTGTTGAAACCGCGCATCCTCGTGTTATCTGTTATGAAACTTCTGACAGTGCAGCCAAGTTCGTTAACCAATATCCAAGCAAACGGACACTGTGAGAGGCTGACAACAGCAATGAAATACACGAACCGTCTTTTCGTTTCATTCACTTATCGTTGGTTTCGACGGCCAAGCCGAAGGTACTTCAAAGGGGTATCCTACTCCCCTATTGGCATTACACTGACTATCACGCTTGGCTTCGAGTCGAAGCCAAACTTCATAGTGACCAGTAGTGCATGGACCCGGATCCGTTTTCATTCGGTAGGGTGCAAGTGAGGACTTGAATTCTCGTCGTTAAGGATACCTCGCACAACATAGTTTTTCTGCTCAGATGTCCTGCGATAGTTTACCACTTTACAACTAAGCTGCGCTTACAGAAAATTACACACGGCCTCGGCTGTTTTTAGCCTCTTTCCATGTATACTTTGCCTTGTATGACAAATCTTGGCAAAATTTGCATAACCAGTTTTCGGACGAATAAGCTCCTCGGAAACAGTGATCGGGCGCATGATGTGTCACGTAAAGAGAACAAACGTGGCAAGCGTGATAATCAGTGTATTGCTAACACATGAGATAGGATACACTTATGAAGTGAAGAATCTCGGGAGTGAACATGGGTGGAAATACTACTGAAGTAGAATCAAGAACAAATAAAGAGATAGAACTGCTGTCTCCCTATCTCGGTCGTGCAAACATGCTGAGTCGAGTATAAAGATAGGTGCCCACCGGACGCGAATTCGCGTTCGCCTGGGCGAATTTGACGTCGCGCGCGAAAAAAATCCGCTTCGCCAGGCAAAAATTTCGCGCCGCGCCGAAAACTTCAAGTCGAATTTTATTCGCGCCGCCCCTTGTTCGCGCAGCGAAATTCAGAAAATCAACAATCAACTTGGCCAAAGCACTGTAGAAAAAGTTCTGATGTAGGCTAGACAGATTGGTTGCTCTTCTGGGGAGTTATCTAGCCACATATAAGCAGAGACTGAAGTAGCACAAGGCCCAAATCTCGTCAAAAATGTTTGGAAGAGCATTTCTAAGAGGAGATGAATGTGGATGGTGAGTAGCCTTTTCATAATGTTTACTGTATACCAGTCAATCTCAAGTCCTTGGTTTAATATACTCTATCAGAGCATTTTGAATAGGATATCCCAAAACCCAGGGCTGCGGTAGACTGCTATTAAAATCCAAGTGAGCTTCGGTGGACATCAAACTTGTCAAACTTCCGTGAACCAATTTTCTTTGCTCTCTTCTTTTTTCTGACCTCACAAGGACTCTCCATTCTGAAGAGTAGTTTCTCTCCCAGAGGAGAATTCATCTTTCTGTTAGGTAGCCTAGGTAGGCTACAGAAGAGGTACCCATGCTCGGATGTATATAACCTCGAAACTGGCCTCAAAATTGTTGAAAAGAAATTCTTGACAGTAGGAACTAGCCACGACTGCCAAGAAATTATTGCTGAACATTTTTTTTACCAATTCGAGGTCATGTACATTTGAGGCAGGGTACCTCTCCTGTAGCCTATCTGATAGTTCAGCTTTTTCTTTGGTTATCAAAAATATTTGATGTATATCCTATATCTTTCCCGTCTCTACAGCCTATACAAATATAGGCTAGTATCTCATTAGCCAGTAGCCCAACACAGTATATATATGTAACTTATAATATATAACTCATTACTTGACAGTAGCAACTAGCCACGACTGCCAAGAAATTGTTGCTGAACATTTTTTTTTACCAATTTCGAGGTTATGTACATTCGAGGCAGGGTACCTCTCCTGTAGCCTATCTGATATTTCAGCTTTTTCTTTGGTTATCAAAGATATTTGATGTATATCCTATATCTTTCCTGGTCTCTACAGCCTATACAAATATAGGCTAGTATCTCATTAGCCAGTAGCCCAATACAGTATATATATATAACTTATAATATATAACTTATTACCAGAAAAATTGTTGCAGAATATGACAGGTTTGAATATACCTTTAATGTTCCTGTGTAGGAGTTCCGTAAAGACTTGTTTATGTAGGCTGCTGTAATTACGAGAGAAGATCACCCAACTCAACGTTCTAGGTAGGCTACTTTATGCAGTATTAAAGGTACTGTTCTAAGATAACCATTCTTTCTGCCCAAGCTGATTGAGTACATAGTTTGTGGTGCTAATGGAAGCAGTTTAATTATTTCAAGCCAAGGCATGAAGAGGACCCTTGCCAAGAAGGGACTAAGTATTTCCTCAGATAAATTTTCATCTGACTTATTCTGTTTAGCACCAACAACTGTATTTCAAAACATTAAAAGAGAATGTTATATTGCAGCAGCTAATGATTTTTTCTTCTTTTCAGTTTTGTGAGGTGCAAGAGCAAATGGGAAAACATCATAGATACAGCCATGAACATCTAAGAAAGAAAGAGGTTTCTCAAAAGCTGCTCAGGTGTAGGTAAGGCTTCAACTTGGATATGATGAAGCCCTGTCCTTTCAAGCTCCATGTGTAGCTTGTGATACCAACATCAAAACAAACTTTGTGATGGAAACTGATCAGTCTGATCGCAAAAACTGTCAACGAGCACATAAGCAGTATATGACACCAATTACTCGACTGACACAACCATGATTGTAGAAGTGGCACAGAACAATGACCACCTGTTTGAAAGGATACAGAACCAGAAGAGCTAAGCAACACTTCTCATTTGGAAACACCACCACATTGGAAAAAGGTTCTGCAAACACTGTAGTAAACACACAGCTTTGGACCAGAATTATTGTGAATAATTACTTCATTCTAAACTTTGTAAGGTGTAGTCACCTCAGTGGAATCACCTCTCAGAAATGATGTGAATGCAGAAACTATCAACAAAATTTTAATCAGATGTGACATCTGGACATGACACCTGATGTGAATGCAGAAACTATCAACAAAGTTTTAAGCAGATGCGACACCTGATGTGAATGCAGAAACTATCAACAAAATTTTAAGCAGATGTGACACCTGACACAGCACTAAGTGTTAATAGTGCTGTGACAAATGTATAGACAAGAAAGCCTAGTAATGCTGTTATGTGGCTATTACTGTATTTTTTATTGAAATGAGGACGAGGGTGAAGACTTCTCTATAGAGCATCCACAACAAGATAGCTCCAGGGGGTCTTGTTTCTTGCATTATATTTATGTTATGTAGTTTGTATAGTATGAATAAATGAATGAATGAATGAGACGTAGGTTTTTTGAGGTGAGTGGAACTGAGTTCTGAAACTAAAATTCATAATTCAGGAGCTTCTATTGAAGAATATGGTTTAATTGAAGTATTTCCTTATTTTCTTTTTTTTTTCTATTTTGGTGCAAATAGAATTAATTTTAGCCCAGTTCGATCTTGTTCCATCCGCCAGTTAACCACCAGTCGACCATACAGTTGACTTTCCACCCTTCATCGTTCTGGTCCTACGCATCTACGTATACGTATCTGATCATGGCGAATTCGCTTTCCAGTGGGGCCTACGAAACGAATTCGTCGAGCGGCGCGAAATTACAAAATTCGTAGGCGGAAAAGATTCGCGTTTTGTGGGCGCCTAGCTTAATACGGCCGACTCCCGACGCAGACGAGCGGAGGTTACTAGCTTCGCGCCACATCACGTTTCGTTACCTCTACAAATAGCTATATCGCTGTTAAGTCGCTGAAGAGGAAATCTAGCAGTCAAAGCTAATTTGGTTCTATGGACGCGCTCCAGAGCGGGTCGGCGCGCGGAGTACGCCTCCTGCCAGCCTCCTTCACTATTTCTTGTGTGATAAGCAACGGCGAAGACGGAAGAGGAGTAAACGAGTATCAATAACAGCTCAAACCTACAGTAAATACTCTAGGTCCGCTCAATTTCGTCGGGGTTTTCATA
Source organism: Branchinecta sandiegonensis (assembly GCA_030848855.1). Classification (NCBI taxonomy): domain Eukaryota; kingdom Metazoa; phylum Arthropoda; class Branchiopoda; order Anostraca; family Branchinectidae; genus Branchinecta; species Branchinecta sandiegonensis. Next base: position 11,567,017 of record JAUPMV010000021.1, on the reverse strand, counting down.
GTCGCTGCATGCGACTAAAGATAGAAGTTCTATCTGATTATGTGTTCTTGGTAGAACAAACTACTATCATGAGTAGGCTACTACGTGCCTTTTAAGCTATGTATACAAACAGTCCCATAAGACTGTGCATGTGAAAACCTGTATGCGATGCGTCAATTCCGGAGCGAAGGAGATCACACCTGACTGCTAAAATGATAAATCAAAAAGGGTTATTATTTTCGTTGACGTCCTATGCTATTTGTAGTAAAAGAATATTTGGAGAATATAACGAATTTGAAAATCGGATGGTACACGTGCAACAAATCTACATCGTGCCTATTTTATTGTGGATGGCATCTACTTTTTTTTAAGGACGTATCAGTGATTTCACGGGTAGCCTTACTTTTATTTGGGATTGCAAAAAGGCGTACTCTCCAGCTATTTTACAGGTTCAGAATAGTCACAAACATCGATAATTTCCGAAAATCCTACACCTGGCAATATTAAATTATTTGTTTTAATGTTGATTTTTTCGAGTGCTCTTGATGGTACAGACATTTCCATTTTCGTCGAGAAGGATGCAATCTCTAGAGAAGCTGGTCCACGACAAAAAGACAAATAAACAATCTTTCTATATAAGTTCCATTTTCCTCGAAAAATGTAGAGATAACAGTTGCCGGTTGATCCCAGCAATAAAAGGGAAAGATAAAATACCATCGAGAAGTATTAAGTCAATAACTCATTGGGGAAATCAAGTCAGAAATAAACAAAAAATAAATGGGATCGACTAAAACCAGGAAGGGAGAGGAACGCGAGAAAAGCAGGAAGGCATTCTAAAACCATGAAGGGCATACTAAAACGAGGAAGGGCATACTAAAACGAGGAACGCTGTCGCCAGAATTCGCCGTACCGTTCCCTTCCTCTATTTAGTATTTTTTGAGGGGTCGGAAACTTTTCAAATTCAAAATTCACCATCCCTTCCTCGTTTTAGTATCCTGGCATGGGTAGGCATTAAGTTCAGTGAGGGGTCGGGAGCTATACAAATTGTAATTCACCTTTTCATTTCCAGTCCAGCCAGGGGTCGGCAACTAAGATATTTCAATTCCACCATTTCCTTCCTCGTTTTAGTACCTTGAAAGTACTAATGCGAGGAAGAAAATTTTAAATTACCCTTCTTTGCAACTTCGGCAGCTAAAATCCTCCCGAGTCCAGCGAGGGGTCTGCAGTTATACAAATTGTATTTCAAGTCGACCATTTCCTTCCTCGTTTTAGTAGTTTAAGGTACTACCCGTGAAAAGCAACTAAAACGATGAAAGAAATGGTGGACTTTAAAATCTGATAGTTGCCGACCCCTCAAAGAAGACTAATTTACTAGACAATAAAGGGGAAAAGAGGGAAATACTCTGACAGCCTAAATAAATGAATGTTACGTCACGACCGAATTTACTAAATTCAGATTTTTCTTATACTGAAAATGTTTTCTAAGATACAGCAAGTAGAGGTGTAACTTCAAAATTTGAACTCAGGAATCAGTTATCAAATGACTTGGTAATTATTGCATGAATTAGAAAATGAATGTTCGACTGCCCCCTTTGCTGTAAACTGGTAGCAGCCTTGACTGAAGATCACCTTGATCACCCGTAAAACATTTGTTTCAATGGAAATTGGAAAACCCGTGGATGGAATGAATGAATCAAGGATTTATGACGCACTGCCCAAGGGCGTAAGTGAAAAGGACAAAGAAATATAAAATACAAAACACTCAAAAAATGTTTTCCATAAAGGTAAATACAGGAATGGAAAATGGGAAACCCGGAAATAAATGAACACCATCATTAACCGCAAGCTACTCATCGGGATTCAACATCCTTATTGCTTCCAAGTGCAATTTGTAAAACAGGGAAAAGAACGTGGAGGCAGACGACAACATTAGAAAGGTAGCTAGATATTCCTTGAGCCGAAGCTAACTTTGAAACATTTGTTCAAATAATGTATACAACGGATACGTCAGCTACGATCAGCGATATTTCGGCCCTTCTTGGCAAGGGTCCTCGTCAGGCTGTCAATCTTCAGGTCCAACGTCGGGGAAGGAAACAAAACTGTAATGTATAACTGAAGCTTCTACCGACTAGAAATACCTTATTCGGTTAAATTACTTTCAAATACCACTGTAGGAAAAAACTAGTCCTGAGATTTAATTTTTGACACGGCCGCTGTTTTTGCTGCACGATTGGGGCAATGACAGGAAAGGTTTTGTTTCTGTATTTTGATCAACTTCGGTGTTGTTATTGATAAAGGACTGAAAGCTTAAATTTGTATCCCATTAATAACCTCTCAAATATCGCTGATGAAGCATCGTAGCTGACGAATCCGTTGTATGCATTAAGCTAGGCGCCCACAGAACGCGAATCTTTTCCGCCTACGAATTTTGTCATTTCGCGCCGCTTGACGAATTCGTTTCGTAGGCCCCACTGGAAAGCGAATACTTGAACGAATTAGCCATGATCGGACACGTATACGTAGATGCGTAGGACCAGAACGATGAAGGGTGGAAAGTCAACTGTATGGTCGACTGGTGGTTAACTGGCGGACGGAAGAAGATCGACCTGGGCTAAAATTAATTCTATTTGCACCAAAATGGGAAAAAAAGAGGAAATAAGGAAATACTTCCATTAAACCATTTCTTCAATAGAAGCTCCTTAATTATGAATTTTAGTTCGAGAACTCAGTTCCACTCACCTCATAAAATCTACGCCTCATTCATTCATTCATTTATTCATACTATGCAAACTACATAACATAAATATAATGCAAGAAACAAGACCCCCTGAAGCTATCTTGTTGTGGATGCTCTATAGAGAAGTCTTCACCCTCGTCCTCATTTCAATAAAAAATACAGTAATAACCACATAACAGCATTAATAGGCTTTCTTGTCGATACATTTGTCACAGCACTATTAACACTTAGTACTGTGTCAGGTGTCACATCTGCTTAAATTTTGTTGATAGTTTCTGCATTCACATCATTTCTGTAATAGGACAAGAAGGCCTATAAATAGACTTTCTTAAATTTTTGTCACAGCACTATTAACACTTAGTACTATGTCAGGTGTCACATCTGCTTAAAATTTTGTTGTTAGTTTCTGCATTCACATCAGATGTGATGTCCAGGTGTCACATCTGATTAAAATTGTGTTGATAGTTTCTGCATTCACATCATTTCTGAGAGGTGATTCCACTAAGGTGACTACACAAAGCTTACAAAGTTTAGAATGAAGTAATTATTCACAATAATTCTGATTCAGAGGTGTTTACTACAGTGTTTGCAGCACCTTTTTCCAATGTGGTGTTTCCAAATGAGAAGTGTCGCTTAGCTCTTCTGGTTCTGTATCCATTCGAAACAGGCTGTCATTGTTCTGTGCCACTTCTGCAATCATGGTTGTGTCAGTCGTGTAATTGGTGTCATATACTGCTTCTGTGCTCGTTGACAGTTTTTGCTATCAGACAGATCAGTTTCCATCACAAAGTTTGTTTTGGTGTTGGTATCAGCAACTACATATGGAGCTTGAAAGGACAGGGCTTCATCATATCCAAGTTGGAGCCTTACCTACACCGTATCAGCTTTTGAAAAACTTCTTTCTTTCTTATATGTTCATGGATGTATCTATGATGTTTTCCCATTTGCTCTTGCACCTCACAAAACTGAAAAGAAAAAAAAATCATTAGCTGCTGCAATATAACATTCTCTTTTGACGTTTTGAAATACAGTTGTTGGTGCTAAACAGAATAAGTCAGATGAAAATTTATCTGAGGAAATACTTAGTCCCTTCTTGGCAAGGGTCCTCTTCATGCCTTAGCTTGAAATAATTAAACTGCTTCCATTATCACCACAAACTATGTTCTCAATCAGCTTGGGCAGAAAGAATGGTTATCTTTGAACAGTACCTTTAATACATGCATAAAGTAGCCTACCTAGAACGTTGAGTTGGGTGATGTTCTCCGGTACTTACAGCGGCCTACAAAACAAGTCTTTACGGAACTCCTACACAGGAATATTAAGGTATATTCAAACCTTTGTCATATTCTGCAACAATTTTACTGGGTAATAAGTTATACAGTATAAGTTATATATATACTGTATTGGGCTACTAGCTAATGAGATACTAGCCTATATTTGTATAGGCTGTAGACTGTAGAGACCAGGAAAGATATAGGATATACATCAAATATCTTTGATAATCAAAGAAAAAGCTGAACTATCAGATAGGCTACAGGAGAGGTACCCTGCCTCGAATGTACATAACCTCGAAATTGGTAAAAAAAAAATGTTCAACAATAATTTCTTGGCAGTCGTGGCTAGTTCCTTACCCTAACTGTCAAGAATTTCTTTTTAACAATTTTGAGGCCAGTTTCGAGGTACATCCGAGCATGGGTACCTCTTCTGTACCTAGGCTACCTAACAGAAAGATGAATCCTCCTCCGGGAGAGAAACTAATCTTCAGAATGGGGAGTCCTTGTGAGGTCAGAAAAGAAGAAGAGAGCAAAAAAAAATGGTTCAGGAAAATTTGACAAGTTTGATGTTCACCGAAACTCACTTGGATTTTAATAGCAGTCTATCGCAGCCCTTGATCTTGGGATATCCTATTCAAAATGCTCTGATAGAGTATCTTAAACCAAGACCAAGGACTTGAGATAGACTGGTATACAGTAAACATTATGAAAAGGCTACTCACCATCCACATTCATCTCCTCTTAGAAATGCTCTTCCAACCATTTTTGATGAGATTTGGGACTTGTGCTACTTCAGTCTCTGCTTATCTTTTTCTACTTTGGACAAGTTGATTGTTGATTTCCTGAATTTCGCTGCGCGAACAAGGGGTGGCGCGAAAAAAATTCGACTTGAAGCTGAAACGGCGCGGCGCGAAATTTATGCCTGGCGAAGCGGATTTTTTCTGCGCGCGACGTCAAATTCGCCCAGGCGAACGCGAATTCGCGTCCGGTGGGCACCTATCTTTATTTGAATAGAAAGCTAGCTGGTGATTTCACGACGGAAGGCACCTCGAGGCTTCGTTCCTTCCAGTCAAGGAACAGCCTGACGAGGACGGGCTAAATTTTGCTGACAAACATCATAACTGACTTTCAATTTTTGGCCACTGTTTATTTTTTGTTTCCCACTCATATTGGGATTAAGAAGTATCTATAGCCATAAGAACTCTCCAAGACCAATCTAATTAGCCAACTAATGCGACGAATGAGAGACCCCTTTGAGAGCTGAGATCTAGATGCTCATTCAGCCCAAGCTGACTGCGATCATATTTGACGAATCATATTGATCAAATCCAAGAGGACCCTTGCCAAGAAGAGCCGAAATATAGCTCTAATAAAATGTAGCTGACTTATCCGTTTTGTGTCATTTTTGTGTGCTTTTCTTTCGTTCATTTTTACTCTCATATTTATTTTTGTCTATAGTTAGCCTTGATAAAAAAAAGAATAAAAAAAGAATAATTCTTCCGAGTTTTTGTCTATCATTTCCTTCCGTTCTTTCTTTCCTTTCAGTGTATTTTTCTTTTTCTTCTTTTTTTGCCGTCAATACCTTTGTGTATGTGTAGTTTATTTAGTCTTGTAATGTGATGTAACTATTGTAATGTGAGTATTTTGTAGGTTAGTATATAGGTAGTAGATCCCCAACAAGATAGCTTCAGGGGGTCTTGTTTATCGCATTATATTTATGTTATGTAGTCTATTTAGTACAAATAAATGAATGAATGAATGAACGCACCGCCAAATATAACTGAGATCTAGCCGACAGCCCTTTGCATAGGCCCACTGCTAGTAAGAGAAATGAAGCAAAAGCGTTTCTAACTTTCCTTGAACGTTAATGCATGTTCCATCGGTGGGGAGTATCCGTGAGAAATTTACCAGTTGCAAATACCTCACCACCCCCTGAGTTTGCAAGCACTAATCCACGCTATAAAGATAGGAACAGAAATGAACGTTATTGCTTCTCTCAGCAGCCAGGGTCTAATCTCTCTGAAAACACCAAGTTGACTTCAGATAACCTTTCTGATGACTGTCTGTCGATTTCGAGTATAGTTTGAGCTGGACGAGTGGATAGCCATGCTGGAACAGGTACGTTAGGGGAATACACTAAATAAGATACATAGTTTTTGGAGACGGGGTTTTTGAGTGTATAGTTATTTTGTTGTTGGGGTTTGACCAGGAACCGAGTGATTGCATAATTTTGTTTATTTTTTCTTTTCTCTTCCTCTCTTTTTTCTTATTCTCTCTTTATTATAGTGTTATGTAGGTTAATCTGTCAAAGGGGGTTGTTAAACCTCTTAACAAGTGTAAACTTTTTGTAGTTCCTACTATTTGTTCCAATAAACCCCATATATAATCTAATCTAAATCTAATCTACACTAAATAAGATACATAGTAACCTCTACACTAAATAAGATACATAGTAACCTCACTTTGGTTTATGCTGTACGCATTCTCGCTTGCTTATGTCAAATAGTTTGTCATTTTTGTTTATTTTTTGCAAGAGGGTCTATTTTTTATTTATTCATTTGGTAGATGGCAGGTCATTTAAATTAAGATATTATACAGGTTAGATAAATTAAGTTATATTATATTATTGTTGTTGGATTTATAGGGTACGTTGTTGTTATTTATAGTATAATTGTTAACAAGCATTGCATGTACGAATTCGTGTTCTCCACAGTGCTTGTATCATGTATTTGTATTTTTGTGTATAATTAAAAAAACTTGAACTTGAAACTTGAACTTGAACTGTCGGAAGTTTCATAACAGACAACAGAAGGATGCGCGGTTTCAACAGACAATGCGTAACAGACACTTCGGATGTTGTCTGTTATGTTTGAAAATGTTATGCATAACAGGTGTTGCCATCGGGAAGAGCCAAAAAATCGCCAAAAAGCATCTGCTGAATTTTTCGACATCATGACGACAAAAAAAAGTCAATAGATGCTTTTGGCTGTTTTTTCGCTCTTCCTGGAAATGCTTTTTCTGCATAACATTTCAACTGTAATGTTATCAAAAACAACAGATAACACCTCAGTGTTGTCTGTAACGCATTGTCTGTTGAAACCGTGCATCCTTCTGTTGTCTGTTATTAAACTTTTGACAGTGCTAACATGCCCTTTCCTTGTCTTTCGGTCTAACAGATTCCAGTCTTTCATGTTTCTGAAAATCCCTCCATTTCAGCGGAATGTCTTTGATGGCTGTGTTGCGTAGGAATCCTTTTGGTTTTATCATGTTTTGTTTTACTTTTACCAAACGATATCCTACATTTTAAAGTTTCACCGAAAAGGACTGGGATAGGACAATTGGCCATATTCCTGTTCAGCGCTTCCAAGCGGACTAGTTTCTATTAATCCCCCTATGCCTCACCGTCAGCACTTGGATCAGACATGGTAAAATAGATCCACAGGTTAGTGAGTGGAAAATCTGTCATCTGTGTCCCAGGTAATGGAGGTTTTGCAAATGTTTGAGCAGAAGAAAGTGAAAGTGACCCACTACCCTATGGATTCGACTTTTTACTATGTCCAAACAAGTGTTGGTTATGAGGCAGTAGGGGACTAATAGAAACTAGTCCACTTGGAGCGCTGAATTGTAATAAGGCCAATTTAATTAACCATCCCTTATTCACTTAAGTAGACATGCCCTAGGAAAATGCGTTACTTCGTTACCCCTCTATTCACGAACAATAGATCTTTATCTGATGGATTTATCGTAACCCTATACACTTGTACCTGCGTTGTATGCTTGACGAAAATGATTTATGGTACGTTTACACACTGCGTAAATCCGAGCGTATTTTGAAATACGAGCGTACATTACGCACGTATTTGGACTTGAAAAGATCTCGAGCAATACGGATGTATTTGAGAAGTCGGTCCATTTTGTACATAAAACGTCCATATTGCTACAGATTTTTGGGAAATACCTGCGTAAAATACGCTCGGATTTTACGCAGTGTGTAAACCCACTATTAGGAATGTGTGTTCACGCAGTGAGCAGTATCCATCTAGCTTACCGCTGGCGACTGAAAAGCTGAGTTTGTGTTGAGATCAAAATTACCCGCGTAACAGTAGAACTTTACGTTGTGAGGACGGCCATAGATATTCTTAACGTCATCTAGCGTATATAGTGGATAAAATCCCCTGACAAAATCCAAATAATCACTGTATCCAATTAAATGATAGAAAAGTAAGTTGGCAACTTTCATAATCCACAAGGATGAATTCCTGCTTGCAAATGAATTCGTGGCCCCCTTAAAGTGTGCATGTTGACCATGCGTTGCAAACATTCTTTTTGAATGCTCCCAAGGGCCCATGATCATTCCTGCCTTAAGAGTTTTGGTTCGAAATTAATTCCTAGCCCCTTCAAAGTGCACATCTTAACGACAAAGTGCACACAATACTTTCGACCGAACTATACATTTTCATGTTCCCCAAGGGCACATGTTCCTCAGAAGTTTCACTTACAAATGAATTCCGCATCTTAACCACAAAGTGCACAAAATACTTATGACCAAACGATACATTTTCATTTTCCACAAGGGCCTATAGTTTTGTGCCTGAATCGTCTTGCTTACAAGTTATTTCCTAGCCCCGTAAAGCGCGAATCTTAACCGAAAATTGCACAAATTACTTATGAACAAACGATATAGAATGGGTTGAGATATTTTGTTCAAACTTAGGGTGAGGATTCTTTGGGTCAAAGTGCAGGTCAAGTTCGCAGATTTAGGGTGGTGGAGGGGGATTTAATTAACGGTCCAAACAAATATGTTTTAAAAGCGATTAAAGTAACCGATTCACATGTAAGTAGACATGCTGAATCCGTATCCGAACTTAATTTTCTTGCCGGATAAGTAGTTCGCCAGGTAACCGACCAAAACCGAAAATCCGGTGAAAGCTTTTTCTGACGTTTATAAGAGGTTCAATGTAGGGGTAGGGAAACATGTCAAATCTGCTTTTATAACTTTGTTTTTTCATCAGAGAAAAGATTCTACCGGAATTCGCCAAGACCCGGAAATTTGGTAGACTCAAAAAGTTCATTTTGAAGTCTACTACTAGTTATTTATAGTAAACCTGATTTCTCGGCCAAACACAGAGGAGGGTAGCCAAAGCAATAGACCTATAGATACAGAGTTCGAAGGTCTGATCTGACAGAGTTGTTATGCTACTTACCCTATAGGTGGGGGAAGTTGGTAATAAGCAACCGACTCAGAACCGAGATTAACTGGGATAAAAATCAACAGAATGTCATCGAGAAGTACCTGACAAGTCCAAAACACGCCAGTGAACCACGGGAAGAACAAGATTATTCAAATTCCGTGTCAACCAATCTATGGCGTTCGCTAGGGACAGATGCGGTGACGGTTCCGGCTCTTCCGCTAGGTACACGGCGATTCTTTACCGACATCAAGAGTTAGTCGTCACGGGCAGGGGCGTCACGACTGGGGGGGGAGGGGGGGGACGCCCCCCCCCCCCAATGCTGTCGGCCAGTCATTAAAAAATAACCGAGTCGACGCGAAGCGCCGCGATTTTTGGTCAAAACAGTTGATTTTTTTTCAAGAAAACAGTCGTTTTTTTCTGAAAACTGGTCGATTTTTCGTTAAAATAGTCGGTTTTTCTGAAAATCAGGGGACTTTTCTGAAAACAGTCGATTTTTTTCAAAACTGTCATTTTTTGTTGTTGAAAACAGTCGTTTTTTTCTGCAGAAACAGTCGGTAAAAATTATCAGCCAGTCGGTAAATGCCTCGTCCCCCCCCCCAAACATTTTGGCTAGTGACGACTCTGGTCACGGGTACGTATAACGCATTGGATCAAGATATAATCTGCATAAATATGAACTTAATTTCTTGCCGGACAATCAATTCACCCGGAATCCGGCCGAAACCGGAAATTCAGTCAAAGTAGAAGTGTTTTCTGAATGTGGTCAGAGGTTCAAAACAGGGTTAAGGAAATACACTAAATCCGTTTTTGAAATTCAACCGGAAATTTAACCAGAATCCGGCCAAAGCTGGAAATCCGGTAAAAGTAGAATTTTTTGGAAGTGGATTAGAAGTTCGATATAGGGGTAAAAGGAAATATCCGGACCGACTAGAAGCAGGAAGGGAAGGGAAAGGCATGCTGCGCGACAAAAGCAGGCATGCATACTAAAACCAGGAAGGGCATACGAAAACGAGGAAAGATGCACCAGAATTCAAGGCTGCGAAAAACTGGAAAGCGGCACGGTTCCCTTCCTCTTTAGTATTCTTTGAGGGATCGGCAACTTTTCAAACTCGAAGTTCACCATTACTTTCCTCGTTTTAATGATCTAACGATATTAATTGCCTATCCTATCACTGACAGGATACTAAAACGAGGAATGAAGGGTGCTTATTATTTTGACAGTTCCCGACCCCTCACTGGATTCTTAAGGGTTTGAATTTCCCACCCCTGACAGTATACTAAAACGAGGAATGAAAAGGTTAATTACCCCTCACTAGACTTTCATGCCTACTCATGTCAGGATACCAAAACGAAAACAGAATGGAGAACTTTGAATTTGAAAAGTCGCCGACCCCTCAAATAATCCTTAAAAGAGGAAGGGAACGGTGTAGCTTTCCAGTTTTTTGCAGCCTTGAATTCTGGTACACCTTTCCTCGTTTTAGTATGCCCTTCCAGGCTTTAATATGCCTGCCTGCTTTTCTCGTGCACCATGCCCTTCCCTTCCCATCCTGCTTGTAGTCAATCCCGGAAATACCCTAAATCCATTTCTGAACTTTATGCTATTACGGGATAAGTTTTTCGCCAGGAATCTGGTCAAATCGGGAACTTGGTGAAACGATTTTTTTTTTCCGAGGTCGATTAGAGATTCGACATGCTGGGAACACACGCTGAATCCATATCTGAACATAATTTTCTTGCCGGAGAAGTAGTTCACACAGGATCCAGGCTAAATCGGTTTGGTATAGTGTTTAAGGGGCAAATGGGCCCAGATTGCCCAGTGAATAATATTCATAACTTGACCAATACTGGACGTAGGACGATGAAATTCCTTGTACGTGTAGATCCTAGGGCTGGGTAACTGCTTTTAAAGTTGCACCTCCCCCACCCACCCCGTTCATGGGCAACTGGGCCCAGATTGCCCAGGAGTAAAGTTCGTTACCTGTGACAGGAATCAACAGGTATCAAGTTGAAACTTGGTAGGTTTGTGAGCATTGGGGTCTATTTTTACTTTTTGCGGGTCCCAAACCCCACCCCCACTTGGTTCAGGGGCAACTGAGCCCAGATTGCCCATTTTTTTATGTTTTTAATTTGACAATAACTGGAGATAAAGTGATGAAATTTCGTTGTGCTTTTGGATCATAGGGGTTGGGATACATATGTGGAGCTGAACCACCCCCACCCTCCCCGTTCATGGGCAAGTGGGCCCAAATTGCCCATGAAACTAGTATTTGACCCGTGACTGGAATCAAACTCTAAGCTGGTATACTTGAGGAAAAAGAGGTGTAAATAAGCATTTTGATGGGTCCCGACCCCCGCCCCCCGTCCCGTTCATGGGCGGCTGGGCCCAGATTTCCCATGAGTTAAGGTCGTCTATGACAGGTCAAGTCAAACTCTTGTATATTTGGGGAGATATATGTATGGATGAGGATTTTGGTGCAACAGAAACAAATAAGACGACGCGTCGTACTTTAAAATCTTTAATGAACAGTTGGAAACTGGACTGTTTTGTCATAATAATAATAATAATGCTTGTTTATTGAGCCAAAAGGCCATACAAGATTTAATACACTTCACAAATAAACTATTACACCTCTAGAGATACTATGCTACGTAAACTAAGCTAAATTTTCCTTCCTGAGATTAAATCCTTTAGTCACATATTTACAAACATCTAGGATACATTTGGGGTTCGTAGATTTCAGGATACGGGGAAGCGATACCAGCCCACCCCCAACAAATAATACGCCGTTCTTAATGAATTGTGACAAAGGGGGCATTAGACTGCTACGATTTGGTTTATTGCACTTTTTATTACCTTGCTAATGGAAAGAGGTTTAAAAGGTCGGACTGGCTCAAGCTGTTCGGGTAAGATCTTCAACATTTCTTTGGATTTATACTTGCGGTTTGTTTACATTTAAAGCTTTTAAAGTGGGATGATTACAAATTGGGTTATTTCAAATACTTGTTTGGTTATTGGGGATGTGAAATGTCTTGGTTCTTAAGCTGTTTGTATAGAAAATGTGTTAAACATGTTACTTTCACACTCCACGTCTGAGCACTTGCGGAAGTGTTTTCTTGATCAGCTAGTTATCCCTCTAAGATGATGTGCGAGGGATAAATAAAACTTGCGATAGTTTTGTGGAAGGTTATATTCGAAGTGCTTGAAAATTATTGATGGATTTTTTAGTTGGCCGTTTGTTGGGTGAAAGCTTCTGCGCTTTCACGGGCGGATAATTATACATACAAGCAGTAAATTGTAAATATACAAAGGTTTCAGAACAGTAAATAACCACAGATTTGTACATATACACTTTGAACACGCACATTTTATCTCTCGTATTTTACTTTGATCTGCATATTCTTCAATCCGTATCGTTCTTCTAATTTTTAGTTACATGTCGTTTTATTGTTTGTTGGTTCCGCATCATTTTCCTGTTGTTATTGTGGTGGATATTATGATTCAGTTTTGTTTGTCGCTGAGAACGGTTTGCCGGAAGTGCAACCGAAATATCCGAAGTTTTATTTATCCCTGGCACATCATCTTAGAGCTAATCAAGAAAAAAAAACGAAAACCTCGTTTTCTAATTTGTATTTGCAATGAATGGTCAGCTTGACTTCAAACCTTATATTAGGATAGAGGGGTAGAATAGGTCACGTGTTTTCAAAAAACTGGTCGACAAATTTTCATTAAATTGTTCACCAGACAGTTGTCGGATGCATTCTGCCTTTTCGACCTACTAAATGACGGTTGAGACTTCTGAGAACTAAACTAATCGAATAAACTTCTGTTTGTCTTTAATATGTTCGAAAGCTGCAACAGCCTGTCTCCTCACCTTATATTGACTACTATGTCTTTGGGCTCCAAAAGTTCAAACTAAATTTCTGGATTCCGGGCGATCTACTTGCCCGGCGAGAAAAAAAATGTCATATTCAGATTCGGCATATCTCATTACCCCTGCATCAAACCTCTAATCAACTTCAGATTCAACTTTTATTTTTACAAATTTTCCGGTTTTTGCCGGATTCCGGGTGATGGCGCATTTACACACTGCGTAAAATCCGAGCGTATTTTGGGCTTGAAAAGATCTCTAGCAGTACGGACGTATTTGAGAAATCGGTCCGTTTTGTATCTAAATACGTCCGTATTGCTAAAAATCTTTTGAAGCTCAAACACGTGCGTAAAATACGCTCGGATTTCAAAATACGCTCGGATTTTACGCAGTGTGTAAACCCACCATGGAATACTTGTCCGGCGAGAAAATAAATCTCATATTCGGATCCAGCATGTCTCCTTACCCCTAAATCGACTCATTAGCTTTTAAAATATATTCTATTTCGCCCCTTAACTTGAAACCCCTCCCCTCACCCCTAAATATACAGCTATAGAGCCCATCTAGGAACTGACCTTTCCCCTGACCCAAAGAATACTTACACCAAGTTTCATCAAGATATCTCATTCCCTTCGAGAGCTATCGTGCTTACAGACGGACGGACAGACGGGCAACTTTAAGAAGTCATAGGTATCCCTGCACTAGCGGTTTGGGATCCCAAAAAGCATGTCTGATATACTTTTATGAAGAAAAGCATGTCTGTCTTACTGAATAATTTATGAGCGTGAAACTGACTAACTCGTTGTCATAAATGGTCGATTCAGTTAGGAATTTGTGCAAAGGAAGCATTATTCCTTAGAAACATTCTAGAGGCTGTTGGGGAGGTGAAGAGTATCCGAATTGTACAGTCAGAGTGTTTGTGGATAATCAAGCACTGTTAGGTAGACGTCCGGAAAGGAGTTTTCTGAGGAAATGGAAAGAGCGGTAAAATTAATATTTCCACTGCTGTTTGTTTCAATGTTCGGTTGAAGTTCGAATTCGTCCCCTCTTGCGATAACGTAGCGGAATAGAGCCTGGCCACACTAGGCTCAAAACGGCACTGGTGGTCAAACATTGCAGATTTCTGCTCGTATTTTTCGGCTGAGAATGAATCTACTATTCTGCGCAGATTAGTGAAACGTAGTGCTGTCGCCCGTCGGAATTCTGAAAATCCTTTGGGGACGTGACATTTAATGGTACAGGGGTCCATGCCATAGGGGATGATAAGCAGCCTGAAATTTGGGGTATTCTACAGAAACTGGACCAGTTTTGCAGCAATTCAGTTTCAATAATATTGGATTAGTGTGAACTCCCATGACTTTGATTCAAGTATTTCAGGATTACCCTCAATTCTTTTTGGAAAAAGGTACGGAGTTTATAGATGTCAAAATGCCATCAGTCACATCTGTTTTGTGTTGAAAGTATGGTAAAGAAGCGTATTGTTTTCATTTTTTCAAGTGAAAAATTAATCTGTAGGTTATTTTTTCCGTCGAATTCAATTAAAAAATACCAGTCTATTTCAGATAACACAATAATACAATCTGTTTCGTTCTAATTGATCTCCTCAATTGGATACAACAATATTCAAAACTAGGTGTATCCTCTTATTTTTTAATAATTTAGCAAAGTCAAAAAGCTTAAATTGCCCTTTTCTGGGATCTAGTGTGGCCTCTTCAGCCCAGAAATATTAAATTTGTCGCTCTCTCTATCTTCTTATTTTTTAATACTTTAGCAAAGTCGAAAAGCTTAAATTGCCCTTTTCTTGGATCTAGTGTGGTCTCTTCAGTGCAGAATTACGTGCAGAAAAAACATAGTTTGACCAAGCTCTTTGTTCTGAATTATGTCGGCAGAAGTGTAAGAATTATGCACACAGAAAAGGTAGGCTACAGTAGCGGAGAAAGCAGTCATGTGGTAAATGCTTTCTCCTACATTTTCCGCCATATAACCGTATTCCGCTTCCCTTAAAGGATCCCTCTTGCTTATTTTGGCTTTTATAACTTAAGCTCGGTTAGCTTATGATGAAATGCTGAATAATGGTTTGAAACATTCTTGGCCATTCCAGGTAAAGCGGTTACTGGAGCGAGTAGGAATGCCATATATATGGAATGAAGGTCTTGGTTGCGTTGATTTGCCAAAAGATCTAGAACGTCAGATTAGAGTGGTTTAAGAAGGTCAGGAAATCCAGTGTTGGCAGAGTATTGTTAATGGTTCTATAAAATTGAGTCATTATCAAGTGGTAAAAGTTTGTTTTGGAGAGGAAGTGTATTTTAAGTTCAATCTACCCGGGAAAGTTTTATGTCGTTGGATCCAACTAAGGGCAAACTGCCTTCCAATTCAGAGCAGGCAGAAGGTTTTTGAGAGAGGTAGTGTGGTTCCTGATGGGAGGTATGCTTGCCCACTTTGTGAGAAGGAGGAAGAAAATTTGGACCATTTCCTCCGTAGTTGCCCGAAACTTTCAGATTTAAGGAAAAGTTATCTAGAGGGTGTGATTTTATCACTACCTGAAATTTTCAGTAATACTAACCCTACCGTTATTACTCGAGTGGGCGTGTACATAGATAAATCTTTAGAGTTAAGAAGGAGTCTGATTGTCTGTTTTTGTTTGTTTGTGTATATGGCCCATGGGCTTTTGAAATACACTGATCTATCTATCTATCTATACCTAGCTCCCTTATGGAATTATAAGCCTTTGAAATCCCCATCTTTCTCCATTGTTTCGTTTTGTGCATACGATTTTTTAGTGCCTTCTCGGCAATGTCGAGTATTTCCCGTTACACAACTCAAAGTTTGCCAGAATCTTAACATCCGCTGACAACCCGAGAATCTTCTGTTTTGACTAAATTTATTTGCTTAGTTTTCGTACTTTTTATCCACGACACGTTCAGTTTCAAATGTTTTGCGCCCAGCCGCTGCGTCGGAGAGCAGGAAGGCTGTGCAGAGTCGTCATGCGCTAACAAGAAAATCGCTAAATTCAGATGGAAACTAATGGTGCGGCTAGAAGAGGGCTAGATACGCCAGTCTAGTTACCCATCAGTTTTGTTGAATAAGCCTGAAAACCCTGAAATGGTGTTACTTCGATGATTATGCTGCGGTGGGGTGAGAATATAATGTTTAAAGCGGGTCTTAGACGGGACAAGTTAAAGATAAATTATCGAATTGTGTCTACCAATTGGGGGTAGAAGACGTTATATCGGTAATTGTAAGCAGAATTTCGGTCCTTACTTCTGTCCGATGTGTGAGTGTGTGGATGAGAGTGTGGTTCACGTGCTTTGCGGTTGTATTGAGCTGAGTGACTGGAGAAAAGAAGAGTATGATGTATGCATATTTGACGAAGAGCGGTTAAAACGAATTTTTAAGGATGAGTGTTTTGCTGGCATAAAGAAAATAGGGGGATTTTGGAGGCTAGGGATGGAACACGGAAGTAGATTTTTGGAATAAGTAAAACAAATTAAACGGAAACGAGTATTATTATATGTTAGTATTTTTTGTTTATTTTTGGTAAATTTTTGCCATGGCCCTCGGGCTGCTTAAAGCAATAAACTATCTATCTATAGCCGATTTTCATCGAACGAGCTGCGTTCGGGTTTCTGGTACCTCTATCTGTCTGTACCTCCTTGCTTGAAATATTCAGCAACTACAACAGTAAACGAATGCCGAAAACAATCCGTTTTGGGTATCATGCAAATGCAGGCTTTCTTCAGAATTGACCATACAGGAATTGAGTATTTCCTGAGTTTCCCTTTTTAGCCATTGAAATGCACTTTTTTGTTAAAATTGAAATACTCTGCGTCAGGATCAAGTTTGGTAGTGTTGCAGTGAAGTTATTGCAAGTAACGATGATAAGAGGACGGGCGCGCGCTGTATTTTGTTAGTTATTACGGTCTCTGGAACGAAATAATAACAACGCGGACATACGTCATCACTCTTACGGGGGGACCCGTCTATTCGTCTACCCGTCGATTCGCCCAACCTCGTTTTCATGAAGCGTCGATTCACCCACTTCTAAAATCCGTCGATTCGACCAAACGTCGATTCGCCCACCCGCCATAAGACCCAAAAAAACGTCACAGCCCCCACTTTTTACGACTGCTCGCTTACCCGTCACAAGATTCTTCATTCATTCATTCACCAAATTCTCAAAATTAACCTCTGATCTAACGCGGCCTTTAGCATTGAGGCGATATCAGAAAGCGAGCGAGTCTCAGGGGAGTAATTAAGAAGGTTGCGATACCGTCCCATGTAAATATGGGTGAAAACTAGTCAATATAGCTTGAGCCAGATTGATCAGAAGCATCAAAAAGAGGATGAATGCAAGAGTAAAATATCAGATAAAAGAGCTACCGTTTTTATGGCACTTGCAGCTCCGCTCAAGTGCCATATACCGATCACTTTTCGGTCTGTTGGTCCGTCTGTCTGTCAGGCCACTGTCCTCGAGTTAGGGTACTTCCAGCCGTGCTAGGACCATGAAACTTGGCAGGCGTATCAGGAACCCGACCAAACTAACTGAATAGTCATTTGCCCAATCAGACTATCGTGGGGGGAGGGGAGACCGCGGAATCCGGAGTTTAGCAGCATGCACAACTTTCGAACAGGTGATTGGATCTTAATGAAACCTAATATTTGGAAAGAGTCCGGGATGGATCCGGTGACTTTGGGGGGGAGTTGGAGGGGGGAACCGGAAATCGTGTGACATGTTCAGAGTGGACGGATCGGGATGAAACTTGGTGGGAACAACAAGCACAAGCCCTTAATACATCGTTGACAAGATCGGACTGGATCAGAGCACTGTGGGGGAAGTTGGAGGGCGGGATCCGGAATTCCGGTGATCCCGACTTAAGATGCTGACACATGTACAGGACGATGAAACTTGGGAGGCATATTATGGACCCGACCAAACTAACTTGGAAATGGTCACTTCCCCGATCCGACCTCCGTGGGGGAGTGGAGGGAGGGGGAATCCGGATTATTGACGTTAACTTTCGAACGGGGAATCGGATCTTAATGAAACTTGATATATGGAAAGACCTTGTGTCCCAGATGTCACACTTCAAGACCGAAACGGATCCGATGACTTTGGGGGGGGGGTTGGAGGGGGGAACCGGAAATCGTGTGACATCTTCAGAGTGTTCGGATCGGGATGAAACTTGGTGGGAAGAACAAGCACAAGCCGTAGATACATAGGTAAAAAGAACGGACTGGATCTGAGCACTGTGGGGGGAGCTGGAGGGAGGTTTCCGGAATTACCGTGATCCCGACTTAAGATGCTTACACATGTGCTGGGGCGATGAAACTTGAAAAGTATATCAGCGACTCCACAATTTTAACTTAAGAACAATCGTTTCTCCGATTTGACCACCGTGGGGCGAGTGGAGGGAGGAGGAATCCAGAATCTTGCGGTATGCCCAACTTTTGAACGGGTGATCGGATCTTAGTGAAACTTGATATTCGGAAAGAACTCATGTCACATTTCAAGTGCGAATAACACTTGGTGGGAAGAGCAAGCGTAAGCCCTAGATACATCAGTGACAGAACCGGACCAGATTCGGTCACTCTGGGGGAGTTGGAGGGGGGGGGGGTCCAGAATTCCGGTGGCCGAAATTTAATGTAGGCTACTTCCAGATGTGCAAGGACGATGAAACTTGGCTTGAATATTAGAGACTTGACAAGATTGGCTTAGAAATTGTCACTTCCCAGGTCCGACCATCCCTTAAAGTACTCATCTTAACCGCAAAGTACATAAAATGCTTTTCAGCAAAACCTACATATTCATGATCAAAATGAGCCCATGATCATTTTTGCCAAAATGGTTCTGCTTAGGAATGAATTTCTAGCACCCTTAAAGTGCGCATCTTAACCAAAAAGTAAAAAAAAATACTTTTGACCAAAGATTATACATTCATGACCCTAAAGGGCCCAGGATCATTTTTATTTCAAGGGTTTTGATTACAGAAGATTTTTTAGAGCCCTCAAAGTGCGCATCATAACAGCCAAGTGCAAAAAAAAAAAAAAAGACCGAACGATACAATCTCGTGAATTCCAAGAGTTCATCGTCATTGTTATCTTAAGGTTTTGCTTACAAATTATCACAACAATACCACGAATTGGCGAATTCCTACTTTCATCCTTTACCAAGCCTTGCAAGTGCCATATGAGCTTCCAGCTCTTATTTAGGTACAAGTTTAACGAAAGAGGTGGGCTATAACATACTGCGATTATGTGGTCCGTCAAAGAAAATTATGATGCCACAAGATCAATCACGTCTCAGTAGAGTGTAAGCATTTCCTACGGATGTCTTCCCCAAACTTCCCCTGCAAACGAGCTCGATTTCTTCTCAACTCATATCGTACAAAACAATGCAGAACACATGCATAATAATGCTTGAATTACTACGTATAATATCCAGTATATACCGAATGTTTGCAAAATCATAACAGAAAATATCACAAGTGTAGCGAAGTGTTATTTGTTATTGAACTAAATGAAGTCAGTGATATGTAATTTCTGTTAGTAAGACGACACGAGGGGAAGCTGTAGCGGGGAGGAGGGGGGGGGCACAACATGCCCTTTCAACATTCTAACCACAGGCAGTTAATGGTTCGGACCTAGAAATGGGTCAAATAGCTAATCAGCTCTTACGATCCATCAAGTCTCATTAGTGCCAAGCATTTTCCGGAAATGTCTTCCCCACTGTAACACCTCCGGCAAATGAATTTTTCATCAATTCCACACGCAATCTGGCGATCTACTTGTGATACTTTCCGCACTTCTGTGAAACTGGATACTCCAGTTTCTCTCTTGCTTGATTAGAGCTTTGTTCTAAGGCCAAGTATCAGGCCGAATAATTAACACACTTATTTTCGTGCCGTTGAAAACGGTAAGTAATGTCTTGTAAAAGTTTGATCAGAATCGATTAGAGTGCCGAGATAGGGGCACGAAAACCCTAAACAAACAAAATGGGGATATCATAGACATTTTTCGGGTGGTTCCCAAAATCAACACGATCTTTTTGACCACTCTCACAATGCCCACGACTCAAAATGCCATAATTCAGGGTGTAGACCTGAAACCAAAATCTTCAAAAATGTCAACGGTCCAAAATTCCGACAATTTAAAGTGCCCTCAAAGAAGGCTAAAAGCGTCCTGGTTGAAAGTGCCGACGACTAACTCTCGGTAGGGGAGGTTAAAATGATCTGGGACAACGGAAAGCGAGGTTAGAAGGGACACGATTACTACGAAAAATTGTGAAAGGATTATTTTATACTTTAACTAGAATGATTTGCGCGAAAGTACGAAGAAATGGCGATCTAAACCTTGCACCCTGAAGGTAAGAATCGTTAAAAATAATAGTTTTGAGATCGCTGTTGGTGTTTAATTTTTATTTTCAGAATTCGAAATTACATTGTAATTGAACAGTTTCAATGCACGATTATCGCAATCCTGATACTCGGTCCGCTCCTTTCGTTTCACATTCATCACTAGCTCCAATTTAGTACGGCCTGAACACCTCAAACTGTACAATCTTGGGTATTCTGAACCGTTGGTATTATGGGTCGAAGGCATTTTGAATCGTGAAAGAAATCCGGTAAAAACTTGAGTGAAAAATTGACTTATAATAGTCGTCGGCCAGCTGTTCTGTAGAAGCTTGTAAAGTCACCATCTAATTAGTACAATCGTTTTCGATCCATCCGACAAGTGTCATGTATAAGGAAGCATAACACGGATCAGAATATCCCTTGAGCTTCAATATTCCAGCTGTAACGTTTGATAAATATTCTCCTCTGGGTTACCGTCGGAACCTTTGGTATTCCTGCCGACTAAAGGTTTAGCCGACATTGGATCATGTCTGCCGACCAAAGATACTGGGAGCACCAATCAAATTTTACTCTATTGAGAACTGAATGATCGTGTGGCATTATAATTTCCTTTAACGGACCAAATAATCGCAATATGTAGCCTACCGCTTTCGGTACATGTTTTAGCTAAAACTATAGTAGCTCATTGATATTTTACTCTTGCATTCATCTTCCATTTCCTCTTTCATTATCAGCACCGAGGTCTTATTTTATGCTTCTCATCATTCTGGGTCAAGCTGTATTGACTGGTTTTCACCGTTATTTACATTGGACGGTATCGTATCCTTCATAATTACTCCCCTGCGACTCCGTCGCTTTCTTCTACCGCGTTCAATGAAAAGAGCCGCTCTGGATCAACGGTCGGTTTTGAAAATTGGGCAAATCGACGGATATTTTGGGTCTTGTGACGGGTGCGCGAACTTTCGGAAAAAGTGGGGGTTGTGACGGATTTGTTGGGCGAATCGACGGATTTTTTTGGTCTTGTGACGGGTAGATGAACTGTCGGAAAAAGTGGGAGTTGTGACGGATTTGTTGGGTCTTATGACGGGTGGGCGAATCTACGGATCACAGAATTGGGTGAATCGACGCTCAAGCAACAGGACGTTGGGTGAATCGGCGTTGGACGAATCGACGGGTGGGCGAATTGACGGGAGGGTGAATTGACGGGTGGGTGAATCAGCGGGTGGGCGAATAATCGGTTGTGCGAATCAGTGGTTGGGCGAATCAACGGGTGGGTGAATCAACGGGTGGGTGAATCGACGGATTTTTAGATTGGGCGTATTGACGGGTGGGTGAATCGACGGGTGGGGGTAGTGACGGCGACCCTCTTACGGAAGTTCCTGCAGAAACGATAGTCACTATCGCTTATGATGCTCGGGACCATCATAAGTAAATTGTAACGATCGTAACAGTCGTGGAACGAAAATAAAAAGAGGGAGGAGCCAATTTACTTATTACGGCCGGTTCTGGAACGGCAATAATATCAAGAATAGTAACGATCGTAACTAATAATAAGTCATTGGAACGCTACCTTTGTCTTGTCGGGCCAGCATTGCATATTCCGAACGTCACTATTAGAGCCCAGTGTCATAAAATCGAAAATCCCTTGGCAGAGTCAAATAATTCAGTGTATATAAGTCCAAGATTTAAAAATAAGCTGGCTTTCAGTTAAACTTTAACACGTTCTCAGATTCTGATAATCAGATCAGATTCTGATGTTCCCTTTTTGCTCTGTTCCCATCACATGCCTTTCGTAGCCTAATGCTGAACAGTAAGAGCTAGATTTTCATTTTGCAATTCTTCTTGGTTTCTCCTCTGGTTTGATTTCTCAGTAACACCAAATCAAAATTAAATAAATAACACTAAGTCAAGGACCAGATGAAAGAAACTTCGGTCGTTTTTAAAAAAAAAAGAGAAAAACGGCGATTATTTTAGATCGAGAGATCTGGAAATCAGCTAGCCATGGCAAACGAGACATTTCTTAAAATAAGGTAGGATCGACACGTGCCTCATAAATTCCGATGGCGAATTGCCGCCAGACGCACTAGAGGAACAATAACAATCACACGTGAGATCTGGGGATAGGTTATCTGGCGGGTGAATAAGTGATTAGGCTTTCGCTTCATATCGAGTCGCGCATTAGCCCCGTGGAAAAGTCCGCCAGCACCCAGCACGGAAGTCGGGAACCAGAAATGACAAACTTGATGACGCTTGACAGGACAGAGCTGGGTAAAGCAAAAATAGAGGAAGAGGCATTTTAAACAGTTTGAAACATGGCTAGGCCTATGAGGAACTGAAAATGGCCAAACAAACCTGGACAAACGTACACCAAGAAGTAACGTGTCATTGTTTTCTTTACGATAGCAGCACCTAGTGACCAAAAAATAACTAATCTGAGAGGAATTTTATGAGGGGCGTATTAAAAATATCGTACGTAATATCAAGAATAAATAAGGGAAGAACTGAGAAGACTAGAATCATGGGACGTTGTTTTCTGCCCGATCCTCAAGTACCGGGGGTGGAGCCTATTCGGCGCGTGTCCAGACCACAGAGTAAATATTGGCGCTATTTCTTCTGATCGCCATGCTTCGCGTCAAGGAAGTGCGCCAAATTCAAATTAAACAGAAAGAGGCCGACATTTTGCCCTTCTTCTTTCAACAAATCGCTGCTACCACTAGTTTAAAAGACGAGACAAGGGGCTAAAGTACAGTGAGATGATAGAAGTCGTGCAATTCTACATTCAAGGATGACGAAAATAAAGGCAGAAAAGGACCGATTTGGACTGAACACTATAAGTTTAAAGAAGGAAGGGACACGCTTCCAAACATTCATGCAATCTCTATGGCAGATTCTTAGTGATGAAAAAAAAGACTGTCAATAGGATAGATAGTGAAACATTTAGCCAACTACCCGAGATAATGATATACATTTTGACCAAAAATAATAAATGGTTATCTCAAATGTAGACGTTTTGAATGGTACCGTGCAATTATCATTTTCAGTAATAAATTAAAATTTTAAATTAGGAAATACTTCAAGCCAACATTTTTCGCAACTAACCGAGAAATGTTCTGAACTGAATTTTGTGTACAGAGTACAACTTAAAAACAAAACATAACAACTCTTTGAGTACAATTCGCCAGCTATGCCCAAATTCCAACTTGAATGATGTAAAAACATGATAATAAAAAAAAAAAAAAAATTTGGGCAGATGTAAAGTGCAACTATCCGAGATAATGATATACCTTTTTGACCAAGAATAATAAGTTGTTATCACAAACTGATACGTCTTGAAAGATATCCTACACTCAGCAATCGTTAATTAAAATTAGGACTTTATACTGTTTTTCGCAACTACACGAGAAAATGATATGAACTAAATTTCGTGTAGAGTACAACTTAAAAACAAAACATAGTAACTCATTGAGTACATTTCGACAGTTAAATAATGTCCAAGCTTAATACCTTTTCTAGAAGCGATTCTTTACAGTCCTGAGAAGACCAAAATAAAATTACTAATGTTCACACCAGTCCTATTGAATCTGAACTAAATGCATGCATGTTAGATCTATGCTTCAGCGTTCAAGTTGCTTAATTGTTCCCCTGAGTCATCAAATGCCGCATTCCCTTGGGCTTCACCGTCTTTGTGAAGGGTGGTGACAACATAAGCTTCATAATGCAAATCTGACCCGAGATTGAAAAGGAGTTTCCATTTATATAATCCTCAGAATCTGCACTGTTTGAACTTCCCGCCTTTTCTGACTGCTTCATCACTTTTGCTCTGGAGGTAACATTTAATACTGCAAGAGGCAACACGCGAAGCTCCACCCAGGCTCCACCCCCAGTAAATAATATCGGACGAAAAGAGATCTAGGATGCTGACATCGGGATTATGTGAGTTCTCAATTCTTCCCTTATTTATTCTTGGTAATATAAAGCTTCAAAGCTAGAATGGGCTTCAAGGGGAGTAGCGTGATTTCTACCAGGTCCTTTGAAGGTCCGTCGTAACCGGAAACGAACATGAGGCAAATGTTCCCACTTGGTGGTTATGCACCCATCCCGGCTTTGACGAGAAACACTGGGAAAAACTGCATAACCGGTCTTGCTTACCAATGAGCTCTACGGGAGGAATAAGCAGGAGCCTGACTCACCTCGGACAGAGCAGGCGTGGTAGACGCAAAAATCGTTATAGTGCCGTCAGGGTGAATAAAAAAAGACGTTAGAAATACGAAATCTCGGAAACAAGAACTGATATAAAGATGAGAGATGTGGAGTTAACCAGTAATATAGTTTCCTATAAACCCTACCTAGGCCGATGGGTTCACTACCCCTTGCGGAAACTTTAACGCCTGTATGTCCACATCCATTTTCTTTTATATTTTCAGGACGAACAACTCCCTCCATATGTCTTCCAAAACGCTGCGTGCGAGGCAGTATCAGACGATTCCGTTAGCAGCCACAAGCCATCGGTAAGTAATGGGAGTAATTTGTTACAGCCCTAAACCAGTTAGTATTTTCCGACCTCAGATTTACTGCAGAAGTAATGTCTCAGTGTTGAGACAGTACTTCGAATTTATACTTAAAGGTACAGAAAACTTGACTCAAACTTGACTCGGGGAGCGCTGACATATCAAGAATGTACCCTGAGTCGATATTGAGAGTAAGAAAAATTCTCGTTATGACCATTGCAGCAGTTTCCGGGCATGAGAATTCGACTTTTGAGTTTGTGGGTTTGTTTGGCCGGGAGTAGGAATCGAACGCACGACCTCTTGACTACTTTCCCGATGTGTTAGTCAACATGGCCAAAGGCGAACTTTTACAGTGCAGACGTGCATAATTACAGTGCATAAGGGGCAAGGGCCTGCCAGCTAGCTTTGGGAACACTAAGGAGGGGGTTAGAGATAACAAAGAAGGGGGTTCCTGTCGAAAATAAATCCCTGTATCTTTATCTAAGCCCCCCAGGTCGGTTTGATGGCCGAAAGTTGCGTAGTCAAGTTTTCTGTGCCTTTAAAGGACCTATTCTTGCCTATAATACTAACGCAACCTACTTCCATAATCACTCCATATATTTCTAAACCCGGAGACCCTATTTTTGTCCAGTAAATTCTAACCCCTCTAACAAAACCACGATGATGTCTGCGAGAAGTTGTTCCATCAGAAAACCGGTTATGAAAATTGTTTCCCTGTTTTCGCTACATGTCAACAGGTCTCGGAAAAGGCTTAAAACAGCAAAACCGTGGGTTATTTGTTGAAACCAGCCGGTACCAGACTACAATTAGTAGTCTACTTGATTTTTAAGTACCGAACATATAGGTGGTACTTCAAGTAGTTATAATTCAGTCATGTAACAAATATGGCAGTTTGAACAAAAGTTCAACAGTAGATACTGAACTACGCTGGTGCAGATATTGGGTAGTTGATTGAAGCACAGTTAATCGCTTAGCCTGAGATATCCCGGATGAACTTCTTCTTGGAAACAAAATAAAGCCTCCAACTTGAACAAGACCAAAGGTTTCGGCGGGATCCCAAAAGGAATCTTTATTCGACTTGCTTCATTCAGACAATTGGTTCTTGTGGGCTTCCTGTCTTGGCCAGATCGCGTAAATATATATTCCTTTAGCCCAAGCTGACTCTGAAACATTTATAGCTGACGTATCCGTTGTACACATTATTTGAATAAAAAGTAAATATATTTTTTTTTTCCCTAACCAACACCACTCAGACCCGCTAGGTAATCTTCCGTCTAGTCTGGATTTACAGCGAGAATATAAATTTTGTTGTTGTTGTTCTTTTTTGGTTCATTATTATATTAATTGGTTTCCTTTATGGTGATATTTTTCTCCGTATTTTACTTTTTCCTCCTTCTTGTATTTACTCCGTCTTTCTCTTTGTGATTGTATGATGGGTCATGAATAAATTATTATTATTATACTATATTTGATTGTGGAAAACGGATACGTCAGCTGAATTTTATTGGAGCTATATTTCGGTGTTTCCCACAAGTTCGTCTTTCCAACTTGAGCGGTTTTGAGCTTGAAGAGGACCCTTGCCAAGAAGGGCCGAAATATAGCTCCAATAATTCAGCTGACGTATCCGTTTTCCACAATCAAATATGATTCGCAGTCAGCTAGGGCTGGAGGAATATTTATTATTATACTATTTAAAATCTCATCGAAGACATCACATCACTGTTCATCGTGCTCTTTATTTCGAAAGTGTGTATTCTTACCCCTATCTCGACACTCGAACCGACTTCAGACCCAAATTTTGCCTCTCGCGGATTTCCAATTTGGCTGGATTCCGGGCAAACTACTTATCCAGCAAGAAAACGAAGTTCAGTAATGCATTCACGTGTGCTCTTACATCTAAAGCTAGTCTCTAATTGACTTCACAGTACACTTTAACATCAACCAAATTTCCAGTTTCAGTCAGGATCCGGGAAAACTACTTGTCCGGCAATTCGAAGCCCCTTTCTTATCAGTAAATATGGGCTACAAGGCCCACCTACAGACCTGACCTGTAGTTGACCCCAAAGATCCTCACAATTTTGTTTTCTTATAAAATATATCTATTCCTTCGAGAGTTCTCTTGCTTACAGATGTATAGACGGACAACATTTATGAAATCGTATTGTAGAAGTTTTTGGTTGGAATTTATGTGTAGAGGTGATGATTTGTAGAAAAAGGTTTATAATTGTATTAAAATAAGAATAAGTAAGTCTTAAGATTGGTAAATTTAAATAAAAAAAATTAAATTAAATAAAGTTAAAAAAATTTAAAGTTTGTATGATTGTTTAGAAAGAGCAGGTGACGTTAAAGAGCTTAAGGAAATATTAACGTCACCGAGTGGAGGAGGAGTCGTAGCCCAAAGTAAAAAAATAAAAATGTTTGGAAAGATGTCACGCGGGTTTAAAAATCCAAAACAAAACAAAAACTGTTGTAGGTTACTTTATAAAAAAAAAATTCTCGCAGGTGAGGGTAACCAAGCAGATCCGTAACGCAGCGAGTGACGAGGATAGAAAGAAAATTGTGAAGTTATGCTTTGAAGTGGAAGATAAACTTAAAGAACGAGCCATGTGTTTCATGGTTATGTGCGCATGTGTGTATGTGTGGAAAAAACGAAGAAAAGGAGGGAGAGTGAAAGTTGGCCAGTTTGAGGCGTGGTTGAAAGGGCTGGTAAAAGTGAATTCGAAAAGAAAAGAAAAAGAAAATTTTTGAAGTTGGGAGGTTGGTGTGTTTGTTTTTTATTGTAAATGAATTCGAGTCTTGTTTCTGTTTTTGATGTAGTTGTCTTTGCCACCACAGTAGACGTGCCCTATGGCGGAAGGGCACCTCTCGGCGTGGGTTGTGCTCTTATGTTTTGTTTTTGTTTTGTTTTTGTGTGTTTGACTTGTTTTCATGTTACAATAATCATTTTGAATGCTTTTCACTGATTTTGATTTTTAATAGTTTTTTCTATAGTAAAAAGTAAAGGTGAAAATATTAAGGTAAATGTTAAGTTATGAATAGAATACTAAAGTTAATATATTTTTAAAGTAAAAATGGAAAGAGTAAGTGCCACACTTGTGTCGCTGAGTGGAGGAGGAGGACAAAAAAAAAAGATTATATTTGCAAAAAAAAAAAAAAAGCAGATCCGTAAAGGCCCCATCGTACATTTTCTTCCTTTTACATTAATCCTAGCTCCCTTGTGGAGTTATCAGCTTCGAAAATAACCGCCCTTTGTCACTGTAACCCACGATGGCCGGTCCGAATTTGCCAGTCTTCGCCGAAAGCTTCAAGCGGGAAGCGACAACTCTTTTAGTAGGACAACACTTTTAAAAATAAAGGCACGGGATACTTTTTTTCAGCTTTGAAGATTCGGTAGGTCTACAGGTCTATCTTGTGGTTCAGACTCCTTTTCTTTCGCTTGACTTTTCCCCCTGATAAGCCGGACTTCTAGCAAAACTGTTCGGGATTCGTCGTGAGAAAAGAGAGACGGACATGTCTATCATAAGTGGCCCTTACCCTTCATTTGGGATCCAAAAAGACGTTCTGATCATAAAAGATTCCGTAAAATTTTCGCCTGCGACGCCTTCCATAGTAGACTAGGGCGCGTCGTTTCATTCGGGTTTTTAGGCTTCGAATTTCCGGTTGCATGCCACATTAAAAGCTAGATTTTGTTGGGAGGGGGGGGGGGGGCAAGTAGTATTTTGCCCGAAAAAGGTCATATTATGCTGTCGTTAGAAATTGCTGCGGGCCGGGATGTCGTAGAAGCTAATTACTTTTATTACGAATGACATTCGCCTTAACCTTATAAATACTAGCTTTAATGTATAAACTATAAAACTATAAAATCCGTACGATTTCCCGCATGTGGTGCTGTGTTTTTTGGCTAGTGTTTCTAACTGGTACGACTTTTGAGCCTTGCGGGACTTCTGCCAGTCGTGTATTTTGTGGTAATCACCTCCCATACTCATGCCCTTCAAACTGCCCCAAACCTCAGAGATAAGACTTCTTCAGCGCTGCAGTTATCACGAATTTCACCACTACCTATGCAACGAAAAGCTGAAATGGGTGGCAGGGCGCCTGCCCCCCCCCCCCCCCCCCCTCGAGTTTTGGCCCTGGAGTTTTGGCCCTCGAGTTTTTGGCCCTGTGAATACGTATATGAAAATCATTTTCTTGCCGGATAAGTAGTTCGCCCGGAATCCGACAAAAGCCGGAATTTTTTTCAAAAGTAAAAGTTTTATCTGAAGTTGATTAGATGTTCGGCTTAGGGGTAAGAAGATATACTGAACACTTATATCGAGATCATTATCTCCGGACAGGTAGTTCACCCGGTCCCCGGCCAAACCGGAAATTTTTTAAAAGTAAAAATTTATTTGAAGTTTTTAGATGTTCGATGTAGGGTAAGAAGACATGCTGAATCCGTCCGTATATGACAATCATTTTCTACCCGGACATGTAGTTCATATAGAATCCGGCTGAAACCGGAAAATTTGTTAAAAGTAAAAGCTTTATCTGAAGTTGATTAGAGGTTCGATGTAGTGGTAAGCAGGCATGCTGAATCTGTATATACAAATCACTTGCTCGTCGGACAAATAGTTCGCCTGGAACCCGGCCAAAACCTGAAAATTTGTTTGAAATCTAGTTTGATTAAAGGTTCGATATAGGGGTATGAAGACACACTGAATTCGTTTGAGCTTTAGTCTTTCGTCGGATAAGTAGTTCGTGCGGAATCCTGCCAAAACCGGAAATTTGGCAGAAGTGAAGCGGGAAGTTTTGATCAATTTCGATACAGTAGATATGACATGTAGGGGTAAACAAACATGATGAATCCATATCTTAACTTCGTTTTCTCAGATGTTTAGCCACTGCCTTAATCTGTTTCTAAACTTTAATAGTAAAATTGTTCAAGGAGTTTGGCGAAGACAGGATATCAACAAGACCCTGGATCAAATATTACATTTTTGGGATCCCATCTAAACCTTTGGTCTTGTTTCTAAATACCCTGCTATGTCTCCGGCCATCTAGTGTTATCATCCTCGCTACCTGTTCAGAAGTAAAAAAAAAAAAATGTCCGTCAGCTGGCTTATCCGAGGATGCTGTCTGACCATGATGTTGATACATCAAATGGGCTAACGCCAGGTGCCCGGTTCAAAACGGTGTCCGGTCAATTCGTCACAGGACAATTCGTCACAAGGACATTTCGTCACAAGGACAATCTGTCACAGGGACAATTCGTCATACGGACAATTCGTCATTAGGACAATTCTTCATGCGGACATTTCGTCATAGAGAGCCTGATTTCAAGTTAGGATTTGGTTTTTGAGCTATATATTCTTAAAAACTCAGTTACATTAAAATAGTATGGCTATATAATACATTAATGCATGTATTTATCAGCGATTTCCCGCATTTATTCGAGTACGTCAGTTTGACCAGACCAATATCTACCTACTATGGTTTTCAGTCGCAGGTTAGTCTTCGTACTTCCATTCCTGGGTGGGTTCTGGCACCCAGCAACAAATCCCTCAATACTCATTTTTGTTTTGCCCTGCTCTGGCAGCAGAAACGAAATGAATTTACAAACATTTGGATGAGCTGCTCCAACATGTTTGTTGAATACTGAATGCCATCCTTCAAATTGTTGTTAGTCCTAGGAAGGTCTTCTGCGACGCGCTCAAAGACGTTCCAGACAGGGATAGGAAAGAGGGCATTTCTGCTTGCCCTCATGGCCTGTGATGTTCTTCCTATATAAGTGTCTTCAAAGTAGTCGAGGATTGGATATACTTCAGATGGACAGATTTGAGCATAGCAGTCGAACACTGAAGGGATATCCACGGTCGAACGCTGATGGGATGCCCACCATTGGGAGAAAAGCTAACGCTGTCAGCGTTCTCATGGTGAAAGCGAAATCGCTGCAAGACGAACACTTCTCGAGAACATCGCTGTTTGCTTGAATTTGTGTTTTGTATATGAGAATCCTTAATAATAGAGTTTTTAACGACCTCTCTCAGTCTTTGCGAGTTCCAAATTTAACTAATAAATCCTTGACTCTCCTCGAGAATATATAACACTAAGACTGATGATTAAATATCGGAGAATAGAGCAAGGATTAAAAATAATGATTCAAACATTAATTCAAACAACCTCTTGTGAAGGGGTGGCATTTTTTATTTTATCCAAACTACCTTTGTAACAGCAAATTTTCTAAAATATGACGAACTGTCCTAGTGACAAATTGTCCTATTGTCCTGTGACGAATAGTCCGTGTGACGAATTGTCATGTGACCAATTGTCCTGTGACAAATTGTCCTAGAATCGTTCAAAACTCGTCTTCAGGACTCCGACAGATAACTTCATTATGCGATTGAGCTAGCAAGAGACGACAAGGAACTGATTTGTGTTTTAAACAAAGGTTTCAGAGGCTGGGTCCAATCATGGTTGTGCAATACTCTATATGACTAAGGCCAAAACCCGCCAGTGATCCTCAGGAAGAACGAGAAAACGTCTCCATAGCGACTCAAACTTAACAACTCACATACTGTGTCAACTAATCACGGCGATCGTTGGGGACAGGTGTGGTGCCGCTTCCTGCTCTTCCGCTAGGCACACGGCGATTATGCATCGGCTTGGAGAGTTAGTCATCAAGAGTATTTACTTTGTTCCAGTTCAGCGCTCCAAGCGGACTAGTCTCTGAAATCCCCTGACTCATTAACAAAACTTGTGGCATACGGACGGTAAACTATGCATTCACACGTTAACGAGCCGAACATAAAAGCTTTCACTTTCTACTCCAGAAACAATGCACAACTTCCATTGCTTGGGAAGTAGGTAAGATAGATTGCAAATTTTCTACTCATCAACTTCTGGATATTTTTTTTTGTATCGTACTGCACATATTTTATCATCTTGGTAATGAGACTACGGAGGACTTTCAGAAACTGCTTCATTTGGAAGTGCATAACTGGAACAGGCTATGGCAAATTTGGAAAAGGTCTGATAAAGCATTTAATCATATTTTCCTTGCAGCAATCAACTGACGCGGAGACCCCAGCTACCGACGGTTCTCCCGAGCGCCAAAAATGGGGCAACCCAATTGAGTTCCTAATGTCCTGTATTTCCATGTCTGTTGGCTTGGGAAACGTATGGCGCTTTCCTGTCACCGCCTACGACAATGGGGGCGGTGCCTTTTTGATTCCATACTTAATTGTCTTATTCCTCATTGGTCGACCGCTATACTACCTTGAGATGGTACTGGGACAGTTTTCAAGTTACGGACAAGTTAGGGTGTGGGGCATGGTGCCCATTCTAAAAGGTAGGTCGTGAGTAGTCACTTTACTTCGTAAAAGGAGTTAGTTCTTAAGAATTCTCACACGTTCGATGTTTAATCACCTACATTAAGTCCCAAACTAGAACTCGGTACGACCGTGGGATCATTAAGTAGCTCGGTTCAGAAATACAGCGCTGGGAGCTGTTAAAATAGCTCAGAGCAGAAATATCAAAGAGAAAAAAGTACTTGGCTGGTGTGGGAATAAAAAGTAGAAAAGCTAAGTATTTGCCGTCTCTATTTCTTACGAAAATTTACTTCGGGGTTTTAATATATGCCTTCTAACAATCCGGCATATTTTCAAAAACAAAAGCTAGTCCACTAAACTACATGAAAACGATCAAGATTAGAGCTGGATAACTAATGAACGCGCGATAAGCTTGAGCCTGTTGGGCTAAACATAAATCCAGTGTCTGTCATTTGTTATAGTGCTGGCGGGTGTTTTAATATACCATGTTAAAAAGATTTTGAAAGAAAAGGTTATAGTTGTGTTTACACTGATCATTCCTAAATTCTGATACTCGTTCTTCATCTGTTCACCCGTATCGATCAACTTCCTTAACGGACGGGTCAGACAAACGGGCTAAGATCCACAGAAAGAGAAAATACTGTAACTGGGCCATAAAATTTGTCTCATTTAAAAATTCAAAGAGTTTTACGAGCTCACAGTTTACTAAAAACGATACGAAACAGCTAACATCGATTTACGCTTCAAACTTATACTTCTGCAATAGTTCATCAAACATCGGCTTGCAGTTGATCTTTGCCTTTAACTTTGCACACAATAAGAATGCTCCCGACATCTTTCGGTGTAGGGAATAACTCTCTTCAGGTGGCGCGCAGAGGCGTTCGGAAAGCATTACCGGAATCAGGTGCTGGATCCGGTGAGTCGTGTTCTGGTTTCCGAAGTCAAAAGGTTTGTCGAACTGAAACGCCTCCCCAAGGATCATTACAGCATCGACGTGGGCATTCTCCATCGTCTTCGACTCATAGCCAGTCATGAAACCTAGCTCTCGGGAGTACTTCACGATCTGTTCCCTGTTCTTTGTCGACGCTCCCTCGATGATTCGGATATACTTGTCAACAAACGATTTGGGGAACTCACGACTTGCCCCAAAGTCGAGCAGATAGATCATTTTCTCGGACGGGTTGAACATAAAGTTGGCCCAATTGGGATCTGTCTGCATAAATCGGAACTCAAACAATTCCATCAAACACAGTTTTAGAAGCTTCTCTGCGATGTAATTTCTAGTGTCGTGGTCCAGCTCTACACACTTGTCGATCGAGATACCTTCGATATACTCTGCTGTGAAGATCTGTCCTGTGCTCAACTCGTCTATGACAGTGGGCACATGATACTCAGGATGGTTTGCCAGTAGTTTCTTAAACCTCTTTCCTGATTCAGCTTCTCTGCGGTAGTCTACCTCCCAGCCCAGCTCCTTTTTAGCGACTTCTATTAGTTCATCTATATATAAGCCTTCGGGTAGAATTTTCCAGATGCTCATTATACCCATCAGGTTGTTGATATCGCTTTCGATACCCTCGGCAACTCCAGGGTACTGAATCTTCATAGCTACGTAGCGGCCATCTTTTAGCGTAGCTAGGTGAACTTGACCAATGGACGCAGCCGCAAAAGGCTTTTCCTCAAAAGTTGCCATTCTACTACGCCAATCCTTTCCGAGCTCTTTGACCAAGACTTTTTCCATTTGCCAGTAAGGCATGAAGTCAGCCGACTGTCTCACCCGCTCAAAAATCTTCTGAAGCTGAGGATTAATCATTTCATTGTCTTGGATACTCAACATCTGACCAAGCTTCAGTGCAGCACCTCTGACTTCACACAAGGTGTTAACAATCCTTTCTGCATTGGCTTCACTCAAAAACGGACTAGAGCTTAGCAGCGAGCCTCCCTTTTCTTTGGTCTCTGCTTCTGCCATACCAAGTGTGCGTTTGGTGACTTCAGCTAGGGCACCAAAGCCAAGACCTGCAGCTAGCTGCCCATATGTCGCCAGTCGAGCTACGCGTGACGCTGGAACTGCCTTGGCTTTTGCTGTGGAGCTGAGAGAAGGCTTCACTGATGGCTTAGTTGCTGGCTTCGCTTTTGGTCTCACAGGCGGAGAGCTACTGTCATAAAATACTGCACTGGCAGAAAACTTCTTGTGTGGCTGGGACTGCACGGGTACCTGCGGTGGTGTAAGTATTGGCTCTGACATTGCACCCAGATTTGTGGCATGAACATTGGGCGGCGCTATTTTCCAATGGGCAGATGCACCACCGATCGGGACTTTCCCTTCCTCAGACAAGTCTACAGCAGGCACTTCGTCCGGCCCCCCAGTTGTTTCAAACCCTTCATAAGATATCGGACCAAAAGGATCATGTTTAGAGATATCCAAATATTCATCACCCTGATTGGGTGCTTTTTTCCCAGTACTCTGTGAACCTATGTCCGCATATTGCCTCGCTCCTTGAAAAACAACTCCAAGTCGCTCTGCTGCTTCACTGAGATTCTTTGATATCTCTTCTACAGCAACTACTGGGTTGACGGGAACTTTGCCAACTTTCTCAACGACTTTTGACAAAGCATCTCCAGCTAGCGGAGCAAGACTTGACTTGGCACATATGTCTCGGATTTCCGACTGCTGACCAGAGCGAGCTGCATGAAAAACTGTTTCAGCTCCTCTGAGAACCCCCAATAGGTCACTGACGCGTGACCTTGACATTTCTGAAAAAATACTGCCAGATTACCAAAGAATACTGAAATAAACTGCAGTCGTACAGACAAAGATATGTCAGCATCTGCCAACTACGATCAACAATGAAGAAAAACAAAATTAAGTGTTGTGGAAGGATAAGTTGATAGACGCAACAATCTCTCTGGAAAACCACTTTTGATGGGACAGCTAGACAACTGAAGTTTATTTTCACCTTTTCAAAAAAATAAATAAGACGAAAAAACCCAGATGAACGAACCCAAACTGGGAAGAATGGCTCTTACTTAACACTGTAACTCGAGCCCCCCGCCCCTACATCGAAGGATTAGGTTATACTAACAAACAAGGGACCCGATTCAGTACTCAACCTTTGGCTATAATAATAGCGGCAATTGTTGGCATATTCTTAAATTTTTTGAAAGGAATATTCACTCAACATTCCTCACGAAAAGCAGCACATTAGGTACCGTGAGCCTTCAATAATCTGAAATTAACAAACTATTTGTGGTCGTGGATGACCGATCATGACTAGCTCAGTCCAATTTTGACCTTATCAGTTGATTAATGTCCTAAACTCTTCTCCTGTAACCTCTCTCTGGCAAAAGGCATCAACAGCAATGCTCGTGCAGCCTGATATTGAGCTACTCTCTGTACAGTTATGTTTGTAGCAACCCATAGCCTACCTATTTGGCTAAAGTAGCTGTAATGTAAATGGTAGTATTTTGGGCTGTAGGAGGTAGGGGTTAAACAGGTTCATATAACGATAGTGTAGAGACAAATAGGCTACATGAAAACGATGTAGCACCCATGGATTCCTCTCTCTTGGGCTACTAGAGGCACTGACTTAACAAGAAAGAGGAAAGTAGCCATACAAAACTTAACACTCATCATATCAGCGATTTGTTTACTCCACAGTTAACCCATATTTGCATTCTGGTTTCTGTTGTATGTTCTCTTTTTTGAAAGCTCTTCCAATTTTCATTAAAA
Source organism: Branchinecta sandiegonensis (assembly GCA_030848855.1). Taxonomy (NCBI): domain Eukaryota; kingdom Metazoa; phylum Arthropoda; class Branchiopoda; order Anostraca; family Branchinectidae; genus Branchinecta; species Branchinecta sandiegonensis. Next base: position 11,531,072 of record JAUPMV010000021.1, on the reverse strand, counting down.
CGGTCAATATTAAGGAAGACTGTGGACCATGATAATAAAGTTCTTGAAATGTTAACTATATCACACAAAGGGCAGTAAATAAAGAAATAAGCACCAGCTAATCAACTTTGTCACTCGAAAATGACCAATTTGCTCTACTTAATGGTGTTGCGAGAGCAACACTTTGGTTTTGTCGTGTTTTTTTTTTCCTAGTCCTCGATTTCAGCTTATTCCTAAACAATGGTCATGGTCTAAACTTTCCAGTTTTCACGGAAAGTCTGGATCTCAGGCCGGATTGATGAGTATGATATTACGTTTTGGAAAGCTTCGTAGAGCTCTTGCCTGAGGCCAAAAAGGATAGTTTTGTTTGTGGAAGCCTACAGTTTATGAAGTGGAAGTTCTATAGTCTATGTCAGAGAGCTTCGTCCCGAGTTTCATCGCCAAGCATTTTTTTTTTTTTTTTTTTTGAAGACCCAGAACCTACAGTTTATGAAGTGGATTGGAGTTTTACAGTATATGTCAGAGAGCTTTGTCCCAAGTTGCGCCGCCGAATCAAGTTTCTGCTTTCGAGTGGAGAGCTCCGCTCTAGGAGGCAAGCAGGCAGGCACTAGTTTTAAAGGACTAAAATTAAAAAAAGTGCGAAATATGTGTGGCTGTTCCCTGGCCCCATAGCCAATATATCTTCTTCGAGTGGCAAACAGAAAAATTTAGAAAAACAGAAAAGGGACATTTTCCCCCAGGTCCGAAAGTCCTACCAGCTATTGTTTTTACCCGTTTCTGGTCGTGATTTCTGTTGAGCTTATCATTCCATTTTCTGCACTTGTGATTGCGACAGAAAAATGGTATGAGATATGCATCTTCAACTTTAAAAGTTATGTCACTGGTAAAGAAATTGGAGCTTATCTTTCGCTGCTTTCTAAGTTGAGATATTAGAAAGTTGGCCTATGGCAAGAAAATCAACTTTTCAGCTAATACAGATATAACAAGACCAAAGGTTTCAATGGGATCCCAGAAATGTAATATCCGAGCCAGACAATTGGTCTTGTAAATATCCGGCCTTCGCCAGACTCCTTGAACATTTTTACTATTAAAATTTAGAAACAGAATAAGGCCATTGGCTAATCATCTGAGAAAATGGATTCAGCATGTGTATTTACCCCTATACGTCATACTTTGACGAAATTGATCAAAACTTCCCTGTCTATACTCTGTCACATTTTTGGTTTCAGCCGCATTTCGGCCGAACTACTTGTCCGGCAAAGAAACAAAGCTCAAAAACAAATTCAGCACATCTCATTAGGCTACCCCTATATCGAACCTCTAATCAACTTCAGATAGAACTTTAACTTTAAAAAAATTGTCCAATTTCAGCCGGATTCCGGGCGACGTTTGTGTCCGGGTAGAAAATGGTTGTCATATACGGTCTCAGCATGTCTTCTTACCCCTAAATCGAACATCTAATCAACTTCAGATATAAAGTTTATTTTTAACACATTTTTCGGTTCTGGCCGGATTCCAGGTGAACTACTTTTGGGACGAGAAAATGATTTTCATATTAATGTTCAGCATGTCTTCTTATTCCAAAATCGAACATCTAAGCAACTTCAAGCAAAACTTTTACTTTTAAGAAACTTTCCGGTTTTGACCGGATTCCGGGCGAACTGCTTGTCCGGCGAGAAAATGATTTTATGTTCGTGTTCAACCTGTCTCATTACCCCTAAATCGATTATCTCATTAGCTATTAGAAAATATTTTGTTCGCCCCTTAAATTGAAACCCCTCCCCCACCCCTAAATGTAGGGCTAAAGAGCCCATCTACGAACTCGACTTGGCCCTTGACCCAAAGAACCCTCACACCAAGTTTCATCAAAATATCTCATTCCCTTCGAGAGTTACCGTCCTCACAGATGGATGGACGAACGGACAGATGGACAACTTTTACGAAGTCACAGGTATACCTCCGCTTACGTTTTTGGGATCGCAAAAACAAATTTCAACGGTGATCGATAGTTCTTGATGAGCTAATTAAAGTATGTGTCATCAGTCTTTTAGTAAAAAAAAAAATCCCTCATATCATGAGATATAATAGTTTGAAAGTTCTTAGGGGTTGACAACTTCAGTGGTAAGGTATGGGCTACACAATGAAAAAAAGTCTTATGCAAACTGTGAGCCATATCAGGGACTTTTAATCAACAATTGGCTGTTAGACCATAATTGTCTTCGGCGATGAGGGGATTGCAACTTTTGCTAGTTGGTGTACCTATTATTTGTTTCCGCTGTTTTTGATGAGAGAACAATTTGATTCCATGTCTATCACGGGGAGAGGGACTTGTAATCAAGAATAGGTTGCTAGATTATTGTCATTTTCATGGGGGCTAGAAACTAGTGCAAATTAGTGAACATTTTATTTGATCTCTATACATCCGAGGCTAAGAAAATTTGTCTCCATGGTTTACTGTAACCTATCATTAAGTGTTTACGCAACAGAAACAAATGATTATGTAAAACAATGACAAAGTTTGCAATAATTGTACGGTAGAGTTACATCTATGGGTATTTTGATCCTAAAAAGTCACAGATAGCTTTACAATACCAACTAGGTTATATAAGGTAATGTTCCAAGTTTTCATCCGTCACAATGTATACGAGTGAAAAGATAAAGCTCAACTGGTTGCAAAGTAAATTTAGTCTTTTCAGACAATACAGAGCGATTACAGATGTGTCTATCATTTAAAATAGAATTCTTGCAACATAACATTTTGAAAACCTCGATGGGTTAACTTGACAATTTCAGCGTTTAACCGATGGCGAAGTAGCAAAACCAAAGTGTTGGGAGACCTGATCTGTGCTTCTACTCAGCTTCTACTATATAACAAGTCATGTCGAGTGTGTTGAACTTCAATAATTTGAGAAGATTCTTGAACTGATTTTCTTTTCAAGGAGCAAACAACGAGCATTTACTTCTTGATGATAGAATTTATGTTTCCACCTTTCCTGAGTCAGTCAGGAACTAACTTTTAAGCAACATTTCATGTTGTCCAGGCAACATAGATCTAGTTTAATTTGCCTGCATAAAAGCAAAGGAGGGTACCAAACCTTAAATCAAGCTTACAATTTCCAGAAAAACGTTTCCTTCAGATAGATGTACCTGGCATCAAAAGGAAATATAAAGATGACAAAAGGATCTAACAAACTAAAACAATGGTCTCCATATTAGAAGAACAAATTCTAGTGCAATTCTTCTAACTGACGGCATTTACTATTCTGACATTCTGTGCCATTTATCCATTTTCCTTCTGGAAAGGAGGGGCAGGAACTTCTGTGTACACAACAGTAACCTTGAAAATTATCTGTTTTCTATTTGAAAACTTAAAACTCTTTTTTGAGACAGCTAAAGTGGAACCTAAAACATCATAACTGTGCTTGTCCGAACTTGGCCTTTTCTAATTAGCTGAAAAACTGTTGTTGTTGTTTGGGGTTTGACACATTCGACCAAAAGGTCATATGCATTTGTATCACTCATTCTTGCAGACTTCAAATGGCTGCTTATTAAAGGTTAAAATTGCTTCTTATTCACTTACAATTGCCAGTCTGTTGCCAGTGACTGAGTGAGGATCTATTTAATACTGAGTCTATTTTTTTCAAAGCTAATCTAGGAGAGAAAAATGGGCAGCATATCGAGTTGATGAAGTGACAATAATCACATGAAAACGAGATAAGAAAAGTAAGAATCTCACCTGACAATTATGCAATCTACGAAAAATAAAGTCACGTCCACAAGCATTCAAAAATTACGCCAGTCGCCAACTTTTCAAAGGTAGGATAGAGCTAACAGTCGCACAACAAGAGCTCTCGCAGACAGAGTTCTTTTCGGAAGAGCGAATAAAATGCTTCTCAAATCATTAGATTATGATAAGAAATGCCAAATATCCTGAGAAAGCGTGTTTGCATGAACTATGGGCTCGACTTTCAAAGATAAGAAGTTCATACACTACCTATATTTTGCTTATCATATATGCTGTAATTTCAATTGACTGTCGTCTTTTAGAGGCAAGAGCTTTTTTGCTACAGAGGTAGCCTATTATGTTTTCATTAACATTCATCAGAAAAGCTTGTCGCTTATTAATGGACGCTCTACTGCTAACGGTAGCCACCACGCTACATGGCCTAGTTAAGTCTCAAAGATGTCGTACTCTTATACCATTCTACCAGGGATGACGACATTGATTGGTATAAAAAGGTGGAACAATGAGGGTCGATTTCAAAGAGGTTACAGCTAGACCAGAGGGAGACAAGTACTTTAGGGTGGCCTTAAACCTACAACACACCTGTAAAACAACAGGTGTTAGCAAGACGGGACGGGTCATTATAAAGCAGTTCACAGAGATCTGGCAAAACCCGTAAGGTCTAAGCTTGAAATGGCCTACCTGCTTTACCCTCCTTTAATCAGAATTTTTTTCAGGCATAGGCTACGGCCAAGCCGTCGCAACCTGGTGCGTTGTGAGCTACTACGCAAGCCTAATGGGTCTCACAGTTTTCTACTTCTTTGCCTCATTTGCTGAGACTTTACCATGGGCCGTCTGCAATCCCGAATGGGCCAATATGGACTCGTGCTTTCCCTCAGGCGGTAATCTCTCAGACCCACTGTATGCAAACAGGACAGATTCACTTGAAAGCTCATCGGAACAGTATTTTATGTAAGTCTGAATTTTCGAAGATGTCACTACAGGCATATTCTCACAGTTCTCCGGGGAATCGAAGCGAACGGCGAGAACAGATGGAGTCGGTCCGCAGGGACTCCACGGACGGAAAAGAACGGGATGTCCGGCGAGAAGATAATTTTCATATGCGGATTCAGCATGCCTCCTTACCACAATCCTTACAACTTTTACTTATAACAAATTTTCCGGTTAAAGCCGGATTCTGGGCGAACTGTATGTCCGGGTAGAAAGTGATTGTCATATACGGATTCAGCATGTCTTCTTACCTCTTGATCGAACATCTAATCAACCTGAAATAAAACTTTTACTTCTAAAAAATTTTCCGGTTTTGGCCGGCAGGGGCGCGCCCCCTCCCCCTACGTTTTGGGCATTCGGTCAAATTTTCGCCGAAGGCAAAAATTCCATTTTCTAAGTCCCTACATTTCTAAACTGAGTGATGTATCGTGTCTATTGGTTCCCATTCCTTTTTCGAATTTGGTAATTCATCCAACTTTTATTCAGTCCGCATTGATTTCACGGCATGCTGTCCGTCCCTTTGTAAATTCGGTGATTTAAAGTGTTTATTTGGTCTCATTCGCTACCGAATTCGGTAATTCACCGGATTTAGTCATTTGGTTCTGATTCGTTACTGAATTGGGTAATTCACCGGATTTTTGTTAAACTCGCATCTATTACCTGACTTCCCTTATCTTAAATTTCCTTCAATCGCATTGTCCAGCGACAAAGGTGCCATTGCCACATGTGGTTGTTATTCTAACAATACCTTTATTCCATACGAAATTTGCTTTACACCGCTCCTAATTTGTTCCTTATTGTTGGGATCCCAAAACGTAAGCGGAGGGATACCTATGATTTCGTAAAAGTTGTCCGTCTGTCCGTCAGTCTGCGAGCACGATAACTCTCGAAGGAAAGGAGATTTTTTTTATGAAACTTGGTGTGAGGATTCTTTAGGTGAAGAACCCTACATTTAGGGGTGGGGGAGGGGTTTCAAATTAAGGAGCGCACAAAATATTTTTAATAGCTGATGAGATAGTCGATTCAGGGGTAAGGAGACATGCTGGACACGAATATGAAAATTATTTTCTCGCCGGACAAGTAGATTCCCGGAATCCGGCCAAAACCGGAAACTTTGTTAAAAGTAAAAGTTGTACTTGAAGTTGATTAGATGTTTGATTTAGAGGTAAGAAGACATGCTGAACATTTATATGATACTTTGATACTTACTTTGATACCTATTTTATTAATAAACACAATTTAACTCTTTTGTATTTACATCTACTGCACTAATGGAAAAACCTACGTTTTTGCTGGCGTGCAGTAGTAAAGGTTAACCATTTTCTAAACACACCAACAAACAACATAATAAATAACTAATGTAAAAAAAACAAAAAAAAAGAAAATAACAGACCCCCCCCCCCCAAAAAAAAAAGAAAAGAACAACAGACCAAACTCCTTCACATTATCACCTGCAAAATAAACATAAACCTCCCAACAACCCTACTCCTCCCTACCACCCCGATCACCCATCCACCAATTCCTCCCTACCTCCCCCAACCAACCGTTCCTCCCAACCAACTAGACCACCCTACCTACCTACCACCCCCTACCCCCTAACAAATAAATACATTTCTCAACCATCTTTTATTAAATATTCTTTTAATTTTCTCTTAAACTCTAAAAGATGCTCAGCCGCCCTGATGCTCACTGGTAAAGAATTCCAGACTGCAGTTCCAAGAAACTGCAATCGAAATCCTGATCTTGTGCTACTCTTAAGCTCAATCACCAAATTTTCACTATTCCTCGTATCATATTCATGAATATCACCGTTTGCACGGTAAGTATCACGAAAAACACTTGGGACTAGATTATGCACGCACTGGAAAACGAAAACTGCAGCTTGATAATCCCGTAGTTGTCCCACGTTGAGCAACTTTAAAGACTTAAAACAAGCACTTGTATCATTCAAATCCTTGACATACTTGCCTATGATCCTCACGGCCTTGTTTTGAAGAATCTGGACTCTTTTGAAATTACTGTAAAAGTTGCTGCTCCAGATCAGACAGCCATATGAAATATATGGGTAAACAATTGAGTGATAAATCATTAGTAGAATCCGCTTTGGCAAATAATGCTTCAGTCTACGCAGCATTCCAACTCCTCGGGCAATTTTTGCAGAAATAATATCACTGTGATGCTTCCATGAAAGGTTTGAATCTATGAAAAATCCTAAGTACCGCACTATATGAACTTGTTGGACAGGCTTCCCGGATAATGTAACTAGACCACTCGCATCAACTGGCATGCCTACTCTGCAGAAAGTCATTAGAAAAGTCATTAGAATATGAAAATCATTTTCTCGTCGCAAAAGTAGTTCGCCCCAAATCCGGCCAGAACCGTAAAATTTGTTAAAAGTAAAAGTCATATCTGAAGATGATTAGATGTTCGATTTAGGGGTAAGACATGCTGAATCCGTATATGACAATTATTTTCTATCCGCACATATAATTCGCCCGGAATCCAGTGGAAACTGGAAAATTTCTTAAAAGTTAAAGTTTTATCTAAAGCTGATTAGAGGTTCGATATAGGGGTAAGGAGATGTGCTGAATTAGTTTTCGAGCTTTATTTTTTGCCCGACAAGTAGTTCGGCCAAAATTCGGCTGAAACCGAAAATGTGGCAGAATTATAAGTCAGGGAAGTTTCGATCAATTTCGTCAAAGTGGATACTTGGATACCTGAACTTGGTTTTCTCAGATTATTAGCCAATGGCCTTATTCTTTTCTAAATTTTAATAGTAAAAAGGTTCAAGGAGTCTGGCGAAGACCGGATATTTACAAGACAAATTGTTTGGACAAAATGTTAAATTTTTGGGATCCCATCGAAACCTTTGGTCTTGTTTTAGTTAGTTTTTTGGTAGTATGGATTCATTATTGGGTTCACCCCAGTTACTCAGTTCGGTAATTTAAGTGGCATTTATTTAGCTCTTGTTCTTTACCATTTAACGGTAGCTTCAGATGGTTGCCGTTCATTATTTAACTTTTAACTTCTAATGATTGCAGTAATTCAGGAATAAGCACGTCTCTTGACATGAAAACTAGCCTACTTTTTTTTTCTGCGGATTAAAAAAGAATGTACTTTGTATCTACTTTACCCTGGCCTGGATGGCTCCTTTTTTTGGCCTGACAGCTCTGCGGTTTAAGTCTTGGGGAAGTTTAACACTATAAAAAGTCCCTCCGTATAAAGATTAAAGTTAACTGCAGTATTTGCTCCTCAGATTCATCTTATCTCTATTTGTATTAATCTTATCTGCGAAGAGATAAGAGTAATCCGAGTAGCAAATACTGCAGTTAACTTTAATCTTCATGCGGAAAAACTTTTTACAGTGACGCCTTAAAGCACAACTCTTACTAGAAATGATCTTTTGCCAATGAAAGGGATCAGAAAACAGTTTTCCAAAAATACCATTAGTTTCCACATGAAATCAGCGATTTTCTTGTTAGCGCTTGTCGAGATCATCCAGCTTCCTGCTCTCCGACGCGGCAGGTGGGGGCAAAACGTTTGAAAACGGAAGGCGCCGTGGTTAACAAGACCAAAGGTGTCGATGGGATCCCAAAAATCTAAGATTTGATCCAGACAATTCGGTCTTGTCTTCGCCAGGCTAATCATCAGAGAAAACCGAGTTCAGATATTCTATCTACCTATCGATCTATACCTCCATAAGCCATATCTATTTTGACGATACCGACCGAAACTTCCTGCTTTACTACTGCCAAATTCGCGGTTTCGCCCGAATTCCGAGCGAACTACTAGTCCAGCAAAAAAAAAGAAAATTCAGAAACGAAACCGGCGTATCTCCTTATCCCTATAAAGAAATCTAATCAACTTCAAATAAAATTTTGACTTATCTTACCCCTAAATCTATCATCTAATCAACTTCAGATAAAGCTTTTGCTTTTAACATATTTTCCGGTTTTGGCTGGATTACAGGCGAACTAGTTGTCCGGCGAGATAATGGTTTTCCCCATCGGGTTCAGCATGTCTTCTTACCCCTAAATCAAACATTTAATCAACTTCAAAAGAAAGTGTTACTTTTAACCGACTTTCAGGTTTTGGCCGGATTCCGGACAAACTGCTGGTCCGGCGACAAAATGATTTTTACCATCATGCTCACCATGTCTTCTTACCCCTAAATCAAACATTTAATCAACTTCAAATGAAACTTTTACTTTTAACCAGCTTTCCGGTTTTTGCCGGATTCCGGACGAGCTACTCGTCCAGCGAGAAAATGGTTTTCACCATCGTGCTCAGCATGTCTTCTTACCCCCAAATCAAACACTTAATCAACTTCAAATGAAACTTTTACTTTTAACAAACTTTCCGGTTTTTGCCGGATTCCGGACGAACTACTTGTCCGGCGAGAAAATGATTGTCACCATCATGCTCAGAATGTCTTCTTACCCCATAATCGACTATCACATTAGCTGTTTAAAAATATTTTGTTTGTCCGTTAATTTGAACCCCCTCCCCCACCCCCAAATATAGGGCTACAGAGTCCATCTACGAACTCGAACTTCCCTTGACCCAAACAATCCTCACACCCAGTTTCATCAAAACTTCTCAATCCCCGTCGAGAGTTATCGTGCTTACAGACGGACGGACGGACGGACGGACAGACGGACGGACAGACAACTTTTGCGATGTCATAGGTATCCCTCCACTTACGTTTTGGGATCCCAAAAAGTTGGGAAACTAAGTAAATAAAAGAAGCAAAAAACAGAAGATTCTCATATCCTTACGTTTGAAAGAGTGTCAGCGGACATTAAAGACTCCGGCAAATTTTGCTTTGTGTGACAGACAAAACTCGGCATTGCCGAAAAAGCGCTAAAATTCGAGGCACAAAACGAAACAATGGAGAAAGGTGGGGATTTTAGAAGCTTATAATTCCACAAGAGAGTCAGGTATATTATAAAAGGCAAAATAAGCAAGAGGGGTCCTTTAAGTCAAAGTTTCGCCTGCGACGCATTTCGCAGTCTTCACTATTTAGAAGAAGGGTGCGTCATTTAGTTAGCGTTTTAGGCTTTTGAGGAATTTTGGCGGGCTTGAACCACATTAAAAGCTAGAATTTGCATAGAAAGTAGGTAAATGTTGCCAGAAAAAAAGCCTCACGAAATTTTGCCTATGGCGCTTTGATTTGTCCTGCGTACAACCGTTAGCGACGATGTCGCTTTGCAGCAACGTTTTTTTTTGTCGGCACATTTTCAAGTCCTGTTGGCAAAGGCTGGCGGCAAAGATAAAAGGCTCGTGACGGCGTATCCCCGGAAAAAAAACAGAAGTGAAAGAGCGTGAAAACGCGCCAAATTTTCTGTTTATTTTATACATACTATGCAACTTTTTACATTGTAGCTTCTTGAAGGCAACTCGCTGTGTTTTTAGAAGAATTTTTTTTTTTTTAAATCAGATACCGAGTCGGTCAATTTTACCAGGTTTCCCCCCCCCCCCCCCCCCCAATGAAGAAAGGCTCGGGACGCCCATGTTGGCCGGATTCCAGGTGAACTATTTGTCCGGCGAGAAAATGATTTTCCTATACGTGTTCAGCATGTTTCTTACCGCTAAATCGATTATTCTCAATAGCTGGTAAGAAAAATTAGTTCGCCCCTTAATTTGAACCACCTCTTCCACCCCTAAATATAGGGCTACAGAGCCCATCTACGAACTTGACCTGTCCCTTAGCCCAAAGAATCCTCAAACTACGTTTCATTGCAATATCTCATTCCCTTTGAGAGTTATCGTCCTGACAGACGGACGGACGGACAGACGGACAACTTTTACGACGTCATAGGTACACCTCCACTTTCGTTTTTGGACCCCAGTAATAATTCACTTGAACGCTACCAGTTGAACGCTACATGATATACCTATAATATTATCAAGTGAGTTATTCAGTTGAACGCTACCTGAACTGATCATTAAGTTCAATTCAGTTTATTCATAAAAATGAAAAACACCATTAACTGTTTATGGCCCCACCATAAGGCCTAACATAAGGCCTGGCAATGGGCGGGGCTTCTTCTTTATTCATCTAATCTGAAGGGAAACAAACCAAAGAAATCAAAAAAAGAAATCAAAAGAAGGAGAGAAAAGGGAAGAAGAAAAGAAGAATGAAGACATAACAAACTGACAAGAAATATCCACTGGCGAACGATCTTCCATCACCAAAGCGCCCTTGCCCTCCCCCCCCCCCCAAAAAAAAAGGAAGGAAAAAAGAAGGAAGGAAATTATGTTTTTGAACATTATGTTTTCGATAAGAAAAAGGACTTGGTCTGTGACTCGAAAGCCGAAAGGGCAGACGCAACCCTTACCTCCTCAGGTATTGAATTCCACACCCCCGGAGCAAAGTGTTTTATTATGAAAGAAGCTCTAGTTGTTTTACGGGGGGCACTCGCCAACTGACGGGCATTCCGAGTAGAATACTCGTGGAAATCCTGATTCTGTGAAAACAAATTCTGAAAAGACGAATTTAAATGATCATTAAAATACTTATAAGTGAAAACTGCAACTTGGTAGTCTCTAACTGTGGAGACATCCATTATTTTATTAGATCTAAAACGTTCACTGTGATTCTTATTGGGGTCATGCGGCGTGATTGCCCGGATAGCACTGTTCTGTAGATTTTGAACTTTCTTGTAACAAGATACAAAATTGTTAGCCCACACGGAGCATCCATAAATTAAGTAAGGATGAAAATAGCATAATACATTATTCGTAGAATTTTAGATGATGCAATGTTTTTCCCTCTTACTTCAGAAATTTCGACGTTCGGAACCTTGTTTTAGCAACGTTAACCTCATTGACCAACAAGGTCTAACACTAACCTTATTTTCAGTCGCTATGTTCTAAATCAGAAATTGAACATCGACGATGGAGTGGGTCTACCAGACTGGCGCCAGGTTCTCTGCCTACTGTTCTCGTGGATGGCGATCTGCCTCGTCCTCATCAAGGTATTATACCCCCCCCCCCCCCAAACAAATGAAATTACGTGAAAATACGGAATTCATATCATATCTTATGATATGATATACTTACACAAAAAGCCCGAGGGCCATAGCAATACAGTACAAAAAACAAAACAAAAGAAAAAATTTATTTATACATTTACCAAATTTAAACTAGACAAATCCCTCTACATGTTTCATTGAAAGCTCAAGAAACCTTCACAACTGGCGAACTCCCGTAAAGCATTCCTCTTTCATCGCTTTAACCATCCACTCCTCATCATATACCCCTTCTCCAAACATTTCTTCTCCCCAACTCATCCAATTCGTTACATTCACACATCAGGTGTACCACGTTCTCAGTCACACCCCAGCTATAGGGCAGTGATAAGGATCAATCCGACTGAACCCCCTTCCCACATACCTCCTCCTATTTCATAGCAGTCATGGGCGTCCCGAGGGATGGGTGAGTGCCCCCCCCCCCCCCCCCCGAAGTCCAGTGGTAAACAATATCAGGCAAATTTCTCTAATTCCCCTGAACTTGATGATTTTTAGGGAATTTACCGGATTATTGCTCAGGGAACCTACCGGAATTTTGCTCAGTGAATCTACCGAAATCTTTCTCAAGGAATCTACCGGAACTTGACTTAGGGGATCTATCGGAATCTGTCTCAGGGAATTTACTGGAGGTTGGATCAGGGGATCTACCTGAATTTGGCCAAGGGAATCTACAGGAAATTGGCTGCTTACCGGATAAGTATAGAATCACAGCTTACCGGGATGACCCCGACACACAAATTACCAGCGTGATTCGTGCAGACAGACAATACAGTGTACCGGAACCTACACCGGGTGATTCCGATAATCTCCTAAACTTCTGTAGCTTTCAAAAAGTAGGTAACCTACTGAAATGTACATCATTTCCAACTACAAATACTGTTCCAGGAATAATACCCACGGTACTGACAGCCTCCTCGACTCCTTTCTGGTGATAAGCCGAGAAGAATTCAAAAACGAGTTAGCCATGTCCCGCCATACTCTCGAAAGTCGCCGGGAGAGCCTCGAAATAAACAAAAAGTTTGAAGATATATTCTAAGTCTTTCATGAACTAAAAGATGCCTTTACCAATAGTATGGAAAGCGCTAAAGTTGGCTAAGACAATCCCTGTTACCTCAGCGAAAGGGGGAAGAATTATTAGCAAGATGAAGTTGGTACCACCTTGTGTTCAACAATGGCTGACCAGCGTCTTGAAAGTCTTGTTACTAATCGCATGTGAACCCGATCTAGTTGATGAATGTTAAATTGCAAGTGTTGTGGATAAATGAAAAACGCTTAAAACGCGACAAATAAATTTGTAGGTAGTAAATTTGTGTGTAAATTTGTAAATTTGTAGTTTTAGGGCTGAGATCCAACGTCTACACTGTAAAAAGTTTCTCCGTATAAAGATTATAGTTAACTGCAGTATTTGCTACTCGGATTCATCTTATCTCTATTTGGTATGAATCTTATCTGCGTAGAGATAAGGACAATCCGAGTAGCAAATACTGCAGTTAACTTTAATCTTTATACGGAAAAACTTTTTACAGTGTAGTAACATACCACTTACTCAAATATTCTTGAAAACCTGATAAAAATGCGTTACTTCGTTTGTCCGTTATCCAGGGATAATGGATTTCATCGAATGAACTTATTCTTCCGGATTTGTGGTATTTCTCAATGCTTGTCACCCTACGCTTGAAATATTTACAAAATTTAATCTTGAATCGTTTATTGACAAACCAACTTCGTAGCTTTCTTCATCAGAAGATGCTAAATTACGCTGGTCATACAGTAATAAAATAAAAATAAATTACACTAATTATTCGCGTTGTTAAAAATCTCTGTAAAAAAGGGCACAAACGAGTTCATGAATCTTGAAGCTCGTCCTCTTGACAGGCACTAGTTTGTTTTGCTGTCTTGTCCTGCTATTTATCGGAGCGTCAGGGGGGAGCAATGACCGGTAGTTCTCATTTACCAACAGTTTTTTTCCAAAGTTTAGGACAGTTCTGTTCTTCGGTTGTGGAGGCTCGGGATTCTCAACATAGACAGTGCTTGCTCGTAAGACTGACAGCCAGGACCTATTATAATTTTCGTTGCGCGTTACAATGTGAGCCATTGTCGGAAAATAAAATAAAACATGACATTCATTGCAAGACATATCCTAAAATCATTTTCCTACTTTTGTACAGGCGTAAGTTCACCAATATCGCATCTTAAGCCCTGGATATGCAGGCCTTTGTTTAAATTCAAATTCTCGGCGTCTGGATGAATTTTGGTTTATCGTGCAAGCAGCGTACACTCTGAACGTTATTACTAGAGCCCCCGGGTGGAAAAATGAAAAATCCCTTAGATGAGTCAAAGTATTTCAGTGTATTCAGATATCAAATCAATTCTCGAAGCATTCCCCGTGTTCTCGTTGTTTTCCGTACGCGGAATCCGAGTGGAGTGACTCCCTCTATTCTCGCCGTTCCCTTTGATTCCCCGAGGATTCCTCGGGGAACGGCGAGAATACGCCTTAAAGGACCTATCTTACCTACAATACTAATGCAACCTACTTCCATAATCACTCCATATAGTTCTAAACCCGGTGACCCCAATTTCGTACGGTACATACCTCTAACAAAACCACGCTGATTTTCTCACTTGCCGTATTTTACTACCTTCGATGTGTATCACGCTGTCGACGGTTGTCTGCGATTAGTTTTTCCATCAGAAAAACCGGTTATGAATGAATGAATGAATGAATTTATTGCACAAAAAAAACCTTGGGGTCATGGCAACAAAACAAAAAGGAAACACAACAAACTACAAAAATCGCTCTCTATGGGACAAACCAACTCGGAGGAATCTAGCCACCTTACGGATATCCCCCATATTTGTGCTTCCCATTTTTTCTAGTACTTGTAAATTGTTTCCCTGTTTTCGCTACAAGTCAACGGGTCTCGGAAAAGGCTTAAAACAGCCAAAACCGTGGGTTATTTGTTGAAAGCACAGCACAGTTTAAAGTATTCAAATACTTTAAAACACTATAAGTTGAAGAGTAAATAGCGCGAGGGGTCCTTTTTACAGCTAATCACGGAAACTCTTAAACTACTGTCTTGGTCTACTACCGACCGCCATCTATCTAGGTCTTGGAATATAAGCTAATTGCAAACAGCGCCCGCTAGATGGCACTAAACACAACTGATTAAAATACTTTACAGGTCAGCGAAGAAAGGAGAGTAAAAAAAAACAAAACTTACCTTGACATTAACAAGTTTAGCCGTTTCTGCTAACGATGTGTGGCCGATTTTGAGGCATCTCTGTTGTTTTTCAGCCGGCCTGCCCCCCACCCTACCAAAATTCCGAACACCCACCACTGGATTGGCTATTGTCCGACACCGCTGATGTGATTTCGCACGGCGGGTCATATTTTTCGCATTTGTCAAGAAGAAAGAGACGAAGATTATTTTCTCCGGCAATAGGCAGTCTTCAAGATGTTACTTCTAACGAAACTTGCCAATATTTTCGCTCCACAAAGCGAAATCATCGAAGGCCAAAAAATTCGCACGACATTCTTCAGATTCAAAAAGGACTCAAAAAAGATGTTTCTGCTTAACACCAGCTCCTCTCTGTATGTCATGAATCCAGGAACCTTTAATTTCTTTCCATGAGAAGAATGAATCATCATTGTCTAATATGAAGTGTAATATATGTTTACTTTTCAATATCAGCATGTAAAAAAGTTAACCCTTGCGAATATTTCAATGTCTCCTTTCAGTTTTATTTCTGTTCTTGCTATGGGTGCTATCCAGGACAAAAATGTTTAATGCCTGGAATCTTAGATAGGGTAGATTTGTTTCATGTAGAATCGAAAGATTGGATTAGGACTAGCACGTTGAAAAATTTATCTCAAAATAGTAGTACGAAGTTGTACGAAAAAGTAGCATGCAGTACGAACTGATGCTACTACATGCTTCTATGTCAAGGCTACCGCGTTACTGCATTCTACTGCATGCTACTATTAGCAAGACTGGATGCTCTATAGCAAGACAGGATACTACTGGATACTACTGCTTAAGATTGGCCCAGTCTGAGGCACATTGAATTATAGTATTATTTACTATTACATATCAATACATGCAACTTTTTCGTACAACTATCATGCAGCTACGCAGGCTAAACATTTTTCATCGGAGCATGTCTTCAAGTTTCGACATGGACTTTAAGCGGTGTATTCGAAAACTGATGTTCGGCTCGACTAGAAACTAAGCTTGCCTTATGGCGTAAACCTTGGCAGAAGTTTAGAATTTACCTTTAAATTCAGGTTCTTGCCAGAACTGTCGATGCATTCAGATGTTCGCATCCAAGCTTAAGTCTTCGAGTTGCAGCTCTTTTAAACACATGAAGGCACCAGAATCGGAACCTGGAAACAGAGCTAACATTAGAATTTCACAATAAGACACATTAGTTTCGATTTTGTACATATCATGGTATCCGATACCACGGTTTAACTCGTTTTCGCAGTTACCATGGTACAGTTAAGAGGCAAAGCTGCTCGGAAGCAAATCCAAGTCCGAGACAACTCCGAGTCCTTGAAAAAGGCGTCTCGAGATGAGTCCAGAGTCCGAGTCCATCAGCTCTGAGTAGAGGTATGTTTATTTGAACAGTTAGTAAAATGTGAACAGTGCAGTTATGGGCTAAATGGTAGGATGAAGATCTAAATTACCTATTCAGGCGTTTTCAGGTGCCCTTAGTGACCTATTTTGGCTAACTCATAGTAGACTTTAGTCAAAGCAAGTGCATGAAATGGCAAAGTCCAATGTCAACAAACGTTCAAATAAGCATACCTCTATTGCAGTGGTTCCCAACCGACGAAACGCGTACCCCAAGGGGTACGCGAGACCCTTGCAAGGGGTACGCGAAGGAACCAAAACTGATTTAGTCTGTAGCTTCAAAATCTCGTCTCACTCATTTCTGATTAACGAAAGCCTAATATTACCAGCAGAGTATCACCAGCCAAAATGTATCTTAAGGGGCAAGTTATTTTTACTGACCGACTATTTTTTTTTTTTACATAACTGTTTTTACGAAAAATCGGGGCGCTTCGCGCAGACTATTTCTTTTGTATCGTCTGGCCGACCTTTTTGGGGGGAGGTGTGTTGTCAACCTGTGCTTGACGCCTCAGATTACAAGCCCTCGTGCAAAGTCAGTGAATTAATGTCGAGTCCAAAACAGCTAGCCTACAGCAGTAAAATCTGTTCCTGTGTCAAACAATATTGTTTCGAGAAGAATCGAAGACATTGCAAGTGATTTTGTCATTCAGGTTGCGAGATGAGCCAACGAAAAAGTTTGCGATGCAGCTTGATGAAAGCACGGAGAAAATCAAAACCGAACACAGAAACAGCTGACTGTAAAAACCATTGCCGTTAATGACGTCTAGCCGAGCTTCGACAAAATGTTAGCTACAAAACAGCCTCTAGTGATTGCATCATTGATTTTGTATATATTTCTACACGTGTATGCCTTACCATTTATGATAATTAATATCGTCTTTTTCACGTTCTGAAAAAGGGGGTACGCAATCTTTTCGAACCTTGATTAGGGGTACGCGGTACGGAAAAGGTTGGGAACCACTGCTCTATTGTATCTGGCAAGTTACCGTGATAACTGATATCCGCAAAAGCGGCTATGAAAGTACCAAAACTCACACCTGTCGCTTGTAAAACTGAAAGGTACCGGAATAGTTTTGTGCCTCAGTTTACCTTGTATCATGCTAGTACCAAAGCTATGAAAGTACCAAAACTCACACCTGTCGCTTGTAAAACTGAAAGGTACCGGAATAGTTTTGTGCCTCAGTTTACCTTGTATCATAACAACCTTACTTGAATTACTGTATTTATTTTATGACAATTGTATATATGTTTTAGTTGTAGGTTAATGACAAGTGCCAATTAATTTGCTCGCGCATGAAATGTTGTGCCGCATTTATTTTGAAATTAAATTAAATTAAATTAGATACTGATCATGGTCTCTGAAAAAGTCATATCTCTTTCATCCTCACAAACACAGGAGCCTGTGTTTGTGTCAAATTTGGTGGGAACATGTTTGGCACTTGTGATTGGCATGTGATGTGAGTATTTCTTTTGGGATGTCTTCTAAAAGGGCAAATTTTGCAATTGGCGTGGTTGCAAAGTAACCGTAGTGTCAGACACCACGGTAAGTGCGAAAACGACAAAATTCAAATCCAGTTACCGTGGTACCAGATACCATGGTATCCGCAACAACGCAACTACTAGCAAGCTAGCGCTCAAATTGCAAGGCGCTAAAACAGAAAACCAATGAAATGAATATAGTTCAAGACTTCTGTTCAAGGAGGGGGCAGCACAAAGGGGCGTCACGACGGGGGGCCCCCCCCCCCCCCAATGTTGTCGGCCAGTCGGTAAAAAATAACCGAGTTCGCGCGAATCGCCGCGATTTTTCACCAAAACCGTTGATTTTTTTCATTAAAACAGTCGATTTTTC
Organism: Branchinecta sandiegonensis; assembly: GCA_030848855.1. NCBI lineage: Eukaryota > Metazoa > Arthropoda > Branchiopoda > Anostraca > Branchinectidae > Branchinecta > Branchinecta sandiegonensis. The sequence goes on along the minus strand of JAUPMV010000021.1, from coordinate 11,512,841 downwards.
TGAAAATCAGTCGATTTTTCGTCAAAACAGTCGATTTTTTCTGAAAATCAGCCGATTTTTCCGAAACTGCCGTTTTTTCTTGAAAACAATCGTTTTTTCTGCAAAAACAGTCGGTAAAAATTACCAACCAGTCGGTAAATTCCTCCCCCCCCCCCCAAACATTTTGGCTAGTACACTGTCAGAAGTTTCATAACAGATTGCGCATAACACTTTCAAGAATAACACCTTTTCACTTAGAAATAAAGTGTTATGACCAATTAAGTTTACCCTATTTCGTGCCTAGATCTCCAACAACACCTTCAATTGGTAAAAATACTAACGGGAGCGAAAGAAACATAACATATAACATCCCAAAGTGTTATCTGTTGAAACCGCGCATCCTGCTGTTGTGGTTCTGTAACTTCTGACAGTGTAGTATTTTTACCTACTGAAGGTGTTGTTGGAGATCTGGGCACGAAATAGTATAAAATTAATTGGTCATCACACTTTATTTCTAAGTGAAAAGGTGTTATTGTTGAAAGTGTTATGCGTAATCAGTTATGAAACTTCTGACAGTGTAACGCCTCGGGCAGCACAAACAGACTTTGGGAGCCTGGAAACACAGCTGAAACTGTTGATTAGCTCGCGCTCAAATGACAAGGCGCTCAGGAAAGAAGATCTCTCAAACGGATACAGCTCAGAATCCAGTTCACAGGGGCGAATGAACAGTCTCACGTTAGCAATGACCCAGAGCTCTACTACCATCTTCATTGAGATTTCCCTGAAAAAAATGCCATGTCACCATCTAATGGCGAGGGATGGACCATCCGTGAATACGGCGGTCAGCCGGTGTAAGAAGTTCAGTCATGCCCCCTTAAAAGACTAACTTCACCGAAGTCTTGCTCTTTTTATAGTTTTCGTTCATTTATAATTCCAGGGCATCCAGTCGTCAGGAAAGGCCGCCTACTTTACAGCCCTCTTTCCTTACGCCGTCCTTATTACCCTTCTTATCCGAGGAGTCACCCTCCCAGGAGCTGAGAAAGGCATCTACTACTTCATCAACCCGGACTGGAACAAAGTCCTAGAGCCAAATGTAAGTATCATACCCGAATGAACTAACGCAGAGAGTCCCTGATTCTCACCAAGTCTCGTATCTCTCGCCAAGTCTACGCCCTTGGGCAGTACGTCATAAATCCTTCATTCATTCATATCGGCCGTACCAGGGACCCATAAATTTCCTGTAATGACTTGCCATTCAGGGGGCTTGTCATTGCCTATGCTTCTATGTTGCTATGTTGCCCGAGCCTCACCTAGTTTCCAAAAATTCCGCTTGGGTCGAATCGGCGTTCATGCTCAGATAGACAAAATTTATTGGGACTATTCAGCATGCCACCAGGTACCTAAGCTAGAACAAAAGATCCAGGATACTCTTCCATTACAGAGAAATATTCCTAGTTCAGCACAACAGCTGCGAAAAATTTTGTCTATCTGGATAGTCGGGTATTTTATCCCCGTGGCTATTTCTCGAACTATCTGAAGCTCCGTCAAGAGCGCATCAGAAATCTGTTATTGACAAGCCCCCTGAATGGCGAGTCATTACAGAAAATTTATGGGTCCCTGGCCGTATTTAGATCCTCTCCATTCGAGAGGGAGGCAGAGCTGCTGCGAGTCCAGTAAATCCGAGTCCGAGACAAGTCCGAGTCCTTGAAAAAGGCGTCTCGAGACGAGTCCAGAGCCCGAGTCCACCAGCTCTGGAGGGAGAGGGGTGTTTCAAGACAGAGAAATGTTCGCCGGACACCGTAGATCGATAGCTGAGTGGTAAAAAAAACTCTCCGCTTTCAGATAACTTTAATCTAAAGTATTTTACATTCTAGCGTTTTAACCATCCACTGGACTTTAATTCTCCGAAGTCGGAATAAAAATCTCCTAACTCGGTGATGCACAATTACTAAAGCTAAATACTCCTTCAGCCCAAGCTGACTGGGAAACATCTATTCAAACAATGAATAAAACGGATACGTCAGCTACGATGCTTTTTGCACCGATACTTCGGCCCTTCTTGGCAAGGGTCCTCATCGGGCTGTCGAACTTCAGCGTAACGTCGGGGAAGAAACGAACCGAAATATTGTTGCAAAAAGCACCGTAGCTGACGCATCCGTTTTATGCATTGTTTGAATGTAATTAATAAGGGCCGATGTAGGACAGACTCTTTGGAGTGTACGACGGGTTTAGGCACGGAGTTCAAATCTCACCCAGGCGCTCGACAGTTGACGGAACAAGTGGTGCAGTATAGCCTAGCAGCAGACGACCCAGCTGTAAAACGGTACTTCAAGAAATCTAGCATTAGCGGGAAGCGCTGGACGGTTTGTCCCCAATCACATATCGCGCTCCCACGCTCCTAGCTGAGGGCACTGAAACAAGGAGCATGTTCCACCCTTCTAACAATTGTAACTATTAGTTACTACTTTCGTTACAACCCCGTGAATAGTTACTACGCTGACCGTTCAATCTGAAATGGTAACTAATACTAATTATTTGCTTACCACGCTCGGGCGCGTATAAGCGTGGCAGCTACGAATCTCCGTTACGTAATTGGCCGGATTAGCCCGCGGCATGATATTTTGCCGAAAATAAAAATACGCTCCACCCTTGACGCCAAGAAGCTAAAATCCGTGACGGCATACGTAGTAACTACGGTAAGTAGGCTGGAACACGCTCAAAGATATCTGCACCTGCGTTATACGAGCCTTAAGTGGTTTACATGCGAAGGTTTGCTTTTCTGATTCATAGTCGACGACGTGAACCCAGCTGTCCCACAAGTAGGCAGAGAATAACTGGTGTAGAAGAAAAAACGTCTCATGTCGAATATGAGACCCCCCCCCCCCCCTCAAAAAAAAAACACCCCCGCGGGCTTTTTGGGAATAAGCTAGTTCATTCATTCATCGGGTTCGCAATGATTCCATCTTATTGTCCGGTGCCCAACCCTTAAAGGATCTGTCTCACCTATAATACTAATGCAACCTACTTCCATAATCAGTCCATATATTTCTAAACCCGGAGACCCCGCTTTCGTACGGTACATTCTAACCCCTCTAGCACAACCACGCTGATTTTTTCACTACCCGTGTTTTGGTACCTTCGATGTGTATCACGCCTTTCGGCGGTCGTCTGCGAGAAGTTTTTCCATCAGAAAAAAACGATTATGTAAATTGTTTCCCTGTTTTCGCTACAATCAACGGTCTCGGAAAAAGCTTAAATCAGCAAAAAGCGTGGGTTATTTGTTGAAAGCACAGCCTAGTTTTAAAGTATTCAGATATTTTAAAATACTGTAAGTTCAAGATAAAATAGCGCGAGGGGTCCTTTAAGACCCACAGTCCTTAAGGCGTGTTTCACACGCTGTTCCACTCCTCTGTTGCAACCTTTGGCCCAAAAAGCAACTCTGGTGTGAGAGCCGAAAAGAATTTCGTTCTTGATGTCCAAGAAGATGTTGTAATCGGGAGAACCCAAAAAGAAACAACAGACGGAACTAGTAGTCCGAGAATTTTTCCTTCTTTTACAGTTAATTTCCGGTCAGTCCTCCCTCTATCGAAAATATTATGAGCGGGTTTCACCCTTCTAACAATAGTAGTTATTATTTGTTACTATTTTCGCTACAACCCCGTGAAAAGTTACTACGCTGACCGTTCCAACCTTCTAGAAATTGCAACTAATAGCAAGAACAAATAACCCAACAGAACCTCCGTCTTTAGTCCCATGCATGCGACTATGGATACCCCGATAAAACTGAGCAGAGCTAGAGCTACTTGGTAAGCTTTAAGTCTACTCCCCTCTTAAACGCTGCGCATTGAGAGGGAAAAGACCACAGCACATTTACCTTTCGCACCTTTCTTTGTTTTTTCGCACCTTTCTAGCGAATGTTAACTAACACTGATAAAAAACAAATTCGCTCTATTTATTTTCGTTTCTGTAAATTCCTGCTCCGCCTCCCTCCTTGGACCCGAAATAATAAAATCGTCACTACTTACAACATCACTGACCCACTTACAGCAGTTGGACAACTTATACAGAATTACAACAATAACATTAAGCATCAATGGGACAGCATTCTTCTACAATAGGATAGTTTTGTATATAGGATAATGTTGTCATAGTCTCTACGATTGTCTGGTCTCCTCTTGTTATAGTGTTTCCTTCTTCTTTTCTTTCTTTATTCCTACTCAGTCTATGACATGTACTTTTTGATGGGTGAAAAATAAAATTATTATTATTGTTACGTTACAAGATTAAACAAGAAGTAGTCGCTTACTCTCGATTTTCTTCTCAGGTGCTTTACTGCAATGAGCTGTTTGTATAGGTAACGGACTGTGGTTCCTCGTAGCTCCTGCCCTCCGCTGTTCGGAATCTGTTCGACTCCGCATGGCCGTATTACAGAGATCGAGAGATCTTTTGCTTATTTGTTCTTGCTTATAGTAACTCTTCGCTTACCATGGTCGGGAGCATCAAAAGCGTGGCAACTACAATCTCTGTGACGCGATTGTGCCTATTAGTCCGAGAGTTTGCCAAAAATATAAAATGCGTCCCAGACTTCACGACAAGAAGCCAGAAGCAGTGACGTCATGTACACTGTAAAAAGTTTCTCCGAGTAAGGATTAAAGTTAACTACAGTATTTGCTACTGAGATTAATCTTATCTCTACTGAGATAAGATCAATCCGAATTAGAGAAAAGATTATCCTAGTAGAGACAAGGATAATCCCAGTAGCAAATACTCCAAGATTATTTTTTTCAGTGTAGGGTGGAACACCACTTAGGCGTCAATACTCTTGATGACTATCTCTCCCTGCCGATGCAGAATCTCCGGGTACCTGCGGAAGAAAGGAAGAAACGGTGTCACAGCTGCGCTGACTCAGGATTTGAGTCATTGAGTTTGAGTCGCTACGGACACGTTTACTCCTTCTTCCTGAGAATCACTGGCGTGTTTTGGACTTAGAGTCATTTAGAGTATAGCGATAAAGGGCGAGACAATAAGCGACAAAAAGTATAAAACAAACAACTAGACAAAAGACGCAGAGGCGAGAAAGATATATAAAAAAATATAGACAGGCAAAACGTACAATTCTCTGGTAAATTACTGAAGGTTTTCTACGTTTTACAGGTCTGGTACGCAGCTGTGAGTCAATGCTTCTTCTCCCTGTCCGTTGGCTTCGGACCAATCATTATGTTTTCAAGCTACAACGATTTTCGCCACCCTGTTTACAGGTAAGCAGGTGCGTAAGGGGTGGGGGGCACGAGGACTGGGTTCAGTTTTTCGGATCCCAAAACGTAAATGACGGGATACCTATCAATTCGTAAAGATTGTTCGTCTGTCAGCACGATAACTCCCGAAGAGGTATAGATATTTTGTTCAAACTTGGTATGAATGAATGAATGAAGGATTTATGACGCACTGCCCAAGGGCGTAAGTTCAGTAGAAAAGGACAAAGAAATATAAAATAATCGCGAAACACTAAAAAAATATTTTCCATGAAGGTTCACTAATTTAGAATCACATTGATCGGATCGTGGACAGGTAAGTTTCCAATCGGAGAACACAAATTAGAGGAGAGGGCTTCAAGCGTCAACAATGGGTCGGAAGTCAACAAAGGGCGGATCAGGTAGCGATTCCGCGTGCGGCGTGGTAGGTAGAGAAGATATCTATCTGAAGTATGTCGAGCGTATGCGTCGAAGTTCCTTTCTTCTGAGTATAGAATGTAATCAAGAAAGGAAGTTAATATACGGTGCGCAAGAGGCGGTGTGTAACTTCCCAAGCCCGGGTCTACTATACCTCGAACGGTTCGGCACAATTTTGCAGTAACCAAACATAATTCCTATGAGGATTCTTTGGGTCAAAGTAAGTGAATGAGTTCGTGAATGAGCTCTGTAGCCCTAAATTTATGGGTGGGGGAGGGGTTACAAATTAAGGGATGAAATAAAATATATTTTGAAGCTAATGAGATAGTCCTTTTAGGGGTAAGGTGAAATGCTGAATCCATCTCTGAACTTTTGTTTCCTTCCGGACTATTAGTGAACCTGGAATCAACCAGACTTTTTCTTAAAGTTATTGCTGAAGTCGATTGCATATGGAATCATATGGAATTTTATTTTAAGTTAGGTCTACCAGCACAGACTCTGAAACTTTGGTTCCAGCTCCGAACAAACTCATTACCACTCGGTTTTAGAAAAAAGGTGTTTGAGAGAAGGAAAAATAGGGATGGGTTAATCACTGATAATTACAGGTGTCCGATTTGTCTTGTTGGAGAGGACAATGTTGCCCACCTCCTAGGGCAGTGCCGGGAGTCTCCTCTACCGGATCACTTTGGGGGAGGGCTGCTCTTCCCTGGTATATTGACATCGACTAAAGAAAACGTTATTAAAACGGTGGTAGATTATGTGAGTGGGAATCTAAATAGAAGATAATTTATGTATGTGTCCTAGGATAGTTGCGTTTTCAATGCATTAATATACTTGTATGCCGTGTTTATAAAAATCTGTGTATGGCCCTGTGAGGCTAAATAAACACTATTCTATTCTATTCTATTCGATACTGGGCTAAGGAGGCATGCTTGATCCAGTTTTGAATATTATTTTCTTGCAGTACAAGTAGCTCGTCCGGAAGCCGGCCAAAACAGGAAATTTGGTAGAATTAAAAGTTACATCCTGCACTCCATCAAAGATTCGATTTAGGGGTAAGGAGACATGCTTCGTCCATTTCTGAACTTCATTTCCTTGACGGATAAGCAGCTCCGGAATCCGACCAAAGCCGGAATTTGGTCAAGTAAAAGTTTTTTTCCTGATGTCGATTAGAGATTCGAGTTAGGAGTAAAGCTGAACGATGAATCCGTATCTGAACTTCACTGTTTCATCGGACAAGGACTTCTTCCGGAATTCTGCAACCCAGACATTTATTAAAAGCGAAGTTAAGTCTGAAGTCGTCTAGAGCTTTGATCGGAGGGCAAACATGCATGTTAACTTCAAATTAAGTTTTTTCTCGTCTCAGCGGATAAGTCGTCGTGTGACCCCTGTGACCCCGTGTGACGTGGACCCCTTTTACTCTTTTACAGTTCTAATAATTCTCTATATTTCCGTATAAAGATAATAGGACTGAATCGATCTACATGCTTCGTCTAATTACAGGGTAAATGGGACGATTAGAATCGGAAATAGACAGAATTAACAAAATCCTCCGATAAAATTTGCAAGGTGGTGTATATGTAAAGAACATGTTGGATCGGAATAGTTATTGATTTTCGATTAGCATTGATATACCGGTCGTAATCTGACCGCAGTCTGGGTAGTCCGAACAGGGGAAAGCAACATGTGTATGGGATCTGGCGAAGATGAGAAAAGTCCAATATATTTATTCGACAAGAAGGTCAATAAATATAAAAAAAAATTGGATCCCATCTAAACCTTTTGTCTTGTTATTTTCGGACACGCGGATTCGCCGGGTTAATGAGACAGACATACTCTCATGTTCTTTTTTCTAAAAAAAAATGTTTTGATAAGTATTCCTTCATCCCAAGCTGACGGCGAATTATATTTCATGGCACGAAAATGGAAAGCTGGCTGATATTTTTTCTAGCGATATTTCGGCCCTTCTTGGCGAGGGTCCTTTTCTCACTTAAGCTAGAAAGACGAACTGCGAACAAACATAGCTAGAATAAATCCCAGCTAACATTTCCATGTAGCCCCATCAAGTAAAACGTTTCTGGTATTAATCATAAAACCTCTATTTATATTTTTGGCATCAATTTCTTGAAACCATCTCGATACTGTTTTTTGGGGGGTTGTCACAGGTTTATTTTTAGCTATACATTATACAGCAGATACTGAAACAGCTTTTTTGGGGAAAGGGTTTTATATTTCGTGTTTGTGTTTGATTCGTGAGTGTTGTTTGTACTTATGTTTTTCCCAGCATGGCCCTTCGGGCTTTTGGGGGAAGAAATTCAATCATTTTGCAGATTGCCTCAATTTCGCTCCCTTTACCAGTTCACCCTTCACGAAGTGGTGCACTCCTTTCCCAAAAATTGTGGACACAACTGCACAAATTAATGTTCATTTAAGTTTAACTGAAAAGGCAGCTTATTTTGCCTTTGATGTTTCTGATATTTTTTCAGGATTTTTTCTTTTTTTTTAAATCGGGGCTCTAGTAATAACGTCCAGAAAGTGCGCTGCTTGCACGACAGCCCAAAATTCACCCAGACGCAGGGAACTAGAATTTCAACAAAAGCCTGCATTTCCATGGTTAAAGACGGTACCCTAAAAAAGTCACGGCTGAAGAATAGGAAAATGATCTAAAGCCTGTGTAAAGCTACTGAATGCAAAGAATCTGCAATTTTTTAGTTTATTTTCGGCAACGGCTTACCTTTTTATTTGCTAAACATTTCAAGCATAGAGGTATAAGCACATGGTACCACAAATCCGAAAGAAACAGTTCATTTGATGAAATGGATTATCTGTGGATAGCGGACAAACGAATTAACGCATTTTATCCAGTTTTCAAGCCTAAGTGATGCATAAATAGACTGTCGGATCTCATCCCTTTTTGGTTAAACTTTAAATTTGTAGATAGGATCGTTTGAAGTAGCGTAGCTTGTACTATATATTCAAATGATGCATAAAACGGATGTGTCAGCTACGATGCTTTGGCAGCGATATTTTGGCCCTTCTTGGCAAGGGTCCTCGTCAGGCTGTCAATCTTCAGCGTCAACGTCGGGAAAGGAAACAAATCTGCAACCTGACGAGGACCCTTGCCAAGAAGTGCCGAAATGTCGCTGCTAAAGCATCGTAGCTGACACATCCGTTTTATGCATTATTTGTTTTTACCGTAAATTCGAAACCCCTCCTCTGCCTCTGAAGATAGGACTGAAGGACCCATCTACGAACTTGACCTTAACTTTACCAGTGAATCCTCATTGAACAACATCCTCGCTTAAACAACAAATTTCCTCGTTTGAACATTATATATCAACCCCTTCGACCTTCGATTACACTAGATCTCTCCGACGTCCATAGAATAAACAAATGAATGTCGTCATCCACGCGCAGAGCTATACCAATTTACTGTGGTGTGCCCCAATGCACTATCCTCGGACCACTACTTTTCCTGGTCATGATCAATGACCTCGCAGGCTCCTGTGACGACCGTTGGAAATTCGTCGGTGATGTTTCGGTCTTAGAGCGCTGTTACAAAAAGTGCAGCCACCACTATGAATGACATTAGTGAAGAAGCTTCAGTCAACCAAATGACCGTCAACCAAGACAAATCAGCCGTCCTAACTGTATCTTCTCAAGTCTAATCCAACTTTCCAACCTGACCTACCTGATCAGCTGATGCATTATTTGAATATATCTTTCAAAGTCAGCTTGGGCTCAAGGTATGTGTAGCTTGTAGGTCTTTCGAGTGTTAATTTAGAACTTTCTTTATTCTCAGAGACTCGTCAATCGTTAGTATTATGGACACATTGACGAGCCTACTCGCCGGCTTCACCATCTTTTCTATCCTTGGCAACTTGGCTTACGAACTCGGCAAGGATGTACCGGATGTTGTGAAAGGAGGTACCGGATTGGCGTTCATCTCTTACCCTGAGGCCATCGCCCGATTCGACGTTGTCCCGCAGGTAGAAGCTGAACATTAAATAATATACCTTATTAGGAAATTCCAATTTATTTTACGTAAGAGAGGATTTAAGTATACTTATTCCTGCATGTTTTCCGTCTTTACTTTCTGTTGTTTTCTTCATCTTATTTGCTCTTCCGCCATTCCTCTTGTGTTTACAGACTTATTCCGCCTGTATTTACTGAGATGCAGCAAAGAAGATGCTCGTGCTATACCGACTAAGACCTCTTACAATTTATCAGCCTATAATGCAGTTACGATCCAAACGCTAATAGTCAGGGGCGTCAAGACGGGGGGGGGGGGAAGGGGGACGCCCCCCCCCCCCCCAATGTTGTCGGCCAGTCGGTAAAAAATAACCGAGTCGGCGCGAAGCGCCGCGATTTTTCGCCAAAACAGTTGATTTTTTTCATTAAAACAGTCGATTTTTCTGAAAATCAGTCGATCTTTCGTCAAAACAGTCGTTTTTCTGAAAATCAGTCGATTTTTTCGAAACTGTCGTTTTTTTCTTGAAAACAGTCGTTTTTTCTGCAAAAGCATTCTGAAAAAATTACCACCCAGTCGGTAAATTCCTCCCCCCCCCCCCCCCAAACATTTTGGCTAGTAACGCCTTTGCTAATAGTAACAACCAGACTGGACTAAGCTAAATCTTTTAAATCAAATTTACTTATTTCTTTCACATTACTTTTTTCATCCAACGACACAAACTCCCAACTTTTCTTTATTCAACTCCCCTAACTCTTATTTTGTTCTCGCATTTCCTACCTTTTATACTAGGAATCCTCCTCTGCTCGGTGACCTAATCTTCGTGATATTTTTAATTTATAAAGTTTAACTGAGAAGCCAACTTGTAATTACATTGCATTATTTGGATTTTGTTAAGGGATTCTTTTTATTTTTCACTATTTGCTCTAGTTTGACGACGATGATGATATTTTTGTTTATAAAGTTTAACTGAAAAGCCAACTTGTTATTACATTGCATTATTTGGGTTGTGTTAAGGGACTTTTTTTTCTTTTTCACTACGGTATTTGCTCTAGCATAACGTTCAGAATATCTACGGCCGTCCTCACAACGCAAAATTCAACAATGACGCGGTAAATTTGATTCTCAATACAAACGCGGCTTTTCAGTGGCCAGTGATCAGCTTGCGGAAGGTAGCTCACTGTGTGAACACTTATTTTTTGTAAATATTGTCGTCAAGCTTACAACACAGGTACAAGCGCATAGAGGTACCACAAATCCGACAGGGTAATTTCACTATTTGAAAACTGATTACTCGTGAATAGCGGATCAACGAAGGAACTCATTCACATCGGGTCTTCAAGCCTCTTTAAGTGAATAAGTGATGGGTAATTAGGATCAAATATTTCGGCCCTTTTCGGTTGAACTTTAAACCTAATTTCAACTCTAGATTATCGGCTCATCTGTTCTCCTCAGGATGCCGGTAATTTAGACCACAAATTCCTAAAACCTCTCATAAAACTTCTCAGAAAGATCAGTGAAGCTCCTCTAAAAGTGAACAAACCCTTCCTTCATTTTTGGGATCCTATAACGTAAGTGAGGGATACCTATGACATCGCAAAAGTTGTCTGTCTGTCCGGGGTCTGTCTGTAAGCACGATAACTCTCGAAGGGAATGAGATATTTTGATGAAACTTGGTGTTAGGATTCTTTGGGTCGAGAGTAAGGTCGAGTTTGTAGATGAGATTTGTAGCCCTATATCTAGGGGTTGGGAGGGAGTTTCGAATTAAGGGACAATTTTTTTTTTTAAAAGCTATTGCGATAGTTGATTAAGGGGTAAGTAGACATGCTGAATCCGAATATGAAAGTTATTTTCTTGCCGGATAAGTAGTTCACCCGGAATCCGGCGAAAACCGGACACAAAATTTGTCGACCAATTTTCGGCCATAGTAGTCCCTACCCCTTTATTCTCAAACCAGTATATCAACCAATCAATCAATCAATCTTTATTATTCGAAAAACATTCCTTACGGTATTAACAAAGAAGACCAAATGTTTCGATGGGATCAGGAGACAAATGGGTCTTGTCTACGCCAGATCCAGTCTTCGCCAGAATCCTTGAACATTTTTACTATTAAAATTCAGAAACAGATTACGGCCAAAAAGCTAATCATCTGACAAAACCAAGTTCAGATATGGATTCAGCATGTTTGTGTTAACCCCTATAAGCCATATCTGTTTTGACGAAAACTTCTTGCCTTACTTCTGCAAATTTCACGGTTTCGGCCGAATTCCGGAACTACCTGTCCGGCAAAAAAAAATAAGCTAAACTCGAAGTCAGCGTATCTTCTTCCCCCTATATCGAACATCTAATCAACTTCAAATTAAAATTTAACTTAAAACAAATTTTCCGGTTCCAGCCGGATTACGGGCGAACTGTATGTCCGGGTACAAAATGACTGTCATACTCAGATTCAGCATCTCTTCTTACCCCGAAATCGGGTATCTAATCAACTACAAATACTTTTAACAATTTTCCGGTTTTGGTCGGATTCCGGGCGAACTACTTGCCCGGCGAGAAAATGGTTTTCACCATCGTGTTCAGCATGTCTTCCTCATGTCTAACTTATAATTAACTTCAAATAAAACTTTTACTTTTGACAGATTTTCCGGTTCTGGTCGGATTCCGGGCTAGCTACTTGCCCGGCGAAAAATGGTTTTCAACATCGTATTCACCATGTCTTCTTACCCTATAATCGACTGTTGCATTAGCTGTTTAAAAATATTTTGCTTGCCCCTTAATTTAAACCCCCTCCCCCACCACTAAATATTGGGCTACAAAGTCCATCTACGAACTCGACCTTACTCTTGACCCAAACAATCCTGACACCAAGTTTCATCAAATTATCTCATTCCCTTCGAGAGTTTCCGTGCTTACAGACGGACGGACAGACGAACAACTTTTGCGATGTCATAGGTATACCTCCACTTACGTTTTGGGATCCCCAAAACCGAATATTTGTTTTCTCGCCAAACGTAACTATACACAATCGCGCTTTTACAAAGTCAAATATTCAATAATTACACAAGTACAAATTAAAGCGCTGAACTTCAATAATTAACATAAAAAATAGGAAAAGAATTTAAAATTTAACGTTGAAAAACTCACAAAGGAGCGGACAAAACTTCTTTCGTACCGCGCAAATGTACGGGATTTTGGGGGATTTTGATACTATTAGTAAAGACCGGTAGTGGATCCTCTCGAGGCATTGCTCCTGTGTTAAACCGAAATGCCATACCGGACAGCAGTATTCAAGGGAAGAGCGAATATATCACCACAAGATAGATGCGAAGGAGGTGGTGTTTCTGGGTGCCATGGCGGGAGAGCATTTTGAGAGACCCTATTCGCATATTTGCTCTTTTCAGCATAGATTTTACTTGCTTATCCCACTTAAGATCCGAAGTTAGATGACCACCTAAAAGTTTGAGCTCCTCCACTCTGCTTGATCAGGTAGATCAGGTTGGAAAGTTGGATTAGACTTAAGAAAAGATACAGTTAGGACGGCTGATTTGTCTTGGTTGACGGTCATTTGGTTGACTGAAGCTTCTTCACTAATGTCATTCATAATGGTGGCTGCACTTTTTGTAACAGCGCTCTAAGACCGAAATCTCACCGACGAATTTCCAACGGTCGTCACAGGAGCCTGCGAGGTCATTGATCATGACCAGGAAAAGTAGCGGTCCGACGATAGTGCCTTGGGGCACACCACAGTAAATTGGTATAGCTCTGCGCGTGGATGACGACATTCATTTGTTTATTCTATGGGCGTCGGAGAGATCTAGTGTAATCGAAGGTCGAACGGGTTGATATATAATGTTCAAACGAGGAACTATGTTGTTTAAGCGAGGATGTTGTTCAATGAGGATTCACTGGTAAAGTACAGGTCAAGTTCGTAGATGGGTCCTTCAGTCCTATCTTCAGAGGCAAAGGAGGGGTTTCGAATTTACGGTAAAAACATATATGTTTTATAAGCTAATAAGATGTTCATTGAGGAGGTAAGGAGGTCCGCTGAATCCATATCTGAACTAAGTTTTCTTGCTGGATAAATGGTTCATCACGAATTCGGCTGAAACTGGAAGAGCTCAAAGCTGTTTCTGAAATCGATTTGAGATTCGGTATCGGGGCAAGGAGACATGCTGAATCCTTTTTTGAACTTTATTGACCCAATTGTTTGAATCAAATGCTAGATTTTTGGGATCCCATTGAAACCTTTGTTCTTGTTCTACAAAGCTGGCAAGCAAGTTCTCCAAGGTCCGTGTTTTCCATATTGATGAATAACGCTACGCCCTTGATCGTTGAATCCATTATCGTTTCCGAGATTTTTTTTTTTCAACTTAACGGCACTAAGAGGATTTATGCATTTGCCAAGTTTGGCTCTTTTTTTTTACCCGCGTAGCAATCTTTGCACACTTTTCAAACTAGATTTGATACCAGCTCGATGCTAGGTCCGCTCCTACCTCGATGACATTAAACCCCAACTTACCCTAATCTTCTCCAGTTAACGTAATCCACACTACACTGTAAAAAGTTTCTCCGAGAAAGGATTAAAGTTAACTTCAGTATTTGCTACTGGGATTAATCTCATCTCTACTGGGATAAGAATAATCCGAATTACAAATGATCTTATCTCAGTAAAGACAATGTTAATACCAGTAGCAAATACTGCAATTTTTCTTTTTTACAGTGAAAACATATTTAAAAAAAATTTCTAACGATTATAAATTTAAACTACCATACTTTGTAATTATTACATAAATTTTCTTCATTACCATTAACCTACTCATATTCTTTTTAAACCAAATAAAACAAAACTATACAACTTTTCTACAATTCAAATTCAAGCAGTCAAATTTTATAGGTTCGATAAAGAATCAGACGATGAACCCGTCAGTTCACCCACCCGAAGTTCGCCTACTGTCAAGTCCGTATGTCTATACTCTTAATGACTAACTCTCCTTGTCGATGCATAATCGCCGGGTACCTAGCGGAAGACCTAGAAGCGGGATCACCTCGGGTATCACAGGTGCTCCCGAAGATCGCCGTGATTGTTTGACACAAGATTTGAGTTGTTGAGTTTGAGTCGTTACGAAGACGTTTATTCCTTCTTCCTGAGGAGCACAGGCGTGTTTTGGACTAAGTCATATAGAGTATTTGAGGCGAATCGGGCTCCTGCTTATTACTCCCGAGGCACTCATTGGTTAGAAGAAATACATATTATGCAAATTTTATTGGGTGTTTCTCGCCAAAACCAAGGCGGCCAAGCGAGGCTGAAAACAGCCTTTGAAAAGCCCAGCAGAGTTTCAAAGGTGATATGATACTGAAATGATATGTATCTACGAACTCTGGGCTTCAACAATAATTTTTTTTATCAATATTCCAGCTATTCGCCGTGTTGTTTTTCATCATGATGTTCACCCTTGGAATCGGAAGTGCCATGTCCCTAGTTGGTGGAATTATTACGGTTATCTGCGACGAGTTTCCCCACTGGAAGCGTTGGGTGGTTACAGTCGTCACTTGCACGGTTGGCTTCTGCTGTGGCATCGTCTTCACCACTCCGGTACGATCTCACTCCCCCCTCCCCAATTCCTGTTTATGGCTTTACGCGATGAATATTGTGATTCGTCCAACCCGTATGGAAGTATTTCATGTCATTGTATTATGGGACATTTTTCCAATCGTAAACAATTGGACACGATCGTAAACAATTGTTTTTTTTACAGTCGGAAACAATTCATGTTGTTTCCAATCGTAAATAATTTTTTTTTTACGATTGGAAACAATCGGTTTCAATCGTAAAAATACAATCATTAACAACTGTTTACAACCGCAAACGATTGGAAACAATTGGAAACAACTGTTTCAAATAGTAAAAGAATAACTGTTTACGATCGTTTATCTCGGTCTACCACTTGGTACCGACCTGAAAAGTAACCGTGCTGGACAACTCGGACACTTCGGCGCGAAGGCTAGAGCAGCTTACGGTCTATTAATTAGTGCTAAAACCCGTTATAGTAGACATATTTTGGCTAGACTTTACAACGCTTACACAATCCCCCACATTCTAGCCCTATCTCCTTTTTGGAAGTTATTTATCACAACTGATTTAAGGACAATTCGTAAACTGTTCTATAAATATACTAAGTACCTACTCGGCCTTTCCACATGGGCTCGTAACCGCAAAGTTACGCAGCTTTACGGCGTTACTGATCCCTTCGTGGCTGTGGCCCAACGCCGCGCCCAGTTTGACTCTTCTCTACACAGGTGCCATCCGTATTATAGTGCGTTTGTATAGTTATTTTGTTTAGTTTAGTCTGATCTTTTTCTTTCCTTTTTCTTTCCTTTATTGTTTTTCATATACTCCGTATGGGCATGTTCTGTGCCATTTTTATACGGGTTAATAAAATTATTGATTGATTGAATTGTTTTCAACTGTTTACGCTTGGAAAAATGTCCCATAATACAATAACTTGAATTATTTCCATACGGGAACTGCTTCCTCGTCTTGACCATTTCCCGACCATGCATCTTGGATCTTTCCGTTGAGAATTCAACATACTGGAGACATTCAATAGACTTGAATGACCTCCCTTGCTTATTCTGCCTTTTACACTATTCCTAGCTCTCTTATGGAATCATAAGCTTCTGAAATCCCCACCTTCCGCCATACGTCCTTCATAAAATCCGATGACAAATTGCCGCCAGACGGGCTAGAGGCACAATAACAATCACACGTGAGATCTAGGGATACGTTATCTGACGGGTGAATAAGCGATTAAGCTTTCGCTTCATATCGAGTCGCGCATTAGCCCAGTTGAAAAGTCAGCCCGCACTCAGCACTGAAATCGGAAGCCAGAAATGACAAACGTGAAGACGCTTGACAGAACAGATTTAGGCTGGATTTAGGTAAAGCAAAAAGAGGGGAAGAGGCAGTTTAAACAGTTGAATAGTTTTAAAGGACCCGCGTACCTATGGTGCCAATGCAACCTACTTCCGAATTACAGTCATTAATTCTTAAACATAAAGATCAAAATTTCATATGTTACATTCTAATATTATCTTCATATGTTACATACACCACACTAATCTTTGCACTTGCCGCGATTCACGTTTTTCCATGTCCACATGCTCCCAACGGGTGTTCTCGTATCATGCTACTGATGCTTAAAACCGGTTACCTCAATCTTTCCGAGTTTTTGCTAGAGGTCAATGGGTCTGGGAAAAGGCTTAAAACAGCCAAAGTCGTGGATAATTTGTTAAAAGTAGAGCTTAGTTTTGGAGTATTCAGATAGTTTTGCACACTGGAACATAACGCCTCTGGACAGCCAAAAGCTGACATATTTTCGGAAATATGTTTTATTGCATTTCTGTATACCCAAAGGATAGATTCATCTTTTGCTCTAATTGTCGTATCTACATGACACATAGAAGCTGAGATATGAGTATGGCCCAGTCGTCGTGACACAACTTGTGACACGGTCTTCAAACACGTTTTTTCGCTTTCCTGAACAATTTTGAAAACTGCAGATCCGACCTTTTGGCTGTCCAATGTTGATAAACAATATGGAGTGCGAGGCGTGCTTTAAGGGTGGTTTGCTTGGTTGGAGTTGGCTGCGCATTTTATTTGCAAACTCTGTAGATATAATATAGCTTATTGAATAAGGAGGCATATACTGAAGGAGACAAATTTCGACAGTAGAAGTTGAAGTATTTTTTTGTTCGTAGGTAGGGCAGCTGTCTTCGTTCTGGCTTTCGTATATTTTTTAAAAGTTTATTTTTTGATTTCGTGCATTTACTAAATTATTGAAAGCTCAGTGTATTTTTTCCTTTTATTTGTCTATACTGCACTATTTTCCTCTTTTTAAGTGCGTAAATAAAATTTCATCATCATCATCATCATATGGCTCAATCATTACCAAGGAACTATACGTCTGACAACGGAAAACAGATACGTCAGCTACATTTTTTCAGAGCTATATTTCGGCCCTTCTTAGCAAGGGTCCTCTTCAGGATCAAGTCGCTTAATCTGGAATATATACATATATATATATATATATATATATAACAAGAGCTGGAAGCTCATATGGCACTTGCAAGGCTTGATGAAAGGATCAAAGTAGGAATTTGCCAATTGGTGGGTTTGTTGTGATCATTTGTAAGCAAAACCCCTGAGATAAGAATAACGACGGAGCCTTGGAAATCACGAGAACTTATCGTTTGGTAAAAAGTTTTTTTTTTGCACTTGGATGCGTGATGATGCGCACAAAGGGTGCTAGAAATTTATCTGTAATCAAAACTCTTGAGTCAAAAATGAACCTGGGCCCCTTAGGACCATGAATATATATGGTCTGGTCAAAAGTATTTTTTTTTACTCTTCGGTTAAGATGCGCACTTTAAGGGTGCCATAAAATCATTTCTAAGCAAAATCCTTGAGTCAAAAATGATCATGGGCTCATGTGGATCATGAAATGTAGATTTTGCTTAAAAGTATTTTTTGTACTTTGCGATGATGAGAGTACTTTAAGGAATGGTCGGATCTGGAAAATGACAGTGTCTAAGCCAATCTTGTCAAGTCTCTAATGTTCAAGCCAAGTTTCGCCGTCCTAGCACATCTGGAAGTACCTTAAATCGCGATCACCTGAATTCCGGACGACCCTCCAACTCCCCCCAGAGTGTCCGAATCCGGTCCGGTTTTGTTACTGGTGTATCTAGGGCTTAAGTTTGTTCTTCCTACCAATTGTCATCCCAATCGCTACACTCTAAGCGTGTCACAAAATTTCCGCACCCCCACCCGCCCAGACTCCCACACATTGATCGGATAATGTCCCCACTTGAAATGGGACACATGAGACCTGAATCCTTACCGAATATCAAGTTTCAATAAGATCAGATCACCCGTTCAAAAGCTGGACATGCCTCAAGATTCCCGATTCCCCTTCTCTCCACTCCCCCCCCCCCCACGATGGTCAAATCGGAGAAACGACTGTTCTTAAGTTAAAAATTTTTGAGTCCCTTACATGCCTGCCAAGTTTCATCGTTCTATCACATGTGTAAACATCTTCACTCGGGATCACCGGAATGCCTGAGCCCTCCCTCGAACTCCCCCCCCCCCCCCCCCACAGTGCTCGGGTCCGATCCGGTCTTGTCAACTATGTATCTGGGACTTGTGCTTGTTCTTCCCACCAAGTTTCAATCAGATCCATCCACTCTGGACATGTCACACGATTTCCGGTCCCCCCCCCCCTCCAACTCCCCCCAAATTTACCGGATCCATTCAGGACTTGAAGTGTGCTGAGACAGGAGTTCTTTTCAAATACATCAAGTTTATCAAGTTTATCCAAGTATATCAAGTTTCATTAAGATCCGATTCCCCGTTCGAAAGTTAAAACACGTCCATATTCCGGATTCCCCCTCCCTCCAATCCCCCCACGGTGGTCGAATTTGGGGAAGTGTCTATTCCTAAGTTAGTTTGGTAGCGTCCCTAATATGCCTGCCAAATTTCATCGTCCTAGCACTTCTAGAAGTACCCCAACTCGAGATGAGTGGCCTGACGGACAGACCGAAAAGTGATCGGTATATGGCACTTGAGCGGAGCTGCAAGTGCCATAAAAATGTAATGTAGCTCAAAGAAAATGTAGCTGACGTATTCGTTTTCCAGTGTCAAGTATGATTCGCAGTCAGCTTGGGCTGAAGGAAGAACTGTAGGTTATGTACATCGACCAGGGTTCAAATTTTACCTAAAAAGGCGGTCTATTTTCACATCTGATAGACTACTGAATATATTGAACTATTTTGACCCATCTAAGGGATTTTGTATTTTTTCACCCGAGGCTGTAGTAATAACGATCAGAATGTGCGCTGCTTGCACGGCAGGAAAAACTTCATCCAGACGCGGAGAATTTAAATTTAAAAAAAAATACAGTATTTGCTACGCCCGGAAAAGTCACGGCTGGAGAAAATGATGTTAAGATACGTCGCTTTTAGTTTATTTTTCGGCAATGGATTACCTTTGTAGAAAGTGAATATTTCAAGCATAGTGTGAACCCGATGAAAAAGTTATCTCAAAATAGAAGTACGAAGTTGTACGAAAAAGTAGCATGCAGTACTAACTGATGCTACTACATGCTTCTACTTCAAGGCTACCGTCTTACTGCATACTACTGCATGCTACTATTAGCAAGACTGGATGCTACTATGACAAGACGGGATGCTACTGGCTACCACTACATAAGATTGGACTAGTCTGAGGCACATCAAATGACAGTATTCTTTGCTACTACATAGTAATCCATGCAACTTTTTCGTACAACTACCATACAACTACGCAGGCTACAAATTTTTCATCGGGAAAGGCCTCATAGAGGTATCCGAAAGGATAAGTTCATTCGATGAAATCGATTATCTGTGGATGGCAGACTAACGGATTAGCGCATTATCAGGTTTACTAGCATATTTAAGTGAATAAGTGATGTGTAACTAATATAGAACATATATAAAATAAATTGATGTCGAAATAAAGAAATAAGTGATGTCGGGTCTCGGCCCTATCCGGTTAAACTTTAATAAAATTTATACCACAGGGTGGACAATATGTTTTCGATACTGTGGACTACTTTGGTGGAACATTCATCATCTACATTCTGGTAATTTTCGAGTCCATCGGTATCGCCTGGATTTACGGTAGGTATCCACTTCCATTCACTCGACCCACCCTAGGCTATAGCAAAGGCGGACCCATGATACAACCGTATTTTTACTCTACCATACAATCTCTCTACCTCAGATACTGTATACAGGACCATTTTAGAGACTTCTAACCAAGTCATATAAACAAGAGCTGTAAGCTCATATGGCACTTGTATGGGTTAAGATGATTTGATTGATCAAAAGTAAATTTCGACTTTGCGGTTGAGATGCGCACTCTAAGGGAGCTGGAACTTCATTTGTAAGCAAAACCCTTGAGGCAAAAATACTAATGGGCTGATGGGCATCATGAAAATGCATATATTGCTTAAAAGTTTTTTTTCTACTTTGCGGTCAAGATTGGTACTTTAAGGAATAATCGGATTTGGGGAATTTCTAAGCAAATGTTGTTGAGTCTCCAATATTCCAGCGAAGTTTCATCGTCCTGGCACATCAGGAAGTACCTTAACGCGCGATCACCGGAATCCCAGACCCCCCCCCCCCTCCTCCAACTCCACCCACAATACCCGGAGCCAATCCGGTTCTGTAAATGATTAATCCAGAGCATCTGTTTGTCATTCCCACGAAGTTCGATCCAGATCACACCAGTCTAAGCGGGTCAAGTATTTTCCGCCCTCCCCCCAATAATTGCCGGATTCGGTCCGGAAATGAAAAAGATCACCAGAGAAAAATGTCCTCTGTTTAATTATTAAATTTCACTCGAATCCGATCACCCGTTCCAAAGTTACGCATGACTCAATACTCCGGATTCCCCTCCCTCAACTCACCCCCCTCCCCCCAAGATTATCACATCCAGGATTTTTTTTTTATTCCAAGTCAGTTTGACCGGGTCCCTGATATGCCTTCCAAGTTTCGTCGTGAAATTCCCCCAAAAAACGGAATTCCGGGAAACCCCCTCCTCCCCCCCCCCCCTCAAGTGTCCGGATCCAGTCAAATTATGTAAAAGATTTACATGGATCAGATGTTTGTTCTTCCCAGCAAGTTTCACTCCGATACCATCATTCTAACCGTTTCTCGAGATTTCCGGTCCACCCCCACCCCCCCCCCAGCTCCCCCACGGTGCCTGCAGCCAATCCGATTCAGTAAATGACTTACCTAGAGCATCTGTTTGTTCTTCCCACAAAGTTCCATCCCGATCCCTCCATTCTAAACGGTCACGTATTTCCCCCCCCCCCCCCCCAATAGTTGCCGGATCCGGTCCGGATATGAAAAAGATCATCGGAGAAATGTCCTCTGTTCAATTCTTAAATTTCACTCGAATCCGATCACCCATTCCAAAATTACGCATGACTGAAAATTTTGGATTCCCCTCCCTCCACTCCCCCCACCATTATCAGATCGACGAAATTTTTATTTTGAAGTCAGTTTGATCGGGTCCCTGATACGCCCGCCAAGTTTCATCGTGAAAATCCCCAAAACCACCATCACCGGAATTCCGGGAAACCCCCTCCCTCCCCCCGCCATAAGTGTCCGGATCCATTACAATGGTCTAAAGGACATATCTAGAGCAGATGCTTGTTCTTCCCAGCAAGTTTCACTCCGATCCCTCCATTCTAACCGTTTCTTGAAATTTCCGGTCTCCCCCCCCCCCCAACTCCCCCCTGGCTACCGAATCCGGTCAAGACTTTAAACGGAACATTACAGATATATATTATATTCAGTTAATAAGTTTCATTACAATCCGATCACCCGTTCGAAAGTTGTACACTTCTCAATTTCCCGGATTCCCCTGCCCTCCACTCCCCCCCAAAATGGTCGGATCAGAAAACTGATTATTTCTAAGTTTGTTTGGTCGGGCCTCTGATATGCCTGCCAAGTTTCATGGTCCTAGCACAACTGGAAGTACCCTAACTCGAAAAAGTGTGACAAAATGCCCTAAATTACAAGTTTCCAGCGCCGCCCCCACTTCCCCGCATATGGTCGGATCGGGAAACTGATTATTTCCAGGTTAGTTTGGTCGGGTCCCTGATATTCCTGCCAAGTTTCATTGTCCTAGCTCATCTGGAAGTACCCTAACTCGAAAAAGTGTGACAAAAAACTCGGACCGACCGACAGACCGACAGACGGAATTGTGATCGGTATATGGCACTTGAGCCAGAGGCTGCAAGTGCCATAAAAACAAATCACGTTCAGGTTGTATAGCCTACTACACCCCCATCCCCGGACAACAGATATCAAGATCAATTTTCCTAAGGCACCATCCAAATCTAAAACTGGGTCAGGCAGTTCAATAATAGACTAGACCCCTCCCCCCCCCCCAAAAAAAAAAAAAACAGTTTAAGTTCGCCCAACACTCCGGAACAAATTTGAATCTGTTGGATACTTCTTAGATTCTTCTACTTTACTGTTACAACCAACGCTTTCCGAGGTGATGCTGTCCCAGCATTTACGCACTACATACCAGTGTTAAAGTGTCAGAAATTTCATAAAACTCAAAACAAGAATGCGCACCCGTGTATTAGCCATATCTTTTTAAACTTTTGATCAATTTTCCTATAACACCATCAAAATATAAAGCTGGATCAGGCAACTAAAACACTAGACTAGACCGTATGTTCAAGATTCGTCAACTTCAACCCCCCCCCCCCCAAAAAAAAAAAACAGTTTAAGCTTCTTACATTCTTCTACTTTACTGCTAGAACCATCGCTTTCAGAGGTTATGCTGTCCCAGTATTTAAGCACTGTATACCAGTGATAAAGTGTCAGAAATTTCATAAAACTTAAAACAAGAATGCGCACCCGTGTATTAGCCTATATGTTTTGAAACTTATGATCAATTTTCCTAAAGCACCATGAAAATATAAAGCTGGGTCAGGCAACTAAAATAATAGACTAGACCTTATTTTCAAAATTCGCCAACTTCAATCCCCCCTCCACCCCCCCCCCCCAAAAAAAAAAAAACAAAACAAAAACAGTTAAAGCTTCTTATATTCTTCTACTTTACTGCTATAACCAACGCTTTCGGAGGTTATGCTGTCCCAGCATTTAAGCACTATATACCAGTGTTAAAGTGTCAGAAATTTCATAAAACTTAAAACAAGAATGCGCACCCGTGTATTAGCCTATATGTTTTTAAACTTTTGATCAATTTTCCTAAAACATCATAAAAATATAAAACAGACAGGCATATGAAACAGCAAGACATCTCTAGTTGACTAGACCAGGTTTTCAGGATTTGTCAACTTTAGCCCCCCCCCCCCCCCCCACACAAAAGTTTAAGTTAACCAAATAACAATTCGGAACAAATTTCAATCTGTATATACCAGTGTTATACTGGCAGAAATCTGATAAAACTTAAAACAAGAATGAGCACCCGCTGAGCACCCGTGTATTCTATGTTTTCAAACTTCTGTCATCCTTAGCAAAAACATGACATTTAGAATGCACAGCGATTGTAGGTCCCTTGGTTCACGGCCGCCGGTTCGTTTCTTTGGTACAAGAATAGCCGACAGCCGACACGTCGATGTCGGCCGACGGTTTGGTTCACGGCCGACAAGTCGGAGATGTCGGCCGACAGTTTGTATCATGACCGACATGTCAGCGATATCGGTCGACAGTTTGGCTCGTGACCGACACACCGGCCGGCGGTTTGGTTCGTACCCGACCCATCGGCAGACGGTTTGAGCCAGATGAGGAACCTTGCCAAGAAGGGCCTAAATATCGCTGCCATCGCTGGAAGAAATCTTAGCTGACTTTCCGTTTAGCAGCAATTCATCTCATGGCATTTAGAAACCGTCTCATGACACGTGAAGGCGTGTATCGCGTTAGCCTATGTTGCCTGAAAAGGACACAATGAAATAAATATTCCTTTTCATGTTTTATCAGTAGCTAACACAAGGATGCGCATCCATGTGTTAAGATCTTCTGTCACTTTAGCGTGTGCCAGTCTACAACAAATCCTGATTTCGGGATAGCCTTGTCCTACGCGGGTTACCCTATGAAAAATTCTGGGCACCGTAATAAAATACTGAAGATTTGAGCGAAAGTTCAGAAATCAACCAATCAGAATTCCTCGACAGTGGAGTACAGTAGAGGTACGCTTATGTGACCGTTTGCTGACAGTGGACTTAGCCATTTTCATGCACTTACTGTGTCTAAAACTAACTACCAGTTAGCCAAAGTAGGTAATCAGGGGCATCTGAGAACACCTGTGTAGGTATTTTGGGTCTTCATTTTACCATTTAGACCAAAACTGCCCTGTTCACATTAAAGTACCTGTTCACATAAGCATACCTCTACTGTAGTTGAGGATTACCAGCATGCGTCATGCTGTACATGCACAATTGATGCACATCATGCATATATTTCGTATGTCTTTGACTGCTTCTCTCACTGTCGTCGACAACCACTTCTGGCTTTCAATCAATGAATCAACCAGCGTTTGGCAAAGGCTATCCAAAAATCAGAGATTTGTGATGGACTGGATACTCCATATGACTAAGTCCAAAACACGCCAGTGATCCTCATAAAGAAGGAGTAAACGTCTCCGTAACGACTCAAACTCAACAACTCAAACCCTGTGTCAACCAATCACGGCGATCTTTGGGAGCAGCTGTGATACCGCTCCGGCTCCTCTGCTAGGTACCCGGCGATTTTGCGTCGACAAAGAGAGATAGTCATCAAGAGTATTATACTGAACAAACGGAGCACGGAACTTTCGCGCATGTGAAGAAAGGAAACTCTTACTTCTAGGCTTGAACAGAATCTTCTGTGACATCAAGTTTATGAGCAACAACTGGCTGAGCCCGTATTGGGACTTGATGTGGGCTATCATCATTCCGATCATGTTGTCTGTCATCTTCATCTATGCCATGATCCAGTATAAACCTCTTGGCGCAGGGGGATACATATATCCTGATGCCCTTCTTGGTAGGTAGTATCCTAATGAATGAATGAATTTTATTGACCCAATGCACTATACGAGAACTATTGGAGTATGATAAGAGAAACTGAAAAAGGAAAAAAAAAGCACAAAGTACATGAGCAACAACAGTTACACTTAGACATAAAAGGTGCGATTTCTAATTGGTCATTGATCATTCCTTGCCACACAGACGGGTGATCCAGGGGTGGTTGCAAGAGAGAATGAAAAGAGCAAGGAGGTCTTCCACCGCAATGACAGGTTTAGTAACTCTAATTCTATTAACTAAATAGGTGTTTTGCTTCTATAGTGGCAATTTTATCAAGAATTTGAGGTAACAAAACAACAGTGAACGGATGTTTTTGGTCAAAACGGGTAAATATTTCCAGACGAGGGCGAGGTAAACGATTTCAAAATTTGGCAACAGCTCCCTAAGCTTTTTGCTCGAAATTTAAACCGGATATTAACAGTTTAAATTTTAGATTCTTCTTTTGTCAGGCTATCTTAGCTCACAGGATACCTTGCTATTTTTGCCACCCCATGAATGAAATACATGCATACAATTCCCGCCGTTTCTTTCCAGCCTCTACACTTGCCCAATGTGTGAAATTGGGCCTTGATCGAAAGCTCTAATTATTCTCTACAACGTAATATTTGTTCTTTTTCGCTGAACGCAGCGTTGCCGGCAGCGTTGCCGAACGCCTTTCTTCTAAGCACCTGTTGAGCATGTTCAAATTCTTTTTGCACCAGCTTTCATTTCCAATTTTCTTTTGCACATCTAGCCGAATTATCTGCACTATCAGGTTGACCCAAATAGCTTAAGGATGACTATTTGCACCAGCGTTTTCCTGTTGCATGTATTTGTGCTTACCAGGCTCTGGCTAATCAGAAGCTAGCGACACGAATTCCGGAAAGTTGGTGAAAAGTAATTATAGTAAGTGCTTACAGGAGGGTTTCCGCGAGATCTCGGAATCACTTTCCGGTGAGCGAAGCGCATCGCGGAAACTGTGGGAAAGCGATTCCTGGAATCACTTTCCACTTTCCCGCTGGGGTGATCGCGAAAACCCATGGCAAGCTGATCTCGCCGAGAAAATGTTGAATTACAAACTTTTTCGACTAAATATGGCTCACTTTATGGTTCTTTGATTCTCATATGTCCCATCGAAGTCACCTTAATTACGATTGCCATTTTTTTTTTATTAGTGACACTTGTACTGTTTTTTCTCCACACTTTTGAAATTCCCGCTGAAACATTCAACTTTCCGCGGAACTTTCCACTAACCTCGTGGAATCACTTTCCGGGAAAGCTGCTTCGGTTTCCAAAGCGCGAAAACCGGGTTGGAAAGTTCGGCAACTTTCCGAAGTAGCGCGAAAATCATTGGAAAGTGATTCCGACTTTGCTTTCCAGCTCGCGAAAACCCTCCTTATGTGAACAGTTAATTTAATGTGAACCTTGCAGTTTTGGGCTAAATGGTAGAAGAAACACCCAAAATACCCAAACTGGCGTTTTCAGATGCCCTTAATCTGCCCTTAATTACCTACTTTGACTAACTGGTAGTTAGCTTTGAACTCAAGCAAATGCATGAAAATGGCGAAGTCCATTGTCAACAAACGTTCACATAAGCATACCTCTACTGTACATGTACTGTACGATACCTAGTAATAATACAACACAGAAAATAGGACATTGGCCTCTAATGCTCCCAAACCCAATCTGCCAATTATTATGTTCTAATTTAGACCTGATCAGGATCTGATTTTTCTGTTCGAGGTTCCAACTTGACTCTGAACTTTCCGCTAACATTCTGAACAAGAGCTGTAAGCTCATATGGCACTTGCAAGCATATGTAGTAGGTAATACACCAACAAGAAAAAATGAAGGCGGCTGAAAATTTAACGTATGGTTTCACTTTAAATATGACAATAGGAGAGAAAAAGCAAAAGAAAACAAGAACGAAAACAAAAACTGGCAAGATTGGGTCAGATGGAAGTAATGGTCAAATATTTTTTTCACTTTTTCGGTTAAAATGAACCAAACTTGCAAGGCTGGGTCAGAGGATGGTCAGAGGATAGAAGTGATGGCCAAAAGTTTTTATTTCACTTTTTGGTTAAGATGCACACTTTAAGGGTGCTAAAAATTAAATTCTAAGCAACACTCTGAGGCAAAAAGAATCATGTCTCATGGCGATCTTGAAAAAGTAAATTTTGCTAAAAAGTATTTTTTGTATTTTGCGGTAAGAAAGT
This sequence comes from Branchinecta sandiegonensis, assembly GCA_030848855.1. Taxonomy (NCBI): domain Eukaryota; kingdom Metazoa; phylum Arthropoda; class Branchiopoda; order Anostraca; family Branchinectidae; genus Branchinecta; species Branchinecta sandiegonensis. The sequence goes on along the minus strand of JAUPMV010000021.1, from coordinate 11,485,378 downwards.
TCTTTAACGAATGGTCGGATTGAAGAAGTGTGTCTAACCCAATGATGTCAAGTTTCTAATGCTCCAGCAAAGTTCTATCGTCCTAGCACATCTGGGAGTACTTTAACTCACGATCGCCGGAATTCCGGACAACCCCTACAATCCCCCCCCCCCCTAGGTAACCGAATCCGGTCCGATTCTGTCACTGATGCACCTACGACTTGTGCCTGTACTTCCCACCAAGTTTCATCCTGATCGCTCCACTATGCGTGTCATAAGATTTCCGGTTTTCCCCTCCACCTCCCACCCCACCCCCAGTTCATCGGATTCGGTCCGGGCTTGAAATGGGACATCTGAGACTTGGGGTCGTTCAAGATATCAAGTTTCATTAATATCCGATAACCCGTTTGAAAATTATGCATGCCACTAATTTCCAAATTCCGCCGTCTTCCCCTCCCCCCACGATGGTCGGATCGGGCGAGTGACTGTTTCCAAGTTAATCTGATCGGGTCCCTGATATGCCTGCCAAGTTTTATCGTCCTAGTCCACCTGGAAGTACATCAACTACGGATCGCCGGAATTCCGGACCCCCCCCCCCCTCCAACTCCACCCCATGGTGTCCGAATCCGGTCCAGTTCTGTCAGTTATTTATCTAGAGCTTGTGCTTGTTCTTCCCACCAAGTTTCATCCCGATCGCTCCACTCTGAGAATTCCACACGATTTCCGCCCGCCCGCCCCCCCCCCCCCCAGATTCATCGGATCCAGTCAGAACTTGAGATGAGACATCTGATGCACGAGGTCTTTCCAGATATCAAGTTTCATTAAGATCCGATCACCCATTCGAAAGTTATGCATGCCCCTATTTTCTGGATTCCGCAATCTCCCCCTCCCCCCACGATGGTCGGATCGGGCAAGTGACTATTTCCAAGTTAGTTTGGTCGGGTCCCTGACACTGTACGCCTTCCAAGTTTCATCATCCTAGCACATCTGGAAGTACCCTAACTCGCGATCACTGGACCGACCGACTGACCGACGGAAAAGTGATCGGTATATGGCACTTGGCCAGAAGGCAAGTCCCATAAAAACTTCTCGGAGAAGGTCAGAGCAAGGTGCTGAATAGGGGAAATTTTTGATTCCGGAACAAGAAAAAACTCCAAATAAGAAAGGTCTCTCCATTTCAGGTTGTGGATGGGCACTTACAGCCATAGCATTATCAGCTCTTCCTGTTTTTGCAATTATAGCAATCATCCGGCAAAAGCAAGAGAAGTCAATTCTGAAGGTAAGAAGACAAACACAGAGAATACTCTTTCAAGAAAAAAAGCAACTGCCTTGGGCTCTTAGTTCTTCTTTATCGACAACTGATGAAACTTGTCTTATAATGTAAGATAAAGTGATCATCTTAGAGTACAGTAGAGGTATGCTTATGTGAACGTCTGCTAACAGTGAACGATCACCGAAGATAAAACTAAAACCCAAACCAGGCATTTTTCACTATGAATACTTGTAATAACCACTCACGCTTTTTTCACTTTTTGAATATTTTGCTAATTCACGGCTGAAGGTGACTCAACTGACACCTGGTTTGCTTTTTATAATTTGAAAAGTTTGCCACGAGGAACGCACTTTCAATGGAGAAGATGGCGGTCCGAACCTGCAGATGCCTTCAAAAGAAGAAGGACCTTTTATTAAATTCAAAATAAAAAAAAAGTTAATTGAATTTCTACTTTAAGTTTGTGCCAGGATAACCCTGAAATAGTTAGCTGTTAGCTGATGTCAAGTTTCTTATTTTTCTTCTCCATTTTACTTTTTTATATGCTAGCAACAAAGCCAAGGTAGTGGAACAGTTAAAAAAGTGTTCAAATAAGCATACCTCTACTGTACAAGTACCAGAAACCAACTGAGCTTCCCTTCCCCAGAATAAAACTGAAAAGTTTCAACCTGTTTGTAATTCAAAGATTGCAGTAACTTCCATCATCGTTAATAAATGCTAACGAATCACAACAGAGGTCATCACTCAACACAGTCCAAGTTCAAACTAAAACTAAAGCAAGAGAAAACTCGTCCGAACAGGTTTGCCGCACTTTGAATTTGGCGCACAGCCATCGGTTTCGGAGCAGCGACGCTGCTGCTCTCTGAGATGATACGAGTCTTCCATCCCATGTCCACAGAAACTGAATGAATAGATGACGCACGGACTCGAAGGGTTTGGTTGTTTTCACATCTAAAGATGTGTCTTTATTCCTCTACGATATGCGAGGGGTCACTCACTTCCAAAAACCATGTACACCAAGTGGCGCGTGCCGCGGTGCCAAGCCGGTGCCGCGGTGCCGCGGGCGAATATTGCGATAAACCATGATTTCTGATGTACATGTAAACAAATTTCATCAGATATTGGCCAAGAATGAAGCAAGTCTACAATGTTCATGAGCTTGGGTTGAATACAAGAGCTAGAAGCTCATATGGTACTTGCAAGACTGGGTCAGAGGATGAAATTTAGGAATTTGCAAATTCTTGGGTTGCTTGTGTTTAATTATAAGCGATACCCTTGAAAAAAGAATGTTCATGGGCCCTTGGAAATCAAGAGAATGATCTGGTAAAAAGTATTTCGTTGGTGTCAAGCGTAAATCACGGATCTCCCTTTTTCAAAAATTTTCAGGGGGTGAGAAAAACATAAGAACTTTTTCTCGTTAGTAGTACAGCCCCCTATGTTAATCCGACATACGTGGTTTCCATCTTGGCTATTTCTCCCAAACTACGAGTCGGAGGCAATCGAGATACGCACCATTCGAAGCAGAATTTTTGGGCGAGTAGAACTGTGTCAAAAAGTGGAAATCGCAAATTTTGACCCGATACGTGGTTTCCACTTGACACCGACGATTTTATTTTTGCAATTTAAGGGCACTAAAAATTCAGCTGAAAGCAAAACCCTTTAGGCAAAAGGGATTATGGGCTCATGGGGATCACGAAATTCTATATTTTGCTCAAACTACTTTTTGGACTTCAAGGATGAAGCAAAAATTATCATGGCCCATGGGCATCATGAATATTTATCGTTTGGTCAAAAGTATTTTTTTCACTTTTTCGTTAAGATATGCACTTTAAAGGACCTGTCTTACCTATAATACTAATGCAACCTACTTCCGTAATCACTACATATATTTCTAAACCCGGAGACCCACGTTTCGTGCGGTACAGTCTAACCCCTCTAACAAAACCTCGCTGATTCTCTCACTTGCCGTGTTTTGCTACCTATGATGTGTATCACGCTGTCGACGGTTCGAAACGGTTGCGCGACGGTTGTCTGCGAGAACTTTTTCCATCAGGAAAACCGGTTATGTAAATTGTTTCCCTGTTTCGCTACAAGTCAACGGGTCTCGGAAAAGGCTTAAAACGGCCAAAACAGTTGGTTATATTTTATTGAAAGCACCTAACAGTTAAAGTATTCAAATACTTTAAAATACTGTAAGTTGAAGAGTGAATAGTGCGAGGGGTCCTTTAAGGGAGCTGGAAGTTCATTTTGAAGCAAAACCCTTGTTTAAAAAATGGTCATGGGCTCATGGGAATCATGAAAATATTTGTTTTGCTCCAAAGTATTTTCTGTACTTTGCGGTTAAGATGAGTACTTGAAAGGACACCTGAACAATGAAACCATACTTGAACACACCATGGAGATTGGAGAATGCATTTACAGACATGGCCACGGGGAGCATTCTTCTCCTGAGCATGACGTTTTCAAAATAGGGATGTTCGTTTCTGGAGGTTTGCACATGCAGACTCCAAAACAAAAAAGCGCAATTCATTCAAATCTTGTACAGCGCTGGCCGGATCGTATTGGAATTTCTTCTAGATATACGTTTGGGCTTAACTGGTTAAAAAATATTCCAGAAGAAGGGTTGATTGGAGACATTTGTTCATTTCTAAAATTGTTCGGTACAGAAATAGGACAGATGCAAAATGGAGCAAAAATCATAGCTTGGAAACACTATTTCGTAGTTGGATTGGGTTTTCTGCAGGCAATGTTAACGGAAGTCATACAGATAGGGATGATACTTGGTACTCTCCGTTCAGTTGTCCTTTAAGGAATGTGGTTGGCTCTATAAAATGAGAATTTATGAACCAATCTTTTCAATCCTTAATTACCTACTTAGGCTAACTGGTACATATATTTAGCCACATCAA